>CM051628.1:23338627-24624877 GCA_028020825.1 Podargus strigoides | reverse complement strand
GTGTAACAAGTCCATACATAGTACATGCTACAAAAATAAGACTCTTAAGCATTTATTTTTTAAAAATCTGAAAATGTGTCTATTCTTAGGAGAACAGAGTGAAAAATCAAGGTCTTCTGCAAATGGCAGAGGACGTATAGTATAAATACATCATCAGTACAGAGATTTTCAAAAGCCTATAACAGCTTTCAAGCAAATCTCACAGATATTAACTCCTGTGACTCCGTTTTAAGAATTACCATGCAGGATAATTTGAAGAATATGCCAAGTAGGCAGCCCGACAGAAATAAGAAGCCTGAAGAAAGCCAAGCAAGTAGCAGAACAGATCCATAGCCTGAGTAAACAACTTAAAATGAATCATGGAGACTTGCAGATACATTGACCTTCACATCTCAAAGTCTGCTAAAAGATAAATAGGAGCATTTTATAGTATTGAAGAGAAACAGCAGCTCGGATTGCCAGTAAAAGCAGAAGACTGATACAATGAATGAAATAATGAAGCTAGTTATCTTATTACCTCCTGGAGGCTTTACAGCTATGAATCCATTTCATATTCCTTCAGTGCAAGAACATTACTACATTTAGGAGCGTTAAGTGCTGGAGGAACCAGAGGGACTAACTGCAGATGATACCTTGCCAGCTCGTGTAAATTAGCACCTACCCACTAAATATTAATGAAAGTTGATTTCCAAAAAAAGCTATCTCACAATTTAAATGAAGTAACAATCTGGCAGCAGTACTACTAACACAAAGTGAAAACAAATGACACTACATATGAAGTGCATGTTCAAGTGTAAGATCTGAGTCAACTGTAAACCAAGGCAAACCAAGTACAAAGGACATTTAAATAATTTGGCATTCCATACAACTGATTGTGGACATGCTTCATTTACAGTGAATATGACAGAACAAAAAACTTCTCTAGAATGGGTGCACAGTGTGTTTACTTTAAAGGTAGGGGGGAAAAAAAAACAAAATCAAAGCTTATACTAATATCTTATGCCAAAACCACAAAGTTAATCAAATTAAATTTGAAGCTAATTAAAACCAAAAAAATGAATACTCAGTGAAATTAAAGATTTCAATTATCTGTATAAAGGACAGCCTGAAGAGAAGATAAATATGCTAGAAAATACGCTTTAACAGAGAGTGAGAACTTAGAGTACATTGAAAATACGAACATGGAAAGAAATGGAAGTAGTGAAAGACTCACAATCCTCTGCTTAAAAGGTTTTTTAAAGTGAATCTGTGTAGGTTCTTTAAAAAAGAATAAAAGTCTTTACAGGTCAAATTTTGTGAACAATGAAGTAATTACACTGAGGAGAAGGTAATTCCTAACTTGTGAAAATATCTGCAATTTCAGATTGTGCCTTAGACTTCAAGATGACTGCTTGGTTGCATTCCAAATTGCAGGCAGTAAGTCTAACACACCCCCTTTGAAAAACCTAATGTAAGATTAGTAACAAGGAACTGTAGATTGAGAAGCTGCAATTTATTCTTTTGCCTCTAAAGATGGTCATTTTAAGTTATGAAAGAGTTCACACTTTCCTAACACCTCACAAGCACTTTTTGAAAAGCTCAAATGATTATTTTTTTAAAAAAATAATGAAACAGTACCTGCAATTTGTATTTTCATCAGAAGCAAAGATGGGGAAATCTGCTTTATGCAGTGTCGACCTGTTTTTTTAACCTGAAGGACAGAGAGGGAAGAAATACAATCCTGGAAGTATTTACTCCCAATAAAATGAAGGGATTCATACTCTCAACAAAGAGATATCTGTGTTGGGCATTTCATGTAAATACACATTTTTATGCAGTAGAATGGGCATTAATATCATCGTGTGGGGAAACTGGCGTAGTGCATTACATGGAACCATTTGGGAGAAAAAACACTACTGAAAGACAAAAATATTTAGTTCTTATACGGGAGTATTAGAATAGCAAAATTTAACTAGTATTACACTCGTGCATAAAAGGTACTGGAAAAATTCTTCTTCCAAATGGTTTAAAATCACAGGAACTACTGAGGATGAGAACTTGTCACGGAAGATTTGCACTGCTCAGAGCTGCATTTCCTCACCTGAGTCCTCAGAAATGATGGGTGGGCCGTTCAACGGCCTCACACCAAGCAGATTTTCTGCTATGGTACAGAACGTTTGCAGGTGCTAATCTCTCACAGTGGACATGTGACACAATTTCAAAGGGGCTATGTCTGTTCAAGCTGGGCCAACCATGGGCATGAATGGTTCCGAGATGCTACAAAGCATCAGCTACTCATATACATTGAACAAGAGAATAAAAAAGTCCTCAGAGAAGTGCAGAAACAAAATCAATTATCCCAATGAGAACCAATTTCCTAAAAAAAAACAACAGCTGAAGTTCCTTTGCTAGCATAATTTGTGAAGAGCTCACAGATCACCCTAATAGCTCAAAAAATGATGATGGCATTCCAGAGAGCAAAAGATTTCTCTGGCTTTAAGTATAATGGGCATTTTCAGGTATAAATGCACTGCTGGCACAGGTGTTCACATTAACAGCAAAAGCATCACCCTACATCTTATTACATCACAAGGGAAAAGAAGTCTTGTGGAATGACTGCAGAAAAATTCATTTGGTATTAAGGGATACCCTTCTAATTAATTAGTGGCTAAATTGTTTCGAGTATAACAAGTACCTAGTTTTGAGCTTGTTTTTCTTTTCATTTAGTAGCATACAACTAAAAGCAAAGCAAGATTGGGCTGCAGAAGAAATCCATCTAGCAATATGTAAACCAAATACTAGTTTAAATGACAACAGCAGTTGCAGGTCTTTTTACCCTGTAAATTTTAGAGAATGCATACTTAACTCCTAAGGAGTTTCTGAGACAATCTGGGGAAACCCAAAGTTATCACCCATCCTTCAAGTCGGAGAACTCAAACTCAACAAAGGACAATTAAACTAAAACATTTCTTTAACACAAAAAACATGGATAATACTTAATATCATATGTCTGTATATTGTTAATCTTCAAAGACCTTCACCCCCAGAAATAGCTGAGGCAGATGCAGAGACACTACCCAGCAAAGAGGACTTCTAGCAGGGAGAAGAGACAAACTTGGGGAAGAGAAAGCCATCAAGGCTACCAAAAACACAGACAGATACAGATTCACCCTGAGCCACAAACAGTCAGAGAAAGGGAGAACTCCCAAAATACACTTTTGTCTTCTGAGTCTCTTAACTGCCATTGTCAGAGATAAGACACTAGACTTTTGGTAAGATCCAGTTACAGTGATGTTTTTAAGCTAAAGTATATATGTAAAAGCACATATTTAAAATACAATTCCTCCTAAATAAGGTAGATATTGTGATGGTTATACTGTCATTCTAATCAAGAATAAGTCTGAGCTGCTGCCAGAGACGAGCTGAATCAAGGAGCTGATCCAGATGAAAAAAAATATCCAAAGTGTCAGGTTCTAATTAAATCTATTTCTTGGTGTGACTACAAACCACACAAGAAAGGTGTAAAAAACATCAGCTGTAGGTGTGGGAGAAGGTGGGACCAATCTGTTCAACAGCAGCCTAAGCTGATGCAAGATTAAAGCAGGCACATAACAATTATTTCTAACCAGAACCACTGGAAGGATTAAGGTATTATCTATATTGCATAATAATTGTGTGATTAAAATAACTGTGAGATCAAATTCCAGGGAGTTACGAGAAGTAAGCAAAGCAAAGCTTAATCCATGCAGAATGCATGAGGAACCAGCTGAGAAAGCTGTGCAGTCACTGGGACTTGCCCTGCTATCAACTTCCCTCCCAGGGAGAAGCCACCCCAAGGAGCAACCTTGCCCTGTAGGGGAGAACCAGATACCTTCTCCAAGGCCAAGGCCACCTCCTGTTCCACATTCACCACATTCACCAGCCCAGCTCCCCACTGCAATGGCCAAGGTACCTGTGACCATCAGGACAGGGAAGCAGCTACAGACCTGAGGGGGAATCATGATATTCAAAACTTTGGCTCTACCTCTACAGTTGCTAAGGTTGGCCCACTCAAATTTCTAATTAACAGAAACTACTATTACTACTACTATAGAAAAATGAGGGCTGTAAAAGAAGCCATTGGCTTAATAGAGGAATGGGTGCAACTCCACAGTCTGAGCTATGCAGGGAGGTAGTATACAGACCACAAAGGTCTATTTCTGCCCTCAATGCTATGGAAATACAAAAATTACTGAAATTATATAGGATATGCTATATTAACAGATGCATAAAGACATATCAGCTCTTTGGAAGAACTGACTATCTTGCATCTCTTGTACAGAACATCAAACCTCAAAGTGACAGAAAAAGATACTGGAGGTACAAGGACTTTCAATCAGGAAAGAATTTCAGATACAGATGTTGATGACTAAACATCATCCAAACCCAATCCATTATGACAGAAAGGACTGGTAACCATGCCAGTAAGATACTGGTGCATAAAGAACAAAAACAGAGCACTGCTGAAAGTGGTCAGAGTGCTTCCTTTGCCTCTTTCATGTTATTTCCATAGACCAAATGTAATTACCAGGCACTTGTATCCTTTATTTCTGCACGTACTAATTTTTAACCTCAGTCTGCAACAGACAAGTGGATAAACACTGCAAGTCAGTATAATATTGAAAATAAGATTGAACATATTGTTAACATTTCAGAAATATTTTAAATTGATATTAATAAAATATTTTTAACCCTTTCAGATAGATGACTGAAGGGGAAAAAAAGGTCTCATGATGTTCCTGCCCTGATACACAAACTTTCTAGCCAGTGTAACACTGTGAAGAAGAGTCCCAGCTTGCCAACATCAGCCCAGTAGGTGCAAAGATGACAAAAATCTGAGGAACGGAAACATAAGAAACATGACAGGGTAAGCAGTGCTACAAACACAGCTTAACTCAAACAGGGAGGGAACCTCAAACACTCGAATCCACACATGCCAAGGTGTGCAGACAAGAACAGTGGGGAATCACATACATTTTTGATTTCTGGACAGACAAAGAACAACTGATGGCACAATGAAAAACGCCATTTCAACATACTAGAAAGCTCTCTTTGGATACATATCCTAAAATGCCTGTTGGCAAATAATGGAGCCATATTCACTCTGGACTGTGTCTAACCAACACCAAGATTACTTTTATTAGCTGAGCATAAGCAGAGGGGTCAAATATTTTTTTTAAAAATCAGCATCTAATCTGTAGTGAACTGCTAACATCAATTAAGGGTAACTGGTAATGCACATAATACTACAGAGTAATCGAGGTGTAGATCTGTTCATCTGTTTTGCACTGAACACCTCCTACGATTACTGATGATCGATGTTCTGCAGGAGGCATAAATCCCCTCTGCACACAAGAAAGCAGAATGCTTCCATCCTTGGTTTGACCAACACAGAAGTACAAACTTCATTACAGCTAATTGGTCATAATTTACTGATAAGAAATTTTCAGACTGAGGCCTAAACAAAATGTGAGATCATCACACACTTCGTACTTCGCTTGTCAGCTCACTGCCAGGGTCAGAGAGCAATGCATTCAAGAAAAGAAAAAAATAAATGGGACAAATGACAAAAAGCAGAAGAGTATCATGTTTGCCTAAGGAAAAAAAAATATTGAGCCTAAAAAAGCTCTATGAACAGTCTCACTGGACTAACAAAACGTAGAAAACACAAACAGCAGGTCACATCACACCACACAGAGCTGCTAACAGAAAAACTTCTGAAGCCACTAACTGTACAGAAGGTTACAGAGCAAATTAAAAACCAGTGACAACAATGTGACACCAAGTTAATGTGGGTATCAAATTGATTTATAGAGTTCAAATGTGACTTAACACTGACACAACAAGCACTTCATATTAGAGGAAAAGATTTACATGCAAAGAGCAGCTCTGAAGTTACATATACTTGAAATATAAAATATCAACCTAACTTTGTCTCCCTGGAAGAACCAACCAGCAATAAGCCTGAAGAGAAGAAGTAAATTAATCCAAAATAGAGGATAAACTTGAAAGAGGTGAGAAGTGAATTCAGCTACAGACTTCCATGAGTTGGCAACACACAGCCAGAAAAATCTAACAACTAAAATCCTGAGAGCAAACAGCAGGAGCAGGTAGATCAGAAATGAAAGCACGTGAAGCAAAACTCCCATGTAATCTCAGGATACATTAACTGATTTTTTTCTGGGTTTTGATTGCTGCTAGCAAATTTAATAGTGCTATAGAAAAACGTAGGTTCATATTA
Source organism: Podargus strigoides (assembly GCA_028020825.1). Lineage (NCBI taxonomy): Eukaryota > Metazoa > Chordata > Aves > Caprimulgiformes > Podargidae > Podargus > Podargus strigoides. The sequence continues at coordinate 24,618,618 of CM051628.1, read as the reverse complement.
CAGGGAAAAAACTAAACATTGAGAAATAACAGGTTCTGACAAATAAAAATCTACGGCACTTGTCTGAAATTGGCAATACTGACAAAATTGCTAAAATTGGCCATGAAAAACCTGCATCAAAACTATGAAAAACAAAAATGCCAAGCATTCCTACTTGTTACGTCAAAATCCCTAAGCTATTAGGGGAAAAAAAAAAAGTATAAAGATGCTAGTTAATGAGTTTGGTTTATAGAACCTTGGTTTCACAGGTGTGCAAGTTAATAAACATTCTATCACTTTTTAATTGCATCCTCATTCCCACTATAGGGTTTCTTTTTTTTTTTTTTTTTTTTGAATATTTTTACTAACAGCAAAATTTTCAAAGGTGCACAAGTGACACATACACTTGAAACTAGGATTGGTGCTCCTAAATACAGCTCAAGTTATTTATTGCTGTTTGCATCCCAGGCCTCCAAATTAACTTGCCTATTCCTTTACTATTTGCTCACCATGTGCATGCACATGTATATATGCCCATGTGTATACACACAAACATACAGACATACACCCATCTATATATAAACATACAAATACTAAATTTATCAAAACATTTCCTTTGTATTTGTATTCCTAAGGTTTCTTAATACAAACATGTAGACAATTTCTTTCTAGAATTTATTTGCAGAAGACTTCTGATGGCATCTATTTTGAAACAGATTAAATGTATTAGTCAATTCCACTCACACAGTCATCAAAGCCACCACCCATTCTTTTTCATTGGGCTCCTCCAAATAACAATAACCCTAAGACAAACATACTAACTACATAAAGCATATTGTATGTTCTGTACCACAGTAAAACCAGAAAATAGACTCCAGATGTTTCCTTAAATCCTGCCAAAAACGAAATTTGAAGAAGTGTTGAAAACAAAGCAACATTGGAAGCCCAGACTGAGAACATGTAGGAAGAAGAGGCATAAGGGATCTGTAGCTTTGTTAGGAGTAAATTTGTTCTGTCTTCACCTACTAGAGAAGAAGGGTCAATCCTGAATAACTGTAAATACAACAACTGAAGTATAAAAACTCTCATTTTTTTCCCATTTATTGATTCTTCAAAATTACACCTCAGACCTTACACAGATTTGAGACTGAGAGAAAATGTTCAACAGCTTTCACTCATTTGGAAGAGTAGATTACTTCGGGAGTTAATTACACTTAGCTTGTAGCTGCACTGAAAGTAATACTGAAAATGGGACTTGGCACCTAATTTTCCCAATTTGCTATGTTCTCATGTTAGTCGCCACCACAAAGTCAAAACAAACTGATATTGCCTGAGATCTGTTTTGTTCCAATGCAAAGCGGTGGTTTGCTTAAACAATCCTTCAGTAGGAATGAGGGTTGGCTTTGCACTGCACCGGATGCACAGTGTTTTGGGCCTGTTGTTTCTCCTTTGAGTGCCAAAACCAGTAACCGAAGCACAGCAGCTTACTAAAAGCATACTAGTACTGGCAAAACCAACCCTCTATAGACGTTCTTGAGGTGGGACTCATCTGGCCCAATAAATCCTGTAAGATCTCTGAAATTGATCAAAACATAAAGGAGTAAGAAACACTTCCAGGAGTGATTCAGTACAACTATCTTAGATATTTATTTTACAATGAAAAATTCACTCTCGAGATGTGTCCATCTTTGTCCCTCAGACACAGAGGAAGTCTAGGCTACTAGTTCATCCTTCATCTGCTGCTCTGGTGGGGACAGCAAGAATAATGCCAGCTGCAGTGCAAAGTACTCGAAAGTGCTCGTGTCAGCAGGTATATTTGAAAAACAAAAAAAGCCTGGGATTCATCACTAATATACTTTTACCTCATGTAAAACTTATTATAGGATATTCTTTAAATGAACTGCTTAATACCAACATATATTTTCAATTTGGAAGTAATGAACAAAATAATGGAGAATTTGATATAAATGACTTTCTTCTCTATCTCTTGTCTTTCACAAGTATGTATGACAGTCCTCAGCTCAATCAAAGCACATTCTGTCCCTTCCTTTATCATACACAGACAGTCCATTGGACCAACACAGGTTATGAAAAAATACAATTGTTGACAAAAGTGTAGCTTAGACTGAACTTCCACAGACAGGATACACTGAATTGTGAAGGGGTAACACAATTAGTTACTGTACCTGCATAGCACTCTTTCCCAGCTTAACCACCTCAAACAGAGTGACGGGGTCTCCTTCTCCATTCTGCTGAGGGTGGCCATTAGCTCTTCCACGACTTGCTCCTCTAGCTCCAGATTCAGAACGCCCCTTGTCTGCTGGAGACTTCCGAGGTTTCTTGGTGGCAGACTGGGCAAAGAAAACCAGCAGAAGGAACGTTTATTATAGCTATACCTGAAATCACTCAATATATCTTTATACACAAATATTACACACACATTTATACACTCACACACATATGTACACACAAGTATCCCAGACTAAGCCAGGCTGGAAGGGAACTCAAGAGGTCTCCAGCCTGACCTCCTGCTCAAAGCAGGGTCAGCTATGAAATTCAACCAGGTTGCTTAGGGCTTTATCCAATCAGGTACATATACTTTTATTTATCAATAGTTGTTGAGGAACAACTTCAAAGCCACTGTCATGTCAAGGTAAGTAGAGAGGAATTCCCAACATTGGAGTACCAGTTCACATCAATACCATATTAGTCTTATTCAACACAGAGCTAGATTGAAGTTACAGCAAATTACAGACAGGACAGCAAAAGTGTTTTATGTTGGCACACAAAATAAACTTTTAGAATAACTAATGATCTTTGGAAGACAATAAGTTATTAAAAATACACTTGTCATGTTAACATTCATTTTCTGAATTTTTGTTTTTATACAGCTTTTATAAGAAACTGTGTACATAAAGTCAGCTCTTCAACTCAAATTAAATCACTGAATTTATACAGCCAGATTTAGTACATCATTATAATAGTCCCTTGCTTCAAAATTTTATGAGTTAAAACATTTTCCTAGTGAATCTAAATTATTTAACGTAATTTTTCTGCAGATTCTTCAAGGTTATAATCAGGTGGTATAGATCCCACTTGTAAGAAGTCACCCCGTGAACAGTTTGCTCTGCATTTAAACAAAAAAGAAAAAAAAAAGGTTTCTGGGGAAAATAACTTCCGTATTTTATTTTTCCTCCCTACTGTGAGGCAGACAAAAGCAAAAGCTGTGATTTACCACAGAACAATGAAGCTATATTGAGAAATTACATTAAAGAAAACAACAAGCAAGCAACTCAAAGATTACACTTAGGACAATAACCTCATGGTACCATTTACTTTAGAATACTGCCAGGCAGCTTCTATTAAAGCTTTTAGTAGAGAACATGAAGTCAACATTTTTTGGTTGTATCTTCCAATTGCAGACACATTAAGAATTTTCCCACAGAAGAAAGGGATCCAATTTCTGGAAGAGAGCTGTAGAAGACAGACCTGCACTCTAGTTTTCCCCTACTTTGAAAGAGATCACTGCTGGTGGGGCCAGAGAGCTAAAAGAAAAGGGCAAGGTAGAGTGCAACTGCCTCTTGCAAATACCCAGTTAAGGACTTGCATACAAATGCAAGCTGGAAAGCTTAAAATAATGGTACAACTGCTGTGAAAAGTTTTTTGGATGACATCTGCACTTATGATCAAAAGAGTATGTGTTCTCCCTCCATGAATTTTTAAACATGTGCAAAGCTACCTTTATCAGCAAGAAAGCTATCAGTACATGGCATATTTGAGCTCCAGAGAGACACATGATCACTATTTAATGGCAAAGAATTAGAAGAAAATTGGCTCTTTTGAGATATACTATATATAATCTGTGTGCTTATTCAATCTAGGTGACAGTAAACTATAAGCACTTCAACGAGCTACAAGTACTGCTAAATGAAAGCAGGAAGGCACATCCATGCCCTCCACAGAAGCTAATGCAAGCCCCCTCTATACTCAGTTTTAATCAACATGTAATTCAAAGGAAGACTGCAAGGATGAAGGGGGAAGCAAGTAGGAAATGGACATGAAATGCACACATCCAAAGACACCTTGTTACTGGAAAGCAATGAGAAAAGCCACCTACACTGGCATAAGTACCATGGACCAGCACCCACATGCTCAAAATGAGTCACCTCATTTACAAGACAAATGCTCAGTTTAAACTCCACTTTTGTCAGGTATCCTGTGGACAGGGGGTGCTTTGACCAAGACTCCTAATTTGAATTAGAAGGGTGAGAACAGCAGTGAGCTCTCAGAAGAGGTACACAAATAACCCACAGATGTAATTTTGACAGAATTACTGGACAAAGCCACATTCTTCAAGCCCAAGTACATATCTCAGTATCCCAGACCTTAATTAATGCCAGATAACATATTGAATCTACTTGAATAAAGTTTCTCTCTAGTATAGATTTTCTTTTGACAATGAGAACAACTCTCACAGTGGAGAAACGAAGCCTTTCATTTAATAAAAGCCATTCTCCTTCCAAGCTGGGGTAGCTAAATCCAGATGTAGGATCTGTATTGAATTCTGCCTCAAGAGACAAAACAAGCAGACAGAATGTGGAACTGGCATATTCTTATTCATTAACATACAATATTAAAATGCTGTGGTCAGACATTACTTGCATGTAATGTCGCTGAATTTACAGCAAGAAACTGCAGGCCATTTAGGCAGATCTGAGCTTCACACAGGTTCCTTCCTCCGAGTACAAAGTTGAACAGGTAACTATTTCAAGAAGAAAATTTCATCAATATTTTTCAAAATGAGAACCACCAGCCATTGGAAAAATCTCTCCAGGGAAGTGCTGGATTCCTCGACATTGGACACCTTTAAGATTCAGCTGGACAGGGTGCTGAGCCATCTTGTCTAGACCATGTTTTTGCCAAGAAAGGCTGGACCAGCTGATCCTTTAGGTCCCCTTCAACTTGGGATTCTATGATTCTATCCCAGGATGGAGATATCTAACACCACTGAAGCAAGTGAAGGAAAAGTGTGGACTTGTACATCCAGAGAAATGCAAAGAGGATACAGAGTATCTGTGGAATATCTGCAGAGGCAGAGTCCTCTTGGAAGTGTAGTTGCAAATTCAAGCTACAAATCTAAAAATCATGTTTGGCATTGAGGATGCTAAACAGAGGTAGCCCTGCATACCAGCAGAGAGATACCTGCATTCACAAGAAAGGGTGGTCCTTCTGCTCAGCACAAAAACACCTGTCCTCTAACACCATGAAGAGCTTCCACATAGAAACAGGATGAGTGTGGCTACAGTAAACCTGTCAGACTACCACTGAGAGGTGTCAAAGTGATGTTTTGTGAGATTAGAATGAATCTGTAGCAAGTCTACTCTTGTGAGGATCCAGCATACGGTGAAGATATAGGAAAAACAGAACCCCTGCTTCCTAACAGGAACAACATTGTGGTTATTGCTTGCCCTTTTACACCCATTCAGCCAGAAATTTCCTGCCTGTACCTACAGCCCCCTTAAATCGACAGTCATGCATGGGTTGTTTCTTCCTTTTTAAGTGTCAGACTGTCAGAATCCTGAGGCGTGTGACAACTGAGTGTTCTCCAGACTCAAACCTGACTTTTCTCCTGTTCATGACAGGGATCTCTGAAAAAGTCATGGAAAAGGCAAGTTGGTTAGTGATACTGTATCCAAACGTACTCATAAATCCTTGTAATGATTTCCACAATCCAGGCATCTGCTGCAGTGGCAGAGCCGACACTGAGGTGAATTAGGACTACCAGAGGGAGAGATAAAGAAGCCTGACAAGGTAAGAAAGCTTGAGGCTTTTTAATCACACATTAAGAAAGGTGCTCCTTAGAGCTGTGAGCCTGTAGCAGTTCAATTTGTGCTTTCACTCCGAGACCCAGGACAGACAGTTGGAGTGGTGGTGGTGTCAAAATGGACTGAGGTGCCAAATGAAAAAAGTTCATAGAATCATAGAACTAGTTACTAATGATTTTTCAGATCTGTGCAGTAGATTCAACTTACAACAACTAAAGCTGAGGATTTATACACATCAGCATTAGGAAATTCTTAAGTTCCAGAATATGCCACAGAAGCAACTCTAAAATAGCCATATTGATGACCACATAGTTTACCTGTTGCTTTATGGCTTAAACGAAGGCAAACAGGAAACAAAATAATTACCTTGACTGCAATTAAACTATAACTATGGCAATTCAGAATTTTCCTTTCATGTCTTGAAAATTATTGTGAACAAAAAAAGTGACCCACATTTGTAAAATCGAGTGATACAGTGAAAAATTAATTCACACACTACCAAATAAGTGAAAGTGGCTTGACATATTCCATTAACATTCCCCAAGTTGAACTGATGCACTTCACAAAGAAATGAAGACAGGAAAAGTGTTACAGGTCAGTAACTCCACCTGATCTGCTGCCTTAAATGATGGCCTCTATGCACATTCATACCATACGTGATTTAAAGCAATACCCCATTTCTCAAGATAGCTGGAAGAAGCTTTTTAACCTTCCACTTGAGTAAGACTGAAGAACTTGCCTCTCAGAGGCATCATCCTCTTGGGAGGCCTCTGCATTATAACCTCATGTTAGGTGAGTGGTAACATCCAAGCACTTTCTGAATGAATCCTTTGTAACACCATCGTGGTTATTTGGGGAGAAGTTCTTGGATTCAAATGGTCAGTCCTTTGGACTTTTTTCATCACAGAAACAAACAAGGTGCTCCCCATGAAAAGCCTTATCCTGCAAATAAGTACAGATGCAGGTCCCCTAACATCCAGCACATACACAGCTGTAGCACACGCAGTTTAGAACAAAAAAAAAAAAAAGCAGAGGTGGTGTTAGGGGGTGGTGTTACTTTTTTTTTTATCCTTATTTAAAAACCTAGCAAGAGTTGTAAAAGTCATCTTAAAGAATGAAAGGAGTCTGCTATAAATGCTTGAATCGCTTCAATTCTTCTAGCTGAGGCAATAGCTACCAAAAAAAGGTACTCTTTTCACAGAAAAATGAGGAATAGATTGCAAAAGTACAAGGACCATCCCATCAAAAGCTTGAAAGGAAAACTTCTAATGTCATTAGGATTTATCCACCAGGAAGCACTAAGTTGCTGGACAGAGAAGTCTTCATGTACTGGTTGTATCTGCACTGCATTTCCACAGAGCTACAGAAAGAGTTATTCACTTAAGTTTTAAGGGACAGACATAAACTATCAGGCAAGTGAGCTGAAACAGGACACTGATCTCAGTCACACCAAACCACAAACCTCAACTACTATGAAAATAAATTCTTCCAAGAGGATTCCTTCCTACTGTTAATCAGGATATGTATGATTTGAAACTAGGAGGAAAACTCAATCCCCTGCAGTATCTAACATCTATGCTACAAGACTAAATAAGGCTGAGCCTGCTGCAAATTTAAAATTTCCCATATGAATGCAAAGATAAGGTATTGTGGGCTGTCTCCTCCACACCAAAAAATACAAAAGGACCTGAAAGCAAAACTGTCCAGTCTGTGCTGGAGACAAAAGGATCAGAAGTGTCTTGTTCCATCTCACCTTAAGAGAAGAATGCAAGGAGAGGAGTTGGAGAAAGGCATGCTGTGGCCCTGAGTATGGGATGAGAGACCCCATCTCAGAATTGCCAGCTCTGGAACAGAAAGACTGATGTTTCTTCTTCTCCTCTGAGTCAATCAGGCTAAAAACTGTCCACTCCTACTTCAAAGCTGAAACACAGCAAGGGATCTCTCACTCCCTCAACTTCAAACAGCTGAGATTTAAGCCAAGCTATTCTGAGCTCCTGGGAAGGTAAGGCCAGGTAGGTTAAAATAAAGTATGCCAACACTATCAAACAGAGAGCATTGATCCAAGAGAGGAGACAAAAAAGGTCAGATATATAACTGATCTGAGCCCAAGCTCACTAACATGAAAGCTGCATTGCATCAGAAGCCCTTGGGCTTTTAAATCTCCTACCTAGAACAGGAAAGAGCATCCATACCCATGGATTTCAATAATGCAGCAGACAGAAAAGACATTTTTGGCCAATGTTACTCAGCAACTGCAACCAAAGGACTGTCATAGGTCACTCAAATATGCCTCACACAATTCACGAAACATATATCCAGATGGTATGCTCACATACAGTATCACATAAATACATGCACCAAAATATCCCACTGACTGGACAGTGTCGCCTCTTGACCAGTAGTTCCATAGGCATCTGGTCTACAAGACTCATCTTGAAGAGGACATGGGCAAGGAGGTCAGCCCCAGCCATTGTGAATGCTAGAACAGGACATGGTGCAACTCCTGCCAAATTCACTGCAAGGGGCGGTGAATTCAGGACAATCAGATTAGATTCTGAGAGCTGTTTTGAAGGACCAATGCACTTAACCTCTTTGCAAGTTGACTGTCTAGTCTACTCAGTCAAGTACTCATTAGAATAGTCTCTTAGAGAAGTGGAGGGGCAACCTGGAAAGCAGCATTTTCAGGAAGGGAAGGTCCCCCAAAATGTTAAGGTTCTCTGAAGAGAACTAAAGAGATATTTGCCACAAATGACAAACTTTCAAATGAGCACCATCTTCTTACATAAGTCTCAAACCTGCAAAGAGGAATGTCTGGCTGGAAAAACGTTTGAAAAATCCTCTAATGGTAGTCTATCTTGTGTGCAGCTCTGTAACAGAACCACACAGATAGACAGAACAGCACAGAAGAGTAAACTCTCTTTTCCAAAGAGGTCAATATGTTTATGGCAGATGTGTCACTGTAGTTGTGATGGCCTAAGGATATAAGCAAATCAGTACTTGCAAGGAGAGATCAAATCTTATTAAACCACTATATTTCAGTTAGGGGGGAGAAAAAAAAAAACCCAAAACAAAACAACAACACAGAAAAGAGCCTTTGGGCAGAAAAGTCTTTCTTTAGGTCTATTACAGAAATGAAAAACAAAGCTAAGCATCAGTTGAGAAAAACAGCTCTGAATGTAACTAAATATTTTAATGTTTCACATCTCAGAGTAAACGTAGGTGGTACCTGGGGAGGAAATAAAAATGTTAGCTGGGGGAAGTATGGGGGAGAAGTGTCTGAGCTGCAGCTCCTGGAAGAAACCTGTGGAATGCAGATGGGTTAGCAACACGGACAGGTGAGCAATGTGGAGGAGGAGGGAAAGTGAAATACAATGTCAATTACTAAGTCCATGACCTCCAGTATCAAATAATGTTATAAATTTAATTGCCTAGATTAGACTTGCCAAGGTGTTTGCATTTCTCCTCAAGGATAAGACACTGAATGGCTTTTACCTTTGTGGTAAGAGAACCTTGTCAGTTCCTTTCTGTTGCTGCAGTACCAATTATGAATGCAGGATTTTACTGTGTATCCAAATACATACACTTTGTCCAGTCACTCAAAACACAGGGTTTTTTACCCTTATTGAGCATTAGGATGATGGTTTCATGGAATCTCTGATAACCCTAAGGCCTTCTGCTCAGCACAACAGCCAGCTCACAGCCCATCACTTTACAGATGAAGCAATGGCCACTTCCTCTGTGTGTTCCTCACTTTATGATCACGTACACTCAATGAGCCTGGAGTTGTTCTATGCATAATGAGCAACTGGCTTCTGTAGAAACTTGACAGCAGGACCAGCAGAGTGCTTCAGTGGACATTCCCATAGGAGCTACTAACGAGGTGACATAGAGGGACGAGAAACACCCTTCCTTTCCACTGGATGTGTGGTGGGTACTAAATACCACTAGTGTTCCTTTAACTTAAATTCCTACACTCTGACAACCTTCTGGGTTAGCAATCAGCTTGCACCATCCTCTTCTTTTATTAGATCTGCAAAACCTCACAGATTTACTAATGAGATATTCTTAAGATAATTTTTGATTTTGTCCTTTGTTTACAAGCTAAACAGACAACCTGTGCTCTTTACATGCTTCTTAAAAACCTCCTATAAAGAAGCTCCATGTTTGTGAACAAATCTGTCCATCTGATGAAGAATACATGCCATCATAGGAAACACTGTTCAAAAACTTTCAAAAAGGAGGATGACATGCCCAGAAAAGCCCAGGATTTAAAATGTTCAGTCTCAAAGTAAATCAGGAACTATGACACAAGTTGAAAACCAATACTAAGGAGGAGTTTGCTCCCACTTGGCCAGCATGCTCAAGGGGAACACATGGTTCTGTCCATTCTTACAGACTCACTACTCCATGCTTAAGGAGATAGACTTAGGGTGGAAGGTGTGAGGGTAAAAAAAGAAAAATAAAATCTCAATCTACTATATAGCACATTCATATGCACTTGTAGACAAAGACTAAGAGGAGAATCAACACCACTCATAACAAACACACAGAACTTCCCACCAAAACTTATTCCACAGCGCGTACTTCAAGTGATATAATCAAGACAACTACATCTGATAACCTTGAAAAACTAAAATGAAGCACAACATGACACACAGAACTTTTTCTGTATTTTCCAATAAACCAGCTATTTTATAGAATAGATGAAAATAAAAGAGAAAGCCTCCTTAAGTACTATGTGTAATAGAGAATTGTTCTGTATGTTCCCATTCACGGGCCAGCAATGGGCAAAGACAACTGAAGAGCAGCACATCTCATTCAGCAGACAGCAGTATGATCAGCTGCACTCTGCCAGAGAACGGGCTGAAGCTCCCAGTCTATGCACAGGACACAGTTTATGTCAATTACATAAATTTTTAAGATATGTTAATAGATTTTCCGAGGCATTTAGTTAATACTATGCTGCAACTCTTCTGCTCACATTAAGATATTACTGGTTACTAAAAGGATGGCTCAAATGTCATTTGTCACCTAGTTCATTACAACTTTCAAAACAGAAAGTGGCCGTGCTTGCTGAGATTATTCTCGTGTCTGCAAGAACGATGTAATATGACAATAATAACAGAAATGGTAATGTTCATGTACATAGCTAGTGAAATAAAAAATAATAGCTGTTATGAGCTCATTTTTATGTCCCTTTTTAAACACTCCAAACATTGTTTGTATATCAATCTGATACATATTTCATACTACAAGTCTTCATAAAGTTTGACACAGGACTCATTAAAAGCCTGTTTATGTGACCACGAGATGATTAGACAAAAAACAGTTTGCAGTCCATTTTAAATAGATGCATAACAAACCAAAACTAAATGACACATACTGGAGGCCTGCCAGGACGGCCCCTTTTTCTTTTTCCTTTGACTTCTGCTTCTTCAAGCTCACTGCCAGCATCTGAATGTGCAGTAGTTTCATTTGTAGAATCCCTAGGGGGGAAAAAACACTAGATAAATTAAAATGATTTGAAATCAACAAGTAATCTATAACTGACTGATTAAATATTTAGTCCTAAGCCAGGAAAAAAAAAATAAGTCAGCATTAAAAGGCTTGCCACATTTATTCTGCAAACTAAGGGACTACAGCATTGTTAGCCCTGGCAAAAAGCCTTACCTTTTTAAGGGCTGGAAAGTCATTTTATAGACTGGAAGTTATTTAAATTAACAGCTTCTTTTGAAACCATGTTACATTTCAAAAACTGGCTATATTAAACAGCATATTCTCAACATATCCATCCCACAATGGATTCACTGGTATCAACTTGCTTTTAGTAACAACTTCTGAGCTGCTTTCAAGGCCATGAGAAAGCAAACTGGAGTCCAATCCAGCCCTCACATCAGATCAGTTACACAAGTTCCCACTGGGGTTCAATCATGTTTTTAGTCGCACCCGCAGACAATGGCATTGTGCAGCTGTTAATAAAGAGAGGATTAACACTGACCATGAGGCACAAACCAGAAAACTCACTTTGATCTGAAGACATTCATGATTCTTGCAGTTAGAAAAACGTTTTCACTTGTACAATGAAAAAACCTTGACATTGGTCAACGACTATTAGAAGAGAAACCCACAGTATCATTTTTCAATTGTTCCTGTTTTAGACTTCAGACCATATTAAGTAGGGAAAAACCATTACCCCAATTTCTCCCCCCTCCCACAGGCCAGCTGCACAGGTACTTCTCTGCCTTCAAAACAGACCTGGCTGCTTGAAAAGTCTCAGCTTGTGATTGATCTTCTGAGGCATGAGATTTTGCCCAAGAGGAGCCCACAAGCAAAACTATACCTGTTACTGATGTGCTTTATTTTTAGTTTACAAGACTACCAGTGCATGAGATCTCTGTAAATGAAAGAGTAACTGTAATAATGTCTCAGACCACTCAAAGATGAGTCAAGTCTAGCTCTAATCGGAGATTTCTTTAAATCCAATATAATTTCCTTGAAGTGAATAAACTGCTGTAAAACTTGTGCAAGGGGAAGGTGAAAATCTGACCTATTCCATTATTTCATACAGCCTCAAACATAAAATGCAGCATTAGTGATCTGGTTTAGAGAAACTTGAGAAGCTTCAGCAAGCCAATATCTACACATATCTTCCACATTGTCTGGGGATTTATTTTTTTAATTTTGTTCTATAAATCAAGAATAGTTCACAAATTTGCTGTAGCACCAAGAAAGCTATTTAGTAATGCAGAAAGAGACAGATATCATCGTATCAGGATCAAGAATGTTCTCATACTTCTCTTTACTGAAATTACTGTATTGTTCCAGGTCTCCTCTAACCCAAATAATTTTGCAGAACTATGATGAAGTTCTAATATTGACATTATTTTCCAAGCTTTCCCAATTTGCAAACACAAAACCAAAAAGGGGTCCACAGGGTCCTTCAGAAAAGCTGGAATGCAGTAGAACACATATGAATCTCCTTTTCTGAAAGTAACTTCAATGAATTATCTCTAAATACTCTATATGCCCCAGAAAACCAGGCACCCTGGATTAAAAAATAGTATTCAAGTACCTTGGAGTTCCCAAATTATACGTTTGTAAAACAGTATAATTCTATAAAACAAAATACTGAAAATACAGCTTTGTTGTGATAAAATTAAGGAGAAGTAGCTTTTCTGCTTCACAAAATACGAAATTTGAAAAACTCTACATTGACCTATGAATTTGAAAAAAAAATATTTTAAGAAGCCTAAATCCAAATAAAACATGCCCCACACATAGTTCAGAATTACTTGGTACAACAGGGCCGTACTGGTGCAAAGCAGTGCAGTGAACACAGCTGAAAACAGTGTCTATGTGGATGGATGCATCCAGCCTTTACTCAAAGACCAGCCAGCACACTGAAACTCAATCTCACAAAAATGCATATTGCCTCACAATGGTAATTTTTTTCTAAATAACTTTTGAATACAGAAGTGAGGAACCCCTTAAAAATACCTGCTGCTTTCTATTGCTGTAAAGAAATTAAAGCCATTTTCTCCTGCTTTCTGTACAAAAAAAATAAGCTTCTCTCTAGTCTAGAGACCCTTACCAGAAAAATTTTAGGCCTGGTGTTGTCTAAGCAATACCCCCATTCCTGAGGAAACGCTGCAGCTTTGCTAGCTTACAAAACCGCACCGCTAATATCATCAGGATAAAGATTTTTCTCTATTAAAACCAGATTCAGCAGTTCTCCTCGGCAACTGGCTCAAACACTTCCCTTGAAACACTAGAGCTATATAAATAAATTAAACAGTACTACTACTTTGCCTGCATCCAGTCCACAGAGAACTTGACTTTGCTACAGCCTCTGTCCGGGTCAAGCAAAACCTACTGAGATTTGTGTATTTAGTTCTGGAAACATCAACTGCTTTGGAACACTGCATATGAAGAAACAGTTTAATTATTAACCACCTTCTCTTCTTTGTCTTAGACTGTTGTCTTAAACCTGATAACCATGCTTCTCTAATATTTTTCTGGTAAAACTTCTCTGGTTTGCTGGAAGACTTTTGGGAAAGACTCAATAAATCAGTAGAAATAGTGAGATTCATTTGATCTAAATTTGAGACATATACAATGCAGAACAGAAAATCTTAAGGGGCAACATACCTCATGCTAAGGTTACTGTCCAAACTGGTCAGACAGTTTATGGTTTATAAATTTTCTTTTCTCTCCACTGATGTTAAGGTGATGGAGACAAGCAGTTCAACTAGAAATGGTGAAAATTCAACAGGATGAATCTCACCCTAAACAGTATGTGTGGCAGAGAGATTTCTTTCCAGCAAAGAATATAAGTAAGGGGCAAGGGAAAAACATCAGAAAGCAAGTCCCTTCAATCCTCACGTTATCTGGAGTAGGGAGACAGGAGTGAGGACAACCTACAGCCCTTGGCTGATTTAACATTAAAATAAACATCACTTCAAGCAGCAGGGAAATCTGTCAAATCATGCAAGTCCTGCACAAAAAGGCCCTTCTTCCACTGCAGCCGTAATCCCTCTGGTCTGGGAGGTAGAGCTTCTTCTGAGGCCTTACAGATCCTCTGGGTACAGACACACACACTCCTTTTCTCATTTCTGAACTCAGAGGAGGAGTAAAGCATCTCTTAACTGCCTGCAGTCCTGTCAGGTTTTTAACACTCGCTGAGAAGAGCACCTGGCCAGCATCCATCTCCCTCATTCCCTACACATCTTGCAGAACTGCTAGGAAGTAATTTATCTGGTGGCAGTCATCCACATCTTAATAGACCAGAATTACCCCATCCCTATTGTACATGCGTGTGACTAGTCACCTGAGGGGAAAACTCAGGCTTAGTCACAATCTGTATCTCCTGAAGCTGTTGGGAGGGAAAGTAATCTGGGCCTAAGGAGACCTGCCTCATCTAAGAGGAGGAGAAGCAGCAGTGCCTAAAGCTGAACCTTTCCTCTTTAACACACCTTTGACATGACAGACATAAGAGAATTTGGCAGATCGTGCGAGACCCACAAGACTGGGGTGGGCAGAGCAAAGCAGAAACATGATAACCCCTTCTAGGGGCTCATATTTACTCTGATTTTCTTTCTGTTCTCTGTGCTGGCTGAAGCATCTTGGAAAACCTGCAGTAACTCCAGGATCCCTCCTCAAAACTCCAGATATTATTCTGAAGTTATAACTAGCTACTGAATCTAGCCTTATGGTAAGGAAGAACTAACAGATTAGTGGGCAGCCTTTTGCCATGTCATGAGTCTGAAGAACTTATTTCTATGGACACAGTTAATTTCACACCTCTGCAAAATAAATCAAAACAAATTTACCTTCCCTTCTACTATTCCATAAAGCCCTAGCTAGAGAGCTCATATCATCCTCCCTTAAAAACACACCACAGCAAAACCCTATGCTCGTGTACCAGTGTTTGTAAATAAAACCACTTCTATAAGCTTTTATTGGTGCTGCTGAGGTAGTTCAAGGTTCTGGCAGAGATAAATTCAGTAATTGCTACCACCAGACTCAGTCTTGTGAAGAAAAGCATTCATGAAGAAAAATGGCTAAATGCACAAGCTCATGAATCATGGATGAATCAGCTCTCATGGTTGATCTTCAAAATCTAAAAAGGAACGTGCCTCACAGCAAAGATGAGTCACCCCATCGAGAGAGGACTCCTAACAGCCAGTCACCCTGGTCAAACACACCAGAGGTTTTTTTTCCCCTACATCTGAAACACCAATAAGTAAAACCTGTCTTCACTGCCTTCTGAAGCCACTTCTATGAATCCAAAAAGATTAAACATTTCTCCTTTCATGTTCCCTCAATAGAGAAGAATTTGAGAGGGAATATTTGATATGGTCCTAAGCAAAGTACATTAATCTATGAAATTTACTTTAGGACTCTCTGTTTAAAGGGGGCAGCTGAAAAGATCAGAAAATATTATGAAAAAGTAGAAATAAGGCACAGGAGTGGTAGATTACGATAGTCCTTCAAAGCTGCCTACTTAAGAGCCAGAAAGAAAACCCTGGCTTTCTCTGCGTGGAACCAGACTGTGGCTTCTCAAATCCAAATGTGTGAAGCTAATACCTCTAAACCAAAGATTGCTACAGGTTCTCTCACCCTTAGCCAGACTCCTTTCTGCTGAAAGACTGGTTGGGACTTACTGAACTGGCAGTTATCACTTTCTTTGATACCTCGTCCATACTAGATTCTTCTGAGGGCTTGGAATATTAAATCTGTAAACCTTTACATGCAAATCCTGCTCATTTTTTTGTAAAAAGAAAGATCTCATCTCGTTTATGAGCAAACAAAACCATATAAATTACTGATGATGACATCTCACCAACATTTTGCACAGTGGCACTAAATGATTCCCAGCTCTCCTGGGAAAAACACCACACACATTTCCTTTCATTGTTTAATGTTGTATAATATTGGTGGCTCACAATCTTCTGATTAAACAATATGCCAATCTTTAACATCCCTTAGGTTTTTCAGCTGGTGTGCAGTCACCAAACCTATTAACGTGCACTTTTTAACCTTAAACTCTACAACATTTCATTCACTTCTTAAGGGCATCTAGCTTCTTGAACTGGGGATGGGAATATCCCTTTCCCACCCCTGCTGTGACAGAATCTCCCAGTTTTTTGCCCTCAGCACATTTCACAGACATGCTCTCACTTCTTGAACGTGGCACATCCAGGAAAATAGGAACCCAGAAAGATTTTTTCCCACAGCTATCCCAAAGCTAACCAGAACCGCCCAGGCCTGACGCTCTCCCCTCAGTGCTACCCATCAGGGCAAACCCCCTCTTCAGCCACCTGCTCACCCACTGCAGGAATTAGCTTTTTTGGAAAGAGGTTTTAAAAATGTAAGAAAAAAAAATGTGATGCAGAGCATGTTATTATTAAGGTTAGACAAATAACTTCAGAATTGCCCAAACGTTCAGTTTCTTAAATAAAGGCACCTGAAATCTTACTTTTGGAGCATCACTCAACCTTGATAAACTGAGGCTCTTTTACACCCTTTGACAATTCCTATTTTCATATGTTCATTCCCAGCGCCATGAGGTAATTACAGAATGCAACTGGTGCCAGCAGGGCGGCCGCGGACAGGCTCTGTGAGGAGAAGGGGCCGCCTCAGGCCCAACACAGGCCCGTGAGGGGCAGTGGCTCCCCCACAGGCCTGGGAGCCCACGCCAGAGCGGGTACCCCACACTGCAGCCCTCAGAGGAGCCCCAGCTGTGGGTGTGAGGAGTCAGGAGTGAGGGGGGAAGTTGAGGGACAGAGGAGAGAGGGAACATGGTTTAAGTTTTGTCTTTGTTTCTCACCATCAGCCGTATCTTCTTCAACTGGCAATAAATCTAATTTTCCCCAAGTTGAGTCTGGTTTGCCCCTAAGGGTAACTGGTATGTGATTTCCCTGCCTTTATCATGCCCCAAGAGCTTTTTTTGTCTTCTTTTCTGCCCCTGCCCTGTTGAGGAGGCAAGTGGAGAGCGGCTGGGTGGGTGTCTGGCAGCCAGCTGAGGTCAACCCAGCAAATAAAGCTCCATTTTGTTCCTGTTTCTAAAATTCCTTTCTTAATTCTACTTGATTTACTCTCTAGCTCCTCTCACGAACTTCCACTCTATTCTCCCAGCAGTTCACTTTATCCAGGTAGGTGATGTTCCCATCTATACAAGCCACTCATTTCCCAATGAGATCAAAACGTGCTAACACCACTTGCTCTCCAGATGCAGAGGCCAAAGGCTTTTTTGCACAATAAATACAACTTATTCTAAGAAACAGCACACAACCAGAATACACAAACATGACCAATTACAACTAAAACCCATTCAAATTTCTGAAATCTCACAACACTCAGAAGCATGAAAGCAGCAAAGACCTTGTTTTGCTTTTCACTGCAAAGTTAAACCTCCATACATATAAAGAAATAACTTTTTAGATATAAGTTTCTCATTTTTTACACAGTTTTTCAGTGTAGGACAACACAGGAGGCCTGGAATAGTCACACTAATCTGCACTTCTCTCAAGCTTGTGCTTTACCCTTGCAATCACCTCTCTATTTACTTCTGCCTTTCTAACACTGAAGATTTCAAATATATAGAGAAAGATATACTCACTGTAGTACTGGCAAATCTGAAGTAATCATTTTTGCAGCACTCTTGAAAGTAAGAGCTACATAGAACTTCTTCTCAAAGTTATTATAAGACTACTTGGAAACCTCTTTCATTAAAAGAAAGTCAAAGTCCAGTCTGCAAAAGAGAGGAAAAAAAAAAATGTTAGTTGTGATTCCAAAGTAGTCATATATTGAATAAAAACCCACTGTAACCAAAAATGGTCACTTTGAAGTATCATCACTATTAATCCACATGAAATTTAGAATGGATGACCTCAGGACAGCTTAACCATATTCTTACATTCAGTTTTTACAGTTCTGTTTAGTCAACTTTACTTTTTTTTTAAAATTACACAAACTTTTAAATTTTTTTACCCGTAATTTAAAAAAAATTTCTTTTTTTAATAACTATAAATAGTTATTAAATAAATAAATAAATAAATAAACTAAAAATAAATAAACTATTTTGCATTACCTCCCACATTTGTAACTCTAATGTAAAAACACATGCAGAATTCTATCTGAGAAAATTTAAATAAACAAGATAAATATATAAGCATAAGCAATCAGAGAATGTGATGATCCATATTTAAGGAATCTATTTTCTGGTCACACAATAGACTAAAATTGCAAGACAAAAGTTTAGTTTCATGAGAAACAGTCTTTCCTAGTTTTAAATCAAGACAAAAGATCTGCACCTAAAAATCATACAAATTTTGATTTAGGGACAACAAAACCAGCAAAAGATACTATTCCTGATAACATTCCCTTTGACAGAACTACACCTATTCAAATCACACAAACTGGCTTCACAGTTTTATGTGACTGATTTTTACAGGAGAGGAGTCAGCTGTGCAACTCTCTGACTGCAATAGAAAGTATTTTAACCTGAAGAAACCACAGTTGTATGTTTAAACCATAAACTAGACGACTGCATCTGTAGTACCACTACACCCACTAGTAAAACCTTTCTATCCAAAAGACTAATCAAGGAGTTGACTAATGACAGCGGACATGACTTTACCATTAAATAATGGCACAAGGTGACAGGTGCACTAATCTTTGATGTAATAAAACATAGAACTGCCATCCCATTCTTACAGAAAATGCAAGTTCTGGAAAAACTAAAATGATTTGTTTCACTCTCCCCTTCTGCAGATCTTGGGGTAACAAATAGCTGCATGGAGCACTGCAGTTGAGGAATGGCAGTCAATACCAAGGACTTCACTGCATGTTTTTTAAACATGGGATATTTTAAATCCCTTTTATTTAAATAACTAATTTCTTCGCTATGGGCAGTTTTTTCTGTGCTCTAGTAGCTTTGCACAAGACAGCAGAAAAACCAAGCCAGAAAGAGGTAACATGAGTAGCACCACAGCACCTAAATAAAACCACACCGGTGTAAGCAAAACAGCACAACAGAGAGCATTATTTTCCATCCTACTATATGCACATCAGTATTTATTTACCAAAACCATAACTGTACAGCAGGAACAGACTTTTTTTGCCTCTGGTTATTACAGTTCCAATTAGACTCACAGATGCACACAAGTTCTTCCAGTATTACTTACAGCATCTCACCACCACATTTACATTTTTCCTATATACTATCATCTCATTGGCCATTTTTTCTACTGTATCATTAAAAAGCCACCTTGCTGCAAAACAAACGTTCACAAAAGTTTGAAAAGAAATTTACCTCTCTAGCATTAACAGTTTAAAGGGGATCATTTCACATGGCCAGTGCACCATGTTGGTATAAAAGCTCTTCAGCTTTGCTATGAGACACAAGCAGTCTGAGTTCTTCAAGAATAAAAATGTTATATGATATGCTATTTGTGCTATTTCCACAACTTTTTTTCCATAACAATGTTTCTTCATTAGAAACACGATGTTTTAAAGGATGTGATTAATCTCGACAGAGCAATGACATGCCCGTTCAACAACACCAAGCAACCGTTTCAGGCACTGGTAAGAATTTACTGTAAACAAATACAGCATCAGGCTCAATTAAGTTTTGAGTTCATTTCCTATACAAAGAAAAAAGCGAACGTTGAGGTCTCTGAAACAGAACAGCATGTACTCTGGTGGTCCCAAAATACTAATATTTAGGTATAACATAAGAAGAATATTTAATGAAATCCTAAAAAAGAAGAAAGGTTTTGATTAGGCTTCTGCAAATTTGTTTCCTCCTGCCATGACAATTAGATGTACACATTTTTTTAATACCTTCCCTTTGTTTAAAAAGTGTAATTTTTTTTGTACAGACACATGGACACATGCACGGTTCTTGTGTATGCTAACTAGATCTCAAAGGAAACCTTTCCATCTCGGATCTTCAGGTTATCCAATTGTAGCAGGACACTGGGCATCAATCTTACTTTTCAAAAGAGCTTTCAAAGGAAGCTGAAGAAAATTGATGTGCGTTTCATGCAAGACATCTTCCACAGATGTTTAAGGCATCCTGCACAACTGCTATGTGAAATTTCTTTTTTTAATACTCTTTTTCAACCTAGTTATCACCCTTCACAACTGTTGTGCTGCGCATGCTTGGATATAGTAACCAGCAGTATACAACTGCTCTAGGGAAGTGCTTTCACACGTAAGGTATAGCATACTTGCTCAGAGATAACTTAGTCGAAAATAGAAGTCCTGGCCTGAAAGAAAGCATGTGGTGAAGGGTATGAAGAGCCAGAAGGAGAACAGGGGAGCTGTTTCATTCAAAAGCAACTGGAGAACCAAGGAAGCTGGACCCACAGCCTTGACATGCTAGTTATGGCAGACAACCTGACAGGGAACTGCAAGGTCCTGTGGTATTTTCTCACAGTCCCTATGCTAAACAGGAAACTGCAACACAGTGCTGGAAGAAAAATCTCTTTGTATGTGATCAGGTCCAGATTGGACCATCTAGAAGACGACAAAGTTGCCCTTCTACTGTCTTGTGTTAATAAAGGCACTTAAAAAGGGTTAAGCCAAAGAGTGCTAAAATACAAGAACTGTCAATGTTGATGAGCTGGAAAACAAACAGCTCGGACTCCAAAGAGAAAAGGCACAACAATCTTGTTCATTTTGTGGGACTGACCAGAAGTAGAGTCTTACACTGCATGGAGTAACATCTCCCCATTGCACAACCCATGTCTCCTGCACCCCTCCTGTGCAGCCAGTACAGTCCTGCTGGCTGCTACACTCTGGATGCTAACTCTCTCTTCCTCAACCCAGACCCTCAGCTGAAGTTAGGAAACTCTTCACACTCTTGAGATAACTGCCTTGCAGCTTCCTTTAACAGTAACATTCCTCTAAGCTCAAAGAAATGCCACCACTTGCTTCCAAAACTCAGTCTTAAATTATCACCCGTGTTCCTTAGGCTTGGTTTGGAAATAAAATAAGTCACTACAGTGACTAATGAAAAGCTTTATGTGCTTGGAACAGAGTTCTCAATTTAGTCGTGCAATTAGGTTTGACAACTGTAGAAAAATTATTGATCCTTAAGGACCACACAAATGTGAACCTTCACATTTTCTCTGGTTTTAATAAAAGAAACACGTTTCTTAAAGATTATGTTCTTGCAAACAAGAAGAATCAAACTCTCCTCCTTTCTGTCCTATTCAGCCTGAGAATTAAGGTATTAATAAAAAATCCTGAAAGCTTGAGACAGATTCCTATTTTGTCACCTTTCTCCCGGGGAAGAGAAGAGAAGAGCGGGGGGAGGAACACTTCATGCTTTTCCATTTTCAGTTATTTAAACTATAATAAATACAACATAGCTGAACAAGCCCGTTAACTTGTGGTCAACTGCTGCTATTTTAGGAGTTGATGCACGACTGTACATAAAATTAAAGCATTCAGTTGATGTCTTATCACTGACTAAAGTTTATTTTTTCCCATTCTTTAAAGATATTTCTAGATGCATGGCATATACGTGTGGGAACAAGAATTATCTCATGGCAACCCCTAGCTGTCCATTTAACCTTGCCTTCAACATCAGTTGTCTCCTCAGTTGCACCAACATGTAGAACTGACTCTACAAACAAAACAGCTGTTGCTGCTTCCTCTCACCAAACACTTTCAGCCTAGAAAGGTCCCCAAACCAATCAGTTTTTCTGTACCTTCTGCTACTAGTTCCAGAAGGCAGCAGCTAATTCCTGTCCTGTGCATGTCTGTGTCGAGGCACTGACACCAAGATTACACAGGAGAGCTGATACAATCTTTTAACCACGGTTATAATAGCGTGGTCGATTCAAATGTCACGCATCACTCCGACAATTTTGTTCAATCACCTCCACTGTTTACTTCAACAGTTTTTAACTATATTATTATATACTGCTTTCTTATAGTGGCTAGGATGACTAATACTAAAGATACCAATCAAATACTTTGTGGCAAACAATTCCCTGTAGATACGGCTTGCTCGAGAAATTTTATCCTTTTCAACTTGTTTTGTTTTTTTTTTTAAAATAAAAAAAAAAAATTGATGGACTGCACATATGAAAACAAGCTTGCTTTCCCTTTATTATTCTTTCAGGCTCTTCAGACATAACTGTTCCTCGCTCTGCAGACACCCAGTGAGACACTTGACCTGATTTTCTGCAGCACTGAGCATTCACAACTGTGACTGAGATCACTGGGGCCTGTGGGCACTCCGTCACTCATAAGGCAAATAATTATGGTCTGATTGCACAAGACTAAGACTTGAGGCACCAAGTTCTACTGCTAGTCCAGTATCTGGATGATTAAGGTCTAAATTAACAACTTGCTCCTTCCCATCTGTCCATTAGGATAACATCAGCTATCTACCAGCCTCTTAACTACCTGCTTTGAACATAAAATACACATAATAAAAAGGGCTCTAGAAAGTTAGGTTCCACTGTCTTCATGAATAGACGGAACCTTGAAGTCTTCTGCTTCTCTGCACTTGTATTTCCAAAACTCAGGAGTCTTGAGAAGATAAACTCACTCATCTTTTTAAGATGATGCAAGAGCATTCAGAGTCACAAACAAACCCATGGGACAAATTAAAAGCCAAGAGAGATCTTGCCTATAAACTGTGAAGTCATCCTCCCAAACAAAAGACTGAGCAATCAATGAAAACTTGCAAAAAATTGAATGATAGCGTATGTGTTCACCATACCTCAGGGTAAGGTTTTAAAAGCTGAGTTATCAAGACATGAAATGCTTCTCTTCAGAAAGATGACATCTCAGTGACATCCAATGATAGGACAAGGGGCAATGGGTGCAAGCTGGAACCTAGGAGGTTCCACATAAATGTGAGGAAGAACTTCTTCCCAGTGAGGGTGACAGAGCACTGGCACAGGCTGCCCAGAGAGGGTGTGGAGTCTCCTTCTCTGGAGACATTCAAACCCACCTGGATGTGTTCCTGTGTGACCTGACCTAGGTGTTCCTGCTCTGGCAGGGGGATTGGACTGGATGATCTTTTGAGGTCCCTTCCAATCCCTAACATTCTGTGATTCTGTGAAAGATGGGCCACACTTGTTGGGTACAACAAACACAGCAAAGTTAGTGGGAAAAGCTTATTCCCAGGAGACTGAAACAGCTGGGAAACAGAAAAGTCTTTGGGTCTGAAAACATGGTGTAACTGTAACTGTGCCTGCTGGAGGGGAAAGAGTGAGAACTAGTGAACTCTTGATATTCCTTCTTACTCTCTCATTTCTTCTAATGCCTCTGTGACTTTACTCTCAATCAAATCCATGTGCGACAGTAATTAAAATTAAATCCAGTGATTCACACTCGAGCACTTCAGTGAGTGACTGCTTATTCCTGCAAAATAATGCACACCTAGAAGAAAGCAGGAATCCCTGGTGCAGTCAAACACACGTTGATGGTCACACAGGCTTTGTTTTTTCATCTCTTTACAGCACAAAGCACGAAGGGCCAAGAACGCAGACAGTCTACAGGCCCACCAGCAGCAGCATTAATAGATTTTTATGCTACCTCAGAAGTGTGTTTACTCTGTTCTTCTCGGCAGTGGACATCTGGTGTTCTATTATTCATTGCATCTGGAAAATTGCCAACAATAAAACCAATTTTCACAAAAAGAAGCAAAGCCTGACATGCAGAACTCTGGAATAAAGGAAAAAAACCTCTCAGAATGGTTCAGGTTTTGTCCTTTGGGCATTTGTCTCTTGGTTTTGTATTTTCTTTTTTTCTCTGATGAGAAAAGCTAAGAGGAACTGCAGAACATTTTGTCCAGATTATCAAAGAAAACATGTATTTTTAAGTTGCATATAAATTAAAAGCTCTGGGAAGTGACTAATTCTGGAACTCTCATGATCTCTATGGGGATGTGCACAAAGGCTCAAGGAAAATAAGATCACTAAAATAATAACCTCTCTAAGTCCACACAGCTGCTAACAGAAAGAATATTTAACAGGTAATATAGAGAGACACTCGCATGTATCAAGTAGAAGTAAACATCAGACCACTCTAAAGCGTAATATTCTACTAATTTCCTGATAAGTGCCTTTATTACCCTACCCTCAAAAGAACACAAAGGCATAATCATTCCTCGAAAGAAGGAGGTTTATGTTAAAGCACTCCCACCACTGAAAACTGCTCATTCAGAAAACTGTGTGTCTTGGACTCCAAGCTTCAAGAAGCAGGTCCACCCATTTCCTATTTGCTAGACCTGCCAGGATCCCTGTCCTCACAAAGGTGTCACAATCCAAGTCCCTCGAACAGCAAAGATTCCTGGGCATTATCTAGGTGTGACTGAGGCACTAAAAGCCTCTACTCAGTATTAATACTTACTCCAGAAATAACACTTAAAAAGCTTTAGGCCAATAGAGTCTTTCAATGCTATCAATCCAGGAACTGAAGGATCCTGGAGTACCAGTTCTTCCCAGTCCAGGAACTTCAGCAATGCTCAGATGACAAAACCTTATGGATTCCTCTACTCCTGCCTCTCTAGTAACAGGTTGAAGATTCAGCTTAGCCCTCACCCTGATGTACCTAACTGCCATCTCGTTTACTAAGGTTCCTTTTTCACTCAATTACAATCTTTTTGTGTCCACATGGGTACGTGGACTTTTTAAAAATTATTAAATCCTTTGTGTTTTGAGCTCCTCAGAAGAGAGGTTGTATTTAATAAAGGGATTAGTAAATATCCAATAGGCATTACTATAAGTAGCATAACGCTATCTTTCTGCAGTGAGGCAGACTAAATACCCCTGCTTTTACTGTTTTTAACTTGTGCTATCATTAAGTGGACAGAGGTTCCACCAAAGCTTTTCATTTCAGCAAGAATAAACTTCAACAAGAAGAAATAAGAAAGCTGTTTTCCTTCAATTGTTAACTATTTTTAGCTCAAATAACTCTGAAAATGATTTTTTTTTTTAAAAAAAAAAAAAGAAAATCAATCAATCACATTTTCCTTAGCATAAAAGGGACTTCTCAAAAGAGCTCAGAGTAGCACATATCTTCTGACCCTCAATTCTTGACACCCTGCTGGAGTACTGACGTTAACACTGCGGTGTATCACAGAGAGGGAGTAATTTGCATATCCTTCCTCTACCCATTAGCCAGAATACCTAAATTACAAATACTTTCTAAGTTCCTAATAAGAGCTTGTGAAAACTGAACAAGAGCCAGAAAAAGTAGCAGAGGTAAACCAGAAAAGATGAAGTTGGCCAATTGTCCTGGTTCCCCAGGCACAGCCCCATGGCCCAGCCATGCAGGCAGCCATGAGCAGCCCCAAGTCAGCTGGAGATCCACTCAAGGCAGTGACTCACAGGTGTGTCCCACACCTCCTCATCATGCTCATGATAAAAGGAGGGAGCTCACTGACAGTGGAGATTCCCTTTCTGGGGATCCTCCCTGTTGGCCTCCTGTTCATTCTGGGGCTCCTAAGGACCAGGCTGAGCATAACCTTGTACACTTTATGTTGCTGATTGTATTACTTTTGTTATTTCATTAAATCTGTTTTTATTTCAACTCACAGGGCTTCTCCCTTTTTCCCCCGATTCCCCTTCTCAGCTGGGGAGGGGTCATTGGGTAGCAGAACAAACTGCTACAAGTTTAGCCCTGGGTACAGGTTAAACGTAGACACCAATAAACTCAGTAAATAAAAATATATATTAATGACAGAATCAAACCTTACCTCCCAACCCCAACAATTTCCTGAGAAAACCCAACCCCATGTCACACCAGATACCCTTCACCTACATCTTGCACCACTACAGCCCCTCTTCTGAAACAATCCACAACTGCAGCCTTTCATGAAAAAACTACCCAAGCCTTAAATCCCACCAAGTCCTAGATACCAAAGAAAGAGCTATAGTAATCCCAAGCCCTAATGGCAGCAAAACAAGCCGGCAACTCTGACTTGATTCTTCTTCACCTTAAAACTGGTTTCCAGTTCTTGTCCCAATAAACTACACAATCCTATTCTCCTACTTTAACTTATTTATATGCTCCTCAAGACAGACAAACCTGGCAGGTCTTTAATTCAAGTACAATAGATGGAACAAAAACCATCAGAACACATTAAAGAATTTCTCTCTTTACTACTCAGTGAGCTGGTTATCTTCAAGGCAAACTAAACTGCATCTATAAACTACAAGATTTAAGTCATCCCTCCATCAGAGCTATCAATGCTACCACAAATATATTAAGTCAGATCACCAACTTCTCATTTTGTGATAGCATATTTTGCTTTAATAACTTACAAGAACACTAACTCCAGAATCCATACGCTGCTGAATACCTTCAATCCATCCTAACCTGACACTGCCTCAGTCTAAAGGCACTGGAACAGACCCATAAATACGCCAAAACCCTCATGGACTGACCTCAGGAAAGAGATTCTAAAGATATAACCAAGCCTATTCTTTTTCTAAAACATACAGATGACATCTATTTTGTAGTCTGAAAACTCATACTCTTTCCAAAGTGACACCAAGCAAACACTTATCTATCAAACTATTCCCAGAGCCTACACCGATACCCGTTTCCCATACACCCAACACACCTACTGTCACAAAGCCAACAGCAAGGTGAAATTCAAACAAGCCAGGACATCGAGGCAGCATATCAAGAACCACAGCGCATGCTGCGATGGCACTCCTGACTGCACTTCTTCATGGATCTCAAGAGAACCTTCCCCAAAGACACTACTACACAAAAATATATCTACATTTTGAATGAGCTGGATAATCATCACTGGAATGCACCCCAATAACCACGCTGGTACGTCCTCAATTATTACAAATGGCACAGCCTATGACTTATATCAGATATATGGTTAAAACCTCTACTGGAAAAGCATACCTTAGAATACCTTCTTCTCATCCTCCAGTCTTCAAACAACCCAACCACCACAATAAACTCGTAAGGAAAAGCTCATTTTTGCAACAGACACACGTAACCATGTTGGAGTTAAAAATAAAAAGCCTTGCAAACATATTTCCCCAGTGACCATAAACGCCTCACACTGCAAGCAAAATTCAAACCTAAATGCACAGATCCCAGACTAACATAATTCACCAAAGCCCCACGATGACTTCCCCACAGCTACACTGGTGAAAAGCAGCAGGACTAGCAGCAAGCACTCAGAAATAATGATTTACCAGCAGAACACTTCACAGGAAAAAAAAAAATAAAATTCCACTTCTAAGTTTTCACTCCTGATCCTAAGCACATGGCTAGAAATTAAAAATTCACAATCATTTTAAATAATTGACTCAAAAGGGAAAGTGGCTTTATTACACATCAGTTTCCTCCATCCCTAGGTTATGACGCCTCCATATTCCATTGCCAAGATAACTTATCTCTCTGCCCCACAGGAAACACTGATTTTAACATACTGCAGCAGAGCTCACAGCAATTAATTGCTCTCCACCTCTACCGAGCTTGAGGATTGTGATTTTATTTCAGGCTAAAGATGTTAGATCCAGAAGCTTGTCTACTTTTTCACAGCAATGTCAATCGACCTAAAAAATACATTACCTGTACCTACAAACCTCTCCTTATGTGGATTCTGACACAACGGGGGATAAAAAAGAATCTAAAGACTCAAGAAACTAAAGATAAGCTAAGCAGGGTTGGCTACTCATCAGTGTTCCTTAATAACCTCCCTGGCACATCAGTCACAAGAAATCAATGAAATTTCAAGAAATAGGAGAGAAATTATTATCAAGTGCAACATAAAATTGGAAATAGTTCTGCAATAGTCCAAAATGCAAATATCACTAGGGAAAAGACAAATTAGCACCTGGGAACAAGAGTTATTTTAGCTCAGTAAATAATCCTGAAGAAAAGCTTTTATCCTTCAGTGCTAAAATGAATTTTGATTAGTCAACAACCCTAGGAAGACTCAGTAGGGGGTGAAACTGTCTATTCTTTGCTGTTTAAAAATGTCTTGCACACCGTAATAAATCCATTATAGGGGAAACTTTCTTGGAAAAAAATGCTTGAAAAAAATAATATCTCTTTCATTGCTCGTTCCTTGCTCCAGATACAGGAACGACAACTGCACAGACAGAAGAAGGTAATTCCACTGTGTGAAACCAGATGAGACCCCCTTCAGTTCCAAACTGAAAGACCAGACAAGTGTTATCTGAAATACAAGGAGGAGAGGCAAGAACAGAGAAGCCAGCACGTGAGCTGGACAAGAAGCTGATTCAGTTTCATTTCCCAAGGACCTCACATCCAACCAGGCTGTTTGCCCTCCATCTCTTGGCTATTTTTGAATATGTTGCCAAATGCAAACATTTTTGACAGAAGGACAGGTACTTGAAAGGACTGTTTTTTTTAAAATAAGCACTGGCGGAGCCTAGTGCTCCTGTGAGGGTGGAGGTATTTGTCCTGTTTATCAGAGGCAGTCGCCCACACACCCTGCTCTGCCCAGCCCAGGGAAGGCACAAAGCTGCACGATACTGCAACAGAGGTGCCACACACAGGGTGGGGAGCCTGCAAGGACACAGGTAAACTAGTGGGTTTATTGCAGTAAGGAACATAGCAGGACTAACAAACCAGGCTGCACTAACTTCTCTGACCATACAACAACTTATTTCGCATATTCTTCCTCTTTGCCCTTTATGACTCAATACAAACACATTTATTTGAAGCCATGAGAATTCAAAGGCTGGAGCACCTCTGCTATGAAGGAGTTGGGGTTGTTCAGCCTGGAGAAGAGAAGGCTCCAGGGAGACCTTAGAGCACCTTCCAGTACCTGAAGGGGCTACAAGAAAGCTGGAGAGGGACTTTTTACAAGGGCATGGAGTGATAGGACGAGTGGGAATGGCTTTAAACTGAAAGAGAGGAGATTCAGATGAGCTATTAGGAAGAAATTCTTTCCTGTGAGGGTGGTGAGCCACTGGCCCAGGTTGCCCAGGGAAGAGCTGTGGCTGTCCCCTCCCTGGCAGTGTTCCAGGCCAGGCTGGATGGGGCTTGGAGCAACCTGGTCTGGTGGGAGGTGTCCCTGCCATGGCAGGGGGGGTGGAACGAGATGATCTTTAAAGTCCCTTCCAACCCAAACCATTCTGTGACTCTATGATCACAACTTTAACTGTAAAGCTGTCACTAATTTATTTGGATATCCAGACTGTAAGCTGCAAACACTGATGCTCTTTTTTTTTTTTTTTTTTTACTGTATTTTGCATTGCTCACAGAAGTACAGAAGCACCTTTTTTTATTTCTGAACAGTTAGTTAGACAAGCAGATGACAAAAACTGGAAATATTGTGACTGTGTCTGAGCAATCATCATTCACTTTTGTGCTATGTTCTGTGAGCTTTCAAAGTCTGGTCCAAAGTGCTTTCTCCCAGTAACGCTGACAGCAGTCCTTCCTCCTGGACAAGGAAGAATTTTTGATCTGGGAGATACTTACCACAACAGTTCACTGGACTAATGCAGCTGTTGGGCTTAATGAAATAGCTTAGATAACGCGTTAGCCAAAATGGACCACTTAAAAGAAACAGAAGAAAGATCTCCTCTCACTTGGAAAGGCTGCCGTCAGATGAAAGCTGCTCCATGACACTGGTAATGAGGCCATCAAGAGCTTCAGCATGAACTGGCAGAGTGCTTTATTTTGATAAATATACTAAACAGAGAAGAAACCTCGTGGTACTGGAAGGCCAGAACATGGGCCTTTCCAGCAGCCCAAACAGTAACCCTTTCTCTTCCCATGAAAAAAAAAAAAAAAAAAAAAGCAACCAAATCTTCTCCCCAATCCCTAAAGATAACCTCAACTGTGAACTGAGAAAGGAAATCAAGGATTAACTACTCATAGATTAGAAATATAGAGTAGTGGCAGTGAGATGCCTCACAGAACAGATTAAATCAGGAATCTATCTACAGGAGTCACGATGCACAAGCCAACATCTCCAAGGGACCCAACCACAGAAACAACTGGGAATCTTGAGGCTATCTTGATACAACCAAAACGTGTTTAAAAATGTGTTGGGGGTCTAGGGGTATCTGGCTGGCTTCAGAGTCTGTGGAAGGTCACAGCTCCATTCAGGGGAAGAGAAGGGTGACAAAATTAAGGTCAGTAAGGTCAATTAAGGGCATGTATCACACTTTCTTCAATAACTGGAACAGAAAAACACTTGCTACTCACAGAATTCTCTGCTTAGTTACAACGATGGTCTGTAACAGGCCTGATAATATAAACCTGCTGCTTAGATATACACAGCTTCACAAATCTCCTCCTGGCAAATGAGAGACTACGGAAACAGTAAAAATTAATGGATGAGAGAAGGAAAAAAAAAAAAGCCACCTCTTGCCTAGAGGAGAATCATCTTACCTCTACCATCAAATACAAGACATTGAAAATAGAAAAAGCATAGTTCTGTAACCACTGCTGGTAAATCTGTGTGAAACATAACAGAAGCTCTGGAAAAGAGAAACTGCCCTCACCAGAAGCTGAGGCTCTCCAGTGAGAGGGGAAATTCCAGCAGCTGATCCACACAGAAGGTTATTTTCCCCCTGTAAGACTGCTTGGCTTTTGTTTCTGCAGAGAAGGGATCAGACCATACAGTTTTAAATGTTGTGGGATTTGCACTTTCTTCCGCACTTTGGAAAGATAGGAAGAGGATTTTGAGTCTTTTACACAGTCACCTAAAATGAAAACACATACGGTAACTGATATTTGAAACTGCCAGGCTGGAAGAGCAAGAGTGGGAATGTTTTGCAGCATTTCTTTAAACACATTTGCAACTCCCATGAGATAAGAACAAGTTCTAACTGCAAATTGTAACCCCAAGAGTTAAATAAGGGAACTTTTCCCCTAGGAACAATCCTTACAGAAAATACTAGGAAGATACCAGCTTTCATTTTTCTTGTACCTCGTCCTACCTCCATATCCCTACAAATTATTCAAATAAATTTAAACATTAATCTGTAAGCATTGCCTTCACCCTTGAGGCAAAGTCAAAGCAAGCTTTTCCAGAGTACACAGTATGTACAAGTATATTTAATAAAGCATTCGACAGTCATTTAAATACTAAAAAATGTCAGGGAAGTTGGTTTTTTTCCAGAGGTTAAATCAGCACTTAGCACTTTCACAAATCAAGTTCTCAAAACACAGAGAACATGACTAGATATAAGTAAAAGTTTTTTACAACACTGGAACAGGTTGCCCAGAGGGGTGGTAGATGCCCCATCCCTGGAAACATTCAAGGTCAGGTTGGATGGTGCTATGAGCAACCTCATCTACTTGCAGATGTCCCTGCCCATAGCAGGGGGGCTGGACTAGCTCACCTTTAAAGATCCCTTCCAACCCAAACCATTCTGTGACTGCATATTATGGGGACAACACCAATATGGAATAGAGATTTTTCAGTAGAGCCTTGAGATGAGGTTTCATACAATGACTGACCCAATGTGACGGGTTGCTGTTGTCAAAAATGCACCTCCTGTTCTTTCCTCTAAATCCTGGCCACATCTTCCTGCTCCTTCCTTAACTGTAACTTTGATACTGGTCTGGCCCTCAGCAAACCAGTGAATGGAGAGACAGGAGACACTGGAAAAGAGGAGTAGGTAGCAAGCAGCTCAAGTCCTACTGCCCTCCCTCCACTCCTTACCATGATCTCTCACTGCTCCCATCCAGACAGCAGAACAATTCTACCATATTGATTCCATTCCAAAAGCAGCACAGCTTGCCCTTTGCTTTTGGAGAAGAGAGTCAACGCAAAACAAAGTTCACATTATTACACTTTAAAAAAAACAACAACAAAACCACAAACACAAACACAAGACTATAATTTGAGGAAAATCTAGTCGATTGCAGTATCATAAAACACTTGCTACACTTGATAGTATTTTCATTTATCATAATCTAGAATGTGTTATCTTAAATCATTAATTTTCTAATATCTTACAGCAGTGTTAATTCAAGACTGAAAATAACAGCCTGGATATAGGTTAATTATTCCAAAAGAGATACATGAACATACTCTAATTAGAGCAGTAAAATGCTATTTAAAAAAAAAAAAAAAAAAAAACCACACCAAAAAACCCAAAAGAGACCACTAGAGAACTATTTCAGAGAAGAATACAAATGCAAAGAATTTGGGAGAGAGTCCTCTCGACATCACTTCTCGTTATGTTTCAGAGCAAACTGAACCCTGAAGTGAGTGAGAAATAGGACTTTCAGCCCCTCTGAAATCCCAGTCGCTGCCGTCGGCGTACACTGACCTGACCTGCAGCTACCGTGGTCCCTCCCTCCCTCCTGTGGCTGTACTGGCATGTGGCTTTCTGCCTGTTAATGCAATTTGGGAAATCATCTAGCAATTTTTACAATGATTTTCAAGTACTTTGCATGTGGATCAGCTCCCTGAGCTGGCTTACCCCTTGTGTGCATGAGCACAGGCCTAGGGAAGCGACGGGGATGGCCACGGGAGAATGGGACCACAGAGTTTATATTGGCCTAAACGACTATGGAAATGCATTGTACCTTGCTGAAAGATCTTACAAATGAGGAAAAAGAAGCAACCGATCAAAATTTTTCACTTCCAGCATATAATACAGATGTACTTTGTCTTTATAAAGTAGATCTTCATGCTCAATAAATACAACCCATTGCTTTTGGATCAACTGAACATGTATTCCTTTCCTAGCCAAATCCCAAAGATGTCAAAGGAAAAGCAGAATGAGATTAAAGCAATTTGGGTTTTTTTAATAATCCTTGCATAAATAGCAAGAAAACATCTAATTATAGCAGCTGATAGCCAGTTTCTTGCCAATGCATGCAGTATCCTAAGGAAGCATTTTCTCCACAAAATTCTCTTACCCTGTTTGTGAGGGGAGAGGACAGGGAGGGGGGAAGGGCTACCTTCCTCCCGACTCTTACATTTCTCATTTTTCTATCAGTATTAGTCTGCATTAACAGCCAAATCATACACACACACACACACTCACACACAACACTGCCAGTGACCTACTAGAAAGTTGCTATAGCAACCACTGCTTTCCGAAATACATGGTGTGCATTTTAAGTGCCATCATAGTGTAACTCATCTGTCAATTAATAACCACAGCTCAGAGTAACACATCACACACACCAAAAACAAAATAAAAAAAATAAACATCGTGGCTTGATGTCTACAAAAGGAAGTATCTGAAAACCCACTGCAGCCTTAGACTCACTAGTAATTTTTTAAAAATTTTTAAAATCACATATTTGACATCAAGATGTAACTCTTGTATTGCTATTTAAATGCACAAAACTCATGAAATATGAAAAAACTTCACTGCCATCTTGAAGGGGGAAATCATTCATATGTATCATTAAATGTCTAATTTAAGCAAGTCCAAGCTACTTGTAAAATGATCTATAGGAGTATACAGAAAACTTAACTTAGGTATCTGCTCTTTCTATTGGGTAATATCCCTGTAATGAGAAACAACAAGACTGTATTTTAAAATATGTTGAGTAAACCAAAGACTCAGTTCATGAAGTCTACGGAGGTTGAAACTGTGCAATCACCTGGTCAAATTTTTTTCTAATTATCAGACTCAGTGACTCACACTGTCTCTTTCTCCAGACCTGGATATCTACCAGTTTTTGGCTGGTGTACTTGGTGATAACACAAAGCATAACCATAGTAAAGGAGTACACACCTAAAATGCCAACTAGTTGTTCTCAGAAAGAAAACTTTAGGAAAATTCAACTATCACAATGAAAAAACTCAAGAGTAGTGCAGTACTACCAAGAGTAGCTTACTCAGTATTGTTTCCTCTCAAACCCCTGCCTTATACTAGCAGGTTATTTTCATTAAATGCCGATTTTTGCCTGTCTCAGCTATGACACACGTCCTGGCTGACCTTTGAAAGGTAAGTGCACTTTAAGGTGGAGAATATTCTCCCTCTATAACATGTAAAGGGTAAACAGAGCGTTTTGCAGAGATTCTGGATCATCGAGTGCCACTTGTCAATGACACAGAAACACTGCAGCAGTTTCTCGGCTCCAATGTGACCTTGAAAAGAATTTCGATTCCCTTTCTTGCATCCTCTAAATCCAGTTTAAATCAGTTTCTCACATGACAAAGATAAAAAAAATGTTTTCCCATTATATTTTCTGCTTTGGGATAAACATCAGCCTCTCACAGTCTTTGAAAACCGACTAGTACTGATGCTGGCTGAAACCCTTCTGGAAGACACTATGGGCATCAGAACAGAGTAAGACATACCACCTACACTCCTGCATGACTTCAGCAAGAAGCTCAGGTTTGATGAGCTCTACTGAGCACGTTGGGCTGGTGGTGTGTATGCAACAGTCTCTGTAGGGACTTGCCACTTGCCCCGGATTTAACAGGGAGGATCTTTTAAAAATTGAATCACAACCCATCCTTTCAGCTTGGATAAAAAGGACTGACTTTGAAAGTTTGATCCTTATATACATACACAAAAAAAAGAAAATCTATTATAAGACTGCTGTGAGAGATACATATCATCTCCAGGCTCATGAAGGCAGCAAGGCCCTGAGGCAGAAGGGGTACAAGGACATTTCTTTCTGACTGCCACCTGGCAGTCCACGTGAGCAAAGCAGACAAGAGCAAAAATAACCAATGTTTCATTTCTAGTCATAGACAATCGAATGCTCCAAAGAACAGCAAGAAAAGCATTGCCTTAAAAAGCCAGTTTTCCCATCAAGATGTTTTCCTGCTGCCTGTGGACAGCTGGCAGCAGTCATGAGACACGACTAATTAAACAACATTGTTTAAATACAACACTTAAGTTTCCCTTAACCTCTCCAGTGAAACACCAGTAACACAACTCTCAAAGTTTTGTCACCTGAATTTTAAACTGTAATTAACTTTTTTTTTTAATTCAGAATTTAGCTGATCATAGTTTCATGAACCAAACCTTTAAATCACTGAGAGAGGAAAGATGTCATAAGCATGAAAGTTACCTAAAAAGTGATGGCCCATTCTTGTTTAATTTTTTATTTTAAACACCAGCAGAATACTGTGTTCAGTTTTGGGCCCCTCACCACAAGGACACTGAGCTGCTGGAGCGTGTCCAGAGAAGGGCAATGGAGCTGGGGAAGGGTCTGGAGCACAGTGTGATGGGGAGTGGCTGAGGGAACTGGGGGGTTCAGTCTGGAGCAGAGGAGGCTGAGGGGAGACCTCATTGCTCTCTGCAGCTCCCTGAAAGGAGGGGGTAGCGAGGGGAGGGTCGGTCTCTTCTCCCAGGTAACAGTGACAGGATGAGGGGTGATGGCCTCAAGTTGTGCCAGGGGAGGGTTAGATTGGATATGAGGAACAATTCCTTCCCTGAAAGGGTTCCCCAGCACTGGCCCAGGCTGCCCAGGGCAGTGAGGGAGTCCCCATCCCTGGAGGGATTTCAGAGCCGTGGAGATGTGGTGCTGAGGGACACGGGGCAGTGGTGACTGGGTAGTGCTGGGTTAAGGGATGGACTTGATGATCTTAGAGGTCTCTTCCAACCAAGGCTATTCTATGATTCTATAAATACACCTACAATAATAAAAATGACATGCTGGGCAGAAGACAGACCTGTAAACACCAGCATTTCGACTGAGGCCAAAAGCCCAGAGCAGGGCACAAGACAACTGCACACGTGCAGCTGTACTCCTCCAGAACACTCTCAAAATCCAGATCTTCCTGATTGCTCACATTTACATCTGTTAGATTTTTCTGTCAATATTATACTTAAACTCCATACTTTTCATTCCCTAATAATTACCTTGTATGTTTTTTTTCTTATCCAAAACCATAGTCATATCCCACCCTAACACTACCCCCTAAGAATAAACAAACCAAGTTGTCTTTCATTACCATGTACATCCAACACTACAGCTGCTGCCATCTGCTTTCCAAATCTCCCTCTCCCCTCTGGATCTTTTCCTTTATTCAGTACAAAATCCCCACTTCCCTTCTTGACATCCACACTGAGATCTCCAAGCATCAGCTGAATTTCACAGAGAAAAGTGACCCCTCGGCAGCCTGAACGCCACAACCATCCCAGCTCTCCACCCGTACAGCCAGACTAGATCCAGCTCACATCTTCAGAAAGGTTCATTTCTTCTCACCATCCCAATGTGAGAACCCCAGTCACATCAGTCTTGACTCTCCTTGGCTTTCCATGACCATGACTCAAGAACCACAGATTCAGCCAGAATCTGACTAGACATAAGGAAGAAGTTCTTTATCCTGAGGGTGGTGAAGCACTGGAACAGGTTGTCCAAGGAAGTTGTGGATGCTCCATCCCTGGAAGTGTTCAAGGCCAGGTTGGATGGAGCCTGGAGCAACCTGGTCTGGTGGGAGGTGTCCCTGCCATGGCAGGGGTTTGGAACGAGATGATCTTTGAGGTCCCTTCCAACCCAAACCATTCTGTGATTCTATGATGATTCTATGAAGAGTACCACCTCCCTGTCAGGAACCATCTTCCCTCCACATCCCTTTTCTTCCACCAATCCAACTTTTCATCCAGCCCTGTCCCCTCCCTCGTTCTTGAGTCTGTGCCCCCATTTACACTCCTGTCACCAAGTTCAGCTCTACCAGCAAAATCACTTCTGAATGCCTGCTTCTCTACTTCAGTCTCCAATACTTCATACATTTTCCCAGGCCTCTCTTTCTAAGTAGGAAATATTTCCAGTTGAAAAATGATACAGTCATAATTTTGGAATATATTCCTCCAAAGCACGATAGAAAACGAGGGAAGAAGCATGGAGGAGAAACTGGATACATCTTCCAGCAGCAGCCTGCAGTCAGTTTTGAGTAAGTATCCCATTTAACTGAATTCTTGTTTACCTTCTATAAAACCCTCCAGAATTAATTTGTTGACTCCAAATATTTAAGTCAAGGCACTTCTTGGGTTCTTTTTACCCCAAAATGAACTTCTACCTTTGATCCTGTATTCTGCTTCTGTCTCACTATTTGGAGGAGATACAGTGCTGGAGTCCACATAAACAATACATGTTTTACGAAATCCCACTGTTCCCTTTCTACATAAATTTGCTGTTATAATTAAACATTTGAATTGTGATGCTCATCACTGAAAATTCATGTGGTCTTTTGGCTCCCATTTTTCTTCAGATGGAAGTCAAAAGGCCATATTAATACCAGTTTTGTTAACAGGATCCCACAAGCATAGTCATTTCTTACTAAGTTAATACATTGGCACCAACATGAAAAACTGATTGGTTAAATGAATCCTACACAACTTTTTTCCAATAACCTATTAGTCTTGTAGATAATTCTCACGCTTTCACATGTAAAAGATACTAGTAACTTGGACTCAGCAGACTTGCCTTTTATTTGAGGATTGGGTTTTCTAACATTAAACTGTATAAGGTTATCTTGATCAGCAATCTAGCAATAATTCCCTGGTTGTCATTGGCACTGCGTAAATCTCGGTTCGCACTGAGGAGGACGGAGTTAAATTTGACCTGAAACCTAAAATGAGCAGAATTTTTCCCCAGTAAATGGAACACTTCTCCCAGCAAGTTGCCAAATTTCAAAAGTAACTCTTAAATATAGTTCTTCTTAAAAGTAAAATATTAATCCATAAAATTTTATGCATATACATAAAGTAGAACAAAACCTTATTCCCTGTCACACTGATCAATGTGTGTTCCCATCCTGTCACCACTTGCTGCCCCAGTGTGACAGGTTGAGTGCATCAACCCCTTTTCCCTCGGGAATAATATAGTAACAACTAGTAAAGAAAGCGTAAACAGTGAAACCACCTCCTCACCCAGACAAGAAGCAAACCTCATCTAGCAGCACCTTGCTCTTGTACACTGATTATTTCTCTCTCTCAGTGCAATAAGTGGATTATGTGGCTTGGAAACAGACAAGCACAATCCCACTTTAAAAAATATGAATTTGCAAGAGCACATCATGAGCCATCAAGTGAGTTCCTGAATCTGATCAACTCCATAGGGATTTCTGAGAAGGTATTGTTGCATTTTCCTGTTCCTTCTGCTGTCTCTCCAGAGACTGTAATTGCTCTGTATTAAACCATATCCAAGATTTTCCTCCAGAATAAGAACATTATCTCTGTCCTCAGGAACTGCCCTGGCTGCCATGCTGATACAGTGATAGAAGAGCGCTCTGTTTAGTGTTTGTCCAGCAAAGACTGCTGTATACTTATGCTTTCCTCATGTTTGTCTTTTCCAGCAGTTTCCTGAGCTGTGGAAACAATGAACTGGTTCTGAGCAGATTACTGTACTGTAACTCCATGTGGATTCTCTAACGTGCAACAACTATTTAAATCCTGCTGCTGCTTTGCTTTAGAAGTGTGTGTGCACGTGAGGGATAGGAAAGGGAAATGGTATTAACAGAGTAACTTTAGCCAGTTATCCACCTTCACAAAAACTGCAGAAATTTCTCCTTTGGACACCCCTACCCCCTCCAAATTTGACTGAAATTGGTCACTGTGTTCAAAAGAGACATAGAGCAACTCAGTAAAATTTCTAATGCCTTTAAATAAAATGCTGTGCCATACCATAAAAAAAAATCCAAACCCTGCTCTATTTAAAAACAAGACGAAGAATTAACAATAGAAAAGCATTCCAAACTGCTGTTCCTTGTCCCCCTCTCTGCTCCTCACTGCCCACCCCACTGTCCCAGCAGGGACAGGAGTGACCGCAACACTTGCAAAGCCCTAGAAAACCAAACTAAAAATCATGCATCTTCACAAGGTGACATTAAGCTGCCTGCATGGATAAAAATTACACAGACCAAGAAAAGCCAAGGAATTCCCCAGAAAACAGTTGTTAAAATTCTTGGGTTTCTATCCAAGCAGCATACATTTGCCAAAAATCTTTAGGCTCCTTTGCTACCTTAAAAGCATTTGGACTACACAGAGATAATTAAATACACACTGAGGAACTGTTTTAAAGGATTGATTTCTCCGTTTCCAAACTAATACGTGTTCCTTACTTCAAAGGTTTGTTTCAAAAATCTCCCCAAATTCAAGGTCATTCTAACGAAACCAAGAAACCCTACTGCAAAATATTGCAGTTTCAGTAGCACAGGATTTAATGCCCATCATTTTGCCCTTCTGAGTTGTCAGCCTTTTGATTTATTTATTTTTAGTGGGGGAAGGAAGGGCTCAAAAATTAGGGAAAGGAGGCAGTACAAACAACTGTTTCTGATTGACAAGTACTTGTTGCTTGTAAGCACACCACCTTGGAACCTCGAGAAAAGTTACATTATGCTATTAGCTTATAGATTATGAAACAGGGGATGTAAATCTTGTAAAGGTTTAAATCTAAGAAATATTGCACTAATCTCAGTTGATAAAAATTCAAAATATCTTTAATGAAACTAAAATGCCTACTGCAAACATAGCTACTACCCATGAAAACATTTGGAGGTATTCCCCTCTCCCTTCAGTGCAATTCCCCAGGTAATGTTTCACTCCACAAAACTACACTCCCCAAACAGGAGACAAATAGGGAGTTACAGTAAGATTCTCAATGATAAAACAGTATATGAAACATCACCATGTGAGGGAGTGTCTTATAAATAATGAAATAAATGGAATAAATAATGGAATTACTATCTGATAAATGCAGTTGTTCCTCTCAAAGGGGAATAGAACTTAACCCAACTCAGTTCGTCTCCCAGTACTTCTGAGTCCACTTCCTTTACAAGTGCCTGGACTTTCCACAAGGAAAATACAGCTCAACTTTACAGGTTTAAATACTTTCACTGCCCAGGCAGACATCGAGACCACAGGAGATCTGCATTCACAGAGAACATCTAAGTCTGCTATAATTCATCCACACCAACATAATCAGATTTTGACTTCAAGTCATCTTCCAAATTGATCACCTGTAAAGAGAATTACTTTGCTGTTTAAATAGAACTCGGACTTATAAGTGACTTTTCAGTAACAATCTCAGAGAAGAGGAAGCTATTAATGATTTCTCAAATAATATGAAAAGCAGTGGTATGAACAGACATCATCAGTGAATGCAGAGAGCTTAATAAATGACCATAAGGGTACAGGATGAGAGGCAGCCTCCTGGTCCAGGACAAGTTGGGTTTTGTCTCATGAATGAACTAACGGTACCATCACTTCCAGAGAATAATTTCTACACATTAACACTCATGTTCTATCTAAATCTGAGTCTATCCTGAGAAATTACCAACTACTGTATTGATTACAGTCCTGGCAAGAGAAATGTTAAAGAGCACATTAATGTAGTGCTAAGAAGGAGTGTTCTAGGAGCACTGGCACTATTTTATGGAGAATTCATTGCAGTGGTCAAGGTAATATCCATTCACTTGTACAGCTCTATGTAACATTAATAGCCTTATTTTTCAGAAATACTTCTCGAGGAAGATGCAGTAAGTGTAACACTTCAGAGTAACTGAGAGAGAATTCAAACATTTTCAGTATTATTTGTTCTGTGACACACAAGGCATTAATTCTTCTGCTTTGGGTTTCAAAAACTAGATGGACGTGCTCAAACTCCATTTAGGGCAGACACTTTAAGTTAACAGCTAGAACAGCTCAGAATTTGATACAAATCTTCAAGTATTTGTCATTCTTGGAAAAAGGTAATGGTGGTCATTAGTAGTCCATGATGCTAACGTAAAGATCACTCATCAATAAGCACAGTTCATATATGAGCCTTTTGTGTTCCCCTGCCTCAAAAGACCTTAGTCTTAACCTTCAAACCTGCTCACAGACTCAAGCACGGAAGTCTCTACTGCAGTGGCCCAAACTATGAATGGCGAAAGCACACGGTAGCGAAAGAAGAAAGGGGCAAATCCTGGTAAGAAGTGGAGAAATCCTCATTATCAACAGTGGAAAGCAGTTAAGATGGCAAACTGAAAGGCCACGTTCACTTAATCCAACTCACCATCACACAAGATAAACCATTACCTTACTGCAAGGAGAGAAGGGTGGCTGGCTCAAAGACACACGTTTATGAACATCTTTGGAGAAGTACCTTCCCACGTGACAAGATGTAACTTAATACTCAGAACAACCCACTACAGGTTCTGATGAGGTCTGGAAGAAATTTGTGGAACTGGAGAACTTCTTGCCAAAGAGCTTTCTTCCATTTCCCAGTGGCTCTGTGGCCACTGTTTGAGCTTATCCAAAGGTCTGCAGGTTGATGGGGACTGACCTTGAATCTTCTCTTACTGCTCACTGATGCAGTTCCAGTACCAAAAGGGACATCCAGAGCCAGCTGCTATAAACAGAGCTGCTCTTCCTTTCCTACAGGGAGTTGCCATTACCTGGGCAGTAGTAGCCCGCCAGCTATAGCGAGGACAGATTGAGAACAGGGTGCCAAAAACCTTTCACCAGCTAAAAATGAGGAAGCTGCTTGATTAGGCAGAAAAGTATAGCTTTTATTTCAGCCATTATATCTCAGAAACTCTGAAAGGGAATAATCTCAGAAAATACAGAGGAGACAAAAAATGCACAACGTGGTTTGTAATCCCCTATCAACCGAAGTATAAAATTAGATAAACATGCAAAGGACTATCTTCTCCAATTCTAGCAAGGACACAGGAATATCCAAATTATACTTTGTATGAGAAGAGGATACTCTAGTTCCATGTGTCTTAGTTATTTAACTAAATTCAATAGAGAGATGATAAGAATTTAAAAGCAGGTTTTTCCTTTCACACTTTCCCTTGTGAGCTGCAGCAGGATTTTTCTTTGCTCAACTTTAATGAATTTTATACATTAAAATAGCATCCTTAATTACTGCTTAGAGCTTTTATAAACTTTCGGTATTCAAATTTTATTGCAGCCACTTTAATACCCTTAATTAGCTCAGTCAGATTTTTAATGCTAAATACTCTAAATTACTGAGTACTCTACCACTGTGGTTTTCCAATACTAAGACAGCTTTTTAATATTATAGATGTGACAGGTTCTCCCATTTAATGTGCTTGAGCTCACCTCCCTACTTCATTATACAGTTCATGTTCAATGCAGTCCAAATTGCTAGTGGCCCTTTTCATCATTAATTACACATTTCAAGTCCAACACTAATCGATTCTCAGCCCATGACCGGCAGGAGAGGGAAGAGCAATCTCACCCATTGCTCTTTAACTCAGCCTGGCCTGTTCCACTGTTATTTCCACATTCTCCTGTCTCTGTCACACCTTGCCTTCTAAACAAGGTTTTCAATATGGATACATTGCTTTAATGGGCATTTGTAAAACCTCTAGCAAAACATATTCCCAATGTAACTAACCCAAGACTCCAGACACCCCCCAAGCAGAACATATGTGCCAGACTGCCAAGTGGCCTTCCCACACCTGCTTGGAAGAGGCAACAAGAGAAATGTGTGCTTCAACAGCTGTGCAACTCTATCTCCATCACTGATTTTTACATTTCTTTGTCAAAAATGTTCATAAATCTGGTCTTAATACTGCCAAGGAGAAAAAATGGAACAGAGTGTCTTTTTAAATAATCCTCTTTTCCAGGAGTACTGGAAATTACTTGTGCATTTCCTATGGAAGGCATTCATCTTACCTGCAGGCTGAAACTCGGACTTCACTGTGTGCTTAAAGCAGGTGTTCAATGTTTTAAAATACACGTTGAAAATAGCATATCCTTCACATGTACAAAACCTCCTGAATATAGAGCTCCCAGAGAACTTACGAGTAATTCCCCAGTCAATACATTTAGCAAAAATCTCACCCTTGCCTGCATTTGAGCTTTCTGTGCCTGGGTTTTTTTTCCTCTTTGTATCTGAGAAGATACAAAGATTGTAAAGAACAAAAAGTGTGAAGCTGATTTCTGTCTAAAACTGTATTTACGCAGGTACCATTCAAAAACTGAATTCTAAGAAGGATTTAACCTTGTAAACAGGAGTATCACGAGCAGATCTGACATGATGCACAATTGTAACACACCTGCCTTCTTCAGTGATGTAACTGAAAAATTGTGTGTGACTGCATTTGTTTCATTAATACACATAACTACAGTTTCCTTACAGACTTTATGCTATGAGGTGATGACATATCTAGCACACAGCACTGGTATAAAATACATTGATTTCCCTCCCCTACAGGGCTACCATTGAAGTCTTCTGCCTGTGTTTGGTCACCAGACCACCCAGACTCCTTCACAGTAACACAACTCATACTATAAATCCAACAACTAGATATTCAGTCAAGAAAAAGGCTCCCAGAAGAGCATATGGAGTACTAGTGCTATCACATTCACTAGTTCACACTGAACTCATGCAATACCTTGCCACTCTACTGTAGTAAGACTGAAATCACTTCTTTGCCTGCAGAAGGTACGGGCAGACATCACAGAAGTATCAATTGATCAAAGATTACTATTTTCAAAGGCTTGTTTTTGTCTGATAGACCCATGGTTACTGCAGCTTTTAACAAGAAGCCTGTTTTGATGCCAGCCCTGTGAATGAACTATGCTAGTGAAGCCAAACAACACTGAGTACTCCCAAAATATGAACCTTCCTTTGCAGTCAGAACTCGGGGAACATTTCTACACTTTTGTGCCCATGTTTTATTCAGAAATTAATTGTTGTCAATACAGTCATCTTCTAGCTTCAGATATATTGGACAGATTAAGAGAATGCAAAGTGAGACAGTTATTAAAATTTCCCACACTGAAGCTAAAAACACCTCACCAACATTCAGAGAGCAACGCTGAGAAAATCCTGTATCTTATGCTAAAAAAAATCCCTGCATGAGTTCCTTACCAATGGGTATAAAAGCCTCTTCCACGAGTTTTCAATTATTCCTCAAAGGAGGGAGCCGACCAATTCATTAACACCAGTGAGCAGAAATGGAACTGTTAATGTTTCTGTAACAGGAGTGTCCATGTTTTCTTTGAAGACAGAAGATATTTCTCGGACGTGAAAATGCAATTTGGCAACCACACTTGACAAAAGGTTGTAATTTTGAGAAGCTGTTGACCTTCCTCAAACACTGGGAGGAGAGTCTGGGAGAATGAGATATCAGAACAATTGCCAAAGGAGGAAAAAAGAAAACAGAAAGACTTTAATTCAACACAAAAATGGAAACCTGAACACATTTTACAGTATCATTTTTAATAGGAGGGGTTTTGACAATTCTTTTTATTTAAATGTGAACATTCAAAAGTATGTTTATTATTGACTGTTCTCTAACGTACAGTTTAATTTCTAAACTGCTTGCAAACTCCCAGACTGATGAAGACTTGGATAAAATTAAACTGTGTTACAGGGAAATGGAAGATAAAACAGTGAGTATGGTAGTTAAATTTGACTTGCAAATATAAAATGGTTTCCTGAAATCAATAAACAATTGTCATTACAAGGTAAGATTGAAACGAGCATCTAAAGTCTGTGATCTTTTGACTGAGCAGAGCCCCC
This sequence comes from Podargus strigoides, assembly GCA_028020825.1. Classification (NCBI taxonomy): domain Eukaryota; kingdom Metazoa; phylum Chordata; class Aves; order Caprimulgiformes; family Podargidae; genus Podargus; species Podargus strigoides. The sequence goes on along the minus strand of CM051628.1, from coordinate 24,573,910 downwards.
AGGTTACAGAGGAAAATGAATCCTTAAGGTCCAAAAGACAATTTGTAACCACAGTGGACAAATTTCAGGGTAAATCAGTTTGTCAGTGAGCTGGTGAGATTCTTCTCCTGACACCCAACCACCCAGTGCTTCACTGTCAGAAGCAAGAAATTCTGATTCCAGTTGTTATAGTCCATATTCAGTCTTTCAGCTTCCCCTTCCAACTGGCTGTTGTTCTTCTCTACTATAGTGTTCCTTTTTCTTAAACTTACTTTAATTTCAGATAAGGAAGAGCTACACATTTGTGACGCAAAAGCACAAACTTTTTTTTTGCTTTAAAACTAAACTGAATCTCACCAAGTCTATTAACTGAGAAATACACACTCACTGTGGAAAGCCTCTCTAGATTGCTATGGAGGCACAGGAAAACAGTTTTGAAGCTTGACCAAGGAAAGGATTCTTCAAAATATTGCAAAGTCTGAACAGATCAGAGCAGAAGAGAAATCAGCAGTGGAAGTGTGTATGACATTCAGGAAATCAGAACAAAAAGATGCCTTAAGACTGAATGGGTTTTGATGTCAACACATAAAGCTCAAGCACCTTATACACATACAGTGCCAAACTCTCAAGAAATCAGAAAGCAGTTGACTTTTTTTTTTTGCCTTGGATATTTGAGAGCATTTAGAAGGGAAAGTAAGAGACTGATGATTAGGTTCTTCCTAGTCTATTAAAAAAGGGCGATATATTGGTAAGAAAAGTGATACAGTCCTGGAGGATATGAATCACCCTGAATGGTACATTTGAACCATGGTCTCCCAGTTGCAATGACAGGGAAGAAACCCATATTCTCAGAGCACTAGCCAGGTTACTTGAGAGCTCATTTACTCCTGTACTACACGCTGCTACACCTAGTCAAATGCTCAATTACTGAACAAAGCTCCCTTTGGTTGAGAGCCACAGTAAGAAATGTGGTTGCCACAGAAGTATAGAATCAAAACACCAACTACTTCTCCACCCCCAAGCAAACCTCAATATCACAATTATTATACATTAGACCACAAACTACTCTCTAACCTGCAGACATACGTGTCTTCCAACATGCCTTTACTAACAACCACCACCAAACAGCACAGCAAAATACAGCGAACACAGCTGGGGAAGTGCAACTTAACAAAGAGAGGACACACAGGAGGGAAGGAAGGGTGTTCAAACACTGTCCTTGCTGGTTTTTGACTACTGAAAGACTTGTTCAGCTGCTGACAAACCAACCACTAACAAATTTCAAATTCATTCTGTTTCCAAAAAAACAGTACAAACTTAGCAAATGCAGACAGCACCCTAACTGCTAAGTGAAACATACAATATCCCCTATTTTATTCTGAGAGCTGTGTAGAGCACTTGTTCCCTACCGGAGGCATGGCCTGGAACAACGCCCTAAGCCCTGCCAGGCAGATGACCTTGTGCTCCAAGCAGGAGCCAAACTGCTCGCAGAGGAAGCAGCGACAAGGGTGGAGGGAACAGAGGCTCATCAGTCAAAAGCAGACGCTTGGGGGTGACAGGAGGGCAGCAAAGGTGATAGCAGTGATTGTCACCTAAAAAAAAGAGGTGGGAAAACACTAATCAAGAAGAAGAATGCACTTGAAAAAAAAGGATTAGGCATGTTTATCAATATAAAGCTACTAAATGAAAACACAAGCCAGTTCCACTGCAGTTCTGAATCTTCATCCGACCTCTATCAATAGTCCCAAGAAAAATTAGCTTGTAAAACACAGCAAGAGGCAGAGCTTCAAAATAAGCAAACACAGAATGAAATCCAAGCTTCAAGTCATCATGCACTTAAAATAGTACAGTACCAATTCAAATCTATGTCTGAAGTTATTCACTGAAGATGATACACTGATAGGAAATAAATCCTGTTATTTGAAGAAGCCAGGATCCAAATAGTTAACAAATAAATGTTGCTAATTAAGTCATAACTAGAAGATTGGTTTCAAGGCTCAAAACATCCCTACTTGATACAGAAGTACCCCTACAGTTTGAAAGAAACAAATGCTGAAAATACAATCTGTGCTGGAAGAGAGTTGTTTCTTAGACAAATTTTAGAAGGAAACTGTAAAAAACAGAGACTATATTCACATTGAATGTACCCCTTTTACACTTTTTTAGCATATATTTTTAAATTTTCTTTCCCAGCTTTTTTCTTTCCCCTTGAATCTGCTATTATACTTTAACCAGGAAAGAGTAAATCCTCTTTCTGTCAGTAGTAGTCATGAAGATTTGTACATTTCATAGCAACAAAACAACCAGCAATTGAAATCAAAGGATGCAGAGAAACCGTTGTTCCACGTACGCTTTCAACAGCTTGATGCTGAACAAACAAGGCAGCGTCTTTCTTCACTACTCTTCATGAATATTGAAGACTGCAGCTAATCAAATGACAACACCGACAACTGCATCAGGCAACAACATCAAAAAGGAAAGGCCTGATTCTCCTCAACAGGAGCAAGAAAACCACAGGCCCTGTTTGATCCGGTATCATCAGCCAAGAAACCAATAAAATGTTTATATTGTACATCTGCTAACCACATAGGGGAAGCTGTTTTTACCAAGGGGCAAATACTGATTTGTTTCACCAGTGACAACTGTTTTCCCTGCTGGTTCCCATCCCACTTGTCATTCCTCCATTTTGGGAAGGATGAACATGTCCCTCTGAGTGACAGAAACCAACAGTGAATCCAAATATGCAACCAAGCACAGGCCAGCGCAGAACCTCAAACGCTGGGATCGCTCGCAAAGCCTGACATGAACTACAAAGAAAAGGATAACAGTAGAGCAATGGAGTCTTGTGAAGAGCTCGTCAAAGTAAATCTAGCTTAATAAATCTTCAGCATTAAAGCAGGGCACCCAGTTTGGGCTTCCAGATATGACCCGATAGGAGAAAGGCTACAAAGCTGGATCAGAAGACAAGAAAAGGTCTATGAAGAAACACTGGAATATAAAGACATATAGTTTGTGTTAGAGATGATATCAAGGGAAAGAGGGTAGATTTAGACTAGATATTAGGGAGAAACTCTTCCCTGTGAGGGTCCTGAGACACTGTCCCAGGTTGCCCAGGGAAGCTGTGGCTGCCCCCTCCCTGAAAGTGTTCAAGGCCAGGCTGGATGGGGCTTGGAGCAACCTGGTCTGGTGGGAGGTGTCCCTGCCCATGGCAGGGGGGTTGGAACGAGATGATCTTTGAGGTCCCTTCCAACCCAAATCATCCTGTGATTCTACGAAAGAATGACAGATCAAATACATTGAGATGCAGCAAAAATAGCTGGACATGACCAAATAAAAATCAAAGTTTACTGCAAATTGTGTCAGATAAGCATTAGAAAAAAAACAAGCAGTAAGAATAAAAAGCACTGGAATAGACTGCTTAAATGCAGTGGAATTTCCAGCAATTAAGAGATAGACAAGCACCTGTCAAGAATATTGTAAATGATCTTCCCTCAAGACAGACAGACAAAGTGATTAACTCAAGGTTTTGTTCAGTACTCTTCCAGGAACAAAGAAAGCCCGGGCAAAACCACAAAAGTAAAAGTAAATAAATAACCATTCCAGTTCAAGTCCATTGTTACAGTAAAACACAAGATTGGCTACAGATCTCAGAACACTACAGCTTTAATATCCCTTAGTGGCTGTAAAAGCAACATGAATTTGGATTTAGAGTGATGTCATTAGGGATTCCAGCAATACACTACAAAAATCAGTGAAAAAAAGTAAATAAAATAATTAGATATAAACACACTTCAATAGTCTCCCCCATACCAGTTATTTCATTAAATAAAACTTCCACGGTAAAGATCTTTGTAACATATATTTTCACAACACAGCATGTCCCAGTTAGAGGATGAAGACGCTGAAATGATAAAGACTTTGCAATTTTTCAAAAATAAACTACTCTTTCTAAAGAAAACAGGACAAAATTTCTGCTTGAAAGCCAGGTGCTAGAAGACTGCAAAACAGGTATTACATTAAACTATTAACCACTCGAACACTTTGGGTAATGGTCTTCAAGAACACATACTGCAAGGTGACATCTGTGTTGGCACTACAGAAAAAGTATTATGAGCTGGAGAGTGAGGAAAAAAACACTGTAAGGAACAGAATATGGAGGGGGCTGGGAGGTCTCAATATTTCTCATCACATACAATCAGGATATTTAGAATTAAGGGGGAGAAATGGTATTAGAGCCACTGGGTTCCACTAGTGAGAGCAGTGATACCCACACAACAAATGAAGTCACCAAAGGGCTCCCCAACAGAGTAACCCCCCCTCGGGTACCGCAGCACAACTGAGAGGTTCTATTTACAGACATTTCTGCTCATCTTTATAATGCCCTTTGAAGCACTCACAGTTCCAATCTTGACATCATCAGTTAGCTTTTGCCAAGGTTTATATTGTTCTTCATATCCCACTATGACATTTTAAACTGCCCAAGCACAACAACGTTGTTATATCCTGCTCATTACACTAATTTTCCCATGCTGGTGTCTGTTTAAGTTGCTCTGGAAGATTTCAGCCAAAACAAATGTTCTCTCCTAAACAAAGTTAGGAAAAACATTTGTTCATCATTTGAGTTCTCGGGAACTTGCAGGCTGTGGAGGGAACAGGACTGCAGCACCAAAGACACCCCGTTGGCAAAATCTGCCTTTCAGCAGCTCAGTGACAACAGCCAAAGCATGGGAAGCCTGGTTCTCAAACTCGGGAAGTTAAGCTCTGGGGAATGGCTTGTGTTTACATCCTAACAGACTGATGTCTGTCAAACTCCTGTCCTCCCTGACGAAGTTGGAAGGCTACAGCGTAGGCTACTCACGCTGTGGCACATGCAATCTGTTCCTTGGGCGAAATCTGCACAATAGTGAAATATTCTAAGTGTGGATCCACTCTGGAAAAGAGAGCCTGCAGTCCCTACCAAGTACCATTTACTGTTTTGCAGACCCTTATGAACTGGGCAAGCTATGTGGATTTTTTTTTTTTTTTTTTGAAGTAGCAACTTGGAACTATCACCCTAAAGCCACAGAACATGTCAACTACAGGACTTCACCCTAAAGCAGAAAAACTCAGGAGTTCCCCACTGAAACCCCTGGGAAAAAAAATGCATATTTACCACAGTCAAAAAAATTTCCTTAATCTCATATTCAAGATCAGATTTCAAATTTGGAACAACAAAAATAATCCATCTGCAGCTAAAAGTCTAATACAGGAATTACCAGTCTGAATGGTTTTTTTGTCAGAGCCATATATTATTTGAAAGAAGATTTGAATAACCACCTAGCAACACCCAACTCAACCACAGGCATGCTCAGCTCAGCCATCTACAACAATGTAATAACCAAAGCTCCCCTTTAGGATTAAAAGAATCCCCAGTCACTAAGTCCCTAACTGCCTCAACCGACAGCTAAGAAAAAAATACAGGGCTGTTGTGTGCTGTATTGGTCTTTGTTGCTGCGAAAAAGGAAAGCCTGGTGCACGTAAGATGACATTCAGATCATTTCTGACCTTCTACCAAAATGTTCTTCCCTTCCTTCACCACAGCTTTTTGTCTTCACGACCCAAGCCTGTTTCAGGGAACTCTGCCAGTCAGTCACGTCAGATGCAGGAGCTCGCGGGAGGAACAGCACGGTTCTTAAACTAACCCGAGACACACACTCTCCTTTTGAATCGCCTCTGAAAGAGTCTGACATGCAAAGCATATTAGCCATGGCTTGACCAGAGATTAAAAAGGCTAACTTTTTTTTTTTTTTTTTTTTTTTTAATAAAACACACTACTTGAAAAAGAGCAGGGAGCTGTGGTTACTTTGCATGATACCTTCTCTACTAGCTGCCACCAGCACACGATGCAGCAGTCTGGTTCGCTCACCCCATCACCTCATACAGTTCAAAGGGAGCCTCCTGTGCAATTATTCCTTCGAGTGAGCTCCAAGTTGATGTTTTTGGTACATTCTCATGTTCTTCAATGATGCGTTTGTTCCATCATAGCTCAGCTCCATCAGTTTTGCCCCATGTCATGCCTCTGACAGTAACAGCGAACCTGCACACGCGCTCAGGATTTAAACAGTATAAATAAATCTAATGCCTCTTTGTAACATTTCACAGTGGTGCTACTTGCCATTTACCAGTCTTGTAGATGAAGAGATCAGAACTGGGGAACTAAAATCAGTTCTGACTGTCCCACATGCTGAATGCTTTTTGTGATTACTGTCACAGAAAGTCATTACCTTTTGACATCAGCATGAATGCAAACAGGACTTACAAAGGAGCAACATGTTGCCTTCGGGACAGAGGCAGCTACAACAGTTAAACTCTAGATGTGGGTGTTATCAAAGCATGACTTTAGGTCAGGGAAGTTGTTTGAGGGAGAGATAACAAAGGAGCCGACTGCCAAAAACGCATGGGTATGTAAGATGTGGAAAGGTTATTCTAAGCTGTGTATTTCACAATAAAATTAACTACCTGAGTGACATACCCCAGGTATGCACCTCAGAACTTACTACAGAGAATACCAGTGGTATATCCTGGCACTACGTGGAGGCAGACTCCGAGCTGCACACACACCAATGCTACAGATGACGCTGTTGAACACTCTTGCAAAGGGCCTGGCACTGCTCACTGATGAAGTCCTGGCAGAAGTCTCCAAGAAAACACTCTGAAGGTTTTGAAAAGGATACACTTTCAAGTTTTAGCAGTTCCCTAAAAGTGCATTTGCCTCAGGAAAACAAAGTGCCCAGGAAATAATGGCAGCTACAACTGACAACTCCTCCCACCGCCCCTCAAATGTGACACTTGTCCCTTGATTCTCACTCCTCACTAACGAACAGCCTTGTCTTTTCCCTTAACTTTCCATCTGGACACCAACACACTCTAAATAACACACAGTAACGAGAAATCAGAAAAGTAAGGCATACCAATGGGAAAAGCTTGATTTATCAGCTTTAATGGCTCCAACATTAACATACATTTCAACTCAAAGACATGAATGCCACCATTTGATGGCCACCACAGGCTGAAGAACTCACACAGGACTAGCAGGCACCAGCACTGCCCGTCCCTAACCCTGCTGCCCTGTAGTTACACACAGCGACAGCAACAGAAGGGTGTAAAAACTTCTGCTGCCGTAATTCAGATCGGCCATTTTTAATAAAATAGTACAATATTCCATGTCTCTTCCTCTTCAGGCTCTGAACGCACCCAGGGTCTTGGACAGCAGCATAACAACCAGTACTCAACAACTCCCTGAAACGTTTTGAAACATGAATTAAATTTCAGCTACGTCTTATCACTTTGGCAGAGAAAACTGTTCCAAACTGAGCTCACAGAAACAATGCACACTGAGGAGAAAAAGCCACCCGTATGACTGGGGGAGGCAAGAGATATGCACAAAGCCAGAGGAACAATGACATTTATTCTGACATACAATACCAGCCCTTCTTAGAGGGATGAGAGAAGACACGTTAGAGGTGAATTTCATTTGATTTATATAAATACAAGTAGAACAAGAAGCTAGTGATAAAATAGAAAAAGCCTCAAAGAGCTGAAGAAATTTCACTTTCTGGAACAGAAAGATGAAAAATAAACAAACCATGATCTGTAACTAAAGGGCAGAGTACCCGAAGTGTCACAATCTCTCAGAGAAGTCCTTCAAAAGGCTCAGTAGCTATCCTTACCATTTTAATTCTCCCTCTTCCCTCACATTTCCCCTCTCAGAGCATCATGTGTGGCAGAACACCAGTGGTACAGACCGCCGAGCGCAGTTGGGAAGCAGTCGGAGGAAGGCAGACCCTTACACTTCAGCTCTGTAAGCAAGGATGATCTCTACAGTGCTGACTTGCACTCCCTGAACTGTATTATTTGTTTTACAGTATCACTGCAACCGTGTTGTTTTGTTTGGTTTTAAGCTCAGTATCCAACAGAAACAGGCCTACACGGCTGTACTTTGTGGCCTATCCTTCTCTATCTGTCCTTTTCTTCAGCCTCCACAAACCTACAGGAGCTCTCCAGAAGATCTCCCTTACCCACACACTGATGGACTCGACTTGATAAAGCCTGCTTTAATTTCCAAGAGACATTTAACAAGATTCTTGACAAAAGGTTCTTAAAGAAATTAAGCTGCCATGGCAATAAAAGGCCGTGCATGGATAGGTTACCTCTTAAAAGAGAGGAAACAAAGAGCAAAACAAACGGTCACTTCAGACAATAGAGTAAGGCCACCAGTGAAGTCCCACAGGAACATGAGCTGGAGCCCAAACTGTCAGAGACATTCTTACATCTGGAAAAGGAGGTGAATGCTGAGAATTTCCCGATGACACCAGGTTATTCATGGTAAGGCAGACAGGACCAGCTGCAAAGAATGGAAGAAGGAACACAGGCTGCAGACAGCAAAGCTGGCAGAGGGAATTCAGTGAAGGTAAGAGAGTTACTCCCAGAATTCCCAACTTTACACACGCAGGGATGGGCTCCAAGCTGGACACTGCCACCCTGGGCAGGCACACGCAGCTGAGTCACTCTGAATCTCACCACCTGAACAAGGAAGGGGCTCGAGCTCCAGAACCATTTTTCCCCAAAACACTCTTGCCACTGACCTTGCATCACCTCTAGCAACACCTTATTCTGATGGTCTGACTCAGTTCATTCACCAGGCAGAAAAACACCCCTTCCAAGCAGAGTATGGGGTTCTGCCAGGCAGGGAATTCAACTAGCTCGAGGAAAGGTCATGCCAGCTGCAGCACTCGCACAAAGGGAAGGGAAGAACTGCAGAGAAAGAGATTCCTCTCTCAGCTGCAGCAGGCTGGCAGATCAGCTCAACCATCTTGTGCAATTCCACTGGCAGGAACAAGGTCTTGTGGGCTTAGCGAAGAGATTTAAGAAAACAATGCAAAACTGGCATATTTATCACTCATTTAAGATGGAATTCATTAGTCATATGCAAATGAAGTTTTATTTTCTGCTTATGAACACTACCACATTGGTATCTTCCTGGTCCTTGGGGATTCTAACCCTAAAAAGGAGAGAGAAACCCTCATCTGGGGGAGAGCAAACAGATTCTCAGCTTGTCATTTATTTTTTGTTTCAAAAAACACCACCACATGCTATCCTCTAGTATATAAAGAAAAATGCATCCAAGATGAGTTGTTTAGATTTTTATTATTTTATTGTAGAAAAATATTTGACATTTAGAAACATTTCTGACACACAGGTCTACTCCTACATAACTCCACAAAGAAATATTTTTTTCCTATGGCTGAACAATCTGTCGACGCTGTTTTCACTCAGCCAACAGAATATAAGGCTGCTATATGGAGAGTTACAGAACATACTCATTACATTTATTTATAGAATAAACAGCACGTATTCTGCTGAGCTCCTGCACAGCAAGGAACACTGTTGGCTGGATGTCACCTCATGCTGCTTTCTAGTAAAACTTTACTTTTGGGAACCACCTGAAACAACTTGCCTTTCATTTGAGGGAGGACAGACTTAAGAACTCAACCTCTTGCTCTTAATTCTGCAATAAATGATTAATAACTGTGAGACTGGAACTCAGAATACACTCCCACATCAAGCTTGTGCCTAATAATGCTGGCAGCTGTGGCTGAGAGGCCTGTCCCACCCAACAGTGTAGTGCAATCAATGCTTTTCTGCATATTCTGAGTCTACAAACCCACCTAGGGCAGGACTAACACTATAATCATGGAACAAGCACTTGGCACTATGAAAGTCAAGTACTCAAATGCAGGGGGGGGAGCAAAACCCTTGTACTTGTACCAGTTGCCATATTTGGTACATTACCTGTACTTATAATTGGGCATTTTCTTCCAAAATAAGGTGGATTTGAGATTGCATAATATAAAAGCAGTGTTCCCAAATTTATCAAGTTTACATTGAACCTACAGTTCAAAACAGGACACACATGATACACTAGAGATACCCTGATGAATCTATTGTGCAAGGCACCTTGCTATCTCAAGCACACTGTCATTATGAAAAAGCATTCTCCAAAATACTAAGATGCCCACAGAGATGAGGAAACGTTGCAAAACTATCAACACCAGGAGGGATAGTTCCTTTTAAGTTCCTTCCCAAGTTACTGGGTATTCTCTCACAAATGACACACACAAAATGTCACGTGGTGAAATCATTACCTACGTTCAGACCTTCAAGAGGACATGTCAGAAATCAGTGGGTCACTACAAAAATCAGAAATAGGGGGAAGATTTCCTCTGCAACTCCTTCTCTTCAGGCCTCTCAGGCAGCTGAAAGCAGTGTCTACCTTAAAAAAAAAAATTAGCGTGGACAATCCCAACACAACACTTTTTGGAAGCATATTTTCAGCCTGAAAAGTTGCACCAGAGGGTCATAAGAATGTTCTCGCAAGCCCTTATTGTCTGGAGGAACAAAGAAATTGCCTTTGTATTCTGATGACATACTCAACACACAAAGTGAAATCAGTCTGGAAAAACAAAATACTGCTAAGAATAAAGCATCTCTCTAGATGTCCTGGATAGAAACAATTATCTCCGGGTGAACTCAAACTTTGCAGGATTTCTCTTCGTCTTCCAAGAAAGTAAACCAACTCTACTCCCTTCTATTTTTAGCCAAATGAGCGAGCACAGCAGCACTGCAAGCAAGAGGAGATGGTAATTTGCAACGGGAGAGTTTCAGAGCTCCGCGTGGTAAATTTGAGTGACCACAAGTAAAATGCCAAAACTTTAAAACAAAACATTGAGTATCTTACAGATTTTGGTTGACACTTCAAATCCAGAAGCCAGAATGTCACATTTAAATAAGGCACACCCTTGTCTTAGCACCAGACTTCACTATCACCTTCTGGTTTTGACTCCAAGCACCAGAAGCCAGAATCTCACCCAAAGGCTTGGGCACATCGAGGGGCAGAATGGGGCTCCCCAGATCTCTCTGCAGCCAACCACCCATTCAATAGCACTGCATACAAACAGACTCCTTCCCATTCCTGCACAACTGAAGTGGATGAGAAGGCAAGCTCACCGCTTTCAGTATGTCTTGTGTTAAGTAAGGAAATTTTCCACACTGTATTTGAGTCTTTTGTGCATTTCACTAGAAAACAATTTACAAATGTTATGATAGAGATATGTTCTTATCACAATAAATGACTTTTCTTACAAAGTCATTACAATTAAGCATTTCTCTCCCACTTACACTTCTACAGGTTCACTCGTCTAGGAAAATGATATTTAATATGCCAGCATTTAGCCACCTTATATCATGGTAAATCTTTGCCACAAAGGGAAAGAAGGGAGAGAACCCAAAGTCACCACAGCAAACTTGAGATACATATTCTTCTTTAGGAAAGGGTTCTTTCAAATAAAAAATATTCAACTGTTGAGCTCCTGAACATCCTGAGTAACTCATTTTGTCAACACAGCCAAATATTCAATGTTCATAAACCTTCTCAACTACCAAAAGGTGCACTGCAGTTTCAGTAGATGTCACCTAACAACTTACACCATACAAAGGGCAGGCTATGAACAGAGACAGCAGCTGACAGGTGTGGAGACCCCACTCACAAAGCTCCAATATCGGGGTTTCAGCTGCCCTCACAGCTTCTGTCCACAGCACATCATGTGTGGATCTTTGGCCATAAGTGCATAGTGAATTTATCAACTTCAGGTTTGTAAAATATTAGGAACCACCAGAGACAGTGAGCTGCCAACTGCCACGTGCGCCAGTCCTTAACCACAGGGCTCATAAAAGAGGTGCACTGAACCTCCACAGCTGGCACTAACTGTTCATTCAGCATCAGACAAGTACCATTTTCCACCACCCCCTCCAACTGCTGTAAATCCACAACCACGTCCGTCAGCAGCAGCAACCACGAATTCCAACTGAACACTGCGTTGAGCAGCCAGTCAAAATTACATCCTCTGAGATTAATCACAACCCTGGAACGAGCCCCTCCACTCCTGCTCACCAGGAGCTCCTGCTGCATCAGGGGCTGGCGTGCCATTTCAAAAACCTCTGCACCCTCTACGGCTGCTTTCTCAGGCTACCCACCAAAAATTCATCACAGCTGAGTCAGAGAGAAAACAAACTGGCCTCTGGTTCCACAAAGCAAAAACTTCCCCCAGGCAGGACACCTCTCAACAGACAAGGTATGTACTGCCTCGTGGTCCAGCGATTTCTTCATGGATTAATGGATTATACTGTAGAAACGCTCACTGAATGACCTTGCTGTCTACAGATGAACAAAACCACCTCGCCAGACAGCGCAGAACTGCTTTGGATCCGGAAAATCTGGGCTAATCCTTCTCCCATACCACCCCTATTGCTAACGTAATAACATGGAAAAGTTAAGCAAGTCTTGAAGACGTCTGAAGCCGGACACTAACGTCATCCGTCACACCGAACACATGACAGGATTTAAGAAGAGTTGCATTAGTGGTGTGAGCTGGAGAAGTCTTTTCCTTCCTCAATATTAAGTCCATCACTAGACTAACTCTGCAGAGCGACACGCACCACAGAACCGTGTGGAACACAACTGAAATCAACACTTATAAAGCAGCTTAAGTTAATTCAATTAAACTCGCACTATCTTAGCAGAAACTAAGTTTTTTGACGCTGATAATGGAAGTCACATCCCTTTGAGATGCCCTATGGATACTGCTGCCATCTCCTTCCTCCCAAGTCACACTTCATCCCAACCAGGGCTCATCCCCCGCTGGGAACACAGCGAGCACCCAGCGCAGGCCAGTCTCCACGGCACCAGCACCCATCACAGAATTCTTCCTACCGAGCAAAACCCTTCTTGTTGTTGCCGTCCAAGAGCTCAGGACCCCCCCGTGGGGTTTTTGCCCCCTTCCCACCCCCAGCACCGGGCGCTGCCTACACCTGGCTTCTCTCCCGAGCCACGGCTCACGGCTCCAGTACCACCAGGCGGTCCAACCCACCCGCCAGCCCCCCACGGCTCGCCAAAGGTGGGGGCACCACCAGCCCTGCGCGGCACGGCCCCTGCCCCCCGCACCACCAGCCTGGCGTGAGCGGCAGGCGCGGCGGGCCGGGGGTCCCGGACAGCCCCGCGCTCCCCCCGCTCTGTGCCCCCCCTGGACGCCAGCCAGACGCCGGCGGCGCTGGGGCGGCCCGGGCGTTCCCGTCGCCCTCCCCCGAGCCGGGCCCAGGTGGCGGCTCGGGGCCGGGCCGGGCCGTGTCGAACCGGGCAGCCCGCCGGCTCCCGCAACTTTCCCTCCCCGCGGCCACGGCACCAACTCCACCGCCGCCGCCTCCCGGGGGCCGCCGCCACCGTGCCCCGCGCGGCGGAAGCGCCACCCCCGCGCCGCCCGAGCATCCCCCGCCACCCGCCCGGGCCGCCCCCGCGGGCCTGGGCCGCGCAGCGGGAACGCCGCAGCCGCCCGGAGCGGGGCGCAGGCCCGGCAGCGGGAGAGGCCGCCGCGCTCGGCCCGGCGCCCCCGGCAGCCCCGGCGGGGACAATGAGATGGCGGCGAAGAGCGCCGCGCCCGGGGGACCCGTTGCTCCGGCAGGAGCCGCCCCGCCCCGCGCCGCCTCCTCTTCCCTCCCCTCCCCTTCTCCTCTCTCCTCGCACGGGCAGCGCCCGCTCCCGGCCCGGCCGCCGCGGAGACCGAGCGAGCGAGCGGCCCCGGCCCGCTGCCCCCGCCCCTCGCGCCTCCATCTTGGATCGGCGCCTCAGCGCCCTCCCTCCCCCGCGCCCCGCTCACCTCCGGCCGCGCCGCGCCGGGCCGGGCGGCACCCCGGGAGCCTGCGGAGCGGCTGGCGCGCGGGGTCCGGGCGGGTGCGGGCCGGGGCCGGGGCGGCGGCGCTGGCGGGGGCCGCGCTCACCGGAGCCGCAATCCTAAACCGCCATCTGGCGGCATTTCCGACCCGCCAATGGCGCAGCCGCCGCCGCGCGCCGGACCCCCAGCGCCCCCTGGCGCCCGCGCGCCGACACTGCCCGCCCGCCGCCGCCGCGCGGGGAGGGGAGGGCGGGGGGAGGCGGGGGCGGGGGGCGCCGCCGGCCGGGGCGGCCCCGCGCGGCACGCGGGCGCCGCAAACGTCTTTCGCGCGAAAACGGCGCGCATGCGCGCGGCCGCGGGGCGGGAGGCGGCGGTGAGCGCCGTGCCGAGGGGGCGGGGCGTCGCCAGGGCGACAGGAAACCGGCGGGGGGGGGCACGCGCCGAGGCGGGTGTCTGTCGCGACAGAGCGTGGGCCGGGCCGGGGGCGGTCCCGGGCTCCGTGGAGGCGGCGGGGGCGCGGCCCCACGGTGGGCCGGAGCGCTCACTGCCGCGCTCTGCCTGCGCCCCCGACCGGGCGCTAGAGGGGCGGCCTCTCCTCGGCGGCTCCCCGGGCCCGCGCCTGGGCCGGCGCCGCAGCGATGCGTGCCGTGGGCTGAGGGGGCCGGCGGGCTCCCGGCATGGGCGAGGCGGGCTGAGGCACGGCCGCGGGCGGGTGTTGCGGCACCGGTAAGTGTTCGGGAGCGGGCGGGAGGGACGGGCCTGGCGGGACGGAGCCCCAGCAGCAGCCCCTCGCCTCCCTCCCCGTCAGCCGAGGCGCCAGCCCGGCCCTGGCCACCGCGCGGTGCTGCTGCTCGCTCGCAGCGGTTCTCAGCCGTGCCCCGCGCCCTCTGCTCGGGGTCCAGCCCGGGCGTGACCCGGAGCTGCCACCGCAGCGGGCCCCGTCCTCGAGGTGAAACCCCTGAGCCCCTCTGCCCGCACCCACCCTGCCCGCCGGGCCCGTGCGCTTCGGTGGCAGAAGGTCAAAAGCAGTGCAGTGAGCTTTAAACAAATCTTAATCTCTAATCTGTTCCACTGACCCTCGTGCTGTAATCCCCCATTTCAGGCCTTTCTCAAGGCAAAGCTGTTCCCTATGATGCCGAAGGCTGTATTTAATTATTGGTGTGTTCCCTGTCCTTTCTTCCGTGCCTGGCAGTGCAGTCCTAAGGGGGTTGTTCAGATCAGGGGTTTTGGAATGGGAAGTTTGCAGGCAAAGTGGCTCTTCTTCCAAAATCCCGAACTGCAGGTATTGCTGCTGCAGAGGTGGGAGTTGCTGCAGGCGACAGACATCAATGCAGAAATCACAGTGTTTTTTCGTGGAACTGGATGCATTTGGAGCCCTTACACAGCAAGAGAATAGGTTAGTGAAAGCAAGGGAAATTAAAGGTGTTGGTTATAATCTCTCTGAAACCACAGCTTTAGTGAGCTGGCACAAATACAGGTTGGTTTTTGGGACATGTTACCAGAAATGTCCTGACAATTCATGGGGCTTCAGCGTAGGGTTTGCATTTGAACTCTGGGCAGGGTCTCCTGGCTCTTCCCTTAGGCAGTGCTGCTGGGCAGGACCTGATTAATTTGAAAACATGGGATTTGGGTTTGTGTATTATGTTTGCTCTTGTGCTTGAGTACTAAAAACTCCTTTTGTATAATTGCTCTTTCATTTTCTTAAATACCTTTTATTATCCATTAACTTTTAATAACGACTTGAGTTTCTTTGCGTGTATTTTTAATAAAATCGATTGATATAGTCAGACCATCTGGCTAAAAAGATAAAGATACTCTGATTTTCCATCTTAGCAAATAGTTTCAAAGCGTAGCAGAAATTACAGGCTGTTTCAGTGATACCAACATTGAATTGCTTCCTGTGCACCTTCTGACACCCCCTCAGTTCACGCTGTGTAATCAGACATCACAGGAGTGCAGACCCCTCGGCGTGTGTGGTTGCCTGAACTTGAAGAATCTCCAGTGGGGTTACGGTGCTTTAATGCAGAGGGTGCTCAGACAGGAATTTTGGAGGTTTTTCTGCACTTACAAGGAATCAAAAGGCAAAGCTGCACTGTGAGAAGTCAGTGCACTGTGTGTGGAGGGATGTCCTGGAGGGGGCAGGAGTTGAGTCTTCTGTGTGGGTTGGTAGGGGTGGAGTGGGTCTTTCATATGTATAATATTGAGGGAAAATTGTTAGTCTGTAGTTATCCTATCGGGACTGTTTACAGCCCCTGGTAATCTCAGCCTAACCTGGCCAGGACTGGGTATTTTCCCCAGCAGAGGCGAAGGGAGGTGCTGCCGGGCTGGACCACGGGCACTGCCGGCTTCTCCACCTCCTCAGGGCTGCACTTGCCATGTCTGCAAATCTTTCATGATAACCTCTCAGTCAGCTGACTGATTTTGAGCGATCTGGCAGAATATGAGAGTATTTTCCTGTGAGTTTGCTGAAAATGGGTGGTTAGAATCACCAGTCAGACCTCAGTGCCTGAGTTCCTTCAGGCAGAGGCAAGGAATGCTCAGCCTCCACGCCCCAGTAGTGGTGTATCACCCCCTATTTCTGCATTGCTAATTAGCATATGTGAGTGATTTGGGGAGCCTTTGGGGTTTTTTTCTCCATCATGATGTGTATTCTAGTAACGTGTGATGTTTATTGAATCCGTTGTGATTATTTGCTCGCTGGTGGGAAAACGGGGTTCACACTTTGGCAGTCAGGGATTTCCATATGGGTGTCCCAGGTTGTCACCTGAACTGGGAATGTTTGGTTTGTTATCTATAACGTGAGGATTTTGCATAGTGCTTAATCTTCAGCCTTGTGGTAAAATTGTGAATCAATTTTGAAAAAAAAAAAAAATTATTTCAAAATTAAATTTTGGGTTAAGCACTCCTGTTATTTTTTTTTTCTTTGTCACTTCTCACCTCCTGCCTCTCTCATTTCTCGTGCATTTGCCCCTTCACTCTCCAGCCCTTCCGACTGTGCTGAGGAGCCCTGGCGGGAGCACGGGGCTGTGTAGGACAGCCATTTTGAGCTCATGATCTATTGTTTCCCTCCAGAGAGATCTCTGAATGCATGACACAGGTCCAGTACTACATTTGCAACTGCTTTTTGTCTCTTTTCTACACCTTCTTCTGTATTTGTTGGAAGAAAATGTAATCTAAACTCGGGAAGCAAGAATGTTACCATTTTATGCTAATGGTAAAAAAAAATGAGTTATTTAGGGTTTGTTTTCATGAACCAACAGTTGCAGCATGTACTCAGCTGTTTCTTAATAAAATCACTGAGTTTCTACAGACTAGATCCACTGTTACTAATAATAATGCCTGCTGTGCACCTTTTGTCTTCTTTTCCTCCCACTTATTCCCAATCCATATATTGTGCCTTAAATCAAGAAGATCTTAATTCTTTTTACAATGTGGGGACAGCAAGGCAGAACTGTGAATTTATAATGCAATGGAAATGCTAGGTAAGAAAAGCTGTGCTTGTGAAAATCACTGCCTTCCTCCACTCATTCAGTGCCTTTTGCACATGCATGTTAAAAGAATCTGAAATTAACAATTTATCTGAAGAAAAGGTGCAAGCAGCAGGTGGGGAGATTGGGGTAGATTTCTGGTAGGGTGTTTTTAAATGTTTGATGTGTTGTTTGAACTGCCCGGGAGTGCAGCTGCTACCCAGCACTTACCCTCTTAATTTACTCTCCTTGGCATTTCAGCTGTTTCTTCTCAAGTTTCTTGCAGTATTTAATGAGCACTCTGGAGTACTCCTCCACCATTTAGCAGTGTACCGGGTAGGGTTTGTTTTTTCAGCTGAGCTCTGCTGAAAATGGGTTGGCAGCAGAAATGTGAACAGGAGAGAGCTAACACAAGGCTTCCTGAGCAAACAAAAGGGTTCCTTGTCCTCGGACCCTCTAGCATCTACTGACCTCTGCTTCAGTGGGGTGTCTCAGGGCTGGGGGTGTTTGCCAAAGCAAAAGTAAGGGGGTGCCCCAGGACACCTCGCTTACCTGTGCAGGTCCAAACTGGTGCTGCTGCCCCTCTCCCCACTCCCATTTATCAAGATCCCTACCAGGGATTCTCTGCCTGCAAGAGGTCTGCTGCAGCTTATCTTGGGTGTAGCAGGGGTTTCAAGAAACACTCAGCCTGCTGGGGAAAAGGAAGGATGTCCCATTCTTATGTAAATTATTTTTGCCTGGAGACACAGGCAGTGCCTGGCTGTCATGGATTACTGGATAGAGAAAATGCAAAGGCTGAACCTGGCCATGATATTTTTAAAGTATTTCTGTCTCCCTGACAAACTGCCTGGTGTGCTGTTCAGCCCAATTGTCTGCCTGGCTGTGGTCTTGCGCTGCCAGGACCCACCTGCTCTGGTGCTTTGGTACTCCCTGCAGACAAGGACTGCAGGGCTGTCCATCCCCATC
Source organism: Podargus strigoides (assembly GCA_028020825.1). Taxonomy (NCBI): domain Eukaryota; kingdom Metazoa; phylum Chordata; class Aves; order Caprimulgiformes; family Podargidae; genus Podargus; species Podargus strigoides. Next base: position 24,555,735 of record CM051628.1, on the reverse strand, counting down.
CCCTGTGGACACCACGCAGGCCAAACCTGCAGGGCTGGGCTCTCCTCCTGTGGATGGATGGATGGACGGATGGATGGACGGATGGATGGATGGACGGACGGACGGACGGACGGACGGACGGACGGACGGATGGACGGATGGATGGATGGGGAGGATGGGTCCTCCTGGGCATCCTCTCCTCTGCAGCGCTTGTGAGGCAGGACAACGGGTGTGGGATGGTAAATTTTCTTGTTATTAAGTTGTAGGAACTTCATGCTCACAAAACCACCGCTTGTTCTTTGGATTAGTTCCACCAATAATTCTGAGAGGTGGCTGAGGAGTGGTTTTGGCAAGGTGACACCAATTGCTTTCTCTGCATCTAAAGTTTTTTGGGGTTTGTGATGGTTTTTCTTTCTTAATGATGCACCAGGGCTGCCAGTTCCCCAGGAGCACGGCCTCAAAGGCATGTTTTCAACTCTGAAAAACAAGCAGAACATTTTGTGCCTCCCTTGGGTATTACTTTCTGTCCTCAGATGATTGTAACTTTTCCTATGCGATATCTGAGAGCATCTGCTCTTTCTGTTTAGACACCCACACGAGGATGTAGATGCCCAAGAGGTGTTTTCCCCTTCTGGCTTGGGATTAAATCTCTCAGTCGCAGGTAAGGTCTGCATGTGTTTATTTGCTGGGGTGAACAGAAGGCAGGGAAGGTTGCATTTCTCCTGCTACCACTTCATTTGGAAGGGCTCTTTGTGCAGATGGTGGAAGGCGCTGTGAAAACAAAGTGATCTCAGTGACATCCCCATGCCTGAATTAAACTGGGGACGATGGCACGCTCAGCGGAGAGCTGGAGGGAATTAAGGCCACAGGTGGGCTCCTGTGACAGTGGAGACCAAGCAGTGTTTGTGCTGGTGAAGGGACTGCTTGCTTGTTCTGAGAGAATGACGCCGCTGTTGCGGCACATGCAGTGTCACACGTGTTGCTGGCGTGTGTCACGGTGACGTGCACAAATCGGGGGCACCGAGGGGAGAGCTTGCACCGCTTGCGTAGTGCGCAGTGAACCCTCAACAGGAGACAGTAGGGTGGTGTGGTTTTTAAATGGCTGGTTAGTAGTCTAGATCAGCCTGTCTAAACTTACCCTATTAAAAAAAGAAAAATCAGATTTGAAGAACAAATCTGTTGCCAAATCAATCACTGGGAATAAAAGGAGGTGAAAAGAAGGAGAAATTTTTAACCCAGTCAAAAATGCATTGTTCGTTCATATGTTAACTGTGCTGACTGGCTCAGGGGTACTCCCCTTTTCCCTGTGTTGCTCTCTGTCAGTTTAGAAACAAGGCGATCATCTCCTCCAGCCACATTTCTTCCATAATCTTGCAACATTAGCAAGCAATTAACAATAAGTATAATTCATAATTACAAGGTATTTATTGTCCAATAAGCTTAGCAAGAGCTCTTTCTCATTAGAATAAGAATGTACTAGAAAGCACTATATGTTCTATACATAATGAGAATATATGTGCTTTACAAAAATTAGTGACTAAAGTGGAGTTCCGTGGTTGGCTTTTAAGGAGATCCATATGTCCTGACTGAAGGGTATTTAGCAGTAACTCAGTGGAAAATTAAAGCAAAACCAAGGACAATCTACTACTACTTGGACTTGGTTGATAAAAATAGCTTGTAAACACTAACAGCATTTACATAAAAATGAATCTCTTGCTATTCATTAAAAAAAATAACTGCATCTCCATTTTTTTCTTAAGACCCAGACATTTCTCTGAGGAAATGGATACATCTTCCCCAAAATACCCAGTCAAAAAGCGAGTGAAAATTCATCCCAACACAGTAACAGTGAAATACACTTCTCATTATCCCCAGCCAGGAGAAGAGGGATATGAGGATGTTAATGAAGATATTGGAGTATTTATGGAGGATAATCCTAAGAGAAGGCTGCTGAATGATGGGAAAAAGAGAGAAAGGACCTTTTTTGGTACAATAGACACCAGCCTTCAGCCAGCACAACTGCCAAAACCCGATGAGATCAGGCAATCCCAGCATTTTCCTGAAGGAAATATACTGCAGTCGAGGAAAACGTGGGTAATTCTTTTTGGATCTGCTGTGGCTCACGGATGTGTGGCTCTGATTACCAGATTAATTTCTGATCGTTCCAAAGTGCCATCCCTCGAGTTAATTTTCATCCGTTCAGTCTTACAGGTGCTGTCCATCACTGTTGTGTGTTATTACCACGAGCCTCCCTTTGGCCCCAAAGGCTACAGGCTCCGCCTCTTCTTCTATGGGGTCTGCAATGTTATCTCTATCACCTGTGCTTATACCTCCTTCTCTATAGTTTCCCCCAGCAATGGGACCATTATGTGGAGGGCTACCACTACAGTGTTCAGTGCCATTTTGGCTTTTTTACTCATAGATGAAGGGATGGCTTACATAGACATCATTACTGTAGTTGGCAGCGTGTTTGGTGTTTGTCTGGTCATGATCCCCAACATTGTTAAGGAGCAAAACTCTTTGCTGAGCACCTGGAAGGAAGCTTTTGGCTGTACCATGACTGTTATGGCAGGTTTGACCACTGCTCTCTCCATGATAGTCTATAGGTCAATCAAAGACAACGTCAGCATGTGGACAGCGCTGTTCACCTTCAGTTGGACGGGAACGGTGTGGGGAGCATCCACCATGTTCGTACTTCAAGAGCCAATCGTCCCACTGGATGGAGAAACCTGGAGCTATCTCCTTGCCATCTGCCTGTGCTCCACAGCAGCCTTCCTAGGGGTTTACTATGGCCTGAGCAAGTTCCACCCCGCTTTGGTCAGCACTGTGCAGCACCTGGAGATAGTCATCGCCATGGTCCTACAGCTCGTCGTGTTGCGGATCTTCCCAGGTGCTTACGATCTGGTCGGGGGAGCCGTTATTTTGGTTAGTGTTTTTTTCCTTGCATGTTACAAACTGTCCTGGAAGAATTTAGGGAGGCAAGATTACGAGGAGATTGTGGATTCTTCCATTAAATGAATTGTGGTTTTGCTGTCCAGTTCTGGCTCTGTGACCACGTGAAAGTAACACATTTCCACTCTGTGGTGTTCAAGTGTAGTGGCCAGGTCCTCTCTCTACCGTTTAAATTCACAGCTGATGTAGCAATGTTGGTATTTCCAGACTTCCATGACAGGTGCCATTTGTTCTATGTGTACAACCACTGATATTTTGTCGTAGGAGAAAAGGCTGTTTGTCTCCAGCACGTCGAGTGCGTGAGTGGAACCACAGGCTGGCCCACACAAGTGCAGGCCAAGTCACAGGCACGTTCTTCCTCGCCTTCCCTGGCTAAGGCAGCACAGAGATGGAGGGATTCACTAGCAACTCTCATCCCTCTGCAGTGTGGTGCTAGCAAAATGAACAGTAAAACCATTGAAATGGTCAACCAGAGTGTTTGTGTCCTCTGTCACACTTCTTATGATTTGGCTGTAATATTCTAAATGAAGTAATGTTAATATTTCTGTGGTTAAAACTTGCATTTCCAGTGTGTATAAAGAATAAGTAAAGGTTTTTGTGCTCTGTGGTTAAATTTCTGTCTGAATCAATGCAGGAAGCCAAGACCCCCTGTGGGGGAAAGAGAGCCCCAAAACCTGGACCTCCAGTTGTGCCACAGCTGTGAAAGAAAGGTCCCCAAGAACTGTAAGATCCACGATAGATAAAAGATCTCCCCCTGAAGCACAGCAATATTCTTTCTGTGGAACCACTTTTTCTAAAAGTTTTCAACTAGTACACCAGGGAGGGAAAAAAAAGGTAAAAGAAAAGATTACATCTGAGATTGAGGTGTGAGCAGTGGTGGCAACACTACAGAGCCTGACAGGCATCCAGTGACTAAGGCAGTGTGCTCAGGTCCTTACACTTCAGTTAGATTTACAAACAGTCCCAGGGTTTTATGATTCCAAACAGTATTCCTGACTCTGCTAATGTATGGCCAGTAAAGACTGAATCTGTGTCCATGGGTCCCATGCCAGCCAGGACCAGCGGGCACCTCCCCACTCCAGCAGGCTGTGCCTCTGTTCTGGGCCACCAGCATGATCTGAAGGAAAAGACATCACTCAGATGACCCCAACCAGCCCAGCTTCCCCCATAGAAAACACATCTTACTTGGGAAAAAGCCACAGCAGCAGCAATCACTTTTATTCCTATGAATGCCCAGGGAGACCATGTTCCCCAACATCAGTCAGCCCTGCTGGCAATGCTCCTGATCCGCGTGACACTTGTGTCCTCCTCTGTCGGTGACGAGGGTGACCGCCTGGGCCACGCAGGGAAGACACGTTTCCTTGGGTGCTGGCACAGTTAGGGCTGCCCTGACAACTCGGTTTCTTCATGGAGCCAGCAAGGAGCTCTGCCCACTGTAGGGAGGACAGGAGGAAGGGGAGCAGGTAACGCAATGCGGTGCTGGGAAAGCTGTGCCCAACACCTTTCCTGCCAAAAAGCCTTTGGCAGCTTAGGGCCCTGGCAGGGGCAGCGCAGTTCCCAGCCCAGAATCTTGCTGTGCTTCTGTCAGCTCCTAATTTCCCTCTGGGGCAGATGGCCTCTCCTCCTCCGAGTCATAAGACAGCGGGAAAGCTTCCTTTGTGGAAAGCAACCAGGCTCCTTCTCCTATGGCTTCCACGCCTGTTACACGCTGGGGGGACTGAGCTCTGAGACTCTCCTGCACACAGGCATGCAGCCAGCTGGGTACGTGCTGGCAAGCAGGGAGCACCCGACAGCCAGGGGAAAGAGAGTCCTGAGCAAGCTCTTGCTGAGCTGCTGCAGCCCCAAAGCAGCAAAGCCCCCTCCTCAGCACAGCTCCCAGCGCCTGCGTTGGCTTCTCTGCTCGAGCCGCCCGTGCCCCAGAGCCATGCCAGCCCTGCTGTGCTCCCTGGGAGCACAAGCCGAGCACAGTGCTGCTGAAACAGGTGACCCCTTTTCCTCCTCCTGCCACCACCAGCTGCCACCTCCCCAGCATCTCATCCGCGACCACAAACTGCAGGCTGGGATCAGTTCAGCTTCAGGATCAGGCGCAAAACTAATCCTGCCAAAACCCGAGCCCAAACTGACAGAGAGAGCCAGCACCCAGGGGTCAAGCAGGGCACAGTCCCATCCCAAGAACCTGGGTGATGGCCAGGGGGCGATTCCTGGGGTCTACGGAGCTTGGTCCCGGTCCAGCTGCGCCACAGCCTGCACGAGGTCCTGCACAACCAGGTCCACGTCTGCCCGGGTGGTGTCTCGCCCCACGCTCAGCCGCAGGGCGTTCTGCGCCACCTCATAGGGGATCCCGCAGCTGAGCAGGATCGAGGAGGGCCTGAAACACAGACCCGGGGGTTAACTCAAAGGAAGCGCGTGCATCACCAGAAAGCTTCACCAAGGAGCCTGCTGGAGACCCAAACTGGGCTTGGGTGGGTGAGCCAGGCACACACAGACATAAGACAGACTCTTCTGGCACTGCCAGGTGTCACATGCTCAGCTGGATCACCAAAGCCAGGAGGGACAAAGTCCTTCCAAGCAGCAGCCAGGAGTCCAGCTGTGCCTCCTGCAATTACCTCCTGCACAGCCCTTCAGCCCCTCTGGAAAGCTCTGCACACTCTGCTCCAGGTGACGCTGCCCACAGCCACCCACGGTCCCTTTCCCTGTCCTATTTCCCTCCTCCCCTGCCCACTCTCCTCTGGGAAGATGCCCCTGGCCTGGCAAAGCCAGCTGCTTACCGATCCCCTTTCTCGGAGTGGCAGGCAGCCCCAACACTGGCGAGAAGCCTCTTGCAGCAAGACAGCACCCTTCGCCCTGCAGCACACACAAGCACCCGTCTCCCAGCGCCCAGACTCTCTCCGAGGGCCACTGCCTGCCTCCTCTCCCTGCCCAAGCCACAGCCGAGCGCCCACCAGGTGCTGTGTGGGGCAGGTGCTTGCCTCCGTGGGCACCATCATGGGGCAGCGGTGGGGCAAGAGCTACCTTGAAGGCCTGGACCCAGGATGGAGAAGTTAGAGGTGTTGCAGAGTCGCTTGGAGCCCGTAAAGCGGCTGTTGAAGTGGATCCTCTGCTTCCCAAAGGAGGCCTGGGGAAATCGGAGGGCTGTGAACCACTCTGGGTTTGTGAGCAGGAGGTGGCAGGGCCAGAGGACGTACCCACCCTCGCTCCAGCCCTGCACGCTGCAGGCTGAGACCCTGGGAGGGGAGAGACAGACAGGAACCAGGTCTGCTCACCTCCAGCCTGGCCTCCAGGTAATCCCGAATGTCCCGCATGTGAGCCTCGTAGGCCTCCCAGTTCTTGCTCACTAACTCTGCAGCCTGAGGAGAGAAAACCCGGACAGGCTCTGTCAGCAACCCCCCTGGCACCTCCCTCCATGCACGGCCCCCTGGCACGTGAGCCCAGCCCCAAACAGCCTCTGCAATCGCCAGGTCCCCGTGTCCCCCAGCACCACATCAGCTGCGTGACAGCCAGGGCTGCAATGCCTGCAGCGATTGCTCCAAAGCACCTCCTCTGACTGGTACCAGAAAGCCCCATCACCTTTCCCAGTAGTTCGCCCATCCTCTCTGTGCTGCTCTGCCAGGCAGCTTCCCTGGGGAAGCTCACCGTGACCGTCACTGACTCACCTGGCCAAGGCCAGCGATCATTGGGGTGTTCTCAGTGCTGGAAGGAAGAGGGAACAGGGAATTATTATTTCTCTGAACCAGAAATACAATGTCAGGGCACAGACATTCCCCGCATGGGACCCCTCACCGCTGGCAGAGGGTCCCGGACACCACTCCAAGGTGGGTGGGAAGGGGGCAGTTCCACCCTGCAGTTCCTCCCATGGCAAAGCCTATGCACCAGGCTCCCACAGTCCCCACACAGGGATCCATCTCCCCCTGCCAGGCTGCCCGCCCCAGGGCTGGCAGGGGACAGAGCTGACACGCAGCTCAGGCTCAGCAGCCCAGCACAGTTTGGCCACCAGCTCTCCAGGCCACCACCCAGCCACCTTACCCTGGCCGAAAACTCCTCTCCTGTCCCCCTCCAAAGAGCATGGGGTGCAGTGGGGTGGCAGTGCCAGGGCTGCGCACGTACAGCGCGCCAATCCGCGGGCCGTAGAACTGCAGGGGAAACAGCTGGGGTGACCCTGGGACACGCTGCCAGGCACCCCATTCCCGTACTCCTCCCCAAATCCGAGTGCCCTCCTGTGCCAACCCCTTCCCATCTCACAGGGACAGGCTGCTGCAGAGCTGTCCCCTGCCCATGGCTCCCCCTTCCAGACAGGTCCCCTTGACTTGCAAGAGCCTTGTCCCCCAGCTGAAGGCTGTCCTCAGAGCGTCACCCAGCAGAAAACTTTGGGCACTCATGAGCTATCAGTCTGAGGGGGCACCCAAAGTCTCCCTGGTGCCCCAAAAAGAGATGTTGTGGAGGGCAAACAGCAGTGAAGAGAGCTACACCTTGTGTCCCACGATGGTGAGGTAGTCCACCCCCAGCTCCTGCACGTCCACGCGCCCCTTCCCAATCATCTGCGCCGCGTCCGTGTGCAGCAGGATCCTGGGCAGCCCCTCCGCCGCTCTCAGCTGGTTGAGGGCACGGATGCGCTGGCTCAGCTCCGCGACCGGCTGACGGGAGGGGAGAGGGTCTGTGTCCCAGGGAGCATCTGCGCCCCCTTACCAAGCACTTCTTTGCGAGGATGTCCCCGCCCCGTCCCCTGTGCTGCCACAGACTCACCATGATGACCCCGGTCTCGTTATTCGCCAGCATGATGGAAACCAGGCAGGTGGTCGGCCGGATGGCAGCAAGGACGTCATCCACCTCCGCCCGCCCGCTTTGTGGGCACACGGGCACGAAGGTGGCTTCTGCGAGCCAAGAAACAAGCTCTGATGTTTGCTGGAGTCCCCCTCACAAACCCCAATCTGCAGCCAGATGTCCTCGACGGTCCCTCTGCCGCTCACCCGCCAGGCTCTCCGTCACCAGCTGCTCCAGCGGCAGGCGCACAGAGTCGTGCTCCACGCTCGACGTCACCATGTGCGGCGTCCCCCGGCTGTCCCCCGGCCTGGGGTGGCTCTCTCGGAAGTGCCTGCAGGCGGTGTGGATCACCATGTTGTTGGCCTGGGGAGGGGAAGGCAGAGGGGAAGTGAAGGCTCACGGGGAAGCGCGGTGCCCTTCGTCCCCACCCTCCTCATGGCCGCTTGCCTGCGGGGAGGTGGCGGGCAGGGGTGCCTGGGAAGGGGGGCAGAGAGACCACGGCTGCTCCCACCTCCGTGCCCCCCGAGGTGAAGACGATGTCCTCTGGCCGTGCCCCCACCATCCTCGCCAGGCTCTCCCGGGCGCTGCCAATGAGCTCCTTCGCCTTCCTGCCTGCGGGACACGACGTGACAGCTCCGCCATGGGCTCCTACGGCCACGGGCCTGGCCTGGCCACAGCAGGAGCCGTCCCTACCTGCGGGGTGGGAGCTGCTGGGGTTGCCCCAGGCCTGGCGCATGGTGTCCCACACGGCCTGGGCCACCTCGGGGGACAAGGGGGTGGTGGCATTGTGGTCCAGGTACACCTTCCTGCGGGGGTGGCGGCAGGTGAGGGGGTGATGGGGAGGGGAGGGGGACGGGGCAGGACGGGGTCTCACCCCTCCGACGTGTCACACGGCGCCTCCGCTGGCTCCGTCCCGGCGCCCATCACTGCTGTCACCCTCGCCCTCACCGTCCTGCTGCTGCCACCGCCCTGGCACCACTGGGCACGGACCTGTGGGCACCTGCAGGGGGACCAGACAGCTGTCCTGCCTGCCCCACCGCCACGGCACCGCCAATCAGCTCCCTCCTGCCTGCCCCACCGCCAATCAGCTCCCTCCTGCCTGCCCCACTGCCGCTGTGTCCGCCAATCAGCTCCTTCCCTCTTCCTCCCATCACGGCACTGACCAATCAGCTCCCTCCCCTCTACCCCCCTGTGACAGCACCCGACAATCAGCTCCCTCCCTTCTGCCTTTCCCGCCGCCGTTGCCCGCCCGCCAATCCGCTGCCCGCTGCCTGGGCAGCGACCAATCAGCTCCCGCCATCCCCGCGGCCTGCACTGCACCCGCCCACTGGCCGGGGGACGCCGAGCGCGCGGGGCTCCCATTGGCCCCTGGCAGGCGGCGCTCGCGGCGCAGCCAATCGGCTCCGCCCGGGGTCCGCGCGGGACCTCTCCTCCCCCGCTGCCAGGGGGCGCCAGGGGGGTGTCGGGGCCGCGGCACGGCCGCGCGCTCACTCTCACGCGCCGCTCCCTGCTCCCCGCGCGGCCAATCCCGCCCCCGCGCCGGACGGAAGCGAAGGCGCGCGACTCCACGCGCTTCCGGCGCGCACGGCCCCGAGGCGCGCGGCGGGGGCGGTCCTTCCGGGCAGGGCGGGCGGGAGGGAACCGCGGCGGCGCTGCCCCTCTTCAAGATGGCGGCGGCAACCTCGGCCTGTCCCCCCCGCTCCTTCCTGCGCAGGCTCCGCAGACCCCCCTCCAAGATGGCGGTGAGCCCCGGGGAGGGGAGGGGCTGGGCCGGGCCGGGGGCAGGGCGCGCCAGGCTCCGCCGACCCCCGCCCGGGGCTTGCGGCCCGCGGGAGGCCTCAGGCGGGGCGGGCGGGCGGCGCCCGGGGCCCTCCCGGCACCGCGGCGTGACTCAGCGCTGCGGGGGCCCGGGGCCACGGGGGGTGAGAGGGCGGCCTTGGACCCGCTACCCTGGCAGCGGATCCCCAGCCCCCGGCGGCCCCTCGCCTCCGGGAGCCGCCGGCCGAGGTGGGGCCGAGGCGGCGGGAGGCCGGCGGGCCTGCCTGGGGCCCGCGGCGGGCTCTGCGTCCGAGGCGGGCCCGGGCCTCGTGGCTCCCCAGCCGCCTCGACCGGGGCGGCAGCGGGCGGAGGGGCCGAGCCGTGCCTTAAGAGCCGCGGGCTGCCGTGCTCCTCGCCCCGGCTCCCCGCGCCGCCTGCGCGGCCGGGAAAAGTGCCAGTCATGCTGCGGGCAGGCCGGGCCTAGCTGGGCCGCGGCGGGCTGCCTGGAGCGCTGCTCGGCCGAGGCCGCGGTGCTGCCTGCCGGGCCTCAGTCGGGGGCTGGGGGCGGTGGAGGGCACCGGGAGAGCGAGCCGGTGCTTCGGGGCCGCTCCCGGGGCGGGGAGGGCGAGGGGAGGCGCGGGGCAGACGAGCTGGGCCGCCGCAGGCAGCCCCGGGCGGGCACCGTGCGCTGCGTGGGGCGCAGCCGGTGTCGGGGCATGCCCGCCTTCGCGTGCCGGCGTCGCAGCCCGGTGCCCTAGGCGGTCCTGATTTACTGTAATTTACAACGTGAAGTCCAAAACCCAATTAAAAACTCATTAACGTAAATAAACACACCATATTAGGCTTTCTGAGCCGCACAGAGGAGTGAGATGGGCTGGCTGTGCGGCTGTTTCCATGGGCTGGGCTAACACAGCAGCCATCCAACAGCAACAGAGTGCACCAGAAAATCCCGCATCTCATTGGTCTGAGCACAGATTCTCATCTGTTTATTTTTCCTGCAGAAAAAAAACCCACAACATTTGACATACTCCTTTTTTTTTTTCCCTCCTCATCTTTCAGATTATGTCATAACTACAATACAAACGAGCAGTGATGGAATCACTGGATACTGAGGTGAGAGCACGGAAGACTCTGGGGACTGCCGAATATATAGAGTCTTCAGGTTTCACCCAGGGAATCCTGCCAACCAAGAAGGATGTGGTGCAGAATATGCTGTACTTACTGCAGCCCAAAAGAGCTGGCCAGGCCCAGCGATCCAAAGAGGATGCAGCCCAGTTGCTCGCTGAGCACCTGCAAGAGCACTGGTTGGTTTGCAACTTGCACACCATCGCCACGCAAAACATAAAGAAACTTATCCTCAAAATGTACGAGGAGTTTACCAGATTGTATCAGACCAGAAAGCAGAGACAGAACCAGGCTTTTACCGAGCGAGCAGACAAATTCAATGAGAGTTCGGAGAAGCTCTTTGATATATTTTGTACAGATACGCCGACGAGAAATAAACTGGAGGAGTACAGTGGCGTAAAAATGACTAGCATCGAGTGGAAATTTCTTGAAGATCAAAGAAGCGAAAGAAAAATGTACTATGAAGATTTCACAGACAAGCAAGAATTGAAGATGATGGAAAGAAGACAAAAGATACAATGGCTGGAGCACTTCCGAAAACTCGCCAAGGAGGAGAAGGAAGGCAAGAAAGCGAAAGAAATGAAATACAAAAGTGACGAGCAATCAGACGAGGGCACGAGCGTGGATGAGTCGTACCCCGCCGAGGAGGAGAACGGCGGCGCTCCGGCCTTTTCGCTGCGGGGCAGGAGGAAGCGCCGGTGCACCGCGACCCCTGCCAGCTCCGCCGTGCCCCTGGAGTGCCAGCACATACGGATGAGCATCCGGAGAGTGAGGCCTGGCTTCTACGAGACTGTGGAGAAGGTCAAAAACTGCTAGCGCGTGCCGCGGTCAGCAGGCAGAGCTGCTGGAGCACGAGGTGGCAATGCACACGTTAGGCAAGTTTGAAATCCCACCGTCAATTGGAAGTGATTGTTGTAGATTCCCCCCAGCCAGAGCTTGGGAATGTCCTGCCTCCGGGGAAGAGCACTGGGACGGCGACAACAGCGGCAAGGACTAACACGCGTGAATTTGGAAGGAGAAGCAGTCAGCAACTAGCAATGCAGCGGCTGAAACGGCGCGGATGATCTAAGGTTACGTAGTGTGTAAGCCTCTTCTTCCAAGGTCCTGTCTGCATCCGTGGGTTTTTGGAAGTCTCTCACCATTTCTGAGCCAGTGGTGGCCTAACAGTATGAAACAGGACTCGGATTTACTGCAGGGAAGTCACTTGGACTTGTTGCTGATAAAAAAAATCTGCGTCCTGAGAAGCCCTGACTCCTGCTGGTTTCGCTGGGTGATGGGTGCTCAGCCCCTTCCAGCAGAATTTGGCATTGCTGCGAGGAAGGAAGCTGGTTTTCAGCTCGTAGTGCCTGGTCCCCGAGAGGTACCCCGCCGTTTTGTGAAGGGATCGCTCTCTGGCTTGAGGAGGGGGAGAGAGAGATCAGGGAGACATTCAAGTGCTTTGGCTGTAAAAGCATTGTTGGTTCTGAATGTTTTATTTTAGATTCTATCTTAATGACGTTTCCTTGATCAGGATAAACCTTCCCACAATCGGATGAGTTTTCACATGAAGCCCCTTATCTAGGATCTGCAGTGTGAATCCCAAGTGACGTGGTAATGTGTTATCTTCTGGGGGGGTCAGAGAGGGGGAAGGATGCAAATTGCATGACTTAGTTTTAAGATGGGAAGAATTTTGTGAACTGTTATCCCGCCGCCTTAGGATGTAGGGATGAAAAAGCCTCCCCAGGAGTGGGTGGCTGCGGGATTTATAGCGAAAGGCACCTGGGTCGGGGATTGCTTCACCCCTGAGCTCCATGCAGAAATGGTAGTTTTCCCCCAGAGTTTGTTTGAACCAAGTGTAACCCCCTTCCCACACACACCCTGCGCAGCGCCGTGTCTGTGACTGTAGGTACCCGCAGCCCGAGGGTACCTGCCCATTTTAGTTAGAGTTGCTTTACTGGTTTTTTTAAAGATGAGAGACTTGCCCTTTTTGGTGAAACCCAGTGCTGGAGATCTCTGGTGAGATCCCAAACCTTGCCAGACCTCACTGAAAATCAAAACCCCCGAGTCTCTGTTTGTCCACAGGAGCTCTCTGGTAGAAAAGGGCGCAAACTTGCCTGGTTTTCAAATTTACCTTCCAGTGTGAACGTTGGTTTCCCCACTCCAGTATCTCAGCTGTTCCCCGTTTCCTCCCTCTCTGCCCTGCACATCATTTTACTGACATTAACTCATGCTGTTTCATTCTTTGGCTTTTGCTCCCTTTAACAATAAATGCATGTACGAATAATTTTGACAGTTCCTGTTACTTTTGAATCGATTCCTGGACTGCTTTGAAGTCCTATGCCAAAGGAGGAATGAAACACACAGTGGCTGCCGGTCCGGTTGTGGCACGGCAGAGCCAGCGAGCGCGGGAGGCGGCGGCAGCCCCTGCCGTGCTGCTCGGGCGGTGCCTCCGCTCCATCCCCGCGCCCGCAGACGGATCCGTCCGGCTCCGAGCGACACATCAGCTTCCCGGTGACCTTTGCTCGTTAGTAATTGCTGGGCTCCTTATTCTGTGTCTCTGAGAAGTTCTCCATGGTAAGTTGCTCCAAAATATTTAGCGACCCCAGTGTGTTCTGCACCACTCGTAGTGTTGTTACAGGTTCAATAGCACACCCCCACGTCCTGCAGCACCCTTCAGCCTCCGCTGCTCGAAGAGTTCGCAGCCCTCTCTCTCCTCTCTCTGACGTGCTTCACTGACTTCCCCGTGCGAGTTATGTCACGTTTAAACTATTTGCCTTCCAGCCCTGAGGTGCTGGACTTGAGCCTCTCACTGGGCTTCTACACCAGCAGCTCTGTTTCAGCAGGGAATATAGCCAAGCTCGGACCTCGCCGAAGTAGAATCTTTTATAACTGCTGTAAAACCCCCTTTGTATTACAAATATAGCTGACAGTATAAACGCTCGTGTGTAAAGCAAACCCACTGGGGTTGACTCAAATATGGAACACAGCTATATAGTGCTTTATGATTTTCAGGGATTCAGGGAATTTAAGGTGGTCGGTTCTGACTTCCTGTATACCACAGGGAATTACATTTCATTCAGAAGCCCCGCACTCAGCCTTCTGGTTTCAGTTTCACTGACGTGTCTGACAGAAAGTCGAGCTGAAGACATCAGAAGTCTGCTGTCTTCCTCAGCTATATACTTTGTGGTTTGTCACCTTCGCTGTTTTACAAAAGAGAAAAAAAAGAAAAAAAAAAAAAAAAGAAAAAAAAGTAACTCTGACCATCTTCTAGGCTGTGATTCTTTTCATGCCATCCTGTACAGGCTGAGCAGTGTTTATCGCATTTAAATCATGTTTGGTTTTTTTTGTAACTGGGTTTGACTGTGGATAGAGCCAAAGCCTGGCTCTGTTTCTGCTGCAACAGGGGGAGAATTTCTAAATGATGTATTCTGATTACTCTTCTTTGGGACCATGGTGCCTTTTTAATCAGGACAGTAAATCTTGTCCCAGGATTCTGTACTTTTGTACGTTAACATTTGTCGACTTTCCTTTTTTGGTGTGTCCCAAATAAATTAATATAACATAACCTCTGGGCTTTTGTTTCTTCGTTCTAAAGGGAGAGGAAAGAGGAAACTGAAGCTAAAATAAATCTTCTCTGCCCCAGCTCTCCCTCCCGGGCACTGCAGGAGCAGCGTGCAGGTGGACCTGCTCTCCTTGGACTGTGTGGGGCAGCAGCAGGGGAGCTGCTCGAAATGGGAGTCTAGGATCAGGGAGCCCTTTTTGTAACCAAAAGTGCTGGAGCCTGGAGCAGCCGAAGGTAAGGGGAGAGGGATGAAACCTCTGCACGTGGTGGCAGCCTTCCTGGGGGTGGGTTCCCCTCTCCTGGCTGCCGTTCAGGGCCGTGACGTACGAGATGAGCACAGGGCAGGTGGTGTCCAGGAGGTGATGGTTTGTGCCACAGGGCCTCAGCGTGGGAGGGAAATGGGAAAGGAGGAGGGAATCAAGGTGCATCCCAGGGGCTCAAATGCTTTTGATGGATGCTGAGCTGCTGATTACTGGGCGTTCATGGAGAGCCATCTCCAGCCTTCACAGTCAGATTTGAGCTCAAATTGAGCTTGCCTGCCTTGAACCTTTCACTCTTGTTTGTGCAAAGGGAGCAGTAGAAAAGAGAGGGCAACCCGAAACCCGAGTGTGGCCAGGCTGCTCTGCACCCCAGCCTTGGGCCCTCGCAGCCAGGCCGGGCTCGTGCCAGCCCTGGGGAGGGCTCTGCCTGCCCCCGCCAGCAAAAGCTGACTTTTCACAGCCCTCAGAAGTACCTTACAGCTGCCAAGGTCTGCTCAAAGCGAGGTCATACAGAAATACATGTCTGAGCTCCCAGGACATGTGTTCCTCTTCACATGGCACCTGGCAGCTGCTGCCCTGCCTCCTGCATAGCGTCTCAGAAAGGGGAAGGAACACGAAAAAACAACCCAAAATGCAAATTATTGCACTATTGAGCGGGCTGGATGTGAAAAACAATCTGTCTGTGATTCAGAGCATGGAAACAGTCACAAAGCTGGAATGTCAAACAAGTCCGAGCCCGGCGCTGTGGGCAGGCGGCAGCGGGCAGCTGTGTGGGGCAGCAGCTGCTCCCGTAACCACGAGTGGGTGGGCACGGGGAGGGGGTGGCCAAAGGCTGCCCCGACAGCAAGGGCTGGAGCTGTGTCCTAAAGGTGCCAGGCAGCTTAACACAGGGTGGCGGTGACAAAGTGTGGCCCTGCAGCTGGGACACTGGGGAAAGTGGATTTTCCCAGGAGGAGTGTGAGACTGTGTCACAGTGTCATGAGTGTGCTTGTGCTCAGTGCCTGTGGCTGGGCTGCAGGGGAGCTGCAGGAAGGGAGATGAACCTCCCATTTCGCCTGATCCCCGTGTTTTGTCCCCTGGGGAAGGCGGTGCACGGGGCAGGTGGTGGCGAAGCCGTCCCTGCCATGGCAGAGCTGAGCACTCCTGGTGCCTCCAAGGGAAGCATCACCCCAAATCCCAAAAGGAGCTTTGGGGCGAGTGTCCCCATGGGTAAACACATTCAGTTATTAACCAGAAGTGTATGAGGGTATTTCCTGCTCTCGCGGAGGGTGTTGCCATGTTATTCTTGCCGGGTGTCTCCTGGCGTGGCTTTGGAGCCAGCAGATACCACTCCAGTCTTTCAGGATTTACTGGTGAGTGTGTGTCCCTGCCCCTATCGCCTTGCTCCGTGCAGCAGAGCATCCCCTCCTGCACCCTTTCCCGTCCTGCTCAGGCTGGGTTTGCAGTGTGGGGATGGCTGTGCACAGACACAGGGACACATGTCCCGAGGGAGAGAGGCTGGAAATTAATCCTGGGGAATCCCAAATGTTCAGGAAGAGGGATGGGAGCTTTGGAGCTTTCTCTTTCCTGGGCACCTGGCAGGGAGCAGCCAGACCCCCACACTTCTGTACGCCAGGTGCTTCCAAGGAGCCAGTTTCCCCCAGCTCCAAGTTATTTACAGCTGCGTATTTCCCGTGCAATCACTTCATTGCCCAATTTCCTGGCGCGGGCGATGACAGAGCTGCGGGCAGCGCCTGCCCAGGCGTTCCCCGGGCTCCTCCCGGGGCTGCAGGAGGGCAGTGGCACCACGCTTGGAGCGGGCTGTTCACATGTTCAGTGTCTGTGACTGTACCCAGCTGCCGGTTTGCAGAGTTCTGTGGTGCCAGTGCTGCCCCACCGCCCCGCAGGGGGTGGATTGCAGGTCTCCAGGGTGAATATTCCCGGTTTCCCCCGCTGTCACGGCGTCACTTCCCACGTGCTCCCACAGCCAAGTTTCTGGATGACAGAAGCAGGTGCTGTGGAAAGTCCAGAAATTTTGGGGTGACGCCTGGCTGATTGTGCAGAGGAGAGAGGTGGGGGGCCCCAGCTGACCACCTCTCCCCAGCCACCCTGGGGCTGGGTGTCCGTCACCATCAGCCACAGCTAATGTCACGCTGGCTGTCGATGCTCCGCGCTGGGGAGCAGCCTAACCCCAAAGCCCGGGGCTGGGGGTGTGGTGGTGCCTCAGGGGCACCTGCGGGAGGGGGGATCTCACGTTACAGAAATGAGTGGGGCCGTGGGCTCCTGACGGGGTTAGGATGTATTAAAGGGGAGCGCGTGGACAGGCTGCTCGGCGCTGGCCGTGTCCCCGCAGCATGGCGGGGCCAGGGGGCGAGGGGGACCTGCGGCACCTGCTGAAGCTGCACCGCACCGAGATCGCCATGGCGGTGGACGACGTCTTCCCGCTGCTGCACGGCCTGGCTGACCACGACGTCGTCCCCGAGCACGTCTTCAAGGTGAGGTGTCAGGCCGGGAGGGGACGGCCATGCCGCCAGGGCCAGCTCCAGCTGGCGGCACGCAGACGCGTGCCAACGGGCCGCGGTGGCACCGGCAGGAGACGCTGAGCCGGACGGAGCGGGAGGGCTCCCACCGCGCTTTCCACGCGCTGCTCACCTGGCTGCTGGGCCGCGACGCTGCCGCCGTCCGCAACTTCTGGGCCGTTCTCTTCAAGGACTACAACCTGGAGCGGTACACGCGGCTGCGGCCCCTCCGCGGCGCCTTCCCCAGAGGTAGGAGGGGGACAGAGGGGACCGCTGGGCCGGGGTGACACCCAGGGCTGGCTGTGCCTGTCCCTCTCCCTGTCCCCTTCGCAGAGGTGGAGCTGGGGCGGCAGCGCCGCAGCAGGCGTCTCTCCCCCAGCCCCACGGCACCGGCCCCGCACAGACCCCAGGGCAAGAGGAGAGCCCCCGAGGAGCGGGAGGGGGCCCGAGTGGCGCAGCCCTCCCCACGGCACGCCACCAGCCCCGGTACGGAGACCTGGAGCAGGGTGAAATGGGATGGGGCGCTGGGGGGGTCCCTGAGGTGTAACAGAGTGCTGTGCCCCCACCCCGACACCCACCCTCACAAACCCACAGGGCCCCTGGCGAAGGCAAGGGCTGTGAAGAAGCCGGAGGGCACGGACGCACCCCGTACCCCCCGTGCTGGCGGTGAGTGCTGACCCCCCTGGGGCAGCATCTGCCTGTGCACCCCGTTTGCCTGCAGTCGAGGGGGGCTGACCCCTGCTGACCCCCTCCTGCCCACAGCCCTCCAGGCGGTGGCTGCCTCAGTGCAGAGAGCGGTGGCCGTGGCGGGCAACGAGGTGCCTGTCACCCGTGGGGCCATGGAGAGCATCCTCATCAAACACGTGCTGGAGCCAGGTAGGTGCCGCCCAGCCCAGCCCACCTCCTGCCTAGTTTAGCCCCCCGGTTCAGAAGGCACCCCCAGGCAGGGGGGTGGTGGGGAGTGGGCCCCACTGGAGCTGCTCTTGGCCTCTCCTGCAGGCAGCTCCAAGACGAGCAGCAAAGCCAGGGATGAGTCGTACGCCCCGGCCACCTGCGAGGAGCCAGGGGCCAGGGGCAGAAGCCGCAGCCTGAAGCCCCCTGCCCGGCCCAGGGCGTCCCAAAGCGTATGGACCATGACACCCACTGGCCCGAGGCGGCGGGGCTTGTCCCTGCATGGTAGCGTGGCCATGGCCTGGGGGTGTCCCCCCATGCCGGGCTGTCCCAGCAGCCCCCCCAACCCCTCTCTTGTGTCACCCACAGAGCGGGGAGCCCCCCCGCCTGCACCCCCAGGGCCAGCTGCCAGCACCCACCGCGCACAGCCAGGACCCTGTGCCCCATCAGGTGAGCCTCAGGCATGTCACGTGGTGCACCCCTGAGAAGCACCTGGTGAGCTGGGGGCCCTTGGGGTGTCCCCGGCGTGTCCCTTTGATCTGGCCGACCACAGGCAACCCGGGGCTCAGCTGATGGGGGTCACTGGGCCCCCAGGGACAGGCGGTCCCTGCCCTGAAGGGGGTTGGTGTGTCTGGCGCAGGGTGAATGATGTGGGGGGAGAGAGCGAGGGGGTGCCAGGTGATGGGGTCTCCTGCAAGCACGAGCCTTGCCACGGGTGCCCTCAGGGTGACCCCCTGCCCGCTCCCCGGGGCAGGAGAACGAGGACGAGTGTGCAGTGTGTGGTGACGGTGGCGAGCTCATCTGCTGCGACGGCTGCCCCAGGGCCTTCCACCTCGCCTGCCTGGTGCCCCCACTGCCACGCGTCCCCAGGTGAGCCCAGGGTGCCACAGGGGCCCCGGTGCCCCCCGGCTGTCCCTCACTGCCCGCTCTGGCTGTGCAGCGGGACGTGGCGGTGCAGCTCCTGCGTGGTGAGCGCGGCCGAGCCGGAGCGGCTGCGGGAGACGGACGCAGCTGCAGAGCAACTCCCCGAGATCCCAGGGGAGGAGGCGTGTGGCGCTCGGCGGGGCAGAGGTGACGGGACCGTCTGCAGCCGCTGCTTCGCTCGGACCCCTGCACCCCGACACTGCTCTGGGGAGCCTGGGTGAGCCCCCCGCCACCCCCCATCCCGGCTCCAAGCCCTCCCCCGGCGGGCTGCCCCGGTGTCTGTGACACCCTGGTGGGTTGCAGGGGGATGCTGCTCTGCACATCCTGCTCGGGCACCCCAGACACGGGCAGCCTGGAGAGCACCGCAGCGGGCGGTGACACCCTGCTGCAGGGAGCAAAGGTGGGTACGACCAGCGCCGGGCACCACTGGCGGCAGCGGGGGTAAGGGGGGCGGCAGGGAGGAGGCCGCGGAGCGATGGCGCAGAATGGGGTCACCAGCCCAGTGACTGCGGGGTGTGGGCAGAGGGCAGGCGGGAGCGCTGGCAGGACGTGTCTTGTCCCGCAGGCAGAGGACGTCTCCGCCGGCAGCGACCCCGTGCTGAGCAGGGACGAGCTGGATGCGCTCCTGGGTGAGGTACGGCATGGGGGGACACGCCAACAGGCAGAGTCCACCCCCAGAGGACCACGTCTCTGGTGTGACCCCCAGGGTGACATCGGGTGGTGGGCGAGGTGGGGAGACAGCCCAGGGGGGGCAGGGAGTGGAACGGAAAGGGAGAGTGACCCCCTGGGGCTGTCCCGCAGGGCGCCTGGGATGGCATCCTGCAGTGGGCGTTCCAGAGCATGGCACGGCCCCTGGCAGACACCCACGGGCTCTTCACCTAGGGCACGCTGTCCCTGCACTGCCCCACGGCACGGGCGCTGTGGGAACTGGGTGGCTGTGCCCTGAAAACGTGTGTCAGCATCACACGCAGCGACCCCCGGCAGGTACCAAAACCACGCACCCAGCTGCAAAGCACGGGGTACAGCCCAGGAGTGGGGAACAGCAGGAGAACAATGAGCACAATGTCAGAAAAGCAAACAAAAATGGGAATTTTAATACATCGTAAAATAAAAAATTTAAAAGCATATGAAAGAAAAAAGGTGTCCAAAGCCCCCTGAAAAGCTCCGGGCCCACAGGTGGAAGCAATTCCCCCAACCAAGGTCTCAGATGGAGGGGGGCGACAATTGGCCACAGCTGGGGAGGGAGAGCACAGCGCCAGGCTAAGAGGGGCCGGGGGGACAGGTCAGAGCCTGCCCCAGAGCAGGGGGCACCGCCGGGGTGGTGTGTCCTCTCCTGGCACAGAGGCTCAGTGGAGGAGGTGAGCTAGCCATGGAGGCCAGCATGTCTCTGGAGTGCAAGTCCAACCCTGCCCTGTGGATGTGGGAGCTGCATTTCGGACGGGAGCGGCCATGTTACATCTCCTGCAGCCCGGGGTAAGTGGACACTGCGTGCTCCTCGGTGGGTGATGGGTGTTACAAACCGTTTCCCTTTGATTAAGTATCTAGAAAGTGCCTGTGTGTGCAGAGAGTCCCATTACTGTGGTGCTGTGGACTGGTCCCTTGGCTGGGCAGCCTGGGTGCTCCCGTTAGCTTGGAGACTATGACTGGTATCATTCATTCCCTGATCTCCTTTAGCCTGGTCCCCTTCGCTTGGTCATAAAGCACACTCCATGCCACCACCAGCACCCTGATGTAGATGGCAACAAACACCAACAGCGAGCTACAGGTCCACAGAACAAAGGGGCAATGAGAAACACACAGAGTGACCACAGCCTCCAAAAATATAAACACACAACCCCCTCCCTGCCTGAAACATCCATCACATCACAGCCACGAAACAAGGAAACACCCCCTAGCCCCCCCAGTGACAGCTGCCCAACACAGAGAACCCCAAAAATACCCTCAGGACACAGCCCCCCCCACCTCTCGCTCAAGCCCAGCTGCAACACCCCAACCGCTCCTCAGGGGACGCACGCTCTCCTCGCCACAGCCACCCCAAAAACACCCTCCCGTCCCCATACCTGTCCTATACACCCACCCCCTGGCACCCTAGCCAAGAACCAGGGATGCTCCTGCCCCCGTAACCCCCCCAGTGAAAAGCAAAAGCCTACAGCACCCGGTATTCCCAGGCGGTCTCCCATCCAAGTACTAACCGGGCCCGACCCTGCTTAGCTTCCGAGATCAGACGAGATCGGGCGTTCTCAGGGTGGTATGGCCGTAGGCACCCCAAGAGCCCACAACAGCCCTCTCCTGCAGCCCGCACCCTGCTCCCACCCCTTCTGCAGCTCCACCGACCTAGGGGGCGATGGCGTCCCCTGTCAGACACCTGCCCAACACAGAGAACCCCAAAAATACCCTCAGGACACAGCCCCCCCACCTCTCGCTCAAGCCCAGCTGCAACACCCCAGCCGCTCCTCAGGGGACGCACGCTCTCCTCGCCACAGCCACCCCAAAAACACCCTCCCGTCCCCATACCTGTCCTATACACCCACCCCCTGGCACCCTAGCCAAGAACCAGGGATGCTCCTGCCCCCGTAACCCCCCCAGTGAAAAGCAAAAGCCTACAGCACCCGGTATTCCCAGGCGGTCTCCCATCCAAGTACTAACCGGGCCCGACCCTGCTTAGCTTCCGAGATCAGACGAGATCGGGCGTTCTCAGGGTGGTATGGCCGTAGGCACCCCAAGAGCCCACAACAGCCCTCTCCTGCAGCCCGCACCCTGCTCCCACCCCTTCTGCAGCTCCACCGACCTAGGGGGCGATGGTGTCCCCTGTCAGACACCTGCCCAACACAGAGAACCCCAAAAATACCCTCAGGACACAGCCCCCCCCAACTCTCGCTCAAGCCCAGCTGCAACACCCCAACCGCTCCTCAGGGGACGCACGCTCTCCTCGCCACAGCCACCCCAAAAACACCCTCCCGTCCCCATACCTGTCCTATACACCCACCCCCTGGCACCCTAGCCAAGAACCAGGGATGCTCCTGCCCCCGTAACCCCCCCAGTGAAAAGCAAAAGCCTACAGCACCCGGTATTCCCAGGCGGTCTCCCATCCAAGTACTAACCGGGCCCGACCCTGCTTAGCTTCCGAGATCAGGCGAGATCGGGCGTTCTCAGGGTGGTATGGCCGTAGGCACCCCAAGAGCCCACAACAGCCCTCTCCTGCAGCCCACACCCTGCTCCCACCCCTTCTGCAGCTCCACCGACCTAGGGGGCGATGGCGTCCCCTGTCAGACACCTGCCCAACACAGAGAACCCCAAAAATACCCTCAGGACACAGCCCCCCCACCTCTCGCTCAAGCCCAGCTGCAACACCCCAACCGCTCCTCAGGGGACGCACGCTCTCCTCGCCACAGCCACCCCAAAAACACCCTCCCGTCCCCATACCTGTCCTATACACCCACCCCCTGGCACCCTAGCCAAGAACCAGGGATGCTCCTGCCCCCGTAACCCCCCCAGTGAAAAGCAAAAGCCTACAGCACCCGGTATTCCCAGGCGGTCTCCCATCCAAGTACTAACCGGGCCCGACCCTGCTTAGCTTCCGAGATCAGACGAGATCGGGCGTTCTCAGGGTGGTATGGCCGTAGGCACCCCAAGAGCCCACAACAGCCCTCTCCTGCAGCCCGCACCCTGCTCCCACCCCTTCTGCAGCTCCACCGACCTAGGGGGCGATGGCGTCCCCTGTCAGACACCTGCCCAACACAGAGAACCCCAAAAATACCCTCAGGACACAGCCCCCCCACCTCTCGCTCAAGCCCAGCTGCAACACCCCAACCGCTCCTCAGGGGACGCACGCTCTCCTCGCCACAGCCACCCCAAAAACACCCTCCCGTCCCCATACCTGTCCTATACACCCAACCCCTGGCACCCTAGCCAAGAACCAGGGATGCTCCTGCCCCCGTAACCCCCCCAGTGAAAAGCAAAAGCCTACAGCACCCGGTATTCCCAGGCGGTCTCCCATCCAAGTACTAACCGGGCCCGACCCTGCTTAGCTTCCGAGATCAGACGAGATCGGGCGTTCTCAGGGTGGTATGGCCGTAGGCACCCCAAGAGCCCACAACAGCCCTCTCCTGCAGCCCGCACCCTGCTCCCACCCCTTCTGCAGCTCCACCGACCTAGGGGGCGATGGCGTCCCCTGTCAGACACCTGCCCAACACAGAGAACCCCAAAAATACCCTCAGGACACAGCCCCCCCCACCTCTCGCTCAAGCCCAGCTACAACACCCCAACCGCTCCTCAGGGGACGCACGCTCTCCTCGCCACAGCCACCCCAAAAACACCCTCCCGTCCCCATACCTGTCCTATACACCCACCCCCTGGCACCCTAGCCAAGAACCAGGGATGCTCCTGCCCCCGTAACCCCCCCAGTGAAAAGCAAATGCCTACAGCACCCGGTATTCCCAGGCGGTCTCCCATCCAAGTACTAACCGGGCCCGACCCTGCTTAGCTTCCGAGATCAGACGAGATCGGGCGTTCTCAGGGTGGTATGGCCGTAGGCACCCCAAGAGCCCACAACAGCCCTCTCCTGCAGCCCGCACCCTGCTCCCACCCCTTCTGCAGCTCCACCGACCTAGGGGGCGATGGCGTCCCCTGTCAGACACCTGCCCAACACAGAGAACCCCAAAAATACCCTCAGGACACAGCCCCCCCACCTCTCGCTCAAGCCCAGCTGCAACACCCCAACCGCTCCTCAGGGGACGCACGCTCTCCTCGCCACAGCCACCCCAAAAACACCCTCCCGTCCCCATACCTGTCCTATACACCCACCCCCTGGCACCCTAGCCAAGAACCAGGGATGCTCCTGCCCCCGTAACCCCCCCAGTGAAAAGCAAAAGCTTACAGCACCCGGTATTCCCAGGCGGTCTCCCATCCAAGTACTAACCGGGCCCGACCCTGCTTAGCTTCCGAGATCAGACGAGATCGGGCGTTCTCAGGGTGGTATGGCCGTAGGCACCCCAAGAGCCCACAACAGCCCTCTCCTGCAGCCCGCACCCTGCTCCCACCCCTTCTGCAGCTCCACCGACCTAGGGGGCGATGGCGTCCCCTGTCAGACACCTGCCCAACACAGAGAACCCCAAAAATACCCTCAGGACACAGCCCCCCCACCTCTCGCTCAAGCCCAGCTGCAACACCCCAACCGCTCCTCAGGGGACGCACGCTCTCCTCGCCACAGCCACCCCAAAAACACCCTCCCGTCCCCATACCTGTCCTATACACCCACCCCCTGGCACCCTAGCCAAGAACCAGGGATGCTCCTGCCCCCGTAACCCCCCCAGTGAAAAGCAAAAGCCTACAGCACCCGGTATTCCCAGGCGGTCTCCCATCCAAGTACTAACCGGGCCCGACCCTGCTTAGCTTCCGAGATCAGACGAGATCGGGCGTTCTCAGGGTGGTATGGCCGTAGGCACCCCAAGAGCCCACAACAGCCCTCTCCTGCAGCCCGCACCCTGCTCCCACCCCTTCTGCAGCTCCACCGACCTAGGGGACGATGGCGGCTCCTGTCAGACACCTGCCCAACACAGAGAACCCCAAAAATACCCTCAGGACACAGCCCCCCCACCTCTCGCTCAAGCCCAGCTGCAACACCCCAACCGCTCCTCAGGGGACGCACGCTCTCCTCGCCACAGCCACCCCAAAAACACCCTCCCGTCCCCATACCTGTCCTATACACCCACCCCCTGGCACCCTAGCCAAGAACCAGGGATGCTCCTGCCCCCGTAACCCCCCCAGTGAAAAGCAAAAGCCTACAGCACCCGGTATTCCCAGGCGGTCTCCCATCCAAGTACTAACCGGGCCCGACCCTGCTTAGCTTCCGAGATCAGACGAGATCGGGCGTTCTCAGGGTGGTATGGCCGTAGGCACCCCAAGAGCCCACAACAGCCCTCTCCTGCAGCCCGCACCCTGCTCCCACCCCTTCTGCAGCTCCACCGACCTAGGGGGCGATGGCGTCCCCTGTCAGACACCTGCCCAACACAGAGAACCCCAAAAATACCCTCAGGACACAGCCCCCCCCAACTCTCGCTCAAGCCCAGCTGCAACACCCCAACCGCTCCTCAGGGGACGCACGCTCTCCTCGCCACAGCCACCCCAAAAACACCCTCCCGTCCCCATACCTGTCCTATACACCCACCCCCTGGCACCCTAGCCAAGAACCAGGGATGCTCCTGCCCCCGTAACCCCCCCAGTGAAAAGCAAAAGCCTACAGCACCCGGTATTCCCAGGCGGTCTCCCATCCAAGTACTAACCGGGCCCGACCCTGCTTAGCTTCCGAGATCAGACGAGATCGGGCGTTCTCAGGGTGGTATGGCCGTAGGCACCCCAAGAGCCCACAACAGCCCTCTCCTGCAGCCCGCACCCTGCTCCCACCCCTTCTGCAGCTCCACCGACCTAGGGGGCGATGGCGTCCCCTGTCAGACACCTGCCCAACACAGAGAACCCCAAAAATACCCTCAGGACACAGCCCCCCCCACCTCTCGCTCAAGCCCAGCTGCAACACCCCAACCGCTCCTCAGGGGACGCACGCTCTCCTCGCCACAGCCACCCCAAAAACACCCTCCCGTCCCCATACCTGTCCTATACACCCACCCCCTGGCACCCTAGCCAAGAACCAGGGATGCTCCTGGCCCCGTAACCCCCCCAGTGAAAAGCAAAAGCCTACAGCACCCGGTATTCCCAGGCGGTCTCCCATCCAAGTACTAACCGGGCCCGACCCTGCTTAGCTTCCGAGATCAGACGAGATCGGGCGTTCTCAGGGTGGTATGGCCGTAGGCACCCCAAGAGCCCACAACAGCCCTCTCCTGCAGCCCGCACCCTGCTCCCACCCCTTCTGCAGCTCCACCGACCTAGGGGGCGATGGCGTCCCCTGTCAGACACCTGCCCAACACAGAGAACCCCAAAAATACCCTCAGGACACAGCCCCCCCACCTCTCGCTCAAGCCCAGCTGCAACACCCCAACCGCTCCTCAGGGGACGCACGCTCTCCTCGCCACAGCCACCCCAAAAACACCCTCCCGTCCCCATACCTGTCCTATACACCCACCCCCTGGCACCCTAGCCAAGAACCAGGGATGCTCCTGCCCCCGTAACCCCCCCAGTGAAAAGCAAAAGCCTACAGCACCCGGTATTCCCAGGCGGTCTCCCATCCAAGTACTAACCGGGCCCGACCCTGCTTAGCTTCCGAGATCAGACGAGATCGGGCGTTCTCAGGGTGGTATGGCCGTAGGCACCCCAAGAGCCCACAACAGCCCTCTCCTGCAGCCCGCACCCTGCTCCCACCCCTTCTGCAGCTCCACCGACCTAGGGGGCGATGGCGTCCCCTGTCAGACACCTGCCCAACACAGAGAACCCCAAAAATACCCTCAGGACACAGCCCCCCCCACCTCTCGCTCAAGCCCAGCTGCAACACCCCAACCGCTCCTCAGGGGACGCACGCTCTCCTCGCCACAGCCACCCCAAAAACACCCTCCCGTCCCCATACCTGTCCTATACACCCACCCCCTGGCACCCTAGCCAAGAACCAGGGATGCTCCTGCCCCCGTAACCCCCCCAGTGAAAAGCAAAAGCCTACAGCACCCGGTATTCCCAGGCGGTCTCCCATCCAAGTACTAACCGGGCCCGACCCTGCTTAGCTTC
This sequence comes from Podargus strigoides, assembly GCA_028020825.1. NCBI lineage: Eukaryota > Metazoa > Chordata > Aves > Caprimulgiformes > Podargidae > Podargus > Podargus strigoides. The sequence goes on along the minus strand of CM051628.1, from coordinate 24,529,381 downwards.
CGAGATCAGACGAGATCGGGCGTTCTCAGGGTGGTATGGCCGTAGGCACCCCAAGAGCCCACAACAGCCCTCTCCTGCAGCCCGCACCCTGCTCCCACCCCTTCTGCAGCTCCACCGACCTAGGGGGCGATGGCGTCCCCTGTCAGACACCTGCCCAACACAGAGAACCCCAAAAATACCCTCAGGACACAGCCCCCCCCACCTCTCGCTCAAGCCCAGCTGCAACACCCCAACCGCTCCTCAGGGGACGCACGCTCTCCTCGCCACAGCCACCCCAAAAACACCCTCCCGTCCCCATACCTGTCCTATACACCCACCCCCTGGCACCCTAGCCAAGAACCAGGGATGCTCCTGCCCCCGTAACCCCCCAGTGAAAAGCAAAAGCCTACAGCACCTGGTATTCCCAGGCGGTCTCCCATCCAAGTACTAACCGGGCCCGACCCTGCTTAGCTTCCGAGATCAGACGAGATCGGGCGTTCTCAGGGTGGTATGGCCGTAGGCACCCCAAGAGCCCACAACAGCCCTCTCCTGCAGCCCGCACCCTGCTCCCACCCCTTCTGCAGCTCCACCGACCTAGGGGACGATGGCGGCTCCTGTCAGACACCTGCCCAACACAGAGAACCCCAAAAATACCCTCAGGACACAGCCCCCCCACCTCTCGCTCAAGCCCAGCTGCAACACCCCAACCGCTCCTCAGGGGACGCACGCTCTCCTCGCCACAGCCACCCCAAAAACACCCTCCCGTCCCCATACCTGTCCTATGCACCCACCCCCTGGCACCCTAGCCAAGAACCAGGGATGCTCCTGCCCCCGTAACCCCCCCAGTGAAAAGCAAAAGCCTACAGCACCCGGTATTCCCAGGCGGTCTCCCATCCAAGTACTAACCGGGCCCGACGCTGCTTAGCTTCCGAGATCAGACGAGATCGGGCGTTCTCAGGGTGGTATGGCCGTAGGCACCCCATGAGCCCACAACAGCCCTCTCCTGCAGCCCGCACCCTGCTCCCACCCCTTCTGCAGCTCCACCGACCTAGGGGGCGATGGCGTCCCCTGTCAGACACCTGCCCAACACAGAGAACCCCAAAAATACCCTCAGGACACAGCCCCCCCCACCTCTCGCTCAAGCCCAGCTGCAACACCCCAACCGCTCCTCAGGGGACGCACGCTCTCCTCGCCACAGCCACCCCAAAAACACCCTCCCGTCCCCATACCTGTCCTATACACCCACCCCCTGGCACCCTAGCCAAGAACCAGGGATGCTCCTGCCCCCGTAACCCCCCCAGTGAAAAGCAAAAGCCTACAGCACCCGGTATTCCCAGGCGGTCTCCCATCCAAGTACTAACCGGGCCCGACCCTGCTTAGCTTCCGAGATCAGACGAGATCGGGCGTTCTCAGGGTGGTATGGCCGTAGGCACCCCAAGAGCCCACAACAGCCCTCTCCTGCAGCCCGCACCCTGCTCCCACCCCTTCTGCAGCTCCACCGACCTAGGGGACGATGGCGGCTCCTGTCAGACACCTGCCCAACACAGAGAACCCCAAAAATACCCTCAGGACACAGCCCCCCCACCTCTCGCTCAAGCCCAGCTGCAACACCCCAACCGCTCCTCAGGGGACGCACGCTCTCCTCGCCACAGCCACCCCAAAAACACCCTCCCGTCCCCATACCTGTCCTATACACCCACCCCCTGGCACCCTAGCCAAGAACCAGGGATGCTCCTGCCCCCGTAACCCCCCCAGTGAAAAGCAAAAGCCTACAGCACCCGGTATTCCCAGGCGGTCTCCCATCCAAGTACTAACCGGGCCCGACCCTGCTTAGCTTCCAAGATCAGACGAGATCGGGCGTTCTCAGGGTGGTATGGCCATAGGCACCCCAAGAGCCCACAACAGCCCTCTCCTGCAGCCCGCACCCTGCTCCCACCCCTTCTGCAGCTCCACCGACCTAGGGGGCGATGGCGTCCCCTGTCAGACACCTGCCCAACACAGAGAACCCCAAAAATACCCTCAGGACACAGCCCCCCCACCTCTCGCTCAAGCCCAGCTGCAACACCCCAACCGCTCCTCAGGGGACGCACGCTCTCCTCACCACAGCTACCCCAAAAACACCCTCCCGTCCCCATACCTGTCCTATACACCCACCCCCTGGCACCCTAGCCAAGAACCAGGGATGCTCCTGCCCCCGTAACCCCCCCAGTGAAAAGCAAAAGCCTACAGCACCCGGTATTCCCAGGCGGTCTCCCATCCAAGTACTAACCGGGCCCGACCCTGCTTAGCTTCCGAGATCAGACGAGATCGGGCGTTCTCAGGGTGGTATGGCCGTAGGCACCCCAAGAGCCCACAACAGCCCTCTCCTGCAGCCCGCACCCTGCTCCCACCCCTTCTGCAGCTCCACCGACCTAGGGGGCGATGGCGTCCCCTGTCAGACACCTGCCCAACACAGAGAACCCCAAAAATACCCTCAGGACACAGCCCCCCCACCTCTCGCTCAAGCCCAGCTGCAACACCCCAACCGCTCCTCAGGGGACGCACGCTCTCCTCGCCACAGCCACCCCAAAAACACCCTCCCGTCCCCATACCTGTCCTATACACCCACCCCCTGGCACCCTAGCCAAGAACCAGGGATGCTCCTGCCCCCGTAACCCCCCCAGTGAAAAGCAAAAGCCTACAGCACCCGGTATTCCCAGGCGGTCTCCCATCCAAGTACTAACCGGGCCCGACCCTGCTTAGCTTCCGAGATCAGACGAGATCGGGCGTTCTCAGGGTGGTATGGCCGTAGGCACCCCAAGAGCCCACAACAGCCCTCTCCTGCAGCCCGCACCCTGCTCCCACCCCTTCTGCAGCTCCACCGACCTAGGGGGCGATGGCGTCCCCTGTCAGACACCTGCCCAACACAGAGAACCCCAAAAATACCCTCAGGACACAGCCCCCCCACCTCTCGCTCAAGCCCAGCTGCAACACCCCAACCGCTCCTCAGGGGACGCACGCTCTCCTCGCCACAGCCACCCCAAAAACACCCTCCTGTCCCCATACCTGTCCTATGCACCCACCCCCTGGCACCCTAGCCAAGAACCAGGGATGCTCCTGCCCCCGTAACCCCCCCAGTGAAAAGCAAAAGCCTACAGCACCCGGTATTCCCAGGCGGTCTCCCATCCAAGTACTAACCGGGCCCGACCCTGCTTAGCTTCCGAGATCAGACGAGATCGGGCGTTCTCAGGGTGGTATGGCCGTAGGCACCCCAAGAGCCCACAACAGCCCTCTCCTGCAGCCCGCACCCTGCTCCCACCCCTTCTGCAGCTCCACCGACCTAGGGGGCGATGGCGTCCCCTGTCAGACACCTGCCCAACACAGAGAACCCCAAAAATACCCTCAGGACACAGCCCCCCCACCTCTCGCTCAAGCCCAGCTGCAACACCCCAACCGCTCCTCAGGGGACGCACGCTCTCCTCGCCACAGCCACCCCAAAAACACCCTCCCGTCCCCATACCTGTCCTATACACCCACCCCCTGGCACCCTAGCCAAGAACCAGGGATGCTCCTGCCCCCGTAACCCCCCCAGTGAAAAGCAAAAGCCTACAGCACCCGGTATTCCCAGGCGGTCTCCCATCCAAGTACTAACCGGGCCCGACCCTGCTTAGCTTCCGAGATCAGACGAGATCGGGCGTTCTCAGGGTGGTATGGCCGTAGGCACCCCAAGAGCCCACAACAGCCCTCTCCTGCAGCCCGCACCCTGCTCCCACCCCTTCTGCAGCTCCACCGACCTAGGGGGCGATGGCGTCCCCTGTCAGACACCTGCCCAACACAGAGAACCCCAAAAATACCCTCAGGACACAGCCCCCCCACCTCTCGCTCAAGCCCAGCTGCAACACCCCAACCGCTCCTCAGGGGACGCACGCTCTCCTCGCCACAGCCACCCCAAAAACACCCTCCCGTCCCCATACCTGTCCTATGCACCCACCCCCTGGCACCCTAGCCAAGAACCAGGGATGCTCCTGCCCCCGTAACCCCCCCAGTGAAAAGCAAAAGCCTACAGCACCCGGTATTCCCAGGCGGTCTCCCATCCAAGTACTAACCGGGCCCGACCCTGCTTAGCTTCCGAGATCAGACGAGATCGGGCGTTCTCAGGGTGGTATGGCCGTAGGCACCCCAAGAGCCCACAACAGCCCTCTCCTGCAGCCCGCACCCTGCTCCCACCCCTTCTGCAGCTCCACCGACCTAGGGGGCGATGGTGTCCCCTCTCAGACACCTGCCCAACACAGAGAACCCCAAAAATACCCTCAGGACACAGCCCCCCCCAACTCTCGCTCAAGCCCAGCTGCAACACCCCAACCGCTCCTCAGGGGACGCACGCTCTCCTCGCCACAGCCACCCCAAAAACACCCTCCCGTCCCCATACCTGTCCTATACACCCACCCCCTGGCACCCTAGCCAAGAACCAGGGATGCTCCTGCCCCCGTAACCCCCCCAGTGAAAAGCAAAAGCCTACAGCACCCGGTATTCCCAGGCGGTCTCCCATCCAAGTACTAACCGGGCCCGACCCTGCTTAGCTTCCGAGATCAGACGAGATCGGGCGTTCTCAGGGTGGTATGGCCGTAGGCACCCCAAGAGCCCACAACAGCCCTCTCCTGCAGCCCGCACCCTGCTCCCACCCCTTCTGCAGCTCCACCGACCTAGGGGGCGATGGCGTCCCCTGTCAGACACCTGCCCAACACAGAGAACCCCAAAAATACCCTCAGGACACAGCCCCCCCACCTCTCGCTCAAGCCCAGCTGCAACACCCCAACCGCTCCTCAGGGGACGCACGCTCTCCTCGCCACAGCCACCCCAAAAACACCCTCCCGTCCCCATACCTGTCCTATGCACCCACCCCCTGGCACCCTAGCCAAGAACCAGGGATGCTCCTGCCCCCGTAACCCCCCCAGTGAAAAGCAAAAGCCTACAGCACCCGGTATTCCCAGGCGGTCTCCCATCCAAGTACTAACCGGGCCCGACCCTGCTTAGCTTCCGAGATCAGACGAGATCGGGCGTTCTCAGGGTGGTATGGCCGTAGGCACCCCAAGAGCCCACAACAGCCCTCTCCTGCAGCCCGCACCCTGCTCCCACCCCTTCTGCAGCTCCACCGACCTAGGGGGCGATGGCGTCCCCTGTCAGACACCTGCCCAACACAGAGAACCCCAAAAATACCCTCAGGACACAGCCCCCCCACCTCTCGCTCAAGCCCAGCTGCAACACCCCAACCGCTCCTCAGGGGACGCACGCTCTCCTCGCCACAGCCACCCCAAAAACACCCTCCCGTCCCCATACCTGTCCTATACACCCACCCCCTGGCACCCTAGCCAAGAACCAGGGATGCTCCTGCCCCCGTAACCCCCCAGTGAAAAGCAAAAGCCCACAGCACCCGGTATTCCCAGGCGGTCTCCCATCCAAGTACTAACCGGGCCCGACCCTGCTTAGCTTCCGAGATCAGACGAGATCGGGCGTTCTCAGGGTGGTATGGCCGTAGGCACCCCAAGAGCCCACAACAGCCCTCTCCTGCAGCCCGCACCCTGCTCCCACCCCTTCTGCAGCTCCACCGACCTAGGGGGCGATGGCGTCCCCTGTCAGACACCTGCCCAACACAGAGAACCCCAAAAATACCCTCAGGACACAGCCCCCCCACCTCTCGCTCAAGCCCAGCTGCAACACCCCAACCGCTCCTCAGGGGACGCACGCTCTCCTCGCCACAGCCACCCCAAAAACACCCTCCCGTCCCCATACCTGTCCTATACACCCACCCCCTGGCACCCTAGCCAAGAACCAGGGATGCTCCTGCCCCCGTAACCCCCCCAGTGAAAAGCAAAAGCCTACAGCACCCGGTATTCCCAGGCGGTCTCCCATCCAAGTACTAACCGGGCCCGACCCTGCTTAGCTTCCGAGATCAGACGAGATCGGGCGTTCTCAGGGTGGTATGGCCGTAGGCACCCCAAGAGCCCACAACAGCCCTCTCCTGCAGCCCGCACCCTGCTCCCACCCCTTCTGCAGCTCCACCGACCTAGGGGGCGATGGCGTCCCCTGTCAGACACCTGCCCAACACAGAGAACCCCAAAAATACCCTCAGGACACAGCCCCCCCCAACTCTCGCTCAAGCCCAGCTGCAACACCCCAACCGCTCCTCAGGGGACGCACGCTCTCCTTGCCACAGCCACCCCAAAAACACCCTCCCGTCCCCATACCTGTCCTATACACCCACCCCCTGGCACCCTAGCCAAGAACCAGGGATGCTCCTGCCCCCGTAACCCCCCCAGTGAAAAGCAAAAGCCTACAGCACCCGGTATTCCCAGGCGGTCTCCCATCCAAGTACTAACCGGGCCCGACCCTGCTTAGCTTCCGAGATCAGACGAGATCGGGCGTTCTCAGGGTGGTATGGCCGTAGGCACCCCAAGAGCCCACAACAGCCCTCTCCTGCAGCCCGCACCCTGCTCCCACCCCTTCTGCAGCTCCACCGACCTAGGGGGCGATGGCGTCCCCTGTCAGACACCTGCCCAACACAGAGAACCCCAAAAATACCCTCAGGACACAGCCCCCCCCACCTCTCGCTCAAGCCCAGCTGCAACACCCCAACCGCTCCTCAGGGGACGCACGCTCTCCTCGCCACAGCCACCCCAAAAACACCCTCCCGTCCCCATACCTGTCCTATACACCCACCCCCTGGCACCCTAGCCAAGAACCAGGGATGCTCCTGCCCCCGTAACCCCCCCAGTGAAAAGCAAAAGCCTACAGCACCCGGTATTCCCAGGCGGTCTCCCATCCAAGTACTAACCGGGCCCGACCCTGCTTAGCTTCCGAGATCAGACGAGATCGGGTGTTCTCAGGGTGGTATGGCCGTAGGCACCCCAAGAGCCCACAACAGCCCTCTCCTGCAGCCCGCACCCTGCTCCCACCCCTTCTGCAGCTCCACCGACCTAGGGGACGATGGCGGCTCCTGTCAGACACCTGCCCAACACAGAGAACCCCAAAAATACCCTCAGGACACAGCCCCCCCACCTCTCGCTCAAGCCCAGCTGCAACACCCCAACCGCTCCTCAGGGGACGCACGCTCTCCTCGCCACAGCCACCCCAAAAACACCCTCCCGTCCCCATACCTGTCCTATACACCCACCCCCTGGCACCCTAGCCAAGAACCAGGGATGCTCCTGCCCCCGTAACCCCCCCAGTGAAAAGCAAAAGCCTACAGCACCCGGTATTCCCAGGCGGTCTCCCATCCAAGTACTAACCGGGCCCGACCCTGCTTAGCTTCCGAGATCAGACGAGATCGGGCGTTCTCAGGGTGGTATGGCCGTAGGCACCCCAAGAGCCCACAACAGCCCTCTCCTGCAGCCCGCACCCTGCTCCCACCCCTTCTGCAGCTCCACCGACCTAGGGGGCGATGGCGGCTCCTGTCAGACACCTGCCCAACACAGAGAACCCCAAAAATACCCTCAGGACACAGCCCCCCCCACCTCTCGCTCAAGCCCAGCTGCAACACCCCAACCGCTCCTCAGGGGACGCACGCTCTCCTCGCCACAGCCACCCCAAAAACACCCTCCCGTCCCCATACCTGTCCTATACACCCACCCCCTGGCACCCTAGCCAAGAACCAGGGATGCTCCTGCCCCCGTAACCCCCCCAGTGAAAAGCAAAAGCCTACAGCACCCGGTATTCCCAGGCGGTCTCCCATCCAAGTACTAACCGGGCCCGACCCTGCTTAGCTTCCGAGATCAGACGAGATCGGGCGTTCTCAGGGTGGTATGGCCGTAGGCACCCCAAGAGCCCACAACAGCCCTCTCCTGCAGCCCGCACCCTGCTCCCACCCCTTCTGCAGCTCCACCGACCTAGGGGACGATGGCGGCTCCTGTCAGACACCTGCCCAACACAGAGAACCCCAAAAATACCCTCAGGACACAGCCCCCCCACCTCTCGCTCAAGCCCAGCTGCAACACCCCAACCGCTCCTCAGGGGACGCACGCTCTCCTCGCCACAGCCACCCCAAAAACACCCTCCCGTCCCCATACCTGTCCTATACACCCACCCCCTGGCACCCTAGCCAAGAACCAGGGATGCTCCTGCCCCCGTAACCCCCCCAGTGAAAAGCAAAAGCCTACAGCACCCGGTATTCCCAGGCGGTCTCCCATCCAAGTACTAACCGGGCCCGACCCTGCTTAGCTTCCAAGATCAGACGAGATCGGGCGTTCTCAGGGTGGTATGGCCATAGGCACCCCAAGAGCCCACAACAGCCCTCTCCTGCAGCCCGCACCCTGCTCCCACCCCTTCTGCAGCTCCACCGACCTAGGGGGCGATGGCGTCCCCTGTCAGACACCTGCCCAACACAGAGAACCCCAAAAATACCCTCAGGACACAGCCCCCCCACCTCTCGCTCAAGCCCAGCTGCAACACCCCAACCGCTCCTCAGGGGACGCACGCTCTCCTCGCCACAGCCACCCCAAAAACACCCTCCTGTCCCCATACCTGTCCTATGCACCCACCCCCTGGCACCCTAGCCAAGAACCAGGGATGCTCCTGCCCCCGTAACCCCCCCAGTGAAAAGCAAAAGCCTACAGCACCCGGTATTCCCAGGCGGTCTCCCATCCAAGTACTAACCGGGCCCGACCCTGCTTAGCTTCCGAGATCAGACGAGATCGGGCGTTCTCAGGGTGGTATGGCCGTAGGCACCCCAAGAGCCCACAACAGCCCTCTCCTGCAGCCCGCACCCTGCTCCCACCCCTTCTGCAGCTCCACCGACCTAGGGGGCGATGGCGTCCCCTGTCAGACACCTGCCCAACACAGAGAACCCCAAAAATACCCTCAGGACACAGCCCCCCCACCTCTCGCTCAAGCCCAGCTGCAACACCCCAACCGCTCCTCAGGGGACGCACGCTCTCCTCGCCACAGCCACCCCAAAAACACCCTCCTGTCCCCATACCTGTCCTATGCACCCACCCCCTGGCACCCTAGCCAAGAACCAGGGATGCTCCTGCCCCCGTAACCCCCCCAGTGAAAAGCAAAAGCCTACAGCACCCGGTATTCCCAGGCGGTCTCCCATCCAAGTACTAACCGGGCCCGACCCTGCTTAGCTTCCGAGATCAGACGAGATCGGGCGTTCTCAGGGTGGTATGGCCGTAGGCACCCCAAGAGCCCACAACAGCCCTCTCCTGCAGCCCGCACCCTGCTCCCACCCCTTCTGCAGCTCCACCGACCTAGGGGGCGATGGCGTCCCCTGTCAGACACCTGCCCAACACAGAGAACCCCAAAAATACCCTCAGGACACAGCCCCCCCACCTCTCGCTCAAGCCCAGCTGCAACACCCCAACCGCTCCTCAGGGGACGCACGCTCTCCTCGCCACAGCCACCCCAAAAACACCCTCCCGTCCCCATACCTGTCCTATGCACCCACCCCCTGGCACCCTAGCCAAGAACCAGGGATGCTCCTGCCCCCGTAACCCCCCCAGTGAAAAGCAAAAGCCTACAGCACCCGGTATTCCCAGGCGGTCTCCCATCCAAGTACTAACCGGGCCCGACCCTGCTTAGCTTCCGAGATCAGACGAGATCGGGCGTTCTCAGGGTGGTATGGCCGTAGGCACCCCAAGAGCCCACAACAGCCCTCTCCTGCAGCCCGCACCCTGCTCCCACCCCTTCTGCAGCTCCACCGACCTAGGGGGCGATGGTGTCCCCTCTCAGACACCTGCCCAACACAGAGAACCCCAAAAATACCCTCAGGACACAGCCCCCCCCAACTCTCGCTCAAGCCCAGCTGCAACACCCCAACCGCTCCTCAGGGGACGCACGCTCTCCTCGCCACAGCCACCCCAAAAACACCCTCCCGTCCCCATACCTGTCCTATACACCCACCCCCTGGCACCCTAGCCAAGAACCAGGGATGCTCCTGCCCCCGTAACCCCCCCAGTGAAAAGCAAAAGCCTACAGCACCCGGTATTCCCAGGCGGTCTCCCATCCAAGTACTAACCGGGCCCGACCCTGCTTAGCTTCCGAGATCAGACGAGATCGGGCGTTCTCAGGGTGGTATGGCCGTAGGCACCCCAAGAGCCCACAACAGCCCTCTCCTGCAGCCCGCACCCTGCTCCCACCCCTTCTGCAGCTCCACCGACCTAGGGGGCGATGGCGTCCCCTGTCAGACACCTGCCCAACACAGAGAACCCCAAAAATACCCTCAGGACACAGCCCCCCCACCTCTCGCTCAAGCCCAGCTGCAACACCCCAACCGCTCCTCAGGGGACGCACGCTCTCCTCGCCACAGCCACCCCAAAAACACCCTCCCGTCCCCATACCTGTCCTATACACCCACCCCCTGGCACCCTAGCCAAGAACCAGGGATGCTCCTGCCCCCGTAACCCCCCCAGTGAAAAGCAAAAGCCTACAGCACCCGGTATTCCCAGGCGGTCTCCCATCCAAGTACTAACCGGGCCCGACCCTGCTTAGCTTCCGAGATCAGACGAGATCGGGCGTTCTCAGGGTGGTATGGCCGTAGGCACCCCAAGAGCCCACAACAGCCCTCTCCTGCAGCCCGCACCCTGCTCCCACCCCTTCTGCAGCTCCACCGACCTAGGGGACGATGGCGGCTCCTGTCAGACACCTGCCCAACACAGAGAACCCCAAAAATACCCTCAGGACACAGCCCCCCCACCTCTCGCTCAAGCCCAGCTGCAACACCCCAACCGCTCCTCAGGGGACGCACGCTCTCCTTGCCACAGCCACCCCAAAAACACCCTCCCGTCCCCATACCTGTCCTATACACCCACCCCCTGGCACCCTAGCCAAGAACCAGGGATGCTCCTGCCCCCGTAACCCCCCCAGTGAAAAGCAAAAGCCTACAGCACCCGGTATTCCCAGGCGGTCTCCCATCCAAGTACTAACCGGGCCCGACCCTGCTTAGCTTCCGAGATCAGACGAGATCGGGCGTTCTCAGGGTGGTATGGCCGTAGGCACCCCAAGAGCCCACAACAGCCCTCTCCTGCAGCCCGCACCCTGCTCCCACCCCTTCTGCAGCTCCACCGACCTAGGGGGCGATGGCGTCCCCTGTCAGACACCTGCCCAACACAGAGAACCCCAAAAATACCCTCAGGACACAGCCCCCCCCACCTCTCGCTCAAGCCCAGCTGCAACACCCCAACCGCTCCTCAGGGGACGCACGCTCTCCTCGCCACAGCCACCCCAAAAACACCCTCCCGTCCCCATACCTGTCCTATACACCCACCCCCTGGCACCCTAGCCAAGAACCAGGGATGCTCCTGCCCCCGTAACCCCCCCAGTGAAAAGCAAAAGCCTACAGCACCCGGTATTCCCAGGCGGTCTCCCATCCAAGTACTAACCGGGCCCGACCCTGCTTAGCTTCCGAGATCAGACGAGATCGGGCGTTCTCAGGGTGGTATGGCCGTAGGCACCCCAAGAGCCCACAACAGCCCTCTCCTGCAGCCCGCACCCTGCTCCCACCCCTTCTGCAGCTCCACCGACCTAGGGGACGATGGCGGCTCCTGTCAGACACCTGCCCAACACAGAGAACCCCAAAAATACCCTCAGGACACAGCCCCCCCACCTCTCGCTCAAGCCCAGCTGCAACACCCCAACCGCTCCTCAGGGGACGCACGCTCTCCTCGCCACAGCCACCCCAAAAACACCCTCCCGTCCCCATACCTGTCCTATACACCCACCCCCTGGCACCCTAGCCAAGAACCAGGGATGCTCCTGCCCCCGTAACCCCCCCAGTGAAAAGCAAAAGCCTACAGCACCCGGTATTCCCAGGCGGTCTCCCATCCAAGTACTAACCGGGCCCGACCCTGCTTAGCTTCCGAGATCAGACGAGATCGGGCGTTCTCAGGGTGGTATGGCCGTAGGCACCCCAAGAGCCCACAACAGCCCTCTCCTGCAGCCCGCACCCTGCTCCCACCCCTTCTGCAGCTCCACCGACCTAGGGGACGATGGCGGCTCCTGTCAGACACCTGCCCAACACAGAGAACCCCAAAAATACCCTCAGGACACAGCCCCCCCACCTCTCGCTCAAGCCCAGCTGCAACACCCCAACCGCTCCTCAGGGGACGCACGCTCTCCTCGCCACAGCCACCCCAAAAACACCCTCCCGTCCCCATACCTGTCCTATACACCCACCCCCTGGCACCCTAGCCAAGAACCAGGGATGCTCCTGCCCCCGTAACCCCCCCAGTGAAAAGCAAAAGCCTACAGCACCCGGTATTCCCAGGCGGTCTCCCATCCAAGTACTAACCGGGCCCGACCCTGCTTAGCTTCCGAGATCAGACGAGATCGGGCGTTCTCAGGGTGGTATGGCCGTAGGCACCCCAAGAGCCCACAACAGCCCTCTCCTGCAGCCCGCACCCTGCTCCCACCCCTTCTGCAGCTCCACCGACCTAGGGGGCGATGGCGGCTCCTGTCAGACACCTGCCCAACACAGAGAACCCCAAAAATACCCTCAGGACACAGCCCCCCCCACCTCTCGCTCAAGCCCAGCTGCAACACCCCAACCGCTCCTCAGGGGACGCACGCTCTCCTCGCCACAGCCACCCCAAAAACACCCTCCCGTCCCCATACCTGTCCTATACACCCACCCCCTGGCACCCTAGCCAAGAACCAGGGATGCTCCTGCCCCCGTAACCCCCCCAGTGAAAAGCAAAAGCCTACAGCACCCGGTATTCCCAGGCGGTCTCCCATCCAAGTACTAACCGGGCCCGACCCTGCTTGGCTTCCGAGATCAGACGAGATCGGGCGTTCTCAGGGTGGTATGGCCGTAGGCACCCCAAGAGCCCACAACAGCCCTCTCCTGCAGCCCGCACCCTGCTCCCACCCCTTCTGCAGCTCCACCGACCTAGGGGACGATGGCGGCTCCTGTCAGACACCTGCCCAACACAGAGAACCCCAAAAATACCCTCAGGACACAGCCCCCCCACCTCTCGCTCAAGCCCAGCTGCAACACCCCAACCGCTCCTCAGGGGACGCACGCTCTCCTCGCCACAGCCACCCCAAAAACACCCTCCCGTCCCCATACCTGTCCTATACACCCACCCCCTGGCACCCTAGCCAAGAACCAGGGATGCTCCTGCCCCCGTAACCCCCCCAGTGAAAAGCAAAAGCCTACAGCACCCGGTATTCCCAGGCGGTCTCCCATCCAAGTACTAACCGGGCCCGACCCTGCTTAGCTTCCAAGATCAGACGAGATCGGGCGTTCTCAGGGTGGTATGGCCATAGGCACCCCAAGAGCCCACAACAGCCCTCTCCTGCAGCCCGCACCCTGCTCCCACCCCTTCTGCAGCTCCACCGACCTAGGGGGCGATGGCGTCCCCTGTCAGACACCTGCCCAACACAGAGAACCCCAAAAATACCCTCAGGACACAGCCCCCCCACCTCTCGCTCAAGCCCAGCTGCAACACCCCAACCGCTCCTCAGGGGACGCACGCTCTCCTCGCCACAGCCACCCCAAAAACACCCTCCTGTCCCCATACCTGTCCTATGCACCCACCCCCTGGCACCCTAGCCAAGAACCAGGGATGCTCCTGCCCCCGTAACCCCCCCAGTGAAAAGCAAAAGCCTACAGCACCCGGTATTCCCAGGCGGTCTCCCATCCAAGTACTAACCGGGCCCGACCCTGCTTAGCTTCCGAGATCAGACGAGATCGGGCGTTCTCAGGGTGGTATGGCCGTAGGCACCCCAAGAGCCCACAACAGCCCTCTCCTGCAGCCCACACCCTGCTCCCACCCCTTCTGCAGCTCCACCGACCTAGGGGGCGATGGCGTCCCCTGTCAGACACCTGCCCAACACAGAGAACCCCAAAAATACCCTCAGGACACAGCCCCCCCACCTCTCGCTCAAGCCCAGCTGCAACACCCCAACCGCTCCTCAGGGGACGCACGCTCTCCTCACCACAGCTACCCCAAAAACACCCTCCCGTCCCCATACCTGTCCTATACACCCACCCCCTGGCACCCTAGCCAAGAACCAGGGATGCTCCTGCCCCCGTAACCCCCCCAGTGAAAAGCAAAAGCCTACAGCACCCGGTATTCCCAGGCGGTCTCCCATCCAAGTACTAACCGGGCCCGACCCTGCTTAGCTTCCGAGATCAGACGAGATCGGGCGTTCTCAGGGTGGTATGGCCGTAGGCACCCCAAGAGCCCACAACAGCCCTCTCCTGCAGCCCGCACCCTGCTCCCACCCCTTCTGCAGCTCCACCGACCTAGGGGGCGATGGCGTCCCCTGTCAGACACCTGCCCAACACAGAGAACCCCAAAAATACCCTCAGGACACAGCCCCCCCACCTCTCGCTCAAGCCCAGCTGCAACACCCCAACCGCTCCTCAGGGGACGCACGCTCTCCTCGCCACAGCCACCCCAAAAACACCCTCCCGTCCCCATACCTGTCCTATACACCCACCCCCTGGCACCCTAGCCAAGAACCAGGGATGCTCCTGCCCCCGTAACCCCCCCAGTGAAAAGCAAAAGCCTACAGCACCCGGTATTCCCAGGCGGTCTCCCATCCAAGTACTAACCGGGCCCGACCCTGCTTAGCTTCCGAGATCAGACGAGATCGGGCGTTCTCAGGGTGGTATGGCCGTAGGCACCCCAAGAGCCCACAACAGCCCTCTCCTGCAGCCCGCACCCTGCTCCCACCCCTTCTGCAGCTCCACCGACCTAGGGGGCGATGGCGTCCCCTGTCAGACACCTGCCCAACACAGAGAACCCCAAAAATACCCTCAGGACACAGCCCCCCCACCTCTCGCTCAAGCCCAGCTGCAACACCCCAACCGCTCCTCAGGGGACGCACGCTCTCCTCGCCACAGCCACCCCAAAAACACCCTCCTGTCCCCATACCTGTCCTATGCACCCACCCCCTGGCACCCTAGCCAAGAACCAGGGATGCTCCTGCCCCCGTAACCCCCCCAGTGAAAAGCAAAAGCCTACAGCACCCGGTATTCCCAGGCGGTCTCCCATCCAAGTACTAACCGGGCCCGACCCTGCTTAGCTTCCGAGATCAGACGAGATCGGGCGTTCTCAGGGTGGTATGGCCGTAGGCACCCCAAGAGCCCACAACAGCCCTCTCCTGCAGCCCACACCCTGCTCCCACCCCTTCTGCAGCTCCACCGACCTAGGGGGCGATGGCGTCCCCTGTCAGACACCTGCCCAACACAGAGAACCCCAAAAATACCCTCAGGACACAGCCCCCCCACCTCTCGCTCAAGCCCAGCTGCAACACCCCAACCGCTCCTCAGGGGACGCACGCTCTCCTCACCACAGCTACCCCAAAAACACCCTCCCGTCCCCATACCTGTCCTATACACCCACCCCCTGGCACCCTAGCCAAGAACCAGGGATGCTCCTGCCCCCGTAACCCCCCCAGTGAAAAGCAAAAGCCTACAGCACCCGGTATTCCCAGGCGGTCTCCCATCCAAGTACTAACCGGGCCCGACCCTGCTTAGCTTCCGAGATCAGACGAGATCGGGCGTTCTCAGGGTGGTATGGCCGTAGGCACCCCAAGAGCCCACAACAGCCCTCTCCTGCAGCCCGCACCCTGCTCCCACCCCTTCTGCAGCTCCACCGACCTAGGGGGCGATGGCGTCCCCTGTCAGACACCTGCCCAACACAGAGAACCCCAAAAATACCCTCAGGACACAGCCCCCCCACCTCTCGCTCAAGCCCAGCTGCAACACCCCAACCGCTCCTCAGGGGACGCACGCTCTCCTCGCCACAGCCACCCCAAAAACACCCTCCCGTCCCCATACCTGTCCTATACACCCACCCCCTGGCACCCTAGCCAAGAACCAGGGATGCTCCTGCCCCCGTAACCCCCCCAGTGAAAAGCAAAAGCCTACAGCACCCGGTATTCCCAGGCGGTCTCCCATCCAAGTACTAACCGGGCCCGACCCTGCTTAGCTTCCGAGATCAGACGAGATCGGGCGTTCTCAGGGTGGTATGGCCGTAGGCACCCCAAGAGCCCACAACAGCCCTCTCCTGCAGCCCGCACCCTGCTCCCACCCCTTCTGCAGCTCCACCGACCTAGGGGGCGATGGCGTCCCCTGTCAGACACCTGCCCAACACAGAGAACCCCAAAAATACCCTCAGGACACAGCCCCCCCACCTCTCGCTCAAGCCCAGCTGCAACACCCCAACCGCTCCTCAGGGGACGCACGCTCTCCTCGCCACAGCCACCCCAAAAACACCCTCCCGTCCCCATACCTGTCCTATACACCCACCCCCTGGCACCCTAGCCAAGAACCAGGGATGCTCCTGCCCCCGTAACCCCCCCAGTGAAAAGCAAAAGCCTACAGCACCCGGTATTCCCAGGCGGTCTCCCATCCAAGTACTAACCGGGCCCGACCCTGCTTAGCTTCCGAGATCAGACGAGATCGGGCGTTCTCAGGGTGGTATGGCCGTAGGCACCCCAAGAGCCCACAACAGCCCTCTCCTGCAGCCCGCACCCTGCTCCCACCCCTTCTGCAGCTCCACCGACCTAGGGGGCGATGGCGGCTCCTGTCAGACACCTGCCCAACACAGAGAACCCCAAAAATACCCTCAGGACACAGCCCCCCCACCTCTCGCTCAAGCCCAGCTGCAACACCCCAACCGCTCCTCAGGGGACGCACGCTCTCCTCGCCACAGCCACCCCAAAAACACCCTCCCGTCCCCATACCTGTCCTATACACCCACCCCCTGGCACCCTAGCCAAGAACCAGGGATGCTCCTGCCCCCGTAACCCCCCCAGTGAAAAGCAAAAGCCTACAGCACCCGGTATTCCCAGGCGGTCTCCCATCCAAGTACTAACCGGGCCCGACCCTGCTTAGCTTCCGAGATCAGACGAGATCGGGCGTTCTCAGGGTGGTATGGCCGTAGGCACCCCAAGAGCCCACAACAGCCCTCTCCTGCAGCCCGCACCCTGCTCCCACCCCTTCTGCAGCTCCACCGACCTAGGGGGCGATGGCGTCCCCTGTCAGACACCTGCCCAACACAGAGAACCCCAAAAATACCCTCAGGACACAGCCCCCCCCAACTCTCGCTCAAGCCCAGCTGCAACACCCCAACCGCTCCTCAGGGGACGCACGCTCTCCTCGCCACAGCCACCCCAAAAACACCCTCCCGTCCCCATACCTGTCCTATACACCCACCCCCTGGCACCCTAGCCAAGAACCAGGGATGCTCCTGCCCCCGTAACCCCCCCAGTGAAAAGCAAAAGCCTACAGCACCCGGTATTCCCAGGCGGTCTCCCATCCAAGTACTAACCGGGCCCGACCCTGCTTAGCTTCCGAGATCAGACGAGATCGGGCGTTCTCAGGGTGGTATGGCCGTAGGCACCCCAAGAGCCCACAACAGCCCTCTCCTGCAGCCCGCACCCTGCTCCCACCCCTTCTGCAGCTCCACCGACCTAGGGGGCGATGGCGGCTCCTGTCAGACACCTGCCCAACACAGAGAACCCCAAAAATACCCTCAGGACACAGCCCCCCCACCTCTCGCTCAAGCCCAGCTGCAACACCCCAACCGCTCCTCAGGGGACGCACGCTCTCCTCGCCACAGCCACCCCAAAAACACCCTCCCGTCCCCATACCTGTCCTATACACCCACCCCCTGGCACCCTAGCCAAGAACCAGGGATGCTCCTGCCCCCGTAACCCCCCAGTGAAAAGCAAAAGCCCACAGCACCCGGTATTCCCAGGCGGTCTCCCATCCAAGTACTAACCGGGCCCGACCCTGCTTAGCTTCCGAGATCAGACGAGATCGGGCGTTCTCAGGGTGGTATGGCCGTAGGCACCCCAAGAGCCCACAACAGCCCTCTCCTGCAGCCCGCACCCTGCTCCCACCCCTTCTGCAGCTCCACCGACCTAGGGGGCGATGGCGTCCCCTGTCAGACACCTGCCCAACACAGAGAACCCCAAAAATACCCTCAGGACACAGCCC
Organism: Podargus strigoides; assembly: GCA_028020825.1. Lineage (NCBI taxonomy): Eukaryota > Metazoa > Chordata > Aves > Caprimulgiformes > Podargidae > Podargus > Podargus strigoides. The sequence continues at coordinate 24,511,473 of CM051628.1, read as the reverse complement.
CCCCACCTCTCGCTCAAGCCCAGCTGCAACACCCCAACCGCTCCTCAGGGGACGCACGCTCTCCTCGCCACAGCCACCCCAAAAACACCCTCCCGTCCCCATACCTGTCCTATACACCCACCCCCTGGCACCCTAGCCAAGAACCAGGGATGCTCCTGCCCCCGTAACCCCCCCAGTGAAAAGCAAAAGCCTACAGCACCCGGTATTCCCAGGCGGTCTCCCATCCAAGTACTAACCGGGCCCGACCCTGCTTAGCTTCCGAGATCAGACGAGATCGGGCGTTCTCAGGGTGGTATGGCCGTAGGCACCCCAAGAGCCCACAACAGCCCTCTCCTGCAGCCCGCACCCTGCTCCCACCCCTTCTGCAGCTCCACCGACCTAGGGGGCGATGGCGTCCCCTGTCAGACACCTGCCCAACACAGAGAACCCCAAAAATACCCTCAGGACACAGCCCCCCCCACCTCTCGCTCAAGCCCAGCTGCAACACCCCAACCGCTCCTCAGGGGACGCACGCTCTCCTCGCCACAGCCACCCCAAAAACACCCTCCCGTCCCCATACCTGTCCTATACACCCACCCCCTGGCACCCTAGCCAAGAACCAGGGATGCTCCTGCCCCCGTAACCCCCCCAGTGAAAAGCAAAAGCCTACAGCACCCGGTATTCCCAGGCGGTCTCCCATCCAAGTACTAACCGGGCCCGACCCTGCTTAGCTTCCGAGATCAGACGAGATCGGGCGTTCTCAGGGTGGTATGGCCGTAGGCACCCCAAGAGCCCACAACAGCCCTCTCCTGCAGCCCGCACCCTGCTCCCACCCCTTCTGCAGCTCCACCGACCTAGGGGGCGATGGCGTCCCCTGTCAGACACCTGCCCAACACAGAGAACCCCAAAAATACCCTCAGGACACAGCCCCCCCACCTCTCGCTCAAGCCCAGCTGCAACACCCCAACCGCTCCTCAGGGGACGCACGCTCTCCTCGCCACAGCCACCCCAAAAACACCCTCCCGTCCCCATACCTGTCCTATACACCCACCCCCTGGCACCCTAGCCAAGAACCAGGGATGCTCCTGCCCCCGTAACCCCCCCAGTGAAAAGCAAAAGCCTACAGCACCCGGTATTCCCAGGCGGTCTCCCATCCAAGTACTAACCGGGCCCGACCCTGCTTAGCTTCCGAGATCAGACGAGATCGGGCGTTCTCAGGGTGGTATGGCCGTAGGCACCCCAAGAGCCCACAACAGCCCTCTCCTGCAGCCCGCACCCTGCTCCCACCCCTTCTGCAGCTCCACCGACCTAGGGGACGATGGCGGCTCCTGTCAGACACCTGCCCAACACAGAGAACCCCAAAAATACCCTCAGGACACAGCCCCCCCACCTCTCGCTCAAGCCCAGCTGCAACACCCCAACCGCTCCTCAGGGGACGCACGCTCTCCTCGCCACAGCCACCCCAAAAACACCCTCCCGTCCCCATACCTGTCCTATGCACCCACCCCCTGGCACCCTAGCCAAGAACCAGGGATGCTCCTGCCCCCGTAACCCCCCCAGTGAAAAGCAAAAGCCTACAGCACCCAGTATTCCCAGGCGGTCTCCCATCCAAGTACTAACCGGGCCCGACGCTGCTTAGCTTCCGAGATCAGACGAGATCGGGCGTTCTCAGGGTGGTATGGCCATAGGCACCCCATGAGCCCACAACAGCCCTCTCCTGCAGCCCGCACCCTGCTCCCACCCCTTCTGCAGCTCCACCGACCTAGGGGGCGATGGCGTCCCCTGTCAGACACCTGCCCAACACAGAGAACCCCAAAAATACCCTCAGGACACAGCCCCCCCACCTCTCGCTCAAGCCCAGCTGCAACACCCCAACCGCTCCTCAGGGGACGCACGCTCTCCTCGCCACAGCCACCCCAAAAACACCCTCCCGTCCCCATACCTGTCCTATACACCCACCCCCTGGCACCCTAGCCAAGAACCAGGGATGCTCCTGCCCCCGTAACCCCCCCAGTGAAAAGCAAAAGCCTACAGCACCCGGTATTCCCAGGCGGTCTCCCATCCAAGTACTAACCGGGCCCGACCCTGCTTAGCTTCCGAGATCAGACGAGATCGGGCGTTCTCAGGGTGGTATGGCCGTAGGCACCCCAAGAGCCCACAACAGCCCTCTCCTGCAGCCCGCACCCTGCTCCCACCCCTTCTGCAGCTCCACCGACCTAGGGGACGATGGCGGCTCCTGTCAGACACCTGCCCAACACAGAGAACCCCAAAAATACCCTCAGGACACAGCCCCCCCCACCTCTCGCTCAAGCCCAGCTGCAACACCCCAACCGCTCCTCAGGGGACGCACGCTCTCCTCGCCACAGCCACCCCAAAAACACCCTCCCGTCCCCATACCTGTCCTATACACCCACCCCCTGGCACCCTAGCCAAGAACCAGGGATGCTCCTGCCCCCGTAACCCCCCCAGTGAAAAGCAAAAGCCTACAGCACCCGGTATTCCCAGGCGGTCTCCCATCCAAGTACTAACCGGGCCCGACCCTGCTTAGCTTCCAAGATCAGACGAGATCGGGCGTTCTCAGGGTGGTATGGCCATAGGCACCCCAAGAGCCCACAACAGCCCTCTCCTGCAGCCCGCACCCTGCTCCCACCCCTTCTGCAGCTCCACCGACCTAGGGGGCGATGGCGTCCCCTGTCAGACACCTGCCCAACACAGAGAACCCCAAAAATACCCTCAGGACACAGCCCCCCCACCTCTCGCTCAAGCCCAGCTGCAACACCCCAACCGCTCCTCAGGGGACGCACGCTCTCCTCGCCACAGCCACCCCAAAAACACCCTCCCGTCCCCATACCTGTCCTATACACCCACCCCCTGGCACCCTAGCCAAGAACCAGGGATGCTCCTGCCCCCGTAACCCCCCCAGTGAAAAGCAAAAGCCTACAGCACCCGGTATTCCCAGGCGGTCTCCCATCCAAGTACTAACCGGGCCCGACCCTGCTTAGCTTCCGAGATCAGACGAGATCGGGCGTTCTCAGGGTGGTATGGCCGTAGGCACCCCAAGAGCCCACAACAGCCCTCTCCTGCAGCCCGCACCCTGCTCCCACCCCTTCTGCAGCTCCACCGACCTAGGGGGCGATGGCGTCCCCTGTCAGACACCTGCCCAACACAGAGAACCCCAAAAATACCCTCAGGACACAGCCCCCCCACCTCTCGCTCAAGCCCAGCTGCAACACCCCAACCGCTCCTCAGGGGACGCACGCTCTCCTCGCCACAGCCACCCCAAAAACACCCTCCCGTCCCCATACCTGTCCTATGCACCCACCCCCTGGCACCCTAGCCAAGAACCAGGGATGCTCCTGCCCCCGTAACCCCCCAGTGAAAAGCAAAAGCCTACAGCACCCGGTATTCCCAGGCGGTCTCCCATCCAAGTACTAACCGGGCCCGACCCTGCTTAGCTTCCGAGATCAGACGAGATCGGGCGTTCTCAGGGTGGTATGGCCGTAGGCACCCCAAGAGCCCACAACAGCCCTCTCCTGCAGCCCGCACCCTGCTCCCACCCCTTCTGCAGCTCCACCGACCTAGGGGGCGATGGCGTCCCCTGTCAGACACCTGCCCAACACAGAGAACCCCAAAAATACCCTCAGGACACAGCCCCCCCCACCTCTCGCTCAAGCCCAGCTGCAACACCCCAACCGCTCCTCAGGGGACACACGCTCTCCTCGCCACAGCCACCCCAAAAACACCCTCCCGTCCCCATACCTGTCCTATACACCCACCCCCTGGCACCCTAGCCAAGAACCAGGGATGCTCCTGCCCCCGTAACCCCCCCAGTGAAAAGCAAAAGCCTACAGCACCCGGTATTCCCAGGCGGTCTCCCATCCAAGTACTAACCGGGCCCGACCCTGCTTAGCTTCCGAGATCAGACGAGATCGGGCGTTCTCAGGGTGGTATGGCCGTAGGCACCCCAAGAGCCCACAACAGCCCTCTCCTGCAGCCCACACCCTGCTCCCACCCCTTCTGCAGCTCCACCGACCTAGGGGGCGATGGCGTCCCCTCTCAGACACCTGCCCAACACAGAGAACCCCAAAAATACCCTCAGGACACAGCCCCCCCCAACTCTCGCTCAAGCCCAGCTGCAACACCCCAACCGCTCCTCAGGGGACGCACGCTCTCCTCGCCACAGCCACCCCAAAAACACCCTCCCGTCCCCATACCTGTCCTATACACCCACCCCCTGGCACCCTAGCCAAGAACCAGGGATGCTCCTGCCCCCGTAACCCCCCCAGTGAAAAGCAAAAGCCTACAGCACCCGGTATTCCCAGGCGGTCTCCCATCCAAGTACTAACCGGGCCCGACCCTGCTTAGCTTCCGAGATCAGACGAGATCGGGCGCTCTCAGGGTGGTATGGCCGTAGGCACCCCAAGAGCCCACAACAGCCCTCTCCTGCAGCCCGCACCCTGCTCCCACCCCTTCTGCAGCTCCACCGACCTAGGGGGCGATGGCGGCTCCTGTCAGACACCTGCCCAACACAGAGAACCCCAAAAATACCCTCAGGACACAGCCCCCCCACCTCTCGCTCAAGCCCAGCTGCAACACCCCAACCGCTCCTCAGGGGACGCACGCTCTCCTCGCCACAGCCACCCCAAAAACACCCTCCCGTCCCCATACCTGTCCTATACACCCACCCCCTGGCACCCTAGCCAAGAACCAGGGATGCTCCTGCCCCCGTAACCCCCCAGTGAAAAGCAAAAGCCTACAGCACCCGGTATTCCCAGGCGGTCTCCCATCCAAGTACTAACCGGGCCCGACCCTGCTTAGCTTCCGAGATCAGACGAGATCGGGCGTTCTCAGGGTGGTATGGCCGTAGGCACCCCAAGAGCCCACAACAGCCCTCTCCTGCAGCCCGCACCCTGCTCCCACCCCTTCTGCAGCTCCACCGACCTAGGGGGCGATGGCGTCCCCTGTCAGACACCTGCCCAACACAGAGAACCCCAAAAATACCCTCAGGACACAGCCCCCCCACCTCTCGCTCAAGCCCAGCTGCAACACCCCAACCGCTCCTCAGGGGACGCACGCTCTCCTCGCCACAGCCACCCCAAAAACACCCTCCCGTCCCCATACCTGTCCTATGCACCCACCCCCTGGCACCCTAGCCAAGAACCAGGGATGCTCCTGCCCCCGTAACCCCCCCAGTGAAAAGCAAAAGCCTACAGCACCCGGTATTCCCAGGCGGTCTCCCATCCAAGTACTAACCGGGCCCGACCCTGCTTAGCTTCCGAGATCAGACGAGATCGGGCGTTCTCAGGGTGGTATGGCCGTAGGCACCCCAAGAGCCCACAACAGCCCTCTCCTGCAGCCCGCACCCTGCTCCCACCCCTTCTGCAGCTCCACCGACCTAGGGGGCGATGGCGTCCCCTGTCAGACACCTGCCCAACACAGAGAACCCCAAAAATACCCTCAGGACACAGCCCCCCCACCTCTCGCTCAAGCCCAGCTGCAACACCCCAACCGCTCCTCAGGGGACGCACGCTCTCCTCGCCACAGCCACCCCAAAAACACCCTCCCGTCCCCATACCTGTCCTATACACCCACCCCCTGGCACCCTAGCCAAGAACCAGGGATGCTCCTGCCCCCGTAACCCCCCCAGTGAAAAGCAAAAGCCTACAGCACCCGGTATTCCCAGGCGGTCTCCCATCCAAGTACTAACCGGGCCCGACCCTGCTTAGCTTCCGAGATCAGACGAGATCGGGCGTTCTCAGGGTGGTATGGCCGTAGGCACCCCAAGAGCCCACAACAGCCCTCTCCTGCAGCCCGCACCCTGCTCCCACCCCTTCTGCAGCTCCACCGACCTAGGGGGCGATGGCGTCCCCTGTCAGACACCTGCCCAACACAGAGAACCCCAAAAATACCCTCAGGACACAGCCCCCCCCACCTCTCGCTCAAGCCCAGCTGCAACACCCCAACCGCTCCTCAGGGGACGCACGCTCTCCTCGCCACAGCCACCCCAAAAACACCCTCCCGTCCCCATACCTGTCCTATACACCCACCCCCTGGCACCCTAGCCAAGAACCAGGGATGCTCCTGCCCCCGTAACCCCCCCAGTGAAAAGCAAAAGCCTACAGCACCCGGTATTCCCAGGCGGTCTCCCATCCAAGTACTAACCGGGCCCGACCCTGCTTAGCTTCCGAGATCAGACGAGATCGGGCGTTCTCAGGGTGGTATGGCCGTAGGCACCCCAAGAGCCCACAACAGCCCTCTCCTGCAGCCCGCACCCTGCTCCCACCCCTTCTGCAGCTCCACCGACCTAGGGGGCGATGGCGTCCCCTGTCAGACACCTGCCCAACACAGAGAACCCCAAAAATACCCTCAGGACACAGCCCCCCCCACCTCTCGCTCAAGCCCAGCTGCAACACCCCAACCGCTCCTCAGGGGACGCACGCTCTCCTCGCCACAGCCACCCCTAAAACACCCTCGGATTCAGTTATTTCCAGCAGATGGCATCCTGGCCGTGCTGATATCATCCTGTTCGGTTCCTGTCTTGACTCTCTGTAGCCACACAGGCGCCTCTGAGATCAGGAGCGTGTAGGGGAGCCAGTGACCCTGTGGCAGCTCCCTGTTGTACTCCCTGTGCCCCTCGGGTGAATGGAGCAGCATTCAAGCAGGAAGTTGGCACTGTCTGACGGCAAAGTGTGTTGGCACAGCACATGCGGTGCCTTTCAACTTGGTGGCTGTGTTTTCAGGTGGTCCTGGTGTGAAACACTCGTAGTGGCCTTCCAGTGCCGCACGCAGTGGTGACCCTACAGCCATCCTGACCCTCACGGGGGACGCCCAGGCTGCAGGTCGCAGGCAGGGCTGCTGTAAGCAGCCTCAGCACTCGTTTTCTGAGGAGGTTTAGTGCGAATGAGCTTGCCCAAGAGGGTCAACTATAGGTCAGCACATCATGGTAGGGTCAGAGAGGTGCTCACCACCTGCCCGGAGGTGTGAAACAGGCGCTGGGATAGGTTCCCTGTGACGCACAGGCTCAGGCACGCGGGAGCCACAAGCAGGCAGCGTGTCCCAGCCGGTGCTTTCCTCTCCCCCTCCTCCCCGGTGGGTAAATCCCATCAGCAGCCACCCTAAACCGCCCCACACCAGCCCTTAATCCCATCTCGAGGGGACACCAGCCTGCTGCCACGCGGGCCGGGGACAGACGGTCCCGGCGGGACGCCCCTGTGCCCTGCAGGGCCGGGGGACAGCAGGGACGGCCCTGGGCTCTGGGCTGGGGAGGGGAGCGGGGTCGCGAAAAGGGGCCGCCTGTCTTCCCGGCTCCCTGGAGAAGGAGGAGGGAGCCCAGAGCTGAGCTGAGCTTTGTCCTGGGTTAATTTTAGCCCAAGGAGATAAAAGAGGGGAGGCGCATGGCAGGGTTTAAGGGGTCCCAGTGCCCCGCACGGAGCAGGCCGGGCCTCCTCCGTTCCTGCAGGCGTGGGGAGGGCTGTGGGGTGCCCGGGGAGCCGGCAGGGCCCGGCTGCTTTCCCCGGCCGGGCCGGGGGCTCTCCTCACCCCACGGAGCGGCGGTGCAGGCAGCGGCTGTAGGATGCAGAGGGCCCGTGCACCCCCGGGCCGGCGGAGTGCCCCGCTGTGGGGCGCAGGGGGCACTGGCGGGGCGTCCTGCCTGTGGGTGGGTGTCCATGGCGTTGTACTTGAGAAGGGGGCGATCCCTGGCTGGGGAGGTGGGTACCTGCGGGGAGACAGCCCGCGTGGGGTACCCCGGGGCGCAGCGCCTCCTTAAGCGCCCGCCCCGTCCCGGCTCCCCCCGCCGCGCCCCGCCCCGCCCCGCCCCGCTCCCGCCAACTGAGGGAATAAAGTTGCGGGCCGGGGGGGGCGGGCACAGCCGGAGCGGAGCGGGGCGCCGGGCCATGGCCTCGCAGGAGCTGGCGCAGAAGCTGCAGCGGCGGCTGCAGCTGGAGGCGAGCGGGACGGAGGGAGAGGCGGCGGCGGCCACGGGCGAGGAGGGGGCAGCGGGGACCGGGAGCGGGGCTGAGGCCGAGGAGGAGCGGAGCTGCCTGACGGCCAGCGCGGACGCGGAGCTGAGCGCCAAGCTGTGCCGGCGGCAGGACATCAACGAGGGCGCGGCGCAGCCCCGGCGGGCCGCCGTCTTCAACCCCTACACTGAGTTCAAGGAGTTCAGCCGCCGGCAGATCAAGGACATGGAGCGCATGTTCCGGCTGTGAGTGGGGCGGGGGCTGGGCGTGGGGGGCAGCCCCTGCCGGCGCCGTTCCCGGGGGACATGTGGGGACAGGCTGCTTGCTCTTGGCGCGGGGTTCGCATTGCTCTGCGGCTTTGCGGTCGGGTTGGGAGAAGCCGCGGCGCGTTCCCGGCGCCATCTGATCCCCACATTGTCCCTCTGCGCGGGGGGGACCGCAGGGTTCGGCTCAGACGGGGGGCTGGAGCCCCATCCCGCGCTCAGCGCAGGGGCTGGCTGTGCTCTGCCTGGGTTCGGAGGATGGATGGCTGCGGTGGCACCCGCGAGCTGTGGCTTTAGGGGACACTCTGGGTGGGAGAGGGGGCTGGGGGCGCACAGGCGTTGCTGCCCCACACCCTGGGGCACTCCGTGGGTCTGTGTCCCAGCGCCCCGCAGCCATGCGGGACACCCTGCCTTTCAGCATGAGCGACCCCAGACGCCCCGAGCAGCTTTGTGGGTTCCCACCCCCTCCACGGTTCCATTCGCCAGGCTTTGTGCTCCCTTGCACGCACCCAAACGAAGCTCGAGCACAGCTTCCCCTTGCTTCCCTTTTCCTGGGGGCTGGGATGGAGCTTCCCTCCCGTCAGGAGGGTTTGTGTTAAAGTCGAGCTGCTGGTGGCAATGTGGCGAGCTGCTTCTGTCAGCAAAAGCCTTGGCCCCTCCTGTGGCCATGATCCAGCCCATGGCTCTCCCCCAGGAGCCCCATCTGGGCTCCTGCAGTTGGGCTGTGCCTGGGTAGCTTTGATTACCTGTGCTCAGGTTTTCACCACCCTGTGCTCCAGGGGACTGATATCTTCCCAGCCCCAAGGAGAGGGGGCAGGCTGGCAGCCACACGGGCCAGCCGCAGGCAGGGCTGCCAGACTGGGGTTGAGCTGTTGCCTGGCACAAGGAGGCAGGGCCACGGAGGTGCTATGTGGGCTGTTGTGGCAAGGTGCAAAGACCTACTCCAGCTTACGGAGACAACCAGAACAGGGTTTGTAACTTATTAGGTACTACTTCTCCTACCTGAAAGCTGCCTGGGGTACCTTGGAGGCTAGAGTCATTGTGAGGAGACCGAAAGCCTGGTTGAATGCTCCTGATGCTGTGGGGTGTTGCAGGCCCCAGCTGGGGCTGTCGCTGCAGGAGACCAGGCGATGGGCTTTTGTGAGCTCCCCAGAGCTCTTTGTTGCATGGGCAGCGTCGCGCCAGCAGCTGGGCATGGGAAGGGAGGTGGTCCGGGCGAGACTGCTGCTCTGCTTGCTCCTGTGCCCCTCTGATGATGGTTAAAGGGGATCCCCCTCTGCAGAGGGCTGAGACATGGTGCTGCAAGGGCAGGAGGACAAATGATGCTGGCAGCTGCAGTGCCTGAAAGCTGCGGATGAGAGCCTGGAGCAGGCAGCGGCCCTGTCTCAATAGGGATAAGGAAAGGAACAGCAGTTATTTGGGAAATAAAAAGTGGAAGAGCTGAATTGCAGCTGAATTTTTCAACAATGAGCTCATTAAATGCTGGCCTTGTAAGCAGGGAAACCTAGGCTTTGCAGTTGAATACTAATCAGCTGGTCAATGTAGCTGGAAAAAATTGTGTGCCCTGTGAGGACTATGGCAGCTGAGTGCCGGCTGGCCTTGCCAGAAGGGGCAGAAGCTGGGCTGTGTGCTGCTCTGCGCTCCCTGGACAGGCAGACGGAAAACCCCGTCCTGGTTTTCACTCTGTTACACACACCTGGTGGTAGCAGTGGCAGAGGATCTGGTCTTTGCTCCATCTGCTGCCAGCCACCCGTTTCAAGTATTGGCTGCCACGTGCTCCTTGAGGAGAGGAAATGTTCCCCTTAATTCCTGCCAGTGAGGGCTTGAGTTAATGTGATTAAGGCTTTTATCCCCTGTATGGCTCATTGGCCCTGACCACCACAACTCCCTGTCTTTCTAACTAATGGTAAAAAAATAAGTCTTTGACAGACAGAGATGTGTCTTCTCACAGCCAGAGGATGCCAGGTTTCCACTACGAGACTTCCCATCCAAAAGTGTTTAGGGGGACTTGTAAATCTGTAATTTGGACTAAACTTGAGCCTGTGGGACGTGGTCATGTTGTGGGCTGGGCCAGGGCTCTCCAGCCAGGAAGAGGGAGCCACTGGTGACAGCAGCTGCTCTGGTGTCTGTCAGGGTGTCCCACAGTACATCTGGTGGCTGTGACTGCCCTGTGCCAAGTTAGAAGCAAAGGGCTCGTCTAAACATGGGACTTTCTGAAATCCAGTGCTCCATCAATGCTGTCTGCACCAGGAGCATACTTCCAAAGCAGAAATGATGCTCCTTGTTCCTGCTGCTATGGTTAGGTTCACTTTTCCCCCTCTTGTCCAAGCTGCCTCTTGGCAGCATCTCCCCATTTTGTCCCCATTCCCCTAGAGAAGGAGTGCAGGTATCTGCTGCGGGTGCTGGGGCTGTGCAGGAGCGTGTGGGCGCTGCTGGGTGCAGGCAGCTCTCGGGGTGGGTTTTTTTTTGGCAGAGGGGCCAGGAAGTCTGCAGCTCAGGCTAATTATAATGTGACCTAATTAGCTGCCTATTCTGACAACGTGTGAGGACTGCGGTAACTATGATAACCTCCATTCCCCAAGTCTTGTGAGTGAACCTTTGGGAGCTCTGGAGTCTCACAGCTCCCCGTGGTGCTGTCTTGTCCGGGAAGTGGCAGAGGGGGGTGTGAAAGCCAGGCTGTGAGGCTGTGCCTAGCGGGAGTGACCTTTCCGAGGGATGTAGAGGGCAGGAAAACAGCCACCAGCTTCATCTGCAGGGTGCGAGGGAGTGGAGGAATTTCAGCCTTACTATTGCTTTTGTGTTTATGGAATTTTATGTCTTGCCCACACGTTTCATAAGTGCCTTGTGCCTGGCCAGTGGGAGAGGCTGTGATGTCTCCTTGTCCTCCTGGAGTCACTTGGGAGCCCCTGGCCAGGTGCCTTCGTACCAAGGGATATGCCTGATGTGTTGCAGCAGAGCCACTTACGCCCAGCAGTCAGGGAGGTCATCCCCAGGGGCACTCGGCTGCTCAGCCTGGGCCCTGCAGGCTTTGGTGCTTCAGGGTCTTGCCCAGCATCTCAGAGGAGATCTTGCTGGAGGGGACTTTTGTCACACCTTCATGTACCTCCAAGAGTAGGAGAGCTCCTGCTGCCTGGGCTGAGGAGGATGGAGCTGCACGTGGCCGAGGAGCCAGTTCCTGTCATCACCTTGGGATGGAGGAATTGTTTCCAAAGCTCTCTGCAACAGAACAGAGTATTTCAGTTGAAAGGGACCTGCAGTGATCATCAAATCCAACTGCCTGACCACTTTAGGGCTGACCAAAAGTTAAAGCATGTTAAGGACATTGTCCATCTGCCTCTTAAGCACTGACAAGCTTGGGGCACTCGCCACCTCTATAGGAAGCCTGTGCCAGTGTCTGATCACCCTCTCAGTAAAGAAATGCTTCCTCATGTCCAGTCTGATCCTACCTTGAAGGCAGCTTTGAACCATTTCCATGCATCCTATCTCTGGATACCAGGGAGAAGAGATCAGCCCCTCCCTCTCCATGTAAGGTGCAACACAATGCTCGGAGGGAATAAAGTACTACTTGGAAAGGATTTTGAAATGTTTAAGAGGAGATTATTACTACTTCAACACCATTACTCCCACTGCTTTATTTCAAACCCTGTATTAGGCCATTGCAGCATGCAGGAACTGCAGATCAAAGTACAGGTACCCGTAGCATGTGGAGCAAGCTCAGTTACAGCCTATGTGTACAGGGAGGACAGGTTTTCTTTCCAGCCTTTCTCAAGAAGCGTGAATGTTTAGAAACTCTGCTTTGATCCTTCAGGATCTGGGATTTCTCATTCAACTATCCTTTTTTTTTTTTTCCTTGGGATTTTTCGGGCAGGGAGATAACTGCAGAGTCGGTATGGGTCATGCAGTCCTCGGCATCTCCTTCCTCCTCCCTTCTTGATACCTCTTTCTTCTGTGGTGTAACCCCCCCGCTATGCTGGCTAACACCAGCACAATCATTGTACTCGGGCAGTAATTGTGCGTAGCATGCTTCTTGCTCTTAAGCAAGTCTGTTCAGCAAGTACTCCCTCCTTTCCCTCCCAATTTCTACTCCTGCTTTCCTCCCCCAGAGCTTCAGCAGCCGGGCACGCTTTACATCCCAGGTGGAAGTGAGCCAGTGTGGGAATCTGGGCACATCCTTGTTGCAGCAGATTTTGCAGCCGCTGCCTGTGTCTTATCTGCTGCCAGGAACGCCGCTGCGGCGGCGCTGCGAAGCCTTATCGCAGCAGCCGTGGTGCTCGTACCTGCCTGCGGCATCCCGACCGTCGCAGGTGGGGACCCACCATGGCACTGACGTGCTGCTGGAGTTGCCTGCCTGTGACGTGAGATGTCTTTTCCCACTGGCATGAGAGCCCCTCTGTCCATAATGCCTGCGCGTCACTGGGGTGAGGATTAGCTCGTGGCCCGGGGAGCTTTGAGCCTGAAGGAAGCTCATGTGTCATGGCAGGACAACAGGTGATGTTAGGGCTGGGAGGGCCAGCAAGGCATTCAGGTGCTGTGTACTCTTGCTGTACCACTCCTGGGGTACAGGATGGGACGGCTCCCCAGGATGTGGGGATGCATTTAGGGACCAAACTTGCCCTGGTGCACTCCTCCAGCTCTGCCTGTGCTGCCTGTGAGGGCTGCCTGGTGTCCATCACTGGGACAGGGCTGCCCTGCAGTGAAACGGCTATGAGTGGTATCTGAGGCTGGCTGGAGCCCTGGGCCCTGAAAGGGAGATCCCAAAATGCAGATGGGGGGGTTTTGAGAGCTCCCAAAAGGCAGACAGTGCCTTTGCTAGGGCTGAGGTGTGCTGGGAGCGTCGGCCGACCGACAAGGTACAGTGTGTGCCGTGCTCCGTTGCGCCAAGTTTCTGTGCCTGCGGGGGGGCGGCGGGGAATGAACGGCGCTGTCTCTCATGCCCTATAAATACACCTCTCCCTAAATAGTCTGTCTGCACAGTTCCGTGGCAGGCGAGTGGCTGTACCCAGGTCCTAAAATACTTGGGCTGTTCTAGGAGGTGGAGGGGGGTGGGGAGGGAATGAAGCAGGGTGCTGCTGTTGTTCTGTGGGGCTGGCACCGAGCATCTGGGGGCTTCAGCGTCCCTCTGTCTGGCTGTCCCCAACAGCAAGGGGCTCGTAACCTGATTTTGAGGTACGTCTTGGTGCCAGCTGTACCCCAGCCTGACGTGCTGAACACACATTGTGTGGCTGGTACAGCGTGCTGCTCTGCTGCTCCTGGCAAGACCCCATTTCTCACAATCCTGGCTTTGTGCTGCCTCTCTGCAGGGAAGATGAGCCCTGAAGCTGTGCCCCCACACTTAACCCTTTCAGGGCAGCACGTTTGCCCCTGGGCTCAGTGCCAGGGCAGGCACTGAGGGACAGTGTTTGCCTGTGGGTAGTGCCCATAGCAGAAGGGGGAGATGAGCATGGCAGGCACAGGCTGAGCTTCCTTCTGCCTTTATCTCCATTACCCAAAGCTTCTGAGTGGGGTCAGGCAGTGTCCTGGTCACAGATGGGCAGCCTTGGTGGAGACCTTGGTGTCATCCTGCTTCTGTACCCAGCCAGATGGTAGTGAACTTGCTGGGGCCAAAAATAAAACACCCCAGCTCTAAACCCAAGTGCCTCCCTGCCACTATATGCTTTGCTGCTTTATCTGATCAAAGGCATTGTCTCTCCAACTGTCTTACTCTGGAGAAACAGTTCCACACCCTTTCTCCCAAACTTAAAGGAAAAACAAATTGACAATTAAATATTGCACTTACTACACTTCTCTGAGGTGTTGAAAGTGCGTCTCAGAGCTGGGCTGAGTAATGCTGTGAACATGTGCCTTAATTAACTGACGCTTTCCTTGCTGTTATGAACCTGCTGCCTTTCTTCCCCATGATGTCTTGGGTCTGTGACCTGGTTTCTGTTCCAGCAGAGGTTTCTTTCCTAGTTTTCCAGAAAGCTGTCCAGTCTGGTGGGCTCGTGGGTTTGCTGGGTGCAGAACGCGCAGGCAGATTGGTAGCAGGGGCTGCAAGCCAGCCTGGTAGTGATGTACCTGTCAGTGGGGATCTCTTGGGCCTGGGACCTTTGGAAACAAAGAGGCAAAGAGAATAAAATGTATTTGTGGAGGTGGTGGGACTCTGGGAAGCTGTGAAGGCCACCCCAGTTTGGGGAAAAAGCGTCCTGTGCCTGTGCTTGTGAAGGCAGGGGCAGAGCTCTTGGCTGCTGCCCACGCTTGCGAGCAGCTTGGAGCCAGCAGCGTTGTTCGTGCCTTCCTCTGCCACAGCTTCCTCTGCGGTTGTGAGGTTTTTCAGCTGGGAAGGGCTTTCTTTCAGGGTAACCACAACTGTGCAGTTCTCGGTCTGGGACAGCTACAGCCCTCATTTCTTTGGAAGAGAGCTAATAGTCAATGAAAGATGATGGGTGGGAGGATTTGACAGTCTCCTGCCAACAGGAAAGTTTCAGTGCCATGACTAGAGTTTCCTTTGTGAATGGCTGAAAGGATTTAACTCTGTCGGGGTTGAGATGGTGGTGAGCGGGCAGTGGCAGGCTGTGCACTGGGGCTGAGCCCAGCCTGGCAGACACTGCCCCATCCTCCCTTGTGAGCCCCCAGCTCTGTGTTGGATGCAGGAGAAGGATGAGGTAGGGCTGTCGACTGGCTGTCTGATAGCAGCGTGCCCATCCCTCCATCCTTCGGACTTTGAAACACAATGATGGCCCTGGTGGGTGTGAAGCTGGGCCGGCCGGATGCTTTGCTTGCACCCACAGCGGATGTCGGGAGGAATTGGTGCACGGTCTCAGGCTGAGCACCAGGTCACTGCCTCCCCATCCCTAAAAGCACTCTGCCCCTTGCAGGGATGCTCTCCCCTCCTACAGAGTCCTTGCCATCCTTTGTGCTGTATTGGGAGTATGGTCCCACTCCAGTCTTGCTGCTGGAGGTGGGCACTGGTTTCCTCTGCCAGCCCAGCCCTGTGGTGCAATGCCTGGTGCCAGCTAGGATTGCTCTGCTCCCCCAGGACTGCCTTTCTGCTCTGCCCGGGGACACTGAATAATAGTAATAAGCAGCTGCCCTGAAGCATGGTACATGTGTAGTACAAAACCATTTGGGAGAGGAAAGATCTTAACAGCTAGAGGGTGTGTGTTTTGCTTACAAAGAAAGACAGCCGCTTGCTGCTGGGAGGTTTTGGTTGGTCTCTGCTCCTTGTTCCACCTCTGAATGAGCAGGAGAGCAGCAGCTGGCTCTGGCATGCCTTTGCCTCACTGTGCTGGTGCATGGTGTAAGCAGTGTGTGACCTTTCTGCTGGACATGCAAGTGGATGAGACGGAAATCCCACTGAGATAAGCTGAGTTCCTCTGTGCTGCTTCTGTGTGGGTGGTGAGCTCCCCTGAGCACCTCTCTCTTTGATGAGACAGCTCTGAAAGCTGCCCACTACTTCCCTGAGCTTAATATATCTCAGCACTGGCTGTATTGTGCAGCTTCCCCTCTCCCCCAAGCTTTGAACCATCTCGTGACTTTATCCTTTGCATGGTTCCTCTTCTGGGAAGACGGATATGGGGGATGATGAGGGCTGACCCCCTTCCCTTTGCACCTTGCAGGTATGATTCGGGACGGGATGGGTACATCGACCTGATGGAGCTGAAGCTGATGATGGAAAAGCTGGGAGCCCCACAGACCCACCTGGGGCTGAAGAACATGATCAAGGAGGTGGATGAAGACTTTGATGGGAAGCTCAGCTTCCGTGAGGTGAGGGTGGCTGCAGGAGCAGACAGGGATGTGGCTGTGGGGCAGAGGGAAGAGGCAGCCTACTCTGGCTGTAGGTAGTACTGTCCTCTCTGTGTTTCTCCAGCTGTGGGGTGCAGTGGAGAAGCAGGTGAGCTTCCCCACACCACAGGAAGCTCAAGGTGTGGACCACTGTCAGCATCCATCTCCACATGGCAGTAATGGTACCTGATGTCAAAGTTCTCCAACCTCTCTGCCTGCTTTGGGAGTACATTTGAGCCCTGCTGCAGCTGCTGGACTTGCTGACAGAGCTTCCTGCTGTAGCTGGAGGTGGCACATCCCTTCAGTCACAAGATCTCCATGCTGGGCTCTCACAGTACAGCAGCTCAGGCATTATTTCAGGTGCAAGGGAAGGGCTCTGCTGGAGAAGGTGGTCTCATGGGGCACAGGAGGCTTCCTCTTCCAGTTTATATTGGGTCCATCTCTGTATCGCACAGTGACTAGCCACAGCAAGCTTCGCGAGGGGTGGTCACCTCCCTGCAGCGAGGAATAAACATGGTAATGCAGCAGTTCGGTACTGCATGCTGGCTCAGCAGGGACACACAGTGACCAGGTCTGTCTGTCACTGTTGTGCTGAGGCCTCTGGGAGCAGTATGGGCAGGCCAGGATCATCTGCTGGGTGGAGGAAGAGAGGGAATTTGAGCAGTGACGTGCATGCAGTCAGGGGTATCCAACTTATCTCAGCAGAAAGGGTGAGTCTGGATATCAAAAGCTCCTGTCACATCTTCTCTTCCTTCCAGGCCTTGATTGCTGTCTCTGTCAGAGGCCTATGTCATACTGTGGCTTTCTGAATTAACTTCAGCAGGAGGGCCAGTGCTGCTTGTGTCCAGTACTGTCTCTGATGGCATGTCACACCATCTCCCCCACTTTTGTCCCCCAAGGGGTCTGCATTTTCACTGCAAGAAGGCAGCAGGAGAAGACAGAGGCCGAAGGCTGTTGGGTTACAGGGCCTGGCCCATAGAGAAGGGGAAAGACCTTCTGTGAAGTGGAAGCCTGTCAGTTCACACCAGCAAAGCCCTAAGCTGGCAGCTCCTCTCAGCAGGGAAGGAGATGTGCCAGGTCAGAGGTGAACCAGGGGTAGCAAAAAAATCCAGCGGAGCAGGAAGAGCACTGTGCCCTTAGCCCCAGGTCAGACTGCGATTGCCAAATCACTTCATGGGCTGGATGAGCCCTCTGTCTCTCTGCGTGCCCCTGGGCCACCCTTCACCCTGGCTGAAGAGCTGGGGACAGCCTGTGGGCTTGCTGCAGGGGCTCTCTCCTGTGAAAGAGAGGTGCCATGATCCCCAAGGCTCTGGAAAATGATGTGGTGTCCTGGCACCAGTGGTGCAGCACAAATGGCAGAGCAGCTCCTCTTCTGCCGCCACCTGTTTGGAACACAGCCCTGTGCACGCCCACCCATCAGCCAGCCCAGGCTGCCTGTGCCACCAGCCCTTGGCAAGTAGCATGCGGCAGCTGGTGTGGTTGTAGCTTCTCGCCAGATGCAAAACGATGGTCAAGTGAATGCAAGCTCGAGTGGCACATGAGTTGGAACAAAGGAGCGTCACTGGCAGAGCTCTGGGGACAAATCACACAGCAGCTTTGGCTTGTACCCAAAGCTTCCTGTGGTAGTGAGGAGCAGGATGCTTCTTGCCTCATTGCAGATCCTCTGTGTCCAGCTGCTGTGTTCTGTTAGAGGACTGACAGGGAGGCAGGTTTCCTGGTGGGTGAAGAGGCCCAAACTGGCCCGTAGCCCTGTCCCACCCCACTTATGTTGGTGGTGGTGAGCAAGCACATTGTGGGTGACCAAGCTGACTTGGGGAGCTCTGACAACACAAGGAGAAACCCTAGTTTACATGAGTGTCTGAATTAGCAAGGTTTAACTCAAGCACTGGAGGGCTCCTGTCTGCCTCTCTGGAGAATATCAAGCCCTGACATACCTGCCTGAAGACATGCTTCTCGTGGCCTGGCCAGAGAATTGGTAAGGACCTCTCTTACCTGCAATGGGTCACTTCTGTTGCTGCTTTGAGTAGTGTCATGTCCTCCCTTCCCATGTGAGTTGTCCTCTGGAAAGCAGGCTTGTATGGCTCTGACTTGCTGCTGCTGAACTGCTGGTCCTGTTAGGAAAGCTGTGTCTGTTAGGAAAGCTGCCTTCTACCACTGACCTTTGAGCATTCATCAATACATCAACAATTAACTACACAAACTCCATCTGTGACTCAACCAAAGAAATTTAGGCTTAAAAAGATTACGTACAGTGGAGGGGGAAACCACCTCTGACAGTCTAGTTCTGTCATTACCACAGGAAACCAGAGTTAATTGCTGTAATAGTAATGTCTAATTGTAGCTGCTATCTAGAAACCGCAAAAATCCACCCACTGTCCCCCGCGCCTGCACCAGCTTAAATGCTGACCCATGTCATGTTTGCTAGCAGGGCTGGTGCAAGCCACAGCCTTGGGTGGCACTGCTTTTCTGGGAAGCTGCTGCTGCCAGTCAGTCCTGTACCTTCCCTTGCACCCCTGAGGCCAACGCGGTGCCCAGTGGGGCTGTGTGAGTGCAGCATCGCTCTGAGTCCTGGCACTGTGTGGTAGGTCTTGGATCAGGAAGGATGTGAGAGCAGGTTAGTGGGGTGGAAAGTGTGTGATGTCCTCCTTGAGAGCAGGTTTTTAGAAGTACTAACATTATTCAGTTTTGTTTCTTTATTGACGTTTCCCCGAGGCTTAGCTGCATGTGATGTGTCATGGGCCCAGCAAGGGTGCGAGACAGGCTGGGAATGGGAACTCATCCAGAAACTGAAAGCAGATTCTTGGAGTTCTCTAGTTAGTGAGGACAGATGCCTTGAGGGCAAATAACTGTGGAAGTGGGCTGCAGGCACAGTGCTTACATGAGCTCAGGAGCAATCCTTCCTCCCATGGAAACCAGCATGGTGCCCCACGTCTGCCTCGCTGGGTACTTGGGACTCATGTTCACCGTGTCTGCCCCAACCAGTGGCTCAGTCCCTGGTTTCCCTGAGCTCAGCTTCCTGGCCGTGGCATCCCAGGAGGATTGCTACCCCGTCCCCTAGTTTCAGGATGATTCATGCACACTTGTACTCATGACTGGGTGTTTCCAGTCCCTCCCCGTCGATAGCTTTACCAGACCTCAGGATTGTGCTGCCTCCACTGCCCTTTTCCGATGCCAGGAAGTGGGACTCATAGGGCGGAGCAGAAACTGTAAGGAGGAACCATGACTAACGCGAGCCTGGCTGCCAGCCCTCTGTGTCCCCATGCCTGGTGGTGGAGGAGGAGAGGAACTAGCTCGAGCCTAGCGGATCTGAGCAGAGGGAGGATATTTTGGGGAGGATTTGGTTTCTTTCTGAGCAGGATGTTCTGCCCGTTCAGCAGAGCATTGTTAAATTTGTTACATGTGTTTGGAGGGCAAAAAGTTCCCTCTCTAAGCACAGCCCACTCTCTGGTTGTGCTGTGCTGAGCACACATGGGTTACAAGGCCGTTACATGAAGCAATGCCTGGTGACACTGCCTCTGTGAGAGAGCAGCCAGCGCTGCCGTCATCTCCTCCACACCCTTCCCCAGGGGAGGCCTTCCCAAACTCTTCCATCTCCACCAGCTTCTGCAAACAACTTGAAGCAGATGAGTGCATTAGGATGCTGGGACTCTGCTGCCCTCCTCTGGGACAGTTTGGGCTCTCCATGCAAAGAAGCAAAGTCCTAAGCCTGGCAGTCTGAGCACAGCACTTGAGATGCTCGATGTTCCTGTGCAAATGGATTTCAGGGCAACCCTACGTGGTATTTGCAGCCCTCTGCCCTGGACTCAAGTGGTGCAGTTTTGTTGCTTGTGCTCCTTTTGTACACAAGTGACTTGTCCTTGTCTCTGTTCTTTCTGTGCTGTGCCGAGCATTGAGACACCTCCTGGGGTGGCCAAGAATAGCAGGGAGTTACAGGACCTCTCAAATTACACATAGAGCATCCACATCTTAACCTGGAGTTGGGTTAGCAGGTTGAAGGTGATGCAGAGGTCTTTATTTTTAAACAGGCAGGTCTTGTTCTTTCAGTAAATAGTGTGCTTTCCTGGAGGGTAATGTAGAACCAGCTGGGGTTTCCTGGAACAGGCTGAGGCATAGCTCCAAGGGTTGATTTAAGACACTTTTCCCCTGCCCTAGACAAGGGACCAGTGAAAGTAACACTGTTCTGTTCTCCTGGTGCATTTGGCCTTGAGTCTGTTTTTCCCTCTCATACCTTATGGACCACAGGGCTTGGGAAGGACAGAAGGCAGGGTTCATAGTGACCAGGCAGTCCCCAGATCCTTTTCACGTGCACACACTTGGGCTGCTGTTCTTAACAGGAGTGCACTGGTGCCTTGGTCAAGGGATCCTGGGGTTCAGGTGTGAGCCAGGGCTGTCTCTGCTCTGCTTTTGTTGTCATAGGATGTGATCTGAGCCCCAAGCATACTGGGGGTGCTGGTGAGGGCCTTGCAAATATACCATTAGGATGTGGGGACATAAAGAGGTGTATCTGAACCCACCATAGGGTTGTACTGGGGAGATGGAGAGGTGGCCTTATTCCTCTGGCCATGTAGCAGCCCAGGGTTGGTAGGAGCTGTGCTTCTTCAGGGCTCTGCTCCCCAGAAGACCCTCTTCCTATGAGATTTCTACCTCTTAGTCCCAACAGGGCTGTGTACCAGAGCCAGGGCACTGGAGCACAAGTTGCATGGTGCCACTTCATTTATATAGATCTGGTTTCCTTTGCTCAGAAATGTAAATTCCAGCCCCCTCCAGGTAAATGTCTGCACTGTTTGCATTTTAAGTTGTTGAGCCTCAGTGAAGAACTTGAATGTTTCCTCTCTATCTTTCCAGTTCCTGCTGATTTTCCATAAAGCTGCAGCTGGGGAACTGGAGGAGGACAGCGGCCTGTTGACTCTTGCGAAGCTCTCGGAGATAGATGTCTCCATCGAGGGAGTCAAAGGAGCCAAGAACTTCTTTGAAGCTAAGGTATGGTGTGGCAAAGGGGAACATGGAAGAGCTCTGCACATAGGTCTTAATTGCCACTGTGACACTGACCCTGCTTGCTTTTCAGTAGAAGATACTGCTGGATTTCTCCCTAGCTAAAAGGATGTGTATTTCATGCCCCTCCTCCCCCTAAACTCAGCCATAGCTTTTCCCTTCAAACTTTGTTTGACTCTAGCTACAGCCTTTCTCTGCAGATCAGTCAGCACTAGAATGGCTTAATTCATCGTCTCTGCTGTGGGTCTTGCCCTCGTAGAGCTGCCTGGCTGACTGCTTTTAACGACAAAAGCGTCCTGTAAACTAATGGGACTGAGTTTCCCATTTTGCAAAACGTCCCTCAACCTGAGCACTCAGAGTTCAGTGATGAGTGGAGTGTTTTGAGTATAGGATTTCAGACATCTTTTTACCTTGAGCAGCTCTCTGTAATCTTTGGAATCAAAATTGTTCTGCAGGGTCCTGGGGTTGGCAGAAAGAGCTTTGCACCATTTGAAGCTGACAAAGCACCCCTTTGGAAAGCTCTCTTGGACAGAAAATAATCCTGCTTGTTTATATAAGAAGTTTTTTTCCCAAGAGCGTAACACAGCTATTGCACAGCAGATGTACTGAGATGAAAGCTGGAAAAATAGCCAGCAAACAAACAATGTCTCTTTGATCTGCAGATTATCCATGGTGTAGTATGATGTTCTCACATTTGGCTGTGATTCAGAACTGTTTTTTGCAGTAGTTTCTCCCGCTATATACTCATAACTTATGCTATGCTGCCTGCTTGCAGAAAGAATGTGTGTGACCCAGTACTGACAGCATTGTTTTAGTCACTTGTTAGCGACCTCGTAGTAAGTGACCTTTCTTTTATTGATGTTAAAGTCAAGTGAGGTAACTGGTATAGGGTGTAAAAACCCAAGCACTGCAGTGTAATTAATATTTGACCCATCCTGACAGAGCTTCCCAGCAAGCACTAGGAGGTGCAGCACACAGTTCTGCGTTGTTCATCTGGGAACAGCTCAGGCTCTGGCTCTCCCTCTGATGCAAGACTTGACACTCTCTAATTTTCTCTCTTGTAAAGGTTCAAGCCCTCTCCTCAGCCAGTAAGTTTGAAGCAGAGATAAAAGCTGAGCAGGATGAGCGAAAGCGGGAAGAGGAGGAAAGGAAACACCGCCGAGCAGCTTTCAGGGAGTTAAAATCTGCATTTACCCAGTAACCGACCAGCCAGTATGCACTTTGAGATTGCACATGACTTGGTACGTTTCCCAGATCAGGGCTCTACCTGGAGAGAACTGCCTGGATCCTGCCTAAAACTCCTTACAGCTTCGCTAGCCTTCCTCTCCTGAAGATCCTCCCGAGTTTTCTAAGGGCACAACTCTTGCAGTTACTACGCATTCGTAACGATGTGAATTGTAAGAGCTGTGTATGTGCTGTTTGCTCTGAACTGTCAGGAACACATCACCCTGAAGCAGAAACAGCAGGTAGCAAATCACGGTGAGCACTGACAGGTGTCATGTTTGCCTACTTCATTCTTTCCTTCTTTTGTATACATTATTTTTCTCTTAACTCTGTATTAATTCATTCCTTGCTTGTAGGCAAGTAGTGAGGTCTTGTGTAAATCAGGGTGTACAAAGTACAGCTTGACTTCCTGTACGTTTGTACTGCTGTTGGGTGTTGTCACGTATCCTCGACTATCCCTTTTCTTCCTCAAAGCCCTGTGCCACAGGCACTGTGAAAACACTGTGAAGAGAGAAAGATAGTTACTAGGGACATGGATCAAATGAATTATTTCCTGTAGCTTTTTTCTGCCGCCCAGCACATTGGAGAGTCTTCCAGTTTTTCTTCTCTGAAGTGCCATAGTAACAAACCTTTCAACAAGAGGCGAGATTTCCCAAGACTTTGAAGGGAGGAAGCTGGCGCGCTCTTAAATGAGGAACAGAAAACTGAGTGGCCTCACCATGTATCTTCTTTCACATTCCATCACATTTAGAGTACTGTACGGCTTCACTGTATTTTCCAGCCTTAGGCAGCTGTATCTGTTTTTAAGGGATATTGCCAGCTGGACGAGGCAATGGGATGGCACGCTGGGGTCTTCTGTTTGGAAATTTGCTCATATCATGAAGGTGACATTGTTTGATTTCATTAGAGTCACGACAGATAACACTGAGCAATCCCCGCTCAAGAAGGGAAGAGCAGCGAGGTGAGCACATTTAGTTGAACTGAATTCAGAGGGCTTGCGCTATATTATTAGCCATTTTCTTCTGCAAACACGGGAAACTTGCCCACAAATGTTTAAATGCCCACTGCTTGTCTGGATATATATGCTGTAGGTCATGGCAGGGGAGCTGTGTTCCCTCAGAGACCTCTCTCGAAACATGGATTTGCTCAAATTCTGCCTCTGCTGTTGCCCCAGTTCGTGCATTTCTTTTCTTTCTTTCCAGAACTAAACTCACCAGTCGTCTTTTCACTTCTCTGTTTTGCTTCTTAAACTGTGAGCACTAAACTGTGAGCGTGGAATAATAAATAGAAAAATCTCTACTCTTTAATGTCAGGTGAAATAATTGCTAAACAATTAAACTGTGTATATATATCTTCACAGATTATATTTTATAAATCACGCTTTTTTAGCTAAATATTTATAATTAAATGTTTTTATACTTTACAACAAAGCAGATAATTTCATCTTCAGTTATTTCTCCTGTTGCTGAAATGTACAAATAAAGCATTATCTCTGGTCTTGCCTGTGGTTTATTTTAGGTCCCTGAATTTACCATTTTGTTCACAAATTACAGTAGTGATCACCACAGCTCGACTTAGATGAGTGAGGGAAGTGTTCAGCTCCTTCTTGATAGCAGTTCTTCTGTACAGCAGTTCTGGTGTAAAAAGCCCTAGTGTTTGCAATTCCTCCGAAAAGGACATGGTTGTGTAAATATTTGAAATACTGTGCACTGCTAAATGTTGGCATCTGTATGTTGTCAGCTTTCTCTTATCTTAAAATAGCCACTGTGTCTCAGCCCCAGCAGCGGCCCAGCTAGGAGGCGGGCAGGTTGCTTCAGCCAGATTGCCCTTTGTGTTTCCTCTTTTTGCCTTTATAGAAGGTAAGAAAAAGAATATATGTGGAGACACGAAAATCCAAGTATCTTCACAGATGGCCATTTTGGGACGGGGGTGTGTTTGTGCTCAGGGGGAGGTTTAACCATGCATGGTTTCAGGTATGATCCAGTGATGAAATGGAAAAGGTAAATATTTTATCCAGTTCTGCCCTGTGCACTGTTGGCAGTCAGTGCATTCACCATGTGTCTGTGAGCCCTTGTGTCTTGGAGGTCACGTAAAATCAGGGTGAAAGTTCCTCAGTCTCTGTTTCCACAGGAAAATTGCAACGCTGCAGTTCTTGGTCTTTTTTTTTTTTCCTCCCCAGCATAGCATGCACTGCTGACTCGTGCTGCTCTGCACGTGCAGCTGGGTGAGCAGCCTGGGGCAGCAGGAGGAGAGGGTGGAAAAAGGGCTTCCCCTGGTTTTATTTTAATAGATCTGAGTCAACTCCAGCTGACAATTTTCAATAAGGAAATGAGTGGTGTGTCTGTAGTAGTTTTGTTCAGTTCAAATAGGTGCTGTTAGTTGGGGCCTTTATTCAGTGCAGTGAACAGTAAGTGCTTTTGAATTTTGAAGATGCAGCATTGCAAGTTTTCAAATTAGCTTTGCACAAACTGACATTGGGAAATTAATTGCTTTCTAAATTGCTCTGTTTTGCAGGCAACTATTGGACTGAATAACAATGTCATTAGGTTATGCAGAAGTACTATAAAGAAACTGTCTGGCTAAATCTCTGATCTAATACTGGCTGACAATACTTATTTAATTTTATTTGCCTATAATTAATATGTTACAGGTTTTGACACTGTCTTCCTTTTATGCCTGGTGTCACCACAGGTGGCTCTTAAAGATCCTGCCAATCCCAGTGCTCTTTACTGATACCTGCTGGTACGTCAATACTGGTCTGGCACTCCTGACATGCCCTGAGTGACTCTTAAGTCTGTTTGTAATGGTGAGTAGAGAAGCTTGATGAAAAGCCTGTTGTGGTTATGGGCCCTTCCCAAAGGGACAAAGACCTGCTTCAAGTCACTCCTCCTGGAATGGGAGCTCCAGGTAGTCCTTGATCCCTGGAAGGTTTTTGTTTAATGTTTCCCTGAGTAGGAGACATACAGTAGAGGAGTCACTTACACTTCAGCCAGCACTGAGGGTGGGTTCAGCCTGTCTGGATACTCGGATCGCAGTGTTTCTCACTGATGCTTCTGTCGCTGCTGTTGTTGGCTGCAGGGGACAGCGTGTGATGGCAGGAAGTCTTACCTAAAAAGCTCTGTGTAAACATAATCAAGAGAGAAAGGGAAACAGTATGATCGAGTTTTTCCTGGCTTAGGGTTCTGGCTTTAGCTGTGAGGATTAAGGTGACTAAATCAAATTTTAACCTTATGGGAGTGTCCAAATAAATCCCTTGCAAGACGGAGTAACCGGAGTGCTTTACTGTCACCTTTCAAACTCAGCTTGCCACATGTGGGAAGGATGTCTTAATTGGGTGTTGCAGAAATAGGAGTGTATTTGTGGTAGTCAGTCTTTCAGCGTAAGCCATCTGAAGTGACAGGCCCATTGAAGTGACTGGCTTTAAAAACTACAGTCGGGTGTTCCCCTGCCTGCCTTGTCTGTTGCTTTTATCATTATCTTTAGGGATGTGACAAATGAGGACGGCTCTCTGCTCCCATGAAAAACAGAGGCTGTTGAGAAGATACTGACTCTTCTCTGACAAAATCCCTGGTGTTTTGACAAACAGGAGAGCCACTTTTCTAAATAATGAAAAGCGGGGGTGGTGAGGGGAGATGTGACAGACTCTCACATCTTCTGGGCTGCTGTATGATCATTATTTACCGTTTCAAAGCTGTGCTGTGTTTGTAGCTCCTTTGCTGTACGAAGGAGGCAGGCTCTTGCTTCCAAGCTAGGACAGGTGAAACAGTGACTCCACGAGGAAGCTTTTTAGTTTGTTAGAGGTGCTATTTCCCTGTGCTTGGATTTTTAATAGTGCGGATGAATTGGCATGATAATCTAGAGGGCTCTTAAGTACTTCATGCCTTCTGCACCCTAGTGAATGTCAGACTTGCTGCTGGGGCAATTTCACACCTAGGCAACATCAGCTGAAGGCTTGTAATTGAACCATGCAGGAGTTTAACCACACAGGTACAGTCTTGAATTTTCCTGACAGTCTCCCTGTTCTGCTTGAATGAATGTTTTGAAGGATTTAAGATGCTATTACAAAAAAAAAAAAAAAAAAAAAAAAAAAGGTCATCTGAGTTTCCTTGAGATATTTTACAAAAATACCAAGTTCTGCAGATAAGGCATGTTTCAAACATTCTCTTCTTGGATTTTTTTGTCTCAATAATACAATGTTTATGCTAACTGGGAGGAAAAAAAAAGTCTCTAAGTGCTAAACTCTCATCTCAGATAAAGCTCATCATAGAGCATGTGAAAATATTTTTGAGTGCTCAAACTCACATTTGGTAAGTAGAATAACAAGGCACAGCCACTTTGGGAGTGAAGTTGGAAGTTCTGACTGACAACCTGAAATGCAGCCTTGTCTCTCTCCCTCGCATTAATATTGGCTCAAGCTCTGTGACACCAACCAGGGGGATCAGCTGTAGTTTATCAGAGGCCAGCCCTTTGCTCAGGAGCTTTGCTTTTATATACCACTTCAATCTAAGATTTTCAGGTGAGGTAGTCCAGTTCTATGTTGCTCTCAGCTAAAAATAAGTCCTAAGAATTACAGGCTTTCAACCCATTAGCTGAGAAGAATCACTTGTGTCCAGAGTTGCATCATTTTTGGCTGGCATTCAGTGCACTATGACAAGTATTTATTCACCTAGAAGAGGACGGAGGAAGCTTTGTGGATTGCAGCTGAAAGCACGATTGGAGTGAAATTGTTTCAGTAGTGCATAAGGGCCAAGAATAGTTTTTTAGGCTGAAGGAACCACATGGGGCTGTTCTGCATCATGTACTGATATGGGTTTTAGGACTAAAAATAAAACAGTATTTTTGGCTGAAAAAAAAAAGTTTGCCTTCAGCTCTTTTCCATCAGGTAATTTGGAGTAAAAATATGTACCACCTAATGCTGTTTCTCTATGGACAGCAGCAGCAGCCGCCTCCTCCCAGCTGCCTCCCACAGCAGCGCAGCTCCGGGGCTCCCCCAGGCCCTGCCTTTGGGGTGCTCTAACCTCTGTGGGCTTCCAGTGCCACCAACAAAGGCGGCACCCAGGGGAACAGGGTAAGGCCGAGGGGCGGACGCAGTCCCCGGCAGCGATTTACCTCAGCGGCCGAGGCCCCAGCCGCCGCTGGGGGAGGGTGACGCAGTGACCTCACCGCCGGCGCCTCAGGGAGAAAAGGGCGGGCGAAGGGCAGCGGGCCTGACATCCCCGCCAGCTCCCCCACCTTCCCACAGGGCTGTGCGGGGGGCAGGAGAGGCTGCGGTGCGCGCGCACTTCCGGCAGGGGGCGCCCGCGCTCCCGCGGGAGGGGGGGAATGGGGAGACGTTCGCGCGCAGCAGCTGGCGGACCGCCCCCTTTCCCCCTCCCACCGCCCGTGCGCGCGGCGCGGTGACGTCACGAGGGCGGTGCCTGCGCGAGGGCGAGGAGGGGAGTGCCGTCGCCCATCCGGGTCCCACGGCGGAGGCAGGGGGCGGGGCCTGCCCTCACGTGACGTTGCGTGGCGGCGCAACCGCCATCTTGTGTTGTTGGGGCTGAGGAGTCGCTGTGGCCGTGAGGGACTCTCCGTCCGGGAGCGCAGGTAACGCCGTCCCACCGGCTCCCTGCCCCCGCCACCGCTTCGGCCGTCCCCGCCGCCTCCCCGCCGCCGCGCTCCCGCCGTCGCCGCGCTCCCCGCCTGCGGGAGCGAGCCTAGGCCGCGCGCCGAGCACCGGCCTTGCCGGCGGCTGCTGTCCGCCGCGGGTGCCGCAGCCCCGAGGCGCCCTGCGGCCTACCGGGAGGCGAGGCCCGCCCCGGCCCGGCGGCGAGGGGCGCGCCCGGAAGGCCTGCCCTGCGCTCCTGGCGATGGGCTTTTGCAGGGCTTGTCGGGCCTGGCCCCGTTCGGGGGTGCAGGCCTTGCCCTCTCCATGCGGCTCCTTGGCAGCAGGTCCCGGCAAGGGGAGACGGCGCCTGTCAGGTGACGGCGGGGAGCCCGGGGCTCCACACGCCCTGCGGGGCTGGCAGCTGCGTCCCCGGCGCCGTCTCCCCTCACACTGACCCTTGTGAACTCGCCCGTCCTCGCCCAGCCCGGTGGGAGTGGGCCTGTGTTCCGGCAGCGCCGCGGGCAGGTGCGCCCTCATTGAAGCCTCCCTGTGCCCCGCTCCGAGCACGCCCAGCCCTGTCAGGTTATACAGGCAGAGGAAGGAGGGAGCTGTTCGAGCACTCGAGCCTTTCCCCCCCACAGGCAGCAGGGTGTTGGGCGCAGCAGTGACCAGCAGTGTTTGACTGGAGAGGCCTTGGCAGGCTGAAGAGAACATCGATCAGGATTATGTACGTTTGGTATTGATCCAAGACAAGTAGTTTCAGTGTCAACAAAGCAGTCTCTGCTTTTTCAACTCTATGTAATTCCACTTTGAAGTGGGACAAGTTGTAGGCCAAAAGGAGATGTTGTCAAGTAGTACTTCTGCAATAAAACCTACATTTTCCCCAGTAATGTTTAAGCTCCGTGTTATTGGTTTGCTGCTGTAATGCTTTACCTCTCACTGTAATTCTGTTTTCTTGGGTGGGAGGGGAAAGAACTTCAGAATTCTGTTTTCTTCTGTCTAACTTCTTGCTGCTCATTCTATTTTCTTGCTTCAGGAGCTGACTTGGGCAAGTTCCTGGAAAGTACGTGTGAATTTTTTTCCTTTTTCCCTTAACTCTGTTGGTTGCTTTTGTTCTTAAGAAACTTTTTAATAAACACAAATTAATTTGCTGCTTTGTGAATAGAACATTTGGTAGACGCACAGCGTGATAATTGAGAACCTTTGTAAACAAAAATGGGTTGCAGTTGTTGCCACGGAAAGCTTTGTTCTGTTTTTTTTGAGCTCCAGTAGATACTAAAGCTTCAGAGCTTTAGTATTATGAGGTGTTGGTGTTCTTACCATTCACTTGAATAGGCATCATTTGAACAGTTGAGGTGTCCTAATGAATGCTGGGAGTATCAACAGAAATGTTGGAGTGTCTGTTGCCCCTTTGGCAGCCACTTCACTCCCCCAAGCTCATATAGTTTTACAAGTGAACTGGTGTCTACGGTCATGTGTGTCAGTGTCAATTTCTCACTGAATGTGTGATTAAAAATAAATATTCTGTCTCATGGTCAACTATAATAATAAGAAGGTAGAGATTTATCCATGGAAGTTGAATGTCACTTCCAGCAGGACCCACTTCTTGTGTTGAGACTTTGGTAGCCCCTTTCAATATCTGACAATGTTGTATATAAATACTGGGTTTTCTTAATGATTTTAAGGTCTGTTCAGGCTCTCCCAGTCCTTGGATGCATGAACGTGCATGGGGGTACCTGGTCATAGTGTTTCTTTTAAGGACCTTTTCTGAATGGTTTCTTGAGCCTGTCTTTTAAAGCAAGAGCACAGAACTAAAATGCAAAGTAGTCATGTTGCAGTGATGACTTGTTTCACAGGATGCTTACAAAAATAATGTGATACTACAATAAAAACTTGGGCTCTTGCAGATCCTCTTTTCATTACATATTACATCTTAAGAGGACTGTAAAATATCCTCAGAGTCTCCTATTAGTGTTTTTTCTTGCCTTCCAAAACTGTACAGTAAATTAAAAATATGATTTTTATGCTGATGTAAGTGAAAAATGCTTGCAAATAGAGAGTTGAGGGCTTTACAACATAATTTTTCCAACTGTTTTACTCCTCAGTTGAGGAAAAGGCTGTGTGTAAAAGGGGAGTGCAAAGAAGGTTTGTTTGGTTTGGGTTTTTTTAAGGAATTTAGACTAGGCACCATTGCATCTCTTCTGTGCTTGCTGTCTCCTAAGGCCAGTTGTCTAAGTGGTGTTCTATCAGAAACTGGAGTTTCTTATACCTGAATGTCAGAAAAAAGTTGGCAGCTCTTTTAAGATCTGTAGATCCCTCATGTAAAAACAAACTAGATGTCAGAGTCCTATGGAACATCTTGTTGGGGCAGCTGAGGGGCTGAAGAGGTGGTTTGCTACTGTGTCTCTGCTGAAAGATATTTCTGTTTAAACATACAAGGGAAACATAGGTTCACAGTAATTGATGAAGATGAGCTAGGCACCTGGACCATGGTCTTTTCTTTCCTCCCTACTCACTCCTTTAAAGCAGTTCAGGCCTCCAGCTCTTTAGATTTTTTTTGTTTGTTTGAAATACGAAAAATATGAAATTTGATTCTGCCTGCTTTTGTCTGATCTCGTAAGTTCAAGTAACTGTCAAATGTCTGTTTCTTATTCTTTCCTCGATGTCTTTAAAATTTTTTCTTAGGGGTTTTTAAGGACTGATGTTAAATCTTCTCATAGACTGATAAAAAAAAAATCCCTTTCCTAGCATTGTTTCCTCATTTCTCTGTTTGTTTCTCTCAGTGCTTCTGCTGAAAGATGAGTGGAGATAAGCTATATTTAATTCATGATTATAGATAGACAGAGCTAAGGGGCAGAGCAATAAAATTTCTGCTCACAAGCATAAAAGCACAGGCCTGATCTGCCTTCTCCTTCCTACATAGCTTCCTAGAGATCCATTGGATTCTTTGGTAAGAAGAAACCCATCTCTTTGTTACTGAAGAAGCATTTGTGTTGAAAGGGACTCTTTCTTTGTGTGGTTTTCTCATCAAATTATTTTACTTCATCGAGTGACATTTGAAAACCAGGTGTGTGAAATGCTGCAGGGGGGTGGTATTTGCTTTTTGCAGGAATAAAGTCAGTTTTCAGCCCAACTGAGCCTCTCCTCTCCTTTTTTACAGTCAACTCCTGAACATTCTTCAGGTGTATAAATGATCTGGCTTGAAAATTCTCAGAACTGAGAAAACTTAGCAAGTTTGCTCAAGGTGTATAGCTAAGTTATAGGTGGAACCAAGAAGAATTAAGTGCTTTAAATTATAAGGTCTATACAACATTGGCCCTCCTGTGGTTGGTGGTAATGTATCTATATATGTCCATGTAGTTCATCATAGTGATGTTTAATGGCATTATTTTTTCATCTTTAGCTCAGCTGGTAGCAAGGGATTGTAGGAGACCGAGATCTGTACGTTGCTTTGTCAGTAGCTGAGATTGCCACAGTATGTTGATTACAAAATGTGTCCACTTCTCTTTTTTTGCAGAGGGAGAGCTATCAGGCCATTATCTCTAAAGGTGGTTAAATGTTCCTGGAATATAGAAACCGTAGCCATGGCTTGATGTCTGTGTGGGTAACTAGGATGCCATTGAAATTTCTATGTCTCTCTTGGTGTGGAAAGGATGCACAGAATTGTTTTGATGCATCTGAGGTTTTTGGCAAGCATGAAATCAGTGTGTGTTTTCAGGAGTGAGCCTCTCCTGTGATCCTTAAGTGCAGTAACATACAGAAGCTGGATACCTAGACCTCAGGATTGTGGAGAAAAGCAGAAGGGATACCAGGAGCTCTGTAGAGGTAGTAGAGTCAATGAGAAATTTTGGTGGACATTAGAAAATTTGTCTTAAAGTACTGCCTTGATGACAATACCTTTTATATCACTCACTACTTTTTGATTCCCTCAGCTAATTATTAAAGCTGTGCATTACGATTTTCTATTTTTTCGGCCATATGTTTTAAAAAAATCTAGGCAAATAGGAAAGAATGGTTACTTGATGCCTTCTTATATATGTGATTTGTCATTATAAACAAGCTTACCTATAACATGTTGGGGAAATAGACTGCTTAGGAAAATATTTTGGTGTGTTAAGTATCTGTTATTATAGTGGAAAAGGCATGATGCATTGCACTTTAAGAAGGTAATGTTTTGTTACTGACTATTTGGTCGGTTTTATTCAGTAGAGAAACAATTGTTTCAAGTTGTCGTTACTATGAAACACTTCTTTTCCCTCCTGTCACTGACAACAAATTAAAATATGTTAGATTCTGTTGCTAGTATTTTAGGATAAAGATCCTATGTTATGTGACTGGGAGGCTACAGCTGTGTAGATCAGGTTGAGTAAAAGCAGATTTGTGGTCTGTGTGTGGCAGTGTGTCAGTTTGGATTGGAAGAAACAGAAGGAAAAGATGCACTTCATACATCGTGGAGATTACTTTGGGGGAAGTTTTTTGATGATGAATGGATAGTTGAATTTATGTGACTGAATTCAGACTTCAGAGTCAGAATGTCATATGGCAAGGAGCTGGTATGACTGGCAAGTAATGGATGTATAAACTGATTTTTCTGAGCCACCTATGGTAGAATCTGCGGATGATTTAGGTTGGAAGAGACCAGCCTTTGGTGGTTGTCTGTTCCAGCCTCCTGCTCGAAGCAGGGCTGACGTCAGTGTTAGACTGAATAATGTGTGTGATAGAAAGTGAGTGAGGCTGATCGTGGGGAAGTAGCATATGGTGAGCTTTTTTAAGTAAAAGCATCTAATAACTTGATTTAATAAATTGGAGGCCCAGTTTAGCTACCATTAAACCAGTGGAAGCTTTTACATTAGGCTTAGTTAATGCTGAATCATCTGTATATGTAATTTTCTATATTTATGCTATACTAGGCTTTAAGAGTACTAAGGCAGGATCAGGATAACATCACAAGGCAGTTTACAAAGATATGGTTCTTAGATCAAAACAAGTGAATATCTTTAGCAATATTAACATGAAGAGAAGTGATGAGCTGTTAACAAGTGTTGTAATTCATATGTAGGAACAAGTTACCTTTTGACTTCCTGGTTGATGAACATATGCAATCTGATATACCTGTTAATTCTCTCTATTAGGACTCTTTATTAGATACTTTCTCACTGTTGAATATTTTTTTCCTGAAGTATAGGATGCCTCAGAAATGTGTGAGTAGGAATCCTTAAGAAGGGGTGGGGGGAGAGAATTTCTACAAAGCCCAAAGAAGCTGCTTTTGTAAATGACATTTAAAAACAAAAACAAAACCACCCCTCCCCCTGTCCCTCCCCACCCCCCAGCAACCCTGATCTGTTAATTCAATGAATGTTTTCAGTGAATGTAGTTTGAAGCTTTGTTCTGCCACTTTGGGTATACATACAGGTTGTATAATGTGTGTGGTGAGTGGGGGAGAGGTGCTACGGGCTGGTTTTGGTTGCCTTCATGCAGTCTGGCTACTGGGCTCGTTGGGGAGCAGGTAGACAGACTCAGCATCCTGATCTGTAACATCTTGTGGAATGGCACAGACTAAATATTTACCTCCCAGCAAATTTGTATGTTGGAGGTAGACAGATGTGGAAGTGATTTTTCAGCTGGAAAACAAGAGTGCTGGCAGGATTTTTGGGACAGGATTTGGAATGAGAAGTGGTTTGCGTTCCAGCCAGTGGCAGGGCCAAGGGCGTGGTCTCCTGACTCCGCTCCGAGCTTAATCGCTGGTGTCTGCCTTTGGCTGGAAGCGTTGGAGTAAGGTGGAGGTCGTGCTGCTTCTGGTGGAGAAACTGCTGAAAGCTTTCACATTTCATGTTCAGGTGAAGCAAGAAG
The DNA here is from genome assembly GCA_028020825.1 of Podargus strigoides. Taxonomy (NCBI): domain Eukaryota; kingdom Metazoa; phylum Chordata; class Aves; order Caprimulgiformes; family Podargidae; genus Podargus; species Podargus strigoides. Next base: position 24,477,856 of record CM051628.1, on the reverse strand, counting down.
TGGATAGCTTTCTAACCTACCTCTAACCACCACATTCACAATAGTAGGTAGGAAAGGAGGAAAATATCTGGCGTTGTGATATTGAATGTTCCTTTATTTTTCTTGGATTTTGTTAGGTGTGCAAGCCTCCTTAAGTCAGTCTTTGTCATCCTGTCCCAGAAGAGCTTCAGTGCCTACTTCTTGTATTTGTCATTCTTGACTGCGGTACAGCATGTTGCTAGCTGCAGCCCTCCATGAAGCTTTAGACAGATCTGTATGAAGTGAGCAGAGGGTGAGCAGTTTGGTCCTGCCATTGAGAACTTAACTGACAATTTTTGACCAGAAACTGCTGAGAGATTGAAACACTTCTGCAATGACTTGAGGCAGGAAGGTTACAAGACTTTAAGAGATCTAAAAATGTAACTGTAGTAATAGAGGCGTAGTTTCAGGAGAACTGGATGGTTCAGACATTGTTCCCTTAGGAGAAACTTCTTTTTGGCATGTGGGTAGATAGGCCTTGAAAAATTCACCGCCTTTATCAGGGTAAAGGCTTGGTAAGCCAGAAGGGACAACTGTGACTCGTCTGGCATCTTGTGTAATATGAGTAATGGATTTTTTTTTCTTATTAATTTTCTGTTTAAACTAGAACATAGTTTAAAAAAAATCATTCAGTGTTGACCTGAAAAGAACTTACTCTGTTTATCTCTGAATTTCTTGCTTCAGTCCCTTCACAGAATAAACTTTACCTGCATCATCATTTACAGACTGAGCAAGATACTAAAATTTTTCTCAAAGCTCAATAAATAAAGCTTTAGTATTGTTTTTTTTTTTTTCCCCCACTGTAAGGCATATCTATCATGTTTTATCCATTTTTTAACACTTGATATATCAGCTTTCTTGCCTTATGAACAACAGAACAGGACAGAGTATCCCTGCAGTGATAAAATCCACTCTATATTTATTCTCTATTTCCTTATTTCTGTATTCAGTGTTTTCTGTTAGCTCTTCTAGTCAGTGTTGTATTGTATGTTCCTTTTCAGCTGATTAATATCATAAATCTCAGACTGGTTTCAAGACTTTTTCCAGAATAGTCTTGCATTTGTTGTCTGTCACCTGTGTTTTCTGCTCATGAGTCTTTCAGTTGTATGCTTGGCCTTATTAAATGCAACCTGCTATACTGGCCTGAGTAATTGAATAATTCATAATGGTATTATTGATGATGTGTCATTTCCATTATTTACCATGTCCATGTTTGGCATCCTCAGGTTTTAGAAGTTACATGGGCCAGTGTTACAGATTCTGTAGAAGTAGAGGATAGCTTCTTACCCTTTACTCTGAGAATGTTTAGCCTGAGATTGGTTGTAGATTCTTTTAGAAGAAAAGGTTAAAAGAAAAAATAGGTTGTGATGATTTGAGACTTTTCATGTGGTTCTGATAATTTTGTCCTTTAGCATTCCACTTAATAGAACTGTCCTATGGAAGTTAAAATTTATTTTAACATTTAACATTTCACCTGCTTGCTTGAGCGGTGAAATGTCTACTCTTACAAAAGTATATTTTGATTGAATGTCTTCCATAAATCCACATTGCCTGGCCTTAATTATGTCAGTGTCCTTTAATCAGTGTTGTCTGCTTTAGCCGGTGATTAATTTCAAACAGACTGATAGTGTAGCCACCTGAGTCATCCTGTTTGCCTCTGTCCTTAAAAGGTAGCTTGCATACAGTTCTGGATCTTCTTTAATATTTCAAGAATTAGAGAAAATCAACATTAATTATTCAGTCAACTTGTTGTGTTTGCTTTTTTTATTAAAAAAACACAGTTCCTGGCACTGAAATTAGCCAGCTCTGGTAGCTGCCTGTGGAATGTTTTCTTGCTTAAGGAAGGTGAAGTTTTATTGTCTTGATGTAATGTTGCCGTTGCTTGGTGGAGCGCTGCTGTTAAATTCCTGTTCCAAGTTTATTTAAAGAGAACCCAATTCCTTGCTCTTAAATCTGCTCACGTTAGATTTCCATTGTGTTCTTTGGCTCTTAAAATTTTCAGCCAATTTCTAGATTAAAAAGACTGTTTCAGACCTACAGTAGCAACAGAGCTACCTTGAAAGGAAAGGATACTTTTCTTCCTAAATGTCCCTGATCAAACAGTACACTTTCAAAATAAAATAGCTATGTATAGGAAGGGTCAGCGGTATATCTTTTTTCCAGGATGTAAGTTTCCAAAGTTAATAAAAAAGCCTAAGCAAGCAACAGCCTCAAAGCTACAAATTGCAGTGGCAGTCCAAGTCTTTAATGTTTTTTGTCAGTAGGAAAGATTAGATGGGCAGACCTGAATGCAGTCATTGCCTAGACTCAACTTGGGATGCTAAGAATCAGTTTATCTCTATGCAAAACAGCAAAGCATCTTGGTGAGACAGATTGCCATGTGGTACAAGCTGACAGAATTCTGTAATGGAAATGTAGGAATTGAACATTGCCTGAAAAATCTTAACTCAAGTGCCTGTGAATAAGGGACAAGCCTTAAAATGGCAATTTCGTGTAAATCCTGAGGTTGAGCAAAGTCTGGAAAACATGGGGGTTCAGATCTTTCAGAGTCTCTGAATAACAGCTTTTTGCCTAGGTATTTATGTCTAGGTAGCTATGTTTTAAAAGAACAGAGCTTGTGGCCAAATGTGCCACAGTAATTATAGACGTTCTGTAGATTTTTTGCAGCTGAAACATCTTCTTAAGCATTATGACACACAGATCCAGCCAGTAGGATCAAGTTCTGACTTGTGTCTGAAGCAGACATTTCCAAGAACTTTAATAGATTTGTCAGGTCCTAAATAGCACGCTTGAAAAAAAATTTACTAAAACCATGAGCTTGCTAAACCAAATGTTGTACCTAAAGCCAACCAGTGGAATGAGTACTAGTGATAGCAATTTCTGTACCTATATTACCTGTTAATTGTGAGTGAAAGCCACTTAAAGGCTTAACGTTATCGGATTACATCTTGTGTCTGCTCAGAGGATGGACTTCTGACTTCCAGAGTACTAAGCTGCTGACAAAATAGAAAGGATGTTTTTTGCCTTGCCAGCCCACTGGATGGTGATAGTGTTGATGTGATTTCTTCTTTTTTCAGTCTTGCATGCTGACAGTGGGTCTGTGGCTGCAGTACCACCCCAGGAAAATGGGGTCCCAGTTCCAGTCTGTGGAACAACTACAGTTTATGACATTTTTCCCCCCAAAAATGCAGCAAAACTGTTTGTAGGGTTGCACTGGCACCTTAAGGATTGACCCAGATTTGAAGAAAAACTTGGAGAAATTGCTCCCCTTTGAAGGAGTGGTGGCAAGTCCTCAGGTAGCATTCTAGCCCGGACAGTGGTACTGACTGAGCATTATCAATGTATGGCCTCAGTTTCTTGCTCCAACTTAAGGCAGTCCCTATGTGCTCTTTGCCCATTTAAAACCTGTGGTTGTGCAGATTCCTCAATCAATAGCATTAATTGGTAGAAAAACTTGGTTCACAAAGGTCTAGCAGTTCAGAAATGGGCTTTTCCCCCATCAAATTACATGAAGAAGGAAATGTGTTAGGTGTATATTATTCTTGTGGTTTTCCATCCTGAATGAGTAAGGAGGTAGCATAGATAAAAAATACCAAAATTAACATTTTAATTATTAATATTGAAGTTTAGAGCCTCAGAAAGTTATCTAGGTGATGAAGATGTGATAAATTTATACCTTTTCCTTGGCCAAAATAGTTAAAAGGGAATGAATGATCAGGTCATAAATGTCTTCATTCCTCACCCTTTTTCTTGCTCCACCCTGACTCTTCCTTCTCGCAGTGCGAGCCTCGCGTAGGCCACCCCAACTCGCCTTTCCAGTTAGTACAGCTTCTCCTCTGCGCCCCAGCTACTGCGTGTTGTGCCTCCCTGTCAGCGGTTCCTCTCCAGTTTGACTCCTGTGCTCTCACCTTTTGGCTGCTGCTTGTGAACTGGCAGAGGCAGTGCACAGTTTCTGCTTTCCTTATCTTGTCTGTTCTGACGTGGTGAAGTGTGTTCCTCTTGCACACTTGCTCTCTTAGCTGTCTTGAGTATTTTTTTCGTGTTCCCCTCCTCACAAATCATTACCTGTCTCCAGCCTGCCTCCTTTCCAAGTGTTTTCCCTGAGCACTGCTTTGCCTGTAATATCTTTTTCATGTGTGTCTTATTTCTGGGTAATATTGCCTATCAGAGTACACCTACTCAAATCATCTGCAAATCTGTTTTTTATTCTGGGGTTTTCTCCTGCTCAGCTATGATTTCATCCACTTACAGGTGTCTTGTTTTTAATTCAAAATTAATACAGACAGAGCTTCTAGGGAGGAAGCAACTTACCGTAATGCAACACAGAAAAGGAAGCCAGCGAAGAGTTCCCAAAACAAAGTGTGGTGGCCATAATGAGAGATGGGGAAAGCCATTTTGCAGCTCAGTGGGATGAGATGAGCAGGCTTTGAGTATGCTTGTAGGTGCCAACGTGCTTAGGAATCTAGTGGCGAAAGATGACACAGTATCCTCAGTTTTGGGAAGGAAACTCGGAGGCTGAAGAGGAGTGAGCCCCAGTGGGTCCAAAACTAGTCAGCTGCTTGATACTAACTGGTTTTTAGTGCTTTATACTTCCATGTGATGCTTTTCAGCTGTGTTTTCATTGTGGTTTAACATTCAGTGCCAGCTTTCTGGTATTACTTATACTAACCTAGCTTTGATGTTAGGAGCTAAAGATCCCAGGTTGCCTGGTGATCCACATGGGTCGATCTGAAAGCTCTCCCCCCCCCCGCCCCTTAGCAGAAGGATTACAGGCATTGCAGGAAGCAAAGGGACAGCCGTCCAGTTAAGGCTAGTGGGAATTGTGTGAGAGGCTTGTCTCTGAAGAAGTGTGCACGATGGGTTGCTGGAATTGCCCCACAGTATTGTCACATGTGACTGCTGTATATCGTCTTTAGGTACCTGACCTTGTAGTTTGATTTGCAGAATGCTGAATGGATGTACCATGAACGTTGTAATGAGCTGTCGGGTGCTTCAAAAAGGCAGCCCAAATCAGACCAAGATCATCTCAAACTAGCTCTGTAAGGCCAGCTGGATATTTTTGTATTAGCTTCTGGTGCATGGGATAATCCCATTTCATTATATAGGGTTATTGTGAAAATAAACATTGCAATTTGTGTATGAATTAGATTGTGTATGGCAAAAAGCTAATATGGCATGTAGTATAAAATACATGAGCCAAATGTTGATTGGCAGGTTTAGGCTGCAGAGAGTTTGCAGCTATTTGTAATCGTATGTCCAAAAGATTTGGGTAGAATCTGCTGCAGCAGCTTGAGCATGGCTTGTGGGGTTTTTGTGGGGTTTTTTGTGGTTGTTTTTTGTGTTTTTTTTTTTTTTCATTTTCTAGCTGTAAGGCTGTTGATTTTTCTTTTTTTAACTTTAATATCATTACTTCACTAGCATATATAAAAGAAAAAAATATGTCCTTTGTTTGGTTTTGTCTTTTCTTCAGAAATTAATGCCCTTTCCACTTCTGTCTCCTCATGTTTTGTTTTTCCTTTCCATCACCTTTTCATTGAAAGTACAGGCAAACTTATGAAGCTCCTTGTGTAGTCAGTCCTTAGGTCTTTTAACAGAGCAAAGCTCCCTCCCTACCATCTGTCTTCATGGGTTTTTGGAGTCTAATCAACCAGTTTCTGTAGGTAGTGCTTCAAATCCTTTTTTGTTTGGGCTTTGGCTACAGTGTATATGATTTTTTTATTTTTTTTTTTTCCTAAAAAAAAAAAGCCCTTTCTCTGCAGTTGGGATTTTTGCTGTTGCTGGGAAAGAAGGAGGAGCTGTGTTTTCTTACTGCAGAAACCACTTCTTCAGGACTGCCTGGGCTGGACTTGGTTCTTATAGGGAAAACTTCATAGCCTTCCCTTAGTGTTGTCCTTCTCTCCAATATGGCTTCATATGCTGTTGTCCATGTGCTCTTGATATATAGGAACTTGACCTGACCTTCAGTAGTGTCTGCAGGACCTTGGCTAATAGGAATGAAAGTATACAAAGTCTTAAGTTGTGCATTTTTTTTGCTTAATAAAGATAAGAATGAGAGAAATACTGTGAACTGCAGATTTAGGAGGATGTCACAGCATTGGATGTGCTCAGTCTTTAGAAGGCTTATTTGTCAAGAGTGAGCAGTGGAAATTTCTTGAATACTCTGCCACTCAACTGGCAAATCTTTCTTGCTGTAATGCTAGTGGTTTTTTTATCCTCTTGTAATTGTCAGGAAGCTGCAATTCTGTTAATTAAGCATTACTGTTCTTAAAGAAGAGGATTATGCATCAAGTTCTGTGTCTGGTTGTCTTGTGATAATCACTGATTTGAAGAGGGACTGTTTGTACAAATGGTTTCTTCAGACACCTTGATCCAGTGTCCTGTTTGAGCTGTTAAAAGAGGAGTTTAGGGAAGAGACTTTGATGCAGTTACTCTTGTATTAGTAAATTAATCTGTGTTAGAAAGCTGAAAGGAGTTCCTTTAAAAAAAAAAAAAAAAGCATATATTCCATGTAGTTGGTCAGGGTTTTTTTCAGTTCTTTGCATGACCAGGTATGCTTTTGTATTGTGAAGAAATTTCTGCAGGACTGTATTAATCCAGTTGTTTTCATAGTCAACCTCTTTATTTTTCAGGTTCACGCTTTTTAAAAAAGAGGAATAGAACAGGAAAAAAATGGCAGCAGAAACTCAGACACTTAACTTTGGGCCTGAATGGTGAGTGTTTTCTGGTTTATGAGGCTCTAAAACCTTACCTAAAAGTTTTGAAAAAACATTGTGAATTTCTGTCCTTTTCAGTCCTAATTGGGACTTTGGGACTGAGTGGGTTGTAATGCCTTTGTTCCATACTGCTTCACCCCAGTCCCTGGCCTGTGACTGAAAGCAATACTATAAAATTAGTCCTCAGTTTGTAAATTGGCATTGTGTATGAAATGTTTTCATGTTGTGATAATGCAGAGCATTCACATTGCTATCAGATATCTCAGGGAGGAAAAATGTTAATGATCTCAGAGGTGTACACAAAGTAAGTGAAGAAAACATGTTTTCTTGTTTGGTCTTTCCGTATGATACATATTAATGAAGTTCTTGAAACTGTCTTTACTGGACTTAATTCTATAACTAAGCAAACTTTTTTCCAGTATTACAAAAATAAGTCTATGTGGAATATGTTCAAAGCATGCATTTCGTCTCCTATTCTCTTGCACGTGCACACTGCAAAGCATCAGGAAAAAGGAGCTGTTGTGTTACGGGGAATCCATGACGTATAATCTTGTGTCAGCAGTTAGTTTTCAGGCTTGTCTCACAGCATCCTCTTGGCTTTTGCTAAAGAATAATTGCAATAAGGTGTGATTATAGTTCAGTGTTTGTTCCAGTTTCATGTTGAAGTGTTGGTGACTGTGCGATTACGAGTTCTGGCTGGTGTGGTTTCTGAAGGGTGATGTGATCTTTAAGTGTGTAAATGGGAGTGTGGAGTGGTTAGAGGAAGTATAATTACTGCATAGCATGTGGTAAGACTTACTGGAATAACATACTCACTTTTGCTGACACATTTTTATACACAATGTACATAAATTGGAGAGTATTCAACAAAGAAATAAGGCATGATTTGCAGCCTGGAAAACAATGAGAGCTCAGTCTATTTTGTGAGATTGAAATAAGGTTAAAGAATGACTTTATCACTATCTATAAATACACCCACCAGGCAGATATCTTATGCTGGAGTGCTCCTCAGTGTAAGAGGCAGCCATGATTAGATTCACTGATGGATGGAAGCCAAAGTTGTATAAAAAAAGAGAAGGGGGAAGGCAACTCTAAAAAAAGCACATAATTTAACAGTAGCTTGATTGCTGTGTCATGGTGAGGGGACTTCCATCTCCATTTAGTTTAAAAAACAGATTAGATTATGCATGAAAGTATGTATTATACTTCAGTGAGTTACTAGATTTTTAAAGGAATAACAGTAAAATTCTAAGATTTATAATTATTCTTTAGGGTTGCAATATAGTCATGTCTGTCATGTATGCTGTTGTATCACTGACTAGTGAAACTCTTGGTCACATTTGATCTGGATTGGGAGTTGAACATTACTCTGAGCCATCTAATCCTTTGAATAACGCCTCTCCAGGTATTTTTGGTTTGGAAGTGGTATGGAAAGAAACTGCCACTGGGTGGCACCAAACTAAAAAAAAAAATAAAATAAACATTTGACTTGCAAATTACATTTTCCTTTCTCTAAAGATAAAAGAATAATAAACCAAATCAAAACCTGCTTCAATAATTAGGTGAAAGGCCTTTGAATCAATGTTTTGGTTTAGAGCACCTTCCTTTCCAGGGATTTTGTGATTGTTGAGAATATTTCTCATTGTTTTAATTGTCTAAGATGCACATCAAGGAGAATGTAGGAAAATGGTCTGGGTTTTGTTTCTTGACGCACATCCTTTTGTAAAACATTCCTCAAACTTAAAAATACAGGATGTTTGGGTAGCTGAGGAAATGTTTGTATGGAATGAGACTAATCCACCTGTAGAGTGGGAATAATATGCTACAACTGGAAGATATTGCGTACAAGAAGTTGAGTAGCTTACCTGTGTGGGAGGGGACCAAACTCAACAGCATATTTATCTGTTACTGTGAGCTAGACTGCTGCTTGAAATGTCTCTGATGTAAAGTGTGGCTGTATTTTCTACACTTTCTTTTTATTGAGACGCTAAGCTGAATGATGGATGTGCTCTCTGAAAAATGCCATTAATTTTAAGTTCTGGAAAAGGAATTTGGAGTAGAGCGGGCTTCCAGAGACACAGGAAGAAACCTGATTGCAAAATTTACTGTCCTATGCTGTTTGTTAAACTTTACTAAACATCTGAATAAACCTTTTCATTAGCTTGTTTGCCACACTGTGCCTAGTGTGGTAAGAATTTTTCTTGTCAAAAAGAAGCTGTTGTCATTAATACCTATGGAAGACTTACAACTGAATTTTGTGCAGGCAGTGTAAATAGCTTGGGCAAGGCTTTAGGGGTGTAGCTAGCTGGCTATATAGTCACCATAAGAGTTCTCCAGGGGATGAGTTGAATTCCTTGATGTGTTGTGGGACTTTTCCTGGCTATGGGAAAAATGAGGGAAGCTCTTTCACTCCTCTTGGTGAAGCACCAAGTTTTAGAGTTTTGAAGTCAGACTGTTAACATCTTTCCTTTACTTTCAGTACTGGATTTATTTTGTTTGTGTCCAATCTATAAATGTGCGGAGGGATGATGGCATAGGTGAAGATACTTTCTCCTCAATTCAATTCCCTTTGCTTTTCTGCTTTATTTTAGGCTGCGAGCTTTGTCTAGTGGCGGGAGCGTGACTTCCCCTCCTCTGTCTCCGGCTTTGCCAAAGTACAAACTAGCAGACTATCGCTATGGGAGAGAAGAAATGTTGGCACTTTTTCTAAAGGATAACAAGGTGAGCAGGAAGAGGAAGGCGACCTGATGTGTGTGTTCTAATGACAGTCTTGTGATTAGGAACAGTTATTTGTACTTTGTGATTATGGACCAAGAAATTGTGTATCCCTTGGCAAAGAACCGAAGAGATTCAATTTTGGGTTGGGTTTTTTTTTTGTGTGTGTGTGCTTATTTGATCCCACTCTTACTGCATTCATTGTGTTTGATTCTTTTTGCTGCTTTAGGGCCAGCTTCCTTGAGAACATAAAAACATCTGATGGTCATATTCAGTCCCACTGCCACAGATGACTGAGGGTTAAATTCTCCTTGCAGCTGCTCAGATTTGCTTGCCTCAGGAGGATTTTATTTCATAGGGTGTAAAATGGTTATTTGATTCAGCTTGAAAGTCAGGCAATAAAATTAGCAAATTATCTGGAAAAGGCAAAAGCTCCCCATTTATCTTGACTTAATGTAGCTCACTGTAGCAGGTAACCAGCCCAATGAGAGCAGTCCTCAAGTTGTTCACTTCTCTGGGACTTGGGACACAAATACAATCTAGCATGTGTAATACAAAAGAGCAGTGAAGACAGTCAAGAACTCCCCTCTGGTTTAATTTCAAATGGAGATTCTCAGTGATAGAAGTCACATTTCGGAGGGTGTTTCAGGCAAATGATTCATCCATTCTGTATACGTAAACATTAGATTTTTCTGTAGATGGTGGCAGAGGGTGGTTTATTGTTGCAACAGGCACATAGTGACTTGGAAGTTGAATCCCTTTGAGAGCCTTACCCTCGAGTCAGGGAGGGACTGCAGGAAACTGTCAGGTTGTGCCTTTAGCTTTGCATCTAGATGTGCACACATACCTCTGTGTTCTTGCCCTACCATGACTGTGCTGACATTTTCATACAGTGCTGGGAGCCCTGCATTGCTTATACATGGATTCAAGGGTGTTGAATGTCAAAAGATTTTTCTAAAGCTATTAAGTGTGTTATAGCTTAAAGCCATGCTTTAATATGCAGACTTATCCTACTCTACTTTGAGAAGCTGTGTTTTAAACCTTGATGTTATGGTTGAGTAAGTCAGCCTGCAGATATCATTGTTTTTTGCAATTTGTCTATGTTACATCAGATGATGATAAGACCTCTACAGCTGTGACTGATTCTGAACATCCTATTAATACCCTGTGTTACAGGAACATTCATACCAATGGTTATGAATGGTCCAAAAGAATCCTCCTCCCTGTTAGCCAGAAGGGAATTATTATTAGTGTGTTTTGCTTTTGATAGACATGTGTTTGCATGGTGTTGAGTAATTCCAGTTATTGAAACTGAGAGTACTCTCAACACCGTTTCTAGTCAGCTACTAGATGTGATGTTTTTAAGCTGTATTTTGTATCCTAGTCCTTTTTCACTGTGTCATCTTCAGTCTTTGCTAGCCAAAAATTAGGCAAAGTTGCATCTCTGATTGAAAGCAGGAAGACTTCTGCTAGCATAGGCCCAGATGAAAAAATAAAACTCCAGGATGCTTTGCTTCAATTAAAATTAGAAGTCTTTAGTATTGTGAACTAGATATTTTTGAAAAAGTTCTCTGTTGGCATAATTCGAGCTCACTTGGCTGTAATTGCAGCTTCTTGTCCATGTGCTCAAGGTCACATCTGCTGATGGAACTTCCACCTGATGATGGACTGATTAAAAATTAGTGTTAACATTTATTTTGGTTTAAATTGTCAGTATTCTCTACTTAATAAATCTATACCTATAGTTTCACTTTACTTTTTAAATTGTTTTACTCTCCTTGTTGGTTGTAAATTGGAAATGCTGACTTTAAATCAAATACAACCTCTGTGCTATATATGGTAGTTTTGTTAATATATAAATAAAAACCTGGCTATAAAAGTGCATTGAAGTTAAAGCAATACTTTCTAAGTTTACTAGATGAAATTTCACTGGGTTCAGATTTGACCTACAGTGGTGTGAAAGTTTAAATTCTGATGTGTATGATCTTGATACTTCACATATTATGGTTGTAGGTGGTGGATGCTTTGTCTATAAGAATATTCTTTTTCTGGGGACTGTAAATTTCAGTGGAGCTACACCCACCCCCAGGAAATGTTATTGGAAGTACTACTGTACTGGGTAGATGGAGACAGAGTTGGCAGGATAAAAACTTTTTTATAAATCACAGTATGTGGCATCATCCCTGAAATGGAAATACTTGGTATATGTGTATGCTATTTTCCTTTCATACAGATACCTTCAGACCTTCTGGATAAGGAGTTTCTGCCTATTTTACAAGAGGAGCCCCTGCCACCACTGGCACTTGTACCTTTTACAGAAGAAGAACAGGTTTGTATCCTGTTGTTAGGAAAAAAATAAAAATCATTAGGTTGTCATTAGTGTAAAGGCAAAATAAAGAGTACGCCTCCATTAAAAGCCACATTAAAATTTGACATTAGCAGATTTCCAGGAAAGAAATTATGAAAGCATATGAATTCCATTCATGCTCAATTATTATTTTAAATTTGGACACATGTTTTTCATACAATATTCTGTTGATGGCAGACAATCTGATTCCATTTCAGAGGTGACTGATCTGAGTAGTTTGAATGCCCTTGCTTTTTAAATTCAATTCCTAGCAGAGAAAACTGTCTGCCTCCCTCTGGATAAATGCCTCTGACTTTTGACTCTGAATTGATTCCCTCTTTCTGGCTGTCAGAACTTCTGATTGTGCAGTTGCTATCTGGTTTGTCATGTTCCTTAGCAATTTTATTACTTCAGAATACTGTGGTTTGATTTGTTTCTTTTCTGATAGGAAGACGAGTTATTTTTACTGAGTTGTAATTTGATTTTTGCAGGGGTGGGGAGGGTTAGTATTAGTTTCTTGAGATTTCAGAGCATCTTCCTTTGTTTGCCCTGTGCTATTGTATTCTGAATTTTTCATTATCTTTCTGTGCCTGAGTATTCTGGCATATCCTTCTGGAATTCCTTCCTCTTCGGAGCTGATTCATATTTCCTGTGTCTTTTTAGCGTGCTATCCTTTGACATAAGGTGCTAATAGTTTAGCTTTTAATCAGCAGTCATATTTAAGTTCATGTGAATACACTGTAGGCACTTCATGTCATAGTTAATCTTAAAAGGCAACTGAGGCTCAGCTTCAGGGACAGGTGGTCCTCTGCTGCAGTGCCCAGTATTTCATCAGTCCTGAAAACTTCTGAGGAGTTAGTGTGTACTCTGTCACTTATTTTTTCCTGCTCCTTTTCACCTGTAATGCTACAGGAGTCTTCATGGTTGGTTTAACAGTTCTCTCCAATCTCCACAAAAATCTTAATCTGAAAGAAAAGATCCATACTCCCTTTTTAAGAAAGTCTTTCATTTAATGCTTTCTGGGGACCCAGAGGATGTGAGTAATCTGTGTTTTGGTTTTTTTTTTTTTTTTTCTTGTCTGAAGATCTTTTTTCTTCCCTCAGGACCGATTTGAGATACCAAGGGAATGGTATTATTTAAGCTACCAGAAATTCCTGGTGTTTGTTCCCATGACATAATAAACGTGGTTTGTTATCAAGAATCATGTTCAGAAGTGATCTTGAGGTGAATATTAATGGCTTTGCTGCTAGTTGTGGTGCAGGAAAGCTCTTTCACCTAAGGTTGATAAGAGAGCTTAAAACACCTTGGTGCCCCCTCTGTGAATGCTGAAGGTCAAATCCTCTCAGAACTGGGGGAATGGAGATTTGGGAGTCCTGTAGAGGACAGGCTTGATAAGAACATGTACTTTGGGGTAGTGTTCAGTTGAAACTGAACCTGTCAGGCTTACTCTAGGCTTGAATTCAGAGCGATTCTTGCTTGTAACCCAAGTTAATACACCTGATAGCATTGTAGTTGTATGTGTAGTGTGTCCAGGAAAAACTTGTCTCAAGCGTATTTAAAGGTGTGTTATCTAGAGGTGGATGATAGATAATGTTAAGCTTCAATTTGTTTAGTCCTGTGGAATTTATGTAGAACATCACCTTCCTGGTGATGAGGATGCTGAGTTAACCTAGAATTCAACTAATTCACCTTGTAGTAAGTTTTGGCATGTGACACCATAGATTTGTCTAAGATCTGTTTCCAGGGAACTATCTTTTGAAGAAACGGTTTCTGCAGATAGCTTTAACAGAGGTTTCCATCACTGACCACTGGCAATATGCAGCATTGCCTTTGTCTTTTTTTCTGTTACTTATTCCTATTTGCCTTTGGAAAGAATTCAGTTGTCTTAATCTTACCTGCTTGTGGAGTAGGGTTGTCTCAAGCTCTTGCTGAATATGATGGAGGAGTTCTTGTGTCGTCATGCGTTTTGTTTCTGATGTCTGTTTCTTGGGGCCTCTTCCATTTGCTACTAAAGAATTAATTGAGCCTCTGTTTTGGGGCAGCTTTGCTCTTTGGTGTGCATTGTCAGAGATGGACACTGAAGTAATATACTCATCAATAGGAGGGTGGTTTTTGCTTTTTTGACTTTGCTTTTTTGTTACTTTTTGTGATCTTACCATGTGGGTGATTATCACTGTGCATGTTACAAGGACTGCATCTTCACCACCGCAAGCTCTACAGAGGGGAGGGAGAATTTGTTCAGAGTTTAGGCAGACAAGTCAACTGTTTTGTTCTTACTGGAAAAATAAGGCTTAAAAAATTAAGGAATCTCCCTTGCAAGACAGTGAATCTGATCAGTAGCTTATTTCTGTAGTAAAATATTTCACGACTTCACAAAAAAGCAGAAGTACCAAGAGCAGGAAAGGTGCTGATTTTCCGAGAGGCAAGTGGAGGTGGTTCATTTTGACTTGCTGTTGAAATGGTTACTTTAATCTTTTAAGAACTAGCTAGGAAAATAAAATCAGATTTACTGGAGGCTGACTTTGCTATTTTGCCATGCATGACTAGGTGTTTTTTTTTTTCCCCCCCATCAAGTCTATTTAGTTACCAGTTCTCTTTTGAAGGAAGATGTGCTTTGTGGGAAGAACATCCCAAGCAGTTACGCTTTTTTCTGAAATGTGTTAAAACTCTTTCAGATGTCCGTTGGCTCTGATGTTAGCCATTTACATTTTAAATAGTATATAATTGATTGTCTCATTATTCTCTGAAGCCCTTCGTAGTCATAGTAATTCAGATGAGTTCACATAAGCAATTTGCCTCCTCTAAGCTCCTATCAAGAAGCCTGATACAACAGCTGTTTGGAATGTTTTGCGTTCTAAGTATTTAAAACTTGCATTCAGAAAGTGTGTGTGAATTTGGGTTTGCTTGTTAATGTTTCTGAACATGCTCCTGAATACTTCGGCCTAGTTTCCAACTGTGTGTGCTCAGAGAATGGGGCCAGAGTTGGTTATAATTATCCGTTCTTTATCAAAATAGCTTTTTCTTTAGCAATTATGTTAAAATAAAGTTGGATTTTACTGGTGTTGTTTGTGTTATTAAAATGAGAATCACTTAAAATTCAGAAGTCTTGAATACACTTAGTTTTCCCCAAAGTATGTTACTGCTATGATGCATTTAGAGGAAAAAGACTTACTTCTGCAAAGGAGATTTGGTAAATACAATTTTATTCAAGTTCTGTTCCCCTTTGCATGTTCCTGCTTCGCTTAAAAAGTAAGATTAGAATTGTCAGGTATCTTTTTTTTTTTTTTTGCAACTAAATGGCTGTGTTTAAAGCTGCTGATGTTCTATTCACTTCTGTGCTGGAATCATCTGATGAAGGAGTAGGTGCTCACTTGTTACTTTTAGAGCACAGAAATTTCAGGTAAGTAACTTGGAAGCACTAATATTGACCAAGATCCCTTTATAGACTGCTTCAGCTACTCATCTATCCAAGGAATGCTTTTTCTTGTTAGTGTTAGTCAGTTGTAGAGAATTTGTAATGAACATAAGGAAAGCAAGCTGGTATTAAGCTAAATTTAGGATAATGGTAAGTGTTTCTGGTTTTGTTTTTTTTTTAATAGAGTCTCACCTTGGTTCTTTTTTCTTCTTGGCAGAGAAATTTCTCGATGTCTGTAAACAGTGCTGCTGTCCTGCGGTTGACGGGACGTGGAGGAGGAACGGTGGTAGGGGCTCCTCGAGGTCGAAGTTCCTCTAGAGGTCGAGGTGAGCTCTTAGAGGGGTGTGCTGCAATGTATGCAGGTGACCCTGCTTAAACCTTCTGAAAGATGTTAGATGGACCTTGGTTATAGCCAGATTTTATCAATGCCCTATTTTTTTTTTCCACTTAAGACTCTGAATCCTTTCCAATAAGATATTATTAATGAATATTGTGTTTAGTGATCGTTCTGCTCACCTTAGTGCACGTCTGGTACTTGTGTTCTGTGCCTTTGTCAGATTGGTGGGTATGGAAAGCAAAAGGAAAAGGTAGTTTTGAGGTTGGATAGGAAATTGTTTCATTCAGAATTGTTAGAAATAACTTTAGTAAAGACGTAAAACCAATTTATAGGGAAAGGGGAGAAGAATCCACGCATTTTTAAAACATTAAGACTGAAGCAGGTCATGTTTAGCATTCTGAAAAGTCACTTTTATGTATTAACATCCTGAGGATAAACAGGAGAAGGTTAATGGAAAGATGTAATTGAATCTGGGAGAAATTTGAGTCTTGCCAATTTTAGTGCCTTGCTATAGTCGATGTCTCATCCTGGATCACTTCAAACATTTGCAAATAAATTGAGAAAATGTCCTCAAGCAGTATCACTAGATGCAAACCAAATTGTTAAATCCAGAATTTATCTTGGCAGTTCCCTTTCCGTGTGCATACTGCTGTGAACACTATTTTGGGGGTTTTATATATAAATATGATGAGATACATTTAGAGTACTAAAGCTAATAACTTGGACATATCATGACTAATTCATCATGTAACCTCTGTCTTTGCAGGTGCTTAGGTAAGGTTTCTTTTAGAGTCCTTTCTAATTTAATTCTAAATCACCTTAACTGGTGATATTTCCAATAACATCTTCAGAAATCACTTCCATGCATAATTAAATGCTTGGCCAGAATTTTGCTCTGACTTAATTTGTTCTCTCATTTCTCTTCTCATTCTTTAATCCTACTCCCTTTTTGGCTTACATCTTTCAGATGCATGTAGATTGTCATCTATCTTCTTGTGGCTGCTTCTCAGCTAAGGCATATATACATTTAAATGTATATGAGGCTGTCCCTGGATTTCTGTGTCACTTCCCCTCATTTATTTATCATTGTATTTGCCCACATGCTTGGGGCTTAATTAAAAAAAAAAAATTATGTGCATATATATAGATGTGGGGTGGCACTCTTACTTTGATATACCTTACTGTATTTCTGGTGTATGTTTGAAAGCTGTTGCTTTTTTGCTGTGTGCTTTCCAAGTGTGCCTTGCATTGCTGCCATCCGTGTTTCACTTCTGCTAGGAATACATGTATTGGGTATTCCTTTTCAGATGCATTAGGGCTCAATTCTGTAAGTGAAATGAATCCTACTTAAAATTTGGTGATTTGAGATCGTATGACCACTAGTGTGCTCTCTAGTTTCAGTCTCAAGATACTTTGAGCATTTTGAATTTGCCAAACTACCTTTATTTTTCTTGAGTCAAATTTTCCTTTCTTTTTTTGCCATACTGTTAACAACGAATGTCATCCTTTTGCAGTGAGCAGTGGGTTGCTTTATAATTGCCCCCATGAGTTTCAGTGAGGTCACAGGGTTCAATGTGGCAGAATATGGCTTCTGATCTAGTAATTCTATTACTGAATGTCTCTGTACGTGTAGAAATTTTGTTTGGCAGTAAAGTTTGATTCATTACACTTCAGTGGATAGCTTAAAACTTATTCAGTATTAAATAAGACTGTTTGAAAGCTTCTACTGCATGTATTCCTGTTTTTTCATACTTCATTTGTAAGATACGTTAAGAAAATATTAGCTCAAGAACTTTGTTGTGAAATGATTCTTGTTCACTTACTTTTGTTTGCATCCTCATTTAATCTTTCCCTTAATTTGTATGAATTGTTATATGCTGTGCTTGTTAGGCTACTCTGTCGTTTTCATCTTTTGCCAAGCTGTAACAGACACATTTCTCTACCTTACCCCATTCATTTTTCATTCTTGATGCAGTTTGAAATCATAAATTACTGAGCATTCCCTCTTCTGTTGATGCTGTTTGCTGCTTGTTTCTTCTACTCTTCCCCTTTTCTTTCCATGAACAATTAATCTTGGGCTTTAGGCATGATGAGTCTTCCCAAAGTTTCTCAGCAAACAAATTAGGGCTTTTGCCAGGACAAAATTGTAGATTTTTTTCATAATTATACACGTAATGTTCTTGTAATTAAGGACTTTTCATAAATAACTATTAGAAGCAAAGCTCAGTGTAGGAGTGTTGACATCTAACTTACAAAACTAACACGTTGCTTGCAAGTAGCAAGCTCTAAATGCAGCTCAGTTTTTTCAAGTTACAGTGAAAAGGACTTGGAATTTCTTCACTAAATGAACTGCTTCACTTAACAGTTGAAAAACATTTTTCTTTATTGCTTTGCAAAATTGGCTGGATTCAAAAGGTTATCTGGTGTTTTTAATGAACTTCACAACATTGTATGCAACAAAGCTGCTACTGATCAAATTCAGGCTTCAGCTTTACCAAAACAAGAATACTGTTTTGAAGAGACTTGCACAACAATAACTTCAGGGACGAATTTGCATATACGAGTAGATTTGTTAATTGAGTTCCTTCACTGAGGCACAAATCACAGAGCTGTGTTCCAGTGTTTGGGAGCGTGAGAGAATCTGTGGCAGATTGGCGAAGAGAATGATGCAAAGCTTGTTGTTAGAGCTCTCAATGTAACTTTGCTTATCTATATTTAAAAATAAAGCATAGCACTCAGTAAATATTCTCTCAGTAGTCACCCCAGGTCGTACTGATTACGTTTAGTTGATGTGGAAGTAATTACTGTGTGGAAGTTGCTTTGATTTTTGTTTAAAATTTTTATGATTGTGCTGAAATACAACTTGGTGTTGCCATTAAAAACCATTTGCAATGTGCAACTGCCATCACTAGGACTGTATGTGTCTTGTGTGGAGGCACAAATCCAAAACATTGTATTTGGTTCTGAAGTTATATTCTCGAAAGAAACCAAGTACTTGCACGTGACCTTTTTTCCTAATTGACTTGTTTTCCTGGGAGCTCCCTGTGGTGTGCAGCTAAGCCCTGAGCTTTGTGCTGGCGGGACTGGAATGTCAACATTCATGAATAAGAGCCTCAGACGAGGAGAGATTTAAATAGTCCAAGGAATGGGCTGTAAGCTTACAGACACCTTGTTTTGTAGCTGTTCTCCTGTTTGGTTAAGACCCTTATGAAGGGTACTTTGCTTCCCATTAGAGCTCTTTCCCCTCCTGCCCTCTTTTCCTTTGTAATCTGTCTTTACTGCTGTTTGAAAGTGTGTAAATGGTGTGAAAGTGGAAAGTTCTCACACTTCAACAGCAGTAGCTGAACTGCAGTTATCCTGTTCTTCCCACACAGTATTATGGCTATAATCATAGATCCTAAACTCCAGTCATGCTGTCATTTCAAGAATTCACTTGTGTTGGGGTTTTTTGTAAGGACAATTAGAATGACAGTGGGTGCTGCTACATAATTTACTTGTCTGTTTTTCAGGTTAGAGACTTTTGGCTGTTATGTTTACAGTATTCAGGGGATTGAGGCCCTCATTCTGAGGTTTTTAAAGAATTACTGAAATAAAAATGGCACAGCTGCTCCATTGAGTTCTTAAATGGAAGGATTTCTGGACATCTGTTGACTTTGCATTTAATAATTTGTCTATGCAACATCTACACTTAGAAAGTCTGTCCCTCATATGCCAGGCATTTTTTTGGAAGGAGCATTCTACTTAAAATAAGCATGTCGTTCTAGGTTTATTAGCCAAAAAAAACCCCCAAAAAGTGCAGACATGGAGTGGTGAACAGTGTGCTTATGTGTGCAGTTTTATCCTCTCTGCAAGCATTTTTCTTATGTCCTATTTTCAGTATTAGCTCTGTCCTAGTGTGCACTTTCAGGTCTGGTTCACCTATGTAATACTTGCTGTATAACTGACCTTGTGCATCGTGGTTTTCCTTAACTAGCTACTTATCTTCTGTAGCTTGGTAGGATCTGCTTTAATGCTGTATGCTTCTCACACAGTGGTCTGCTTGGTTTCTGCTGGGGTTTCACGGATGCTTCTACATGGTGCTGTTGAGTGGGCACATCTTGTTACCGCACGTGGACGGCGTGCCTTGGGGAGTGCAATGGAGGAGGGTGGCAACACAACCACAGCAGAAGTGGCTTCAGTAGGTCCTGTCTGGTACTGTGTGGTATCAGTACAGCTGAGTAGCCCCATAGGCAGCCTTAAACTGAATTGCTGAGATTATTTGTTTGGACTTTTTGTAAGGTTATCTTTTAATTCAGACCATTTCAGTGGCTGAGCACAACTGAAATACTGATGAACTGTGATGTACAGTGGGGTAAGCAGAGAGAGGTTTCTCAGGCTGCTGTTTCACATACTTTTAAAGCTGCCATAAGCCATACTGCTGTTAAAACAACTCTGTTCTTCCCATTATACAGGACATTAGCTTTATTTGCTGATGATATCTCCCATATTGGCAGCCCTCTGGCTTGGCTAGCTGTGTGTCTGCTATCAGTGATCAGTGTGCATTCATGCTTGCTCCCACTGTGAGGGCAGCACTACAAATGTTGCTGTCGCTCGCTGTAAAAAAACAGAAAAGGACAACCGGTTTTGTTTCTGTTGGGGAAGTGTATGCAACTTTCCACCTCCACTCCCTCAGAGACACAAGATGAGTCAGTGCCTTTGTTCTGACTCTGCCTGCCTGTGGCTTTCTCTTGTGAACTGCTTTTGCTTTATTATCTCCTGTGAGAGGAAGGAAGAGAGCTTTCCTGTAGTGAAGGAACTAGGCAAAGATTGCCATTGCATGAGATGCTTACACTCTCCTGAGCTTTATTTGTGGAGATTAACAGCTTGGAGTCCTTTTCCAGGATCTTAGGGGACACATAATGCCTTAACTGAATAAAAAGTGTGCTGCTTTTGATGTTGTATCACACCTTTACTGTTTCTTACTTTTCCAACTTATTTTACACTTACGACTATGGTCAACCTTATAGTATTGGACTTCCCATAATGAACGTATTCATGTTTCTAGGACAGTCATAGGTCTAATAGTAATTTCCCTTCTCCTGCCTTGAGTGTTCAGTCAGCTCCTCTGTCTCTACCTCAGTTTGTGTAAGAGTAGCTCTGCTGAATTGGGCAAGGACTCTTCTAACTCAGTAGTCTGTCTCCAGCAACAGCCAAAAGAAGACTCCTTGGCAAGAGAATGAGGACTGTGTAATAATACAGAGGTGAAGAAGCATCACATATATGCTCAGCTTCCAGACAACTGCAACTCAGTGTATTTTCTGAGCCAGATGTGATCTCTGTCTTTATTAAATCTCAGTGTATTTATCTTTCATGAGTTTGTCCAGTCTCCATCTGAACTTAAGCATCCCCAAAACACTGTGGTAAGGAAGTCTGCATTTCTGTGGCAAGGAGATCTACCACTGAACTACTTTGCTGGTGATAGGAACAGGATAGTTTTGTCCAAAAAGGATGTTTAAATCCCATTTCTGAAGAAGGAGAAATTGTACACGTTAACTTTGTGGCTTCCTTATACACCCTGCAACCTGTGCTGTCTGATATGGAATCAGTGTGTATTTGAGGAGCCTGACTGTATGGGGATCACTTTTCTTTTTCTCTGCCTGGAAAGTAACTTTTTTTTTTTTAAAAAAAAGAGATTTGTTACAGAGCAGTAGATAAACTGATGCAACTGCCTTAATTATTTCAATTTTTTTAGAGCCTCTTTTCATAAGACGCTGAAATGTGGTACAATTCCTTGGTGCATCCAGGGGTCTTTAGATTTTAGATGTAGAGGCTTGTTATCATTACTTGCTTCAGAAGACTACAGGGACTGGAGTCCATTCTCAAGGTGGTTATTTTCCTGTTTTATTTGGTCGTTCTGTCTTATTTCTTCAGCTCCCTCGCCAGGTTTGCACCTCATCCTTTGAGGTGTTTATTTTCTTGAAGCCAGGAAGAGAGAAATAGGAAAGGATTGAGGTTTGTGTTAGTTTCACAGCCAAGAATTCCCTTTATCAGGTGCTTTATAGATTCTTGGACTTGACTGTAGAGACTGTGTGTGTTTTTAGGCAAGGAATTACCCTGATAACTAGCTGGTTGAGGTGTTTCACTTGCTTGTCTTCTTTCTGTGAGATCCTTGAAATGGTAAGTTAGCTGATAAAAACCCTCCCATTTCTTCTGCTGTAGCACTTCACACAGCAGTGTTTATCTTTTGTAGATCAGGAAACTTCACCCCAGCCATTAATATAGCCAGGCCTGGAAGCTATCTCAGAGGTCTGGGGATGTGTGTGGGTGTTGTTTTTACTTTTTTTTAACCAAACACCCCATGCCTACCCAAACACTGAAGATGTGCTTCAAGATGCTTTACTTGAGGATACATCTGTACCTTTTTGGCTTGAGGCTTGATAATTGGTAGCCACCTACAGAGAATCATGTCTTGAAAAAGTGAGGAGGATAATTTCTATTCTGTAGCTATTGGGGTTCTTCATGCTGTCCTGCCTATACCCATCCTGTGATCCTTCTTTTCTCTGCACTGCTCCTGGGGGAGTTTTCTGCTGAGAATCACTGGATCTGAATAGTGGTGAAACTTCCTTCTCCCCTATTAACCTTGCCAGCAGCAATTATGAGAGTACATCTGCAGTATAGTACTGTTATACTGGATTCCACTGTTAAAAGCAATCTGTGTGTGGGTTTTTTTTTTGTTTTTTTTTAATGAGCGTAAAGTACACATGTACTGTGTAGATGTTGTGTTAGCAATGCATCCTTGCTTGGTCATTTCTGTTGGGTAAGTATCTGTTTTCTGTGTTTTTCTGCATAGTATTTATTTCAGAATTGTTTGCCTGTTCTGCCTGATCTTGTGCTTCTTGATAAGGATTTTTATATAAGACTCTTTCTTCAGTCTTTGTTCTTTTTTCCCTTTGACCCAGATAATTTCACTGAGGCTTAAGACTGCAAGATTAGTTCACAGGGACACCAGGAAAGGAAAGCCTACCTGATTCTTTCAACTTCTATTATTATTTGTACAAACACTTGTGTTTTTTGTCTTTTCAGGCAGAGGCCGAGGAGAAAGCGGTTTCTACCAAAGAAGTTTTGATGAAGTGGAGGGTGGATTTGGGCGAGGAGGGGGCAGGGAAATGCACAGATCACAGAGTTGGGAGGAAAGGTAACAGAACTCTAGCCCTTAAAGTTTTTTACATACATCTGCCTAGCTTCCATTTGTGCCTTTTGACTTCACAAAAAACACTTTAGGAGAGGTGATTAAGGGTATTTGAGTGGAATGCCTGAATTTCTAAGATGGAGTCAACACAGTAGATATTTCTAGAAACTCAGGAGCAAGTAAAAGACTATTCTTGCAAAGAATTTTTCTGCTGAGTTCCTGGGGAGAAGGAACTATTTAAAGAGAATATAAATTATGACAGTTGCAGTGGAAATGATGTGTGAAAATACAGATTTCTAAAGGATTTGCTTCAATTTTTATCTTGACATTGTTGACAGTACTTAGGGTCACGTTTCAAAACATACCTAGTTGCCAAAGGCTGTGTGAGTATCTGTGTTCCTGAAAACTTCAGTTGTGACTTGGACCCTTAAAGACTGTCCATTAAGCTCTGATTTTTAAAAAAGCCCCCTACCGAGTTAAAGGAAAGTGCCATACCTAAAATGAGTGGTGTAGTTTCAAAACCTGATTTGAAACTTCTGTTCTGCCTTTCTAGGGGAGACAGACGCTTTGAAAAACCAGGGCGAAAAGATCCAGGTATGGTTTTGTTGCTGTATGGGCAGAAAATGGGAGGGAGGAACAGAGTGTGTTTTGGGGAAGAGACCTGTGTATATATAATCCTTTCTTATTACTCCAAGTTTATTGTTGGTAAAAGATTCATGATACTGTGCCAGGTTACCTAAATGTGATCTCAAAGTGTTGTTTTTCTTGTGGTGTTTTCAGTATTAGACATTTAAATGTTTTAGATAAGAAAAATCTGCAGGAAGTAGGTTCTATTTATTCAATTAAGATGTGATGTCTACAGCTGGGACTAACTTCCTGTACCTCTGAAAGGAGTCTTTACCCATTAACAGGTGTACTGTGGCAATTTGCCTTTTCAGTGCAGCTTTTGAACATTCCTGGCCTGTGCTGTTTTGGTATCTAGGACTTCTGCACTGTGTGATCTGTTAAATTCTTGAATGCTTGATAGTGTGAAGTAGATCCCAACAGCAGTGTTTTGAGGTTTCCATACTGATGGAATTGCTGTCTCTCAAATTAGTTTAAGTCATCATACAAATCTTCTGTTATTCAGGTTATCATCTGGTCTTTGCCTCTTTCCTCTCTTATTCTGTTTCTTAAATGCTTCACACTGTCCATGTTCAGGCAGAATACTGGATGCTTAATTTTGACATAGTATGTCCATTTTGAATGTTCAGCTGAGCTTGGAGTGAGTTGTCATCTTGGAGACAGAATATACCCACTCTGTATTCTGAGAGTGGTTTGAACATTGAAACTCTCCTCTATCAACTTAAAAGTGGGAAGATTTCTGCTTCCTGGGACCATGCATTGACTGTTCTCTGGTATGACCTTGCTCTTTCTCTGTGGCACATTTCCACATGTGTGTACCACAGCTGTGCTTAGTGAGAGGTTTTGTACAAGTAAAATCGTTCTGATAATGAGTCTTGCCTTTTTAGGACCCACAGGATCTTTTGGCCTTTGCTGGAGGAGTCTTGGCTAAATATCCTCCTTAGTGAATGTACTGGTAAAGAATAGGTCGGAAAAGAGGTGGTAGTGAGATGGGTGTTGGTCTCTCTTCCCAGATAACAAGTGATAGGATGAGAGGAAGCAACCTCAAGTTGTGCCAGGAGAGGTTTACATTGGGTTTTAGGAGAAATTTCTTCACTGAAAGAGTTGTCAAGCTCTGGCACAGAGCTCAGGGCAGTGGGGGAGTCCCCATCCCTAGAGATACTTAAAAGTGTAGATGTGGCACTTAGGGACATGGTTTAGTGATGGATTTGGCAGTGTTTGGTTTATGAGTGGACTTAGTCTTAAAGGTCTTTTCCAACCTAAATGATTCTAAAATTTTAAAAGACAATTGCAAGTTGAATTTCCAGACAAACAAAACCAAAGAGATTCAGTTGCAGTTACAAGTTGACAGGAATGTATTTTAATCCTTGCTTAGCTGTCAATGTTTTTTTTAGTGAGAGTAGCATAAATTGCCATTTTACCAGTGCTCTAGATTACCATGGTGGCACATGCCTCGAGAGTCTGAAGTTACCATGTTTGCTTTCAAAGCCTTCCCAGTCCTCTCTCCATGTAGGATTTGATTTCATATGTTTTAAGGAGTGCTTCTATTTTTCTGTTTTTTTTTAAACAAATGTTGCTTCTTTTCCTTAAAGAGAGGTTACTTATAAAAATAACTTGAGATTGATCTGAGATTGTCCATCTTTAAATGCCAGTAGTGAAACCTGGGACTTTGTGTGTTTTTATATTCAGAAACCTTTTGGAAAAAAATGAAAATAGGGAAAAATAAGTACTGCTGAGATTTCAGTACTGCATTTTTTTTACGAAAGACAAATGGATGTAGAAATAATATCTACCACAGTTGATTCCATTTTATTTATTTGGCCCCTTCCTGTTCCTGTGATAAAATTACAACACTTGCAGATCCAGACGATGGAATGTACTACATTTCTGATTAAGACTGTGATAAAAATATTGCATGTCAGTTAAAGAAGAGATGTGTATCTCAGTTGAAATTGAGAAGAATTTACAGTATCAAAGATGTCCTTACTGAAGCTGACTTCTGCCTGAACATGGGCGTTAATGCCTCAGGTAGTATAGAGTTTGTCTTGTTTGGAGCAACTACTAGTGATCAGGACTTTGGAATTCATTTTCTGTGAACCATTTTCTAGAGAACATGGTGTCCCCGTGTGCTGCTTTGGAGGTCCTGGTTCATTGTGGGGGATGGTGTGCTTATTCTCAAATGATGAAGCTTTCTGTAGTACCTTATTGCTCCTCTGAAGTCTCTTGTTCTGTTTCTCTTTTAGTTTGATGTTATTTGACTAAAAGCTCTGTCTCACAGGGGCAAAAGACCTGCAATATTTCTGAAGTTTTAATATAAATTTTTTTTTTTAACAATAGTAATTTATGTTTACATATCGCTGTGTTAGAGATTAATGTCCCAATTAGTAAGAGGACCATTTCTCTCTTTGCCTTCAAAGAGAAATAACATGGAGAGCACAAAAATATTAACAGAAGGTGTTGGTCTGTTTTGATTCGAGCCTTGATTAATAAACCAATAGTTTATGTAAAGGATTTCCAGTGACAAAATTTTGAGTGTGAGGTAGGGATACAGATGTGCCAAAAGAAGTCTCATGTTAAAACCAAGCACCACACAAAGCAGTGTGATTGAGGACTGAACTGACGTGCAGTTTATAATTCAGGCTAAAATGCTTTAGCAGATGCATAGATTGGTTTCTGTTACCTTGGTTAAACTCCTTCATTTAGGATTTCATTCTCTAATGTTATTGTGCTTCAGTTTTTCACTGCTCTTTTGTAGGGCCTTGGATTAGCCTCAAATGATGTAATTTACTGACTTGCCAGTTTTTTCATATTCTTTGTTCCTGGTGATCCCATTACAGAATTAATAAGAGATCAAATATTAAACTCTTTTGAGCATTCATAATGGATGACAATGCAAGAACCCTTCAATTAAAAATCATGACATTGAAAAAGTAATAGACTTTCAACAAAGAATTACTTCTCAAATATGATCAGCATGCTCTTCTTAAAAATTAATTGATTGCTTTTTTAGTGCTCACAACAGTTTGCAAGTTCATGTTTCACTGATACTCAACATAAACAGTATCTGTTCCTAGCTTCAGTATGCAAATTGAAGATGCACAGAGTATTTGTGAGTTGGTTGTAGATTGTCCCAGTTCTGACAGACTTCATTGAGAACCCAAATAGCTTCTGGAAGGCTGAAACCATTAGCAAAGAAAATGAGCGAGTTGTTTTCTTGATCATGGTTGTCTTAGAACTGCACAAAAGGTGCTTAATTCAGTGTGCAGCCTCTTGACTAATACCAGCTTACTAGCTGAGGGGATTTGATTAGTTACCACCAATTATACACTGGTAGTAAATAATTGTAATGTGGATTAAACGAGACATTTAGTCAGTTGTGGAACCTGATTGAGTTCTGTTTAATGTGTATTTTTTATTAGGTTAAGAAGACTTGAATATAAAAAGGAAAAGATGTTGAATTTCTTTGAATTGCACTTTCTATTACTCTGTCTGGCTTGTTTTTCTTCCCTACCTCACTAGTGAGAAGTGCATCCAAAGAAGGTTCATCACCACCTTGCTCCTGCAGTGTTAGTCAAAGCATAGAGTGCAATTGTCTGTTGTGTCAGAGCCTCTCAGCAGTTTTTCTACGCTTGTAGTCCGATTTGGGCCATGGCATATTTCCAGTACTTGGTGAGACATCCACGGTTCACCAATTCTCTGAAACTGTAAAAGTAGCAGGAGTGTTTTGTCTACCCCTTGTTCTGCAGTGGTTCTGAAATAACGACACAGTTGTGTCTAATTTGCTTCTGTAGTATTCTGCAGCTTTACATTCCAAACTGTAATATTTGAAGATTGCATTTAGTGTATACTAAACATATTTTTTCTTTATACTTGCTACTGTACCCCCTTTTAAACCAGATCTGTAAATAGAATATGACTTAAAAAACGGGACAACTTTAAAGTCTTGAGTCATTTAGACTCCAAATGAAGCTGCCCACACTTTGATTAGATGTTAACTGAAATTAGAAATAGCTTTTTATAGTTTTGGCTCTAAATGGTGAGATTATAGTACTGTCCTGTTGGGATTATACATCTGAATTTTAGAACAATTGTTTGAGACTGGAGTGTGTGATATGTGGGAAAACCTATACCTCACACAGAATACTGCTCTCTTTTCTTAATGGTTATTTGAGATTTGACACTGGAATCTGTTCTGCTCTTGCACCAGTTCTTAACTTGTAGGACTCTTCTCAGTGCATTATATTGGTAGAGAACATGGAAATAAAGCTTGCAAGAAATACTTAAAAATTATTGCTACTGGTACAAGGGTGGAAAAGGGATCTCTAGACTGCGTGTGGGTCAGCAGCTAAGGAAAGCAGGAATGAAGGCAGTGTAACTTGATAGTGTGTTGCTCTGCAAATTCCACAATATTCATGAATGCTTTTATATAAAATTAAATTTTAAAAAAGAGATTTTGAGAGTATCTATAACCAAATCTGTCATAGGTCTGGAATGTACTTAAGCAGTTTTGGGACTGGAGCTGAACTGCAATGAAAACATGGGCCTTCTGCCTCATTCCCCTTTCCTGTGTGAAATGCTTCTGTGAGGCTGCTTCCCACTTCTCCAGACTCTAAGACAAAGCAGCTTTTTTTTCTAACCTCTTAGGGATGTGAACACACTTAATTGAAGTGCTTTGGGCCTTGAGGAGAATTCAGTCAAACAGTACCTCATCAGATGGCTTCAGACCATTTTTCCTGCTGCTGACCACTTCACTGCCTCTTTGGTAGCGTGCTATGCCCTTGTCAGTGGCAGTTGGTATTTATGCCGTCTGGATTTCTGCAAAAAGACTTTTGCCTTTGAAAAATAGCTTTGATACTTGACTGCTCAAGTATGAACACGTAATAGACACTGCTTTTGTTGAGAGCTTGGAAATAATTATCCGTCATTCTCGTTTAGTTTTCTAAATTATTTAGGAGCTTCTGAACAATGTCTTAATTGCAATAGGTTTGTGAGGCACTTAAATACAAAAGTCTCAGGTATAGTTTGCTTTAATTATTTATTTAAAAATTGATTCAAGTGTCTCTGTAAATATTTTTGTGCTGTGTGTACAGGCAAATATTGATGTTAAAAAGCATAAAATATAAATGGATGCAGTTCTAATTCTTGTATATAGAACAAGCAGTGCAAAGAGGAGAACATATGGAATGTATGGCCCTGTTAAAAAAAAAAAGTACATGAATTCATTTAGAATAGTCTCTTTTCCACTGCTAAATAATTTATTTGGTGTTTCCAAATATGAAAAAATTTCCACTGCATCATTTGTTATATACATCAAGATTTTGTGATAGTGTCTTCAGAGACCTGTCTCGAGATGAGCTGTTCTCCTCTTACTTGGCAGAATGAAGAACTACAGTTAGTATTTACAACTTTGCTTAATAAGCACAGCAGGAGTGCTTTTCACTGCCGTGAGAGATTGGCAGTACTTTCTAAGAGTGAATTCCGCCATCTGAAAACTGATATAACCCTTTATCCCCAAAGAGTTAAGAGATCAGAAGAATTAGGATCTTGGTTGAACCGAGTTGCTTATCCCAGAAGGAATATATTTACTGAATGATCCCATATTGGTTTTGACTGAGATTATTTTGTAGTATTTTCTGTTTTGTCACAAGCTGTTTAATTATGATTTTGGTCAGTTTGGGGAGTTTGGAAGGTCTCTTCTCTCAGGGTCAGTGCTGCTTTAATCATAATCTGGTGAATTCATCAGGCAGTTCTTTTAATTTCCAAGAATTAGTACTGTGATTCTTGTACCTGACTTTGTCCTGTGTGGTTAATCCAGCCTCTACTTGACTTACGTGGGTGCACCAGTTCTCTTTACTCTGCGTATCATGTTGTAATCAAAAGGATGGGAATACAAGAGAAAGATCGCTAGAAGATGGCAGGGCAGGCAAGGAAGGAAGGTTGTAAAGGGAACCTGAAAGTTTAATAATAATTAAAAAAAGCACAAAGTTCAAAGTCTGTTCTCTATTCTGTGAGGCCAGTCTCGGAGAGCTGGAAGCTGTCAGCGTGCTGTCCATTGATGCGGATCTCCTTGTCAGTCCTTTTCGGACTCTTTGAGTCAGCTGCAGCTGGGAGCTCAGGAATAGTCTTGTCAAAATTCTCCATCTTGATCCGATATTCGCCTTTGGCATTGTGGGCTAGCACGGAGGCGAAGCGGTGGTACAGCATGATCTCTGAAGGGAGGTAGGATGTTCTCCTTTGACACATTTCTCCTGTGCCCTCCTGCACAGCTGACAGAAAGACAACCAGCTCAAAATGGTGAGTAGCTTCTCTTTGGAGGAGAGCAGCCAGGGGGCTGGATGGAGTGATTGAGTGGTAGTAGGTCAGTGGAAAGATGAAAAAAGGACACTCGTCTGAAGTAACGCTGTCTAGGTGGAAGTCAACACTAGTTTGGTGCAGCTGCCCATTCTCTTGTTCTTGGTAAAGTATAGCAGAAATCTGGACGCTGGTCAGTGGGCTGGGGCGTGTGTTGGCCACCTGGAACATAAGGTATGGCTTCCCCTCGCTGTGTGTCACTATGGCAGAGCGGGTGAAGCGGATGGAGAACGCCCGATTCTTTGGTCGGGCAATCTTTGCCACAAAAGCACCTGCACCACAGAAAAGAGCAGAGTGAATACGAAGCACTTTGCCTGGGCTGGTTCCCTGCAGCCTCTGAGCCCTGTGAAACAGTCCACAGAAACAGAGGCAGGCTTGGGTGGACATGGGCTTTCTATCTCAGCCTGCATGTTTGAAAACTGCTAGGCTGGCATCACACTAACCCGTTTTTTGTTTAAAAAGTATAGCTTTCCTGAAATGCTGCTTTTTCTAAACTCTGTTCACTTACTAATATTTGGAGAGTGAACTGTAGCTGCAGGAGGGAGAGCTGTTAGCTTGCCCTGATTTACTGTAACTGGTAACAGTACCTGATCTTGGTGTGCTCTTTCTTAATACACAGTAACCTCTGTATTTTTAAAGTCTGTTGAAATACTGTAAACCTGAAAATTATTTTCAATAACTTAAAATACTTCAAAATAGCTATGACATTGTGAATACTTAAACACTGAGTTAAAGATCAAGGAAAACACTGCACCTAGACAAAAGTAGACCTTATTAATCAAAATAAATTGACTTTAAATATTGTAATTCCATGGGAAAAACTTGGAGAGTGAATGGTATAAGGAATAAGTGACTGAGAGTGATAAGTGGGGAGCTGTCACAAGTATGGACCAATGAACAGTTGAACTCTCAAGTCTGAATCTTGGTATCACCTAATTTGTCTTTTGTTAATGAACTACTACATAGCCAAAATCTCATCATGCTTGTAGTGACTTAATTGTTCTTTCAGATATAAATTTGATCACTATTTATTTCTAGCTCTGTTTCTTAAATCTAATTGTTACACCTATTCTATGATTTAAATTTGAAGGATTACCTGTGATGAAGGCTTCCAGCATGAGCCCCAGGACCATCTGTATTGCAAGCAGAGCAATAGCACTGGGACAGTCCCCGCTTGGGAACATAGTGCCGTAACCAATTGTGAGTTGCGTCTCCAGTGAGAAGGAGAAAGCAGCTGTAAAACTGGTGATGTACTTGACACATATGGTGTGGTTGTCAGGTGGAGCATCATGGTCCAGCTCCAGGTCACCATTCATCTCAGCCAGTAAATACCAAAGCACTGCAAAGACTAGCCAGTGAATGACAAAAGAAGCAGAAAAGACAAGCATCATCCATCTCCAGCGCATGTCCATTAATATTCCCCATGCATCTCGGAGGTATGCCAGACCTTTTCCTTGGGCACCATCCATCTGGAATGTGCTGTGTCCATCCTTAGTGACCATCCTCAGGTATCTTTGGGTCAGGAGGGGAGCACTGGATTTGGTGTTATTGCTCTCTAGCATATCTGTTCTCATCTTCTGGAAAAGACAAAAAAAGGAAAAAATCTGATGCAGTGCAGCATTTGTGTTGTGTTTTGCCTAATGTTCACAGTTTTTGACACATCAGCAGGGGTCGAAATACTGCAGCCAACAAAGGAGGGCTTATACATTGCAATCCGGAGAAGATTAAGTCAGGAGCCTGGAGAGGAATTTACCACTGTTTGTGGTAATACTTCGCTAGAAAAGATTAAGTTTAAAAATCTGACTACTTCTCATTTTCCCTGCTTAGTTGTTTAAATATAACTTTTGTACTTTGCTTTCCTAAATTTACATTTGAGTCACATGCTTTGATTCTTTAGGGGTGAGCGGGATGGAGTTAGGCATATTCTGTCTGAGAGGTAATTGAACTTTGTCTGATTAATCAGGTTTTGTAACCTCTTTTTAGCTGAGTATAATAGTTTACATTGTTATGAATACTAGTAACAATGGTACTATGGAAATAATGTTTATTATATTATTTCTCTAACATGTTTATGCATTTTAGGAGAATGCTGTAGTTTACCTAGGAGCCCTTTCAGACTTTCCTAGCTCAGGAAATGACTGCTGTCTGCAAACACCGTGTCCAGTTAAGCAGAATTACAGTATCCAGGGCAGAGCTGCTTCTGGGAGTCTGAGGCTGTTTATGTAAAGATCAGGTGAAAATAGGGCAGGAGACCAATACTGAAAATATACCATGATATAATTTGAAGTTTAGTCTGCCTAAGCAGGGTATTTTTTAGTAGTGAGCAAACAAGAAAATAGGACAGCAAGTGTATGGGAATTGGTGGGTAAAAGTGGAATTGCAAATGTGGGAAGCAAAGTGGATACTTGTAGATATTTGAAATGTTAGGCTCCTTTGCCAAACTTGTCAGAGATACTGAGTGTCTTGTGAAAAGACACTGGCCACTCAAATCCATAGATTTTATAAATATTGAGTGTTTAAGTTCACCTGGGACAGATTAAAATAAATAGGGGTTCATGTAAAATAGAGACTTCATAATGTATACAGCCTACTTAAAGGTTGTGAGGAACTTTGTTTATAGAACAACAGAGTATTTTAAAGATACACATAGATTCTGCAAGTCTTAATTCTACATGGTGTATTTAGTTAATTTTTCATGTTTCTCATCAATTTTGACTTTTTTTTTCTGAATTATGACTGTTTCAGTGTAGAGTACAAGTGTACAAACAGGCTAGATAGAAGAGTTGGACTCTCTTCTCCCAAGAGTGCTATCTTAGTTTTATATTGAAACACATTAGATCTAAGGATCCTGAACTTCAGATTTAATTTATGAAAGGTGAAAATCTTCCCTGTGATCTTTGGTCCTGTAAACCAACAGTGTTCATGACTGTTCACTTGATATTGATACCAAATTTTAGTAATTAATAAACATTCTCTTTTACTTGTGCTTAATGCATACTGAAGTATGAGAATTGACCTTACAGTGAATATTTAGCTATAGATTTTCATTTTTCTTTCCTTCTGTAGGTTTTCAGAACCTTCCAGCTATTTCACCTATCCATGCTGTAGTCAAAGGAGGTAGAGTAGATGTTCTGAGTGGAATTTGGTTTTTCCCCTCACTTTTATTTTCAAGTTCACATCTCCTAGAAGGAATATTTCAAAACCATTCCGGTGCCAAAGAATACAGTGGTCAGTAGTACCAGGCTGTTTTTCTTGGGAGATTCTGATCATAGGCCATTCAATTTGTAGCATGACACCACTCCCCTACCCTCCCACTTCATCTGAGTTTGATCTTTGGTGTACTATAGAGCTCTCTAAATGACAGTTTTCAGTCTTGCTGCACTGTTATGGAATTTACAATACCCTGCATAGAATTTTAAATGCTTCAGGAATGAGCTGATTAGTGACTTGTCTGTAGAGCAGAGTCCTTGTGCTGAGATTGAGAAGAGCCCTTTTGGATGCCTTGAAGGAGCTGGAACATGGGCATCTCTGAATGGGAAGGATGATGAGGACCATGCTCAAAATGAGCTGTGGACAATGCCTCAGTTTTATCATGTTGGAATAAGCAGTACTCACAAGAAGCATTCCCTTGTTTGAGTAAAGGAGAGTAGAGCAAAATACATCTGGGTGTAAACCTCATGCATTCTTGGAAAAAACCAACAACTTAATGTGTTTGTGTAAATTCTAATGGTAGTCTGAGGGCAGCATCTGTCTCCATAGCCTCCTAGTAATTTGGGTTTGTGGAACAAACACGCTGTGAGAATGAACC
Organism: Podargus strigoides; assembly: GCA_028020825.1. Classification (NCBI taxonomy): domain Eukaryota; kingdom Metazoa; phylum Chordata; class Aves; order Caprimulgiformes; family Podargidae; genus Podargus; species Podargus strigoides. Next base: position 24,444,360 of record CM051628.1, on the reverse strand, counting down.
TGATACAGAGTGACTGGTGACAGAAGCCTTTTCTACAGTGTTACATACGTTAAGTATGTTTTTCTTTTTCTTTTGATGTAGTACATTTTTCTTGGCTACACTTCAGTTCTTCCACACATCAGTGCTAGGGTAGTGTGCTTGAGTGGTGCAGGCTTAGAGCAAAGTGCTGTCAGCATTGTTCGGTCTCAATTTTGTTGATTAGGGAGCTTTCTAGAGCAGGGACTAATCACTTAATGTTGACTTAAAGCTCTGAAAAAATTTAATCAGTGTTCACCATCAGGTTGTTTGGGATCTTTTCTATGGAGGAGGATCCATTACTGACAGATTTCAAAGGTCCTTGAGAAAGAGAACTTCCATTAGCCCACAGCAGCACATTTCACAACAGTTCTGGGGCTCTGTTCCTTGAGACTCCCAGCAGGGGAATTTGCATGCTTGAGGTTAACCAGGTTACTGCTCTGGTCTCATTCAATATAGGCCTCTGATTTTTCTTGTCTAGGACTGTTTAAAATATTAGGTATCTAATTTGATGGCAGTGACAGCACTGAAAGTATGTGAGCTTGAGTTCTAGAACTGTTGGGTTTTGGTTTTTTTTTTACAAAAGCTATTGATAGTTTTAAAAGCTGCAAGTCTCAATGTATTGGGGTGGGAAAAATGGGTAAGAAACTGCAATTAGGCTTCAAGAGCAATGTAGTTGGTTTAGAATAAGAGGTGAAAGAACAACAGCCCTGTGAGAAATAGTTTACTCGGGCTGGACCATCAGTCCTCTGTGTTCCCAAAAGCAGAGTCAAGAGTAGATGTGACTTTGAATTTAAAAGAAATACTGTCTTCTGTCTACTCCTTTCCTTGCCCACTGTAGTAAAAAACATAAATACCTTCTTTCCTTGTTAGTGATAAATTAAGTTGTAAAGTCCAGTTTGGACTATTTGATCCAATCCCCTGCCCAGCATTGTCTTTGATGTCCCCACACTAATCCCAGTTTCAAACAGGGTATGTTTTGGGAAAGATATTCAACCTTGACTTGAAAAGACAATTTCTGCTTTGTTGTTTGGAATGTACTCATCTCCACTGCTAAATACATAGTGAGTTTCTAATCCAGATTTGTGTAATGTCATCTCCTAACTCTTATGTTATGCTGTTTGTCTGGTTTTGCTTTCCTGGTTCCTGACTTGTGAAACCGTTGTAGCTTTGGGGTGTTTGTTCTCCATCTCCCAGCTGATAGCCATCGACTGGACAGATGGGAACTGTCAGAAATTGCTCTTCTAAACCTCTTTGGCATCTTGACCATTCTTTTATCATGCATTCAGTGTGTCTCATGCTTCCTGTTTGCAGTCTATTGAAAATTAAATAGTTATCACCAGCTCCAGGGTGTATGTCAGTTCTTATCTTTTTTTCCATCTCTTTACTGTCATTGTCCCTGGTTCTGGCTTCTTTCTTCTGTACAGGCTTCTAAGACAAGTCAAGGTAGTGTGAGAACTACCTTTTAAAATCAAGGTCCCAGTTTCCCTTTTCCTAGCAGTCAGACAGGTTCTAAACTGACCTGGCTTGCTAATGATTTATGTGCCATAAAACCTTGCCTTACAGCTTTAGGATATCGCTGGCATTTCTGAAATTCACGATCCAGCACGCTGATCTCCCACGCTTTGCCTTGTTGATTGAGATCATCTTCCTTGTGTTGTAACGGCTCTTTGTCACACTGCTGCTGCTTCAGGCCACCATGTTGCTTTCCTTTTCTTTCCTCTTGCTTAGCCTTTTTTTTGACAGCAGAAGCTCAGCTGTTAAGGCTCTGGTAGGATTGCAGGGGAACTCATTTGCAGCGTCTTAGTTTTCTTTTTGTTTGCCTTCTCAGCTGAAGGCATTTAAAGTGACACTTCCAGCCTGCTTTCAGCTCAGTACACTAATGCACCTGCAGCCCTTTTAGGAGCCTGAATGCCTTTACATGGAACTGTGTTCATAGGAGGTGTCTGCAGTGCTGCTCTAATTGCCCAACTTCTACTCTTAACAAAATCTGTTCTAATTGACCTTGGAAGGGATTTGAGGCAGTTTATGGTGTGCTGCTTCATTGTGACAGCAAAGTAAAAGTAGTCAAGAAGACCTGCTGTTTGCTGGGAGTAACTGCAGAAACTGCTTACAACTCTAGCACAATTGGAAGGTTTATTAGAACCCAGGTGATACTGGCATGCCCCTCTGGGAGTTCATACGTTCCCTCCTTGCTTGACCATGGCCCACATAATTTTGTACTTGTTTCAGATTTAAACACCTCTGTGATCTCTAAGCTGTTGATCATTCAGATGGTGTTGCTGCCTCTGCACTTTGCAACAAGAACAAACTAAGTTTATAATATTTTTTCAGGCACTTTCATGCTGTTAAAATCTCAGTATTGTTATTTTTAGGTTGAATAGCAATCCTTGCTCTGACATTAACATTAAGTAGGAAATGAAGGTTTTTTCAGTAGTGATCACATGACTGGATCATATAACTTACATTAGGGGACAATCTTAGAAATGTAGGAAGTAATTCAGTTAGAATATCTGCTTTGGTTAGAAGCTTATGCTACAGCTGTTAGTTAAAATTTCAAACGTGTTTGTCCTTCAGGTTTTGTAGCTAATGCCTCATTAAGATGAATGGGAGTAGTTTGTGACACAACTGTTTATACCAAATAGTCTGCAGAATTAAGATAACAGCTTTCAGGACTTGCTACATGTATAAGTCAGTCTTGTAAAAATGGGAATTTTAATTTGTTGAGCCCAAGTCATACTTTTCAAAGCAAATGCCACACAGTTACAGGATGCAAGAGCTTGTAGTTTTGATCTTCTGTGACATTTTACTGCAGAATGCACTTCAAAAAAACCAAATGGCTAAAACCAAATGCCCAAACATTTTGGTGAAATGAGAGAGTATGTATTTTTTAATAGTATAGAAAGCACTATCTATATATTTGATTTTTGTGAACATCTGTAATGCTCCATTTGGTGTATAACATATTTTCATATAGTACAGCATGCTGAAAATACTGTGAGGGTCCATATGAACCCTAACTGTTGATTACTAATTATTGTCTGAGTGGACCAACTAGTCTGGCCACATTGGAGCAGCAGAAAAACTTTACCAAGACTTTGCTTAAGTGTTGATCAAGGCTTTAAAATATGCTACTAGTTAGTAAATCCTTACAGAGAAACTTGAATGCAAAATTAAGTATTGTTAACGGAGGAGTAAATTTAGAGTTAAGAGGGAAGGTATTTGATGTAAGGCTGTAGTTAAAAAGTCTACTGCCATCCATTTTTTCATAGAACTTGCTGTTTTTGAAGAGCAGTCCTGCCTTATGTCATGCAAACTTCTAATGGCTTGTCTAGAATGACTGAGTGTTCTAGGGTGTCGTAGTTCGTGCTCAATGCCTGTGCATGGTTTCCTGAGCAGTGGTACTAGCTCATGGCAATGTGTTCATAAGCACAGTCAGAACGCATTGGTTGAAAATAATTGAAGGCATGAGATATAATAAGTGGTAAAGGCAGGCTTGAAGTGGTGAAGCTCATCTCTTTAATTTGTGATGGAGGTGAAGTTAAATGCCGAGTTACGATGAACGCCACAAGAAAACGAGAATGACTTTTCCTAACACTTGGCTGGGTAACACCTGAGCACCTTAGCTGTAGGCTTGCAAGTGCAGCCTGTTTGCAGAGCATTGCAGCGTCTTCCTAGCACTTTGTGTCTTGAAAGCTTTCTGAAAAAATATTGCATGATGACTTTGGTTTTGCTCTGTATGCTATTAGGACAACGGTCATGTGAGAGAGCATTTTCTTTTTGAGGAGGGGGGGAAAAGTCAGAAACCATTTTGTTAAAGGTGATACTTAGTTTGTCAAGCTTTAGGAATAAAACTCTGCCCTGAAAACAGCTTTGATTTTTGATTGCAGAATGACAGAACAATTTCTAATTGTACAATAAGAAAAAAAGAAAGAAAATTAAGATTGTTTTGTGTACTTACCGGTCTTTGAAGGATTTGTGTGCAGGAGAAAGGGAATACCTGTGCTCCAGGAGAGAGACGGGGTTGGTCTTGTGTGTTGGTCCCAGCACTGGCAAGAAACTTCCCACAAGTGATTGGTAATCTTTTTTTTTTTTTTTAAAAAAAAACAACAACAACCCAACTTAAAAATGGGTTTCTATGTCTCATTCCTGTGTTTATAGTGCTGGGGGGGGGTTGGTTTTCATCTGAAGCTGATTTGATTGGTCATTTTGCCTGCAGGGGGGCCGGTTAGCTCTGATCATGTGGAAAAGAATGCTGGTTTGTTAGGAGCGTTTCTTTACCCAACACAAACCCTTAGCAGCCAAAGAGAAATCCTCAAACACTTACTTGGAGAAGGGGTGCCTTCCCCCTCACCTACTTAATCAAGATAATTTTTTAGGTTTGTATAATCTTAAATTTTATGTGAAAGTTGAAAAGGACAAAATTTCTCTGGAGAAGCTGAATGGAAAAAGTTCCAGTATTGATGCTGAAAAACACATGTTGTTCTCCAATACTTTCTCCCTAATTGGTGTCAACTACTGTTTGTTTAGGTGAAAAGAGAAACTTGTGCGTCTCACTGCTGCTTGTCTAGTGCCACCTCTTCCTCTTCTTGTCAGGTCCCAAGCTCCTGAGTGCTGGTGCTAACAGAAAGGTGGGCTGCAGCTAACGGTACAGCCTAGGGGCTCTGGAGGCTGTTGCTGAACTGTAGCTTAATGCTGGTCAGAAGGTGTAGATCTGGCTACTTTTTCATCTCCACATTGCTCCTTTGTGAAAACACGGAATTAATCACAGGATTTTGCTAAAGCCTGGGAATGAAACAGTGCAGATTAGGTGGGTTGCTGATTCTATCCCGTAAAGGATACCGTTCTCACTCAAGATCATTTTCTCTGTCACTTCTCAAACAAGAAGAGTTGTTTAGGGAAGGTGTTCTAGCTGAAGGACTGCGCAGAGCGATCGGCGTGCTGCACTACTGAACCGAACTCTGAGGACAGCTTTGTAATGCAGTAGTATTTCACACTTTCTTTTTTTTCCCTTTGGTGAGCTGCTGATGTGAGGGCTTTGATCGAACGTCAGATGTAAGAGGATCTGAGAAACAAAGGCTGTGGTTGTTTGCAGTAAAACTACTGAAGGCCTGCTGGGAAAATTATTAATGTAGACTTTCCTGCTTAGGAAACAAAATCCTCCCTCTTTTTTTTTTCTTTTTTTTTTTTCTTCTTTAACCTTCCCCCCAACCCTAAATTGCAAAACATGAATTCTTTGCTTCATTAGTATGGAACATTTTAATACATGTTCAGGCACAGCACTGACAATTGTGATAGGTGTAGTGTGACCTTCAGGACCAGGGCAAATAATGTAGTGTAAGGGGACTCCCACCACTGTGGCAAGCCTGTAGGACCAAGTGACTTGCCCTTGACCCCTCTATACTGCAGCAAAGTTGAACTTCCCCTGCAGACAGGCTCTTTTATTCACAAGTAGGATATTTTTTTTACAAGCAGTGTTTTCTCACAAACCATATTTTGTGCCTCAGAAGGCATATGATGTCTGGTCATAGATTTTCTAATCCAATTCAATTTAATGGATTGAAAATTAACACAATCGTACAGCAGATAAAGTAACTGCAGTATATGACTTCTGGGTGTGTTGTGGAATTAAACTCTCTTGTAATGCCTTTCAATTTCCTGGTTCACCTGTACTCATGTGAGTGGATAATAGTCAATTTAGTAAAAAATGCAGAGCAATATTTGAGTAGTATGTCTCTGAGATCTGCTGTTGACATTGAGGTTTTATGGAGAGAGAGAAAATATGAAGCTAGAAAGGGCCATCAGAACTTGTGATCTCTGTCACTGCCTTCCACAGGTAAGTCACTTCATGGTGTATGTACTCCTGTGGTGTCCCTAGCATGGCAAATACTGTCCTAATGAGAAGGTAGTCCATCTTTAAAACATCATCTTTTATTTTATTCTTTAAAATGAGCTACAAAGTTAAACATCTAGGCGAAGTTATTTGAATTCCTTTAAAACCACAAACTGCAAAGGTTTTTCTTTTTATCCTCTTCTGGAGGAAGAGTCCCCCTGCAACAGAAAGAAGAGAGCAAGTCAAAGCACTGAATAGCCTCTCCTAGCTTTTCCCCTCTTTAGAGGAAACTGTTTCGCTGTCAATCATCGCTTTCCTGTTTATTCTCTCCAAACAGTGAGCATGTCCTAGGAAACGTGGACTGACAGCATGGAGGACAGAAGTTGTTTGCCATTCTGTTAGTAAGTCCTCTTCATAAACGTGTTGCCACGGGGCTCTGTCCCAGAATCCCAGCCTTGTTCTCTGCAGTTACTCTCCCTTCAGCTCAGCCTTGCACAGCCGTAGGCTTTTTTGGCTGGATACCACTAGGCGCTATCTGAAGTTTTCTGTAAACACCATTGCTGGCTTTGTGACAGACTTGAACAGAGGTGCCCTTTTACTGCTCCTTCTCTTCAGGAAGTCCAGTCAATTAGTCCAAGGCAAAACCATAGATTGCGTTTTAGCTTTTTTTCAGCCTTAAAACATTGCCAAATACTGACTGTCTGACCTAAGTCATTTGGGCTGCAATGAGTGTTCTCAAGTCTAGGAACAGTTTGCAGAGATGATATGCTAGGACTTTGGAAGTTATGAATTTATATGGAATCTGTAGGAAGATTCCTTTATACAGTTTTGTCATGGTCTTTCTGTCACTTGGGTAACTTGGGATCCTTAACCTGTGACTAGTTTGCATGTGTAAACAACTGCTTTCTTGGCTGGTCTGTTTCATGTTGAAGATCATCTAATGCCAGATCTGTTTTAATGTGTACCTTGCTGTCTTTGAGTATTGCTTGCTATGGTGTCCTAGTACCAGAAAAGTATGTCACGATAGGCTGCAGTTTCTCTCTTAATTCCACTGAAATGTGGCAGGAGAACAGTCACTTGATGTGACACACTGGAGTGCTGCTGTGTTTAGAAAGGTTTCAGAATCCCAGGTGTTACCATCCTCAGATGAGTATAATACTGACCCCTTATGCTCAATTCTTTTCTTGTTTCTTAAGATTTCTAATTCTGTACATCTTAAAATCAGAGGAGGAGCAGCATCCTACTTGTGTCTGGTCTTGGCAAACAGCATTTGACGTTTCATCACCTCTGTAGAGAGGTGTGTTTCAAACTCCACAGCAGCAAATGGCAATGCCATTTTCTGCAAGTTCGCAATACAAAAACCTGACTTGATAGCTCAGTTCCTGGGAGCAAACCAGCTCTCTTAAGGGATAAGAAAACCTGTGTTGCCTTGGGTATGCCTATAGCATGTGTCTATCTGCTGAGGGCTAAGAACATCTGGATATTCTGTGGCAAAGTAGACTACACAATACTCTTTAGGTAACTTTTTTTTTCCCCAAACATTTTTGGAAGAGCAGAACAGAGCCAGTGAGCTGATAGCTTGCCAGTGCTAAAGAGCAGTCTCCAGAATCTTAACTGGACTTAATAATGAAAAGAAATAACAGCTTTTTTTCCCCTTAATTGGTAGAGTATTAAATCTCTCAAATTAATGTTTCTGAGTGAGTGTCAGGTAATAGCTGTGAATGTTGATGAAAAGAATAGATACATCATCTCAAAATAGCAAATTGAGTAACCTTTCTGTTGATAACTGTTTTAGTGAAGAAAAACGAGTGTCTTGTCTGCAGAATAAATAAAGATACAAATTTTTCTTCTTGTTTTCAGCATTTTAAAAATAATTTCAGAAAGAACGAGGCATATTCCTTATCGTCTGGGTCTTAGGCTCATCTGGTCCATTGGATTGCAGCTCCCTCCTGGGCCACTGTCTCTGTCTGCTTTACTTTCAGCTGACTTGGCTCTGTAGCTTGGTCTCCTGCTTTTCTACTATGTGAAGCCCATCCAAGGAGCCACACTGAGAGGTTTCACTGCTCTTCCTGGTACATTCTTCTACATGACATTTTAAAAATACCCAAAAAGAAAAAAAAAACACACAACCCTATATTTCCCACATGTAGATTTTCTGTCTTTATTTTCTGTGAATCATGGGAAATCAGAATGCTCTTGACCTTCATCTACAAAGATTTATCCATTCCGGATAAGTAAATTTGCCAGCATTGCACCTACCAAATGAAGGGAATTGAGTGTCTCCATCAATTTTGTTTTATTTGGAGCAAGTATCACCAGGGACTTCCCAAAATACACTGTTTTAAAGATTTTGTTCTCAAAGCTCAGCAAATACAGAAGTGGTCTGCAGCCAGATGTCCCCTTCAATGCAGTAAATGTCTATCTGGGATATATTTGATTTCATAGCTGAGATTGCCTGTTGATACTGGTGATGTACTTTAGCCAATGTGCTTTAGTTCTTTCCTTATATAGAAACAACATAAGAGGAAGGTATTCTGGTATTCTAGTTACCTTTGAGGTCTTTGAGTCACCTGTAGTCACTCAAGTAGTCATCAGGGTGGAAGAACTCTTGCATCTTAAAGATTGGGGTGTTTCCTGCCTCTCCTGTCTACTTGATAGGTCAAGGGCCCTGCCATCTTGAAAATTCTTGTAGAAACTTGTAACTCTGACAGTTCTAAAAAGATTTCATGTGAACCCGTGGGAAACTGGAAGCATCTTGGACTTTGTACTCGGGATTGAATTGCACCTGTACTCTCTCTCTCTAATCTGTCCCTAAGACAATATACTGTGGAAAATTTTGAGCTGGACAAAGAAGTAGTTTTATTTTCCTCCAGTGTTTTGAGATGGTGAAGAAGGGATGTTGGTTTTTCTCCAAGATATATGCAAAGTCCAAAGACTCTGTGTTTACTGTCTCTAGAGTGGAGTATCTCTATGTAGGAAGAAGTTATCTAAACAGAGGTTTGGTATGCCAGAATATTTCAGGTACTCTGTTTCCTCATTGTTTTGTTGTCTGAAAAGGCTTTGTGATGTGGAGAATGGGGAATGCAGTCTTTATTCTTCCTAAACCGAATTCTTAAAAATGTCTCTTTTCACCCCAGGAAACTTAGTGCATAGTCATACTTTCCTTTGCTTTTCCTGGCTAAGCTAGCAGACTTACTGTACAGTCTTCACCAAATATCATCTTATATTTTTAGATTTTATGAAGGAAAACTCAGTATACCTTTCTCCAGTACTTGAATGCATTTTTTTTAAATAACCACACGGTTTCAGGTTAACACTGGTTAATAGTAACAGTGCAGAAGTGGCATCACTGTGGTTCCTGTGAGAATTCTGGTGCTATGTAGCTGAACATATTTAAAGAAATCAATCCAGAAGTCCTGAAGCTAGTACTACCATTCATTTTGGTAGTGGTGTATCCTTATCAGGGTGAGTCAACAGTGCAAGCAGCCTGTATGTCTAACCTGAGTTACTGGTGTATAACGTGGATTCTTTTTATAAGAGTATTTGCATCATCCTGTGGATGTTGCTCTTCATTAAGTACTTGAGAATTTTATATGTTTTAGTTTAGCTTAATGTGAATTAGTAACAAAAGACTATCCTGTCTCTGAGCTCAAGCATAGCTGCTTCTGACTCTTAACATGCTGACCTTGGCTCTCCAGAAGATGGATTCGCAGAATGATGTTAACACTACTGTTTTTCTTGTTTAATCCTTAATCCTACTTTAAATTTTCAGTTTTTTCTAAAACATTGCAAGAATGCTGTACATACTATTGGATTAAATATATAGATCTCACTCTTTTTATTACAGAAGTAGCAAATACATTTGGTTTATATAATGTGTGTGGAATGTTTACAGTTTATTGCCATTTTCCTTTAGCATGAGACTTCTCACAATACAGCAGTTTATTCTTTCTCTCTGCACACTTTGGCTTCTTTCCTTTTTATGCTTCCCTATGTCTCTCGAACTGTCATCTTTTCCTCCTCTGTCTTTCCTATCCATATCATAATTTCTTCAATGCTTTGCTTTCTTCTGTGTCTTTTTTTCCCTCAATCTTTCCATCCCAAGGTACATAGGGATGTGAAGGGATATCCTAAGTCAGTATCTGTCATATGTTTCCTTCCATGAACTTCCATTCCTCTCCTAGGTTTCTATCACCTGTGCACCTGCCACTTCTGGTGCATTTTTGCCTCTAAGGGAACAAGATTTCAACCCTTTTGTTTCTAGGTTCCTAAGGACAAGATGCATATTCACTGGCATGTGTTTTCTTTGCAGTGAGACCAAACTTTGAGGAAGGTGGGACAGCAACAACGGGGAGGAAGCATGAATTTATACGCTCTGAGAGCGAGAACTGGCGCATCTTCAGGGAGGAACAAAATGGGGAAGATGATGATGGAGGTTGGCGACTGGCTGGGTCAAGGAGGGATGGTGAGAGGTGGCGCCCTCACAGTCCAGGTGAGAGGAGATCTGGAGAAAAATGCAGCCATGGTTACAGGGAAAGGGCAGTGAGTGAATTGGGACCCAGTAGGGGAAAGGGAGGTGGCATGAAGTTTGGGACAAAAATAGGTAAGGTTCATGCAATTTTGATCATTAAATATTCTTTTGTCATATGTGGGGCTCTTGGTCACAAAAAGGTTAGCACAAAGTTATGTGCCTTTTACTTTCTTTTTAATATCTTTAATACCCTAACATATTTAAGGGAACAATATTTTTCAGGTGTGTGCTTGTCTCTGTTGTGCTCCAGGTGTTTATGTGCCTGGTAAAATTGGTTGTTTTAATAGTACTGTTCCTCTGTGGCTGTGATGCTGAGGGGAGAGAAGTTACCCATGTTAAGTAGCATATCTAAGCCTGTGGAGTGCTGCTGACACTGAACCATTCAGGTTGTCGATCTCTTTCTAGTTTTCCAAATGTGTTTGCAATGCCAAGAGGCAACCTTGGAAAATCTCAAAGTATGTTGCTCTGTGCATCTTGTAGTTACTTACAGGACGTCTTGTCTCGCTGAATTCAGGCATCTCTTTGGTGTCGCTGTCCCCTTCCATGGTCTGACAAAGTCAATCTGATTCACTTGCTTTCCAGCATTGCATTGTCAGAGTTGCAGGAGAAATACAAAAGTGGAGCTTGGTATATGAATAGTATGGTTGAAACATATATATATATATGTTGGTTAGTTGGTTTGTTTGTTTTTTCTTCTACTTGGAAAAGACCCTGCTTAGCTGGTCATATCTGTTGTGAGATCTTGGTTTTGGGTTTCTTTTGGCTGCAGAAGACTTCTGGGGAACTAAGGAAGAATTGTGGCTCTTCTGCTTTTACATCTTTGTAGGGAAGCAAAGGAAGCACGGGATGTTTTTGGGGCTGGGGTGGACAACTGCTTTACTTGAATTAAAAAAAGTCACACTTGTTCTTAAAATGGGTCTATCACCCTTTTCAATGTCCCAAAGGACTTTTAATACTATAATGCTTGTGAGCAACCGTTAACTCTGTTGCTGACCCTCTCCACAGCTACGTTTCGCTTTGCCCTCAAACAACTGTTAGCTTGTAGTAAAATTTAGCAGTGAGCCCAAGGCTAGATTTATTATCAGAAGTTTTCTGTTTAGAGCAGGGCTAAGGGTCAGATTTTGAAGAATGTCATTTTCTTTTCCCCCAGTGTTTGGTCACGATTGTTCATTAGACACTGCTGCTTTGTTATATGGTTCAGATGACATCAGACCAGCTATGATAGTACCTCATGATGATCAGATGCAGCATGATACTTGGGAGTGGAGTGTTTTGCAAGTACAAGCCTGCATGCTTTAGCTTAAAAGGAAGCATAGACCTCGAAGTTCAGAAGTTCGTTCATGTCTTGAACTTTTTTGGAAGATGTTCTGTTTTTGAAAATTCATCTTACTTCCATTATAGGCGATGTTACTGCTTATTTGAATTTTTGCTGTAGTAGACAACTAACTTCACTTATAAATGAAGGTATAATAAAAAGCCTGTTCTAAGAATCCTGTGCATCTGCAGAGAAATTGCTAATTTTGAGATAGGCTGAGTTATCTCAGCTTTGATCAGAGCTGTGTATTGGATTCACCTGTTAGTAGTAGCCACAGGACCATCAAAACAGTTTTAATTACATTCTTGCTTTAAACAATAAGTTTAACTCAACTTGGCATGCCTTAAACTGCTTCTTTGTACTTATTCTGCTGTTAGGTAATAGTACTAATCATGTGTCCTGCTAAAAATAGACAAGTGTCTTCAGAGTACTGTCGTCATTTGTTTAGCTGGACCTTCCTTTGGCTTGACTCTGCATACTCCCTACTAGATTCTATGCTGTTTGTATTTTTTTTTCTTTTGGATGAGAACAGTTTAGAAGAACATAGCAGTTGTCAGGCTTCAGTTTCTCATCTTCTGTTGTTAAGCAAAGAATATTTTGATTCCCACAGACTATTGTTTTTCCAGCTTTTGAATTCCTCTTGCTCCTTCATCTGTGTTTACTGCAGGATGGCTGACCTAAATCTGCTAATTTTGTGCTTTTTAATAGGCACAAAGGATCAAGAGGATGGACTGTTTCTGCTGAAGCAGTTTTGTACCCTTAAGTATAGTTTCCCAGATTCTGTGCTCTGATTTATTGTAGCTAAAGGTAACTCTCTTGACATGGTTGAAGGGATCTGTCACGTGTCCGTGCTGTTTAAACTGTTCTCCTCTCATGTGGCTATGCTTCATATGAAGTGAGGGATCTTCTGAGTGTTGGTAGTAAAGTGAAGGAGCAAATTGGTCAGACTTCTCCTTACAATGGACAAGCCTGACTTTTCGTTCTACTAGTTAATTCAGAAGGATGTAAGCTTGTCTGCTTTTGCAGCATGAAAACTGGATTGCATCACCAGGCTTTTCTAGTCAGGGTTTATGGGGTTTTCTACTTTTTCTACTACTGTATGCTCACGAGGACTAGAAATCTGATGAGAAGACATCTTTTCTTGGCTTCTTCAGTGAAAAAATTGCTTTGCTAGTTTTTCTGGGCAAATACCTGGAAATAGCAAAATGCTTAGAATTCACCTTCAAAAAACATGTTTCTGGGTCCCCCTATGAAGAGCCTGTGCTCCTGGTGTAGTGATATGAACTATGTAAAAATAATTGAGGCTTCTGTCAATGTGTGGTCTCAAGATGGCTCATTTGTGGCTGCACAGAAGGTTCTTAATGCCAAATTTTCCTCTTCTGTACAAAAGAGCTGAATAATTGATGCTCAGCTGTCTGCGAGCCCCGGGATAGCAAACAGGCAGAGGTGCTAATGTGTTTGTAGGATATGGTATTGCCAGGTTCAGGCCATAGCTCTGTTTTTCCACATATTGGGAAACCTGACACAGACATTGCTGGCTGTACTGAGGAGATGTCTGCCAGTGGTTTGAATCAGAAGTGCAGTCTGGTTGACAGCAGCCTCCCACACTTATACCTCAGAAAAAGCCCTCTGATTCCAAAGGCAGTCCTGGTTTTGATGTGTTGATATTTCTGATGGAGAGAGGGGTAGTAAACTTAACGCTGCTTCTGGTGCCATGTCACTGTCAGGCCTTTTCTTTCAGGTAGGCTGTGTTGTCCTGCTTAGTTGCTGATTGCTCCCAGAGATCTTTTTGTTCTTCCAAAATCAAACAGCATTTTAATGAGATGTTGATATGTATGACTTGAAAAGAAGGCCTTTAGAAACCTGCACCTCCTGAATTTGTACTGAGTTGGAGGTCAGGGTGCTGTGGGAAGAGGTGCATGGGGTGTGTTGCAGGCATCCTCTTCTGCAGAGGGTGCATGAAATGGTTCTTACTTGAGCTCTCTGGAGCACTTGCTCCATTAGAGCATCTTCAGTGAGCCTTTGTCTTTCTTTACATGTTTTTTGAAGTTCTTGATGAACAAGAGGTTGACATGATAGGCCTAAGATGTTACGAGCTACTTGAAAGCAGGCAGAAAAGATGAGATAAGTGCAGTCTTGGTGTGCCTTATTTCTTTTCTTAATGACATTAAAAAGGTTGCCTCAGAACACTGATTTGACAGTTTTGCATACCAAAAATGTTATTTGTTTCCAAGGCAAAACTAGAAGTATAGGTTAAGTTATGCAGTGGAATTATGTGCAAATAAGCACATGCAGTATAGTGTTGAAGTCTAACGTTTTGTGTTTCCTTGATAAAATATAACCTTGAAGTTCATAGTGTTTCTAGAAGGAGTTTGTTTTGCATTTCCTGTGTTTGAGAGACAAAGATGGATTTTTGCATGGTTAGTATTAATACTTAGGGTATTAGGGTTGGTGTGGAAACATTCCTCATTCATAAGAAGCAAATGGAACACTTTCTCCTCTTTACTTTTTTTTTTTTGTATCCATTTCATAAACAGTGAGACTGCACTGATTGCACAAATTCTGAGACCAAAAAAAGAATTTTTCTTTCAGAAAAGAGCACAGTCACCATTAAAGGCACTAAAAAACTAAGGTGCTTTCATTTTTGCTTTGCACCTTTCTGGCAAAGGTGGCTTCTGTTGGATGGAAAGCTTTTTACAGTCTTTTCACTTCCAAATTGTTTTTCCTTAGCAGCAAGTTCTTTACAGTTTAAATAGCAATATTGCAGTCAGAGGATTTTAAGCTTGGCTGAATGAAGATGTCTTCTGAATAGATTAGAAAAGTGAAACAAAATTTATACTTGAATTTGGAAAGTTTTCCTCCTTTTCCTTATTATGATTCCAAATTTTAGTATTTTATGGCTGAAAAATTACTGTTCAAAAAAATTAACTCTCCTTTCAAAAACATTTGAAAGTTGTCAGTCCAGTTTTTATGTATGTGCATAAAAGTATCTCTGAGGGCAGGAGGGAAAAAACATAGGTGGTTTGTTCAGGACGTGACTTTTGCAGGTGACTTAAAAGAAAACATGAAGTTTATACATACAAAGATGCCAAAAAAGATTTAAGTCAATGATGACGGGTAAATTCAGTCAGCATCTGGTGTCACTGGTCTTATTTTGGTGCCTCCAGCATGTTTTAGATGATGTAGCCCAACTTGCTTAGCCTTATGTGGTTTTATAATGCTCATAATACAGTTTATAATGTGGGGACATAGAGTGGACAATATTTGAAAGTCTCCTGCTTAACAGTAAGATACTCCTTTGTTCTCTAAGATGCCTGTTCATAGGTGAATTGTCCCTGTAGGGGCTTCTTCAGTCTCTGTCACTGTGTGTCATCTCTTCACCCACCCCTTCACTCTTCCAAGTAAGCTACTACCCCCGGGACTGTCTTGTAAAGTTACTTTCCCCCCACCTTAGACGGCCCTCGTTCTGCAGGCTGGCGAGAACACATGGAGCGACGGCGGAGGTTTGAGTTTGATTTCCGGGAACGAGATGATGAACGGGGTTATCGACGAGTACGGTGTGGGAGTGGCAGCATGGATGACGACAGGGACAGTCTCCCTGAGTGGTGCTTAGAAGATGCAGAAGAAGAAATGGGAACATTTGACTCCTCTGGAGCATTTCTCTCCTTAAAGGTGAAAAGCTGTCTTGGTCCTTTGTTCACTTTGTGCAAATGTTGTGTTGTGTCAGGGGGATTATGGATGATTATGTTGACTTTGTAGAAGGTGCAGAAGGAACCAATCCCTGAGGAACAGGAAATGGACTTCCGGCCTGTGGAGGAAGGGGAAGAAAGATCTGACTCTGAAGGGAGCCACAATGAAGAAGCCAAAGATCATGAAAAGACCACCAAGAAAGAGGGGGAGAAAACAGATAGAGTAGTGGCAGGTAAGGGGAACTTCTTGTGCATCTGTTGTATGCTGCAGTGTAGAATTTCTGTTAATTCAGTTACATAGAACCATGCAATGTGTGAGAAACAAAGTTTTATGCCGAAAAAGTTTGCTCAGGCGAGGATCACGGTGAAGCAGCTCCGTTTATTCGCGAGTGCCATCGCGGGCGCGCCACCCCATGGCCGCAGTAGAAACGCGCGCCGTTACAAAGGAAAGGAAGCATTTTTATAGTATTTTATCCCGACGTGGGTTATCCTCTCCTGTTTCTCCATTGGTTGGATACTCCAGGCTCACAGCCTATCCAACGCATTTTATTACAATCAGTTACCATAAGAGGTTTTTCCAGTTTCCATAATAGGTTTTTCTTTTACCAGCTGGCTGTTTATGCAGAGTTGTAGAATGATGGCAATGTGTTCTCAGGTGCACCCTATCTCCTGATCCCTGTAAGACACAACATTCTAAGAAAAAGTTGTTATGCGTAGCTCTTGTCCTTCTACATTATCTGGTACCAGGATGTACTGAACAAGACGATCTTTATCCTGGGCTCCTTTCTAGTTTGGTATTTTTGTACAAGGCCATGGTGTTTTTCTTGGTTCTACAAAAATATGATTCTCACAGCACTGCAAAAACACAAGTTGTTTCTCACAATTGTTACAGAAGCAGTGGAAGAAGCAGACCAAACATCTGCACCAGCTGCCAGGTCAGATACCCCTCCGAAATCCCAGCCTCCAGACCCGCTGCAGACGAGCCTTTTTGAAAGGAAGGAAGAGTCTGTGCCAGAAAGAACAGAAAAAACAGAAGATAAAGAGAATCGAACAGAGAATACACCGCCAGCCAAAATGTCCAACAGAGGGGAAGGTAATAAACTTGATAGGTAAATTTAGTAAGTTTCCATTTCTCATTGTGATTAGTCTTGGTCTCTTAAAAGAGGCGAGGACTGGATTATGGTGATGAAAACTAGTCTATAAATACAAGATTTGTTGGCTGTGCTATCTCAAACGTGTCAAGTGCACTGGTACTTCACATTGCCATGCAGTCTAGGGAAACATGAGCTAGTTGTGGATGTGCCTCGCTGTGGTGGAGCAGATCAGTCTGGACAAGTGTATGTGGCCAGGGAACAGGATATGCTGAAATGTGCTGAGTTCTGCATTGTTTATTCCTTGAAGCCAGGTTGGGTGCCTGTGCTGTAAACAGTACCGGTGTGCACTCATACATACAGGAAGATCTGGAAAATACTTTTGCTTTGGTGCTGATTTTGAGCTGTTGAATCTTTTCTATAACAAGTTCTTAAAAGTAGTTTTCATTTATGTTAAAGATAATGAGCTAATTTTACCATTTTTCTTTAGATTTGGCTTCTGTTGCTCAGCCTTTGCCACAGATTTCTGCAGACACAGCTTCTCCTGCTCATCTTTCTCCTCCTGTTTCCAATTCAAATCCTGCTCTGCGGCCAGTTCAGACACCTGTCACAGCTGCTCCAGGCATGGGCAGCATTCCCACTGACCCAGATGACGAAGAGGGCCTCAAACACCTAGAGCAGGTAAAATTGCTCACATTCCTTTGTTGTTGTGAGACTGGAGGAATGTGGAATGCAAAAAAATTTTGAAGCCTGTAAAAACAAAAAAGCAACTGAAGCTTTACACTCCCCAGTGTATACTGAAAGCTACTTTTCTTTCCTCCTTTATTTTGTTGGAGAATAATTCAAGCCTATATAGTATTTTTCTGAATAAGTGTACTATATCCAGTGTTAAAGAGCTACAGATCCTAATACTTATGACCACTGTCAAGCAGCCTTACCATTTGCCTTGAGAAACAATAAAGCAATATGCCCAATGTGTTTAAAATAAATAAATTTGCATATATCCATGAACACAGTTTGTGCTGCATTTAAGTTTACTGCCTGCCGAAATGTAGAGCATTTTGGTGCTAGTGTTTCCATACTTGTTTTATTTTCACCATGATACTGTGTGGGACCTTCTTGGCAAGTTGTTTTAAAGCTTTACTTAAACAGGTGAACCATGCTTATTCATGGTGGATTTGATGATCTTAGAGGTCTTTTCCAACCAGGGCTGTTCTGTGATTCTGACGAGGTGGTAGACTGATGTCAGGGTTTGTGGTGCAGTTACACCAGTCCTTAAGTTGCTGTAATTTCTGGTAGCCTCTTGAGCACTGGGTAGTACAAGGTGGTTGTATTTAGCACACTCATTTTTGAATCTGTAAGCCCGTAACTAACTTGTATATCCCTTACTGGTTTTGATGTCTTCTGCAGCAAGCAGAGAAAATGGTGGCATACCTGCAGGACAGTGCCCTTGATGATGAAAGACTAGCAGCAAAAATTCAAGAGCACAGAGCAAAGGGTTCCTCTATGCCGTTGTTCCATGAAGCCATGCAGAAGTGGTACTACAAAGATCCACAAGGAGAAATTCAGGGTAGGTCTGTGCCCTTTACACTTCCTCTTTTGTTTCACAGAACTGAGTTCTTCACAAAATTACCTCCAACAGATATTGATGCTTGTTTTTACAGAAGCAGCACAGGGAATTTACCACTCTAGCATTAGGTTTTGAAAATAGATCTTCTACCCATCACTGCCCCCATCAGCTCAGCATGCTTAATGTCCAGAATTATACTTCATCGTGGCTAAGGTTTGCCATCACTTCGTGTTTCTGTAAATTAAGGTTAGACTAAAACCTGTTTTTCATGCCAAAGGCTACTCAGATTTCCAGATAATAGTGAAAACAAAACAGTAGTTTGTTGAAGAATCCATGAGAAACATTGAAGTCAGTTTTCTAGTCTCAGCCCAAAGGCATTCAGGGAAGAATAATTTCTTTAGAATCCAGAGCAAAGAGAAAACAAGTTTCCACAAGCCAGTGCATTATTAGTTCATACAACACCAGCTGATTCACACTTGCAGTTTTCATTCAAGATATGTCAATTATTTTTTTTCCAATGAAAGTTGGAACAGGCCTTCTGTATAGATACTTGCATCTTTGCTTTCAGAAGGTACTTTTCTTTTGGAGTTCTCAGGACTGTGTTTTAGCAGCTGCTTAGCTGCCTCCCAAAAATGCAATTAAGCAGTGAGTTCCTTACCTGTTGTACTCCACTAAGTGTAGTATTTGCTAACACTGTTCAGTGTGAATGACTTCCTCAGATATGAACTCTAGATAGGATTTGTAGGGGTGTTATCTGGGATCTGTGCCAGTCTCTTGATTGCAGGTATTGCACATCGTTACAGTTTTCTTCTCACCCCTTTAAGATGAAAGGATGTTAACCATAAAGCATTTTTATTTGCTCAGTGTGTTTAAAACTATATTAGTTGCTGCTGGGTGTTTATTGCTCAGTGATGGTCTAACAGTTTTTCATTAGAATAAGTATTTCTTTGAATGTGACCTCCAGAAGCAAACACTCCCACAGAATTTTTTTTCTTGGGATACCTCTTGTGGTTTCATGTTCTCTGGGAGGAATTACCTTCTAAAGATGCTGCTTACGGAGAAAGCAAGAATTACTGAACATTCTTGCTTTTCAGCAGATGTTTTTGCAAAACTTGTATTCATGTGGTTCTTGCTTTGTTAACCTATTTTTCATACCGGCTTTGTGTCCATTTGGATGTGTAAAATTAGTAAAGGAGTCCACCTTTGAAGGGAGTGACTCAAATCTTTCTCAGGAAAAACAGGAAGAGATGTGTAGCTTTGTGAGAAAGGAAAGAGAAACTGATTTTGTCATTGTCTTTAAAAATGTGATCTTCCACTCAGAGGTGGATCTGCTCATCTGCTAAGTTCCAGAAGCAGAACTTCTATAAAACATGAATTCCTCTGATTTGAAGGCAAAAGTTGAAACAGGCTAAGATTGTTTAATTATCTGTGCAGTGGATGTGGGGAAAGTAGCACTTGTGCTTTGGTGCTGTTGGCTAGTGGATACTGCTGAGATCCAAACTGGAAATTGCAACTGTTGTCAATGTGATGCTGAGCCTGAAGTAGTGAGCTTTGCTGGAGGGCAGGGTGTGTATTAGCTGGACCAAGCTCCACATCACTGTGGCTGCTTGGCTTTCATCTCAGAACTGACTCCTCTTCCTCCAGTGCACAGCAGAAGCAGTCCTGTGCTTTTCAGTAAAGACTATCTGGGACAATGCTGTAGCCACTGTAAAGATCTAGATGTGTGCAGTGGCATCCAACTTCGAATGTACTGTCTGTCCAGACAAGGGGATGAGACAGACAGAAATGTCTGATGCTAGGTACTATTACTTTAACAAGCACCATGCTCTTTGTTTCCAGTATGCTGAACTTGGCCTTACTTCCCCTTCCCCCCATGTGTATTGGTTGGTGTTATTTCAGGTCCTTTCAGTAATCAGGAGATGGCAGAGTGGTTCCAAGCTGGATACTTCACTATGTCACTGTTGGTTAAGAGAGCCTGTGATGAGACTTTCCAGCCACTTGGAGACATCATGAAAATGTGGGGCAGGGTTCCCTTCACTCCAGGTCCAGCACCGATTCCACATCTGGTAATTATGTGACAGTTACAGTATGCAAACAGTCCTGTAACAAATGGAAATGGAACTATTTACATGTCACCTGCTCTGTCTTGGAACTGCAGGTGTTCCAAGCAGCAAAGTTCAACCCGGTGTTAAATTACCTTTCTAATAGGAGTAAAGGCACTCAATTTAAAAATGTTTTGTCATGTCTGTGGTTGGAAGGCTTGGCCCTGCGATACGTACAAGTGCTGTGTGTTTCACAGCCACCATACTACAGGCTTTGTTTGTAAATGTTGATATCTGTCTAGGTACTTTTTTATTTTCATTGTCTTGTTCAGTTCAGAATGCAACTTCTACATCAATTGCATTTGTAATATACTGCTGTTATAGTATATATTATTAAAATAGAATGTTTTATTCCTAAATACAGGGCGAGCTGGACCAAGAGCGACTGACTAGACAACAAGAGTTGGCCCTGATCCAAATGCAGCACCTCCAGTACCAGCATCTTTTAATACAGTAAGACTGCCAGTCCCAGAGATCTTCCAGTGGCTGTGTTCTCCTCTGGATTTTTAATCATCTGGGTTCATCATCTTGTCATTGTTTCCTTGGGCAGTGGGGCTGGGAATGCTTCACCTCTAACAGAGATAGCCTGCTTCCACAAACACCAGAGTCTCAGTAGTCTGCAGGATTAGGACAGAGTGTGGCTACCTCAGGCACACTTCTCAGTCTGTTTCCATGTCGTGCAGAGCTACTTTGGTGAGACCTGCTATATAGGTAGCTGTTAGAGTCAAACTGAATCCCAGCTACCCTTGTAATGCAGTTCGTGTGTTTTAGAGTCAGGGGAAGGCTGCACTGGAGATGGAGAAGGCAGAACTTATTTTTGGTCTGCTTGCTCAGCATTTTGAAGATGAGTGGAAGGTAACTGCTGGAGAAAGCAGTTTGTCATCCATTTTTTGCCAAAGTTGTCAGTTATTCAGTTCTGGCCGGTTCCTAACAACGTGTTTTGTAGGAGCTTGGAGAAAAGAAAGCAATCAGATAAGACTGCTCATTCAAGAAGCTCTGAAAGCATGTGCCTTGGCTATGATTTTTGAATACTGATTGTCACCTTATGATTTGATAAGGCAAGAGCCTGCCCTTGTACTAAGGGATGCCTTGACACACTGGAGAAGGGATTGATTCGTGTAGGTGGGCAGTCATCAAAGCCAGATTAATTTGATCATTCTGTATGTAATTTACAGACAAAGGGTAGTAGTGTTGCACAGCTTACAAGAGAAATACTGGATTACAATAACCAGGTGGCATAGTTGAGGGTGAAGAATTTGGTTCTGGTCCAGTTTGTTGTATTCTTGTATTTTGAGTCTTTCCAAGGCCCTGTTCCGTGGTTTCCTCTAGTATTTAGCATGTATGTCACATAGGTCAGTGGGCTTAGTCCCAGAGAATGAACCCATGCGCAACTTCTGCAGCTTGGGCATTATGTAAATAAGCAAGTGAACAAATACCAGTGATTCTCTGCTTCTCTTTTGAAGACAACAATATGCACAGGTGCTGGCTCAGCAGCAAAAGGCAGCCCTCTCATCCCAGCAGCAGCAGCAGCTTGCTATTCTCTTGCAACAGTTCCAGGCCCTGAAGATGAGGTGAGTTAGCTCAGAGATGAAGTGAATGCCATTCTTCCTATACTCTTAACTTGTATATAAGTATAATTTTAATCTTGTCAGTGGTCTGTTTTATTCAAGTTTGCTCCTATTTGAGCATTACATATTTTAAAGATTGTATGAATACGAAACAGTTGCAGGTTGTCAAATACTTCTTTGTATATGTAGCCTTTACCTCAGAATATTTATGAAAGCAAGGAGAAAAGTCTTGTAGTTGAAATCATACCTTTTTGACAGATGTGTTGTGCTGCTAATAGAATGGTGTTGCCAGGTGAGTTTAGCAGTACTAGATGCTTGTTCTCAAACTAGCCTATAAGCAGGAAATGCAGAAGTGTAGCAGTAGCTGGCTTAGCCCTTGATTGGCAGCAGGGATAAGATGCTCAAGAACTCTGCAAGCAAGTAGTAGTATGCACATTGTATTTTTGTTTTAAATAGAGGTGTGGAAGGAAAGGAGTATGTTACAAGTTACTGAATCTCATGTGTGTTCAGGGCACTCCTCTCCCTGGAAGTGGCATGTTGACTCTTCCTGTTGGTATTACAGGATATCTGAGCAGAACATGATGCCACCGGTTACAAGGTCTGTGTCAGTGCCGGACACTGGCTCAATATGGGAACTTCAGTCAGCTTCACAACCTACAGGTAAGATGCTTAGCATGTGCCAGACCTGTTGAGAAAAGTTCATGGATTAAGAAGCCAGCATCTTTGAGATGATCGATCTCTTTTTGACACTAGGGACGTTATTTCTGTATCAGTATTTTTTAACTGGTTCAGGCTACTTTGCCTTGCAGTTTAACTTCCATTTGAGAGCTATGAAGAATACGTTGACTCTTCATATGGTTATGGGAAATTTTGATCCAAAGGGATTACGTGTTATATTATAAAGGTGTTCTCTGATGGGAGGAGTTTGAAATAGCTGCTTCTTGTGTAGAATTTTGTAGGAAACCCAGCCTTGCTTCAGTAACGGACAAACCTTGTTCTCCAGGAAGATCAGGTGGCCCTCTACTGAGACTACTGTAGTATCATGATCTTGGTTCATAAAACACAGTAACTGCATACATAAGATTTTCCCGTTTCAGTTGTGTTTTGTTGATGTGCTTATTTTTGCTTGTCAATATTTGTTTTCTTCACTATCTAGTCTGGGAAGGAAGCAGTGTCTGGGATCTCCCCATTGATACTGCAGCTCAGGGACCAGCTCTAGAACAACTTCAGCAGCTCGAGAAGGCCAAAGCTGCAAAGGTCAGAAACTGTTTTGTACTGTAAGAAGTTGGGATTGCTGTTCTTCAATGTAACTGTTTCTTGAGCCAATGGAAGACTGTATGATTTCGATTAGATTTTCATGGAAAACACCATAAAAAGAATATGGATTACAGAAGCCAGTTATGAAATCCTTGTGGACTGCTCTTGGGAAACCATTGCTGTGGAGGTGCTACTGACCTCTAAAGTAATGGTTATGTTTTTTACACTTGTGATTAAAAACTCTTCACTAGCCACCACTGTATTAAAATGGCATCATTGTGCCAAATGCCGAGTAGGAGCAGGGAGTCATTTGCTTGATCCTTGCATCTTTTCACACCAGAATTGGTTTGGGAAATTTTAAGAGTCCTGTTTCTCAGGGTTTTTTTCACACTTACTTGAGTGTTAAATTATTTTTATGAGTTTGAACCTGTAAGATGCTGTACATTTCCTAAAACTGATTATATTATGATGACTGCAAAGCAACTCACTACTAGCTTCTAAAGTCAGAGGTTATTTTAAGGAGCTGATGTAGAAAGACTGACTAGAGAGCTGGTGTTCGTTACAGAACAGAAGTTGTCAGAAATCTTTCTAGACTATTTCAGGAATCTGACCCTAGTAGGCAGCCAGCTGATAGGTAAAATGACAATTAAGTGAGAGCATCTGTCAGAGGCTTCGTCTGTTATGTTGTTACTGTAATCTCAGCAGAGTTGCCCTAAGACATGGTGTAGGAATACGTTACCTGCATCTGAGTATAGTTTTATGTGAATTGTAGCTAGAGCAAGAGAGGAGAGAAGTGGAAATGAGGGCCAAACGAGAGGAAGAGGAGAGGAAAAGGCAGGAGGAGCTTCGGAGGCAACAAGAAGAGCTACTTAGGAGGCAGCAGGAAGATGAGAGGAAACGACGGGAAGAAGAAGAGCTGGCCCGCAGGAAGCAAGTGAGTTTCTGCAATGTAGTTCATCTCTAATTAATTTTAATACTTTATAAAACTCACTTTAAGAATCCTGTGGGGTCTAATTAATCTTTGATAGGTGTATATGAAGACAGTTCTAATATTTTTCATGTGAGTATATGAAATATCAATTCTTCTATTCTTGATTTGAAGTTTAAGAGCCCAAATTGCAATCTGAGAAAATGGGCTTTGATTCATTTCAGGATTGGTTCCTGTTTGTGAGCTGAGAGGCTTTGTTCCCTGTGGAACATTCCCTCCTAACTTCTTAGTGTCAATATTAGACTTAAGTTAGTTGCCCAGTTATTGTATGTTTAATCTTTATTCACCATTTATGCAGTCTAGTGTTTTGATAAGGGTATGATCTCTGGAGTAGGCTGGAGCTGTTTCAATGAATAAAATGTAGACAACTATAGTAGAAAACAGTGATGTAACAGCTTATTTTTCCCTGTTTTTTTAACTTAATCATTTATTGGAAAAAAAATTACTATCTGGGTTATGTTGTAGAGTCTGTCAGCTTTACTTTCTTGAGCTGATATTTGGGAAAGAAAGGGGTGTAGTTTGGACAAGCAGAGTTAAGTGAATGGTCTGATCTGTGTTGCAGTAGGAGAATGAGTGTAGGAGTTGCAGTGTGTTCTTATTCTAACAAGAACATGATATGGAGTTTGTTTCTAGCATTTACTTCTGAATTCTGTATGGAAAAAAGATTATTTGTTCCTTTAGTGTTGTAGCAGGGAAAGACAGTGAAAGTTAAAGTTTTTGCTCTGCATGTGAAGGGTAAAGGGCAAGCATATTGTTGAGCTTATTCACTAAGGAGTTGGACAATAAGTGCCCCGTAAAGTAGCATGTGAATAATAGGTGAAAGTAATAAAATATTTTGTGTGCTTCAGTATGCAGTTTTAAAGCACGTTTCCTGATTTAAGGATCAGATATTTCTGAGGAAGCCTCTAGAATCCTTAGTTTTCTTTACAAGTTAGTCATAGACCTCAATTCACACAGTGTTTGGGTTTTGTTACTGAAGACTTATTTTAATGGACTGCAGTGTGATATATAGTTAGCTTTCATAGTATCTTTAAGAATGAAGTCTATAAATAAATGGCTCCTTGCTTGAATATATTTACTTTGTGTACAGCAAGTCATTGTGGTATATGGTTGAAAAGCATTCTTTGATGCTTGAGCACTAAAGCAATAATATACTCAAAAGTTTAGCTTTTGAGTTTAGTTGCTTTAGATCTGTTTTAATAATAACAACTCATTTTTCAGCTGATCACCTGGTAACTCATTGTGTTTCGTCCATGGTGGCTTCAAATAAATAGACTTGGGTTGATTCTTTTCAGACTAACAAGTTTTGCTACTGTGTATAACTTAGAAATGTCTGCTTAATTCCAAAGTTTTTTGTCCACTTTGGATTTGTACAGTAACCAATCTGACTCTCCCGTTCTGAGATGTCATGGGAAAAAAATTATTTACAAGCAGGAAACAGAATGGGGTTGAAAAGCAGTAACAGCAAGTATCTTAGTTCATTACCAATGGAATAATTGCCACAATGCTTAATTCTGAGCAGCAATGTCTTGAAAAAGGTAACAAAGAGTTTAAGCACTTCTCTGGAAAGAAAAAATAATATTGTATTCTGTATTTTAAAAAAAAAATTTTAAATGGTCTAATATTTGAGTCTGACTTCTGTACTGGAAGGCATTGTAGAATCAGGGATGAACTGATTTATTAGCATGGCTTTATACAGAGGAGATGATGCTTAACAAATTTGATTAACTTCTTTTGAGGAGATGACAGTGAGAGCTGAGAGGGGTGAAGCAGTAGACTTAATCTGCCTGGACTTCAGGAAGGCTTTTGATGTAATACTGCATAAAAGACTAGTATATAAGGTTAGTAAATATGCTGTTGATGGTGAATTCTAAATAATAAAAAAAAAAACCTAATAGAAATTCAATTCTGTAGGATGAAATGTCATACCAAATGTTGAATCCAGTTCTGTTCACAGTTTTCATCAATACTTACACTGTAGAATTGCAAACAGTAATGCCTAGATTGTATAACTCCTGTATTTGTCTGTTGTTTCTGGTCTGAAATCTTCTGATATGTAATGATTGAATGCTTTCAGGAACAAAATTTGAGGTTTAACAATTGTTTTTTCTGAATTATATCTTTGGTGCTCCATTTAAAGTACATGGTTCAAAGACAACATGCACAAAACTAAAAGATTTGTAAGCCCTAGTAACATAGATGAGCAGAATCGCAGGGGTTTTAACTGCCAAAAAATTCTAAAATATTTTATTTGAGAATCCAGAGCCTGCTGAAATGAGGCTTGCTACTTAAGGATCTCCTGCAACGTTACAGCTTTTTTTAAAAGATCTGAAATAAGTCGTCTGTATAGCAAGATATCTGTGCTTGAAAACAGTTATTAGAAAAGATGCTAAAGAATATTGGGATTCCCTTGGAGCAGGAAGCCATGAGTATGGGAGCAGTAAGAACCAAAGGAATGAGTGTTTCTCATACCACTCACTGGCAGAAAGCTGGGGAGCTTTGAATGGTTTTGGTCACATGCTCAAACAAAAACACTGACTAACAATAAGATACAGAAGTAAATATGAAGACAGCCTTTTCTATAGCTGTGAAGATTAGGAAAAAAGAACTCCATCAGCTGTGTGCTTCCCAGCTTTTCAGAATATTGCAGATTTTTAGCTCGTGGTGATACGACCTTGTTCATCTTCAGTTCTCTAAGGGAGAGAAGTCTTTTTTTTTTTTTTTTTTTAAATAGTGTCTCTCCTGGCATGTATGAACAAGAAAGAGATCCCTACAGCTTTATTATTGGCAATTCTAGCCTCATTTCCCAAAGGGAAAGCAGGGCAGAGATGTCAATGAGCTGCTGTTGTAAAGGGGGACTCGGTGACTTTGTTCATCTCTCTCAGGTACTCTGTTGTGTCGGTGCCTAGTGCCGAACACCCCCCCAGCCTGGCTGGCGGCTGGACATCCTGAGCTGAGATCCTGGTGTGTGGTCTGTAGTTAAACAAACCAGACTGGCACACCTCCAGCCTCCTCAGAAGACTTTTCAGCAAAAGAAACAAGCAGAAATTTTTCAGCACTTGTATTGAGGACAGTTGATTTTTTTGTGACTTGACTGCATGTGTCCAGTCAATTCATTTACAGACCCAAGATACAAAAATGGTCTAGGTGTTGTGTGTTATGCTTAAAGCTTTTGTGAATATGAAAAATTAAGGACTTGATTAATGAGAAAATGGTTCACAGGCTACTGTTTTATGTCCTGCTACCGGAAAAAAAACTTACAGCACTCACATTTAGCACTAAGCCACTTCAGTGATGCACAGGAATATGAAGTACTTCTTGGCTTGCAGCCAGAAGCTCTTCAGTGTTATGGGATTACTTATAAAAAACGTTCTGTCCACTGGATGGTTATATTGTAGACATCTGAAGTTAGCCACTATCAGAGAGAAACCTGGTCCAGTTGCTCAGTGAACTGTGTTGCTCTTTATTTATGCTGTGTATATATGATGATTCGGTATCAGATTTAGTAAAAGGGTATTAGATTCCAGAATTAACTTCCTTGATTTACCAGAATTCAAAATTTATATCCATGTTGCACAATTGGTCTCCCTTCATCCTGTGGATAATATATTGCTTATAAAAAAACTTGTAAGAGTACAATCGCACAGTGCAGATTGTTCGAAAGGAAAATGTATTTATGAAAGCTCACAGTCACAGAGTCACAGTCACAGAGTGGTAGCATTTGGAAGGGAACTCTAAAGATCATCTAGTCTAACCCCCCAGTTTTGACAAGAACTCAAAGTTTTTGTCCATAAAGTAGGATCTTTAGGTTGAGCTGGTAGGGTAAGTCAGAAAGCAGAGAGAATATAAGGGATGAAAAACAGAGTGGCCTTAACACAGTTGCTGGACTTCAGAGATCCAAAAAGGCAGCAAAACCCAAGGCTATTTTATGCAAGGAAAAGTCAGAACTGGGGAAAAACTTGCACAGATGCACTCCTGTTTAACAGTATACCAGAAGCCAGCCGAAGGCTGCTGTGCCCTGTTCCTCCAAAAAGCAAGTAGCAGAATGGAAAAATTTCTGTTTATGTTCATCTTCAGAGCAGTAGGAAAGGGTACTGATGTTTTATTTTTGAGTTAAGTAAATAACTTTGCTGCTTGGAAAGCAAAACATCATTTATTAGAAGCTGTTGAAGTAATTTAGGGATAGCCCAAAATCAAAGCCCTCAAGAGACCTTTTGTTGCCCATAATAGTTAAATAGTATAGGAATAACCCAGTGAAAGCCCTTTGAGTACCACATCTCTGAGACTTCCAGAGGTTATAGTGTCCTGAAGCACACTGGGCTTCCTCAGGTTGTTTCTGGTATCTGGAGATGTGGTTTGAGTTTTGTAGTGCACATGAGTAGTCAGTGTTTAAAAACACCTATAAGTAGGAAAAGTTTCCAACTTAACACACACACACACAAAATTAATGATACCCACACATCAAAAAAATAATATTATATAGCTAAGGAGATTTTCTTGAGGCCATTTATCTGGCCAGATCATGTTGTAGTCTGTGTTCTGATGCACTTCATCAGTAAAATGGCATTTATAGGTTCCCATTTTGTTCCCAACTCCAGGAGGAAGCCCTGAGGCGACAACGAGAGCAGGAAATTGCACTAAGGCGGCAGCGGGAGGAAGAGGAGAGGCAACAACAGGAGGAAGCACTTAGGCGACTGGAAGAGAGAAGAAGAGAAGAGGAGGAAAGGCGGCAGCGAGAGGAGTTAATTCGTAAACAGGTGAAAAATGGCAGAAGGAATCTGCTATGTTTAATTATGACAGCTGCCAGAACAAAGAAGCTTTGAAACGTGCATCCATGCCTGAGAGGGCATCAGTTCTGGTGGAGGAAAACAAAGCTTGTAGACAGGATCAGCTGAATGAAAAATAGGTTGTTTACCTGTGTCCTGATTTCAGATGAAATTATCAGAATCTGATCGGCCCTTTGGAAAAGAGATTTGTGTTGGAGTATAATGTATGGGGCTCCTTCACATTTGAGCCTTAAGAATGGCTTTGCAGCATGGTATTTCTCCTTTCTTCAAAAGGAAGGCAGAGTACAGTACCAGAATAATTTGAGTTGTCACTCTGAGCTGTTACTATAGAATTGTTACCTTTAGCATCATCTGAGATGATCAGTTTTGCCAGTCTTTCTGTTCTATGCCCAGACTGTACCCACTATCAGCGTTTGAGCTTTTTTCTTCCCTTTTCTTGCCTTACTATTAACAGTTTTTTTTCCCCTTTGGGTCAGCTTTAGAATTCCATACTGGGGATGTTGAACTTCCAGCCCCCTGATTGGTACTGTCACAGTCCCTAAATCAAACTTGTCTTGAAACACGATTGGCTTCACATTAACTTCAATGTCCAATGCAGAATTGCCCATTGTTATTTAAAAATTCTTTTTCAGGGCCCTCCCTTGTAAGACCATTTCTGTCCCACCACATGGTCATTTTCCTTTGAAACTCTAGGGTTGAGTAACAACAGTAAACAGGTCTTTGGCACTTGTTTTCTTCTTTCGTGTCAAAACCTCTTCTCCCTGTATTCCTGTCAAGGTTATTCCACTGCAAGTGTTGCAGTACTTGACTGCAAGTAGCATAATCAGATAGAAGCTCAGACTGAAGGTGTGTAACTCCTAGAAGGAAAGGAGTATGAAATTAGGTAGTCTGAACTAGGGAGATGTCATTCTCTTCCAAGTTCCTTGGTGGAGCAATGGGGAACTTGTGTTTTCGAGGGGATATAGACTATATTAATGGGCTTTCTTGCCTGAAAAGCATAAAGGTAGATGAACAACCTAAACAGCAGACTACAGATACAGAGGCCTCTCTGTTCTGTCAGAACATCAATACCACAGAGTAGGAGTAATTTAGATTTTCTGAGTCGACTTAGACTTTACTTCTCTTTATGTCCTGGGAAGGAAGAGGAGGCTGCCAAGTGGGCACGTGAAGAGGAGGAAGCTCAGCGGCGACTTGAAGAAAGTCGGTTACGTATGGAAGAAGAGGCAGCCAGACAGCGGCTGGAAGAAGAAGAGCGAAAGCGCAAGGAGCTGGAACTCCAGCGCCAGAAAGAAATAATGAGACAGAGGCAGCAGCAGCAGGAGGCTTTACGACGGCTGCAACAACAGCAGCAACAGCAGCAACTTGCACAAATGAAGGTAATGTGTTTCTACAGTTTGACTTTCTCCTTCTGTTTGGGGTAGTAAGTAAATCCCCAGCTGGATGCAGGGTTGTCTAGGCTGGCTTGAACAGAGCAGGAATGGATGAGCTACGTGGGGAGGGAAGAGGGTGAACAGTTGACTGAAAGTGATGGGAGAAACAAGAGGAAGGTAAGTTACAAAATAAAAAAGAAGGTTCAGTCCATAGAATTGTACTGGAAAGGGACTCGCAGATGAGCACAGATGTTTGTTCTGCTGCAGTGAGCAAGGGCCAGTGCAGAGTTTCTAAAGCCTGGAGTTCCTTAAGTCTCTGAAATCAAAATTGATTGTTATTTTTCAGGCAATGATATGTTACGTTATGCTTGATACACTGTGTCTTTGACACTGTGACACCTCAGAGGGCAATTCAGGCTAATAACCAGAAACATACAGTTTCTACTTTGTGCTTTTTTATACTTGATTATACCATTTTATACTTCCCAATGTTTTGTTAAACTTTGAAGTTGGCCTTTCTTTTCCCTTGTGCTGTGGGCTTATACTGATTTTCTTCATGATTACACTTCAGCAGTATTTCTCTGAAACGTTTTGTAATTCCTATCAATGTGATTTTTGGCCCAGCTCCCTTCATCTTCAACATGGGGTCAGCAATCGAATTCAGGAGCTTGTCAATCCCAGACCACATTGTCACTGGCAGAAATCCAGAAGTTAGAAGAAGAACGAGAACGGCAGCTTCGAGAAGAGGTAAGTGCTAACAGTGATGGAGTGCAACTTGTTAGAGTGGGCTCAGCTGTATGACTGCTTCACTGTTGGTTATTAGAAGGAATGGTGAGGATGAGGAATGATTTGTGAAATAGTGTAACTCGGGTGAAATTCTGTCTTTCAGGCATATGTTCAGTAAGTCCTTGTTTGAAAGTTTTTATGGTTTCTTAATACAAGTATCTGAAAGGAGGGAAAACCATACCCTTTTAACCCTAGGAGTATAATACATTCACAAAACAATATGAAATTACTTCACGTCTATGTTCTAATATGTTTGCAGGTATTCACAAGGCCAGGGCAGCTGGGGTGGGGGGGTGCACACAGGAAGCCAAGTGATGGTAGGAAAGAAGGTGTTCTTCCAGGACCTCAAATGCTTAGCTGGCTGCAGTCATGATTTGACAACAAACAATTTGTATTTGCTGTTTACTTCATGTCTCCCTTTTTGGAGGAACTGTGATGGCTCAAAAAATAACAGATCAGCCAGGCTTCTTCAGAAGAGAGTGAAATCAGTTTAAAACTAGTTTTCTAGCTAGACTTTTGAATAGTAATTATCTTCTGAAAGTAAGGACAAGCACTTTTGTCTTGCATGTAACAGCAGAGGCGTCAGCAGCGTGAACTAATGAAGGCCCTCCAGCAACAGCAGCAGCAACAGCAGCAAAAACTGTCAGGCTGGGGTAATGTCACCAAACCAACAGGCACCACCAAGTCCCTGCTGGAGATACAGCAGGAGGAGGCAAGGCAGATGCAGAAACAGCAGCAACAGCAGCACCAGCAGCCGAACAGAGTCAGAAATACTACAGTACGTACGGTGTTTATCTAAGCAGTGTGTGGAGGGAAAGAGTATTTCACAGTTTATGTCTGTTCATTACTGTTCTGCCAGGTCTGGTGCTAATAACCAGGATCTCTTTGTTATGTTTCAACAGCACTCTAACCTGCACACCAGCATTGGGAATTCAGTGTGGGGGTCCCTAAACACTAATCCCAGCAACCAGTGGGCGTCTGACCTGGTCAGTAGCATCTGGAGTAATGCTGATACCAAAAACTCAAACATGGGTTTCTGGGATGATGCAGTGAAGGAAGTGGGACCTCGTAACTCGACCAATAAAAACAAAAGCAATGCCAGCCTCAGGTAGGAATCAGGGAAGGAGCTTTTGCAAAGAAAGGCTACCACTCCCAAAATGATCCCTTAGCAGTTGTAACATCTTCACGTGTTTTCATTTTTTTTCTGTCACTCAGGATCTGTTTTGACAACAAAAATAGTTAATAAGTCACCATTCACAATTTATTTTGTCATCTACTTGGAAAATTAGTTGGTTCTTAAACAGTGTTTGCATCTTGTAAAGTACTGAGTCTTGTAACACTGTACTGTTGATAAGCCTGGTAATTTATAATTTATTACATATATGTTTTCCTTATCTCAGTAAATCTGTAGGTATTACAAGTAGACAGAACAAGAAGGTGGAAGAAGAGGAGAAGCTGTTGAAATTGTTCCAGGGGGTTAATAAAGCCCAGGATGGATTCACTCAGTGGTGTGAACAGATGCTTCATGCACTCAACACAGCCAACAACCTAGATGGTAAGAGGAGGGGAGGAGAGGAACGTAAGTGATCCACTGTAAGGAGCAATATCCAGTTTGTTTCCTGACCGGATAGTTTTGAGGGCCAGTAATGACATCAAAGTCATGTTTTTAATGCAGTCAGTAAAATGGCATTATTAAATAGTGGTCTGAAGAACTGGCTGCATCATCTTCTCCATGGCTTTTGTTGGGCTTAACGGTAGCAAATCAATGGGGATGGGAAGTGGTTTTACAGTCTGCCACCCAGAGCTCTGCTGAGGAGTTTTGGTGGTCGTGGAAGCATCATCAGGCAGATGGTTGAGGATCCAGTTCACTTTTAAGTGCAGGCCAAAATGTCATATGCCTGTGTGCAAAGCATTCTGTGGTGTGAAACTGGTTGGGTTTTTTACTAATTCTGCTGGAGAGCACATTCAGGAATGCCCAGTCTGAGAGCACAGATACGTTCTCATACAGAAGCACTGCAGGCATCCTGCTGCCTCCAGTGTAGACCTGTGCAAATCACTGTGCTTCAGCATCTGCACGCTGCAAAGTTGTGGTTCTGTGGGACCCTCGAACCCAAGTGGGGAGCCAAGTGCTGCCCCAAGAACCAGGATTGCACCTCGCACAATTGCTGTGCCAGAGCTTCCCTCCTCCTACAGGAGCCATACTAGAAGGAACTTGCTGGTCCCATCTGTGATACACTAGCTGCTTCTAGTGTCAGAGGAGAGGCTGTGGCCCTTCAGTGCCACCGTGGGTCATGCAGCTACAGTCAGCTTCCGTGCTTCCAAGGGTACTTTGTGCCACAAGTGGCAGCCTGTTGTCCTGGTGTCTTTCTGGCTTGTGATTTGCTTTGTCTTTCTCCATGATAAAAAATTCAGTGCAACAGAAGCGTTCTAAAGAACAAAATATGGTAAAGAAGGCTTGCAAGTGAGCTGGCTGTTGAGCATTAGGTGCTTGCAGGTCAGGTCAGCCATCATGGAGTGTGATCTGTTGTGCTTCAGCCAAAAAGAGACTGTACTGATGACAGCTCTGAGAGGAGTATCTTGCAGTTGGGCCTGGCATTAAATTTGAGCATTAAAGCTGTCAGTGGCTCAAGCTGCTGGGCTAATATACCCTTAGGATTGTCCATTTATTTTTCCTTCGCATTATATTAGCTGGCCTTCTTATCCTTATCTTGACTGTAGAACAGATGAAGCATTGCATCTTAGGGCTTTACTGTGGGGAATTTAAAAGGGCAAGCTGCTTGTAATTGCCACTAGATTAGCAAATATTTGAAAGAGAGATCCAAAGTTTGTGTTTATTGCATGCACGTGTTCACACGTCAACACGCGTTCCCTCATGGTTTGCCTTCTTCTTGCAGTTCCCACGTTTGTTTCTTTCCTGAAGGAAGTGGAGTCTCCCTATGAGGTCCATGATTACATCAGAGCCTATCTTGGAGATACTCCTGAGGCCAAGGAGTTTGCCAAGCAGTTTCTTGAGCGCCGTGCCAAACAGAAAGCCAGTCAGCAGCGGCAACAGCAGCAGCAACAGGTGAATCTTACTGGCTATGGTCCTTAGGAGCATATAGAGACTGTATTTGAGTCTGTACTTCTGCTGAATTGCTAGGAGGATGAGCAGGATTTTATAGGTCATGTGAAATGCAGAGAATAAAGCAGATTTCAAATATTTACTGCAGAATCAAGTTTCCTTTGTAACTAACAGTTGAGGCCAACTGTACATCAAATAATATCTTTGTGTGCTGATCCAGGATATGCTTTAGAAAGATGAAGTAGATGGATGCATCAGCAACTGGTGCTGCCACACGTGATGTAGAAAGTGCTTTGGGCTCTCTGTTTTCAGTATAAATAAACCAAACTTAATTACACTCTGTAATCTCGTACATGCTTTGTTTTCTAGGATTCAGTGTGGGGGATGAACCACAGTTCGCTGCATTCGGTCTTTCAGACCAATCAGAGCAACAACCAGCAATCCAATTTTGAGGCTGTCCAGAGTGGGAAGAAAAAGAAGAAACAGAAAATGGTTCGCGCAGATCCCAGCTTGTTAGGTCAGATTTTACTTTGTAGAAATTAACGTTTAATTTGGGAAAAGCCTTGTGGAGTGTCAGATTCTTGTTAACCTTAAATGGGGATACTGAATTTGAATAGAAAAGGTAGTTTTGGAAGTGTTTTTAGAATTTGTTTCAGTATTTAATGATTTAAAAAATCCTGTATCAGTTTCATGGGAAACTTCTGTTGAACTTTCCCTGGTGAAAAGGCCCCTTGTTGTTCCCTGCAAACCTTTAAGTAGTTCAGGGCTGTCAGCTGAACTGCCTTTCCTCTTTCGAGTTGACCTATGCCTATTTTACTGAGTTAATGCTAATGCATTCTGTTAAGAAAAGTACGGTTTCTGTTTCATCAGGAGCAGCTTCTTGAGGCTTGCCTTTATTCCTTCCTACCTTTTCACATGAGCTAACCACCTCAGACAGGAAAGATGGCAAAGATCTTATGAAAAAAAGAAAGTGGTCACAGGTTGGAGGCAGTGGAGATGATGACATCATTAGTAGTCTTTTTTTTTTTTCCATTTTCCCCATGTTAATGTTTACATGAGGATGGTATTAACCAGCCCTTATAGCACTGAGGGAAAGGTTTCTTTAAAGTGGCCTTTAAGATGCAAGGGCATCATTACAGTACATGAGTAGTGAGCATTGTGGGATGTAATGCATCGCTATCTTTGTAGGATAAATGTGTCCATGTTTGTGCTGGGTGTGATAAAAATGAAACTGGGGCACCACACTGGGCCAGTATTTGTTGTGCTGGTGCTATATATATATTTGTATAAAGCAGCCTGGTATTAACCACCTGGCAGTCACTGGGTTTCAAGGCTCTAACAGAGCCTTTGTTTTTTATCTTCCCGTCACCAAAATCAACACTCTTCAATTAAATCAGTGATTTCTGCAGTGGAGAAGAGTGAACTTTTCAGTGGAATCCTGACCTGTGCCACCCCTAGGTGCCAGTTCAGTGAGTCTGATCTGGGTCTTTGGTTGAATAGTTCACAATACAAAAGTAGGTTTTTAAAGAGGAAATTACTAACTACAATTAAGAAGTTGCAACTGTAAGAGAAGTACCACCTGCAGCTTCTTAAAAATCATTACTCTCTTATTACAAAGTAATTCCAAAATCTTCTAGGTGACATACTGCCACGAGAGGGAGCCAGAACGATTTCCTTAACCGACTGAACCAAGCATTTTTTATCTGTTGAAGATAATGGCTGTGGAAAGCAGTTTGTTTTCTAGCACAGAGCAGGCTTCCATGGCAGGCTGCAGACAGGGAAACATCAGGTTTGTGTTTCACAGCCTTACACAGGAGAATTTTCCTTTTTCTCATATTCCTCATGGGGTTGGTACAAGTGTAAAAATTGGATCTCAGTAAGAAAGTTACGTATGATGTGTTGGATTTTTTTTACCTTGTAGAAAATGTTTTTGCTTTTTCTCACACTTCTCATGTGCATCATGTCCTCAGCACTTACAGTGAAAGGTTGGGTAGAAGTTTAGGTGCGTCTCACGCTGTCTGTGTAGCCCTGTGTGTATTTGTACAGTTTCGTGTTGTACTCCTGAGACAGAAGATTGTAAAAAAGCATGGAAATACATGGAATTGCCACCACATTTCATAGGTACATGTATTTTGGATTGTAAGGGGTAGAATTGCTCACACCCCCTGAAGCATTGAGCATGATTCCACACTTGGATTCTGAGTTCACGAAATGTGTCTTTCTGCCTCTTGGACCATGTAAGTACAGTGCCAGTACCAGCTGACTCCAACATGCTCCCTTCAAGACGTCACCACTGTGCCTGGATACCACATTAGTTCTGCAGATGACATCTGTTAAATGAAAGCTGAAACCAGTCTTCTGCTGAGCTGATTTAAAGACCAAGGGATACTTACCTAAATATGCAGTTGATTATCTTTTGATGTATTAAGGAAAAAACCAAACGGTTTGGGCAGTTGTATCTCCAGCCTTACTGAATTTCCCCCCAAGGTGTTTTTGCTATGTATTACTCACTTAATCTTACACATGTAACAGTTGTATTGCATCAAATACAATATACCCCATCCAGATTTTTAACACAAGTCCTTTTTGGTTTGCAGGGTTTTCAGTGAATGCCTCATCAGAGCGGCTCAATATGGGAGAAATAGAGACTTTGGAAGACTACTGAGCATGTGCAAATCAGCTGGCTTTTCCTGCATCTGTTAACCATGGATTCTCCGTTTTGGACACAGTACTCTCCACCATGCATTCTTCTCCGCCTCGCAGTGAATCACAGAATCAATCATCTCAGGCTGCTTCCTCTAGCCCCAGCAAACCCTTTCTGCCCAGGACTGCACAGGCGTTGTTCCTGCTGTCAGCCTAAAGTCGAGTGGACTTTGTTCAGAGTCCTGGGAGGGTGGGAGATAGGATTCATTCCCAACAAGGCTGATTTGGGCAGCAAGCTTTCACTGTGCTGTGATTTCTTCTGCTGACATACCTGGAAAAAACAAAAAAAAAAAATCAATTGGGATTCTGCAAACCATTGCTTCCTTCTCCTGGTTACTCTTACCACATCCAACACGTGCAGTCATGGAGAGAGAGAGAGAGAGAGTTTGTGGTTAACAGATGTTGGTCAAAACCAAAATGCCACACAGATACTGACTTCCGCGCTCCATCAGGGCAAGAGGTGCTCTCCCAAGCCAGGAGTTGCATTCATAAGCTAACCTTAGAACTGGCAACAGCAGGAGAGGGGCGGTGGCGGGCGCAGTTTAGCTTGGGTTGGTTTGAAGTTGCACACCCCCTGCCAGCCCTTCTCAGCACATTGGTTTTGGAGGGAAAGCTCGAGTCTGTCTTCATTAGGTGGTGATGCTGAAGCTGGTGGAGTTCCCCATCGGCATACTCCAGCCTTCCTGGACAAGTGGGGACGTCTGCTCTGGGGACAAAAGGGGGGTGGCATCTCTTCTTTCAGGTTGACTTTATCCCTTACATGCTACCTTCGGAGGGTTAGGACCAGTTTCTTTTGAGCCCTTTTCCTTCAAATTTGTCTCGTTTAAGAGACAGTAGGATCTTTACCGTGTGGATCTTTAGTCTTTGGTGAGGGTGAACACCGGCTTTCAGATATATACCCCAGCAGTCTTAGCTAGTTGTCATTTCAAGCAGTGCTTAGGTTAACAAGCAGAGATGCCCTTTTGTCGTGAAGAGAGACTGTGGAGGGCGAAGCTATGTGCAATGACGGCCCTGCTTATCTTCTACAGCTTGAACTACTTCACACACCTTAAGTGGGATCCATAATGTTTAAGTATTTATGGAATCATAACCTTCCTCTCTCACCGAAAGATTAACACCACCTTCCCTGCTCTACCCACCCACGTGCACACACCACAAAAGAAAGAAAAGGAAAACTGCCAAATGCACTTAGTTTCAAGCCCCTGGTCCCATCTCCCATTCCCAGAGGGTTCTGACCTGCCAAGGGAGATACGCTACAGTTCTGGTGGAGTTGTATAAAGGTGTCTGTCTTTCTGTCATCACTGCCTAAAGAAAACAGTTCGAGTTGCTCAAGAGCAGTTTGGCTTTGGATTTTATTTCGTTTGGTTTCTTCATTTTTTGGGGTCACCTTCCCCTCCTCCTCCTCTCTCTTCCCCCTGCCCCCCAACATGTACAGTAACTATACAGAGACTGCTGCAGACTTGTATATAGTTTTTGGATCCGATAGCATGGAGAGACTTGGAACTGTTGCAAATCTGGTCTCCCTGTCTCCTTTGCTTTGTAAATTCATAAAAGGGGGAAGAGGGGTAGTTAAAATGTTTACAAAACTTTAAACTCCCTCTGAACTTTTGCCAGTGTGGGGGGGGAAAAGAGAGAACTTAAATAAAATCCGGTTGTATTATATCTGAGAGAAAACTTTCTGCTTGCTTTTGTCGAAGCTGAGTTTTGAGATAATTCCTGGTGCTAAAACTGACCCAAAAGTCGACTCGCATCAGTTTTCATCAAGGAACAACAAGCAAATACACAGGATTTGGAACAACTGCTGCTTTATTTCTGCCCGGGTGAGGAATACCGGTGGGTTTTTTTTTTTCTACTTGATAATTTTAGAGTTCAAATAAACACCAGTAAGGTGAGATTGGAAAATTCTGACAAGAAAGCTTTAATTTCTGTCCCCTCTCCACACAGAAACACGTGCGTTCACGCCCGTGGTGTTTATGCAGGGGAGATGAAGCCGTGGCTGGTTTTCTGTTCCTGCAAACGCTCGGCCAGGGAGCCTTTTTGGGCCAGTTGGTGACCACCCCACCCACTCCAGTTCTCTTCCCTAAATGAGAGGTTTTATTTCTCCCCTCAGCATAAAGTCCACATGGACACCTTGTAGGCTTCTCTTTTTAGACAACATCTTATTTTCTTTTTTTTTTTTTTTTTCTACTTGCTGCTTGGTTTTGTGTGGAAAATCCCAGTAAAAGTTAATGATAAATGTCCTTTGACCGTTCAAATGACCACAAATATGAAGTCAGTGTACTAAGACCTAACTTATGCAGTAGCTTCATGTTAAGCTGATGTCTTGGAGAGGACAGTACCTGTTTAGACTGATAATTTGACTTCAATATCTTTTGGTTTTTTTAGTGTATAAGGTGTCTGGTTCATAAGCACTTTGTTTTCTAATGGTATGATCTAATTTCTACAAGCTGATTTTGTATTACCTTATACCATGTAACAAATAAGCAAGAGCCTGGTAATTTCCAGCCCAGCTGGGGAGCAGGAAAGGAACAATTCCCTCCTAACTAAATGAAAATGCAGGGAAAACGTGCAATAATTGCTCGAACCCCGAGGACCTTGCTCAGCTTCTGAGAGTTAGTAGATAATGGACCAGCAGGGAAGATCTTGCTCTTAATGTTTTAATATTCTGGCTTCTGTAGTACAAAGGTAAGATGCCAGCGTGTTCAGATTGTGTGCTCAGGTGACCACCGTCTGTGACAAACAGTGTCTGTGTCTGTAGTGAAGGTCACTTGGATCAGTAGGGGTGGGAAAAACAGGAGCTACAGCTTTGTGTCTGGTGCTGGAGAGATATTTGTGCCTTTTCAGACAGAACATGAATGCTGAAGGCTAATGGGGCTTTTGATGAGAGTTTGAAAGATGGTGTTGAGTTTGATGCTGGGGATGTCTGAGGTTTCTTTCGAGCCCGTTTGACCAGGCTGCTTCCCAAATTCTCCTTTCACTGCAGGGACAGTGCTCAGTCCTCTTTGGTTTTCCTGCTTCCCCTCGCAGGCAGGCGCTTTCCCAAAGAACTGCACCAAGCAGAATGGTTTCAAAGGAGACCTGAACTGTCCCTGGCTGCCTGTCAGGGAGGGCAAAAAGCAAAGAGATCTTTACCAGAAAAATCTGAAGCTGAAATCTGTGACAAAACTACTTGTGTCATATTGTCAGAGCACAAAGAACTGACACTGGGGATGTTGATGTTCTTTATGACAACATCTTTTTCTGAATGGACACCCTGAAGTATTTCATCCTCGTACCTACTTAAAAAAAATCTTAATGCAATTCTTCTGTTCTCTGACAATACTCTGCAGCACTGCCCTTTTCATACACTTTGTCCTTTCCCAAGTCTGTTGGTGCAAAATGTGATTTGAGAGAAACCTCCATTTTTCTCTGCTGTGAACTCTTTACGAGCCCCCTTGGAGGGGAGGGACAGAGTGGCAGAGGGCTGCGGGACGAGCTCGTGTCTGCGCAGTTCGGATCGGAGGAGGATGCTGGCCTTGCCTGGCTAAGGTGGCTCTCCTGGAAGACTTCAGTTTCAACAGGCAGTTCTGCCAGCAGAGACCACACACGGCCCCTGGTCTACCTCAGTAAGTATGACACCCAGAGAAGGAGCCTGCCACGGGGCCGCTCTGGCTCTGTTTCAGAGCATTTTGACCTCAGA
Source organism: Podargus strigoides (assembly GCA_028020825.1). Taxonomy (NCBI): domain Eukaryota; kingdom Metazoa; phylum Chordata; class Aves; order Caprimulgiformes; family Podargidae; genus Podargus; species Podargus strigoides. Next base: position 24,404,015 of record CM051628.1, on the reverse strand, counting down.
AGATTGAGGCCCTTGTTCTTCCCTGTGGCCACCCTGGACACCGAGGGCAGAGCAAAGCCCTCAGAGTGGGCTGCTTGGCTCTGGGTTCACTGCCCCAATGGCTCCCGTGTCATTTCCCGGATGGCTGGCTGGAGGGCAGGCGTTCCAGGAGCATCCCTGTCCCCTCTGGGAAGGGCTGGCCGACAACTGCTCTGTGTGTGCTGGCCTGGCAGGGTGAGGGCTGCCTGAGGCTCGGCTGCCTATGGGGTTTTAGGCACAATTTGAGAGGGTGGAGCTGTTGCAGGAGGAGGTGTGCTCTGAGGGAGAGAGTCTGCTGGGCTTTGCACTCTCCCTATCCGCTTGCTCTTGTGAAGGAAATTTAAATTTTTATTTTTTTTTAACCTGACCGGACAAAGTTTTTATTATACCAGTGACATTTCCAAGTTGTTTCATACTTTGAAGAGTTTTAAGAATTCCTGCCGCCGCTTTTCCTGAGGGAAGCCATGCCCTACCACAGAGTCCTTCGCCTGGTCCTGCTAACGTTCTGCGCCACCCTGGTCCCTGCTGTGCTGGCAGGTAAGGAGCTTTGTTTGCATTTAAAGCCCAAAAAGCATGGGAGATCTTTTACTAACCTGCCTCTCCTTGTGTACCTCCTCTCCCTCCCCTGAAAACACCCGTAGTATTTATGGAATTATAATTGAGTAATGGAAACTAGCTTTAGAAGTGGTGGCTGATGGTGAGTAAGATTATATTCTCCATCCTGAGTCCAGGTTTCTGTTGGGGAAAATGGAGACAATCCTTTGTCATTTCTCCTCAGCTGAACAGCGAGAGCACCTCCGTGAGCATTAGTGAGAGCAGAGCAGTCGGCAGGGTGCTCGCAGCAACTGATGGCACAGGTTAGCTGTCAGCTTTTAATGATACGAAGAAGTTATGATCATGAAAAGAAACATATTTCTCTGGCTAAAGCATGGGTGCCAGTTTCTGGTTCCTCCTGTGCTTTCTGCTACAGCAGAGCCCTTCAGCAGCTGGGGTGTGCATCTAAACTGGGATGTCTAGAGCTGGGCATGGCGAGGTGGGTGGCTGTGACTTGAGCTCAGGGAGGTGATGGGGAAGGTTAGGGAGAGATACCTATTCCATGAGGTGCTATTTTTTTGAGGAGGTGTTTGGTAATTTCTGCTTTACCTGCTCCCTCTTTCAGCACAGCTCTGCAGGGTGAGGGAACCTCAAAGGCTGCCTGCTCTGAGATGGGGTTTACAAAAGAGGGAAAGCTGGATTCCAGCCTGACTCCATAGATGGGCTCTGAGCATATGGGTGGAAACTTCTGTAGGGAACTGTGTCCCTCAAAGCCCCTTTCTGTCTGTGCAGATGAGGCTGTGAAGGGATGGCTCAGGCCAAGATAATGGGCAAGAGCACAGCGCTTGTTTTCCTGAATTCTTGTCCTGCCTTCCAAGACCTGGAGCAAGGCTGGATCACACTTCCCTCCCAGTTTGTTCTGAGCATCTCACCTAGCTGGGAGATGCTGGCCAGCCTTCTGGCAGATGAAATTATTCCTTTTTAAAAGAGCTTTCAAACGGGCGGGGGAATTTATCGCTGTGCCTTGCTGGAACATCTGTGGGTGCAAGAAGAGAATTCCTGTAGCTGATATTTCCCCCACAGATCCTCCTCTCGTAGGACATCTTGCTGGGAAACCTTTAAAGTAACTGAGAAATGAGTACTAAAAAATGGGTGTTTTCCTTCTCAAACCCTGAGCTTTGAGTTTTGTGCAGAGGAACACTGACCACTTGAGCACAGTTTCAGTTTGTAGCTTGCACGTGCTCCCAGAAGCAGTGGCAGTGCTCTTCCCCAAACCAGGTAAGGCCTTTTCTTAACTGTTAACAGGATTGCACTCTGCAGAAATGGATCAACTTTCAGTGAAAATTTGATCTTTAATATTTCCTCTCAGAGCTAGGATTTCTTTCAGACTATTTGAAATTTCCAGTATTTGGTGCATACCTGCTCTGCCCCCTGCCTTGCCAGCTTTCCTGCATGCTTGCTCTCAGCTCAGTGTCACAGCTGTGCTTTGTACCTGTGGCTGCCTCCCGGTGTCACTTTTGCTCCAAGTTCACTCGATTCCTTTGCTGGGTGAGTTGCTCAGGCCAGCAGCTCTTGAAGAACTTTGAACTGATGAATGTGACATTCAGATCCTGGGGCGTAGAAGAGACTCTGTGCTTTTTCTGTTGCATTTGAGAGGCTTGAGGCCTCTAAGAAGTTTGTCTCTGCTACCTCGAAGCGGGACATGGGCGACCCAGCCTGGATGCTGAGCCATCCTGGGAGCAGAACGATGTTCTGCTGCATTAGGAATGGAGAGGTACCTCCCCCTGGAGAGGGGCTTCTAGTGCACAGTGGAATTTTTTGTGCTTTTCACCCCATTAGAAAAGGAAATTTCCTGCCTTGTGCAGACAAAGAAGGGAAGGGTGCACAGACAGCCCTCTGGCCTCCATGGGTACACATGCAGCCCTGCCTTTCTGTAAACAAGTTTATTTAACATTAATCAGAACCGCAGCGCTCTGCGCTGCTCCACACTCGAGCTCCCAGTGCTTGCACATCACAGGCTGCCCTTTGTGCTCCCTATGAAGGCCTCTTTTCATCCCTGCCCTGGCCCTGTGCCTGCTCTGGCTACCTGGGGCTGGACAGCCCATTGCTGGCCTCAGAGTTCACCCAGCCCCTGCCCTCCTCTCTCAGCACCTCATACTTTCCGTAGCAAAGCCCTCTGCGGTGGGCAGAAGCAGAGTCTGCCTTGGGCAGGGCTGCAGGTGATGCTGACCATGCAGACCCCAGGTCCAGAATGAGCCTTCCCTTCCTGACTGGATTTAATTTTCTCTCAGTGGTGACTCAGAGCTACCTGTACCAAACCCCTCGGAGACGCGCTCGGGAGGTCAGCGAGACGTGAAGGATCTCACTGGCAGAGGAGGTTCCCATCTGGGTGTAGCAGCCAGAGCACTTTTGGGGTGCTGGTGGGTCGTGTACCTTGACCTGGTGTGTTGCCCAGCCAGCCTGGCTTCCTGGGCAGTGTGGTCAGGGCTCTGCGACTGAGTAAGTGTGAATTTCCCCTCTGAGTTCTTCCCAGTATCCCAGTTGTCAACGATGGGGAAACAACTGACCGAGTCTTCAACCTTCTTTGTCTACATCATCGAGGTGCAACAGGGAACAGAGCCAGTTCAGGGACTTTCTCACACCCAAATCTTCTCCGCTTCCGCCTTCTCCAAACCCAAGTGGCACTTAGGCCACAGGAGGATTGTGAAGAGCTGATTTTTATGTTTTCCCTATCAGCAAAACCAGTTTCAATTCATACAATGGATTCAGAGCTCCGAGTGAAGTGGAAGTTAGTAAAAAACCTTTGCAAGGACTTGGCTGCTGAATCATGTATGTATTTGGTATCTGAACTCTTGATGCAGGCTCATGCATTTCCTTCTTTGGAGCTAATGTGGAAATAATTATACTGCAAAAAGGGGCAAAAAGCAGCAGAGCAGGAGATATGCTAAGGGAAAACGTACAGGAGAACACCTTGTCCAAGGACATCTTCCTGTAGCACCTTGTGTATCTTCATTCTCAACAGTAGGAGAATAAAAGATTATTAGGAAGTTTTTCAAGTTCAAGTACTAGAATGTGAGAAGAAGTAATCAGGTTTTGGTAGGCAGATTTCTTTAAAAGAAGTGGTTGTCCCAAGTGGTCTGTCCAGACTTACAGCAAGTCTTTGTAGACTCCACCTTGCTCTGCACCAACTCTCCTTATAAATCACTGATATCAGCTCCTGACTAAGGCTGCTGGGTTGGAGGTAGAGAGTGAGGATGATGAGGTGCTGAAACCAGCTTGTGTGAGGAAGAGTATTGGTCACCAGTGAGTGATCTCCAGGGATGAAGATCTTAGGTGGCCGCATCTGCCTGCCTTGAGGTCCTGAAGTCTGCCTGGGGAGAGGTCCTGGTACAACCAGGACATCTTGAAGGATCCTTCAGAGTTGATTGGCTTCTTCAGGAGCCATCACTTGTGGTGACTCTTCCAGTCTTATCTTTCAGCCACCAAGTACCTGGCTCACTGGCCCCCAGCTATCTGCTGGCAGCTCACCCCACCTCCTTCTCAGGGAGCATGGAAACACTGTTTTTGTCAAGTTGACTTTGGTGTCATCCCCTCTAGATCGCACGACAGCCCCTGTGGCTGGAGTCCTGCTGGGTCTCTGCATCCCTCAGAAAACTCACAGTGTATTTCTTTGTAGCGTAGTAACTCTGATGTTACCTTCCCTTTTCCCAGCCTCACTTGCAGCCGATCTGTGTTGTGGAGAGGGAGAAGATGCAGCCCAGTGTAGATCTTTCCCTGAAATAAGGCAATTTGTAGGGTCAACATATGGGAAGGAAGAGGTGCCATCTTCCACCTGGCCTGTTGCAAAGCACTGGAATACTTTAGTCTCTTTTTTTTCAGGTTCCATCTCTGCCCAGTAAAACCCCAATAACTACGATTATTCCATGTCTCAAGTGCTCTCAAACTCTATTTTTACCAAGTGGGTTTCACTGGTAGCCTGTGGAGCAACAGTTGCTCTCAGTCTGTGCTCCAGGGCTAAGGCAGGGTTAATGCTGGGGGAGAGCTTGGTTGTGCCATGGGGTGGAGGTTTCTGTCCCTTCAGTGCACCCAGCAGTGAGGCACGAAGCCTGGGCCGTGTTGGGGTTACCCATGTGTGTCAGCAGCCTGGTAGCCCCTCTGTGCACCCACCTGCTGAGTCCCTCTGGGGCAAACAAACCATGCCAGTGCACTGGGGGGTGTTCCTAGGGATAGGAGTGGTCCAGCACAGCTAATGCATGGCTCTCACCCAGGTGTTAAACACTGGGTCTTGTGATGGGTGATGTGTTTTGAGCGTGTTTCTTGGGAGTTAGTTATTCCTAGAAAGTTCTTGGGGGAACAGGAAAACCATGTGCTACCTTGCCTTTGATATTTGGTTTTCAACCCTTGCTTGCCCCCCTCACTTGTGATCACAATGTGTTTGGGTTATTTGCACAAGTAAAAGATGCTGTGCCCTGGCCCGAGGCCATGGAGGTCCCCTGTAACTTGCCCTTTCCCTACAAAAGGCTGCTGCCAGGCTGGAGCTGTCACTTGGAGGCTTTCACTCAGGGACATGGACCTTGTCCTCCTCCCTACAGTCAGGGTGACTGTGACCATGTCAGCCTGGCTGCTCTGGGGCTTCTTCTCTTGTAGATCGTATTTAGAGTCTTTGTCTCCTGCTCACACAGAGAGGCTGAGCCTGGGAGGGAGAGAGGCTTGTGGTGGTCACCCAAAATGTCAGCAGCAGAGAACTGAACCTCCTGAACTGGGTCCCACACGGGTACTTGGAGCCTGTCTGGTCAGGGTGTATCCGACAGGTGACTGGAAGAGCCCCTTGTGCCTCACCTGGAGACATGTGAGGCCTCATCAATAGTGTGTGTGTGTTGGGTTTTGGCACCTAACACCAGCTGTGTCCTTCCCCCTCACCTGGCTTTGACCAGAGGACTGAAATGGGAGTGTGGCATTTAATGCTGCTCTCAGCCAGCGGCAGCGTGGCCAACGCTCGCTGGGACTGCCCGGGTACTACAGAGGGGAGCAGGTGTCACTTCTCCAGGTGAAGAAACCCCCTGGAGGTGTGGGGATAGTGGGATGGGCAGTTGGGCTTCTCAGATGGGCAGTGTGGAGGCATGGGAGGACAGGAGCTGTTAGTTCAGGAGGGAAGATGAAAGGTGAGTGTTGGAAGGAGAAGTGCTGGTTACACACGGGCCGTTTGCTCTGAAGGGACCTCCTGCCAGCAGCGTTCTTCGGGGTTCTGTGCTCCCCCAGCCCGTGTGCCTGCATCTGCTCTGGGTGCAGGAATTGGAGGCCCAGCAGTGAGCTGGGCTCCTGGTGGTGTTCAGCCCCAGGTATTTGACTTTATGCGTGCGCACGATCCTGCTGCTGCCTCTGAGCTGACAGCTCCTGGTAGCGAGGCGCCGACTGAAAGGAGTTGTGTTTCCTTTGGTGGAAGCACCGTTGGGTAAAACCACAAGAACTCGGGACAGAAACCTCATGCTTAGCACACTCTGCCCTTTCTGTGAGGGGGCACTGAAAGCATGTTTTAATGAGATGAGGGGAATTAACGAAATACATACCCAGAAGCCATCCAGGTCTTAAAAATCACTGGGATCATAAACAGATAGATGGTTTCATCTTTGCTTGGCTCTCAGAAATCAGCTCTGTGCCCTGCTTAGAGAGAGCTGCAATGCATTTTTCAGGCATTGGATGCACCAGAGACAGGAGAGACTTTCTGGGACCTGTGGGTCTGGTTAGAGGAGCCTTTGCACTCCAGTGGGAAGGGGCAATGTTCCCTCCTTGTCCCTTGGAGAACGGGATGTTGGGATGTCCAGGTCCTACAGCCTCCCTGGATGATGTCTGCACCTGATGTAGATCACCTGAGCCACTGCCTTTCCCCTGGTCGGATGGGAGGGGTACACCCAGCCCTTCTGGCTCTGGAGAGAAAAGCATGGTGGGGAAATGCAGCACCAACGCCGTCCTCCCAGCGCGGGGGTCTCTGTCCAGACGGGAACGGCTGCGGTGTTGGTGCTGGCAGAGTCAGGAAGGTTGTAGCTGGAGTGTAGCTCTCCTGTGTGGAGTTTCTCCACTTGCCAACACAGCCTGGACCTGGGGCTCCCCAAGTGGTGTGTGCCTTTGGTCTGTGCCTGCACCAGCCCCTCCCTAATGCCACCAGTGCTGGCTGAAGAGCCCCAGCTCTGCTCGGGTCCTTTCCCTGTTGTTTTTACTGCATTCACCCACTGAATTCTCTATTTCCTCCTGTGCCCTCTGGTAGCTAAACCACAGGATTCATGGAAGAGGTCCACTGGAAAGGCGCTCTCTGGAAGAGCCGTTGGATGGGAAGGGAGTCTCTAGCCCTGCTGGCTGGTTTTGCAGGACAGGTTGGGAAGGGCCCTGTGCAAGCCTGAGGTGTTACTGGGGAGCCCTCATGGAGCACAAACCTCTGGTGTGCCTGTACTGGGAGCTTGAGGTGTCACCACTGACACAGCAACCACAGAGGTACCAAGTGTGTGAGGATGGGGTGTTCGCTGCTGCTGCCAGCTTCTCCCTGGTGGCACCACCTTGGAGTGCACTGGTGTCACTGCCTGGCCTAACTGGCACAGGCTGGGAGCCCATTTGTCCCTGTCAGTGCTCGTTGGGCCCAAGTTAAACCTGGCAGCTGTCTTGCTGAGAATCCTGTAGCTTTTACAGCAGTAGAGAGGGCTTTCCAAAGCTGGCCTAGAACCTGTTGTGTTCGAGTCTGCAGGCAGCTGCGGTGGCTCTGAGGTCTGGGAGCTGCTCCTTGATGCGAGCCCTGCGGCGAGCCCTAGCAGTGGGTTTGTGCGGGCTGCGCAGGTGAGTGTGTTGGTGTTGGCCCTCCTATTCCCTTCGAGGCCGGGCTCCTGTGGAGGACAGAGTGGTGGAGCCCGTTAGCAGCAATTTTTCAGAGCTCACCTCCCACAAAGTGCTGCCCACTGGAGGCGGGGGGGGCTCCAGGGGCTGGCGCTGCCCAGATGTGCTGCTGCCACCTCTCTTGCTGGGCCAGGGAGAGCCTGGGGTGGTGCTGGGGTGAGACTCGGTGCCCCTGGTACACCCAGAGACCCTGTGCCAGAGCTGGGGTGCCTGGGGACACTTCTGTGCCTTCCCCAGGGAGCCTGGGCTGTTTGCTCCAGCTCCTCTGCCACCCTCTGTCCCAGCCCAGATAAACCACGCTGTCAGCTCAGGTGGGCCCTGGCACTGGATGCTGGTGGGGCTTTTTTTCCCTCCCTCTTTTTTTTTTTCCCCATCCCAGTGTGACATTCCCGGCGGTTTCGGCAGGGAGCTGTGGAATGTCTCCTGCTCCCACCTGAACAAGCCGGGCATTGACGGGGAGCGCTCGGCCCAGCCACACACAGACAGGGAGAGCTCTCTGGTTTGGTCCCCGACCCCACAGGGGGAAGAAATAACAGGAGGCGAATGGTAACATCAAACAGAGCCCGGCCCGGCTTTCATCTCCCCAGCACGGGGTGGAGGTGGGGCAGAGGCTCTGGGCCTCCTGAGTTGGGGGAGCCATGTCTTGGTGCCTCCAGCATCCTCCACCGTGCAGGACAGAAAGGCACTGAGATGCTGTGGCTTTGGCCAGTGCAGGTGGCCAGGTGGCCTCTGGCCATGGCAGGAATGTGACAGCCACTCCTAGCCCAGTCCCATGGGAATCCACGAGCAAACTTGCCCTGGATGCTCATGCAGGGCCTCAGGTTGGCACCGTTGTGGGGACTTCCCTGTTGTCCCATGTGCTGTGTGTACACCAGGCTGCCCCAAAGCCTGTGGCAGTGTGGTCCCCCCCTGGGGCAGGGGCTTTGGGTGTTGGTGCCCGTTGGGGGTGGTGCCCTCCCAGAGGAGAGCTCTCAGTGCTCGGGTCGCCCTCCATCCACGCGGGGCGCACGGCAGCTGTGGCTGTCACTGGCAGCCTGGCCCGGGTGTGACCGTGGGTGCTTGTCTCCCAGCAGAGTACCCCCAGGGCCCGGTCCCCACCCTCTGGAACGAGCCACCCGAGCTGCCCTCCGGAGCCGGCCCCTTCGACACTGCCACCACCACAGCCCGGCTGTCAGACGCCACCGCCTTCCCCCCGTACACCTCCGAGCTGGAGCCCGAGGACACCACCCACCTGCACCGCCTGGACGCTGGGGACGGTACGTGGCTGCAGCTTGGGGCGTCCTTGCTGGGGGGTGGGTCTTTATGGGCCTGTCACCTCCCAGGAGATGTGTGAGCCACCAGAGGTGGCTTGTCCCCAGTCACACTGCTGGGGGTAGAGCCTGTATCACCTGCTCGGGGAAATGTCCTGCAGGAAAACCTGCTGCAGGGTGCCTGCCCCAGGCTGCTCCTCCTGCCCCGGGTCTGCCCTCCGCAGCAGGCACCTGCACACAGCACACAGGCAGGGCCCTTGTGTGCCTGGAGCTCTTGAAATGGGGACTGTGAGCCCCTCCCTGGCTCCTGAACGGCACCGCTTGTGAGGTGGGTCTGCAGCAAGCAAAGCAGCTCCCTCGGTGCGGGTGTTAACAGGAAAGGTGAGCACCAAAGACCCACGTTGTGGCAGCTGTCCTTGTCCCTGGGAGCTGGCTCAGGGGCCAGTGGCTGGCTCTGGCCCCCTGCCCCAGAGCTTGATGCCACCAGAGTGCAGGACCACACCATGGCTGTGTGGGGACATGGGAACAGGGCCACCATGGCCACTGCAGGGAGCTCTGCGGAAGGAGTGATGGCTGGGGACGTGCTGGGTGGGGGGGTGACCCCCACAGCCCTTCCTGTCTGGGACTCACTGGCTCTGCTGACCTCATGCTCCTTGTTCTCTGTCCCTGCAGGCTCGCTGGGGCCTGGAGCTATCGGTGCCGTTGTCATCGCCTCCCTCCTGGGTACGTCTGTGCTCGTGGCCTTGGTCGTCATCACGCTGAGAAAGTTCTCAGCCTCCTGAACTCAATAAAGGTTTTTTCTGTAACACAACCAGCCTGTCTGCTGCCCTCGCCTGCCCCTGCTCCCCTCTGCCCGGGGCTCACTGCGCAGAGATGCTGCCGTGGATGTGGCGAATGGCGCTCTGGCCGCTGCACAGAGCAGCACAGCTGCACCCCAGGGCGCTCCATGCTCTTACTGCGTGCTCACAGACCCCTCAGGCTCCACCCCAGCAGCCAGCGTCACCCCATGGGCAGGAGGGACCTGTGGCAGTGAGTGGCTTTGAACTTGGTCTAACCTGGGTGGTGGCAGTGGTGTTGGGCATCACCTCGCACAGCTTTCCTTGGGAAGGGTTGTTCAGTTGGTGTAAACCACCCTCACACTTCCCCGGTCTCACTCCACCCCACGTTCGTGTTCAGCCCCGCTTCCACCCCCTGTGTTTGGGCCAGTTGCCCCCCACCAGTTGCACTGGATGGGGCTGGGGAGGAGGTGAGCGGTCGGTTTGAGGGGAGGAAGAAGATGCACGCGCGTCGCTTTGGCGCTGGCTCGCTCAGCTATATTTCATCACACGGAAAAACGAGACGACGAGAAGTTCCCCTTAGTTTGCTGAGGCAGCCCGGGGTGGGGGGGCTCCAGCCCCTGCTTGTGGGCCCCAGGCCTGGCCCTGTACAACACTTGGGACCACTGAAACGGAGGCGTGCAGGGCTGGGTCTGAGGAGGAACACTGGGTGCCACTTGGTGCCTGAAAACAGCACAGCCTGTGCCTAGGGCGTGGAGTCCTAAAGTCCCAACAGAGCAAGAGGGGCTGGGGTGAGCCCCAGGGCTGGGCCTGGGCTGGTGGGGCCCCTCTCCCACCCCCAGAAAGATGCGGTGAGAAACAGGAGGCTGGGTCAGCCCCTCCGCTGTCAGAAGCCGTTCCTGATGGGTAAGGGAGCGTTTCTGTGCTGTGAGCAACACCCCGGGCAGGCGGGGGCGCTGCAGGGGCTGCGCCGGGGACCGGGAGGGTCAGGGCTCTGCCAGTTTCTCAGGTCATTTTAAGGACTTCCCGGAGCTGGAGCTCCCCTGGGTTCTGCATTAGAGGATTTGTGGCTGCTGCAAGGTCCAGCCTCTGAGCTGGAGGTTTGGTTCTACTCAGAGCTGCCTGTGGGGTGCTGCTGTGGGAATCTGACTCGGGGTGTTCCCATTCAGTGAGCTCGCTGCACCAGGCTGGAGGCTCTGGTCCCTTCCTGGCCACCAGCTCTGGGCTGGGTGCTGGCAGGTGGCCAGGAGCCCTCTCCCTGGGGTGCTACAGGTGACTGGGACAAGCAGAGCCCGGCTGGTGGCTACTAACATGGTGGCACTGAGCCAGGCCTGAGGAGACAATGCCTTTGTTCCCCTGCCACTGCTGTGGTTCCCACCAGTTGTGTCCTGGGGGCTGGCTGCAGCCCCCCAGTGCAGGGCTGCTCTGGGCTGGCTGTCACAGGCTGCAGTGACAGCTCTGAGGACAGCCCTGACCCTCCATCAGCTGGGTCCATCCTCACACCCCACATGTAACCTGGGCCCCACGCAGCCTAAAGCCCAGCTCCAGAGCTCCCCGGCCTCCTGCTCCCCCCTCGCTGCCATCGGCACGGCCGTGCCCCTCCGCTCGCGGCTCTGTCGGTGGTGGCTGCTCTGTCCCCTTTTCGAGCACACCCGTGGCACCGTGCAGCAGCGCAGGCAGCAGTGCCTGGAAGACTCCTTTGCAGCGTTACAGAAAGATGGCAAATAATTGATTTCCCTGGCGGACACGGCCGCAGCTCGGGACCGGCCTGTGGCCACGTGTGGGACTGTTCCGAGCGAGGCTGGGGACGACAGGCGGCTGCCGTGGGTCCGTCCCCTGGCCGCTCTCAGCACTGTGCCCTGGGCTTCATGCGATGCTCAGTGCCACAGCTGAAGGAGCGCTGGCCCCGCTCTGCCGGCGGCTGAGGGTCTGCGGTACGTACACGGAGGGGAGCCTGTACAGGGAGGTCGTGCGTGGAGCTGGGTGGTGCGGGTCACAAGCATGCAGGCAGCGGTCACAGGGTAACAGCTCCTGGGGTCGCATCACTCGCTGGCTGTGTGGCAGCCTGGGCCTGTTGGTGCTCCCTGGAGTGCTGGCACTGCCACCCTGCCTGGGCAGCGGAGACTGGGAGTGCCACATCAGCGTGGGGAGGCTGTGGTGCCAGGCTGCTGCAGCGGCTCTGCGGAGCGATGCCGGCCGTGGAAGAGGGGGTGAGCCTTGGGGCAGGGCCCAGATGTTCGAAGCTGTTGGGCGGGCAGAGACGTGGGTCAGGGCCGGCAACGTTGGGCTGCTGGTGGGGAGGGGGGCTCCTGGGGCTCATCCCAGCCTGGTGCCAACGGGCTGTGTGAGAGGCAGCACCTTCCAGGGGTAGAAACCGAAAGAGCTTCGGGAGAGCCCCAAACGTGAAAGGTAAGTGCTCAAACTGGGTGACATTAATTCCTTCGTTAGGTTTGTGGCCGTGTGCCTTTCCCAAGCAGCCTGACCCAGCCCCAGCTAGCACGTGTGCAGGGCAGAGGGGTCAGCTGGCTGGCACCCGGTGGCCTTTGGGCTGTGTCCGTTTGGCTCGTGGTCTTTGGGGCTTTACAGAACACCTGGAAGGGGGTTGTTGTGGCCAGTTCACAGCACCGATCTCCAGGGAAGGGTCAGTGCCGCAGGAAGCGTGGCGGGGAGCCCGGGAGCTGCAGTCTGTTTGTTCAGGGGTGCACGTGCCTGCTCCCACACACCAGGTCCCACATCATGGCCCACAGCACCCCCGCCACATCCTCCCAGCTGGCAGCCTCTGTCCTCTGCCCCTCTCCCAGAGGCACTCCAGATGCTCGGGGACACCAGCGGTCATTGGCGGTTTCTGCTGCCCAGTTTCCTCCGCTGGCTGTCATCCGACTTGTGCACCCGGAAACACTCCTTCAAGTTCTGGGCTCGGATTTTGGGGTTCAGGATCTCCTCCCCCATAGAACTGGGGAACCAGCCCCTCTCCTGGTCATGAAGACGCTCCCCAAATATCCAGCCTGAGCAGAGACAGAGACAGGCGTAAATGGGGGAGGACTGGCCCTTGCTCCTGCACTAGGCCAGCTGTGCTGGAAGGAGCCTATGGAGCTGGCAGCGCTTTCTGGAAGCTGCTCTGAGGCCCGTGCTGGAGTGCACCCAGTCTGTAAATCTAGCCAAGGAGCCCCACTCACCTGAGCAGCACTGTGTTTGCACAACTGGCTTAAGGGATGCCAGCAGAAAGCAGGCACTGCTGCCACTGAGCGCCCTTCACTGCCCGTGACACTACAGGAGTGGCCCCCAGGAGACCCAACGTGACTGAGTTCACCGGCTGCAAGTGCTCCCCAGAGACCAGGACCAGGTGGCTGCGAAGCACCGTCAAGGTAAGAATAGCTCTGGATTACATCTGGGGTGGCTGTGCCAGCCCTGCCCTGGCTCACAGCCAGTGCCAGGGGGGCTGTGCCAGCATTGCCACAGCTCAAGGCAGCCTGGATGTGCTGAGTTTTAGGAGGAGGCAGCAGCTGTCTCAGCTGTGCTGCTGAGGTTTCTCCCTGGCTGGAGGACCCCTCCTGTCTGCTCAACAGCCACCTGCCTAGAGCACTGCCCACCCTTACCCTGGGACTCCTGGCCCAGCCCCATCCCATTCCCTGTACCGTCGTCTGTCTTGTCCAGGATGTTGAGGACGTCAGCCAGTTCTAAGGACAGCTCATCCGGCTGCTGGGCCACGTATGGGTGGACACACTGGATCTGCGGGCAGTCTGCCGGGGAACAGGGAGAGAGTGACGGATGGGCTGGGACAGAGCCTGCTGCAGGACAACAGCATGGCCCAGGTGGGTGTGACACCACAAATGGACCCTTTGATCTGGTAAGAAACCCTGCAGAGGCCAAGGGCTGCCACAGGGACTGGGGAGCATCTCTGCGAGGAAGGGAGCTGGGTGCACGTCACCACCCATGAGCAGCCTGGGTGGGTGGGAGAGTGCTGGCATAGCACAGCCCAGGCTGGAGGGGAGCAAGGTCAGGGCCAAGCCCAGAGCCAAGTGGGTACTGATGGTGGAAATGCAAGTGGAGCCCAGGGAGAGGGCCCAGCCTCAGTAAAGGCCCCAGGCCTGGGGCTGGACTGAGATCAGGGCAGAATAAGGTGCCCTGGGGTAGGGATGAAGAGCTCCTAGCTCCCATGCTGTGTCTCTTACCAACAAGTCTGGATGTAAATGAAACGAACTTGGTTCTCCGGTTCGGGGCCAGCGAAATCATCCAGCGCTTCATCTCGCTCCTGGAAAGGGGAGACAAACAGAGCTGTGAGCGTGAGCGAGTCGTAGGGACCTCAGCTCCTAATCGTAGGGACCCAATCCCTCCTCTTACAGCCCTTTCCTGCCTGCCCCCCCTGGGGTCCTGGACTCACTGGTGATGCTGAGCCTCCCTCTTACAGGATTTGGGATGTCACATGTGCCACAGCCAGGCCTGGCTTGATGGCTTCAGAGAGCCAGCAGTAGGGTGGGGGCCTGGCATCCTCTGAGCTCTACCCAGCAAAGGCAGCTCCTGGCTGGGCTGGGTCAATACGAGCAGTTTTTCCTGGAGAAAAGCAGTTAGAGGAACTGTTTACTCGTGCAGCTGCTGTGCAGGAACATTTAAAGGGCAGAGCTGATGAATTCATTTGCAGACAAACGCTGCGGCGTACCGAGGGCACCGCTCGCTTGGCAGTGGATGAGACAAGACCTGTGTGACCATGTCACTAAATCGAGCACGCTCTTATGCAAAGCCTGGGCCAGCAGCAGGGGGTGAAGATTTCACAGGTGCTGGAGAAGCCCCAGACCTGGTGCTCCCTCGAGGTTTCCCTCAGCCCTGCTTGGAAATGGGGCTTCACAGGCTCCAGCTCCTGCCTGGAGGAGCAGCTGTGCTCCCGGCCCTGAGGGAGCCAGAACTTTATCCCTTCTCAGATGGTTGTTTTAAAGCCTGAACTTGACACACATCTAAAGCCACCAGAGTGTCTTCTGGGAGGAGAGAGGCCTAAAAGGGAGATGTGAAGGATGAGTGCTGGCAGGCTGATCCGTGGGGATGGGAACACCTTGTGCTTCAGGGTGGAAGTCTGATGCCAAGGACCAGTGAATCCACTTGCAGCTGCAGGTCAAGTGCAGCCCCTCACACCATGAAGATGTGCAGGATGAGGGACCTGTGTGCTGAGGGGCTGGCATGTAGAGATCCAACCAAAGGTTTTGCCGTGGTTGTGGCCCTATCTGCAGGCTGACCTTGCAGCCTTGCACACAGTTCCTTGGATCCTGCCTGTAGCTCCCAGCTCCTCTCAGCCTGTGAGGGGCCCACTTGTGCTTCAAATGTACTGCCTCCCCCCAGGGCATTAGCTGCAAGCTGGTCATCATTGCTGTGTGGGTTCAGAGCTGGGCAGTGCTGCAAGAGTGGTGGAACCGATACACCAGTCTGTTTGGCACCCACTGGTCTCTTCTAATCCTTCAGTTTTCTGGTCTGTGCCCAGTACTGCCCCGAGCACCCCTGCAGCTTGGGGACAGCAGCCATCAGCAGCTGCTGCATCACTTTTCAGTGCACAAGACCTGCTGGCAAGCCGTGTGCTGGATCATGTACTCACTGTGACCATCTAGAAGACAGGACAGGATGCAGAAGCACAGAACAGCAATTGCCTCCCCTGAGCTGAGGCAAACCCTGGCCTGGTTTATCGTTCTTCGCACAGCTCAGTCTTACAGACGTCAAATGTGCGTTTGCCCTGCATAATGTGACTGACATCTCTATTTTCAGTACAGCAAGGCTGCAGTCACGTGTCTGGGGGGAAGGCACAGTTGCTCGCTGTGCTGGGGGCTTGTCTTACTGATCCCAGCACTGCACTGCACAGAGGGGACTGGGGTGCAGCCCCTGGGGCTACAGTGGGACATGGTCCCGGTTGGGACTGGTGTTTAAGGGATATGGTGTCAAACGCTGGCTTACTGACAGCAAGGTAACATCAAGCTGGGGATGCACATCATCTCTAGTAGCTGTTTAGCTCATGGTACACATATGCCTGTAATAGCACAGATGCTATGCCTAGAAAACGTGGGTGTGGTATGGCTTGGGTCAATGAGGAAACTGTGCCCTGAGCTCCAAAACAAACAGGTCTGTGATAGCACAGCTGAACCATTTGCCCAGTCTGAGCTTTTTAGAGCCTGAAGTGAAAAATCAGCGAGTCAAAAACCCCTGTATCCAGGGACACAAGGAGGCCCTGAGCAGCAGAAAGGCTGCACGAGATCAGCATTGGCTGTGGAAGGCACAGAGGAAGTGGCCTCTTCTCCCACCTTTGCCTACAAGCAGGAGTCACTTTGCTTCACAGGGCTGGTCAGGTGTGGCCTTGACCTTCCAGAGTGAGCTGGCTGAGCTGCTGGAGCATGCACTGCGTACATCCTACTTGCTTTTAATTTCTGAATATGCTGTGGGCTCTAAATCAGTTGGTCTCCTGTGCTGGGGTGATTTCTAACTTCTCTGGACCAGAATGTAAAGTGCCTGGCCATCCTCCACCCCGGATGCTACAAATACACTGTACAGGAGAGAAACCTGCAGAGTTCACTTGTGCTTTTCAGGAGGAGGTCTGTAGGGCCAGCCCAGCTGCAGCAGTGGGATCTCTGCCTGCCTGACCCTGGTAAGCCTGGAGAGCTGGCCCCCACGCAGGCAGGGTGCTGCCCTTGCCTGGGGTGTAGGGAGAGAGCAGTGCTGAGCAGGGTGACTGCTGTACTCACTGGGACGATGCCTTCAGCATGTAGCTGGCCTCCCGCTCATCTGCATTCTCCAGCAGCCTCAAGATGAAGACGTTGGCCAAACTCTGCCCCTGGTCTTCTAACTCCTCTACCCGAAGAAGCCCCCGGGGAGCTGAGTCGAACACTTGGTACTTGTCCCTGGGAGAGGTTAAAAAGGAGATTAGGAAAAACTGCAGTTATCCCAGGAGACTTTGGCTTCAGCCACCCAGAACTGTACTGAGGACACAGACCAGGAACCACTGCGTGGCAGGAGGAAAAAAGATGTGCTGCTGTGGGAAGGGTTGAGCGGGTGGCTATGAAAACCCACTGCAAAGCAAGAGACCCTCCTCTTGCTCTGCCCAAGGCATCCCGCGTGGCGCAGAACAAATCGCTTGCTCTGTCTGAGCTCTCTGTGCTCCCTCAAAGGGGACTGTGAGGCTTAATTCATTCCTATTTGTAAAATGCCTCTGTGTTTTCTGGATACAAGCTGCCGCAGAAGCAGACTATTTCCAGGCGTGCAGACACTGCGGCAACATGTTTATTGGAAACGTTGGACTAGTGAGATGCTCTCTGCCGGTGAGTCCAGTTAGTGCTACAAAGAACATGCTGTTCTCTGGGACCTGGCTGTTTGTGATGCTGTATTTCACTGATGTCCAGTTGCACAAGACAGAGTCCTAAGCATGATGACATTCTCCTCCTCCTGAGGCAGGTTACACGATGTCAAATATAACCACTAGCCGCAGGCCTAAATTTATACTCCTCCCTGCTGCTCAAATTTTCTAGCCTGCTTTCTTAGGAGTTTAACTGACTAAGTCTGAGCTGTTCTTCAGGCAGTGATGAGTCAAAAATCACTTATTGACAGGAAGATAGGCCTCCTGGGTCAGCCCACCAGTTGATGTAGATCACTGCTGCTCTGCAGAATCTTGTGGATAGATACATGCTCACTTACCTTGCTGGGAGACCTGGCCTGGAATCTCTTCAGGCCCTGTTTGCCATAAATTTTCAGCTGGAATTTGCTGTGCCACCCATGAAGAGCCAACTGCACTCAAAGGCAAGGTGACTGCTGGAGGGGGGTGTACAGCTCAGGCCACGATGCCCTCCCTGTGCCTGAGGGACAGGACTGGGGCACAGCATCACAGCTCGGATAAACCCACAGGAAAACAGGACTAACAAAGTGCCCCACATACTGCCCAAATCGTGCACTCACCCAGGGATTTGCCGGCAAATTACCAGCAGGTCATTGAAAAGGAACAAGTAGATTTCTCTGAAGAGCTTCTTGGTGCGAAGTGTTCGTGATGTCTTTGGACCATTCATTTGCTGCAGTTCCCCCTGCTTCAGCAGCCAGCGAGAGTGAGAGATGATGGGCACGGACTGGAAGCGAGGGAAAAGACGGCAAAGATCAGGAGAGCAGCAAACCCACACAGGCTTATGCAGGCAACATGCTGAAAGCAACAGATGTAGAAGGAAGGGCAGTGAGCTCCCATCACCACAGCTTGCACTGCAGAGGATGGAGCAGAGCTGCACAGAGAGGGCAGTGTGCTCTGCCAGCTATCCACACCACAGCCCAGCACAGAGTGTAACAGAGCTCAGACAGGGACATGGCAGGGGCCCGAGAATGAACACTCAAGCACGGTGATGCTGGATTTAAACACCAGGCTACACCCTGCATGGCCTGATCTGTCTCTGGGAGACACCATCTCTCATCACCTGGGCCGAGCCTTTCTGGCCAGGGAGACTGACTTCCAAAAATGTGTAATTTGGCCTTTTGGCTACAACAAAACCAGGTTAAACCGGCTCCCACTGGTTGGGTCTGTCCCAGCTGGGATAAGATACCGTCCACACAGCTACAACAGCACTTCTGCTAGAGTTTTACCACACATTGCATTAAAAACAAGAAGCCTAGAACAAAGCACATCTTATATTAGAAAAACACTATACTTCCAGTCAAATTACTGAAATATTGGAAAATATCTGCATAACTGCTACTCTTTCCACCTTCACTCCCTCCCTGTTGTCACACACATAGTGGCACAGTCTTTCTTTCCATATTCTTGCACTCTCTTCACCAGAGGAGCCCTGCCTGCACCAGTGCCCAAGGCAGACATGCTCCAGGGATGAACCAGTTCCTGTCTGTCATTACAGCCTGGGCTTTACAAGAGATGAAGGTAGTCTTGTGGCTACTCCAACCTCCTGCTGTCCTGTGGACTGTGGTCTAGCCCTAACACACTGGTAAAGTATGCTGGAAAATCAAGTTCTTGGGTGCCTAGTGTGGCTTTCCAAAAAAAATAGTGTCTCAATTTTTTGCATCGGTTGCCCAGGTATGTAAAAAGGTTGCTGGGAAGCTAAATATGCTCCTTAAAGTTTGTGAAGCAGACAGATTTGAGAAGCATCTCCATAGCACTCAAGAAAAGAACTGGAAACTTTATATTCAGCACTGGAGTTTCATGGCATATATTAAATTAGATCTGGTCAGACACCTCTAAATATTAATTCAGTCCTTCCCTGAGTGGAGCCAAAATAGATCATCAGCAGGTAATTAGAGACTGCATATAATGCATAAACTCAGGGATGAATTAACGTGGTGGGACAGTCTTCATTTTGGTATTCTCCAGCTTTGAAGCATTTTTCTTTGTAGCTTCCATTTTCCTTTAATGTCATTTGTAACGTAAAATAAGAGCTGAAAGCTGACTTGCATTTTGAAGAGAGGTGAGAGGGAAGAGCCAAAGCTGAGTTCTGGAGCAGGAGCCACCCACTGCACACTGGCATTTCGACACCAGCATGTCACATCTGTGTACACACACAACACTCTGGCCTCAGTGGTGCCAGCTCTGCAGCACATGTGCATGAAGATCACACGCACAGATACAATGCCTGCAGCAGCAGCATCCCCTTCAACAGCTTTGGAAGGGAACACCATGGGCCAGGCCACAACTGAACACTCACTAAAAGGAATGCAACTAGGTTACTACTACTGTGTATGTGTGCACAACACCTGGATGCTGTTTGTTCGCTGTCTGCAAAGGGTTACCAGCCTATGCTCATATTCTCATACCTTGATCTTGAATTCCAGTTTCTTCTGGATGCTGATCATCTGCTCTGTTCGGCTCATCTTCCTGACACCTTCATTACATGCTTTCACCACCTGAGGAAAAGAGAGTAGAAAGATTTGGCTCCACTGGCCTTAAGCAGGTAAGTGATGACAGACAGCACAGAAGTGCCTGACTGTGACGGGGTAAGTGTCCTGCTGTAAGGGGAACTGATCAAGCCAAGCTCTCCTATCAGCACTGTACTGCATGAAAAAGAGAAGGAAAAAACAAACAAAGCACAACAAACCCAAATGCCCAGAAGACATTACAGTTGGAAGCTGAACATCAGAGGACATGTTAGATGGCTGTATTCAGTTACTGAACCAGACAGTATTAAGGAACACTCCTGGTTGCACAGCAGAGGGAATAGCTCATTTGCCAGACCCTGACACACCAAGTATCTCATCTTCGTTGTCCCCAACACTTGAAACGAGGTACATGTGCAGTATAACCTTCAAGAAGAGAATTAAGCCAAAGACCTTCTTTTCAGAGATGCAAATGTTGTGGTTCTGCCAAGCAGCACCAGATGCCAAGGCTATGAAATGTCCCAGGGAAAGAGACATTCATCAAACAGAGCGCAGCTGTGTTCCGAGGACAAACTTTTAACTGAAAAACCACAACCAACGTGCAGGCACTACCCTATTACAGGGACCTTAACCTAGATGCCACTGCCTGTTTCATAAGGAGCAACTCTCTTGAGAACCAGCTAGGTAGAAAAATTACTTTGGAGAACAAGCTCCACTTTGTGCTCTGTTTCTGCTACTCAAAATCCACCAGAATATCGGGAATTGAAACCATGATCAGCTCTTACCTCTCAAATAGGAAATATACAGAGAAAATAAGCACTAGATGATCTCTGTTGTGATGCCTGTTCCTAGCTGGACATTGGGCATCTAAACTTAAACACAGATAAGTCACCATGGAGTTCTAAAATTGATCATGAGTCACTGACAGCTCCCCAGTGATCTCCAGTGTGTACACATCCTAGACTAGTTCAGGTCAAATCCAAGAGCCTGTTTTGTTATAGTATTTCAGTCAGAAGCTGCAACAGTATCCTCGGGCTGATGTTCCAGCACAAATTTGACTTCAAATACCTATACTGAACTGCAGGATTCAAAAGATGTTCCAAGCTTCTGATGGAGAAGGGTTCAAACACGCCCTGTCACAGCCCATGTAGCTGCCAACTCCATCCAGCTCATTCAGATATGTAGCCCGGAGGTGGGAACACCCTGTCTGACTGTGTCAGGAACAGCTCAGATGAAAAACATCCCAATACCTTCCTGGTGTTTTGTACACAGCAGCAACTAGCACAACTGAACACCTCACCTACCAACCAGCTTCAGGGAAGAGGGCTAAAAACAGGCTTGAGTACTTCATTAAGAAACTGTTATTCTAGGTCACAGGAAGAAGTGTGCTGTATTGGAGGAAACCTGACACAGTTGTACCCTGCTGCCTGTTGCAGCTAATTACACCTCTCAGTGGGATCCATCACCTTCAGGTATCTGCAAAACCAATTTGAATTCTTGAAGACCTCAAGGGAAAACACTGCCTCTGCCCTTTCCTACAGCAGAAACATACACATCTGTTGTTAGCAAGGGATTCCTCATCACTGACATCTAAGTGCTGCTGGATTGGTCCATCTTTGAAAGCAAGGAAGACATAAGAAAAAAAACCCAAACCAGCTCTTGAAACACAGGGACAGGATTCAAAGAGACAGCTCCAGGAGGGAATACCAGTATGTAGGTCTTTTCGGGGGGGGAGGCGGGGGGAATGAGCACAATGGTTTAATATTAATGGTCTTCAGTTAGCTCATTCAGACTTACTGTTTCCAGTTCTTTGTGTGCATCCAGAGCTGTGGTTTCCCTGTCAGACTTCTCTTCCACTTTCTTCAAAATATTCTGCAGGGGAGGAAAGGCTGTGTTAACTCTGATCCCAATCTGACAGCACCGAAAGGTCTTTGCTAGCCTCAGAGTTATTTCTGGCCATCAGCCTAATTACAGGATAGGTGGCAGAGTACAGTGACTCTCACCTCTAAGTTCCTCTTTTTCATTGAAGTCTGTTCCCATCTGACCTTATATATAAAAGAAATGGAGCAGGCAGACTCCTGTTTTACAAAAATAAATGAATAATACAAATAGCTGGAGCTGGCACCAACAGACAGAGTTATTGGTAATCCCAGTGGGTAAGACCACTTGGGACTGAGCTGTTTCCTCATCCCTAGAAGCATGTCCTCCAGCATGGCCAAGCACAGGGGGAAGATGGCTGACAGAGTCTGGTCTGAGTCACCATGATGTTGGGTATTACACATGGAGCATTTCCACGTCCTGCAGCTGTTCTGCACTGTTTAGCTATGTGCTGACATCCTAACCATCAGGCAGCTGGCTTAATGGACTGTTGCTACCCCTTCTAGCAGCTCAACAAAGCTCCTCCTCAATTCTTTTGCTCAGTGAAAGCTATCTGGCAAATTCAACCCTAATTTGGGGATGGTTTCTGAGTGACTGAAAACTCTTTTCCACAGGTGCTGAGAATGTCTGATTCTGTGGAAAGGCTTCATCCAGCTCTAGGGTTGACCTTGGCTCTATCTAAGCCTCATTCACAACTGCTGAATAGGAGAATTCCAGGAGTGATCCAGAAAACCTTCAGGAGACAGAAGAGCAAAACTCTACCTGCACCAGCAGCTTGAGCCGAGTGATCCTTTGAAATGGCAGAATCAGGAAGGACGAAAAGGACAGGCCTTTGCATTTGGGATCCAGCTCCAGCTGTGAGATGACTTCCCGGAAAGCTGGCTTGTCCTGGCTGAGAGGAGAGACAGAGAAGGTGAGGGCTTTGGGTGCTGCACTGCCTGCAACTCTGGTATGTGGCTGGTGACCCAAAAGCACCTTGGTCCCAGAGATAGTATCTGCCTGGCCTCTCTCAAGAACAAAAAAAAGGGGAGGAGGAGACTGAATGTTTCTAGGTGTATTTTGGTTTAAATTTTGAACTATTCATAGTGCTGGGGGAGTAAAAAAATAGACTTTTAATGTACAAGCCATGGTAGTGTTCACATGTGTAGCACATCTAGCTCAGCAGCATACTCTGTGCGCGTAGGTGTGTGTGAATGGGGTGTGTGTCCAAGTACATGAGTCAGAGGCATAATTATATATTTTTACACAGTTGGAACTCTGTGACAAGGTGAAATTCACACAGTCGTAAGAACAAGACAAGCCACAAAATAGCTTAAGCTTGGCTACCCCTGCCTGCTTGGCTGGAGGATGGAAGTCATTATCTGGCCTGAGAAGGGCAGGGGCCATGCCCGGGCCATCCCTAATGGTGTTTGCAGCAGATGAGGGCATTGCTGGGCCATGAACACAGCTGCACAGAGCAGCCTCACAAGCCCCAGATGTCCTATCAAAACCAGTGCCTCTTGGCAACTGTGTGGCTCTCAGGACAACGGCAAAATGGACCTGTGTGTGTCTGAGGGACAGCCAAATGGGGGGGAACTGTGACACACCTCAGGCTTCGAGTTCAGCTGAGTGCTGCAAAATTCTTGTGCTAGCTAGGAGCCTGTGAAAGGGAGTCTATTCTTTTCCATCTGCTTGATGAAAAAAATGCTGCCCTCTAAATTCATAATTAGGAATAGCTCTATCTCCAAGAGGTCCTTTGCAAGCTCAAGTAATCCAGCCTATTGCTGCTGCACTTCTGAGTGCTTAGCTAATGACTCTAGGCAAGCTGTTTCTATTCTGCAGCTATACTGCTCACCTCTGACTGAAGGAAACCCTGCAGTACTCTCCTTTTGGAGAGAACAGTTGGCCAGGCTCAACAGAGGCCTTTTAAATCATTTTTTTTTCTGCCTCAAAAGCTGGAGAGCAGAGAAAGGAAAGGATTAGGACTTGCTATACTCCCCTGAACCAGCTGCTGCTATGGGGAAGAAATAGAGTGCAGCATGAGCGATGGGCTGAAAGAATCCAGGACACTGTAACTAAAGAAAAATTAATTTTTCTGCTCAAAGACAAGCTTGTAGGGCAGTCTTTGTTTTGAGCTGGAGTAAGAGAATTCCTACTGGACCAAAAGACTTGCTAAACTTGAAAAATACTGCAAAAATATCTTGGATTATATCCTCAGGCCTAGGCAAAGTCTGTATGTGTAACATCAGAACATGAAGAAAATAGCTTGTTTTTTTTTTTCCTTTTAAGAAAATTTTGTTGTTTTGAGAAAAAAAATTAATTTTGAACTTTGGGAAGGTCAAATGCCTTGCTGAGAAGCTCAGGAAAAGCAGTGGCTGATCTTGTCACCAGAGATCTGCATTATATATTTGGCCTTTCAATCTCATGCCTCTACTTGCAGTTTAAACATACATACATTTCACAAGCGTGTGTCCTCGTGTACACCATAAATATTTCCCACAGTTGGGAACTGCTTGCTCTGAATTTATTTGGTACGTTACCTGCATACTGTATCACCCCACCCTTACTATAAAGCCTTGTAATTGTGTTTTCTTTTTATAGGTGCAGTGAAAAATCCTGTTTCTGTACCATCTAGCCCTTTCTCACAAACAGCAAAATTACAGCTAGATCCGTGGCCTATACAATTCTGCAAAATAATTTAGCATCAAGCACTGGAACTCACAGAAGCTGCTTGTAAGCTCTCTCCTGGTAGGTCTGGTTGGAGACGTAGGTGATGTACACGGAGAAGTGATTAACCGTATGCTGGTAGACAATGTCACACACATCTGAGATCACAATGTTCTCCTCCACCCGCTGCTCGAGATCCAACAGGAAGCTAGATGAGAAACCCAGTTCTCATATTAATTGTGACCTGGACTTGTCTGTCCCAGGTAATTCCCAGAAGAAGCCCTTGGGGTTCAAAGCAATGAATGTGTCCACATTTGAAAAGACAGTGAGCCCCTAGTCAGCTCCTCCATCCCTCTACAAATGAGGTTGAGTGATGCCATTCAGCTGGACAAAACTCCAGCAGCAGTTGTCTTACCGCTCACTAACAGCCATGACATCCAGGACGTTGGAGAAGAGGATGTGTGCCTCAGACTGGTGTAAGATCTTTTTCAGACGTTCGTTCTCCATGAAGTGAGACACCAGCAGATTCAGACTCTTGTAATACGAGGCTTCGGAAGTAACCAGCTCAAACATGGCCTGGGGGAGAATCCCAAAGAAGAAAATCAGCAGGTACCTTCTACATCTACAGAGAGGCATACATGGTGTTAATGAGAACATCTGTGCTGCACACGGGGAGAGGTAAGCCCGCACCAGCATGTGCTACACAGGATAGTGACCTGAAGGGGGAAGACTTCTTTCCTCAACTACCAGCCATGGCTCCTCCTGTCTCTTTCCTAAGTTGTCAAACAGCACTTCCTTCCGTTGAATCTCTCCAGCAGAATTCTCTCGTTTTGTCATTATATATAAGCCATCTGATTTTGTCAACGTGCATCCATAAAAGCACTTCATGGGTTCCCTCCTTCCTTCTTAGGCTCGACCTGAGGCTGCCCCAGGCACTGGACTTCCCCTATGCCACCTTCCTGCACTCTCATCTCCCCTTTGGGGAGTTCCCCTTGGCAGGCCCCACGCATGCTCCACCCCTATTGACCAGGACAGCACTGGCTTGTTGCTCTGCTCGTTATGGCCTATTGTGCTCCCCCAGGAGGGTTTCCTTGCACCACTTACACTTGTTTTAGAAAAACTCTGCCTTGGGGCAGAGCTAATAGGAATAGTGTGCTCCAAGCCCCTGTGTCTTCCCTGACCCAAAGGAAATACAGCTCTTACTGTCCAAGTGAGGCTCCCTGGCCACACACCCTCCTGACCCAGTTCACCAAGGACTGTGACAAGACACAGTCCTTAACTGTTACCATAAACCATAAATAATCTCCAAATTCCAGCCCTTGCTTCTCCTGTTACAAGAGAAGTGTCTGATGCACAACTTGGCTTCCTCAGGCCAGGAATGTGGTCTGGGGAAGCAGAAAGACAAAATGATACTTGGTTCAGAGATAAAACACAAGTTAATGAGAGGAGGTGCCCACAGCAGGTGCTGCAGGGACAAGTCCACTGCTACCACACAGAGCTCGCTCACTCTCCAGGCAAGTGTTTGTTGTCTTTGTTCAGAGGCAGGTAAAAAAAGGTGATTATTTACACAGCTATTGAATCCGATAGTTGAAGACAGATTAATTGAAGATTACATGCAGTATTTTTTGTGCTGTGCATATGGAAAAATATCTTCTAAATTAGCTGGGGATCTCTCTTGTGGCTTAGTTGGTCTTTTTTTGGGTTGTTTGGGGTTTTTTCTTTTTAAAGAAATGATTCTAAACTCTCCTCTGATCAGTTTTTTGCTTTTTCCTGGACTTCAGGTACGAAGACCTGGGTTATATTCCTGACACTATGCTGCAGCCCAAGATCTGGGAGGATGGGCACAGCAAGAAGAGACTATTATGCAATCCAGAGATGCTAAAATATCAGTTGAAGTGACATTTCAGCTCTTTGCAGGGTTGGTAGGGTAGGAAATATTTCCAGGTGGTCCTTTCCTGCACCAGGGAATGAGGTGATGCCTGCACAGCCCCCAGAAGGGAGACAGAGCAAAGGGTGTGGGCAGACATGAACGTACTTGGTCGGTGTATGGGAACAGCTGGTGTTTAAGGAATAAGAGGATGTTGGGTTTCTTTTCAAGGCCAGATTCCCAATGAGAAAAGTGGAGGAGTATCAGCTCGGCTTCTCTCAACAGCTTCACCAGGGCATATGGTGAACCTGAGAGAGAAGCTCGCTCCCTCTCTCTCTCTGCATGACTGGCTTGGTCCTAAATGCACCTCTTACAGCTTTAACTGTACTTTTTTATTTGATAAATGAGAGGAGAAGTGGAAATAGGTGAACATACAACAAAGGATAAAACAGGACATGCTGGGACAGGCTGTCCTTCCAGATAACCTGTGAATGATATCACCAGTCATTTTGTCTTGCAGCTTTCCAGACACTCCAAGCCAGGATATTTTTTTCTCCCAGGTCTTAGATTGTAGGGTGGCCATGAGAACCGAGATCAAGACCTGCAACTCTACCACAGCCTTTAAACCCCCCTCAGAGAACTTGCTTCGTCTAGAAGGTTGCTCCCTGATTTGCAGAAGCCCCTCTGCCTGTGTTTGCAGAAATTAATTTGTGTGTGTTTGTTGTTCACCATAGTGGAGGTTGTTAAACCTGCATGGGCATGTGCAGAGTGCAAGCCATACTAAAGAAATAATGAAATCCAGAGTGAAATTGTAAATGCAAAGGATTCTGTCTTAAAGGAGATGCCAGGAAAGTAAAGAACATCTCCACCGATCGGGACAAGCTTCTGGAAGCGTTCACCACAGTGTAAGTTTCTCAAGTTACCAGGGAGATCCAGCTGGTCCTCCGTTGCAAACCCAACGCAGCCTGGTGCCTACTTCAAGCAGCCCAGACTGCTGTTTCCCTTTGGAATGGTAAGTATGAGCTGTAAATCTCCTAAATGTCCAACCATGCCACGTAATTATGGGATCTCTGTGGAATAACTGAACTTTGCTAGCTCTAAGCAGTCACTAGAAAAAAAGAGCATGAACTTCTGCTCTCAGAATTCCAAAAATAACTAGGAAAAAAATTGAACTAAATGTCAATTGATGTAATACTTTCTTCCTGAGCCTACAAATAGTCTGAAACGATCTCTTGGAAACATGACCAACACTGTTCCATCAGTCCTCTGGGTCATCATACTAACCATTTTCATTGCTTGTAATTTGGCAGAGGGACTGAAAAAGAAAAAGAGAATTGAAGCCTAAGGAAGAAGGAAATGCAGAAGATAAAGGAGAAAAATTACGAGTCACCAAAGACAAGTGTAAGTAAAGCTACTGGCTAAACTCCTAGTGATAAAATAGAATGTCATATTGTATAGATTGAAAATACCTGTTCTAAAGAGCTGTGCTTTTCATGTAAACCTCCAGGTAAGGAGGAGGAATTCTGGCCTAGTCTAGGGGGGACATTGTTCCCTTAGACCTGGCTGCCTTCACAGGGCCAGTCTGACATCCACCTGCTAGAAGTGCAAAGTCCTGCACAAAAGGGGACTGGAGGAGGGCAGCTCCATTTTACAGCAAATTTAGAGGTTGGAAATATAAGGTCTGCTCAAAGAAGGAAAGAAAATTAAATCTTATTTAGACATTTTTGTGAAAATGGAACAAGAAAGAGAGACTGCCTACGTGTCAAACACTCTCTTCCACACAGAGGCCGTGTCACCAGTGTGCACAACCAGGTTCAAGTCCCTCTTTTGCTTGAGAAAAGAAAATCTTCAGAGCAGCAGCTCTCTGATCGAAATTCACACCATGACACATGATGCAGATTCATCTGTCTCTGCCCCTTTTTCTAACACCAGTGACCCGAATCCAAATAATCCCTGGCAAAAACTTTATCAAAGCTCATACATCTCAGCAAAAAGGGTTCAATTCAAAGACTGAGAATAGTCTGCTAAAGTATTTTGATCTGCAAATTGGTTTTGGTGAGTTCCATTCAGCTTGGAATCTCCTACAATATAGAAGATGACCATGGTGTAAGAAAATCAATACAGTTAGCAAGCAGAAAAGCACAAAATAAAGAAACTATAGAGTAAGTAAAACAAGGGCAAACTGAAAGGTAGAGAACTGAACTGGGAAAGAGGAATAAACTGGAGCCACGCCACAAAAAGGCCATACAAATGTCTAACTTAAGGCTTATGCTGAAAGAAATCTTGCTGATTAAATGTCATTTCTTCTAATCTCTGGATCGCTACCTATGCAAAGCCTTGGTGGCAGAATTTGTTTCACCTAAATCCCATGTATTTCAGGGAGTGTGTTTTCTCTCTAGGCACTTGTTCCTCCTGCTACATATGTGTTGCCTGTCATTTCCTCCCCGTTGACTCTGTGTCAGAACCCAAACAGAATTTCTTGTGGATTGTTCTTTTTGCATCGTTACATTTTCTATACAGTTAAAAGAAGCCCTCGGTGATTCATGTTTTGCTGTGTTTGATGCTCAACAGATGTCCGGATAATTAAAACTACCCTATCAATGACTTAGTCATTTCTGATAATTATTCTAGTGGCACAGAACTTTCATATTTCTCTGGCCTCTGTGGTCTCTAACATGTCTTCTGCGTTTTCTTTTGTTCTTCCCTCTTCTGCATTTGCCCCCATATTTTTGGTGACACTTCTGGTTGTTATTTTACATCTTTCTACTCCCACATTCGCTTCAGATGAAAAAGGCTGGTGTGGCAGAGGCTGTCACTGTCTGAATTCTGAGTTCCAAGGGTTAATGGGCCATACTGCAACATTTCTTTGCTGAAATTGCTGGGGGCTGGATGAGGGTTTTGGGGTTTTTTCCTTCCCGAAACTCTTTTCTGGCTCACTTGTTCCAATGGGGACAATGACAAATTGCCTCTCATGACACTTTTCAAGCATCCATTGCTCTTCCAGTCAAGTTTCTTGTTTTGAAGCTTGAAAAACACCTGTGTCTTGTTTTTTATCTTGTATTGATAACCTGCTTAGTCATCTTCTGTCATTGCCAATAACAAAGACCAGATTCCTTTTCTTGTTCTCCTCTCTTTCACTTTACAGGTTACTACAGACGAGCAACTTTTTCTCTGTTTAAGCCATCACAGCTGTGGTGGTGGTCCCTTCCACAGCTGTGAACGGGGGTGTTTGCTTCAACTTTCTTTCCATTTGGGTACTGGTATTCCTCCCTGTGGTCTAAACAGTGCTCTTGTTCTACCCTTCCTGGCTGAAGAGCTGAAAGCTGTTCTAGTTCCTGTGTTTATCACAGCTTTGAAGTTAAAATGGGTCAGAAAGGTATGATTTTGTCCTTAAGACATGTACCGTAGAACTTTTGCTGCCCTATACTTGAGGTAAATTCCTCCAGTCCTCCTTCATGAAGCCAAACACTTCACATTCACTTAATCAAGCCCTTACGTACAGCTCACACTCACAATTCATATCCAAGATGAGTACAGTTCCAGCACTGGCAGGAGCAAGCAGTGCTTGCTTATAGCAAGGCTGAATTCAACATCATCTCTTTAATTGCCTTGATAATTTCTCCAGCCCTCCTTGTTTTCTGTCCTTGACTCTCCTCACAAAGCAAATGCTCCACTTTATCTATTCAATGTTCAGCCAATTTCACAGCTTTCTGGCTTTGAGCAATTTTATAATCTCTTACTGTGCTAATCCCAGAACAAACAGGAAGAAAATTTCAGCTCTGATAAACTAACTCAGGGGAAAGCACAAGATTTCTTTAAGGCAGCACTGTCCCATCTCCATCTGCTTTATTTCTCTTGGTATTTAAGCAGAGAGAAGAAAAACCAGCACACTTAATGTTGGGGTTTAGCAGCACAGAGATTTTTTTCCTTAAAACACCTACAGGTAATGAACATAACAGAAGTGGCAGGTTTCAAAACCTATAGTGCAAACTTTTAAGTGAATACCTCTCCGT
Organism: Podargus strigoides; assembly: GCA_028020825.1. Taxonomy (NCBI): domain Eukaryota; kingdom Metazoa; phylum Chordata; class Aves; order Caprimulgiformes; family Podargidae; genus Podargus; species Podargus strigoides. Next base: position 24,374,332 of record CM051628.1, on the reverse strand, counting down.
AAAGGACTCTTCATTTTGAAGCACAAAGAAAAATAAAACCTTGTAATTTTTCAGATGCCAGATTGTGTTTGCAATGCTGGCAGTTACAAATACCGTGTTTTGCCAGGTAAACAGAACAAATCTGATACGGAAATATCCAGTGCAGTAGAAGAACATGGAAAAGCAACAAGTCATTTTAGTCACCTTCAGCCATAGCCCTGACACACTAACAGCCTGTGCTTGCCAGCCCAAGCTGCCTGTCCCTTCTGCTGTGTAAGTACTCCAGGCCTGCCCATCACACTCCCATGGGTCACAAGATGAGCCTTTCCAGCGTAGCAGTGACGTTACAGCCTTGGCCAGGACTAGGGTGGCACCTAATACACAAGGGATTCATAAATGTTGATTGTGCAAATCCAAGTAAACTTAGGGGGAACTGCTGATAGCCTGAGACAAATCTCATGAGCCAGGGCCGAACAGATACACTGCCACTGTTGCTTGGCTGATGTTTTCATTAGTTGCAGTAGCTACCCCCCACTTCCTCCTTTCACTGTTTGATGCAGACCTATAAATTACCAGTGTATGACTCTTAAACAGTGATGTGACAGGCTAAAATTGCAAATATATCTGTCATTAGTTTTTACTGTTTTGCGTAAGACTCTAAGTAACAACATTTAAAAATAAGGAAGCTTATCAATCTCCGTTTCTTCCCTTTCCATTAATGCCATCGTATTTAAAACAGATTACAGTTAATGATTCTTCTAAGATTTCTGGTGGAAAGTATGTATCCTGCTAGTAACTTCAGAAGAGGATTAATGTGCACTGGGAATCAAAAGCTCTATTGAAAAAGCCTCTTTATTATCCCACCCTTCCTTTGTAAATTGCTCCTGACATTGAATTAGAAAAGGGAAAAGATGTTCTTTTTTGCTATAGCAATGTCCAGCAGCAGCAGCATATAGAACAACATCTCTAGTTTCAAAAAAAGAACGAGCGGTGCTAACCAGTGCAACACAGAAACGTACTCAGCAACGCAAGGCTTGTCTGTGACTGCTATGAAGCTTTTAATTTTAAAATCTTGATCATTTGACTTAATTCACTCCCACTCTTTTAAGCAGCAACCCAGTTAAGAAACACTCCACTTTCCCCCATTACCTCCTGCAGCTTGATCTCATCTGGCTGGAGGATGCTGAGGACCCCGCTGCTCCGGATCTCAGGAAGATCCTGCCATAAATTGAACCTGGAGTTGGAGTTCCTCAGCAAACTGATTTGTGATGGACCCTTGCTTTCGGTTGTACTTGAAGGCTCTGCTTCAGATGGAGTTTCCTCACTGGGTGAGCTCTCCTCAGGGTCTGTCTGTGAATCCTGCAGTCGTCTGGTTTCAATCTCCTGGCGTGTAGATTTATCTCGATATTCCTGGTACAAGAGCCCTAGGAGGCAACATTAACAGGTCTGAGAGGTGACAGCTGAACAAAAGAGTAGAAATGTACTGTGGGAAAGGATATTTGTTTTGCATTAGTTCACCTCAGCAGAGGTGAGAGAGATCCCTTCCGTGCTGAGCAAAAAAGCCAATGACAGCATTCCTATTCCAGCCAGAAGTGGAAACTATAAATGGAAGGCCATTTCTAAATCTAAAGTGTTGTCAACAATCTGCTCTCACAAAACATTTAGTAACACAGTCAGATGAATCCATGATCAATCAGAAGATATAAAAGCAGCGTGTTTTTATTTGCCATCCTTTTAAATGATTCTTTAAAGCCCTGGTTTTCTCTGCAGTATTATGATGTTACAAGTTATATAGCTTGATAGATACGTGTAAGTGTGTGGCTGGAAAAGTAATGCTGCACATACCAAAACTACTTTGAAGGCCAATCTGACGGCTATGAAAATCCTTAAAAGAGGAAATGCTGAGCTGCTGTTAAGGCATTAGACAGGTAAAGCATTGGGACAACAAGCTCCAGTTACTAATTTGTTTTGGTATTGACTTTGTGGTCAGCCTTGGATATGTTGCTTAATTTCCTTCTGTTTTCCCTCTCAGTTACTGTGATGATTGAAGATATTAACATTCAAAAGGTACCTGAATGCCACAGCACTAAAGAAGAGCCTATGAATCAACACCATCTTGCAGCACATCAATCACATGAGGTGTCTTCTGAGTTTCAATTACTAACTTCAGGAGCAGCCAAAATTGCACAGAATTTGGCCCCGCTCCTGATTTCAGCTGACAGCACAAAAAAGGTAGGAATCCTGAAATTCCTTGGTCATCTTTAGAAGATCTTTTGTCCCTCCTCAGGCTTGCTACCTGTCCCATTTATCTTTCTGAGCCATCTGTAGGACCCAGAATATTAATTGCTTGAATATAAAATGTAATTTAGAAGATATGAAAAGACAAGAGAGCATGAGTCTGCCCTGAGTCACTCTCCTCACTTACTCAAATTGAAGGAACACAATTTACATTATCTCCTTTGGTTTGTACTTGAATCACAAAGTGTAACATGAATGAAGAGAAAAGTCCTTGAAGTTAAAAAAAACCACAACCCTACATAACTTGTCTGAATCATTAGGGGTTAAAATCTATCTGGTCATGTGCACTCACAATACTGGACCTCAGAAGCAGATTCTGTGTGTAATAAGGTGAGAGATAACTGGGTCAGGAGTTTGTCTATGGAGGGCAGAAATGTAGAAGTTACTGCCTGTTAAATCTCTGGACCAGTTTTCACGAGGCTTTGTACCAGTCACTGTTCAAACTACTATCAGAAATATGCTGGGGAAAAGTGCAGGCACAAGGACAGCAGTACTGCAGTCTGTGAGTGTATCCTGTTATCTGTTCTCCCTGGAAAGACGTTCAACACTGTATTAAAATAGCAAGAAGGGTAGCTGTGCCTAGGAAACCATACAGTCTTCTGTTAGCTTCCTACACGAGAACCAAAGAGAGGAGACTTCCCCTATAAGTTTTCCATGCTGCTGCTACTTATGTAATTTCTCTCTGCATCAGCTAGGCTTATATGGCTCTCCTAAGCATTTCTGTCTGTTATTCAGCATCAGTGAGGGTGCTCAGCATGTGGTGTGGTGGGGTAGAAAGGCTCCTTCAGGAGTGGAGAGCCTGCTAAATCGGAGCTGCTTACAGTGGTACTGATCCATGAGCTCAGCCTGTGCTTGAAGGCTCTGGTGCAGTAGGGCACTGGGTACTTGCTGCCCCACTGAACTGCACACCAGAGAGCAGGATGGGCTGGGAAGTAACCCTGTGGCAGTGTGGTCAGTGCTTGATTCAAGGGAAAATATGCTGGGAAACTGAAGCATCATCTATCATCTATTTTACTCATATTGGAGCTAATTTGACTTGCAGTGTCTGTACAGCCATGTTGTGGTGGTGGGTCTGCCCTGCAAATCAGAGGTAATTCAGAGTATTTTGTGTAAGGGACATTTAGTGTCCCTTGTGCAGATCTGGAGAGCAGCCTCTTTAAAAAAGATCCTCAAAACAAACTTCCCCCTTGCTTGTAAGGAAATAAAATCCAAACAATGAAACTTGATTTTTGTTTCCAGGTTTCCTGTCTGACCAACCAAACGGACAAGACCCACAGAGCCTTCAGTGGCAGGCAAAGGCAAATACAGACACGTGGACTGACTAAAGGCATCTACGACCAGAACTCATGCAAAATGACAGCAAGGTAACTCATTTTAAGGAGGGAGCTGAAGAGAGACTGGCTGAAGCTCTACCACAGAGAGCAACGTGGGGAGGAAGCAGAACAGTGATACCAGAATGACAAAAGACAGGTAAATGTTTTGGGAGAAGAAGGGTAGGAAGAAACAAAGAGGGTTATGCTAGTTAGGATAAGAGATATCCTTGCTATCTCGGTGTAAAAGGTCCATCTGTATGTTGGTAAAGAGGTTACAATGGGTAGAGCAAAGGCTTAGATGAGAGAGAGAGGGAGACAAGCCATGCAAAAGCCTACCCTAGATGAAACAGGAGATGGTCACAGCACAGGACAGGTGGCACAACAGATGCAAGGTCTGGGAACAGGGTTTTGACATGCTGAAAGGAAAGCCATACATCTGGGAACTGACTGAATGTGTAGAAAGAAGCTGAGATCAATAGCTGAATGTGACTCAGAAGATGATTTAGTAAATGCTTACATCTAGTAGGTGAACAAGTACAAAATGTCAGAGACCTGTACAAGCTCTGTCCATTGCCTAATGTCCCAACTGTCCCTACTGTGACCTGGCTAAAGGTTAACTGTGTGGTCAGAGCATGGGTTTGGTGTTGCCTGTTGACTTAAGTGGCTAAGGCTGATCTTCCTAAGGAGTGTTTACATAGTTTGTATAGTACATAATAGACTTTTCCCTTTGTGTTTATTCCATTTAATTTGGCTGTCACAGTCTGCCTTCCCAGCTCTCTTAAAACTGGGAAGGGAATTGAAAAACTAGTTACTAATTGTGGAAAATGCTCGCCTTAGAGAGTTCGCAGTGCTCTTAAATGTTATTACATTGAAAGCTATGTAAATCTCAGGAGGTACAGAGACGTTTTCTCTGAAATTCTCTGCTCCAGTTTCAGGCAAAAAGTCCATTAATGCCTCAAAGGCAGAAGGGAGGGAAGGGAGCGAGTGTGCTCCAGCCATTTGAAATTACTCTGTTTTGGGGATTAGCATAGCATCTCTGGTTGTCAGTACCCTGTCTCCTCCATCAAGGTGCAACAAGACATACTTGCAGTTACACTGACATGTAAAGAGCTATTGCACAGCTTCCCTCTGATATACAGCACATAAAAACACATATGAATATAGCAACTGGGTTGCTTTAAAGTATTGCTGGTTTTAGTATTTTTATCATGCATTTTAGCAGCACAGTCCCAGTAAAGTGACAAGATTAGTACCTACACAGCCAAAAGCAAGTAACAGATCTGGCAACACCCATGCAAATTGTTCACCACTTTTCTCCAGAAGGCCCTGAAATCAGTTTTGTCTGACATGCTTGGGAGGCTGCTGCTGGTTTCACACCAGCCTCTCTCTCTAGCCCTGCCCCAGTGGCATCAGGCATTCCAAGAATCACCTGTGCCTGCCACAACCTGACACCAAACTGCCTCCGCTCTCCTCTCCCAGGGACAGCATGAAAAGCCTCCTTGTTCCTGCCAGGGAGCTTTGCCTTGCTGCTCATGAGTTACTGATCCGACTTTCCCATGCAAAGTGCCATATTCCTGCCCTCTAAATTCAAGTATATTGCAGTTTCATTTCCTGAAATCGAACAGAACTGTTTTAAAATGAAGCTTCTATATTCCCACCATAAAACCTGCCTCAGGATGGTGGTTAACTTTGTAGTTGCCCAAATCTCTCTGAGGAATGTCACAATTCCGATGTGGGAAACCAAGAAACAAGCTGTGAAGGTCCTCTCCGCATCCCACAAAAAAAAAAAAGATTCAAAAAAAAATACCACAAGAGCAAAAGCATAACAGTTCTCCACCCAGATAACCTCAACTCTGCCTCTGTAAAGAGACCACAAGTGATAAAATGACTTACTCCTCCATTGCAAATGCCTCAGCACTGGCTGTTACCAACACACGCCGGCCCCAGCGCGTGCAGCTCGTGTCCATCACCGTGCTCTCTGCGCTGGTGTGGACCCAGGACTGTCATCTTATGACTTTTTGAGTATGCCAAATCAGCTTGCAGCGGAAAGCTGGCTGTAGCCTTAACGATTAATTGCTTTGTAATTACCAGAAGTAATCGTTATTTATGAATGGAGGTAAAGCTTCGGCGGCAGCGTTAAATCTCCTGCTGGGCAGCGTGCAAACCCGATGTCCCTAAGGCTGGCAAAGTGTCACCGCACGGTCCTTATGCCTGACACCGACAGCGAGAGGTTTTCCCAGCGCGGACAGAGCTGGGTTCCCGCGCCGCAGCCGCCCGGCCCCGGCCAGGTACCGCAGGGGTTACACCTGGGCTTCCCGGTTTGGGGGCTCGGCTGGGGTGCGGGGAACGGCCGGAGCGGAGAAGTTGCGGGAGAGCGCGGCCGCCCCCCATCCCGCCCCGATCCCCCCGCGCGGGGCACGGCTCCTTACCGATCTGCTCGATGAGGTTCCTCCAGGAGTCGGCCGTCATGGGGTGGGCGGGCGGCGGCACCTCGGTGGCGGGGCTCTCCTCAGCGGCCGCGGGGGGCTCCCTGTGGGAGGCGCGGGCACCCTTAGCGGCGGCGGTGGCGGGGCAGCGGGCGGGACGCCCCCCTCCGCCCCCGGGCGCGGCCCCTCGCCCTCCCCCCGGCCCCGCTCACCTGCTGGGCTGTCCCGCCGACCCCTCCTGGTCGAGGGCGCAGGCGGCGCTGAGCGCCGCGGCCAGCAGCTCCATGGCCGGCGGCGGCAGGCGGCTGCCGAGCAGCTCCGGCGGCAGCGGCGGCGGCGCGGGGCTGGGGGAGCCCGGGCGGTTGCCACGGTAACGGGGGTAGGAAGGCAGCAGCCTGCGCGGGAGGGAGAGGGGAGCTGCGGCCGCCTCCGGGCGCCCCCGCAGCCCCCCGAGAGCCTCTGAGCCCCCAAACCCCCTCAGAGCTTCTCCTCAGCACTCCCCCGGCGTCCCTATGGGTTCTCCCCACAAAATCTCCAGAGACCCCCCCTCAAATCCCCTCAGAGCCTCCCCTCAGACCCCCCGTCAGGCGCCCCCAAGGGCTCTCCTCCCTGATCCCCTCAGAGCCTTCCCAAACCGCCTCGGAACCCCTTCGGGCTCTCCCCTCAGAGCCCCCTCAGAGCCCCCTCAGAGCCCCTCAGCATCCCTTCAGAGTCTCTCCTCGCAGCCCCTCTCCATGTTCCCAGATCTCGTCAGAGCTCCCCCCCCCCCGAGTTCTGCCAGGTCCCTGCAGAGCCCCCTCAGCCTCCCCCAAACCCCTCCCGAGACCCCTCAGAGCCCGTTAGAGTTCCCCAACCCTGCTCCCTCAGAGCCCACCGCAGCCCCTCCAGAGCCCGCCAAACTCGACCCTCGGAGCCCCCCTGCAGACCCTCTCAGAGCCTCCAGAATCCTTCCGAGCCTCCACAGACGCCTCAGGTTCCCCCTCCCCACACACCCCTCTCAGAGTCCCCGATCCCCTGCAGCCCCCGACCCCGCGCTGGCCGCCCCTGCCCGCAGAGACCTCCTCAGCCCCCCAGCTCCCCTCTAGTGCTCCAACGCAGGTCCCTCCTCTGCTGGGAGGCTGGCTCCCTCCTCCCCAAGGGCCCCCCCAAAAAGCAGCATCCCCTGCCTCAGGGGCCCCCCACCTTCACAGGCACCCCTACCTCCATCCCCCCCGCTCTCCTGCAGAGAGGCTCCGTCCTCAGATGCAGGGAAGCCCCTGCTCCATCCCCTCCCTCCCTTCCCAGCAAAGCATCCTCCTCCAGCAAGCACCCACACACCCCATCCCACCCCATGCACCAGCCCCTCTCCTCCATGCACAGCCACCCCACGGTGGGAGGGGGGGTCCTGCCCTGGCACTGACCTCTCCTCCCTCAGACTCGGGGCACAGCGCTGCCCCCCATCCCCTGCACCTCTCTGCCTATGTGCGGCTGGCGCTGGCTGTCAGGGAGAAAAGGGGGTGGGAGAGGGGGGCTCTCCTGAACCGCTTCCAGATCTGGTGCATATGGTGCGTTTCTTCTCCGGGAATGAAACCCTGAGGTGGAGGAATGTAACTGGGAAACTCAGGCTAATCCCTCCTGCCGGGAACTGCACCCCCGATTACCCCACAGGATGGGCTGCTATCCTCCTCCTGCGGCAGGGCTTTGCACCCGCTCGGTCACTTCCCCCGTCACCCCTTCGCTAGCGTCGCTACTTCCATAAGGATAGATGGTCTCGTTTAGGCAGTAAGTATCTCGGTACTCAATGGTCTATATCTGGCTTCGTTCAGGTAATTGTATTTCCGCCTCAGGGATAAATCCGCTTGAGCTCCAGGGAGCGGTGACACCCTCGGGTCGGTTCGAGGTTCCTGCTCGCGGACAGGTTGGGTGCAGCTCTTCCCTACACGTTAGTAACCCCCAGCAAAAAAACGTCATCCGCACCACATTGCGACTGAGGAGTTAACAGTCAGAGAATGCTCAGCTATTCCTCTCGTTTGCTTTCTCCCCGTTGCATAAATAACTGCAGGGTTTTTTTCTGTACATGATAACATAATTTATGCAGCAACATAAAATCCATATGTTGGTCTGTACGTGTAAAATGGTTTCCTTTTCATCATTGTTCTATTGTATTTGCTAAATGATACATCAGGATAGCTTCCAGCCAGCACACGACTATACGTTCACAAAAACTCCCTCTGCTTATGTGAACTGGAGCTCGATCTGGCACACTGGAGAGCTCAGTCCTTAAGTCATTAAGAGGCAGAACAGGAGAGAAAAACAGCTGGCAATGTCAGTGGAGGGATTTCAGGACTCAGAGAAGTCTGTCGGTCCAGTCCAGGTCCAGTCCCAGACTGGGAGGTTGGAAGGAACAGGCAATGGATAGGAAAAATTTGGGTGAGGGTGAGAACTGGAGCCTGTTTTGCACTTAGAGATGATGATGATGAGGAGGACAGCCTGGCAGCTGGAGCTGTACGGGGCAGGGGGAGGTTGTCATGGGGTAAGATGGTCAGTATGGTGTGAAAGTGGGTTATCAGCCATGAAACACCAGGGCTGGGGGGCTTGGGGAGACGGGTGAGTGAGGGGCAGCCAAAACCTCATAGGACGGATAAAGGGGCAGAGGCTATCTGAAGCTCTGGCTAATGACTGACATTTTGGTGGCTTGCTGCCAGGGCAAGAATATTGTCAAGGGTTTTAGTAAGTGGGTGGGATGCTAAAAAGCTTCTTTCTTAGAAAACGGGAGGGAGGACATTAACTGTACTGAGCCTCTTCGTTATCTTGAATTCTGGAAGAGCAAGGATGCTGTTTACTGTTTTCTAAAGAGAAGGACCAAGAGTGGTGGGGAGTTCTTCCTGGTACACCAAGGGAAGTCAGTGCATCAGCTCTTACTGACACTGCTAGAATTAATATATATCTAAATACAACTTTTGGGTGTACCTGTTAAATATATATAACTTCCAGAAATATGCATTAAGAGTGTAACAGATGCAAACCCCTCACATTGCTTCACTCCCAAGAGTTAAATCTACTGCAAACTGAAATTTCTTTTTAAGAAAAAGTGCCTGGGTCATGTTATGAAAACCAGTTAAAAACAGAAAGCATCTTTTCAAGGTCCTGTAACTGTCTGGTAATTTGATCCTTCCTGTCTTTTTTCCTTCAAAATTTCGAAATAATTTCACTTCTGGTCTGAGAAGAAAACCTGAAAAATGTCACTGAAAAAGTAATAATGGTAATAAAAATGTTGGAAGCTCTGAAGAGGTGAGAACACCAGCTGAGAGTGAAATGCCCCCTGTGGCCATGGGAGGCCACTGCTTGTGTGTTGCTGCTTCAGAGATCTGTTCCACTGTGTAGCAATGACTAATAATCTACTTTTTCTTCCTTTATAACTTTTTTCTTTTTTTTTAATTGTAATTTGGTCTTTCAAAACTGTTGCTCTTTCTTCCTCTCCGGGCTTATTCTCCCACTTCGTGTTGACATACAGAGAATGTCCATAAACAGAACAAGTGTCTGAGAAATACTTTTTTTCCCAAGTGTGGTGACAGAGTGTTCCCAGTGCTCTGGGACTGCAGTAAAAAATGGTATTTAGCAACAAGAAGATATTTTTGTCCTGCAAAAATTGTCAGGGTTTTCCAAAGCTTGCTTTTCTCTTTGGGGACAAAACAGAGAGCTTTCCAAGTTTGTCATGAAAAATGGAGGCAGGCAAACAAGCGATTCTCTCACAGCGGTCTGGTGGCTGGGATGTCCGAGCTGGGTGTGGGGGATTCAGGTCAGAGTCAGCTCTGTCATTCCCTCACATCCCACATGTTCCTGCTGGTTCCAGGGTGGATCAATCTCTCCTCCCAGAGCTGCTCTGTTTTCTCTGGTCACTGGGAAAGGTGCTTGAACCTGATGAATGCCTTATTCATCAGATACCACTTTAGGTCAGTCCACACTGGAGTATTTCTGCTAAGTAGAATAGTTCTGGCATAGCTGCCTCTTTCTTCTTCCCTACTTCCACACTCTGTGTGCAGTTTAAGCTGATCTAGCTGCTCAATTCCACTTCTCACTCAGCTCCCTGAGGCAGATTTCTACCTCCACTCACGCTCATCTCATTCTTGGCGAGCAGGTTTGGGCAGCTAAACTGGTGGAAAATGATTCATTTTTTTTTTGGTAGATCTATCTTTGTGTGTGCCTGAATTGTCTCACTACAGGGTGAGCTCAATGCGAGTGCCAGCAGAGTGGAGGTGGCAGACATGCAGATGGATGGCAGGACCATGGCAGTGCCACCTTGGATTATTTTACCCTGCTGCAGAACTGCAGGCTCAGGCAGAAGTCCCTGCTCCACCTAACATTAAGCAGCTGGATAGGAGTTTGGAGGAGATTTTCTTTTCGCCCTCACTATATCAACAAAAAATTTGATCCAGAGCTTAAAAAGCTTCCCCCCACATCATCAAAATCAGTAAAATCTTGGGATGATAAAAGTTTTCTGACCAAAATCCCTGTGTTTCAATCTGAAATTCCCTGTCTAGTTGTAGGGGGGAAGAAAGAATCTAACTGCTAGAACAACACACATTAAACCAAATGGTTAAAAATCCTGCCCTGTCCTCTTGTTGGTGGCAGAAGTCATGTAACACCCTGACAGACCAAAGCCCAGTTTTCCCTCAGGAATTCTTAGGATCCCCAAGAACACAGGCACTGGCAATGATCCTCATGGCCATCATTAGGTGGCCCTGCTCTGGTGATGTGGAGTATGACCATGGTTCAGCTCTCTGTGGGCAATGGAGAGCGGGTTTGAGCTTGCATATGTTTTGCAAAGAAGGGGTTTGTGTGGTTGCAGACTGTTCCCAGCTTCACAGCACTGCTGTTGGAAAAGATTTTAAATGTTGGCTGACCTGGTCCATGGATGCATTAAAAATGTGATAATTGGTGTGAGTTTATAATTAGTTTATTACAATTATCTCATTTAAGTTAAGTCTGGGGGATGAATTTCCAATCTTGGCCTGTATTTCCAGGCACTAGTAATTTTGGAAAATGATTAATCATTTGAATTAAGGTTTCTTCTGTGCATCTAAACTCAAAAGCAATCCTTAGAATAAAGCTGTGCGAAGAGCTTGTTTTCAAATGACGTTGAAATGCATTTTTTTGATGTTCTCATACAGCAGTTTTTAGAAATTAGACCTCCTCTTCCAAAAACTAAAAAGAGAAGATGCAGTCCAGCAGATCTTATTCATGAAAAATTCCCCAAACCCTTCTAGTCAGTGGGAGTTTCACACCAAGAAAGGCCACAAGATGAGGTAAGAAGCACTGTTTTCATCTGAGCTAACCAAATTTGTAGAGAAGTGTGAAGTTAGTAATAGATTGGAATAATGTTATACCTAGTCAAGGATATTTTCATACTTCAGGTTCACTCAGGTTCTCTCTGTTCACGTGCAGTTTTTAGCAGTGTTTTTGATAATGGGTGTGTCTGTGCAATTTTTATTCCTGTTTTTTGACTTTTTAGTGGGAGATAAGTGGAACTCTTCATTCCTAATATTTTTAGATCCTAAAGGCTAAGAGCACATCTGTTCTCTTGAACTCCTTAAGATTTCATCAAGATACCTTAATTATATCTGTTGGGGCTCGCAACCTGACTGATAACTAAAAATGTTCACAACTTCCTATTATGAGATCCTTATCTTTGGGTGCTTCTAACATTGTGATGCTCATAGTCATCAGGGTTACATTTTTACTTACTGACCATCTGCCATAGACAGGTTATTTTTTATATATTAAAAGCAATTAACACTTTCTTAGGCTTAGGAAAATGTTGTTGGATCCCTATTAAAGGAAAACAGAAAACCTGTTGTTGTATCCTTTGGGCAGCTTTGGTTTCTGGTGAAATACGAGTTGAAGTTTGGGGTTTGCCAGGGCTTCATCTTTGCCACACTTCTAAAAATCCATAGAAATTATAGGCCCTTTTCCACTCTGCAATATACACAAACGCTAGACATAGATTTTAGCATCTCAAATCTCTGAGCTGCTGCCCATGGAGAGAACGTGTGTTCTGCTCAGGGCTGAGAGAAACATTTCTTTTACTGTAGCTCTAAAAACTGCCTGGTCCAGTTCTAGGTACTGTGAATAAAGGCTGTTTCCGCTGTATCCTCAGTGATCCTTGTGCTGGGTCCAGGCAGCACAAGGAGAAAACTACCTGACTGAAAAACAGAGGGAGCAAGACTCAAGCATGGAGAGGGAAGGGTTGTTTTCTGGACCAGGAGACTGCTATGAAGAGAGGAACCTGCCCACAGCTTTGTGCTTCAGGAGATGGTGAGTTGGAAAAGGCTGTAAAATGTAGCACTGGAGCTAGGAAGAGGGGTGGGAGACTGAGATTGGATGAGGAGCCGAAGGGTGAAGAGCCTAGGGAACAGCAGGACACTGTGATATGAGCTGCAGGAAGGAAGAGATATGAATAAAGTGTCTGGGAAACAGCAGGCTGAGGAAATCATGTGGGGATTTACAAGTTGAAGCTGATAGACAAGGAGTGAATTAAAGAGATTGGTTGGGGGCCTAAATGTCAGGGTATGTCCAGATGAAGCAGGTGAGACTGGGAGAGCTGGAGGGCAAAGCCTAGACCTTGCCAGGTAATGAAACCGTGACTGGGCTGAGAAACCTGACAAGCAGAGACTGGGTGGAATAGGTGGGCGTACTGGGACTGAGATCCCCACTGGCTGCATGCTGGAAAGACACTTAATTAGAATTGTATATGTTATTGCTTGCTGTTCTGTATAAATACGAGATTTTGACAGTAATAACATTTTAATACCTACAGTGACTATTTTTACTGAAAACGTATTAGTTTTTAAAATTCTCCTCCATGCACATTCTGTTGCTCTTAGACTTTTTAAGATTCAGATTATACAGAAAGAGGGATAGGAAAATATTAAATATTTATCTCTCTATCTAGTGTGACAAAATATAAAGGTTTGGTCAACATTTGTTTGCACCAGCCATTCCTGACTTCACCACTTGCAAACTGAAGCACCATTGGCAGCACAGAGAAGAGATGACTATTAGAAATGTATTTCATAAGCAGAAAGAAACTGCTCAAGTATGGCATAGGTCAGGTCCCAGTCTCCGGAGAGGCTTTCTCCGCTCTTCTGGTTCAATCAGGCTATAAAAGCAGTGCCCTCTGCTGCCCAGGACAAATAGTGCTGTGCTAAGGGATGTAACCCAAATCCACACACATCCTTCAGAGTGCTATTTTACATGCATAGTGTTTCTTTCTAATGCACGTGTTTTCATGAGTTCAAACACATTAAATTCCCTTTTGCTGCTGAAGGTGACTCTTTGTATTCACTGTGGTAGTACTTCTATTCTTTGAGTTTAGATCAAACACAATAATATCATTTTTAGATGATCCTCATTTCTCTGACTTGGAGGTTTCATAACCAGCCTAAAGAAATAGTTTGCTCTGCAGTGGTAGACGGAATGACCTCGCAGTGAGCTTTGCTACATGAAATATCACACTGAGTTTCTCTTCCACTGTATCTAGTGGTCCATAATAAAGACATATCATTTTTGGAATGTGACTCAGTGGGAAATGGTAGGTAAATAATATGGTCATGCTGCTAAAACATCTGTATTGTATTAGAAATGAAGTCAGCATCCTATTAGCTGGTAATATAGGGTAGGCACTGATTAGTGAATCTCCTTTCTAGGGTTTGAAATGACTCATTTTCTGGTCTCTGTGGGAGCTGCTTTCAGCTGAGGTTGACTGTTGTGGATGGACACCCTGGGTGGATGTTCTTCTGTGATGGTTTTTTATGATCTCAGTCTGTGCAACTGGTGCCACTCTGAAGCTGGAAAGACTGATCACAGTGGGAATGGGCAGCTTTTGTTGAGTTCAGTTCCTTCCAGGTCTTTGGCTCTGGTTCCTCTGAAAACCAGAAGTTGTGCTAGAAGCTCTGCACTGAAATGTTAAGGGCGAGTCAGCTGAGTTGTTGGGAAGCAGCTCATCATGTGAGGGGTTTGGATCTGTGTACAACGTGGAAGACTGGGAGGGAGCCACGCGACCTTGTGGAGAACTTGTGGAGTGCTTAGGGGGAGCTGGGGACTGCACAGGACAAAGGTCATGGGAAAATCATTTGAGAATAGTTAGGCATAAAAATGCTGTGAAGAATTATGTTATGGAGGGCGTATGGCAGATTTTGGAACACCAGCAATAATGTTTGAGGTCATCTTGTTTTCAGACTTCAGTGTTCTGAGATCAATGAACTACTCTGCTATTCTCAGAGCTTTGAATGACACAGAGATTCAAGTTACTGGTTGGTTTGAAGGAGCCTATGTCGCTTTTCCTTAATCAAAGTGATAAAGAATGTATCTCATCTAAGTACAGGTCAGATAATTATTCCTTTTCCTGAGCTATTACGCTCCCCAGTTGTGTTTACTTCTTGTCCCAAATGATGTAGCATGGCTATATGTGAAATGACATTGCTATCTGTGAAGAATACATTTGTGTCAGACTTGCTGGTTATCTTTGTGTGAGGAGAAAGGATTGTGCCTGCCCAGCCCCAGCATTTATATAGTTGCTGTAGGACGCTGCTGAGTGTGAAGAGGTGCAGCACTGATGCCCCACCTGCCCTCAGGACTGGGGTGATTCACTCCTGAGAGCCCCATGGACCTGCCCAGTGCTGGTCAGTGGTACCTATACTGTCCTTCCTGCAGAACTGCTAGCTTCTGCTTTCAGAAGAACTCTTACCTGACAGGTACCAGTATTATTCTTCTAGGGAGAGATTAAATGCATTTCTTGGGACCAGTGATAACATTTTATATGTCTTATCTGCACAATGGCCTGTTTTCCCAGTAGAAGGGAGAGAATAGTGGTTAATGCAAATAATGGCAATATCCTGAGGCTCTTGCAGGCATTTCACAATGCAGATTTCTAGTGGTTCTCTTAGAAATTACATCTGATCTTTTGGAGAAGAGGAGGACATGGCTCAGTTTGAGCTGGAGCTCTGGTCTCATTCTCTGCCAAATTCCTCTGCTGTTGCAGGAGACGATGCCACTCAGCAGCCTTGCCTGCTTTTAGCAGACGCATGACTTAGAACCTGTACTGACCTGTCAAGCTCTGTGTACAGCAGCATCTTTGATAAAACTGCCTCCCAGCACAGGCTCATTGTTTCCAGCTCCAGGGAGGATCAGAATTTGCACGTTTCAGAGCTGCCTAAGTGGTGGTGTCAGGATGTCAGAGACTGACAGCAATGATTATGCCGCAAGGAGAGGAAGACAGATAGGTTTGACATCACAGCAGACTGCAACTGTCTAGTTTCATACTCTCAGTTTCATGCCAAAGGGCAATCAATTTTAGCCAGAGCAATTAATTTATGTAAGTCCAACTTGACAGTTTGGCTCAATTTTTTTTTTGCTGGAGTCCTCTCCATAAGGAAGGGCACCTGGAAAGGGACTGTGCATTATGCCAGCACAGCTAGGCTCAGGAGTTAGGACCACACAGCACAGTACAATGCATGCACCTTTAGAGGGCAAGTATTTAGAACTTTCAGCTTCATCTTCTACTGTACAAGTGGGGACTCTCTCTTAGTTAATACAGACAAGAGATGAGGAGCTGGAGAGGGAGTTTGGGAGAGTACCTCGCTCATATATTAGAAAATGTAAGGCTAGGTAACTGCTCCTCTCTCTGCCTGGCTGCAATGGCAAGAGAGCAGGGCTGAGGGTAAATTTATGGGTTGTAGGAGAAAGGCTTTTTGCTGGACTTAGGTCATTGAGGGATTTAAGCCAAAAAGGGCTGCCTCACTGCAAGCCTCTGTGGCCTATCAGTTCTTCAAAGTAAACAGCAAACAGAAAGTCAGAATACTTTAGAAAACATCTTTGTAGCTACTTCCTCAGCTATAAAATCCTGTTTTCCATGTGGGGTTGTGTAACAGGCTTCAGAAGAGCCCTCTGGGAAGGTCGAGAATGCTATCACCCTTATTTTGGGATGTTCCATAAGGAAATGCCCGCCAGCTCTCCTTATGCTCTCAACAAGCTGCTTAAGGCAGTCTGCCCGCTTTGCTAACACCACTGGGTGATCCTACATCCCCTTTTTTCAATCTTCCCCACTGTCTTCTTGTTCCCCCCCTACTCCTTCACCGTCTTCTTCAAACTCATACTGATAAGACCCTTTTATACCACAATGTTAGTACTGTATGAAATACATCATTAAAACTGAAAACAGCAGTAGAAATCAGGGTGAAATGGTGTGGATCAGTAGCTATAGCTTAGCCCAGCTGTCCTTCCCAAAACAAGCATTCTTGCTCTGACACCACTCTCCCCATATTCTTCAGCAGAGGCACGATGACCTTTGTGCACTTCCTTACCTTTGGATCCATAGTTCATCTAACGTTGCCTTATCAGAGGTTACTGGAGATGGTGATCCCTTCTGAGATAAAACGTTCAGAGGCTCTTTGGTGGGCTCGTTGTTTTTGAGTGAACCTGTGACATAAGAGAAAGCCAGGAGGGTGTTAAAATGATGTTTTCCTAAGGGTCATCTTGACTTTTACTGTAGGTAGTGGTTTGCTTACACCAAAGGCTACAGGAAGACCACAGGCACAAAGACATTTTAGCTTGGAACTTCAAACAAGATTGAAGTGTCATCAGCTTGCATAGTGCAGGATTGTACAGCCTTTGTCTCAGCTGCAAATGCAGTCAATGAAAGGGGAAGGTAGATAGACCATATCAGTCCTTATGGATGCAAGTAGTACTCTCACCACTGAAAACTGGGTCCCAACTTTAGAGATTTTCAGTGCAATTTTTTACGCAGAAAAAGTTTAGCTGTGTGTGCCAATATTCGCTTGCCCAAGTCAGGGCTTAATTACTGCTCTGCTTTCAGGCACATGGTAGATGTTCAGTGTACTGGATAAATCGGGGCTGGATTTGGGTGAGACAGGAGCTTTACTTTTAATTGCTTCTCCAGTTTCCCTCAGATGAACCTCTGATCCTTTTACAGGAAGCCAAAGTTGTACTAAGTCCATGGCTTACTACTGCAGTGCTTGGCAGGAGAGGATGCATCTCACTTTTCAAATGAAACCTCCTGTTGTTTGAGGCCTGTTGATAAATGGCCTTGTTGTTTTTTATTAGAAATATTTTGGTCTAAGTCATACTTCTGTTTGCATTTCAAACTGGTGACAGCACAGGCAGGTCAATGCTCTGATTTCTGACGCACCCTTTTAATCAGTGCTACAGATTTGCAGAGGGAAAGGGTGAAATCCAGACTTTTAAAGCTCCCTAAAACAGTGCCAATGACTTATGAAATGCTAGTTTGAGTTATCTTTGCCTTTTGGATAGTTTAAACATTTTATCCTTCTGTCAGAGGAGATGATTGCTTAAAAAAACAAACTCTTTTTTCAGCTAAAGGAAAGCATCTATTATGTTTTACAGCTCCTAGGCTAGAAGCTAAAACAAGGCTGGTGCAAAGGTTGCCTATATAGAAGCCTTTCTGTCTGCTGGATTTACATTCTTTTACATTATTTTTCTCATTCTCATTTCTTGAGTCTTTTTTTTTTCCCATTTTGTACTCTGTATTTTTCCCTGTATCTTTCCCTCCCTTTCTTCTTTCCTTCCCCTCTCCTCCCCCCAGTCTTTCCCTAAGCAAAATGACAACACGTTAACATTTGAGCTTGAGTCAGACTCTTGGATAGCTGCTGTTTGAATGGGTTTGAAGTCGAGATAAAAGAGCTCACTGTCACAGATGAACCACCACACTCACCCATCCCTTGCTTCCATGCACGTCAGCAAATGCTGTCAGAAGAAGTTGCTGTTACAAATGAGGCTGGTGTAGAATCACCTGCTGTCCAGTTTCAGGGAGAGGGGATGGAATCAGTAGAGTAGAGGGAGAGGGCAGAAGAGCTGCTTACACAATCCTAGCTGAATTTAAAAGCTGTAGCTCTGAGCTGGACTCGCTACAGTTATACTGGAGAAAGAGCTATTGCTCCTAGCCCAGGTCCTGCTGTACGGACTGGAGAAAAGAAATGCTGTTCGCAGTGTGTCCTGCTGAACAACTGCAGGTACAGAAGAAAAAGCCCTGTTTGGCACAGATCCTGTTTCAGCACTGGTAACACAGGGGAGGATGGGAGGGAAGCGCAGGTCAGCTTCTGTGGATGGTCTAATGAGCTGCTAAGAGAGAAGCCCTTCTTTTATCTTGTCCTTCCTCAATGACAGTGGCTAGACAGGAGGGATGTCCTCCTGTGCCATTGTCCCGATGCGGTGATGCTGCAGGTGTATGAAAAAGGTGTGTCCTGTGCTGGTCTTGCTGCAGTGGCAGGAGCAGGTAGTGGGGAGAGGGCCTCCTCAGCAGCGGTCTGGACGCTGTGATGCTCGCTCGGGGAGCAGGAGAGAGGGCGAATCTCTTCTGTGCTTGCTCTGCAGCAGCGCCCTGGGGAGGAGATGAGAGGATGGCTCTGCTCTGGTCCTGCTGCTGGACTGGCAGGGTGGAGAGCAGCTCTGCTCTGGCATAGGCAACGCTGGGTTTATCCACAAACCTCAGTGACAACAGTAGCAGAATATTAAACAGGAGCTCTTTGCTCTGCTGCTGTCTGCTTGGAAACTTGGAGAAGGGAGGGAACTTTCCTTCTGTCCACGCCACAGGGTTGAATGGGCCTTTATACTGCTGAAATAACGTGTCTCCCTTGGCGAGGCAGGCAGGAGACACCTATTTTCCTGGGGACATTTCCCAGACCTCCTTTATTTTGGGGTGGAGGATGTCTGTTCTTTGTTTTCTTTGAAAACTTGGTCTGCTTTCAGGGGCTGAAGCAGTGTGCTTTACTAGTGCATAACAAAGCAACAGCTTTCAGTGGCTGGCAGAGCACTCGCTCATCAGGAGAGGGTGGTACCATTTGGATTCATGCGGCTAGCCAAAGGTCAGAGTCCAGTGCGTTGTTTCTGTTAGATTGTAATCTGAAGATAGGATAGGTATCTTCACTGTGATTCCTTTTATTTACAAGAAGTTATAAATTTCAGTTTCTCTGAACACCTGGGAGGTCAAGCAACGGGCATTTTCTGTGTTGACAGTTCCAGTTCTCTTTCATTTAGCGTTTAGATTAAAACCACCTCCATTTTTTTCTTGCAGCCCTGTTTCCAGTGCTTCTGCGTGTGTTGTGATAGCTCCTTTCCTGGCTCTCTCTTCAGCTTCTCATATCTTTCTCTTGTTCCTTTCACAGACAGCTGCTTGGACAAGGTGCCAGCTCAGTGAAAGCCTGGCCTTGCAGTCATGCTCTGTGCTGTTCATACTCAGAGAAAGCCAACTCATTCTGTTTCTGCTGAATCCATGGCTGACTGCGTGTATGTTCTGGATGGTGTTCATGTTATTTTAGCCTCTTAGTTCAAAGGGAGCTTAGGTGTTTCTTACAGCTGTCTTCAATGCAAGGTGGCAGCAACTGCATTTTCAGAGAAGTCTTGCACTCCTCTCCTAACAGTCTGTTGCCATTTCCACAGGCTTCGTCCCTAAACATACTGCTCTGTTTTTGCTGTTTCCTCTATATACCTCTCAGCTTGCTGTGTAGTTACTTGTACAGATCCCACTTCTGAATGTGCCCTTTCTGTACGCTAAAGAAGTTCCTACTCTGTTGACAGCTTCATATCTTTCCCTGTTTAAATTATTTCTCTCTCAGAGTGTGGAGGGGTGGCAGAGCAGAGCCCCACATTTGTTTAGATCCTCCGCCATGAAGCATGTTTAAACATCCAACCATTTTGTATTTCCAGGATGAGTGAAGAAGGATGGCACCCCTCTGCCAGCTGTGCCATAGGGCAGGGGTGTTCTGTAATGTGCTGGCCACTGAGCTGCTTTCTACCTTCCCTGGCCCTTTTCTAATCTCATTGACTCCTGTAGTTCCTAATCACACTGGAGAAGGAAGCATAGTGCTGTTTGAGTCAGTACTCACCTGTACCACGCCCCATGTGCATTGCCTCTCTCGAAGTCTTTTTTTTCCCTCTGCTTGGCAGCCTCATGGACCGGTAGTACCTGGAATTTCTTTGAATGGCAATGTATTGTGTGCGTGAGTCCATCTCATGGGTCACCAGGTCAGCACCTTCTGACTCTTCCTCACCTTCAGAGACTGAACCTGACTCTCTCAATACCTGCTGAGAAATGCCCTGCCGGAGACCACTGGTGGAGAGCCTGCCGACGGCTTCACTCCCATGCCCATCCATGGCTTCCAGATCTTGTCTCTATGGCAACTGAGACGATGGATCAGCAGCAGAGCAGCAGTAGACAGGTAGCCTCCACAACTCCATCAGCTTTGTCTGGATTAGAACTGGAGACGGACAAACACAACAAAATGGGAAAAGAGAGGACAAAGTTCTGGTTAGTTCAGAGACTACAGTATCTGTTTAAGATAATGGGGACTTTCCAGGGCTTTTTGTCTGAGATCATCACTTTACAAGCCTTGTACTAATGTCCTGAACATTGCTTTGAGGTGCTCGTGGCTGTCCTGCCATGACACACTGTAGAGTTCCTGGAAAAATGTCTGTATTTGCTCAGTTGATGACCACTCCCTTTTGTCACTTGTGAGCAGTAGATTACTAGTTGATTCAGAGTGCATACAGGTAATGGCTGTGTCCCTGTTTCTGAGGGTGAAAATGTTATGGAATAGAAAGTAAAAGCTGAAGAGAAAGCTCTCTTAATCTGTCTATTATCTATGTACTTTTCCCTGTAATAGAAGAATTAATGCCTTTTACAGGGCTGGGTGCCTTCTAACACTTATTAACAACACTCGCTCCTGTAGTGCAGGTAAGTGAAGAAAAATCCATAACTGTTGAAAAGTGAAGGTAAAAGAGACAAGATTATGTAGCAGTGGAGAGTGCAAAGACTTGATTTCGTTTCCCAGAGTTGTTCTCAAGTGCCGGTGTACCCCTTCAGTGACAGGGGGACTTCAGCACAAGGGTCCCTGCTGCTCTGTGTGTCGCTACATGGACTATGCCAGTACTCCCAAGCATTTTTAGGAGGCAAATCACTACAACAGCAATACAGGCAGTTGATCCTTCAGCCTTTGCAAGACTGGGTAAAATGGGAATTGATTACTTAAGTGTTCGCTGCTGTCTTTGTCTTGTTGAATTCTTACAGCTGTCAAGTACAGCTGTCTTAAGTACATAAAGTGATTTTGTGACTGACAGGGCTAGCATGAATAGTAGAAAGAGGTGCTGTATAGGAAATATGAATATAAAATTGACGGTTCGCTGAGAGACGGGCATAAAGTAGTGCTATGGATTAGTCACCAGATGCTGTTTTGAGAAGTTACACGTGTCACTGGTTTGTTACATTACTGTATATCCAGTATACAAGCTACCCTAGAAGGTGAGCATCTCCATTTTTGTTCTGATTCCTCTGCTATCTCTGTGAACCCACGTGTGTCACAAACCTTTTTCTTGCTTGCCTCCAGAGTCACCTGAGACATCAGGGAACATCTGTGAATCCTCTGCTTTCCAAAGTTTTTGAGGGCCCTATGTTTTAAGCTTATAAAGGGAGGGTCACAACCTGAAATGATGCACTGGGCTTGAGCTGTTCTGCTTCCTGGCTCTACAGATGAGAAAGTCTGCTTTTTTCTCTCATAACCTGAACCACAGCATGCAGCTCATAGCTGCTAAGTTTGGGTCCTGACTTCAATTCTGCCAAGACTTTTGGGCTGTTTGGAACTGGTGGTTGCTTTGGGACTGTTTCCAGTGTTACTGGAAGTGTATGAAGGGCCTGTTTGTTGGTTGTGGTGTTAAGTTTGGTTTGTAAATTACTCTGAGGTGTAGAGATTCACTAAGCCTGTTTCTGTTTCTGTGGCTCAGTGGAACAGTGAAATAAAAACAGCTGCTGTTGGAGATGGCTTGAAAAGGAAGAAGAGGCTATTTCTTTTCCTGTGGCTTCCTTACTGTCCCCAGACTAAAGCCCCAAGGGCTTGATCCTTGCAACTGTGATGGAAGCGTTTCTGTTAACTCTACCACAACTAATATTATACCTAGAATCCCTCTGACTCTAAACTCTAACAATCGCTTATTTTTTGTTTATTTCTCTTCTGTAAACTGTTTTATGCCTTGCCACTCAAGGAGATGAACCTGTAAAAATCTCCTCTGTATCAAAGTTCCTACGTGCTTTGAGTGTCCACCCCTTGTCTGTGTTACTCAGACTGGGGCAGAGACCTGTTTCTCTTGTGTGGCCTTTGCAATGCTGACATAGTTTGCAATGCTGACATAGTTTGCAATGCTGACATAGTTTGCAATGCTTGTCAAACTACTGCTGGTGTTTCCTTGAAAAAAATGAGTTAAGGTTTTCACAGGAGCTGCTCACCAGTCAGGAGTAATTTTAAAACCGTGCAAATCTCCAAAGGAATCATTAGGCAAATAAACGTGCGCTCGTGTGTGTGGGGGAGTGCACGCGTGCATGAAGAAGACTGTTTTCCCTTTTCACTTACCTAGTGAATATGAAAGCATATGGATGTCATTGTTTGGTTTTTACAAAGGTACTTGGCAGAGAAGGAGCCTTTATGTGGCTAAGTGAAACTCCCTCAGCCGGCTTGCCCAGAGATGTAACTCTGTGATCAGCAGCCCTATCAGCCCAGTGTAGTGATCTTTGCCAGATACACTTTTTTTTGGTCCATCAGAGGAATGAAGGGTGTCCATCCTGGACAGTTAGCTTGCTGTCAGACTGCCAAACAAGATGTTTGACCTGAAGTGAATATAGCAGTGGATCAGAGAAAGACTTTCGTGTTTTCTAGGAGAGGCAGGGGCGAGGGGGCACTTGTTTACTGTGTTGGCTGTAAACAATATCTATTTTTACTTTTTTTAATGAAGAGTTAAAGAACAGAATGTATTTCTGAAGGCAATGCTTCTGATTCCAAAATGATACTCTAAGAAATTATTGAGAAATCATTTACATATGTCAATCAAGTAGTCCTGGCTTTTGCAGTTGCTTTAGATGTATTAAAAATTAGGGACGAGTTCAAAGAATACATTCAAATTTAGTGTTACATTATTCTGGTAGCAGTCAGGCATCTCAGTGACAGAGAATGAATGATTCAAGCAGGCGTGGACCATAACTCTCCCTGTCTGAGTGTTTGCAGTGAATTTTTGCAGAAGTTATTCACCTCTGATAGTCACAGGTAGGTGAGTGTCAGCTCTTGCGTCAGGAGTAACCCATCCCAAATACATTCACATGCCATTTTGAGATCACATGTCTTGCCACAGCATCACCACCTACCTGAATGTGCTTTGTGGGCAAACATACTTCCTTGTAGTTCAAGACCACCAAAGCAGCAGTCTGTAGAGAAAAAGAGAAGGACGACAACAGTAAAACCAGAAAGTGCTGCACGTACAGCAACACTACAGATATGCATTTTGACTCACACATAATTCAGCCTCCAAGAATTTTCTGTATAGATATTTTACTTGCCAATGTGAAAAAAATGGCATTTACCAGCTAATGCCATGAATTTGTACAAGAGCAGTTGAACTTGGGGATGTTAGGTAAAATGCTAATAAAAATTGTACAAGGGACTGAGGTTCCTAGAGCAGTGTGGACCTGGACATGTGGATGTGTGTGGGAAATAGGGACCACTGCTGCTTCTGGGGGGGGTGGGGCTGGATGTGTTGGCAAGGCATGGTCTGACTGTAGGTGCCAATGACTAACTGCTGGTCCCTGCTGCACAAAGAGAGTGAGCTGACAGGGATTCAGATGGTATCAGGTGTACCAAAAGAGCAACTCCTTTTAATCAGTTAGATCGAATTGAAGATAAGAATGTTTTTAGTGGCAGAAGGTACAGCCTGAAAGCTGAGATGGCAGCTGTGTAGACCTGCAGGTAGTTCAAATGGGTTTAGTCTGGGCAGAGTTTGATCCAGGAGTCTGGAGCAGGAGGTATATTTTAGTGCTGATTGATCATCTCTCCCTTTTTGCTCATCTCATGACATGCCAGGCGGGCACAGCTGCATGAGCCGCGGCAGAGACAGACTGTGTGGTCTGTCACTGGTGGCAGCCCCGGTGGGCACTGGTGGCAGAGGGAGCTGTGGGGGACTGGCAGCCCCAGAAAGTCAGGCTGGCTGCTTCAACTGTTACTGAAACAGGAGGGGTGCAAGCCGTGCCTTAGCTGCTTGGAAGAGCCACCTCCTTTCCCTGCCAAACCTGTTGCTCCACACTCCCTGACCCCTCTCTCATCAGCAGTTTTCCAGGGCTCCAGCACAGCAGAGCAGGCAGGTGGATACATGGCTGCTTTGCTGCCCCTGGTGATTTGCTGCCCTCGGCATGGGCTATTTTGTTGTTCCTGGTGCTGGCCCTGAGCTGACAGCCTCTGTCTCTGGGGGGATTTCTTCTGCATGCTTCTTTCCACCACCATGAGACAAACGTTTGCTTGGGACTTGGCTGGCTCCCTGCACTCAGCCTTTCCTGACATAGAAGGGATGTGGTAGGATGAGTCTGTGGCTCTACTTGCTGGTGGATCCAGTGCTTCATTAACTTCCTAATTCCCCTTTAAACTGGGGAAGCGGATTGTCTGACTGAAAAAGCATTTAGTACTGTAGTAAGAAAGTATGCTTAAAGAATGCTTAATGATTTTGAAATGAAAAATGCTCAATTTGCCAATGTTATTTAATGCTGTTGCCTAGCCTGGAAAGGTAATGAAGATTGCTTAATTAATACTAGAGACAGACTGAAATCTGGCTGAAATCAGCTGGCTATGCAACTCAGGGATGTTTCAAAGCAGGAAATAACATGTATGAACTACTTGACTGTATGGTTGTTCTGTATAGGGCCATACAGTCACAGCAGAAGAATTGTCCTTGTCTGATTGCATAACGTATCCCTTGCCCCCCCAGGGACAAGAGAACAGTACTGATGTGCCTGAGTGGCCACACAAAACATGCAAGGATTGTGTCCCACCGGAAGGCAGGCAGGTGCTTTCAGCACAGAGGGCAGTGAACCCTTACACCGAGTTATCTAGTGATGTGTTAGTTTTGCCATCACCTTAAATCCATCCATGACTAGGTGCCCCTTTAAATTACGTACAGCTCAATGGAAAGTTTTGGGGCTGAATATAGAAATTACCATCTTGGCTGTAGGGTTTTGATGCTGCACAAAGACAGAAGGACATCTAATCTTTTCTTCCTTTTTATGTGTTGAAATTCTTTCAAGTATAAGCCCTATTAATGACTCATCTGGAAGGCTTTGCACACTGAACGTATGGATGCACCTTTCATGGATATTGATGAACCAGATGGAGCTCTTTGAAGACAGTATTTTGTCTTCAACCCCTCGTAGTTAATGTGCCTCTTCTAATATTTCTTCTTTAAATACAATCTGAAGGTACATGCAAACACCAATTTTGCTGCATCTTATCAGTTTCTTTCTAAAATGCTTTAATTATTTTGAAAGTCTTGTGCAAACTGAGAACAAACCTCTGCCTCCCACGGCCATCAGTCCCCCTTTACATCCCTGCTCATGTATTAGGCACTGATGTTTTTCCCTTCTTCCTCAGTTTTAAGTGGAGTGGAATGTCATCTCTAAACTATTTCACTCTGCATCATAATGAGGCAAAACCAGCTCTGTCGGGATGGGGCCCAGTCCAAAATCCAGCAGCAAGCCTTACTCATCAGCTGCCACTCTTGCTCACGTGGGTGCCGATCCCTCAAGGAGTGCCACGCGCGAGTGGGCCTCGCCAAAGGCACTGGGCCGCCATGCAGGCTCAGGCCTGCATTTCCATCGGGAGATATTTCTGTCTGAGTCAGGGGAATAGTAACACACACAGACTCAGCCCCAGGCTCTGGCAGATTTAGCTCTCAGCAGATGTAGCTATGAATTCATTTAGCCTCATCGGTGCTCTAAGCTAGTGCACAGGCTTTAAGCTGGTGTGAAGCACTCTCACATGTCCTGTAGAGCCACAGGGGGACTAAATTCCAGCAGAAGGCTGCACAGGCAGCTGGACATGGTGACACTTTACCCTGAAGCCCTCAGGGTCCTGAGCTGCCTGACTGTACACATATTTATGTTTTCATTCTTACTGGTTGGGATAACCCTCCTTGGAAATGTTAACAATCCTGACTCTTTTTTTTTAGGTGGTGGCAAGAGACAGTTAAGCACATGTCCCTGTCCAAAGCAAAGGTACGTGACATTTCACAAAGGAATTTGAACTATTCAGGTGCGAGGCCAAGGTATTATTTGATTAAGGCACAGGGGTGGAGAAACCCGGAGGAGCAATAGAACAGACCAACCAGAAAGAGACACAGACCAAAGAGGTTCACAGCAGAAGCCAGAGAAAAACAGAAAATACATTTGGGGCTGGCTGAAAGAATATCAAATTGTTTGACCCCACATGTTTCCAGAAAACAAACATTTTGTACTTATTTTGTAAATAAGAGTGAATTCTATCACCAGTCCTAACAGAATCAAACCAGAGCTACTCCAATTTTGAGATAGTCTTTCAGGTGAGAAAGGTAACAGGATGGTTTTATTGCCATGATTTAGTGATGATTCCTTATTTATAGCAAGCAAAATCAAGACAGAATTATGCAGTTCATTACACGCTTGTGACAATAAAACCTTTATGTCTTTCACATATGTTACAGAGAACCTGTTTTAGAAACACTTCAGAGACTAAAAATAAATACATTGGGTTTGTTTGATATAGCCTCCAAAGCCATGTGCTTTAGACCGAGTGAATGGGGCTTGGAGAGAGGAACCAGTACATTTTAAACAGCTAAAAATTACTCAAATGCCCTTGCTAGATATAAAAATGTTTCCAGAATTAAGTCTGGCATTGTGGGACCATCTATGGGTAGAGGTAAACATACCTGTGTAAACACAGACACAAAATGAGTGTATCCTATAAAGGGTTACTTATAACAGAAATGGATACATTTCTTCACACAATTCCCTCTGCATGAAACATGGAGTATTTATAGCAGCTACTTTGTGTTAATAAACTAATATATATCAATACACGCTTAATGAAACCACTAAATAACTGCATATTTTTCTGCTGCCAGGATGATTTATCTTTTTGACTGTTTACTGATTCTATATGAGTCAAAAATAATGATTAAAAATATAAGAATTGTACACCACTGACAATTTTCATCTCTGCTCATGAACGTACTTGTCCACTCCATGTATCCCAGAGAGGTCCAGCCCTATCCCATTGCATTCCATGCTTCATCCCTTGGGTCTCGTGTAGTAGACATAGCTATGGGCTCTAGTTAAGATGTTAAAGAATTCCCCCTCTGGAGCTATTCTACATATGTGTATATGTGCACATATGCATATACATTTGCACAGACAAACACACGTGCTCTCCAGCTGTGTAGCAGGAGTCAACCTAATTTTCAAAGCATATAGAAGAGCAGAAGTGGAAATCTATAAGCCCTTCTGGTTTTCATTTTAAGCTCTTAACACTAATTAAACATAAACCTGACCTTAATTTTATTCCTTTCTTTAAATTAATGCATGTGCAATGGTGAAAGTACATCCCTGCTTGCAGATTTTGAGAGAATCTTGAGAAGTAACAGGTATAAAACTAATCCTCTTCCTCTGACATTGCTGACATATCTCTATATACTAATAAGAACTCCTGCCTCCAGAGAAAGCCCCCTTTCCTTTTTCCTGCTAATTATGAAATGCTGTTGCCCCTGACGCCATCCCATTCCTTATTTCTGCTTAGAAGATACTAGTGGAATCGTTGCTAAGTAGCTGTGGTCTAAAACTCATGAGGTTTTCCAGGCTTATCCTTGGAAGGTAAGTGAGTAATTAACACCCAAATCGCTGCATCTCCTAGGCTGGGGGGAGTATGTGACTGTCAACTTCAGGGTATGTGCAGATCACAGGACGTAGCCTCAAAGCACAAGATACCAATGTACTATGCGTGTACATCCTCAGCAGCCTGCCTGCCTGATGATCCCTCCTGTTTTACAGGGTTGCACATGGGAGTTGTGAGTCCTTGTTCCTTTTGGTTTGTTCTCTACTGTTTGGACCATGTGAAGCTTTCTACCCATGGAAAGAATATCCAACAGAAAGCTTACACTTAAAAAATTAAAGGACTCCAGTCTAGAAAGCTTAGTTCGTGATGAAATGGTTTAGTCAAGAGCATATGAGAGATAATGACCTGGGCATAATGTCTTGCTGAGAGAGGTTTAGTAATGCCAGGATACTTAGAAGAGGAGGTTAGCAGATGTCTTATTTAGAGGTTTTCAAGACAGACTCGTTAGTAAGCAGACAGGCCCAGTGTCCCGGGGGCAGACAACACCTGTGCTGCTCTTGGGGAAAAGTATAATGATATCCACTTCTATTTCTAGGTTTGCTGGTTGCCTATGTGACACTTGTTATGGAAGAAATGAGCATGGGTGGTTACTGGAACTGCGGAGAGGTAAGAACTCAAAGGGCTTTTTATTCAAAAGCTTCCACACAGAAGCAGGGAAAGAAGAGGGCTGATTTTGTTGGTCAAGAAAGAGTAGAACTCTGTTTTCCCTCCGTGGTTATTGGGTGGAGGGTCCAAGGAGTGCCTGTTTGGTGAATCTGCTTGCAAATTCATAGCTTCAAGGGAGCCAGAAGTCAGTAAGACATCAGAATCCTGTTAGACTGGTTTCTACTAGTTTGAAACTCCAGGCAGGTTTGGAGTGCTGCTGTGCCAGGTTAGCCTTGTCAACTGCATCAAGCTAATTTCAGCTAATTTCAAACCTGACAGAAGCTGATACTATTCTTACAGCCTGTTATACCGATTGCACGTGTCTTTAGTAACTCAGGAAGAATACTTGATAGACAACTCTGGAAACCCTGCAGCAAACCACATCAGTCATGCAAACTTCCCCTCCAGAAAGGCTCTTTTTAGCCCTGGGGAGGACCCTGGCAGGGAGGGAATATGGCAGGACGACTGCTCCCATTACAGAGCAGTCTGTTCTGTCCTACTACTGGGGTACTACCTCAGGGCTTAGTTCTTAAGCACGGAAAGAACAAGGCTGGGATCAGGGTAGTAAATCTCACTGTTCCTCATCTCTAGACTGGGAGTGGTATGCTGTAGTTTATGAATATTCCTGTATTCTCCAATGGGTTTTTTTCTTCTGAGTTACTTGAGCAGGAGCTCAGTGTAAGTATAAGAGCGTGGCATGTGATAGCCTGATGGGTGCAAAAGAGCTCTGGACAATACTGTGATTAAAGGAAAAATGAACCAGTTTGGGTATTCTCTCTTTTTTTGGTTATTTTTCATTTGATATTTCCTACGTTTCTGTCCCCAAGTGAAAAGAAGGCATTTTGTTTAGATTTCTAGTTCTTCAGTGTCCCTGTTGCTCATCCTAAGTTTTATTTGAGCTGGTTGCAATTTCTCCTAAGAAGGGGTCATTGTTCCAGGAGTTGCTCCCTTTTGGAGCAGGAAAGTCCAAGTTTTGAGGCTTGAGTAACCTGCTAGACCTGTTTTTTCATAGACACCT
Source organism: Podargus strigoides (assembly GCA_028020825.1). NCBI lineage: Eukaryota > Metazoa > Chordata > Aves > Caprimulgiformes > Podargidae > Podargus > Podargus strigoides. The sequence goes on along the minus strand of CM051628.1, from coordinate 24,344,916 downwards.
GTTTCAAAGCTCATTTTGGCTAGGAAAGAGAAGGCAGGGAGGAGATGAAGGTTCTAGATTGGTTTAGGTTTTACTGAGTCTTGTCAGTTTTTCTTATTTTAGATCTAATGGGGCTGCTTCCATGGGGTGCTGCCTGGAAACATGCAATACTGCCTCCAGGCACTGCTGTGGTAAAAACGATGATATAATTGGCTATAGAAATCACAGAGCAAGCTACTTCCAAAAAGAGAATTTGAATGAAAACCCCAGGCACCGGCCACATACTTAGGGACAGATAATGGTAATTATATAGTTAAAGCATTTTACATTGTCTTGCAAATGTCCTCTCCAAATTATGGCAGTACCGGACAATGGGTTTTTTGTCTCTAGGGCTTCTTTTGTGCAATTACTGTGGCATTTCACACATACTATTATATTTACAGTTGGTCTTAGAGTGGATTGGATTTATCACTTCCAATTGGAGTCTGGAGAAAACCAGCCCTGAATAAAATTTCTGTCCATCTCTTAAAATGAATGTCAGCCAGTTAGTCCTTTTTGCAAGTTCAGCAAAATGTTTTTAAATCTTTTTGTTATTTTAGTGCAATTTCCTACTTTCAACTAGATCTGGAAGTGGCAGCTCCACTGGAACGTTTGAATCTGTTGACAGTTTCATATCTGAAGAGCTAGCTTGTTCTTATGAGATTTGAGTCCTTGTTTACTTTGTGCATTTAAAAATATACCTGACTGCTGGGACAGAGTTCACAGCTATACTGGATACACAGCAATTGGTCTCCAGAGAGCGAAAGGAAAGATCTGCTAAGGGGAAGGATCAGCCTGGTGTTAGGAGGAAAACAGGTTGTTTCTCATATTTCCTGTCTTTATTTTATTTATATATATATTTTAAAACAAGATCACACATGAACATTTGCCAGGAAAAATCACAACTTGTCCTGCCCCTGGAAAAAGACACACAGCTTGGTTGGTTTTGGGGATGTTTGCTGTTTAGTTGGTCACATTAATGCCTGTTCTGTGCAGGCTGGGTCTCCTCTCTGACTGGGCTTCCTCCCTGTGGAGGTTTTTATGCCTGTCAAGCTGTGCCAACAGTCTCTCCCCTCTCCAACAGCCAGTATTTCAACAGTGTCATGGCTGTGCTCTGTCTGGGTTGCACAGGGCTCCTTCAGTCTGACCTCGCTTGTAGAGCAAAGTCACTTCTTTCTCAGGCACTGGATTTGTGCCTTTGTTTGTGGCCTGAGGTTTCTTCCTCAGACTGTTCCTCTTCTAGCATCCCCCCCCAGAATAGGATTTTACTCACCTGACAGCCTGGGGCCGAACCAGTCTCTCATTTGCCATCAGGATGAGGTATGTCCAACCAGTCTGGACTGAACTCCCCAAGCTGTTAGAGCTTTGCAATTCAGTTGTGAATCCTGAGGCAGGTATGTCCTACAGAAGATCCCTGTCCTTCAGTCCTTGTATCTTCTGTCAGTTCTGCTTGAGAGTAAAGTTTCCCTCAGACTGTGTTTGTTCAGTTTCCAGAGTCACAGCAAACATAATTTAAAGGCACAGCTTTCGCTTTGCCCAGATAAATTACTACAAACATGCCCTGAATGTCCTTTGCACTGCTTGTGCCAAAGGCTTAATGACAGGGCATTGTTAAACCTCCCATATAAATCTTTAACAACTGGGTGAAACTTTGGTCCAAATCTGCAAACTCAAATAAGTGGAAACAGTAAATGGTATTTGCTTACACTTTTAAGGCCCGCTGGCTGAGAAACTGCTCTTGCTTTACATTATTTACAGCCACTTGAGATGAAAAGACCTAAATGTTTGTGAGTATTTTTAGGTTGCTGTTTTTTAATTTTGTGTGTGTTCACATACCTGGGCACTGGGGTGGATATAGCAGAGCCAGCCTGGTTTTATTTTAAGGCTTTTTGTATCTGTTCATCCAAATGCCTGTTATAATTTTCACCCTTGAAATACTTTGATTTTATATTCAGTTCACGCTTACACTTGTTCTCTCCACTGGGCTTGTTTGCTGTTATTTGAATGTCCCTTTTCTGAGGGCAGCTTAAGGCCCAATGCTTCAAAGGAGGACAAATAAGCCTGTAATTCCTGTAGGTACCTCTGCGGTGCTGTACTTAGGAGAGAAGTTTTCCCTCATCCTTGGATGATTTGGTATTTTTAAGCCTGTAGTTTGAATGACTCTTACAAAAAGCATCATATCACCTGCTGAAGTTCACACTAGTCTTGATTTTTTTTCTTTTTGCAGTTCATTGAACTTGCCAAGTTCACCTCAAAATATTTTAATTGGCCACAGCATTACCCTATTCCTTTTAAAATGCAGCTGTATGCCCAGCCTACTCCGTGGAGGGCCAAACGTTCATTGAGTAAAGCTCTGGTTAATACAAGATCAGTCATCATAGCTTCATGGTCACCAGTGTCAGTGTCCCTTTACATCACCTGAGGGGCTGGCCTGGGCATAGAGGGCTATCAGCAATTAATCCTGTAATGATTAATCAAGGTCACCATCAGACCTGCGTGCCTCTGGTCTGTGAGCTAACAGGACACTGGAACGAGGGATGTACTGGAATTTGGGCTCCTCTCTGTTGCAAGAATCACTCTAGGATTAATATAGCTAGCCTTGTGCTTCAGGCTTGCTTATCTGAGTGTCCCCAGAGCTGGGAGAGTATGTGAAGCAAGGGACTCTGGTTTTGTTGCATTTTTCAGTCATTAAATTGCTCCAGTGACTCCTTCCCAGTGTTGCTATTTTGAGGTGTAAATAAATCCTGTTCCTACAGTCCCCCTTTTGTATGTAAATCTCACCACCTCTCTTCCTTTGCTCCCCACAGATTGTGCCATTTGTTTTGTTACAAAAATAAAGTATATTTATTTTTTTCTGTTCCAACTGGGGAAAGTAAATGGAAAAATGGTGTAATGTGTATCATAGGCAAGTTATTTATTGGGCTCAGTCTCTAAGAGAGTAAGGAAGGTTCCCTGTGACAAACCCATAACTCACTGTGGAGTGTCAGATGGCTGTTATGGGGTGATGCTGTTGCCCTTTGGGTCAAGGGAATATTTTTTAAATTTTGCCCAATTCTTTCCACGGGGAGAGGAAATAAGTTGTAAAAGGCTGTTATTTACTGGGAAAGAAACACTGGCAGCACAATTACTTACTCCTGATGGAAATCAAAAGTAACTTAACTGGAGTCAGTGGAATGTGAAATAGTGTGAACCCAAGGAGTACCTGATCTTCATACCTGTTCTCTCAGCTGATAAGGATAGTGAGGTGCTGGTTTCAAACGTGCACAAAGGCTCATTTCCTTAACCAGAACTGGAATTAAAAGAAAACTGTGGATGTTTCCTTATCCAGCAGATCCTGTAACCTCTCTTGTTTTCCTACTGATTTCTTTTCATGTATGCTCACGAGCATTAGCTTCTGAATTCTGTTTCTTAGCCTTCATTTGCAGCTATTGCTGTATCTTTCCTAAGAGGTGGCACTCAAAACTGAACATGGCTCTCCAAATGCAAAGGCTCCATTGTTCGCTATTCTGTCGTTATATTATCTTCTGCATTATTTTTATATCCTCTTATTAATGCACCCACACACCCCATTTGCATTTTTTAACCTTTTTAAAAACGTTTTCATTACAACAATCAGATGTAAGGGCAATGAAGTAAGCGTGGAACAATAGAAGTGAAGAGCTTGATTCTTCCCAGACCTATACCCATTTTAAACTTCACTGGTGACACTGACTTTGATTTACACCAGAAGGAAAGAGGGAGGATCAAACCTAGGATGTCTACACCGAGACATTCACTTTTGATAGTTAGCAAGGAACAGTTTTGTAAAATACTTGCAGCATATGACATTATTTGGGAAAAGCACTTTTTCTTTTCTCAGGAAGGAAGGTGTGTCTGAGGAGCAGTGCTGGAGGCCTGGATGCTGGCAGCACTTAGCTGTGGCCATGCAGGGGAAGCACTGCAGGGTTCCTGTGTGTTGACTGGGTGGTTGTCCTGCACAGGCACTGAGGTTCACCTGGGTTAACCTCACAACAGGACTAGGCAGTGTGTTCTTCATTTTGGGAGTAGTTTTAGCCATTCTGGGCTGTTACCTCTGCACAGCTCTGTCTGATACCTGCCCTGGGGAGGGGGCTGAAGGCAGGGCACCACAGCTAGCTGTGGAGGAAGGGAGGGGCCTTGCTTGCAGACGAAGTGGTGATAAGGGGAGATGGGAGGTGGCCAGTGGCACTGCCAATCTGCCATGTGTGTGTTGCCAATGTAGAGCAGGAAGCTATTGCCACCACAGCAAGCCACATTTAGGACTTCCTAGTCTAAGAAGAGATGGACAACCAGTTTTAAGCTGGAGCTGGGCAAGGTGATTTCTACTGAACAAACGAGCATTTATGGGTTGTTTGGCTGCAGAAGCAAAGTGTGACTCAGAACACCACCTAAGTAACATCCCTGTTAGCCAGGGAGCAGAAAAAAGGTGAAGAAATCCTCAAAGCAATCACTCATGTCTGGCTTTCTGGCAGGCTCTACCTTAGCAGCCTCTTCAGTGTCTGTCTCCCTTCCTTAATTGCTTCTGTTTTACTTGACCCTGGATTTTTCTCCAGGAGTCGCTGTTAAAAGTTACTATATGGTGGATTTCAGTGCCATTGTCTCTGAGGGGACTCTTCCTCACATTGGCTGTTGTTTGAGTCTAGGTAAAACAGTGAGATACGAATGCCCTCAGGCTTCCCTTGTGTGTCTCAGTTAAGGCAATACTTTACTTGCCCACAGTTAGGCAATGTTCATAAACATGGGGTGTGGTTTTACGATACAGCTAATTTCATCTAATGGCTAGCTGCCAGCCAGAGGTGAGTCTGCTCCTCCTGTCAACAGCTTCATGTTCCTACTCCCTCTCCTACTGCAGATCCTGCTGCTTGTCTGACTCTTGCTGACACAGTCTAGGACAATGACCTAGCAGAAAACTGTTCACTTTTTTTTTTGTTGTTTTTTTTTCTCTCCTGGATTAGTTTTCTGCCAGACTGACATCCTCTGATGGCTTGCCAAGGTAAGATAAGCATCAGTGCTGGCACAAGAAGGGATACAGGGTAGCTCAAGAGAAAGGAAAGATAGTCATACAGAAGCATTACCTTAATTTGGTTCATTAGTTGACTGGCTGTCAGTCCACATCTTTGCAACTCCCTGTTTGACTTGCACAGATCAACCACAACTGCCATCAAATGAGGAGACTTTTCTTCCTCCTTTTCCATTACCAGCAAGATCTGTTTGCAGGATTGTTATTTTCATGTTTTCAGATCACTTCAAAGACAAGAAGCATTAATGGCAGCAATGGAAACATGGTAGAGAAGGGGGGAAAGCAAGAGAAACAGCAAGGAATGGGATGATAAAGGTCTCCTCTGGCAGCAGCAGCACAACATTAGATCAATAGCACAAGGTAGTCATGAAATTATTTGCTTGGGTACTCCCAGCAGCTGCACGTGCTGCCTCTAAGCCAGCCAGGGCACAGCTGGGAGAAGGGGCGATGCCATCCTCTTCTTCCTCAGCTGGGACCCTACACTCATGCTCTCCCCTCTGTTCCACTGCCATTAGCTCATTGACTGTGGCTGCTGGAATAATTTGGCCCTGGTAACACCTCCACAGAGGCTGCTGTGCACCAGCATGTCATTCCTGTACCACTGCCTGGGGACTCCTGTGTAAACCTATTTCTTCACCCAGAAACAGCACACTGATGGATTGGAGGTGCGTGGAGCCAGCAGAGAAATGTGTCAGATTATCGCAGCACCGTCACCTGCTGGTTAACCATTTTCAAGGTTCTTTTGGCAAACTTCCCCAGAGCTCTGGAGCATTCTAAGAGGGAGTTTGTGTGCTGGGACCAGAGGAACTTTCCCCTCCTGAGCACAACAGGACCAAGAAATAAGATGTATAGCCAATAAGAAACAACAGCTGTTCCATAGTGCGGTCAATCCACACAGGTAGAAATATGCTGTTTAATTACTATGATAATTTAAGTCTTTCCCTTGTGCTTGTCCAGCTCATATGGGACCTCCCCTTATATGCAAAACAGGTTTGCTATTTAAATGTCAGCTTGTGTATACATGCCAGCTGCTAGCTTTTCTTGGGGATCTGAGACCGCTGACATTGCTGCCAATATAAATAATTTTGCATTTTGGAGACTCGTTGGTAAGAGTGTGGTGAGCCTCCCTTTTATCTAATCCAATAGGAGTGTTTTTTGGTTTGTTGCAATTTGTTGTTTTTTTCTCTTTGACGTGACTTCCAGGAGACACAGAGTGAAAGAGGTATTTAATTTTCTTTTTTTTTTTTCCTTTCTTTTTTTTTTTTTTTTGAAAACTTTTTCATAACAGTGGACATTGCTAGGAATTAAAAAGGTAAATACAACATTTTGTATGTTTAAGTAGGAGTGAGGTTTGTGTATTCCTCCACCAAATATACGCTAAGAAAGATACTGCTGCTTCACGTAATTCCTCTCTATTGCTAAGAAAACCTGCACTTTCAGGCACAGGAGCTACTGCCACAACATTTTAAAAGCAGAACTTGAGTGATTATTTAGGAAACCATGTGCTGGGAGGCTGAAAATCCCCTTGTAAGTGTGGTATGAAGTTTTTACCACAAGAAAAACTGTGTTTCTAGTGTGGTTAAAAAAATTTAATCCAATTGGCTGCTGGATTAAAGTAATTCCAGTTTGGTTCATTTTCAGTTTTGAATTCTGAATGTTTTTGTTTGTTTAAAGTTTATTGTTTGACAGGGCTTGCTGATAACTTCTGGATTTTACATTGAGGGTGATTAATTGGACTAAGTAAATGTGTGCTGCCTGGCTGTGAAGAGATCCCACAGCCTAGCTTTAGTGTAGGATCTGCTCTAGGGGCATAAGGTGGCTGGAGGTGGAGCGCCCTGATGCTGGGCTTTGGCAGAAATGGGCACAGTCATGCTGTTTAGCTAGGAGGAGAGGCTTGCACACAGGAAAATGCTGTGTAGCAAATATTCTAGAAGCAAACTGGGTCTCCTATTTCTTAGCCCTATACAACTGGAACATGGCTACCCCTGGTCCTCCTCTATACAATATCCCAATGGAAATGTCTTTTTTTTTTTTTTCCTTTAAGTGAAACAAGAAATGTATTTCAGCATAGCTCTTATTTGACTTTTATGAGTTTGGAAAACATTTTGAGTCCAGGGCCGATGTTGAGTATGAATTCCCTGAATGATTTTGTTTGTTTGTTTGGCATCTATCTGAATTCTTTCAAGAACAAGCTGCCTCCTGCAGAGAGCGCACAGCGCTCTGACGGGGACCAAGGGGTAGAGTTCACCATATTACCTCATTTCTGATGGTTTGTTTTTAAAGACATACTGTAATTTCAGCTCGGATCTGAACATGTTAAGGACAGGTTTTTACAAACGCTGAGGCCAGTGGAAATGTTATCCTTTTTAGTCACTTTTCTTGGAGAGGGTTAAAGCAACTAAACGTGCAAGGGCTCATCCTCATATAGCCAAGTCCATGTGAGCTGCCTTGAGCTACAGAAGTGGAAAGAACAAGTATGCTCTCCTGGTGTCTACCAGCACCTATCCCTTACTGCAACTTGGGCTCCTTCCAGGCATCAGATTCATTTGTTGACAACTGTTATTTCTTTTGACTCTTCTGGTGTGCTGGTAACAGTCTCTGCTTTGGAAATCATTACAGCTGTATAACTTGCAAACTATGAGTAATGGTTTCCTCTAATTTAACTCCCCCCTTCTCTTATGTGTTTCCACTGTGCCTGTCTTCCTTTCTGCCCAGTTCTGTCTGGAGGTGAGGTACTGGATCTCAGTGCAGCAGCTTCCCTGGTGCCCTGGAGAGGAACTGCAGGTAAATGTCAGTCTCCCTGAGCAGGACACTGGTCAAGGATAAGCCTGGGAAATAAATTCAAAACTCCAGTAAACACTAAAACGCAGAAGGGAATACTGGCTTAACCTCTGCATGATACATTTCCCTTCTGCTCACTGGCATCTCTGTCATCTGGGAAGAGGTTACCAGCTACCTCTTTTTCTCCTAGGAAAAAATTATCATGTTGACTCTGCTTCCCCTTTCTCACCCCTTTACCTCACGAAAGTACAGCTAACTTTTCTCTCCAAGGTAGTTGAACTGATACAGCTCTGAGCAGCTTCCAGTCTTCTGCTTCTATTGCAGGCCTTTCTGTTCCCAAAAGTTTGTCTTTTTTCCAGTTATAGCTTTTGGTCTTTCCAAAGATATTGCCATGGTCTACAAACTTTGTCTTGCCAGTGTCCTTAGATCACGCTGGCTGCATCATTGCCACCTTCTTCTTCCTTTCAGGCCAGTCAGTGCTATTGCAGTAGGGTTTAGGAATAAAGTAGCATCATGGACACATTAATCCCTTGGCAGTTTAATCCCAGAGGGACTGGTGTGTATGATTTGAATTCCTGCAGTGCTAGAGTATGAGCTTTTTGAACGCTCTTCATGTGGCTGTCCTGTTGATGATTTGCTAATTGCACTTCTCTTTTATTCAGGAGGGTGTAGCTAGTGGTTTTGGCTTTACAAATGGGTAAAGGTCAAGAGAAAACACAATTCCTTTCAATTGGCTGGAAAAGTAACTAAAGCACTATTTTTTTTTTTTTTTTTTTAAGATATTAAGAACTTTCCGTTTACTTAAAGATTCTGCATTTTCAATTCTGTGTGAAACTCAAACTGTTGTGACTCAATCGCTGCTTGAGGATCCATGAGAGAGAAGGTAGAAGCAGCTGAATACTGACTTTAAGTGTGTTTAAAAATGGATGGAAGAGTTTCTCTGCAGATGGATACATAGTGTGTATGTGTGTATATATATGCATACAGACATAATACCCACACTGTGTAGGGAGTATATATACAAATGTGTGTATACGTGTGTACATACACACACTCACACACATCCCTGTTTAGTCTCTGAATAGGTGGAAAAGTCACTTGGTTCTAGTATTTTCCTCGATTATAGCTGCGGGTGTTGTGTCCAGGAACCTCAGGCTTGTTTCTATGGCAGCTGTTCCAGCCTTTTAACATCCCACCTTCCCTCAATCCCCATGTGGCAATAAGAAGAGTGTTGTGACACCCACACTGAGCATCTCATGGAGGGGCTAAGAGTGCGGGTAGAGACGTCTGCAGATGACAGGCTCCTACGGGAGAGACTCAGCTACAGAAGGCTGCAGCACAGCCTCCTGTGGCACCAGTCTCTTGGCTTTGCACTGGGGGCTTTGTGGGGCAGCCCAGATCTCTCTCTTTTTTTCCCTTTTTTTTTTTTTTTGGCCCTCTTCCTTGCCCTGCCCTTAAGGAGGATTGCAATATCAGCATGGCATCATGAGCAGGAATGCTAGGGAACCTGTGCTACACTAGACAGGCTGACTAATCTCCCTTTAAATAATCTCCCTTTAAATAGTCTGGAAGCACACTAGTGAGCTTCTGTTTCAGGAGCCATGATAACACAGCTACAACTGAGGTCTATATAAATAGCCACATCCATGCTGGTAAGTAGTGAACAGTACAGCTGTTTGTTTTAGGAAGGTCTTCCTATTTTCTTCATGTTATTGCATGGATCAAATTCTGGTAACGTTTCTGTATAGTAGTAGTGCTGCTGCCTTTTCTCAGACTGCTGTATTGTCAGTGACAGTGAGGAGCAAGCAGCTACACTTTGGAGATAGACTTCCATCTCCAGTGGCTTTGCATCTGAGTGGCAATGGGGCTGTGGCTTGCTGGGGTCTGTACAGCTGGCTTTAGCTAAAACAGTGCAGTTCAGACCCTTTTGATCAATGCTGTGAGTTCAAAAACCTCACTGATGTTTGTAGGATCTGGAAGATGAAAGCAAGGAATATTTGAATACTCGCTGCCTAGGTATGGATCCGGATAGAGCATAATGTGATGGTCCTGTCTGAGGAGGATGAACTTAGTTTATCTGTGCTGTACTAACTTGGTAGTCAACACTATATATATAAAAAAAAAAAAAAGTGTTAACCAAGTCTAAATTAGTTATTCTGGGTAATATAATCTTTTCTCTTGTATTATGGAAGAGTGGAAACTATTCTCCAGGTAGGTACATGCATTCTGCAGCTATGTAAGCAATTTTCAGTTTACCTCCATCTGGTACTGAATTATCAAGACAGCATTCAAAAACATAAGGATCTCATACATGGCCAATAGCCACTCTAATGCTTTCCAAGATTTAGGTAAATAGGAGAATCCTCAACAAAGAGCGCAGCAAGTCTTGTCTCAGCTGAGGTAGGAGGCATTTAAATTTCTTACTCATAGTGTATTGTCATCTTCTCCCTGCCATCCTACCCACTCAATGCGTCAGAGCTCTAAGGCTTGATTTTTTTATTTTTTTTTTTAATCCCCCCCCCCTCCTCAGCTAAGCAGAGGATATTCAGGCCCTCAGTTTCTGGTGCATCATGTCAGAGATGCTTTTTCTTTCAGCCCCTCCCCTCCCACTTCCCTGATCAGACGTAACTCCCCTGAGCCAGTGGGTTTAGACCGGGTAAATGAGTACACAGGAGAGGCTTGGTGCAAGAGGGCAGTGGGCTGAGTGGGCCTGAGGAGAGGAAGGGAGACTATGTGGGGGCATTGCACAGACCACTTACATAGAGGCAGCTTTCCTAAATGCCCCCTCATATTTGCCTTCCTAATGATGCTTTTAAGTTACTGTACGGGTGACAAAGATTTTTGCCTGGCCAGAAGTCCCACCCGAATGTGGCGGGACACCATTCAGACTGTTCTTTAATCTTATGGGGAGAGGAATGTTCTTTTTCTTTCTCTTTTCATGCTCAGTGCTTACCATCCTCAAACAGGGGCACAGCTGGGGTCAGGGATTGCCTCAGAATGTCGTTTAGATGGGATTTTAAGCTCATATTTGGCAAAGAAGTTCTGTGCTGTGTTTGGGAAACACCATCAACAAAGAGTAATGGTCTTCTAAGGGGAAATACTATAATGTTTGATTATCAACAATCTTCTGAATTACAAAGCACCCACAAAAATCCCAGCCTGTGAATTAAATTCAAAAGGAAAAACAGAGCACAGACAGCTTTTTCCTTAACTGCATTTAGTGTACGTACCTCACACCACTCCAGTAAGATCAACCAGGCTGTTCCTGGGGTAAGTCTGCTCAGTGTTGCCAGCTAGTATGCAACACCTGGGTTCTCTTTGGAAAAGCACATGAAAAAGACAAAGCTGAAAGTAGCAGAAATTATGTTTCAGTGCAGGGCAGGTTCCAGTGAGCAGGGAGGGCAAAAAGCAGTGGAATCTGCCCTGTCACACTCTGCAGGGCTAAAGGTGAGTCAAAATACAATGTGTTTTCTTGTCTTCCCCCTAGCACAATGGCTTCGTTTCCTGTCTTGGAGCAAGAGACGTTGTTCCAGAACGGTTCCTGGAGCTATCGGATTCCAGCCCTGCTCTACCTGCCACGTTTCAGCATCATCCTGGCATTTGCTGAGGAACGAGAGGATGTGGTGGATGAAAATGCCAAGCTAATAGCCATGCGCAGAGGCGTGCATAACCCAGCCACGCAGCACGTTCAGGTACCAGTGTGGGGAGAAAATGGGGGACACTGCCCACCTATACTGCTCCCCTGCCCCCAAATGGGTTGAATGTGTTTGCCCCCTCGCTGCAGGGAGAGGGCAGCTTGTCCTTCGTCCCAGTTCTAGGAGACAAATCTGCCTGTAAGTAATGCAGGTATTATTATAACTGCTGGGATTCAACCCCATGACTGGGCAGCTGTGAGGGGAACTAAAGCAGGCAGGTGGAGGAGATTTTCTGGGGATGGCTTTGACCCATCATCACAGAGCTGGGGAAGCAGACAGAGAGAGGGGACAAAAGTCCTGTTGCGACAGCAAAGATGTGGAGGAGAGGCAGAAATGGGGAGTGCCACAGGGACAGGGAGGAGTGAATTAGCAGTCAGTGACTATTTTTTTTAATTAATCTTCTTAGGACTGATTTCTGGTTTAAAAACCAATTGAGAACAGTTAGTCTCCCCACACAAAAGAGTGTCATCTAGTTTTTTTTCTGTGCCAGTGAGTTGGCTACCTTATTAAACTACCAGTTATTGTTAACAGTTATCTTTCTGGGTGACTGGGAGCGGCGAATACTCTATTTATAATCATTTTTTGCATTTGCAAATGCATTAATGTCTTGGGGGGAAAAAAAAGTCATTATATTTTTCTATTCCAATCCTTCATTGGTGACTGGTTGTCTTAGATTACAGACTCTTAAGAGCTGCCTAGCAGAAGCAGCTTCTGAGCACACCTGCAGTGTCATACCATTCAGGTAACATCTTGTGTAACCCCCTGTAATTCAGCTAAGTAGGGCTCAGCTGGTCATAAACTTAGTAATTTGTGTTCACATGCTAGAGTTTCTTAAAATGGAAATATTAAATATTCCAAAAAAGTTAATACTGGATGAACAGACAAAAATAAGACATGACTAAAAAGGGTAATCAGCAAGTCAGGGTAGAAAACCTAGTAAATATAATCTTACTGGAAAATACTTCTTTTACCAAGCCAATAACACTATGCAGGAATAATTTTCTAATTGCAATGTTAGTGTTAGAAATGTGGTTGTGTTATGTGCTATTCATTTAAAGAAAGACAGGGCTTGGAGTGTAGTTATACCTGCTCTGTGACCTATTTTCTGTGTTAGACAACTCGGGGTCCAAATTTCCACACCAGAGAGTGTAAAGCCATGCAACCAGCTCTGGCAAGGTGCCTCAGTGTAGGCTGGGATGCCCCTTCACACACGGATCAAAATGGAGGAATAGGAGTCTGAATGGAAAGGAATTTGCCAGCTTCCAGGATACTTGAAAAGGACTCAGTTATCTAGCTGACTTCCTAAGAAACACTGACACAGTGCAGTGTCATTACCAGCACACTTTGACTGCTGGGCATGTCTGTGTGTCATATATATAGATTTGTGAGGATTTCTGAAAATTCAGCTGCTGTGGTATTTGAAGCAGTGTCATCTGGCTGCATTGAGATGCAGAGCTATCGGCTCCTCAGCAAGTAGAAATAAAAAAGGACAAAACCCACCTGTTTGGTGAGGTCCACATGCATTGTGTCATCCAAATAGTTTTCACTTCCTTTTGGTGATGCCAGTAGATTGTCTTCCCCTTTCTTGCTCTATCCATTAACTTGCTTCTCTTCTGTTCTTCTCATGCTCTTCTGTAACTTTTATCCAGGCATCCTTACAGTGTGACGTGGCTCTATTTGTAATGGTGTGTTTCATTCTTGTCTCCCTTCACACGGGCCCTGGCAGTGGAGTAGCATGGAGGCCATTGTCAGTGCGCAGCTGAAAGACCACAGATCTATGAACCCCTGTCCCGTTTACGATGAGGTCTCAGGGAAACTGATCCTGTTCTTCATAGCTGTCCCAGGAAAGATCTCTGAGTACCATCAGCTCAGGACAAAGATCAACCTGGTACGTCTCTGCTACGTCGTTAGCATGGACCAAGGACTGACTTGGAGCACTGCCCAGGATATCACCGATAGTACCATTAGCAGTGAGTACAAGAACTGGGCCACTTTTGCAGTGGGGCCAGGTCATGCATTACAATTGCACGACGAGGCCCGGAGCCTTGTGATTCCTGCCTATGCCTATCGTATCTTGGACCCCAAGCAATACCCCACCCCTCAAGCATTCTGCTTCATCAGCTCTGACCACGGGACAACATGGGAGATGGGGAACTTTGTGGAGGGGAAGAGCACGGTGGAGTGCCAAGTAGCGGAGGTGAAAACCTGTGGCAAGAAGGTCCTCTACTGTAATGCAAGGAGCACCAGTGGAGCCAGAATCCAGGCTGTCAGCTACGATGATGGGGTGGACTTTGAGAGAGGCCAGCGGGTTGAAAACCTAGTAGAACCTCCCTCTGGATGTCATGGAAGTGTTATTGCCTTCCCACCTCCCCTTCATATCAGATGCCGAGATAGTTGGTTGCTCTTCTCTCATCCTACAGACCCAAAGAGCCGAAGAGATTTAGGAATTTACCTCAACAAAAGCCCTTTAAATCCAGCACGCTGGACAAACCCAAGCATCCTCTTCAAGGGCCTGTGTGCTTATTCAGATCTGCAGTACATGGGGCTTGGGCCAGATGGCTCACCCATGTTCTCCTGCCTCTTTGAATATGGGACACAGCAAGATTATGAAGAGATAATCTTTGTAATGTTCACTTTGAAGCAAGCCTTTCCATCAGAGTTCTGAATCTTGTGCCTTTCCATCAGCATCCCTCTGACAACCACCTTTGCTGACACTTCTTTTCACTTCGCTTCTTTCAGCAAAAGGTTTTTTGTACTCCTCCTTCACCCTTAGTTCGGTGTTGGCTTGGGGTGTCTGTAAATTATGGAGTCTATTAAACATACTAAAACTGAACATGTGTTTGGTTTTGTTTTCTGTTGCCTGTTCTCCCTTCTTGCCCTTCCCTTTGGCTGCCATCATGGGCTCAAAACAAGAATGACCTTTGTGTAGGGCCTCTGGCCTTGAGGCATCTCATAGACTTGATTAGGGACGTGCACACCGACAGTGTAGGGACTGCATGGGAACAGAGGGCAGTGATTTTATGCAGAGCTATATTTAGTAAGTTGTGGAGAAAGTGCTAGAGAGGACACTGGTCTTACTGCCCTGTGTCTGCAGTTAGCTTCTTCAGAAAACTGCTTTGGCTCTGGTTAGGTGTGCTGCTTCTTGCAGTCAGTGTAGGACTTGCTGGCAACTCTAGCTTTCAGGGCTTGTTGTCTTCTCTTTTCAGCAAGGCCATGAGATGCCTTGCTCTTGGGATATTCCTTGCCCACTTCTGCAGTGGATTTGGGGTTTTCTTGCTGACTTCCCAGGCTCCCCAGGGACTTCTGTCTAACTTTGCCTTCTCCTTACTTCCCATGCTGTATGTTCTTGCTTATTTGCCCTTATTTGCCCTTCTCACTGCACTGAGAAGCTGCTGTTTCTCACGTGTGAGAAAACCACAGCCTCATGCTCCAGCTGCTCCCTCTCCCTGGGCAGTGACAGCAGGACATGCAGGACACCAGGACCCCAACAAGTTTGGGGATGGGGCAAGTGGCAGAAATGGCACTTTGCCTGTATCGAAACTGCAGGATCAGGACCGGTCTGCAGAGGGAGCTCCCAATTTATAGCCAAGAGGGGAAATACTCGCTCGTCTTGCTAACACAAGTGCTAAGCTATGATTCACAGCGACCGCTCTTATCGCGGACAACGCAATGTCTTGCAAGCCCGGCTGTTGTTATTACAAAGCATTATTCGCGTATGAGGCGGTGTGTCAAACAAATTGCCCAGCTTCCAGCAAATTGCAAAGGCACAGATGTCAGAGGAAGGGGACCTGACCAAGCCCAGAGCAGCACGAGAGTGCTCAAGCTAGAAGGCTTGACATAGACAAATTTTCAGCAGGCTTCAAAAGGAAACAGCCCCAGGTTTGGTGAGAGAGAGACTATTTTGAGGCTACAGTGTGATTTGAAAGGAGGCCTTATGCAATGACTGGGCAAGGGGAGTGACCAGAAATGAATGGGTAGCAAAGGAGACACGTCAGAGCAGATGGAACTACGAAAGCTTTATCCATGCCTCTGGACAAAATTCTGCTTTATGAACCAGTCTGTGCTTGTTTGCTGTGTGCTGTATTCTCTGTGTGTGCACGTGTGGAATGGCTCCAAGGAAAATACATTTGTTTTCTTTATTGGTGAAGAAAAATACCTGCTTTCCAGTACTCACAGAACTCATCCCCTTTGGGGAATGGTAGCAGGCCCCATAGGATCCTTTGCACCGTCACTGCTCAGGGCTGCGAGTCTCTGCTTGCTCATTGTCCCCACCCTTGCCTTTCATTGCTGCTAGCTTTCAGGGGCAGTGAGAGAAGGGGCCCTGATGTTTCTTGCTATCTAGGTTTGTTTCAGAGCACCTGGAGGCTGCAAGTACCAAGGAAGTGAAGAGATCTCATGGCATTCACAAATACACCTATAATTTGCCGAGCCTTTCAAAAGCAGCAGGTCAGTAACACTACTGGAGTAGCTACTCAGCTAAACAGTACTTTGTGGGTATTACTCATGTGCTCTTTAGATGTTGGCCAGAGTCTAAATACACCTTTGTGGCCAATAGCCTGTTACTGATGCCTAATGAGGGAATGTTATATTTAGACTTCAGCAAAGCTAACTGCTGTTGTATAGACTTAACCTCCCTCATCAGGCATACTATGAAATACTTGTGTTTCATGACATGAAAATGCATATTTGAGAAATTTTCATCTGACCAAGCCTGTCAGTGCCTGTACTGATGCAGTGCACAGGCTGGATATATGTGGGGGGTTTGGGTGGCCCCTGTGCATCTTGAATGATGCTACAGTCAGTATTTATCCACCGGTTCTGGACAGGCTGGTGAGTTCACAGCCAGCTGGTACAATACTGCCTGGACATCTGTAGAAACCCAGTTTAGATAAAGTCTTTATTGCAATGTTTGAGAGACAGCTTGGAATAATCCCCTAACGTGGGGAAAAATAATGTTTGCTTTGTCCATAGGCTGCCAGGGCTGCAATTTTTGATTATCCAACATCAAAATGTGTCCCAGTTCTTTGTCTGTTGCCTCGTTCTCTCAAGTCAGTTTAAATTAAATACTGCTGCTGCTGCTGCTGCAGTTATCTAAAAGCTTCTCTTGTGTCTGGGTTGGATTTGTCTGACAGATGTACCCTTTATTCTTTTGTTTTACGAGGGTAGGTCTTACACAGTGCTTTGTCCCAACTGTGGGATAACAAATGTGAAGCACATCCTATTCCTTGTAGAAAGCTTAGGGCTGTGGTGGCTACATCTGTAGTATCACCTGGCATGTAACTGTTACAGGCTGATCACTGCACTCCCCCTCTATGGCAAACACTGTAGATAACTTCTCTAATCTCTTTTCCCTCAGATCTACTCACCAGCCTTCTCCAACACAGGCATGAATGGAAAAAAGTGAATGGTGTAAGTATCTGCTGCAGAACAGCCTCTTGTCTGTGTGCAGGACAGGAGTTACCACTGTCCTTTGGGAATCAGATAGTTCAGGATACGCATGCATGTGTGTGCTGACCATGCAGGGATCCGTCTTTCTCCAGCACTGCAGAGTTCACGTGCCGGTGCCATGAGAAGTAAAACAAACGCCATTTCCTCTTCAGGCAGTGTTGCAAATGAGCCATTAGGGATCACAGAGCTGTGTGTGTTAGGGGATTGGGATTCACCTTTTGAGCAGCTGGAGCTGTACTGTGCGTTCTTTTTGGGACGAAGAAGTACACGCAGAAACCAGCCTGCACATCTTATCACACATGTCATCACACGTGTTTGGATCTCATCCTCTTGTTTATGTCTCCAAGGCAAGGAGTTGTGTGTGGCTGGACAGGGGATTCACACATTTGAAGGAAACAGCAGCAGCTTGCTAAAATATGAAGTTGGTGGTGGGGTGGATAGGATAGGATAGGAAAGTGTTAAGTATCCAGCTAATCAGTCTCAGATGTATAACCAGGGCTTGAACCTCTGTGTTACCTTGTGTTAACTTGCAGCAGATCAGGAGAAGCTCTCCAAACACAGTTTTATTCCAGTAAAACTCATGTTGTGCAGGAGCTCTGTCCACTCTGCATCCACATATGGGTCTGCTGCATGGAGAGCACTGTGAGGTCAAGCAGTGGTTTGATATTCAGAGCTGTACTGTTTCCTGCTGCAGCTGTGCTTGAGAGAAGCTACTGTAAGAATCATAATCCCTAAGGAATTGGTACAGGTGAGACTAGCAGCACACTATGGCCAGGCAGGACTGTCAAAGGAGCTGCACAATCCCTTTGCCATGTGCAGACACTCTTCTCAGTGGGGAGAATAGGGTTTGTAACCACTCTGTAGCTTACAAGATCTTACAGCTCCTATCCTTGCAGAGCCATTGCATGGCATTCAGTGTCTGACTCCATTTAGGCACCTGGATCTATGGGAGTTTGGCTCCTAAAGCCCTGTGTGGATCTGGGTGAAGCTGAAGGGCAGGTCTAGCTGAGCTAATTTTGGTCTGTGGACAGTGCTTGCTCAGCGTGCACAGGAAGCCCTGCACATTGCAGTTCTGTCCATTTAGCAGGGTCCTATGCTGGTCATACAATTTTGAATTGCTGGTGCCCACAATTTAATCTCAATGGCAGAGATTAAGCTAGCCACTGCAGAGCAGATGTCTGGATAACTGAAAGCACCAGGAAGGCAGGCAGGGGTGAATACCAGGCTGTACTGGTTCACTCTCCCTCTCTGTACCCACAAATTCAAGTCTCTCCCAGTTCAGTGACAGGCTGCTCTCCCCTGCCTTGCTGTCCATGCTGTGTACAGGGGCAGCACTCTGTACATGATCCAGGTATTGTGGTTCCAGCACGGCTTCTGGCTCTGGGACATGAGGGTTGCAGAGGGCTAGCAATGTTTGTGCCTTTCCTGAGGACTGTCCCTCTGTACTCTTGAGTCGCAGGCAGAGTCCCATCTTATCTCCTACTTTTAGGTATAGATCAAACATGGCTGTGCAGAAATGCTGCCTTCAAAGACAGAGTGGTTGGAGGTACAGGATAGGCAACTAAATTTGCCCTGCAGGCAGTGCCCCTGTAGCAAGGTCCTTGCTTGCTGCAAACATGCCCCTCGTTTCTCTGCCTTGGCGATGCAGCGCTGAGCTTGCTGCACAGCACAGACGAGGGGCAGATGTACAGACAAAGAAAAGGGAAGTGAAAGCTCCAGTTCTCCCCTCACTGATGCAAGGTTGCCAGAAATGGCTTTGCTCCATCCCACCTTTGGGGATTTATAGTAGGAAAGATCTTTGAATCTATTTCGCCGTAGCCGACAGAGAGCTTAGGTCACAAATCCCCAGAGCAAATCAACCTCTAAGTCTGCCTCTGTGCATGGAAACATGCAGGGGTAGGTTTTTTTTAGTTCTTTAAAGTCTTCTCCTCACACCTGGCTAGATGTGAGGACAAGGCAGGAATGGGGCAGGCAGTGCTCAGTGTCCTAATGCATGTGTTTCTGATCAGTCTGGGATTTATTTATTCCCCATGGAGACCTGTAATATGTAGGACAGACAGACAGGAAAAAGATGGAAACTCAAAGGGTCTGGCAAGTGACTGTAAATGGGATGGCAGGCCACCAAAGTCTGGCGGACCGAATCGGTGGGGGAGCAGAAGGGATCCCCAGCTGGGACTTTTTGATACAGAGTACTAGGACACAAGGGGGGAGGGAGAGGCAGGGAACACAGGCTTGCTAGTCACTTCAGCTGCAGCGTGAAGAGGGAGAGCGGGGGCTGCAGGAACATGTCACGCTCACTCTCTGAGCTGTTTGAGTTGAGGAAGTTGTCCGTGGCTGAGTTTCCTTTCCCTCTCTGCACTATTGAAACAGGAAGCTGGTGAGCTGAAGCTGCCTGATCGTTACACACAGACACACAGGCAGCTCTGGCAGCTCCAGCACTGGCATTCAGGTTTCCTCCAGCTCCAGCGATGGATCAGTGCTGGTACCACGGCAACATCACTCGCTCCAGAGCCGAAGACCTGCTCTCCAAAGTAGGCAAGGATGGCAGCTTCCTTGTGCGGGCCAGTGAGTCAATTGCTTCGGCATATGCACTCTGCGTGCTGTAAGTACAGCTCTCCACCTCGCGCTTCACGCGGACACATCTGTCCCCGCTTGTGCAGGGTGTTACCCCCTGCGTTCTCTCCAGCAGAGAGGCAACGAGCCACTGGGAAGGTGCAGCTCACATCAGAACGTGGCTGGTTTCACCTGACTGGGCCACAGGGTAGGGAAGGGTTGGGAGCAGGGCCAGGCTGAACAAACCCGTATTCTTTTACTGCTGTACTGCTCTTGCCCCTGATTCAAAAGGAGAGAATAATCAAAGATACTGCGGCTGTGCTGTGAGAGAAAATAACCTCTTGACCTCTTTGAGCCTGTTAACAACTTGGGTCAGGTATTTACATTTAACAACTGAAGTACTGAGCTTGGTACCCTCCCAGGCACTTTTCTTGCTCTGGTTCAGCTTGTGTCTGACCCACCTCCTTGTACAATGCTGTGTCTCATTCAGCAAAAGGCTTGGAACAGTTCCTGGAGCTGTGCACGATACACCTGGCGCAGTGGTGATTCTACCTGCATCATTAATGTGGCTCACAGGGTAAATATTTCATGTGGGAAATAGGGAGAGAAGTGCTGGCAGCCATGACCCTGCCATTCTGGGTCGGGGCTGGGGACCAGAGAGCGAGGCCTCCTGCCCTGGGTTTGTGAGGGGCAGGTGTTATTCCTGCAGGCAGGAGCAAGGGGAGATTGAAGTCAGTAGGTGAAGTCTGAGGCATTTGACTTTGCATTACAGAGAGATAAGACAGCTGCTCTCTGCTTAGGCAGTATCAAGAGAGCCTCTGTGGGACCCTGTTCTGCCTCTCAGATCGTCTTTGCTGCCATTGTGCAGCAGATTAATAAAACTTATTTCATCTTTACTCCGCATTAAATTACAAGAATGTTTCTCAGTGTAATTTCTTTCTGAAAGGATACTTTTTGCAGTGGTAGAGGTGGGGTTACTGTTTATAACTCTAGTCTACCTGCTTGTCCCTGAGGTCAGACTTCTGGTGACAGCAGTCTGCTGCAGAGGATTCATCTGCAGAAAAGCGTGGGGCTGGGGAACTGCCCTGTAAGCATAGGCGTTGGGCTGTCAGAGAGCGGTGGCTGGGTAATGGGGGTGTTCACAAAGTGCAGAGAGCCTCTGTGCCCGCTTGTTAGGATGTTTGTAATAACAAGGGGAAGAGTTTCGTCTTTTTGGAGAAAGCAGAAAAAGAAGGGTGGCTGCAGATGAATAGGTGGACCAGCAGGAGGAAGGAGGGGCAATAGTGTAGCATGGGCTGAGGGCCCAAGGAACATTTTACTAGAATAGACTGTTGCTTCCACTGAGTGTTTTTAGTATGACCCCTTTGATTTGCCTTGTAACCAGTATGTACACAAAATATTCTTACAGAGCGATGGTGGGGATCATAGAAAGGGAAGGTGCTGTAAAAATGTCTACTAACATGCATTTGCATAAGTTTTTCCATTGTAAATGTTTACGCAGCCAACTTTGAAAGCCTTTTGTGACTTGAGAGACATGGGTTCAGGAAATAGAAACAATATCATGACCAGGATTTTCTGAACCGGGAGCCAAAGGTTCTTAAATCCATTCTGAGGTGGCTGACATGAATGGCTTGATTAAAGAAATTGGGAGCACCCAGCCCTGTCAGCCAGGAGCAGCCAGATCTGTGGTGCAAAGGGCTGGCATTAATTACAGGCTGAGAAATGGCACACAAACTTCTGTCAAAGTACCTAACAAGCTTTCAGCTTAGTCTGGTTTGCAGTTAGTTTGGGAAGAGAAAGGGTTAAAGGCGGTGAATAAGTTTTTCCCCCTGAATGTCATCTTGACAAAATGGACAGACTTGCTGAAGCTGAAAACTTCCTCAGAGATGTCTCAGTTTCAGCTGTGTTATTGACTGGAAGGTGTTTGAAGTTTGAGCTCTTCAGTCACTTCTGTTTAAAAACAGAGAGGCTGGAGACAAAGAATGAGAGAAGGGAATTGAAAGCCTGACTGCAAAAGGTTCTCACAAAAAAGAGAATTTTGTTGAAAGTGAGAACGTGTCAACTGTATATAGATAAGGAAAACAAAAAAAACCATAGATAAGGAAAACAAAAAAAAACATGAAATTTGCTCTGAAAAAGAAGTGTCATATTCTACAAAGCTCCAATATTTATTGGGCAGATCAGTCAAAATCCAGCAAAAGCACTTATTGTTATTATATCATAGGATGAACTAGTAATTTTCTTGAAGAGCTGCTTTAGGAAAATAGGGTTGGTATAAATATAGAGAAGTAAGGGAGGTGTACTTGCAGGTACTTTTAGGAGTGCTTCCCTTCCTTTTCTGAAACTTAGAGCAGTGGCAATTAACTTAGCAGAGAGCTGAAAGAGTCAGCAAATGCAGAGGGAGTGCTCCTCCCCCTGCACCACTGTCCTCCGCTCTACTGGTCACACTGCCCCATAAAAGGCAAGAAGCAAAGCCATTTTCCCCCTCCTTTCTCTGTGCCTCGATCATTTGTTCTGCCAGTTTTTTGACAAGAAATGGGCACTTTAATGAACCAGAAGGCGAATGCCTGGATCCTGAAATCCAAAAGAGGCTGCTTAGCGTTCACAGCGTGCTGCAGCTGGTGTCATTCCTGCCAGGGATCTTCTGTTGGTGGTTGGTGTGTGAATGGCTGCAGGATTAAGACTTCTAGAGAAGGTCCTCAAAGACTAGCTGTGGCTTTGGGATCCTTCTCAGAGGACACTGTCTGGGGGGGGTGGCCTCTCTCATGGTGCACTTAGCACCATGACAAGCATGGCAGTCCTGCTTAGCATTTCCAGGCATTCCCAATATGCACATCATCACCTATGCATAAAAACATGTACAGCAGCAGAGGAAAGAGAAAATACAAGCCCTGTCCCCTTCCCCCCTCTGGTTGAGAGGACAGAAAGGTGACAAAGTACTTGTAGACATGTTTAAGCTGGGGCTAATGTCATATTTACCCCCCACATAGCCAGCCTGAACAGTGGTTGAGCAATTCTGAACTCAGCCTATTTTTAGGGAGGACCTGGAATGTGACAGTAATTGGGACCACATAACTTGACAGTCAGGATGCTAAGGAGAGCAAGCCCAAGGGTAGAAATGGAGTAAGAGTCCCAGACTTCTCCATCCACATGCACTAAATTAACTGCTAAAGAGGATTCCTGCTTTTGGTCTCAAGAAGTGCTTCTCCGTTCTCCTGTCTCACCCAACAACCCTTCTTTCCTTGCTCTTCCACTGTTCTTGCCTGTCCCCAGCTTAAACTTCTTTACAAGTATTATGACAGCAGCCTTATAAGACCTGTGTGATAGGGCACCTTCCATGAAGGTAACAAGGAGGGTCTTCTTGTGACACAAGAGCCATTGAGCTGGTTTGTTTATCAGTTTCATGATCTACGCACACACAAATTTTCTCTCGTCAGCTGCATGAGCAGTTCTGCTTAGCCCTGTTTGCATATCAGCAGGAGGAAATGGTGTAAGAGAACTGCATTGACAGATAAAACCAAAACCCATACCCTTCCTTGGGGCATATCCTCATCTGGCATTTATTGCCCTGGGCTTGGTGAAATTAGCAGTGTTGTGGCAATCTGAAGCAGTGGGGGATCATGTCTGTGACTTCCAGCTCTGTACTGGATCCGCAGACGTGTGAATGAATAGGTGCCTGTGAAATGGTCCTACATTGCCTAGTGAAGTGGCACTGAGCTCTGGGAGCAGGTCTAATTCTTCTTTGTCCTTTGCATTAATGCCATCAAAAGATACAGGTTCATGTGGATACATGACAAAATCCTTCAAACACCCTGGAAGAACTCAGCTATGATTTATGAGTAATTTCTTTTCATTTCCAATTGCTCTTTGTGACTCCTTGTGTAAGGCTGCCTGAAATCCTGGCGAGCTCTTTCTCTCTCCTGCATGGAGTGCTTATGAAAGGCATACAATGAAGAGAGTCACAATGGAACTGTAAAAGAGATGTGGATGTTTTATTGATCTCCAGCTGGGGTCTGACCTTAGTCCACATTTCATGACGATTCCACAGGTAATGCAGTGCTTGTGTTACAGCCAAGGAATCTCTGAGCGGATTCCGTTTGTTGCTTTGAGAGGAAGGGGGTGAAACCAGCATCATTTGCTGCCTTAAAGCCATACTGTATGTTTTCAGAGTGCTTCATAGGTAACTTAAAAGATCTGATCAGTCTGTTTTTCACTTGGGAGAAAGGTAAAAACGTATTTTTCAGTCAGCACTTCTTGGGCAAGCTCCACAAAGCTCAGCAGCTGCTGGGGAGTGTCATGCTTACCACATTACAGCACTCCTCAGGCTTCCCTTGGGCTTTTGTGCATTAATGTGGCCCTCCACTGGGCAAAAGACTCCACCATCCCCCCACTTAAATATGAAACTAATTTAATTTAACTGGGACAAAATATTCATGATGGCTGATCTGCGTACACACGTGTGCAGTGTCCACCTGCACCAGGAGAGCGAGGTGGGTTTTCATTTAGGCTGTTGGTTAGGATTTCTGCATGAAAACGTGCCTAGCAATCAGCTGTCTTACTGTGATTTCACTCAAATCTATCATTTGTTTTTTCCAGTGCAAGTCACTGCACATACTAGCCCTTCAATTTACTCATTCATTGCTGAATTTGGCCCTGTGTCTTTTGGATTTTTCATTCCTTCCTGAGACGCCCACTCTACTGCCAGCTAGAGCCATTTGGTGTTTTCTTTCTTTCCAGCCAGAAGAAGAGTTGAATAACTCACTCTGAGGCTGATGCTGATATCACTTTCTGCAGTGACATCTGCAAACATGCCTCAGTGACCAGGAACACTTCAGGTTTGTGTTAGTTCGCAGCCTCTAGGAAAAGAAATAAAGAGAAATGTTTAAAACCCTTGTGCATGAAACCATCTTTGTGTCTCAGGATCTTCCAATCCCTTTTCTCATGGGCAGGGGTGTCACAGTGTGATTCCCTTCTGGAGGTGGTCTCACCGTATCTCCTCTGATCTGTTCCAGGTTCCGGAATTGCGTTTATACCTACCGAATTCTGCCCGATAAAGAAAATAAGCTAATTGTCCAGGTAAGCCATGCTGGGTGCCATTCGGTCCCACAGAGATGCACCTAAGACTGTTCATTGCTTTTTTAAAAGTAGTTCTAACACCAAAAGAAAAAGGTTATAAGGAATTAAACTAATGACCCTGGCCAGCACAGTGCTAGTCTCCAGTCTGCTGCTGTGGCCATCAGCACATGTGTGCATTCAATTCAGTGGCACTGCCATATAACTGAGAACCTCAGCCCAAGGAATACCTCTTCCTCTGAAGCCAGCTTCTTATCAATACATCATGGATCTTTTCAATCCAAATTTACATCACAATTTATCTACATCCAGAGAATGTAAATTGAGTTGTGGTCTCAGGATCCAGAAAGTACCAGGACTGAGGGCAGGAGTTTCAGACCTTCTTTTTTATTCCTATTCTGCTTTAGGATCCTGAACAAGCACTTCTCTTTCCTGCACCACCTCTCAGCCCTTATTTTCTCAATATAGATCATGAAACTTGGGGTAGGGAGGGAGGCATGGTGTCTTACAGCCCCAAGAAGTAGGCATGGGTTTAGTAGCAGGCAGTGGGGGCTGTAGCCTACCCATCCTCTTGGCACAGCCAGTGCTGTATGGGCAGTCCCTGTGAAATGAACTGGAAATGCCCATGCTACCCACGTTGCCCCGGTTTGCCCTGCTATTCAGTGGGTCTACATTCCTGCATTCCTAGTTCAATTAGCTTCCCATACTAGAAATACAGATTTCTGCCAGCTCCATGTGCAGCTCACATGGACCATGTTACTTATGTATTTCCTGATGTGCTTCAGGGGCATCAGTTTTTCTTTCAGATCTGCACCATAGAGGCAGCATGTCTGAAACTAGAGTGGTCAGGTTAGTGAGGACAGCTGAGTGCTGGCAGCTTTCTTTCAGCTGTGGATTGTGTGTCCTGGGTGTACACACCCAGCCTGGCTTCCTTGAGAGCCACTTTTGGGTGGCTCAGGCTTGGCTGTCCTTAGGAGCCCCACTCAGATGCAGCTCTGCACAAACACATCTGTATGGCCAGCAAGGCCAGTTCCAGGCTCTGGGTGCTGTGCTCCAGAGGACTGTGTGCCCAGGGCCATCCATCAGCATCACTGTAGTGTACCAGTTGGCCTTGCCATCTTCAGCTGCGTTCCCCATCGCTGTTGAGTTTTCTCTGCCTTGTTTGCCACAGCAGTTCAGTTTCTGAGCAGGAACAGGCAGCAGGACACTACACCAGACTTGACCTGGGTCTGTATGTGTTACTGTGGTATGTCACCAAAGCTAATCCATCCCTCCAGAGCAACACTGTGCAGAGGAACCTGTGCTGGCTCTGTATACTGGTTCTGATCTGGCTCCATCCTGTATGCTGCAGGCTGTTTGTAGTAATACTTATTTTTTTCCCCCATTATCTGATATACCTCAGCCTTATTGTCTTAAATAATGTGTTTTGGCATATTGTGCTGGTGTCATAATGTGTTGTGATGATAAGACAGATGTCCAGAAGGTGATGGGGTGCTTATCATTACTTACAGTACCTAGAGCAGCTGCTAAGATCAAGATCATATTGTGCCAGATAGCTCACAAGTGACACATCCCAGGCAGGGAGAGCACTGGGGAGACCTGAGGCCCAGGGAATGGGTACAACTATCCCAGTCCCACAGCAGCTCTGTGGCAGAGCCAGGATGGGGGCCAGGCCCTGCTGATGATGTCCTTGCTCTTTGCATTGACACCGTGATGAGGAAGGGAACTTGTGGAACCCTCATTTTGAATGGGCTTGGGATATGAATTTTGTAGCTGCTTTCTGTTTTAGAACACAAGCACAGAAATGACCATATGTTGGCTTTTCACCTGAGGGAGAGGAAGAAAGGAAGGCCAGAGGTTACCTGCAAAGGCAGCTACACAACCCCACCCTTTGCCCTTACGTGATCTGGATGGGTCTCAGCACCCTGGGCAAGCTCCGGGCCCTCCTCGTACCTCAGCTACCCTGCTGGCATGTCCTGTGAGTGATGCTGAACATCTAGCCTGGCCTCCAGCCTGTTCTAGAAGGGCACAGATGGCACAGCTTACAAGAGGGTTTGAAATCTGAGCTGAAGCAGCGTGCCTGTGTGCCGGCAGCTCTCTGGAGGGTGCTGGGCTGCAGCTGCTCCCAGGACCCACCAGCTAAGGTATGGTGCAGACTTGGCATGTAGTTCTGTACAACAACTTAGGAAGATGTGAGTTACATTTCCCAGTTTGTACTGTGTCTGTAATTGTTTCAGCCATGGCAAAGGGCTTGTTTTCCTGCACAACTATTCCATTTGTCCACAGATCAGAGCACTGCAGCCATAAGAAATCAGTATTTCTCTCTGCTGTGGCAATGGCCAGCTCTCAAGCTAGACCAAACCTTATGAACAAACAAAAGGTGTGACTGATGTCTGTCAGCTCAGGCTTGCCCCACCACACACACCTTCACTTCCTCATCTTCTAGTTCTCCTTAGAGAATTCTGCAGGGTATTATTTATGGATAAGTATGTCCTCAGACTCTCTGGGGAGGGATTATTGGACAACTGCTGGATCCAGACAGTGTTATTAGGACTCCATGGGATCCTTTTGAATGAAACCTTTTGAAATCCACTAGATCTGTTAAAGGAATACGATCTACTAGAAGTATACCTGAACTGATTTGTAAGATTCTTTTGGGATCTGTGGTGTGACTGTGAGGGATTTATCTTGTTTCTGTGTTGTGGGATGCAGAGGGACTGTGGTGGAATACCTTTGCATGTTGGGTTGCCAGGAGCTGTAGGTCGAGTATCAGAAGTAGGCTAAATAAAGTGTGTTATAACTCAGGTTTTGAAGATACACCACCTCCTGTTTTGTGCTGCTTTATTCCAGTTCTGTGGGAGAGGCAGAAGAAGGGGGCTGGCTTCTCCTGGGAAGGGAGAGATGCAGTGAGAGCTGTAACTGCGGCTCAGAGCAAAACAGTTTCATGTTGTTGGCTGCTCTTCTTGGTACGTTGTTCCAGCTGGGCCAGACATTTTTGGTTGCTTGTCTGTTGACTTTTGGATAAAACAAAAACTACTTCATGTGTATTAAAAGATGAGATTTTTGAACAGAATAGTTCTCCTGTGCAAGGATGTAAAAGCTGTTGAATAAGAAGGAGTTTTGATGTTTGAAAAATCCCAATAAAAAGGACAGTCTGGTAATCCTATGGAATCAGATCAGGTGTTAAGTTAATACAGCAATCAGTAGATGCTTCTTATTTCTGGGTTTAAAAAAACCCAAAACATAGGAAAGATTCAGTACTAAATCCTGAGATTAGCCTGTATTAATTACAAATATGAGCCCTGATCATGCACTGTGACCTTTTTTGCCTGCACAGTGCTCCTTCCTGAAGCTGACAAAGTTGTCTTCCTGCCCAGCTCTGGGCTCTTGTCTCTCAGGCATTTTTCATGATGACAGCAGGTTCAGAAGATGTGTAGTATCACAGCTACATGCACAGCACTTCTGACATGACAGCTCTCCCTCTGCCACTCTGTGGAGTTTTTTCACCTTTAAAGCTGCAAGTTGCTTTACTTTTTTTATAGTCTTGGAGACTAGATTTCATTGTCTTTTTTGGTTTTTTGTTGTTTTTTTTTTTTAATTAGAGCCTGGTCCAGCATTAGTGGAATGATACTCAGTGTCATTGTTTGCACGGTTAAATTAACTGTTCAAGTAGAGGTGTCAGAAAGGGAGGTGCATATTTTTGCATTCAGACTGAAGAAAAAAAATATTTGCATATGTCCTCCCAGCATTTTGTGGCATGCTATGTGATCTGCCATTGGGTTTCTGCATCTGCAGCAGCTGTATGGCAGTTAGCACAGTCAGGAACCCCTCTCACCTGCCAGATCTGCAATCAGACTGGTATCCTCCAAAACACACCAGGGAATTGTAGTTACAGTCACAGACTTTTTTTTCTTTAAGCACAAATAGAAATTCTTTCCTTCTTTACGGGGACTGATGAATGTTCTCCTTCCGTTACTTGAGACTTCAAAATATAGGCAAAGAAATCCATGGCTTAGATGAATCAAACTTGCATCCTGCTGATGAAAACATATATAAGGAAGAGGGGGGAGGAGTTACAAAGACTCCTTGAAACACAGGATCTGTAACAGTGAGTAGAGATCTTTGTCCTTAGACTGAGAACAATTAGTCATCAAGATATCTCTGTTAGCCTGCAAACTCTCACTGTAGTAAAGCACTGAGAATTGAGAAGCTGGGACAGGAAGAGAGCAAAAAACAGTTGCAGAGAGATCCAGGAGCAGGGGCATGAGGCTGGAAACCAACTGCTCTTGAGTTAGCCACTGCCTGCCTGTCAGGCAAATCACAGCTGTGCACCCCTTACCTTTCTTCTCTGTAGAAACAAATATGATTTTCTCTTGCTCAAATGGAGGGGTATAATTAATGCAGAGTTCTTGAAAGTTTGGGGACTAGCTGAGTGTGATCATGTTTGTGCAAAGAGGGGCAGAGCAGCAAAGGGGTCCTTGGGAATCACAAGATCAAACTAAACTCTACAGACAAACTAAAGACCCTAAAAGTGTCTTTGTAAGCCAGGCATCTATTCTCAGTTCTTGCCATCCAGATTCACAGAACATAAAACTTTCCTGTGCTGTCACTTAAAGCATCTCATTTATACAACTAGCTGAGGTGTCAATATGACCCTCATCACTGCACAATCTGAATTCCTCATGATTTTAGCATCTCCTTAATGAGGGGGAGTGCTCTTTTTCCCAGATTACAAATGGAGAGCTCAGTCCCTGTCTGAGGATTTGGTTATCAAAAATAATTTGAAGTAGCTGTCCCTTGCTGACCTTACCAGGTTCAGAGGATGTGTGTGATACATCACTGTTCATCCCCCTGCATTTCAGATGTGCAGTCAAAGCTGTCATGTAGTCAAAGCTAAGTTGCATGTCTGCAGTCAGTGGGGAAGAAACAGATTTCTGATCTGGGTGAGCTAAACTGTCCTTGGCAGGTCCTGTCTGTTGCCTGAACAGCCCGGAGAACCTGCTTAAGCTGCCAAACTTGGCAGGCTGCAGTCAGGTAAGGAGATTCCCATTACAGCTGACTCTTATTTAGTGTGAGGTGGTGTTGAGGTCAAAAGCTGCTGTTGAAAAACTGTGGTATTACCTTTGCTTAGTGCTTTACCCTGTATTGCCTTTGTATACTGCAAATTTAAAAGGGCACTGTCAAGGGTATTAACCTGCCTCAGGAGTGAGGATGCTTGAAAGGGGCAGTGAGAAGGAAGGAGACACTGGTGTTGGCTGGTCAGGGAATATGGATTGGTACAGGGTAGTGTGGTACCATCGTTAAAACCCTCTGGAGTTTGGTCTCTCTAGGTTTCTGGTTCCTCTCAAATAGGACTACACAGCTTGTGTTATCTGATGGCTGTCCAGCAATCTAGCTGCTGTGCAATCAGTCAGTTCTCAGTGGCAGCTAGATCACATCTTAGTTTATGCTCATAGTCTATCAGATAACACTTCACAGGTCATTTTCAGCATCAAGCACTTGCCTTGTGCCACTCTGTGTGAAGGCTGGGGAGGGTGGGATATCCTGACAGACAGATGTCAACATTGCAGAAACGGGGCTGTCACCAAAAATGCCACTGAGAGAAAGTCAATCGTGTAGTTCTGGGAACAGCTTTGGCTTGTGGCTAAAGATGGAGTCTCCTTAAGAAGTTGGGGCATCTGCAGAGCAGGCTTTTGGTAGCTCAGTGCCATGGTCATGTTTTACAATCGTTGCAGTATCCTGTGCTGTGCGGCACAGTCTGGCCTCTGAGCTCGAGGAAGGTGCAGTATCCCCGTGCTTTCCTGGGGGCATGACCTGGGGGCTTTAGCTCAGTCACGTAACGCTCCCATTCTGTGACCCAGAACCTGAACCAGACACCTTTGTCCACCACCTCCGAGCTCAGGCCTCACTGACCACTGCTGCTTCTTTATGGCAAGGGTGATCTTGCCTTCTCCTTTTTGCCAATCTGTTTTGGTTTTTTTTTCTTGTGTTACCCTTAAGTTTGCTCTCCCATTCATGCCACTGTCAGAACTCTTGCCTCAAGTTTGGTACCTGTCTTGAAATCATAGAATCACAGAACAGCCTTGGTTAGAAAAGACCTCTAAGATCAGCAAGTCCAACCACTAACCCAGCACTGCCAAGTCACCACTACCCCATGTCCCTCAGCACCACATCTACACGGCTCTGAAATCCCTCCAGGGATGGGGACTCCCCCACTGCCCTGGGCAGCCTGGGCCAGTGCTGGAGAACCCTATCAGTGAAGAAATCTTTCCTGATATCCAATCTAACCCTCCCCAGGCACAACTTGAGGCCATTGCCCCTCATCCTGTCACTGTTACCTGGGAGAAGAGACCAATGAATGTTGTGGGCTGCCAAAGATCGAGGCTCCAGTCACCCACAGTGCCTTTAATAGTATTTGTATCCTTTGGCTGCTCTGCAGAAGAGGGCAGAAATAGAGCTTGCCTTGAGCGGGAATAGAAATCACTGTACATTTTCAAGCAAAATGGAAAATTTAAAAAAATGCATTCAGATGAAATGTTTTGGTTTGATTTTGAGCGTTTCAGAAGCTGTCACACCGTTGCCAGGATGTTGAGGAAGAATGTTATTTCAGATGGAAAAAACGGATCATCCTTCTGAAAAAGTCCAGATAAGCAATTTTGAACTTTTCAACTCTTTTTTTTTTTTTTTTTTTTTAGATTTTATATTCATTTTTAAATTAATCAGAGGCAGAGAGGGTTGAATGAAGACCATGCCTTGTATGACACATGCTCCAATCCCCTTCATTTTTTAACAAACTTCTTTTTTTTTTTGCTTTGAGCAAAACTGTTGGACCAGCTCCAGAGTTTGGCCATTTCTGTCAATTACCTTGTGAGAAGGAATTGCAAAAAGCTGCCTTCTTCTCATGCTGCACAGGAGACTGTATCACAGCCTGGAAAACATTAGTATTTTTAAAGTTACTGCCTATCTTTTTCTTCCTGCTGCACCTTCCCGGGCTGTCCTAGCTGCCCGGCTCTGTGACAGAAAGCAGTGGCGTGCATGCATCTTCCTGCTCTCTGCTCTGTGGGTAAATGTGGGAGACGTTCATTTTGCAGCTCTAGTGCCAGATCATCATCATTCCTGTGAGCATCAGCACTGCTGGCATTCGTGCTTAAAGTCACCACTGCTGCAAGGGCTTTTAAAAAAATACTTGTATTTATATTTACTACTTGTTGCAAAGGGAGGGTCTGACCCCATTTACATGTAGGTTTTGCTGACTTCAGTGAAAATTATAGATGCCCTGGCAGCACTGTTAGACACTTTTTTTCTCCCTGGTAACTTTTTCTAGTCTGATAGGAGGCTGTGTGCAACAGGAAACAAGCGGTGCTATGTGAGCAGTTAGAAAGCAGGCCAGCAGCTGTGACTCACTGTATCAACTGACACTGGAGCTGTAGGTTACCAGTGTACTTGCAGCACTGGCTCCCAGAAGGTAAGAGAGCTGATAAATACTGTGTATGGGGTTTCCTGCTGAAATCCTCTCTTTCCAGCACTCTTCTAGAAACAAGTTTTGGGGGAGACATCTAGATGCAGACTCTGTCTGCATATGGGTTGGCTAAATATGCCCAGATGACCAAAATCTTCTGTCCTGGGACAGGCAAGACATACAATGAGTGGGCTGCCTGGTCTCATCAGCCAGTCAGCGGGATCGTCCTGCCTCTAGGCAGAATTTGTTCTGGCTTCTGTTGATGAGTCCTCCAGGGTGGAGCTCTGTGTAAAAGCTTCATCCGTTGTGCTAACCTGCTCTCAGAGCGCAGATGTGCGGCTGCCCATCCCGCCAGCATGATCTGATAAGAGCATGAGTTTAGGTCAGTTCCTGCATTCCTGGTGCCACTGCTGTTATCACCGACGTCAGAGGCAGTGTCTGGCTGTGGCACATGCTGTACCAAGTCTTTTGTGAGCCCTTTGCAAAGAGATGCAAAGTGTTTGTCCTTCTCTTCGATACTGCGCTGCAATCCTCATCTGCTGTGCTGCCGTGATACATGCGGCCAAGAAAAGATTTTCTGTAGTAAGGATTTTGTGATTTGCCTTGGATTTTGCTGATCTATCTATATCTGATCAAAACCTTTCTACTAGGAAATTGCACTTCAGCTGGTTTCACTGGGAGATAATGAAAAGCAAAATCTCATTCACAGCATTGCAGCCACTTACGGCTTCTGTCAGACAGCTGTGTAAGGACTTTGTCCTTGCTCAAATTGATGTCAAAACCTCATGGTCTTCTGTGAGGACAGGACAGGCACAGGCCTGCCCAAATTATCACTTGCAGGATGCGTGACTGTAAGACATCCATGGTCTGCCTGCAGCTGAGAGGCATCGGGCACTGTTGGCCTCACTCTGCATTGAAAGGCAGGAGGAGGCCAAGTGTCCCACCAAGGAGGATGCTTGGTGGGCTGAGACAGCGTGGCTGGACAGCCACCCTCTCCAGGCAGGCATAGAGCGGGCAAGACTGTGTGTCTTTGGGCTGGTGTGGTGCCAAGGTGAGAGGGGTGCCAGCACCAAATGGTGCGTGCCAGTGTCCCTGGGAGTTAGGGGGGCACAATGGCCACCTGCATTGCCACAAGGCACCAGGAGGTGCAGCCCAGTCTTAAGGTGAAACTGAGTGGTCCCAGCTAAGCTTCGGACTTGGGGACCTCACTGAAGAGTCAAGAGCTCATCAGTGTGCAGAGCCACAGAGCTTCTATGGGAAACTGGGATGTTATGCTTTGCGTAACAGTGAATTGCAATAAAAATTAATGCCAAGGATGGAATTAATTTTGCCTGAGTTAGTTATTGCCACAGAAAATTTGTTGTGTTTGTGGTACTCCATTGGCACTCAAAGGCTGAGGTATAATTAGGGTGATTACTTTTCTTGGATAGAAACAAGGGACTAGTGGACAACCAGATAGTAATTAGGAGCAATGACTTGAAACATGGTTAGGGAAACACATCTCTAGTATGCCCAGATGCATAATTTAATTATATTAAATTAAATTACTGAAAATGGTACATATTCCAACTTGAATATTTTTCAATGTAATTTACCGTTGATTTAAATCAGTTTGTAAAACTCTTTACAGTCTTTACATGTAGGACTCAAAATAATTTGCAGTCAGGGCTTAGCAAAATCTGTGCACTTCATGTTTCTGCAAACTATACAAATCTGTTTATACAAAGAAAATGTTTTTTCCGCTGTTGCATCTGAGGTAGGGATAAACATAATGCATTTCACAGGTTTTGAAAAACTGAAAGAAGCAGCATTTAATAAGAGAACTAGGTATTTCCTGGAACACGCACATTCCTGCTACTGAATATCTCAGTATACAAAATTCTTCATACAAACAAACCATATCCAGCTTTTGTCTTGTTTGAACCCTTCCAGAATGTTTCCAGTTTCCTGAAAATATAAAAGAAACATTCAGAGAAGATGGCTTAAGTCAGGTTAAAGTGATATTGTTACTTAGTTTTTCAAGCTTCAAAAAATGAGATGAGGTATTTGAAAGCTAATACATGCCATGAAGTGAAATCTCTTTTACCTGGATGTGGTTTCACTCCAAAGAGTGAAATGTCAGATAATGTCATCAATTCGTGTTAGTTTGCCCACCAATAAATGTGTTATGTCATAAAGCCTTCGTCATGCTTAAACAATTGAAAATTGCACATAGGCAGTCCTCACTAAATGTACAAAAGCAACTTCCAGGCGCTGCACAAATACTGTAAGATTCCAAAGATGAAGATTAGGACCGTTAAACAGTAACCAGTTTAACAGGTATTGTTTTAGAAGAATAATTGTTTCACCGTATAATCCTTTTGAAAGGCTTTGACCACCCACAACCACATACCGAGCAGCTCTGTGCTGCTCCACTGGGTCTTTCAGTTCCCACTCTGAGAGCCCAAGTGAACAAACAATCGAGTTTGCTCTTGGCACAAAGTGGGGCAGAGACTTTGGCTGGGGGACAGGAACGAGCAGCTGGGAGGTAGTGGGAGCCTCAGCCTCCAATGGCATAGAAACTTTCTCCAGCAGCAAATACACTTCAGGAAGTTCTTGCTCTCCCCTCACCCCTCCTGCAGGCATTTCCATCCCAAATCAACCATTTCTGTGGGCACGTTTTAAAGGAAGGGGTAAAAACCTCTGCCCATGGACTGAGGACTATAAGAAGGGTTGGGGTTTTTTTAAGTGTTCAAGGCCAGGTTGGATGGGGCTTTGAGCAACCAGGAATGCTGGGAGGTGTCCCTGCCCATGGCAAAGGAGTTGGAACTTGATGATCTTTAAGGTCTCTTCCAACCCATCCTATGATTCTATGATTCTATGAAATGCACTTTTCAAATTAGCTACAGTCTGTGCTTGAGAGGCCACATGTGTAATCCTAGTTGAGATGAGCACTGTGGGAACACACACCTCAACATCTCCAGGAGTAGCAAAATGAGAATTTTCCTGAAATTCTAAACCTTTTCTGGCTAATGAGGAAAAACAATTGAA
This sequence comes from Podargus strigoides, assembly GCA_028020825.1. Lineage (NCBI taxonomy): Eukaryota > Metazoa > Chordata > Aves > Caprimulgiformes > Podargidae > Podargus > Podargus strigoides. The sequence goes on along the minus strand of CM051628.1, from coordinate 24,309,821 downwards.
AACTTACACAACCAACATGATCAACAAGAAAATATTCCCATTTTTCGGTGATTTGATGGGTGTTACCTTTAATATTATCAGTCTCATAGTGTTTAAACCAGTTGATTGTCTTATCCTTTTTATATTTTGCATTTCCAAAAACTTCTGATGAAGCTTCGTAACTGAATTTAAAGTACTCAGGGAGATGCCAGATTATTTCCCTTTCAGCAATGTGCTAATGAAGCACTGTGTTTTATTGCTTCTGTGCTTTGAGACATGATGGGTCACAGAGAAAAGTGCTCATTTTCAGGCAAGTCTTAAATTGTTTTCTCAAAGAAAGAGAAGTTAATGTTGGTGGTATATGAAGCTTTTTGTCTTGATCATTTAGGATAGGAATGAGTCCTGGAAAACATTGCTATCAAATTTGTTTACAATGAATCTTATGGCCATCTGTACAAAGTTGTTTCTGTGCTTGTTACTGACAGGGTGATGCCCTTTCTTCTTTTGAGGTGTATCTTGATTTGCTGATGAGCTGTATCATTGCAGGCTGCATCCCCCATACGGAGATGTAAATCACCCAGCAGGTCACAAGTAATGTTAGGCTCCAGCTAGACCTTGCTCACTCAGTCTGTTCTGCAGCCTCAGGGAATGGGACCAATAGAACCTACATGTGCTGCAGCTTATTACTGATATACATCAACAATATAAAAATACAATCACCTTTAAATAACAACATGTTCAATTTATTGTCCTGGTTGGACTTGTTTTAGGTGAACAGGATGTGCTCCACCAATACTTTTCAGATTTACCTTTTGGTGGGTGAAGTTATTTCTGGTTAGAGTTTTAAAAGAAACGTAGAACCCTTTAGTTTTAAGATTTCTGCATAAATGCAAAGCACACAGGACTCGATTTCAAATTACAAAATGGATTAGGGAAATGAAACACACTTTAGCAAAGATGGCTCAGATTCAGTCACTTCAGAATCCACTGAGAAAATGAAGTCACAACACAGCCTGGAAAGACCTGTTGTTCCCAGGTCTTTGCCCCTCTGTCTGACTTCTTTTGTCTTCAGTTTGTAACTTCTGACAGAGTTTTCCATCTTGGTTCTCCTCTGAAAGTCTAAGTCAGTTCCTGTGTTATTCCTGGGCTCTAAAGCTCTCCTTTTCCAGTATTTTAAAAGATAACACCCAGCACAGCTGGGTTCAGCAAACCCGATGGTTGAAGTATATCAAAGCTCCCTCTGGGCTGGGGTTGCTCTGTGTTGGCAGCCTGTTAAGCCTGAATTAAAATTACCAGGTAATTCTGTACTAGACCTCATTCTCCAAAACTTGTCAGAGATGTGGTGACCTGTGTTGTTTAAAAGTATTCCTATAAAGTACTTTTTGTGTTCGAACATGGTAGAACCCACATGCAACAAGCGCTGGTTGGTCACAGGGGCACTAGATTGCCCTTCCAGAAGTTTGTCTTCATGGTATGCCACATCCCTGCACATGCAAAACCAGACACCTTGGGCTGGGTCCAATTTTAGGGGCAAAGTTTAACAAAAAATTTGTAACACCACATCCGCTCTTTTTATTTCAGAGGTGCCGTTCAGGGGAGAACGTAAAAGGCGAGGGTTTGAAGGATGGTTTTTGGTTGGTTTTAGTTTTGTGGTTAGTTTTGTTAAATGATGGTGCTTCTTCAGACTGGATTCTGAATCTGTTCAATTAGCAGGTATGGCTCAGTGCTTATCTTAACCATGCAGTAAATGAATGACAGACAGGACAAGTGGTCACCCTTAGTGTCACAAAAATAGAAAACCGTTGTAGCTTTAAGCCTGAGAAATTTTACAGGCTGAAGACAGGAAATTGTAACAGTAAGGTGCTCACCCTTATCTGTGCATTGCTGTATGGTTTTTAATTATGCAATCCCAGAAAGTTAAGCAGTATAATGTGGTGAATGCAGCTGTTTTACATGAACCTTCTACCTGCATTGCTCTGCTTCAGCAGTGTATCTTCAATAAGTATGACTTCTTTACTCTGACATTTTCACTTTTCCACTGGATATTTTGCATAATTCATGCATATTTAGTGCTTGGTGTCTGTTGAAACTGGGAGTCATTCTGCACAGAAGGCAATAGGGAAAGCAGAGAGCTGATTATGGAACCTCCACTGTCTGCCTGCAGAGGTTAGAGGTAACCCCAGAAAGGTAGTGTAGGACTGGGCTGAGCTGAGGGGTCCTGCCCTGCTGTCCAGGCAGAGCCAGTGAGGGCACACGTTCACTTGTCTCGGGGAAAAGTTCTTTCTTGTAGGACTTCAAACTTCACACAGTGTTGCCTGGGGATGTATTTATTGCCTTCTATAGAGGAAAAAGCTGAAGGGTGCTTGGGAATTTCCACTGAGAAGCAAGTATTAGTGACCCGTAATAGTTTCCCCAGCTCAGTTACTCTCAGCAGTGAATGCTGACAAAATCAGAATGATGACCTCCACAAACTGCCTTCAGAAATGATGACTATGTTACATTTACTGGCTTGGTTGCTTTGCTACCTCTTGAGGACCTGTGTTTTCAAGCTTGTCTTGGTAATCACTAGATACTTTAGGAAGAAATGAAAATGGAAATTTTCATTTGACTTCAAATGCTGAAGCTTTTCAGTGGAAAACCAAAAAGCACAAGGCTTGTGATAGAATTACAAAAGTTGTTAGTAGTGTACTCCAATACTTTTACTTAAGTTCTACCCACACACTACAGAAGTGCTAAAAAAATTGCATCAGATCCCCATGGATCTGCAGTCCTTGCTCATTCATCACCAACTCATCTGACTTGCACCTTGTAGCTAAATTTAACACCAGTCCCTCATGTTCTGTCATGAAACCGTACCGTTGTTTGCTTGTTGTTGATGTAAATCTTATTTATTATAACACAGAGAGATGCTGAAAATATTTTTGCTCAGGAGGTTTCTCATGGTGCTTTAAGTTGGATCATTATAGGCTGTGTTGGTAACATTTTTTTGATGGCTAGAGTTTGAATGGTTTATTTAGTGCGAAGGACTACCTCAAGTATGTGCTGTTGGTGCTTCCTATAATTGCTTGGTGTGCTTACTGGCTTCTATCTAGTTATATTAGCTATTTGGCAATTAACATACTTTTTATGTGAATTATGGAGTGCTGGAGCAGAGTGGGGTCCTTAAGTAGGATCCGAGTACATTATTTTTATGACCTCTATCTTTATCTTGTGTGGGAGAATGCAGCTATAGGTCCTTTACCTTCTAGAACTTCTAATATGTTTTTCTTTAGGATGTAGAATTTTAACAAGGAACTTAAGATAAAAATTTGGCAGCCAGCTATACTCTACTGAGAACTCCTTTCAATATTCCTTCTCTTCAGCAGACTCTTAATTTGCAAGTGTCCCAGTTCTGCCATGGGAGCACTTGCTACCTGTGAACACGACCAATCTTCGGGCTGCCAGAATGAAGCCTGAGTGGGATCACGTAGAGGAAAACTCTTGCAAGGCCAGAAGAGATCAGAAGTGGCAGATAAGACAGACAGGATCTTTTTAAGATGACTCAAACTGGGTTCTCATTCCACATGTAGAATGTGTTAAGAATATGAAACTGAGCATGAGCAATGCATTCATTGTGCTTCCCAAGTCTTTTCTGCAACGTTGCAGATAGGAAGAAGCGAGATGGCCTTTTTGGCCAAAATTGGATCAGGAGGGAGTTCAGGGTTTAATCTAGATTTGCACTCTACCAGACAATTTGGAAGTGAAGCCTTGATGTGCCTTGCTGCCCAGTTAGCAATGGAGGCAAGAATGCTTCTTTGCACCTCATTGACTGGTTTCCAGCTAGCAGCAATAGGATTCATATTTCATGCACATACTGCAAGCAAGCAAGGAAGTAGGTGCTGAACTTGAACAAATGTTCTGTGCACACTAGTGTGAAAGAGTGAAAATCATTTAGTGTTCCCATTTTTCTTATATGTATAATAAGAAAGGAATTGTAATTCATATACAGTGTCTCTTAAGTCAGTATTATGCTTAAAGAAATGCAGCTGGTGGTAGAGGCAGTATGTAATGGTATCCTTCAGTTGCATTTGAGGAGAAGAGGGAATTTTATAGGACTGACAACACAGAACTTTTCCTTATTTTGTCCTCTTTTAACTTAGGGGTTTTTTTTGTTCAGTTTTCTGATTTCCAGCCAGGAACACAAGCTAGAAGTAATACATACTAAGCTGTTGTTAAATTGCAATCTCTGTTTTCCTTCCATGGAATAATCTCTTTCAGAAATTCTGGAGCCCTCTTTCCCAGAACTTTCTGATTTCCATGATTTTTACCCAAAGTCTTAAAGATAAAAGGCTGCTGTAGCAAAAGTGACATGAATAAGCAAACTTGAGCATCAGTATGCAGAATGAGACAAGAAAGCCTTTATCATCTCTCATCTCAGAGGAGACAGGGACTATTCACCTTTCATTCTCTCCAACATCACTCAAGTTATATAATTTATGTCAGCACTTACACTGTACCATTCTCCCAAAAATTCATATGATTTTTTGCAGGCGAGGAGGCACTGCTCCAGCCACCTGCTGGCGTCCTCTGCCCAGGTTCCCTGGATTCCTCCCCTTGCCTATTGTCTTGTGCTCAGTTCCCCTGCCAGAGACCATCTCTCTGAGCTTTACCCAGCACCTGAATTCCTCTGCCAGCTCGCAGGTTCCCACCGCTTATTAAAGTCCATTCCTTTACTAACCCTCCATGTCATAGGATTCCCTTTTTCCTCAGCCATGGACTTCCTCCTCTCCCTTTGTCAGCCCCATTTCTTCCCAGCCCTGGGTGCTGCATGGAATGAGGCATGGCCTCAAGTTGTGCCAGGGCAGGTTTAGATTGGATATTAGGGGAAAATTTCTTCACTGAAAGGGTTCCCCAGCACTGGCACAGGCTGTCCAAGGCAGTGGAGGAATCCCCATCCCTGGAGGGATTTCAGAACCGTGTAGAAGTGGTGCTGAGGGACATGGGGTAGTGGTGACTTGGCAGTGCTGGGTTAATGGTTGGACTTGATGATCTTAGAGGTCTTTTTCAACCAAGGCTGTTCTGTGATTCAGAATAGAGTATGTCTCTGGGTGGTTTGTATTTTGGGAAGTAGCTGTTTCTCCCAGCTGTGATTCCTGTCTATGATCCTATTGCTGTCAAATGCTCCTGAAATTTAGCACAAGATTTGATCTAAAAATAAGAAATGTTTTCTAACAAAACAAAACTGAAGAACAACCAGGTTGCTTTAAAATGCTTTAAAAAAATAATTCACCAGGAATTTCTTAGCTCTTAGGTTCAGCTCTTGAGTGAAATGTAAAAGCTTGCCTTCATGAGAGCCAAAAGTAAATTTAAAATTGCCACCCAGACTTCCTGGCTAACAGACAGTCTTGAAGACAACTTTTTTTCCAAACCAGGAAGCCTAAGACATTTTTTTTCAAATCTAAAAGGAAAAAAATTCCTGCCAGCCTTTTGCACCAAAGCAGAAGTGACCTGATTTTCAGCTTCCATTTAAGTTGGTGTGTATTGCAAGAGTTTTATAACTTTGAAAATTTATTGACTGTTACTGAAATGCCTATATATGGGTTTAAATACCTGTTTTAAGGCACTCGGGTTAGAAAAGATTGGCCTTAAGCAATATAACCAGATGACCAGTTTCCTAGTTCCTCCTTGTGCCTTGGCTCAGGAAAGGAAAACACTTCCTCTTCCTTCTGAGGGCCCCAGACTTCCTGTGCCATCTATTTATACAATTGTTGTAATGAACCCCAAGTTAACCACTTCCTTGCCTGGCTTAGAATAGGCTTTACATCTTTTAAATCTCTCTTCACTTCATGTCTTTATACTCTGCTTGCAACTTCTCTTAAAGGTATGTTCAGAGCTGCTTCTCAGCAAACCCATATTTGGAGTATCTTTGTCAAGGTGTTCTGTTGGCCAGATGGCATTGCTTTGAGGTGATGAAGAGGAGGAGACTTAGGTTGGGGCCTGTTGGCCTTTTTACAGCAGATACAAAGGGAAGATTAGATCATCTCAGCCATACAAACACCTGTTGAAAAGTTTAGGTGGATGAATTTGGAAAGGGAATCACAAGATTTAACCAAAGACTAGTGATTAAAGGCTTTAGTTGTACCTTCTTGAAATGAAGAAGCCTATTCAAACAAGTTGTCACTAGTTGTGACAACTAGTACACTGTACAGCATTGTACAGTGAGTGTGAAGAAGATGGAAGGGAAATTGATAACTGGAAGGACCTGTGGAATTGAGGCAGTTTCTGGAGGACAGGAGACACCAAGACATCCTGTAGGAAAAGAGGTTTCCAGCCAAAAGGGCTGGAGTTGGAAGGACATGTGGAAGATCTGAGAGTCTGTGCTTTGGGATGCAGTTGAAATGGCTGGGCTGGTCATGACAAGCATGGTCGTGTTCAGTTTTACCAGTCTCCTTCAAGGAAATAGCAGGATCTGGACCAAGAGGCAGCAGGCAGATTTGCAGAGGGCTTCCTACAGTGACAGAGTTAGGGGTGGCAGGAGGCCTTGAGAGGTCTCAGAGCCTGGTGTTTGCCCTGTTTTCTGGCTGAAGCAGGATCAGGTGCTCACTAGCCAGCTGTGAGGAGCGACTGGGTGCTCTGCAGTGCAATGCCTGCAGGCACATGGACACACACTCTCCCTTGTGTAGCCTGACTTCACTGTCTCTGCCTGGCAAGGTTCCCTGAGATCCAATGTAAACCTTCTCTGCTGCAAAGCAAGCCAGCCACATCTGCTGTCCTCAGGAGACTTGCAGCACAGCTGGTTCCCATCTTCCTTATACGAGAATGTAAAACTTGTAAAACTGCTGCTCTGATGGCTCCAGGCTGTCCCCTTGCCAGATAATGCCAGTTCCTTTCTTCTGAGCTTTCCTTGTAAATCACATCTTCCAACTCTTCAGCCATCCTCATAATTTTTCCTTGGGGCTCTCTGTGGTGTTTTTACATGTTGTGCAAAAAGTGGTCCAGCAGTCCAGCTAAGGCCTTACAGCACCAAGTACAGCAGAGGAGTTTCTTCCTGCATCTCATGTGACCCTCCCATGAACAGATCTTAGAAAGACAGGCTTTTTCTGATGCAGTTTCCCACTGTAAAATTGCTACACGGTCTCTGATTCATTCCTCTCCAGATTCCTTTGTGCAATTCTGCTGTTTTACGGGCTGTTCCGTATATTGCATATGTTCACTAGGTGTTTCCTTTCTGTATGTTGTGGCTATCATCAGCACAAAGCTGAGGCACCGGCGGTGATGCTGGAGGAGTCACCCATGGAAGGAGAGCCTGCCCTCCTCGCCGCCCTGGTGTCCTGTGAGCTGTGTTTCTGGGGCTGTGCTGTGTTGCCGTGGAGATGACACTTCCCATCCCCATTTCTAATGACTTGAAACAATTCACTTTGCAGTTAAAACAAGATCTATCCTGTGATAACCCCGAGGAAATAGTGACTTACTAAACGAAGGTGGGGGCAGCGGGAAGTGGATGTCATCGTTGCGCTCTGCTCGGGTGGCTCCAGCTCGCTCTGCGCTGCCCTGTCCTCCTCTGTTTCGTTTGCAGTGCCCCGTTCTGTGTCTGCTCCCTGTCTCAAAAACCAGAGCAAGTTTGCATAAAGTTTAGGCCCTGTTTTGCCTCGCTCCTCTCATCCAGTGTGGTTGTCTTGAGGACATTTATTCAGCGTGCACCACCAGGCCAGTTTTGGCTAACACGCTCTGCAACCAGATGCAGACCAACTCAATACCAGTATTTTACTATCCAGAACTGCTTTTACTTCCCAACCTATAAACCTTTGCCACAAGTTCAAGTGTGAAGAAAGCACATGTCCCGCCTATGTGCTGCTTTCCTTGCTTGCTGGCAGTGAAAATTGTTTGACCAGCCTTCAGGTAGGTCATCTAGCAACCTGAGTGCTAGCGGCAACGTTACTGAACCAGGTTTTCTGTGTTCAACTGATGCTACTCAGGCATCATCCCTGCAGTCCTGGGCAGTGCTGGGCTGGGAACACGCTGCAGCCTGCGGGATGGTCCTATTGCCCTATGGCTGGTAGCAAAGTTATGGGCTGCTGGATTTGGTGGGGCTCAATCATCACTGGTGGTATCTGCCTTGCAGTTGTGTGTCAAACAACGTGACTAACGCCTGCCATGCAGGCTTTGTTCTCATCCTTTCCCCAAGGGGAGAAGCAAGCACAGCGAGGTCTTGCTTTTACTGTTCTCCCAATTCAAATTTTCAATTCAAAATCCAAAATTCAATTTTGCTGTGCCTCTGTGCAAAGCAGCATGCCCTGCTCTCTGAGGGGGAGTGGGGCAATTTGGGGGGTGCCTTGAATGGGAAGGAGCTCATTTCATGGTGCAGGCAAACAGGCAGAGAGGGCTGTTGGGCACTGCTTTGTGCTGGAGGGGCACAGCCCTTCCCGCACGCTTCCTCTGTTGAAGTCCTTGCAAATAATAACAACAATTCTAATACAAAAGAAAATGAGTGAGGATAATCCAGCGATCTTTGCTTTCAGACTCTTGTGGTAGCAAAGCTGGTGTGTAGTGAGGCAGTGCCACTGCTGTGGCTTTTGTGGCTCAGGGGAGAGCCCTTGAGCTCCCCCACCCTGAGTGGGTGCTGAGCAGGTTTGAGGCTCCCCCATCCTTCCGTCTGTGCTTGGCCACTGCTGGTCAGAGCTCCCAGCCCCACCAGTTCCCCGTTTCCTTATTGCAGCTCTCTCTGTGCAGCTGGTTGGGACACATGTTTAGCTCCCTGCTGAATTCTGTCTTAAAATATGAAAACACCATCCTTTAATTTTAATGTGTGCTGTGAGGAGTTGGTCCTTTTTATCCAGAATGGACTTGGGGAAGGTGGGCTGTCAGAGGAGCTGACAGATGGAATCTGCCTCTCTTTGGGAATGAGCAGCTGGATTCAGATACGTGCAAAGCCCCACTCCTCCACGTGGCCACAAGTGTCAGTTCTTGAGAGAGGAGATGGTGGGGTTCATCTCGAAAGGTGGCTGGTGGTGGTGGGCTGGCTGCCTGATCAGCCAGCTGAGCTCCCAGGGTAGAAGGTGTACAGAATGGTGGAGCCTCTCTGTGCGTGCATCCAGCTAGCCTGCACGTGAGCCAGGGCTTGTGGCTGCTCTGGGGAATTTGAGCTGGCCCACAGGCTTCAGTCCACTCTTGAAATGCAGTACAATGAGTTAGAGGAAGGAGGGCTGTTACAAAATGCTGCTGCTTCTGGTTACCGCAGAGACCAGGACGGTTTCAGAGACTGAACTATCCTTGGCAGCAAAAAGTGCTAATTCAGCCTTTCCTCCCACTTGCATCAAGGCTCCATTTGGCCTGAAAAGAGCTGTGCAGGGCAGTCTGACTTCTTGCAGGCGCTCTGGGAGAGCAGGAGCAGAGAGGCAAAGCAAGGCTGGGAAGACAGTGTTTGGGCACTGGAGTGGGAGGGCTGCTGTGCAGGGGTGGGATGGAGGGCTGCAGGGATGGTCATCAGTCAGGGGGTTCTGGGGAAGTGGGCAGACAGCGAGGCCTTTGGAAAGTGAAGTAGGAGTGTGAAGATGACTGTGGAAAGAGGAGGAACAGGGTAGGCTGCAGTAATTCAAGAGGTGGGAGAGAGCACTGATGGCAAAGCTTATCTCCTGCAAAAATACGCAGCTGGCAAACCCTGACCATTCTGTTTACCTTCGATGCGTTTTAGGGTCTGCATGTGCACTCTGATGGGGCTGATGCCTTTTTCCAGGTGCTCTTTGGGGTAGCTAAGGGCAAAGTAAACCATCACAAGCCTCACCTCTCATGAGCTCCAGCCCATCTGGAGGGTGCTGCCGGTGGTGGGCAGGAGGCAGTCCAGGCAGATTAAACCCAGAGGATGAACATTGCCATGGGCTGGGCAAGAAGGCTGAGTGTGCTGCCATCCTGCAGTCAGTGCTGCTAACAGTGCACTCTGGGCTGCCAGGGGCACTGCTGGTCACAGCTGCACAAATAGTCACAAAAATGGGGATTTTGGAGCAGAGGAAGATACTGCAGGGAAAATGAACAGAGAAACATGGAAGCAACTGGCTGAACTATTCCAGGCCTATCCCAGCACAGCACTGTGACGTCAGGATCCTTTCATATGATGGATTAGAGCTGAGTGCTTTTTTTCCATGACCTTTTTTTCCTGATTCCCAGCCTTCACAGGTGGCATCAAGAAGCAGAAGAGTCTGGGAGGACCAAGACATTATTTGCATTAATTGGTGTAAATCAGAAGTCATTCTGATTATGATGAGTTTGTGCTGCTCTAGCAGAGCAGTATCTGGCCTAAGCTGTTACAGTCCTGTGAAGTTTTAACCAGTGATTTGTTTCAACACCTCTGGCCTCACAAAAATATATTCCAGTGTTTGCTCAAGCACTGCATTCATGCTGAATGCGATGTTTTCCAGTGTACCTGAATAATAAATCTTGATAAATGCAGGAACTCCTGGGAGACAGAAAAGGAGGCTATACAGGCAGAGCTCTCAGAAACATCATACGTATTTGTTATGAAAATGTGTTTTGCTGTGCCTTTAAAGACATGCAGGTGTAGTTAAAAATGAAAGATATTTTTGATGGCAAGCCTGAGGGCACTGGAGGCTTCAATTGTGGTTCAGTGTTGAAAGCACTGTCCTAATTTCTGGCCTGAGATTTTATTCTTTAGGAAAATTTAAAAGAAATCTTGTTGTTGCTAGGACTCACTGAAGACATTTTCCTGTGTTCTGCTCGCTGTGGCTTGTGCTAGCATTTCTCCTGTTTAATCTCTTGGTTTTGCTACATTTGCCTTTTAAACAAAACAGTTCACAGATAATAAGAAACTGGCCAAGCACAAATGGCAGGTAAATAAGCTTGTTCAAACTTGTATTAAAGCACTGTGTATGTTAAGTTTTACAGCCAATAATTGCAATCCGAAAAGAAATTAAAACATCCTGCCTGTTAGTCAGAGGCAGAATGTCTAAAGCGTGGCTGCGTAACAAGTTATTTCAAATTGGAAGCAAAGTTTAAGTTGTTATTAACTAACCATGTTTCCTGTGCAAAATCTAGCTTTGTGCACGTAAAATAGAATCACAGAATGGTTTGGGTTGGAAGGGACCTCAAAGCTCATCTCGTTCCAACCCCTGCCACGGGCAGGGACACCTCCCACCAGCCCAGGTTGCTCCAAGCCCCATCCAGCCTGGCCTGGAACACTGCCAGGGAGGGGGCAGCCACAGCTTCTCTGGGCAACCTGGGCCAGTGTCTCAGCACCCTCATGGTAAAGAATTTCTTCCTAATATCTAGTCTAAATCTCCCCTCTTCCAGTTTAAAGCCATTACCCCTCGTCCTATCACTACATGCCCTTGTGAAAAAGTCCCTCTTCAGCTTTCTTTTAGCCCCTTCAGGTACTGAGAAGGCTCTGGGGAGACCTTAGAGCACCTTCCTTCTCCAGGCTGAACAACCCCAGCTCCCTCAGCCTGTCTCCATAGTGCAAGTCAAGCCTGCCATTGCCTACTGCTGCTGTATCTCCAGATGGGAACAGTTCCCAGTGTTGCTCTTTTACGTCAAGAACAACAGACTGGTGGGGCTGGAAAACTTCTGCTCGGCACCATTCTGCCCCTGCTCCTTGATGTTTTGCTGTACCTGTAGACAGGGCCTTCTTGGGTTGGTAACTCTGGGAAAACCTCTCATCCAGAAAGAGAGCACCCCTCGAGTGGTCAGAGCTTCTGTTACATGTTGCTGTTGCCTTCGGTTTGGATGGTACTTAAGTGCAGTTCTGGAGGTAATGCAGAGCTCATTCTTTTGGTCAGGAGGTCTGTACTGAGCCATGACAAATTATTTCTCTGTCCTTGGTAGGACCCTTGGTTGTGCAATGGGGCAGAGCTGCAGGGGTGGTGGATCCTAGTGAATCCAGCAGTTTCACCATTCACGCTGCTGCACAGATATGATTGCTCTGAAGCTTTCTCTCTGAAGCCCTCTAAAACCTTATCCCTGTGTCTGCCCTCTGCAAGTATCCATTTCCTGAGATTAGTGGCCAGGGCTGTGCTGGAAACAGGTTTAGTCACAGTTAAAATTCAGCTGGCAAGCTTGGTGTCATGCCTGATGCATTCACGGTCCTAGCTGTGTCCTCAGCCTCCGCTTTCTAAATCTTCATCTGGGCATTTTTTTCTGTCACAGTACCTTGCTGGCTTGTTTCATCTGAACCTAGTTCTGAGCCTTTGAATCCTGGAAGAGATGCCAGTGTCTAGATTTAGACATGTTTATCTTGTGATTTCACAGAAAAATTCTTCCTGGATACCATAAAATATAACATAGTCCAGGGGTTTTGTGCTCAGTAAAAGAGGGAATGCAAAAAATAATCCGTGAGAATTCTTTGTTTTTAAAGTCTTCTTTTGCTTTGAAGCCAAGCACACAGAATCAAATGAGAGCCCTTCCATTTGGCTTCAGTGAATCTTTGAGGTTGCCATTTTTGCTGACACTGGCTGGAACGTGTGTGCCTATCTGTTTCTGTTTGTACTGCAGGAGTTGTTCTGCACAGAGCCTGTGGTCAGATGGGCAGTGAGAGCTGGGCTGGCTTTCTCTGGACAGCAGGAGTGGGTTTTTCTCTCTCTATGACTTTGTTTTTCCTTCTGTGAGGAGCAGTGTTTCTGTGGTAGGAAATCCCAGACCATGACAGCCTCTGTGTTTTGTTTCAGGCATCAGAGGGTGTTCCCGTGAAGTATTTCGAGAACTTGGAGGAACTGATAGAATTTTACAAGAAGGAGAACATGGGTCTGGTATGGCACCTCAAATATCCAGTGCCACGGGAAGAAGAGGAGGCTGCGGATGAACCGGAGGAGGATGCTGGTAAGGAACCCATGACATGACTTGGTGATGCAGACCCTTGACACTTACTCTGTACTGGAGATATGCAGTGCAGGGAGCAGGATTAGAGCATGTCATGCAATAAAATGGAGCAGAGCATAGAGAGACCTGAGCAGGCAAGACCTTGAGGCAGTGAGTCATCATGTCTCTGGGGTGGTACCGCGTCTGGAGCACCATTTTAGCTCGTCTGAGGGAACACTCTCTGCAGAAGTATATTGTATCGGGTGCAGGGCTGACTAATCCATTGTCCTTCATCTGGACTCAAGCTGGTTTATGTCCAGCCACCTCACATGTCTCTGCACCCCTCTCCCTGCACTGCATCTGTAGGGCCACTGTCTCAGCAGCAGAGATGCTCCCCTAGAGACCTGGAGAACGTCTCTCTGCAGTGCCATGCATCTGCAGCTGCTGTGGATCTTGGGTCATCCGAAACTCAGGCCCCCTTTTCTGCTCTGATCTAGAGGATGTCTCTGACAGTCATAACCAGAGGGCATAGATCCCACAGTGGCAGACAATCTAACTCTATGCATAGAGGCAGATGTATGATGAAGAGGTGTGATTGGCATCATGCCAACTACTTTATATAAAAATGTCACTGTGGGTTCCTGACACTCACTGGTCTTGGATCATTCCTTGGATTTTTCCTGGATCATCTCTTGGATCTGTCATTGTTCTCCTGAGCCCCAGGGGAAGGTCATGCCCACAGAGCCATCCTTCCTGTCCTTTCTGATGTCTGTCCGGAAATGATGAGCATTACAATAAAACTTGTCTGAAGGACACAGTCCTGTGACAGACAGACAGGCATGTGCACTAAAGCAGACTGATGTGTCTGTGTACATTTATGCAATCCAGAGGATCTCTAATAGGAGCTGGAAGATTTTGGTGTGCAATTCTCATGAAGAAACAGAACAGAATTATGCAAAGCTGCTCAGGAAAGATGTTCCTGTTTTTTGGCCAGCTGCACTGAGTCTCCAGCTCTCAGGGCGGGGGAGGGAACCACAGCAAAAGTTATACACAGAGAGGCAAGCAGCAGGAATGAAGTTCTAGCCAAGACTAAGAGCCTTCAGATGAAGAGATATGAGCACCAGGGCTGGGATGTTCATGTACAGAATTTAATTTTGTTAAGGCACTTTGGTGCCATCATGCTGGAGCCGTGCAGGGCCTATAGATGTCTGGCCATCTTACATGTAGAATTGCAGAGGCAGAATACAAGGACCCAGATACCCTGCAGATGGCATCCAACTGTGCCATTCCTGAGTGTTGCAGTGGCTGTGTGAATCATAGCTTCTACCCAGGAGCAATGGATCAGTTTTGGGTACCTTTTTGTAATGAAAATTTCACCATTAGGAAATAACCAACCAAAACCTCACAACTCAACCAGCTATGTATGACAGGTGTACCAAAGTTTTGGAGCAATTGGTACAGAAAGGAAGGCAACCATGGTTGGGATAATGGAGATGAACCTGCTCTTCTGCCAAGAGAGGGAGGTATGCTGAACAGCAGGATGACAGAGCAGGAAAACCTTTTGTGCTTCCAACTTGATGTCCACAAGACAAGGCAGGATACTTAGCCCCTCTGTGTTGGATTTTGGGGTCTATTTTCTCCATCTGTGCTTGCTTACTTTAGCTGTTCACTTCTTTCCATTAGCAGCTTCTAGTGCTCTTTCCATCATGCCCCTCCATCCATTCTGCCCCAGTAGCAGTTCTCCATGATAATGGTATGGATGAGGTACAGGTATGTTCTCTAAGTGTTATATTCAAATTAACTAATGAACCTTCATAGCTGCTGTGCAGACAGGAGAGTCAGACTGACTTGGCAGAGGTCCAAGCCTGGCAGTTCAGCCTGCTGGTCTCACACCACTGACATCCCTGAGAACAGGGCTGGGCCAGTAGCAAGCCCTGAGCTTTCCAGCTGTGGAATCAGAGGCCCTTCAGAAGGGGTGATTTCAGCAGTGACTGCCCCAGGGGTGCAGACTCTGCCCTGCCTGTGGGTGAGGGGGAGGAGGTTAAATTGCCAAGCTGGGATGACTGTGCCTTTGCTTCCTCCTTGCCAGACATGGTACCCACGCCTCCTATCCTGCCCCCACGCAACATCCTCATGACATTGTCAAGCAGCGAGATGAAGGAGGTATCTTCTCTCCCTGAAAACTCCAGGGTGGCAGACGTTAATAAACTGTCCCTTTCTGAGACACTACTCCAGCGACTGCAGTACCAGGACACAAGCAGGTGAGGATGGCAAGTCACAGGGCTGCAGAATCAGCCTTCATCCCAGCTCTGAGCTTGCTGGGGTGCTCTGTTTGGGACAGCTGAGGACCTATTTGAGTCAGCCAAACTACTCCTCATTTATACTACAAAGGAAGAACAGAATCAGATCTACATTGCTTGGCTACTTGTTACAGTCTAGCTGTCATCTAGAAAAAAATACTTTTCTGGATTATTAAAATCACCAATAGACTTTCTCCACTGAGGTATAGTTCTCTAATATAAGTATAGTATCTCAGAGAACTCAGTGTATTACTTGCATGGCTAAACTACAGATTATATCAAAAAGCACCAGCCAGTCCTCCAAAACCATAAACTGGTGTGTGGGTTTCCAGGTACTCATACAGATTTACTCCACCTACAGGTCTGACTCGTATTGTCCCATGTGCTAGCTGTGTCAAATCTGGACATCCACTGAAGCCTTAGAGGAAGCGACATGACATTTAATGACCAGATCTGCAAAGTTTAAAAATCAATTAAAAATAAGATCAGAAAGCATGCATGCCTGTTGGCAGGGCAGTGGGAGACTGTAAGCAAACAGTGGTTGTGCGTGGTCTGTTGTGGCCCAGTAGCAGCTGGCTGACTGAAGGAAACCCAGTTTTGGTCAGCTGCCTGCATCATTTAATCTGCTAAGCAGCCAGCTGGGACTTTCTGCATTTGTCAGGGCATAAGACAGCACTTGCAGTCTGCCTGGTTCATCCTTCCTTATGTTGCTGGGGTCCAGGCACCACAGAGACAGGGAAGAGGGAGCAACCTGTACAGCTCTGTGTTCCTAGCCCCCTGCCACCCACCAAGACTGTTTTGGACTGTTTGGAATAAAACCTTCAAAACAGGACTTGGTGAGGTGAAAGGGAGTCTCCATCTCCCCAGAGCCCCTGAGCTGCTGACTATCAGGGACCTCACAGCAGCCTGGCTTTGTCTGCCAAGGCTAATGATCCCACCATGCCTTTGGCACAGCCAGGCATTGCAAGACTTTAATGGTTGGACTCGATGATCTAAAGGTCTTTTCCATCCTAGGTGATTCTGTGATTCTGTGACTTCCCCTGGCACGGTAGCTCAGCAGTCAGGGAGGAGAGATTTGGGGTGGGGAAGTATGAAGAGGAGAAGGTGTCTGCAGTGTAGTGGGGGACCCATGGTTTAATTCCGAGAACTGCATATTTACACTGAAATCCAAGGCAAACTGTCCCCCATCTGTCTGTTCTGGCAGTGGAAGTTTAGAAAGCTAATAAAGCTGTCTGGTATTTGGGAGCAGCAGGAAGAGCTGGCTTTTCACCTGTCTGTTTCTTTTGCAGTGTCTCCGATGAGCATCTTAAACTCATCCAGGATTACCTGCGAGTTCACATTATCAGTGACTTTGAGTTGGTGCAGACAGGCTCAAGCAGTCTTCCTCAACTGAAGAAACTACTAGCAGTTCTTTGCAAAGGACTCTTCAGGTAACTAGAGGCTGGTTTTCACAGAGATCACAGGATAATGGTGTAACATTGTAGTCTAACGTGGCTTCCACGTGCATGCACTCAGAACCTGCATTTCTAGTATAGGAAATTGGCTTACCCTCAAGAATATTATATTTAGATCTCATGACCCGTGATTCTGGTCCAAAGATGTGAAATCTATATAAAAGACACAGCTCTGACAGTGAAGTTTCCCTGTAGGCGGTTTCAGGCAGTGAAGTATTATTTTTTATGCTTTGTTTGGAAAGAAACAAAACAAAAAAATGCACTAACCGATTAACTGCATAATTTGGTAATGCATAAATGACACCCACAGAATTGTCAAGCACAAGTCGTTTATGGAAACAAGCACATATTGGTGTATAGCTGTTTTAAACACTGATTTTCCTTCCCACTAATGCACTGTGAACCTGGAGTGATTCCACTGATGTCAGTAAAGTCCAGCTCAAATGAAATGAGAAACAAGCCTAGTCTCTACAAATTTTACCTTTCCTACTTATAGACCTTCCAGGTCCCAAATAGGAAAACTCTGATAGAGAACTAAAACCTTGTGGAGTTCCCTGTTTCTCTGGTGGAAGGATGTGATTTCCCCCCTTGCTGCTTGTAAGCAAATGAGGAGATCTTAGAGCACTCTATGGCAGAGGGCACATACTTCCACACTTGTATCTTTGGCTTGCAATATCCTTCTTTCCAGTGTATCTAGAAGTGAGGCTGGCAGTGCTACTGGCCAGGTCTTGTATGCCTAGAGCTCACCAAGGCAGGAGAAAGGGCTAAAATGAGGTGTGGATACTGCTGATTTGCTTAGCTCTAACTTATGGAAGGAAGGCAGGAAGGGAGTGAGGTGCTCAGCTGCTTGGGACCACCATTAAGTCCTCTGAAGCAGTGGGCACTGTGCACGGTTTAGCAGGCAAAGGGGGAGGAATATGCAGCCCTGCTCCTTCTGCCAGAAGCCAGCAGCTCACAGACGAGCCCCTGGCAGGACTGAGGGTAGGGTGTGAAAGAGCTGCCCTTCTTCTTCTGTGCCCTGCTTGAGGGTTTTGCTTCTCTACACCCACAGAGGGGGAGACCCAGGTGGCTAGCTAAGAATAAACCTGAAGAATGGAAACTAAAATCTAATGAAATCACAAGTGAGAGTTTTGTGTTACTAAAATACCTCCGGTACTGCTGTTCTGATGATGGCTGGCTTTTTCCATTTCCAACTTCTTCTTCTACTTCACCTTATCACAGAATCACAGAATGTGAGGGACTGGAAGGGACCTCCAAAGATCATCCAGTCCAACACCCCTGCTAGAGCAGGATCCTAGAGCAGATCACACAGGAACACATCTAGACAGGTTTTAAATGTCTCCAGAGACGGAGACTCCACCACCTCTCTGGGCAGTTCCAGTGCTCTGTTACCCTCACAGTAAAGAAGTGTTTCCTTATGTTACAATTGAACCTCCTGTGTTCCAGTTTGTGCCCATTGCCCCTTGTCCTGTCACTGGACACCACCGAGAAGAGTCTGGCCCTGTCTTCCTGACGCCACCCTTGAGATATTGATAAGCATTAATGAGATCTCCCCTCAGCCTCCTCTTCTCCAAGTTAAACAGACCCAGCTCCCTCAGCCTCTCCTCAGATGGGAGATGCTCCAATCCCTTCATCATCTCAGTGGTCCTGCGCTGGACTCTTTCCAGTAGCTCCATGTCCCTCTGGAACTGGGGAGCCCAGAACTGGACACAGCACTCCAGATGAGGCCTCATCAGGGCAGAGGGGGAGGAGAACCTCCCTTGACCTGCTGGCCACACTCCTCTTCATGCACCCCAGGACACCATTGGCCTTCTTGGCCACGAGGGCACATTGCTGGCTCATGGTCAGCCTGTTGTCCACCAGGACTCTCGTATTTCACAACCCTTGTCCTCATAAATGTGCATGGGATGGCAAGAAAGGAGATGCAACAGGTCCACAATCCTCGTAAGAGCCAGGACACCTTTTACATTTCCAGATTTTCTGTCGGTTTTGTGGTGACTGGACTTTGCAAAGCGTCAACCTAGAACAGAGCTGGGTGAGTTCTTCTGCTGGTGGAAGCCTGCTGAGCTCAGGGGCACTGCACCACTGCAAACACAGCAAAGGGCAAGCTGCCTGCCCTCTGCCCCTCTAGTAGGCAGGTAGCTATGGAAATGTACGTCCTCATGCAGTTCTTCCCCCCACTTCCCCAGCATATTTTCC
This sequence comes from Podargus strigoides, assembly GCA_028020825.1. Taxonomy (NCBI): domain Eukaryota; kingdom Metazoa; phylum Chordata; class Aves; order Caprimulgiformes; family Podargidae; genus Podargus; species Podargus strigoides. Next base: position 24,291,109 of record CM051628.1, on the reverse strand, counting down.
CTACACCTGCATTATTTTAGTTAGATGGAGCTGCCTACTCAGGTTTTTTTGTGAGGGTACAGGCTGTTTTCAGTCTCAGATCTCCCTGAGGAATCTCTCCCCTGCTATTTGAGTTGTCCCATGAATTCCTGCAATCCAACCAAACTATTTGCTTACCTTCAGCTGGCTAATACTCAGATGCTTGAGTATCATCTTGTATTTGCCGTCTTAATCTCCGAGGTTATCTCAAGTTTTAGCTTATGTCCCTTATCAGCCTTCTGAACTCAAATGTAATCAGTGGTATTACCTAAATTTATTTTTTATTTACCTCAGCTTTCTTCAGCTGTGCAGGGATTCCAGCTGAATATGCAGGCTGCTTCTCAGTGCCTGTGGCCTCTTTTTCTTAATAATGTTCAATTCAATTATTTTCACGATATTTGAGAATAGGTTAAAAAGCCAAACAACAGGAAGAAATATTAATTGGCACAGCTTGAGTTCTTTCACTGGAGTTGAAGCTCCTTTGAATTTCCTGGCACTGCCGAGGGCTAAGGGTGTGCAAGCAGACACTGGCTGTGGCTGAGCTGACTGTGGCTGTTTGTGAGCTACCACTGGTTTGCTGTGAATCTGAGGTTTTTGCGATGCTGTTTTCTGGCTGCTTCCAACCTCCCAGAGCCTACCTGGGCCATCTTTCAGGGTCACTCTGTTGTGGTTGAACCCCAGCCAACAGCTAAGCCCCACATAGGCGCTCGCTGACTTCCCCCCAGGTGGGATGGGGGTGAGAATCAGAAGGGTAAAAGTGAGAAAACTCGTGGTTTGAGACAAAGATGGTTTAACAGGTAAAGCAAGAGCAATGTGTTCAATGTGTGCAAGCACACTGCCATTGCTGTGAAAAATGAGCATCCCGCTGCCCTTTGGCTGACTCACTTCTGTGTTTTGATACTGGGCTCTGGGTGAGCAGTGACTGCCAATGTTAGCAAGGCAGAGGGGATACGGGAGCTGCTCAGTGGTTAGGAGAAGAAAAGAGCTTATAGTGATCCATGGGTTGGGAGAGGGGTTGGGCCAGCTGTTTGTTGCAGTTCGTGTATTATCCATGGACAGGTGTGGGATTCATTTCTGACCAAGGAGCTCAAGCTCAGCTGGGCCACAGCAGACCAGGAGTGCAAAGCTTGTGATCTCTTCCCCTCACCCTCCTCACCACTGATCCCTGATTAATTCAGCAGGGACCAGAACCCAGCATGCACTAGAGACATTGAAAGCTGGTTTTAACCCTGTTGGAAGCTCCTACTACCTTCTAGGGCTAGCTATGGCCAAGGGGTTCAGGACAGCCATGGCACATCATCTTATCAAAGCCCAAGGGACCACGGGGCAACCGCTGTTGAGAGAGGCTGTTCACTTTGGCAGCTCATATCCTAAAAATGAAACAAAACAGAGACTTGTGAGGCTGATGGGTGCTTTTGTGAAACATTCAGTGCTAAAACAAATTGGCCTACAAGGGCCTACAATTCCTTAGTCATGGGCTGGGAAGCTGATTCCTGGAGAGCTTGGTGCCAGTGCAGCAAAGAGTGGGGACTACCCGTGTGAGTGGACTTTGTTCAGTTCCTTGCCAGCTTTAAGTGAAAACCACTAGGAGTGGCCTGTTCAGCCTGCTTCTGTCTGAAGCCATCATTTGGTCATCAGTCACTGCTCTGCATGCTCCTGTTTATTCTCCCTCACTGGATAATTTCCATATGGAGCTTTTTAAGGCAACTTTTCAAGCAGTTGTGATACCAACACTTGTGCAATCCTATGTGGATACACGGGTTTCTGACACTTCAATGAAGATCACTACTTACATTTCTTTTATACTACCAAGAGAAGAAAACAAAATGAGTTATAAGTGCAATTAAAACCACTTTGTGGTTTTGTTGAGTTTGAACATTTGCAGATGCTCTTCCCCCATCCTGACACGCGTGCTACACGTCGCACTGTACAATAAACAGAGGGCCGCTTTCCCCATGAGAAATCATTTCTGAACTGCTTCAAGCAGCTGCTGCTCTGGGTTTTTTTGAGAGATGGCCTACATGTCCTGCACTCTTGGTCACAGTAAATATCCTTTCATTTCTAAACTGAACTTCACCCAGTGCTCCTGTAGCTGCCTGCAGCCTCCTGGGGCCTGACTCCACGGCCACAGAAATCAATGGGAGTCTTGGGCTTGGGGCCAGAGCCTTTTGCAGTGACACTGGCCCTAGGTGATCCAAAGCTGAACAGCGGTGTTGGAGGACCATGTTTAGCAAATCCAGATTCCTACAAGTGTCTAGTAATCCTGTGTGCCCCACAGCAAGTATTTCAGACTGAAATATCAAACATCAGTGCTTAGTTTAGACCATTAATCATCCACGGTTTGGTACCTAAACAAGTATCTTCTCTTCAGACAGGCATACTTTCACTTTGGAGCACTTTCCCCAACAAACAGGGAGTAAAATCCGGTCCATTCAGGCTTTGGAAAGTGAGGGAAATCATTAATATCCACTGTTGACTAGGCACAATGTGAGCATCCTAGCACTGCTCCCCACCATCACCTTCCTTTTGACCTGTGCTCCCTGGCTGCTCTTTCCGTGATAAGTCTTGTCATTATCGGAGCACGGCTTCTGTGCCAAATTCATACAACAGCATTTTGACAAATGAGCATCCTGTGGAATCTAATTGGGAAATGCTGGAGAAATCTCCAACTATTAACCCATGAATGGTTCCTGCTCAAGAGATTAAAGGCTGGCTCTTCCACCTCCTCACTGTGCTCGGCCCCTCTTGTCACGCAAGCTGAAAAATCTAAAAATTAGTTTCCTTTTTGTCCAGTGTCCCCAGCATCCTGCACCAGGCTCAGTGGCTGCGCGGGGACTGTGCAAACCCAAGGTGCTTCTGCCACTGGGGCAGTCCCAGGCACCAAACTTTGCAGGGCTTTGAGATTTTTGAGTGTGCCTTGATCTGTGAGTTGACATAGTTGGGTTCATGCTGGTTTTACACAGTGTTCTCTGGTTTGACCCAGACTGGGACATCTTTCTAGGGAGATTTAAGAAGTTGCCACCTCCAAAACAAAACCTGAGGAACAGCCAGTGTGCCCATGCCTCAGCCATTGCAAGGCAAAGTCCACTGCCTAGCTCTGAGCTGCCTTCATTGGCAGTGTCACTAAGGCAGCTGAGAAATGCTGTCATCGCCCATCCCACCAACTCAGAGGACAAGAGCACGATGCATGGCAAGAGTGTGAATGTGTGCCCATAGTCTTTGCTGTGTGACTTTGTCCAAAGTGATCCAGGGACCCGACCGCAGCCTTAGACCTCTGTCATGTCTCTGTTCCCAGTGAAGCCTCTAGGACTCTTCCATCTCTGGAATCCATCCAGAAGGTGTTTGAGCAGCAGCTGCACCCTGGTATCCACCAGCGCTCACAAGTAAGTTGGCTGGAAGGTGGGAAAAGGAGAGGGAGGAGCAGGGGTGGCTGTCAGCACGGGGGAGGGAAGGGTTCTGGTTGCACAGCAATGACCGGTGGGGTTCAGGTGACCAGTTACCACTTCTGTTCTCTCTAGCCTCTTTCTGACTGCAGTGCAGAGGGCACACAGTGAGTTTTTATCCCCACAGTTTCACTTACCCCATAGTCCTCTCTGCCTGTTCTCCCTTCCTGCCCCAGAGGAAAGTGCAGCGAACTGCCCGAGGACTTCCACTCCCCATCCTGCCTCAGCCGGTAGGCTAGGACTGCACACTTCTTCTTCCATAAACTTCACTCCAGGATATTTCACTGCCAAATCCTTCCTTCCCTCAGCCCACTTAAGTCCCATGACCTTCCTCTCTGTGCCAATAGCCCAGAAACTCAAAAGTCCGGGACTTTTGTATGTTGAGCCCTGGACCTGGTCATGCAAACCTGTCCCCAGAAGCAAGCTGACTCCCTTGCATGCCCAGCTGCCTCTAGCCCATGGACAAGGTTTGCAGATTTGTCCTTCCACGCTCCCACACTTCTGCATGTTCAGCCAAACTCTGTGTTCTTGTGCTGCCTGTTATGGATTAGAGTGGCAGAGGCACAAGTGCTGCTCCTTGCTCTGTCTCTGAGGTGTTTCTGGGGCGAGACTGCTGTGCTTCCAGGCCATGTCCTGTGAGTTTGATAAATAGGGTTTGGTAATTATACATATCTCTTTTTGTTTCTATGTTGCTGTCATCAGATGCTCGGTGAAGCTAGTCCAGTTAATATTGTATTGAAACTCAACCAGCTGATTTCTTTGCTGTCTTCCATTGAAGAAAAGGTAGTTTTAAAGTTATTTTAAATTATCTTCTTGTGTCATCTTTTGCCTCTAGTTATGCTTCTTGTTCATCATCAGTGCAGTCCTCTGCTACAGTAAGATTTCTTTGCTCTGACTTCATTACCTTCAATGTAGTACAGAATCAGCAAATGCAATTTGGTACACATGAATTCTTTTACAGGTGAAAACACTGCTGATTGAAGGTCCCGATTCAACACACCGACGCTCCCTTATCCCCCCTGTCACTTTTGAGGTAAGTGTACACCTTTAAAAATGCTGATCACAATGTGGAAGGACAGTAAAACAGATTTATATCAGTATCTCAGCTCCTGGGAACTTTGCTGTGCTGCCACAGAGATGATAACTATTCCTGGATGCTGTTTAGCACCATGCAAATGTTTAAGAGATGTCTAGTGGGACTGGCATAACGACGATATGTGTCCATGAATTCAGGCAAGTGTTGCATTTGTAATACATGTGACTGAAGTGTAGAAGATTGCTTATGAAAAATCTCTGTTTTTTCAATAGGTGAAAGCTGACTCCCTAGGAATTTTCTCAAAAATACATCTCAAGGTTGATGTGGAAATGGGAAAACTGATTATCAAGAGAGCTAAGGATGGCCCAGAAGACAAGTTTTATACCCACAAGAAAAGTAAGATGCTTAAGGTCACAAATGCTGGACTAGACTCTCAATCCCTTGGATAATGATGAGGGGTTTGGCCCCAGTGAGGGCAAGGTTTGGCTCAGAGTGCAGATATTTCTGCGAGGTCCTGGGTGCTGTGCAAGGCTCCAGTCAGTCTAGACTGCCTATCCCCCAAGCGGCCTGCAGAGAGCTGGGAGTCATTACTTGAGGTAACCAACCTTCACAGATTGTTATAGACCTGGCCTTCTGGTCTAAAGGAAGACAGTGGTAGCAGGGACTGCAAGGGAGCAGGTTTTGATAGAAAATTCCCTGTAGAGCTGGTTGCAATAGACACATTTTCTACTGAGAACCAACGTTACTGAAAAAAAACCCCAACATTCTGCAGGAACATACTGACTTCTGTGATGATTTTTGATGGTAAAAAGCCAGATACTCAGTTTCAGTCATATTTTTCAGAGAACTTTCCCTTGACTTTTAATTTTTTTAATGTGAATCTACATCTCTACTGATGTCCAATTCAAACAACTTCCCTTCTTTTCTGTTGTGTTTCTGGACAGGCAGCTCGCTGAGATTAAGCCAAACAGGGTAGGATTTATTAGAGAGTAAACGATGCCCTTGGGCTCTCTCCTGCTAGGAAATCAACCTGTTGCTGGCAGTGATTGAAAAGATGAGCTTTCATGTATGCCTTTCTCCAGCTGGTGTTCATAATTATTTAGCTGCCATTTCAGATGGGGGGGAATTACCTTTACCACCAAATGAGGTTTTACCTCCTCTTTCACAGATGGGGAAAGAATACGTGTAGGCTGGCTCAGGATACAGAGGCTGCCTGCAGGAACCCAAGGCTTCACTTCAGACTGCAGGGCTTAGTATGGACAAGAGCTCCAGGCAGAATGAGTTTTGGAGGTCCTCTTCACTTCAGAGTCCAATTCTATTCCTATAGGGAACAGGATTAAGCAACATTAAAATTTAGTTATGCAGGGCAAAGTGGGCCTCAGACCTCACAGACCGTGTAAGCCCTGAGCCTGCGAGCAGGGTCCTGTTAGTGCTGGTGGGATTCTAGTTTCAGCGACTGCAGCTCATGACACTCAGTCTCTGTTTAGTCTTGCAGCTTATCAAATCCCAGAAGGTCCCCAACAAACTGGTGATTGTGCTGGAAACAGAAAAAGAAAAAACACAGCGGAAGGAATATGTTTTTTCTGATTCCAAGGTACGTAGACAGTGTTTCCTTCCTGCCAGGCTGGAGCAGGTACCTGGGTGGGAGTGGTACAAGGGGCATTCCTTGGCAGAAAGAGGAACTGTTGAAGGATGATGGTTGGCTTTGCAAAAATGAATTTTCTCCTTTATTCTGGAAACAGCCAGAAAATGAACAAGTGTACTGTGTAAAGGGAGATACTGGAGAGGGCAAACATACACAGGTGCTGTCACTGAGGCAGGAGAACAGAGTGTCAGCAAGCAGTGAGAAGAGGCAAGGAGTCATGTCAGGGTAGCTGCAAAAAGGTTCATACAGACAAACCAGAGGGAAGTCTAGGCTTTCTTCTGATTCAGCATTTGTTAAAGTAATGCACAAGCAAGTGCCTAACAAATTACCACAGGAAAGACAGCCTCTTTGTAGGTTTCAGGATAGTGGAGAGCTAATCTGCCCTTCAAGAGTGCTGGGAATTTCCTGGTTCAGCTAGTTTTTCAAGAGGTTGTGTTGGAGGAGTTAAGCATCTCATTAATTGTCTGTGCTCCTCCCTGTCTAGAAGAGAGAAGGGTTCTGCCAACTTCTGCAGCAGATGAAGAATAAACACTCGGAGCAACCAGAGCCCGATATGATCACCGTCTTCATTGGGACCTGGAATATGGGTACGGGCCCCTTTCTGACACAGGCGTTCCTTTGGACACTTGCCAAAATGTGTGCTCACTTGCCTTGATGGGCTCCAGGCACTGTTTGTTCTGGAGCAGACCTGTACACCAGGGTTGTTTTCCACTGGGACAGGGGAAGAGCTGATCTCTAGGCTTATTCTTACATGCAGTTTGACACTTTTCATGGTTCCAGTCAAAGGACCATAAAGTTGGCCCTGACAAGTACTGAAGGATTCCTCCAATGACAGGAAATTGTGACTGGCATAAAGCTGGTGCAGCAGTGTATGCTGTCCTCCACCTTGCAGAAAGGGCAGGAGCAATTCCAGTGACTGCATGTCAGCTGCTTCTGAACTGACTAGGGTTATTTTTCCCATTTGGGGGGAAAGGCCTGGTTCAACTGCTGTTAGCTGAGCTGTCTGTGCTCAGTCATACTTAAGGGGTAAAGGCAGTGGCAGCCCAGAAGTACAGCTCCCTACCTTTACACTTGGCTAACCTTGGCCTTGGTAAGCTAATGAAAAGGTGGAAGATGGTCAAAGCAGAGTCACTCCTCCATCAGTGAGTCAGGTGGGGTTGACATCTCTGTCATCTTAGAGTAGCATGCCCTGGCTGATATGAAACTGATATGGGACAACGTGAATGTGAAGCCTATTATTTTTGTCCCCATGGGTTGTCTGTACCCTGGGTTTGATAGAACATGCTCTGACTTACTTTGGTGTTTGTTTTGTTAATAAAAGGTGCTGCACCTCCCCCAAAGAAGATCACCTCCTGGTTTCTCTCCAAGGGGCAGGGGAAGACCCGTGATGACACTGCTGACTATATTCCTCATGACATCTATGTGATTGGCACCCAGGAGGATCCTCAAGGGGAGAAGGAATGGCTGGAGACCCTGAGGCAATCCCTGCAGGAAATCACCAGTATCAGCTTCAAAGTGGTGAGAGGTTATTCCAGCTATTGCACGTAACTCAGGCATATGAGGAGAGTACATGTTGTGCAAATAAAAGAGAGGAATAAGTGGCATTTTGCCTATACCTCCTTCCCTCCCTTTACTGTCATTGCATTTGGGTGAGGGAGAGTGAACTGAATCTGTCTGTGGATTCCACGAGATCCTCCCCTGGAGCTGGCTCGATGGGCATATTGCTATGGACAGTGACCCCCTCCACTGCCAAAACAGGGACCCCGTCATGAAGCTCCTCTGCCTGGGAGCAAAGGGCAGATGCTGAGCACCTGAGTCAGGTGGTAGTGATATTTTAACCTTCATAAAGGAGGAGACTGTAAAACTTTCTGAGCCAGCTGTAGCCTAGATCTCACCCTAGGCCATTGCACTTTCAAAATAGGATGTAACAGCACACAGGCACAATCATAAAAGAAACTGAAGCACATTAAGCATATCTGGAACGCCACAGGAGAGAAGGACTTATTACTCTCATGGTGATTGGGAAACTGCATTTTGTGCAAGCAAGGCAATCCAATGATTAACTAGAAAATAGCACTAGAAAATAGCTAGGTCCTTCCTCCCATTGTTAATTGAAATGACTGAAAGCAGATCCAGAGCACAGGAAGAAAATTTTTGTAGAAGTACTACAGAAGGAGTCAGGAAGGCTGCAGCTACAGTGCAGCTCACAGGTATGTACAGAAATATAACCTCTAACCTTCCCATCCCTGCAGATAGCAATCCATACCCTCTGGAACATCAGGATTGTTGTACTGGCCAAGCCAGAACATGAGAACCGGATCAGCCACATCTGCACAGACAATGTGAAGACAGGCATCGCAAACACGCTGGGTGAGGAACAGACCTGGTCTTGTCCAGAGGACTGAGATCTGTTCAGTTGGTGCCAACACTGTCCTTGAAATGGAACAGCTCCTTCTCCACAAGACTCCACTCCTTTGACTACATTTATGTGACACTAGTGTTACTAAAGTTATATCCCACTAGCACTGATTATATCTTACCCTGTAAGAGAGAGGAAATCTGTTTGTGTGCATACTTATATTTATATTCCCAGCAAACACCTTTGACTGGCTATTGCTCTTTTGAGGCTTCATAAGGAAATTGCACTTCTTTCCCTTCAACTGACTTTTTTTTTTGCATCCTTAGAAAATCTGTGCCGTATGTACTCATTCTTTCTGTGCTGATTAAGTCAACTTATTTCTCTTCTCCACTTAAGACGTGCTAGGTGCTTTATTATCTTTGCTACACTCAGCCTGGAGGTGGATTGATTTCTTGACATTTTTGGCTTACCTTTTCCAGGTAATAAAGGAGCTGTGGGGGTGTCATTCATGTTTAATGGAACCTCCTTTGGGTTTGTTAACAGCCATTTGACTTCAGGAAGCGAAAAGAAACACAGGTAAGATACATCCTCCCCTCTCAAAAATCGATGTTGACCCAGGGTAAAATTCCCTGGGCCATGCTTAGAAGGAAGGCTCACCAGACAGTCACAAGCTTGTTTTCCTGAACATAAAAAAATGGTTAAATGTCTCCTGGGAGAGAAACCTGTGCTAAAGGCCCTACCCACTGTGTCACCATTTAAATGAGGGACTTCTGTATGGCCATACCACATAGGTTGCAGGTGAAATGGATAGCAAAATTACATCAGAGCCAAGCATAAAGGTCTTGCACAACACTTGTGCAATGTGCCATACAGGCTCAGTACATGAGGAAAACTGTCTCCAGATCTACAATGTTTTGGAGCGATGTGAGAAGGCTTTTCCCATCCCAGAATAATGTGCTGAAGGGGACTGTCTGCCCTCCTCACTAAGGCAGTGCTATGAGCATGGGGGCTGTGGTGTGCCCTGGGGCACAGCTGAGAAAGATCCTGCTAGGCAGAGCATGCTGCCAGGAGTACCAAGAGGGAGGTGTGTAGGACAGAAATACCTCCACGGTGGCTAATTCTCTATACCCAACTGTGAAATGAGTTTCCATGGTCTAGGCAGGTTCTGTGCAGCACAGAACTAGAAGGCAAAGATGCCAACATCAGTGGGAGATCTGTGCCCACGCTAGGAGGAGCTGGAGCAGTTGGAAGGTGTGGTTTTGAAAGCAAAGAGGAACTGAAATTAAGAGGTTGGCTTTGCCATCTTTCCCAGTCCAGGACCCAGAAAACAGATGGTGTGGGATTTCTGCACAGGATCTTTGCCACTGAGGGAGTTAACTTCTATGGAAGGGTTCCCCAGGGCCTGGAAGAGCTGCCAAAATCTAGTTACGTGTTTTCTGCTGCAAGCTGAAGGCAACAATCTAATGCTGGGTTTCTAGGACATGCAGCTCAGAAAAGCACGGCCCCAGAAGGCAATAAAAGTGGCTTTAGGACAGTTCTCCAGCCTTTCAATTCAGATGGAAACAGTCTGACACACAAAGTAGAGCAGCCTGGAGCTGCCCACTGCCCTCTCCTCACAGCAGGCTGCCCTCCTGCCCCCCAGCTCCCCAGGCCACACACAGGACGAGCTGCAGCATGGGAGCTGTGCTGCACTGCTGGTTGCATGAGGTGGGTTGGCTCACCGGGAGACACCAAGCACCTTCCCTGGGCCGGTCTGTTGAGGCAACTTTTCAGCTTCTGATCTGCTCTTCTCTCAATGCCGAGCCAGATCAGTTCCTGCCTGGTGAAGCAGCAGGCTCTGCCAGCCCAGGCACTTAGAAATTGCATGGCAATTTAGTATGTCAGGCAGATGTTTTTTGTCTTGACAGACGCAACCAGAACTACACGAACATCCTGCGCTTCCTGACACTGGGAGATAAGAAACTGAGTCCATTTAACATCACTCATCGCTTTACTCATCTTTTCTGGCTGGGAGACCTGAACTACCGCGTGGAACAGCCCCCAACGGTTAGGGACTCCGCGTGAATCCCTGGAGAGACAAAATGCTGTGTTGCTCTAGAAGCACTATCTTTTTCTAATCTAGGGCAACATGGCAGAAAGAGTGGCAGGAAGAGAGGAGGCAGAAGGGATCCCCAGGGCACAAGTTTGACACCAGTTGAGGGAGAGTAAGGAAATCCCCTTTGCCTTCTCCAAGGCTAAATGGACCCCGGGCACACCAGGAATGCTGTCTGGCACACTGCTGCTCCAGGCAGCATCGCTTCCACAAACCTCCCAGCTCTCCTTCCCACTGTGAGCCAGCATCTGTCCCTGAGCAGCTTGATCCAGAGATTGCCTTTCTGCTCTATTTGGTTAGCTTTTAATGGCTCAGAACAGGCCTTCAGAAACAGGCAAGCCATCATAAATACTGGATGGGTTTCAGTAGGCGGGAGAGAACAGCGAGCCTGGTGTTGATGTGCATCTGGTTATGTGTGTGTGTATGCTTGTGCAGGGCATGTGTGGGCATTTTGATGCCTGTTTTGATAGATGCATGTTCAGCCACACAGCAAAGACTGGGGCCTTTCAGTGAAGGTGGGGAAGTGGCAGGGGGTATGGCTCTGTGAAACAGTTCAGAAGCACTTGCCAGCTCACCAGTGAAGAGGGTATTTAGAAGGTTTTGCATCATCTGCAGCTCTGCTGTTTCCCTGTTGGCAGGAAGCGGAGAACATTATCCAGAAGATCAGGCAGCAGCAGTATCCGGAGCTGCTGGCTTTTGACCAGCTTCTCATAGAGAGAAAGGACCAAAAGGTGTTTCTGCAGTTCGGTAAGATTCTGAGCTTGTTGGCAGGTTCCTCTCCCATTCCCAGCAACTTTCTCTGCCAGACTTCATGTGGGGCAGGGGGTACAGAGCAGTGGCTGTCTTGCCCGGATGAGGGTTCTTAATGGGCCAAACTGTAACAGTGCTGTCTCTCTGTTTTAGAGGAAGAGGAGATTACTTTTGCTCCAACCTACCGTTTTGAAAGAGGTACTCGGGAGAAGTATGCTTACACCAAGCAAAAAGCTACAGGGGTAGGTGAAAACTGATTTCCCTTCAGAAGTATATGGCAGAGCAGGGAAAGTAACTCCTACAGAAGAAAGTGACCTAAACCAATCTCTGAATTTTCTGCCCTTGTAGTGTTTTGAAAGGAGTCAATACAAACAGAAAGATTTGATATGAATACATGGTACTTGGGCAAGAGAATTTCCTGTTCGTTTGTGAACTAGTCCATTCCCTTCTTCTTGACATCACTTCTCCTTTGGTTTGCAGATGAAGTACAATTTGCCATCCTGGTGTGATCGAGTGCTCTGGAAATCATACCCCATGGTGCACGTTGTGTGTCAGTCCTATGGTGGGTAGATAACAGATTGTAGATAGCAAAGTAATCAGTCTGAAACGGAAATGATTCAGAGCAGAGTCTGTAGGATCTCCCTGCACTGCCAGGGACTCAGCATAGAGGGACCTGATGTTAAACGAGGCAGAGTGGAGCCAAATCTCTCTGCCTGTAGCCTTACAAGGTTGGGAATTAATTCTGTTATTCTTTTATATGCAGAATGCCACTTGGACAGCTGCAGCTGTCCAGATTTAGGCCACACTGTAGGATCACTTTACGCCAGTTATTTCTTGGCCACGACCACCACTTTTCCTGTGCAGTTACCACCAGGACCTCCTTACTTAATGGTGCCAGCAGGGCAGATCTTGTGTGCACAGTCCAGTCTGCAGAGGCTGGAGCTGCAAACATCTCTCTTCTATCAAATCATATTCCAGAAGGACTGTGTGGTATCAAGAGCCTGTTCCCTTGCTTGCTGAGAAGTGACACAGAAGTGCAGTGCAGGGAAGAAAGGAAGCCCACAAGACCTATTTTAAAAAAAAGACTCAGATACTAGTTGTGGAAATTTCATTGACTATATGTAGAACCAAGCATCCGAGTATGACGTTGATAGTTTCCTATGTGTGGGATTGAGAAGAGGGCTGTAGAAGTCTCTTAGGGGATAAGGTGGACTGATCTGATCATGGAGCCTGTGATGATGAGGTGTGTGGTTAAATAAGCACCTCTAGAAAGCCTGGCATCTGCTTTTATACACTGCTCTGTTCAATGCACTGGGCTTGCTGGAACTCGGTGTGCGCTTAGGTCAAGTCAAGACCTTGCTCATTCACTGTTAATCTTCGGCCATGAGTTGCTCTGTAGCACTGAAGTAGCACCAGGTATTCTTGTGTGATTTCCTGCCATAGCAGAGCTTTAATTAGCTGTGCACATTACAGAGGCAACCAGGAAGCCTGCAAATGCTTTTTGTACTGGGGGAATCTAACACTGACAGTCACTTGCAAAATTATATGGTAAAGTTGTGTCCATTAACCAAATCTTTCTGTATTTTGACAAATAAGTTACATTCCTATATAATAACATGAGATTATGTAGAAAAACCTTTGACTAGAAACAGTTACCACAGCGACAGTTATGTTTTCTGGAAAATTACCGAATAATATTTCTATCATCGCAGCGATCTCACAGGAGTGGGGAAGAAATGCAAGGCAGAAACACAGGGCAGTAACTGTCCTCCCTTTCTCGTTTGCAGGCTGTGCCACTGACATCATGACAAGTGACCACAGCCCTGTCTTTGCCACCTTTGAAGTGGGAGTCACCTCACAGTTTGTTTCAAAGAACGGTTAGTGAGGTTGGGTGCAAGTGGGCTGTCTTCACCTCGGGATACAAAATGCAGTGCTTTGTATATGTTGAAAGAAAAAGCTGATTCTTAAAGAGTCCACTCAATAATGCCCTCTCTTTATCTCCTACTGAAAATGCCATTATTTTCCCTTCCTCTTTCCTAGACTCCAAGTACACGGATTCCCAAGGGGAGATAGAGTTCCTGCACTGTTATGCGACTCTGAAGACCAAGTCTCAGACCAAGTTCTACATTGAGTTTCACTCTAGCTGCTTAGAAAGTATGGGTTTGCCCATTTTTTATTATTTCTGTCATTTTCCTGCTTGTTTGGATTAGTTCCCCCTCTTCTTGCTTTGATGTAAATAATCACAGAATCATAGAATAGCCTTGGTTGGAAAAGACCTCTAAGATCAAGTCCAACCATTAAATAAACAAATAAATAAATAGCTTTGTGGATCACTTGTTTCAGTGCAAAAAAAAGGGATGTCCTAGAGATTTGTTGTAGTTTACAAGTCATCCTATACTGTCATCCAAATACAATCCAAACCCCACAGTTGTTTAGTCTGGAGAAGAGGAGGCTGAGGGGAGACCTCATTGCTCTCTACAGCTCCCTGAAAGGAGGGGGGAGTGAGGTGGGGGTCGGTCTCTTCTCCCAGGTAACAGTGATAGGACGAGGGGTGATGGCCTCAAGTTGTGCCAGGGAAGGGTTAGATTAGGTATAAGGAAAAATTTCTTCACTGAAAGGGTTATCAAGCACTGGCCCAGGCTGCCCAGGGCAGTGGGGGAGTCCCCATCCCTGGAGGGATTTCAGAGCGGTGTAGATGTGGTGCTGAGGGACATGGGGCAGTGGGGACTTGGCAGTGCTGGGTTAAGGGTTGGACTTGGTGATCTTAGAGGTCTTTTCCAACCAAGGCTGTTCTGTGATTTTGTGATCTAGCTGTAATCCACACTTAGGCACGTGGCTCTCCACCATTTCTTCCATCTTGTTTGGCAATCTGATCCTCTCTTTCTTGAAGAGAAACACGTGTTCTTGCTTATCACACAGACAATCTCTACTTAGCAAACACATGATTGATTAAGTTTCTAATCGTGCCTGCTCCAAATGATCAGGTGCTTTCAAAGTAAACCATCTGTATTATGCTAATAAAAATAATTTAATTACCCTGGTTTAAAAAAGAAGAAGTCAGAGGATGAACTTAAAGTGAGAGGGAGTGATTTGATTCTGTAAATGGGACTGTGTACCCACCAGTGCTGCAGATTTCACTCCCTGTCCCTGTGCTGCAGGGCTGACTCTCAGCTGTTTATGTAATGGGAGCCTACATGCCCTTGCTGTGGTTTTTTTTAAGCGCTTCCCCATCACAGGACTGCTCCTGTAAGTGGGACAGCATGCCTTCGGTGTGTGCTTCATCTCATTATCGCATGTCAGAGCGCTGTGTCAAAGACGGTTCCATAAAAGATTATTTTTTTGGCTGTATCAAAATTTGCATAAATTTCTATGGAAACAGTGTATTACGAATCTTAAATTAGAATTTCAAAAGTGTGCTATCTTGAGTGGCGTAGGAAGAGCTGTCATGTTCTTATCCTCCAGTCCATGTATGCACTGAGCGTTTCAGTGCCAAGTTTAACTGTAAAATAAAACCATTTAACAATGCTCCAGTAAAATCACTTGTAAATTTACTGTGTAAACATTCACCCAAAGATTAGACTTTAAGCTTCTTAATACTTTTAAAACTTGTGTCCAAGCGGGGAAATAATTGTAGGCCTTCTGGAGATCTACCATCTGAAAAGGATTTGTAGCCAAGTTCTTGCTGTCTTTCTTCTGGTGATCTCCGTTTTCATCACTTTGCAGGTTTTGTAAAGAGCCAGGAAGGAGAAAATGAGGATGGGAATGAAGGGGAGCTCGTGGTAAAGTTCATTGATGCACTTCCAAAGGTAAACTGGGACTATGTTTCTATATCCGTATGGAAAAGCCTTCCACTTGCTTCCCAGAAGCATCATTAAGTCTTTTACTTACATAAACATTCCTTTCAAGAACATGGTTGTAGTCTTGTTGACATTCAAAAGAGACAGGAAGAATGCAGGATGGGCTTAAGCTAAACAGAGTATGGTACAAGCAGGACTTTCTTGCTCTCATCTGTATCAGGAATTTTGCTGGCACGATTCTCTCACTCAGGAGTGTGACTTTTTTCTCACCTTTTTAGTGAACATAAGTACAAGTCTTTTAAGCAGACCCATTTTTTTTTCATTTTAGTTGGAAGGTAAAACATTTTAAAGAGTAGCTCTGCTCTGAAGCTTCTTTGCTCTGTCAGACAATGTTTTTTCTTGGTATTTTTTAGAAAAGTTGACTGGGTATTTTTTACCTGTGTTAAAAAGACCATAAATGGCCAGAAGTAGTGTTCTGTACATCAGTGTCAGAGACAAGTCCTGTCCTTGAGATCAGAGCTGTTCTCCATTTCCTGGTATGGTGGGAGCAGGAAGAACTATCAGGGCTCCTGGATCTGGAGCAAATATGCATGTCAGTACCCTTCTGAACAGCCCAAAAGAACTGCTGCCTTTGGAAAGAGTGCCTTACACTGGGAGACTGTGGAAAGACTACAATAAGTGATTGTAACAACACCAAACAGATTTTTGGGAATGGACTGTAATCAGAGCCCAGCTCACTTCCTCCCAGAGCAATTTTCAGTCCTGCACTGCAGGAGAAAACTGAAGCTCAGCCTGTGTTTGATTTGTAGCATTCTATCTGCTGTGCTGGGAGCGAGTGTAGGGGAACTCTAAAAATATGTAGCCTTCTACCACAGACCTCCAAACATCATCAGAGGCTGATCCTGGGGGAGACATGATACCCTCATGGGTTTGTCCAGCTGAGTTTTGCTCATTTGGGACTGAGGCACAGGGAGAACTGTGTTCATGTAGACCACCTATTGTATTAACCCACATTCACTTGTCTTTGCAGCTGACTCCAATTATTTCAGACCCAGAATACCTACTGGATCAACACATCCTAATCAGCATAAAGTCATCAGACAGTGATGAATCTTATGGTAAGTGCTTAGTTCTAAAGTTCTGGATGAGTCAAAATCTACTTAGATTTTTCCAAACTGCTGAAAGAGTGGGAGAGAACAGAAGTAACTCTTATAGACTGAACATCTATGATGCTCTGACTTCTGATTTAGAACTCAATACATACAAAAATACATTGTGGGCAATATTTTGTGAGGTAATGATGATTAGAGGAAGACGAACTAGAAGCAACAATCTTTAGCAGCCCTAAAAGAGCAGTGCCTTAAAAAGAAAGTACTTTACAGGAATTAAGCCAGGAGTCAGTCTGTTTAAATGGTTTTATTCAGAACATACAAATCCTGTTTCACTTGCACTTACTTGATGCATTTCTCCTGGCTACAGAAAAGTCATTGTCAGTGCTGCTTGCTTCCAAATTCTAACCAGCCAGAGACTGCAGTCCTTGTCCACAGAAGGCTCTTTGCTGAAATGCCATTAACTGAAATAGTAGTCACAGGCTTATGGTTTCCTTACCAGTAATGGAAGCTCAGAACCCTGTAGTCACCTGCGGATGTCTCCGATGCCCAAATCCTTCACGCATATGTGATGAAGTGAAATGAAAGCCCCTGATTTCTCTGGAGATATTACACTCCTTACTGTGACCCAAGGCAGTTTCTCTCCAGTAATCTCAGCCCTGTCGGCACTGTGATAGTAGAGGAGTGACATGAGAAGGAAATTTCAGTGCTTTTTTTCTCAGTCCCAGGCTCATTGTCTGCTTGTTGTCCTCTAGGGGAAGGCTGCATTGCCCTGCGAATAGAAGCAACAGAATCTTTAGTTCCTTTCCATACTGTGTTGACACACCATGGTGAGAAAACAGGGGTCTTCCAAGGTGAAATCAAGTTACAAACATCACAAGGAAAACAGAGAGAGAAACTGTATGGTAAGGAACGAGATCATCCCTGCAATGCTTGCTCTAGAGAAAATCCATCTCAAAAGATTTTCTGATAACTGTCAAGGAATTGAAAATTATCCCTGGAGTGCTTTTAATCCCAAAGAGACAAGAGCTTTTGATGCTGACTGCAAGGAGATGCGAGTATTGTTAGTTCTCAGGAGTATACCTGTACTCCTTCAGAAAGACACAGCAATTCCATTTAGGTTTTTCTTTTTCATCATTCAAGTAAATTCAGCAGACTGAGAGAGCCCCCTGTCTGTCACTGATACTGATTTTATCAAATGGTGATACCTTATTTCCACTTGCAGTGGTTATATGACAAGGTGCCGAAGCTCTCCCTGCTCCAGTCACCCTGGGGAACATCTGCAGAGAGCATGTGAGGCTGTCAAGGAGCAGTTCCTCATCCAAAAGATCACAAACTTTGCTTGTTTTCACCTTGCTACCTGTTGTTCTCTTTCAGAGTGCAAAAGCAGCCTCATGACATTTACTATTATTGTCAATGGTAAAATGACCTGTATGTGACTGGGGGATCATGACCTTTGTATTTCAAGATACACACTGTTTCCTAAGCCAACAAACCATGATACATATTAGTGGGCAGCTGAAAACATAATAGCAACAGCTGTTTAAAACTGTCTCACTGTCATTCTGATAGACAAAGAGAGATGCCTTAATACAAGCATTAACACAGAAAACTTAGGGAATCAGGCTCTGAAGCTGCCAAAACACTCTTTTATGCCTTTTCTTTCCTTCAGACTTTGTCAAGATTGAACGTGATGAAATCACTGGGCAGAAACCAAAGAACATCAGCAACTTAGAGTCTAGCAAAGATTGGGATCAGACTAACAGGTAAAGGGCAAGTGGGTAAGTCAGTTACAGAAAACTAGTTGGCTCAATAAACACAAAGCTGGGCTTGCTGTAGGACTACTATTAATAGGGATGGTGAGCACTGGGAAGCTGCCTTTGTGGCTCTCTGGTCAGGGCTGGTCAGTGCTTCTGTGACCAGAGCTTCAGAAGCTGGGACTGCGTTAGTCAGATTGAGTGTCTGCACTCTACTTAAAACAGGCCCTTTTATTTCCAACAGAAAGTCAAAATCTACTCATCTGGTGGCCAGAGAGGCAGCAGCCATTGCTCGCTACTGGGGGAGTGCTTCCTCTTCTCCAGACAACCTGGGAAAGGAGGATATGTTACGGTAATCTTGCTGCTTTGCCTCTGCCAGCTTGGGGTGGGAAGCTGTGCTCAAACTGCCTGTGTTTTCCTTCCCGAGAGCCGTAGGACATGCAGGGTAAGGCTGTCCTTTCACTCCAGTTTCACAGGTGGATTTCTTTGCAGGCAGCTTCCTGTCTTCTGCCTACTAGTCTATATAGGTACACCTCAAAAGGCCAAGTGTCTCTCCTGTTATTCCAGCAGCACATTCCCATGCTGTGCAATGCTGCCCAGTGCTGCGATTTGCCTCTTGCTTGGAGCTGTCCTGCTGCAGCTGCCAGCTGGACTGCTGGTCCCAGAAACCTGTAAAAGCCCCTGTATGTGGCTGCAGAAGCTGAGTGTTCTCTGCAGCCTGGAAATGGAAGCATCTGCCACAACCAGAAGAACTATTTGGGGTTGGTGGCAGTGGCCTTGACCTAGCTGCTTCCTCTCCAGTGACCCAGGGGAGGGAGGCACTAACAGGACTCCCACTTACTCTCTGATTCTGAAGCAACAGTGATAAAAAAAATAGCAGGTGGTATTGAATCTAAGCAGTCAGTGGGCACTAACTCCTTTGTAGCTGGCAGGGAGACAAAAACAATAAATATATTTGTGCATGTATCTTCCTAACAATATTTCTTCTCTTCAGGAGCTCCACTCCCACAGACATCAGCAACCCCAACTACCTGGGGATGGTTGCTTTCTCTCAGCAACCCTCTGCAACCAGCCAGCTCAAGCAGATACCTTCACCAGAGCAGCCACCTTCCCTCTGGAGCTACGAGCAGCAGACTAAAGAGACCACCTCCGTAATGGGACAGAGTCAGTCATCCTCCACATCACCCTCCTTGTCGCCTCTATCTCCAAAAGCATCCCTCCAGCCTCCAGTAAACAGAAGCACTTGTAGTCGGAGTCAAGATTATCTGTGAGTTGTTGGGTTTTGCACTGGGGCTAGTCCCCTCTCCTGTCATCCTGCACAGTCACTATTTCACTGTCTGTATGGAGAGTTCAAGGTACAGCATATTCCTTCAGTCTTTTATGTCTAGAATTAGAAAAAGGTAAGTGAAGGTCAAAAGTGCAACCATGGTATACTCAAGGAAAACTAGTGTTAGTAGTTCCTTGGTCTTTTGTGAAAAGAAAACCAAAAATGTATGTATAAGTTTAATTCTCTACCAAGAGAAGAGGAGAAGACTACAGAGTTGACTGTACTAACAAAGAAGAAAAGGGAAGAGTGTGGCATAGATCTTTCCACTGGATGGGAAGGAGAGCTCGTTCACATGTCATATGTGAAGTACTTTAACTAAATTTCTACTTATACTAGTACACAAATGTCCAGCTTGCTATAGAAGTTAGCATCGATGTGCTGCATCTATCACAAGTCTTGATGCAGAATTTCCATTCAGCAGCTGAAAATATCACATCCTTACCCAATAGAGTAAAGTGATGAGGCTACTCCACCCTAGTGCATGCACACAATCAGTGTCCTCGCTCTAGACCTCTTTTTCACAGTGACAGCTGCTTTCTGAGCCTGGGCTAGAGTTCACTGGTAAATGTATGTGGCACTCTATAAGCCAGAACTTGCAGAAGCCAGAGCTCCAAGCACTGCCTCTGTCTGTTATGTCCCTGGCAATGCTTCCTCATGCTCTCAGCTCTTTGCTCCTGCATGTACTGACTTCCAGAAAATCACTTGAAGCAAGGAACACAACTCCTTTGAAGACACTCAAAGAACATGTGCACTCACCCCTGTTCCACTCCGTTCAGTGATATTGTGGCTGATCTTTTAAGTATTGTGGCAGTTCTCCAGCTGAAAGCCTTGCCAAATCAGGTCAAGTCATACAAAACCCATGAAACCTCCCTTGTCCCATTGTACAACTCTGCTGGCATTCCAGTCTGAGCCTCAATTCAAAGGGCTCAGCTATGATTGCACAATGATTGTCTCACCCTACACTATATAGCTATTACTTATATATCATGCATTAAGGAATTTTATCTCTTCCCTAGCAATACCACATGGCATTGGTAGCAAGAGGAGATTGACCCAGTTGTAAAATGCTACAATATGATGCGAGCTCTTACGTTAACTGTCCAGACAGCCATTTCAATCCCCTCTGCCAGATCTGAAGATTCTTATTAATATTTAATTTGTGCATGTCACAGAGCCATCAAAGCGCTTGATGCCGTTTGGCTCAGTAGCTTATCTCTGTTTAAAGAGAAGCCAAGTCTCACTTTGACAAGACTGTAGTCCAGCAGGGAGTTTATACAGTACCATGCATATCTGCTTTCTGCTGTCGTGTTAATGGTGATTAACAAAGTAAAACCAATACACAGTTCTGTTCTCTCCCCCACTCTGAGTTTGTTATCCTGTTAGCCCTGCATACAGACAGTTGAATTTTAGCATGCTCATTTCCTATTCATTTTTGCTCTAAATCAGTCAGTGTCTCTTGCCTGCTCTTTACAAGTCTCCTTTTTACACTGCTTTGATGACTGTAGGCCACCTGAACTGGGAAAAACCACAGCAGAGCCTTTGCTTCAGGAGGAGGGACAGCAAAAGCCAGAGATGTTTGAGAACCCACTGTATGGCTCTATGGGCAAGGTGGCACCAAAGAAAGAGCAGGACTACCTCAAGGCCTTGCGAAAAGAGCAGTCGCCACTGCCTGATCAGAGCTTTCATCTTGCAAAGTCACAGGAGCCTGAGAGCAGCAAGACCTCTGGCAAACAACCATCGCCACCCTTCCTGGTCCCCACGCAGCGGTTTCGGTCCTATACTTGCTCCAGCCAATCTGAAGAAAAGAATATAAGTGAAAAGACTCAAGGCAAACCAAAGATGACTACAGCATTAGAAAACTCAGCACCACTCAAAAAACTAGTCAAGCCATCGAGGTCTGAGGTCAGCCCAAGCAGCCAGGGACAGCAGAACAAGCCGCCCCTTCCCTCGAAGAGCCGGGCAGTACTGGACATGCAGAGCTCCAAGGGCCGAGACTATCGGGACAGTTCAGAGCTGCCACACTCTGGGAAGCATCGGACAGAAGAGGGACCAGTCAGCAGGACAACTACACCGGTGTGTTACCTGTGGGAGTAGGGCAGGGGGGAAGTTTTGTCAGACTGTGGTGTCACAGCGGGATACTACTGGAGCAGTAATGGCTTAGTCATTGTGCCCTCACTCTGTATTTCATAGAATCATAGAATCATTATGGTTGGAAAGGACCTCCAGGATCATCAAGTCCAACCTTTATCCCAACATCCCCTAACCATTAGACCATGGCCTCAAGTGCTTCATCTACTTGTTTTTAAAACACCTCCAGGGATGGCAACTCCACCACCTCCCTGGGCAGCCTGTGCCAGTGCCCAACCACCCTCTCAGTAAAGAATTTCTTCCTAATTAGAATCTCCTAACGAACTGTCCCACAGACCTACAGAGCTTGCAGAGCAGGGGATGCAAGGGAGTATCTTAAAGCAATATTGCGGCAGAAAATGTCGTGTTGTGAAACCATGGCCTTAGTTTTGCATGAAGTTTTAATTTCTTTTGGGCTATTTAAGCTTGATGACCAGAAGAGGAATGCAAATAGTCAGTTACTTTGTTATTGCTTGTTGGGTGCATACTGCATTGTTTCTGAGAATGTCCCAACTTGGCTTGAAGCACAAATCTACAGTATTAGCTAATAGATCTGCTCTGCTGTAATTAATGTAAAAGATGATTAAAAGTAGTTATCTATGGGAAACACTTATCAATTAAGAACAGTGGTGTCAAAAAACATTACTGAACCCTCTACAGAAATAATCACACATTCACTTTTCTGGGCTGGTAGGGATTTTTGTGTTTGCTGTTTGGGTTTTTTTACTCCAGAATGTTATGAGCTAGATGAGGAGTGGGGGAAGTCTTAGTAAACAGGTTTGAGAGCAAGAGAGAGCCCACTTGAGCAAGCTGTAGGGTTTTTTTTCTTTCTCCATCAAAACTTTTATAACTGACAATAGACAAGCTGATGTCTTCTCTTGTCTCTACAGTGAAAACGACACAGCAGATGGCACCTGAGAAGGAATCCTGATGGGAGGAAAGATGGAGATTACTGCTTTGTTCACACTGATGTCCTCTGGTCTAGTTCTAAAAAGACTGGGGATTTTTATTTTTGAGGGTGTATCCCTCTCTCTGATTATGGAAGTGTTCTAGCTGAGAAGTTTATCCTATGTTGCTCAGACCAAGAGGAGCCAGGACCACAATACCAAATGCAAGTTAGCCTTTTGTAGTGTCACTTTGGTACTTCTGTTAAGAGGCAGGTGGGTAAGTACATGCATCCGTAAACGTTTTGAAAAAGTGGAAGGTACGGTATAAGGACTAAGAGATGGAAGGGGGTGTATTTAAAGAACCCTCTTTCTACAAAAGCAAAATTTTAATTTTGTGTTACAGAACTCCTATTAAAGAGTGATGTGTAAAAGAAAGCATTTTGAAAGCGGTACAGCTCCAAAAGCATGTCCTATCCATGGAGCAAGGAGTTAGGGGAGGGTGGGAAAAGAGTTTGAATAGCAGATACTGATGAATGTCACACACTGTCAAGGGAGCCAGCTTTGCCTCTAATGTGAGCTCCCAGGCTGCATACATGCATTATTCATGCAGAGTGTGAGGGCTGGCCCTTGGCACTGTAGCTCTTTTTTTTTTTTTTTTTTTTCTAGCAGGTAGTGCTTTTGTACCCCTAACAAACAAAGGGAAATGTCAGAACTACATGCAGAAATGGGAGAACAGGCAGGGTCTGTAGGCAGCCCAGCCTGAAGGGACGGACAGCAGTCATTCCAGCCTGCCTTACAGCAAGCACTCTGCTTTTGAAGGACACTGGCCGGCTGGTTTTGTAGCATTCTTAATAGATTAATGCTGACCTTACTGTACACTTTTGTTCATTGACTGAGAATGAATAATGTTAACATACTTGTAATTTCTGTTATATTCATGTTGAGTATTAATGCCATGGTTACAATTAGGCTATGCCTGTTTGTGACTTAATCGTTGCTATTGTTTCCATGTTGATTACTTAAAAATAATAAAATAGTCACTTTTCTGTTTATTCTTTACTGAAAATTGAGAACTGCCTGCCACATGCTTCAGCTTTAGTTGGGTGTTACTTCAGCTCACTCAGTGTCAGTAGTCCCTGCCCAGAAGAAACACCAAAGGCACCGAGGAGTGCTGGGAAGGTGCCACAACCCCGCTGCGATGCTGCGACTGAGGATGCATTTGTCTGTGTGCACAGACCCTTTGTGGTTACAGCTGGTTTAAAAATTCTAGCACCTGTCAGCAGGTACAGTTACTAATTGTATGAGTATAGAAAATGTGCAGTAATTTTACTGGAGCAGAAGAGGCCAAACATAGGCTTGTGAGAATAGGTGGAAGAGGATGACCTTTAAGGTAGAAATCTTAAACCTGCTGTGCAGGTTGAGGTTTCAAGACATTATGACTGAAACACCTGGCCCTAACCTGCAAGTCAGCAAGACAGGGCCATGAGCTTACATTCCTCTTGCTTTATTCAACAGAATCCTCTCTGTGTAATCTCCATAATTCAATAGCTGTGGTATTTCCCTGGCCCTGGGGAGCATTTAACTTTTCTATTCCAGATTCCAGAACTCATACAGCCACAGAGTAAAACCTTCCTGGAGCAGGTGAGCTTTCTGTCCAATATGAAGAGTCAGATCAGTTCCTACTAATTCTGTGGTGTGTTCATGAGTGTTCAGAGATGGAAATGTACATTCCATGGACTGTAGATGGATGGATGGAAAGGCTTTCTACAAGAAGTTTTAACGTCTCAATAGTAAGACAGGCTCAGATTTTCTGTGATGCTGGTGTGTATCCACTGACTTCCCAAGCTATAGAAAAGAAAGTACATTTCCCAAAGCTAGCAAAATAACAGCTTGATATAAAGCAAGGCTAGCTTCTTGCAAAAAAAATATTCTCCTAATCAGGAATGCTGCTTAAATTCAGCCCAGATTTGCAGATGAGCAGAACTTGAGAGCACTAGACTTAGTAAGGCATAATGTAGCATCCAGGTACTTGGTTTGGCCTGTCCTTTAGAAAGGCATATTGCTGGGGGAGAAGAGAAGCTCTCTGCCAGCTTCCCAGGAGAAAAAATACATTACTATTCCCATACTAAAAATGCAGTACTTACCCAGCTCAAGAGCTGGGTATGAATTACCACTTGTGGCTCCAAAGAGAGTCTGAGTTATTCTCTATATGACGGCAAATGCCACCACACTTCTTGCAAGTGGAAGATGTTCAAAAGAAGGGTTTGCAAAGAGCTTTCTGAGGCCTCTGCAGAAGAGAGAGTTCTCTAGTGAGCAGCTTAGAGACGGGCTGGTTAAAAAAAAAGTAGTGGGACACTGTGCAAGACTTGTCTTTATAGTAAGACTAGCTGTACCTTGAGATGGTAGAGTTGAAAACACCAACTGTGGGAGCTTGCCAGATGTGAATATGAGAAAACTGAATTTAACAAATAAGTTTTGTGCTTTGGTTTGTTTTGGTTTAAGTTTCTGTCATAAAGCCTTTAAGATGATCTCTACTGGCTTTAATGCCCGTGTGCTGAACCAGATGAAACCAGGACTGAACACAAGCTGCTTCTTTCTCTATGTCTCTGGGCCCATGACTCCCTCTTGCCAAACCAGGCACATTTTTATGCAATCTCTGTTATTGCTCAGTTAAGTTAGTACAGGCAGTACGAGTAGAAGACATGAAGTGAAGGGTATGACTTGTCCAAAATTGATTGATTTCCCCCAGATGTAGTCAGTACCTATCCATAACCTTCTGACGTCCTTCATTTGAAGTTCTTAAAATAGCTGCAGTCTTAGTGCACTTATTTCCATGGAGACCCAGCTGTCAAAAATGCTTTAAGTTCCCAGCTACAGGATGTAATGCTGTTGAACACAGTAACTTTCTAAAACCCTGTTTCCTGCCTGCACCTGATGCATCTAACACAAGCTCTTCACTGTAAAACTCTCTCAGGGTGCTGTTAAAGCTTTTCTGAAATGTTGTAGTGGGCTATGTATTTCCATCCTGGTAAAGGTCTTAGAGAAAACGGCTCAAGGAAGGGAAAAAAAAACCAACTGAAGATGAATTAGTCACTCCAAAATAGCAAGGAGATAATTTTGATGTTAGAAATTATGTTGCTTAGACCTCTAGTCTGCTGGGGCCGAGCGTTCTTTTTCTGTACAGCTAAAAACTAATCATTTAGTCACTATCTTTCCATCTGTTTTTAAGATGGAAGTTTTTCTTGAATCTTTACCACATTTTTCTATTGTCCTTGTGAATGCACAATTAAACTAGTCCATATTGTGATGGAAGGGATGTACTGTCCAAAAATTAACTGATCCCCCTTCTACCCCCAAACAAAGCTCCCAATTTTTATAACATTTTCAAGGATCAGATATCTGTGTGTGATTGAACTGTGCATGTCAGGACTAGCCAACTGACCAAGGTGATCCAAGGCAATTCCCAGAGATCTCCCAACCGATGGCCCTGGAAGGCAACAGACTGGTTGGAAATGCACAATATCCAAATATAATTTTTTTTTTTATTTCCCTAATCTCTGCCTGAGGGAAATCCACACTTTCCCCTCTAGAACATTTGGTAAAGAGACTCCATTCCTACCCTTATTTCCTGTATCCCTTGATGATAACATAAATCAGAGATGTGGCAGGTGGACTGTGCATTAGGAAAGTTTAGGTAATGGTGAAGGCTTCTCTTGATCTGCAGTGACAATTGATAGTTTGGTGCCATAATAGGTCAGCTGCTTCTGCGTGATTCTTCTTTTTTTAAGGCTGAAGTATTTAATGAAGGGGTCAATGACTTTCCCTATTTTCTGTGCACAGCTGGAGCAAGAGCTGGGTACAGCTGGAAGATTGTCTCTCATAGCTGCTCACATCTGTCACCGAAGAGATGCTGCAGTCACCAGTGCATTCCTGCAAGTGCCTATGGAGGGGGCTCATGACGCAAGTGCTACAGAATCCAAATAGTCATTTCAACGTGCCAGATTTCCCTCGTGTAGGAAAGGTTAGCTGTAGAGGTACAAGATGTTCTTTCTATATATATAATCAAACATCAGGTTTATATGAATATGAAAAAGATACCCTTTCTAATTCCACTCTGTGTGCATGGTGCTTTTTCAAATGTAGCTCTTAATAAGAAGTATTTTAGGATTGCATTTGTGTTAAAACTTCTGCAGACTCTCAGAAATTCTTTCACAGTTGAATCCCAGGTTGACAGAAGAGAGATTTCTTTTTACCTACTGTAATTTGCTATATTTTTTTCTGGTGCATAACGAGATAAAGCACTATCTCCGTACGCATCACCAAATTTCCCTGAACTTCTCAGTTCATTACCATTTTCCCGTTCTATTAATTTTATTTACAGAGCATCTTTGTCCTAGCTCCCAAGTCAGCTAAACAAAAGGTACATTAGACATGCAGAGATTAGTTCAGCTCTGCAGAATTATCCGCTGGTTCACAATGTCGTGTGTATGAAGCCAGTCTTTATTTCAGCCATGGTTTATTTTTGTCACAATTCTGCTTTATTTGATTTCGGCTTCTAGAGATGAATAAAAGTTTTGCCTGAAAAGACTCAGTTGCTGGAAATATGTGGAAGGGCTTCAAGGTATCCTTTTAGATCAAAAACAACTGGTGTTCTTCTGTAGCATTCAGAGAACTGTAATCAAAACTGTATTCTCAAAAACCCAGGACTGAAGCAGACATCGCAGAGACTAGCCAGGAGCGTTTGCTGAGATTTGGGGGTTGGACTAGATGATCTCCAGAGGCCCATCCAGCCTCAACTGTTCTGTGCTTCTTTGATTACATTTAACTGAAACCATTCTGTGCCAGGGATGGTAATCTGCTACACATTACGGTTATTATTAACACTTGATTACATTTTTTTCCAAGGTCTGGTCTAGATTACATACAGAATAAATGAATCTCTCATATCATAAAGCATTAGATTATATCATAACTTAAGATGGCATATAACAGGGTAGTAAATGTTGGACTCGGGAATGAATGAATGAATTGGCATGGATGAAGGAGACAGGGTCCAGCACCAAGCAGAAAGGTTGCAGAAAAGCAACCAACAAAGTAGAGACTGTGGAATGAGAGAGCATCCAGCAGAAAGGAGGTGGGTAAAAGCTGTCCCCAATAGAAACAGGTCCACCCAGAGAAGGGATGAAGGAAAGACAGCAAAGAAATTGGAAAAGAAAGGAGACCTTTGCAACAGAAAGGATGAAGAGTTAGCACGGAAATTATGTCTGCTCAATCCTTTACAGCAATTTGCATTTTCACAATTACAGCTTGTAAGCACAAAGAAAACGACCAGATGTGGGAAGTGTTCCCTCTTTTCAAATGCAAACCTGAATACCCAAAACAAAGCCTAATTTGAAAATGGAGCTTTGAATTTAACTTAGCCTTTGGGAAGGACACTGGTGATCAGCCTTTGCCCAGAAAATGAACATTTCCGGTACTAAGTCAGAAAGCAGTAAAGGAATTAATTGAATCTGAGCACCAAGCTTCAGTCCCACCTCTCAGTGGGTCTAAATGGAAACGTCGCATCAGAAACTCTTCCGCTCACCTTTGAGCAAGGATCTGTTTCATCACTTGAGTGTCAATCACAACATGGCCATCTCAGCACAGAATCTCCAAAAAATTAGGCTGGAAGGGACCCTGAAGGGACCCATGCAATCCATTCACCATACCAGCAAAGGGTAAATTACAAAATCCTCCACAGAGGAATGTTTTTAACTGGCCTTAGATACCTCCAGCGCAGGAGTTTCTCATCTTTCTCAAGCAGTCTGTTTCCAAGCATCACTAACATTACCAGCCCTTCCTCATCTCTAATGGGCATTTTTTGGTCAGCTTGAAGCCCTTTTAGTCTAGTCCTGTCTGCCGTGAACAAGCAGATCAGGTTATTGTTCTAATTTTCTGACATACCATATGTACATACTGCTCTTATGCTTCTGGTCAGCCTTCTCTTTAGAGTAAACAATCCCAATTGCCCAAATCTTTCCTCTGGGTCAATTCTATATATTTTGGCCATTCCTGGTAGGCTATTTTGACACTTGATCTTTTTTTTCTTGAAATGTGCTGGCTAAAGCTGGACACGTGTCCACCAGATGCCTTGCTCTTGCCAACTAAAGGGGAAGGATCATTTCAAGTCTCTTGCTGACGACAGCGCTGTTTATGTCTGAGATGAGGTTTGCCTGTTTTGTGATAGTATCCTATTGCTGACTCGTGTTCAGCTGCTGAACCAATACAAACCCTAGGTCCTTTCCTACAGATCTTTCTGCATTCGTGTGCTCAGTTCCTCCTGCCTGAGGCAGTACCTTGCATTTATCACTGCTGAACAGCATCCTGTTTGCCGAGAGAATTTTGAACTCCAGCATTATTGCAGCCCTCAGTCTGCAGTGTCTGCATAGGAAACAGCAGCTGCTGTGGGTGTTGAGAGTGGAGCTTGCCATCAGAAACAAAAGTGGATTCAGAAGCACGACAGAGATCTCACAAAATGGACAGCACCCTCCAGGGTTGCTGAAGTTACACAAAAGGCAGGCACAAAGACTCCAAGTGAAATCCTTTTTAGACATGGATTGTAGCAAATAGCTTTTGTCTTCAGTGGCACTTTCTGGCTGACTTAACACAGTGTTGGACTACATTTAGGTACTGCTTCTTCTTCATCTCCCTGTTCATTTGTAAGTAATTAAATACAAACTGTTGTAACCTAGGGATAAGATTATACCTCTAGAAGGACACTATGCCCCACGTGGTGAAGAGTTTAACCTCACAGCTAGGATGCACAGACTGCATCAACTTGTGTACTAGGGAAGCTGGTGAAGACGTGGCATGGCCCCCACATAGCCCCAACTGGGTGCAGAGGGCAGTTGTCCCAGTATTTTCTCTTTTTCTCCAAGAGCCTGTGACAGTGCATGTCTGACTGTTCTGCCTGGCTCCACGATGAACCCCTCTGACAGGCACTTAATGTCTGGCCCATCACCTGGTAAAGAACTGGCCCTCACGGCAGGTAGAGCAATAAAATAATTTGGTATTAACCCTTCCTGTGTCTCTATGCAATCTTGCATGCTTGGAACAAGTATCTCTTCCCTTGCAGCTGCTAACATCTGAAATTGCCTCCCTGTATTTCCCTCTACTTGTATCTGCTGAAGAGGTTTTTTTCTCCTTTGCCATTTTTCCCCTGGATGCACAATGACCAAACCCACAGTGAGCTTTCCATGGGAAGCAAAGTTTCAGCCTCTGTGGATGTAGAATACAATATACTCTCATTGGAGGTATAGGTTTTACTTATTCTCTGCCGTATGAGCTTTCTGAAAACCATTAGATTTGCTAGTTGCCTTAAATTTTTATTCCTGAATTAGGCTGTTGAACAAATTGGCAGATTTTAATGATGGTGGTAGCAGAAAGGTGTTTCAAATGGAGGAAAAACCCACTTTCAGTCTGAATGAGCTATTTTACCACGTGTTCTTGTAACTCTTGTTGATAAAAAAGGAGAGCAAGATGACAGATGATGATATGGAGCAGGCATGTGTTATTGCAAAGACTGCCAGAAACTTAAGCTGAATTTAAGAAGAAAGAGACTTTGTACTGGAGTGGAAAAAGCAACATTAGCAGGTATTGTAAAAAAAGAAATAAATCAGGATGTCCTGCCTGCTACAGAAATCAAAGATTACAGAAGGGTGGACATCTTTAACATAGTGTAAGATTCAATCATATACAGATGACAATTAATTGAAATCCTTCCCTTGGAACAGCAGTTATTGTAAACAGTGAAACATATACAGTGTTCCCAGTAATTTATCTAATGCTTGAGGACACACTTTTTTCTCTTTTTTTCATACCATTTCCACTCCTGCCAATTCTTTTTCCCACCATGCTGAAAGAAATGGTGGACAATTATTTTCTTTCCCAGTTTTAGTGAGAAAAGCCTACTCTCAAAAATGAGCTGAAGGATTTTTTGTTGGAGAGGCTGAAGGAAAGCAGGCTGTTGGCAATGCAAAGGTAGTGAAAGGCTGATTACATGCTAAAGCCAAGGTAAAAGCCTCAGGAGAGGAGTAAATGAGTCTGATCCCCTGTATTTCTGTATTTTTGTCTTCTCCCTTTTTCTCATGCTTCATGTTTGGTTTTTTCTTTCTCTGCAGAGGATTAAGATGTAGAGAAGAGATTTGAAAGGATGAATTTCTCTCAGCACTGTCCTTCAGTTCAGTAACTATATCCGTAGAATTAGGATTTAAGCTTACAGCTATAAGTAATTTCACATTTTTAACCATCTAATTTCATTTTATGATGTATAAGCAGAAAAAAGTGGGCTGTGTGCTTACGCTTGGCCAAATTAGTTTCGTAGAGAATGTGCATAGCCTTGTGTATTGTGTACTTGACAAGACAGAGCTGTGCATGAACTATTTTAACTCAGCCAGCAGCGCTCTCTCCTCCAGTGTAACAATCCAGTGAATCATCTCTTACCATTTAATAATTGTATCTTGCTTTTACTCAAAAGCAAAACAAGTTAGGTAGTCCAAGACAAAAAGTTTCATGAATCCTGCCCAGTTTCAAATTAAATTACAATAATATGGTTACCTAACACATTACTTAGGTAGGTAAAAGGAAAGCAGTGAAGCAAGCTGTTATGGGTTCCTACATTTGCCAAAGACTCTGTGGTTTCTTCACGACGCTGGACAGACGTGTTAGCGCAGCGAAGGCTGCCTTTGTACTTTATGCTGTGTTCCAAAGAATTTTTCAACGTAATCCCAGTTGAAACACCCCAAACCACACCTGAGTTCATCACCACCCTTCTGGAAGGGCTGTAACCCAGGACAGCCCCGTAACCGGTGCCCTGCTGGAACCCAGGGCTGTCCTGTGGTGGCGATCTGGGGAAAACACTCCCAAACCCACCCACCAAAGAACACTGCCGGGCTCTGTTTTGGGTGAGGGGGTACATCGCTTTGGCTAGCTGTGTGGCTTTTAGTAACTGTTTAATACCCACTCACAGCCATAATCTGCCCGTGGAAGGCAGAGGCACGGAGGAGGCCAGGCATTTGTCCCCAGAGCCCCAGTGCCACGGGCCTCTGGGCTCTGCTGGCTGACAGCACAGCAAAAGCTTTCGTTATTCTGTCAGGGAAGGCATTTATGTATGTTATGAGTCGTGCTTCCTGAAACCGTGTTCTTTCGGCCCCTCTTTTAAACCTTAGAAACGTCAGGAGAGCCTAGCGCACCCCTGGCACTCTGATCGTTGGAAAAGACAAGTGGTATCAATCACACCCCACCCGGCGCACAGCGAAGGAAGGGAGCAAGGAACCAACCAGGAGCTTTTCCCCACCTTGCCCTCAGCCAGGGCGGCGCTTTCGGGGCGCCGCTGCCGAGGGGCGCATGCGCGGCTGAGGGGGTGGGCAGAGCCCTCTCAAGATGGCGGCACGGGCGAAAGGGGGAGCTCGCCGCTCTCAAGATGGCGGCACGGGCGGCAGGGGGCAGATCGCCACTCTCAAGATGGCGGCAGGGGCAGTAGGGGGGGAGCTCGCCGCTCTCAAGATGGCGGCAGCGCAGGAACGCGCTTCCGGGAGGGGGTACAAAATGGCGCGGTGCGAGGTCCCCCTCTGCTCAGAGGGGTGTCCGCCTGTCCGCCCGGCGGTGGAGGCTCACGTTGCGCTCGCAGTGCGACCTCACGGCGGCGCTTCCCGGCGCGGGGGCAGTGGGAGTGCGGCTAGCGGCGGAGGCGGGCGGGAGGGCGGCGCCAGGCGGTGGCGGGGCAGCCTCTGTCGCCGTTGCGGCGCGCCGCTGAGGGGGAGGGCCCCTGACAGAGCGCGGCCGCAGCGCCATGGCGGGCGTGGGGCGGCGGCTGAGGGCCGCGCCGGCCGAGTCCCGGCTCTGAGAGGACGCTCCTCGCTGCCGCGCTCGCCCCGCCGCGGGCAGGCACCGACCTCCCGCCGCCCCCCGGCGCTCCTGCTCACCTCCCTCCTCCGCCCTTCGCGGGCTGCGGCCCGGCCGCGCTCGCCCCCGCGGCCCCTTCCCGCCGCGCCGCGGAGATGGCGTCGGGGCTGCGCGCCGCCGGTTTCCCCCCGTGGAAGCGGCACATCGCGGCGGAGCTGCGGCGGCGGGACCGGCTGCAGCGGCAGGCCTTCGAGGAGATCATCGGGCAGTGTAAGTGGGAAGGAGCGGTGGGGAAGGGCCGCCGGGGCCCGGCTGTGGCGTTTGCAGAGCGCGGCTGGGGAGGTGTTTGTTCGAGCTGAGAAAAGTCGGGGTTTCTCCATTATTCAGGAAAAAAAAGTAGTTGTTTCTCTCAGTTGGCTCGCAGGCTGAACCGAGCTGGTGCTGCGGACGGGCTGAATGTCCAGGTTGTCCGCACAGGCCCGCTCGGTGGCTGTGGCACTGAGCACAGTGGGACTGTTTGCTCACCGCCCTCACGGTGGTTTGTGAAGTGCGGAGGTGCTCAGGGGCTGGCGTTTTCTGTCCGGCTCTCACCCACAGCTGTTGGCTCTGTCGGGGCTGTTTTCCTTGCTGCTATCAGTGGAGGGGTTATAAAGAGATTGAACTTTAAACTCCTTCTGTTTTAGCAGATATTGGTACATTTGAGCAGCCTCTCCATTCATCTTTCGTAAGACCGGTCCCACACAGCATCTGGATTAACGAGCAGCTCCTGGACTGCACAGTGCCTCAGCCTGCTGAGATCAAAGGGGAGCACACA
The DNA here is from genome assembly GCA_028020825.1 of Podargus strigoides. Taxonomy (NCBI): domain Eukaryota; kingdom Metazoa; phylum Chordata; class Aves; order Caprimulgiformes; family Podargidae; genus Podargus; species Podargus strigoides. Next base: position 24,258,066 of record CM051628.1, on the reverse strand, counting down.
CTGATGTGGTGGTGGCTTGCATGGGATTTGGCTGCATCAGAATAATTAAAGATACTGTGTCTTAGCTGGTAGAAGAAGAGGATGGGAATCTGGTTTTGCTTTTTGGTTGTCTTCTTAATTGCCCTTCTTGCCCTTTCAGATAACAAGCTGCTAGAGAAGTCGGACCTTCATGCAGTGCTGGCTGATAAGCTGCAAGCAGAAAAATATGACCTGCAGAGCAGACATGAGATCAGGTATTGAAAATTCCTTTTCTGACACTCAGCTCTCTGTCATGCACACTGAAACCTAAACCATTGTTTGATGCATTACAAACTTCTAGATTACTGTAGTAACTTGGAATAAAGCAAACTGGGAAACCTGTTGTACTGTAAATAAATAATAACTCTAAGCATGTGATGGAGTTAAATACATTTACAGTGCACAGTGCAGAAAGATCTGACCAAGGTTTGGACTGAAAGTAATTTATCGCAAACTCAAGGTATGGAGGTGAACCAGAATGAGCTTCTGCTTCTGATCTCTTTGCCTTGGGGTGCTCATAATGTTTGTCTGGTGTTAGTGCCTAATGATTATGATCTGACTCTTGAAACTGCCTGATCTTCTAAGCAGTGCAGGGAGAGCCCAATGTCATGGTTTCTTTCAATCTGTGTTATCACATAGAATGAGGAGAATGGAGAAAACCACAGCTGTGAGGTGTCAGTCCTAAATAAGCACCATATGCTGAAAAGAATGTGTATTCTGCCTGCTTTTAGCAGATTTTTCAGGAAACCTCTCTAACCTGGTAGTAGCACTGTAGTGCCACAGGCAGGGGTCATGCTGCTTATTCTGCTGGCATTTGATTCCACAGCAAACCACTATGCTAGTAGTGTGTCCTTTGTCTGGACAGCATGTAAGTCCCAGCAGGTAGAGGCTGTTGGGTTCTGCTCTTGGGGTAACTGAAAAAAAGGCAGGGCAAAGTGGCTCAGAATTTCCTGCCTCTGTAGGAATTGCTTCCTCTGAAGCTCTTTTGCTATATAAGTTATTGATACCACTGTGAGGCCTTTCACCTTCTGAAGGCATTATCTGTTTGCTACTGGTCTGTTATAACACCAAATGACTGCAGAAACAGATGCTTGCAATTACCTTGCTGTTTGTCTGTTATAATAGTGACAAAATTAAAATTACTGGTTTTAAAAGCTATAATTTATAAAATAGCTGCTAACTTGCTCAGAGGCTGTGTGTGATGTGTCTGTGTGTGTGTATGCCTTTAAAAAACTGACTTCTCTTCCTGTCTGTGCTTTCAAAGACGTGTGTGATAAACATTAGTCATAGTTGTTTGGGGGGTGATGTGTGTTATTCTGGTGTATAGAAATTCCAGATTATGTCACAGTACCACTGTGTTGTAAAACGCAATTGAAAACCACCCCAGAACCTTTATACAGTAAGACTAGAATGTAGTGGGGACAATGGAGAAGCAAGTTGGAACTCCTGGGACTATAAACCCAAGGGCCTGGGTTCCCTGGCTTTTGGTTCTGTGCCCTGTGTTATGCTGTCTCCAGATATCCAGCATCTTTGAGGTCTGCCAGCTCTCTCCAAAACCAATTTCAGGGGGTAAAATATTTGTAATTCTTCCAGAATTTGGAGAGCATACTTTTAAGACTCATTTGTATTTATGTAAATTTAAGCAAAGGCTAGTTATCTTTCATTTGAGTTTGACTTCTGGCTTAGAAATGTACAAAAAGGTGAATCGAGTCCTCAGTAAATTTAATTTTCCAGTGCTATATAATGGCACTTTTGTTGGCGAGAAGCATGTTGTGGGGCAGCTAGCTGTGGTTTAGTTTGTTGTGAATGATCTGTGTCTCTGTTGTAGTATAGAAAATCCAAGGGAGTTTATCCTGAGACTTAACTGGTGAAAGGCACCTGAGCAATTGGATTCTAGTTTGTGATATCTCTTCTTCCTCTCTCTCAAACTCCAGTCCAGGACACGATGGCACATGGAATGATGCTCAGCTGCAGGAACTGGCACAGCTGAAGATAAAGCATCAAGAGGAGCTGACAGAGCTGCATAAGAAACGTGGCGAGGTTAGAGAGTCCTCTCGTGTTCTGTGTGGTCCATACGTGGCCCTTTGTGAACATGACCTGGATTTTACCAAGCTTATTCACCATCATTTTTTCCTCATTTAATGTAGTGCCTTTTTAAGCAACCCATGTTGATGATTGGTCTTTAGACCTGACAGCCAGGAGAGAAGAGCTTACATTGTCAGCGTAGCAGCATTTTTAAGAAGTGCTTAATTTTGTTTCTCATAAATAGGTTTTTAACTGTATTTATTAGAGGAGAAAGGAACTGATTCAGTTTACTGAACTGCACACCATCACTAGTTCTACATTGAGAACTACTGCTTTGAGTGAGTGAAAGAATAGGTGGCTGTGCATGGTTTCATTTGTCTGTCTCACTTGGCAGCACCACTATGATATAACAGTGGACAAAAGAAACAAGCACAAGCAGAGGTTGAAAGTGCTATGGGACTGGAAAGGGAGTACTGGTTCTGCCATGTAGGTGCAGTAGGGAGCCCAGGAGTTCTGTAAGCTACGAGACTTGGGCCTGGAGGAGAGAAAAAGCTGCTATCCTTTTCTTTTTCTTTTTTTTTTTTCCCCATCTAATGGGAAGATGTGGAGGTTTCATTGGCAGAACTGTTTTTTTAAAAATCCCAGCAGTGGATTGAATGAGTCCAGGAGCTAGTATCTGAATGGTACTGCAGACTTCTCTTGTGAGAAGGTGGGAGTAACCTGGAAAATACAACAAAGGCTCTGCAGGGTGTGGGGCTTGTTGCTGCTCACTGCCTGGGTGGCTGTGAGCTGGCAGCAGCAGGTTGTTAGTGTTGGCCTCTGCCCCTCTATTTCCTGTGAGAGGCTCCACCAGCAACTTTGGGAGAAAACTCTTCATGGAACCTGTGATTACCATGTGTGAGCTACATGTCTCCTGTAACGGCTGTCCTGGCGCTAACGGGAAGATTTGTCACTTGGTTGTTAGTGCTCATTTGTTGGTTTGCTTCCTTGGCAATTTTTGGGTTCTGTATTGATTTTTCCACTACTTCAAAAAATAAAATTTTTTCCTAATATGCATTGTTTGATGTGACTTTATTAAAGAAACTTGTTGAGGTCAGGGAGTGAGATATCAAAGGACAGTAACTTCTTGACAACTCATTTTTGAAAGTGGATTCCCTGATTTAATGACCTGTGTGATAGGGGCAGTAAACAGATCTGTACAGAAAGCTGTGAAAGAAGCCCTGGAAGGTGTGTTTCATGCTTGTAATGTTAGATTGGTCTGTTGGTTGCTGCTCAGTGTGTTATCCAGCTGGCATCCCTGCATTTTGTAATGTAATTTTCTCCTCTCCCTAGTTGGCCCAGTCTGTTATTGATCTGAATAACCAAATGCAGCAGAAGGACAAAGAGATGCAGATGAATGAAGCAAAGTAAGTAGGAACTGTTTAGTCGGTGTTGTTGGTATGAGACCTGGACTTCTGGTTGAGTTATTTTTTTTTAGTGTTATAATATTCTCTAGGAGTCCTAGCCACGGGCTAAAAATTCCTGTGTTAGGCACTGTACAAATAGCACAAAGAAGCTGGTATAGGTCCCAAAGGAGATCCTCATTGTTTTCAACGTGTTGTTGCCATTCCAGGATTGCAGAGTATTTGCAAAAGATCTCTGAACTGGAAACGGAGTGCCAGGAATTGCGTAGCAAACTGCAAGATCTTGAGCGAGCTAATCAGACACTGAAGGATGAATATGATGCTCTCCAGATCACCTTCAATGCCTTGGAGGAGAAACTAAGGAAAACCACTGAAGACAACCAGGAGCTGGTCTCGCGTTGGATGGCAGAGAAGGCACAAGAAGCCAATCGTTTGAATGCAGAAAATGAGAAGGATTCAAGGTGAGATTGGTGACCTCTTTTGGATAAACTACTTCCCAATATATTTGGGAGTGCATAGGATAAAAACAGATTTAGTTTTGATCTCATGGTCTCTGTATTCTTGCACAACACAGTAAGAGTCCAGAACTTTGTGTTCTTTCTTCTGGCCAGCACAGACGGATGCTTTGTGAAAACATTCCTGTCTTTTAAATGAATAAAACATGTTCTTTTGTTTCTTGAGCAATATTTAACTATGGCCTGAAGACTGTAAATCAGACAAACTGGATTTTTTTTTTTTTTCTGGTATAAGATTTGGACTTCTTCATCTTGCATCTTGATACTACTTCTAGTTTTATCCTTTTTTGACTGAAGTGTTTTTTGCTTTCTGTGAAAAGGAATGGCTGCTGTGAGATTGAGCTGTGTATAACTTGCAAAAATCAGTTTGTCTGGTTTTTAATTTCCTTCCAAAATAATATTTTTTCTTATTTTTCTGAATTGCTTCAGCTTGGTTAACAGTCATACCTGGAGACTGAGAGCTCTAATATAAATCCCATAGTACTTTACAGTTTTGTATTACCTTTTTATAACATAATTATTTTTGCAAGTTCCTGCACTCCAAGCAAACCTGCATTCATATGGGTCATAAAGGGCTGTAGATACACTTTGCCTTATTGCCTCACTTGATTGTTCTTGTCCTTTGCAATTCACAGTAAGAAAACTACCTCTCCTGCACTGAGTATCTTGAAAAGCACAATAAAATTAAGGCAGTGGTGGTATTTTTGTTTTAAGTCTTGTGAAGCCCATCAAAACCATGCTGGGTAACATTTGGAATGGGATTAAGGAAGTTCTTTTAAAATAGCCTTGCTTTCTTTCTCTCAGGAGACGACAAGCCAGGCTGCAGAAGGAGCTAGCAGAAGCTGCCAAAGAACCCCTGCCTGTGGAACCGTAAGCAGTCTTGATTTATAGTCTCCTTCATTACATTGTGTTTCAGTTTTCTGCAGATGCATGATAAATGGTATATTTGTTATTTCTAAATTTGGTGATGTAGAGGAGTGTTTAAACTTTGGTGTAAAGTCAAAAATGTACAGTAGCTCTCCCTACTTGAACTTCCAGAAGAAGGACCTCTGTTCTGACTAAAAATAGATGCTTGGACTGAAAGTCCTAAGAATGGTTCATATGGTGAATACATATGTTCTTATCTCAGCATAAAAATATTTGTGGTGCCTGTGGTCTTCAAAATAGTCCTTCAATAATGGAACAATATACTCTGGAGATGCCTGTGTTTTTAAGTGTTAGACTACCAATATTTTCAAGGATTTCCTGTAGGAACAGGTACTGTGTGACTTAAGGTGGGTGAAAATATATTGATCACTTCCATACTGAGAGATTTATTCTGTGGGAAAAAAAAAAAGTAGATGTGGAGTTACTTTTCTTGGCAAGCCAGAGATAAATATCTCTAGTCTTCTGTTCTTTTTGCCTCTCTAATTCCTGGGTAGTATTTAATTAGTTGACCTAAGTGGGCAGTTGATGGTATAGGTGCTTTGCAACAGGTTTGCATTTTTTTAAAGGAATGTTTAAATGCTTCCATTCCCTTAGCTTATTGAGGTGACTCTCCATGACCAGATTACTGCTGACCTCTGTGTCACAGGCCAGTGGACAGTCCCAAGCCAAAGGACAGTCCTCCCAGCTCGTAAGAATAGTGATATCCCTTTTGTCCATGTTATTTGATGTAAATGCACATGGAATATCTTAGAATATTAAACTCTTCAATAAATAAGGGAAACACACATGCAGTGTCTGTGGCCACTTTCCCCATTAAGCTTCTTCCTCTCCATTGCCCACAGTGAGACCTTTCTGTCTTGGAGCTGAGCTCAGAGGTAGCTGTAGCACAACAGCTTGAATATTTTGCTTCCTGTTGTAGTGGTGATGATGGTCTCTGTGTTTCATGAATAATTTGATATTAGACACTGAGAAGTTAAAAAGAAGCCTGTTTTTTTTAAAAAAATCTAGAAAAGAATTGCTTCTGTAAGTTAAACTCTGCTTCACAGATGTTTTTGATTCATTCATTTCATAATTTTAGTGGGTTTGTATTGTGTAAACGTGCTGCTTACTGAAGGGGAAAATTGCAGCATTTCAAGGAGTGCACCCTGGTGTTTATATTCACTTGAAAATTATATTAAGTTAATGTGGAGAGTTTCTTTTGCTGCATACAATTTTAATAGCTCAAAATTTAGATTTTAAAAAAGAAATATCAGTAGAACTCAATAGTGTTTTATTGAAATACCAGCCTGATCTTTTCAATCAGACTATATGTTTTCTGTAGGCTTTTCATATATGCTGTCCTCCAAATATCTTAGAACTTAAAGTGCAGCTGTATTCTGAAATGAGAGATTAGAAATGGTCCCATCCTCTTCAGTTCTTTTGCAGCTGAGTGTTATCTGATGGCAGGAATTGGTTTATTCCTACTTAAATGCTGAATTTAAGCTTCCTGTTCAGTCACATGGCATCAGGTTGATAGTGTGTTTAAAATTAGATTGTTCTGCAAAATCAGCAGTGGAGGAAAAATCCTCATTGAAGGAAAAAATACCAGACTGAGAGCCCATGATGACTAATGGGGAAAAACCTTTTAGCGTTGGCTGAGTAGTTTAGCTGGATTAATTTATGCATTGGAACCTCACACGTCTGTTCAGTCATACACCAACACTTTAATGAAGTGAACCAAATCATCCCTCGTACTTAACGCAGCAGCACCTGAAGGGTGACAGCACAGAAAGTATCAGGGTGGTTGTGGTGTGAATGAAGAAGGAAAATTCACACTCTTGTGCCTTGGTTTTAATACTTCCTTGGTTTGGAACAGCAAAAAAGGTGCTGTGAAAATGGCTGGTTGCAAATGAGGTGTTTTCTCTCACTTCAGCAGGGATGATGATATTGAGGTGCTTGTAGATGAAGCCTCTGACACGGCTGAGGAGACATCTCCAGTGCGAGCTGTCAGCCGGACATCCAGGTTTGTGGACCAACAGACTTCTGTGCTGTATCCCTGAGGAACATCAAGGGGTGTAGGAGTTGGAACTACATTGGGAATGTTATTTATGTTTATTACTTGCCTTTAGCTAGAATACAGTTTAGTACTTCCACCAGAGCAGCATGGAACTTGTGTGTTCTGTTAACCATGCTCTAGATCTGCTCAGTTTTTCCTTTGCTGTTTTAAATACATTAAACTAGTGTCTGAGAAATGTGTCTAATCTTAAAACCAAAGATCTAAAAGCAAAGGAGACAATAAAATGGGCATTGCAGTGCATGCTGTATTATATCTTTGTTACTATACAAGGTATCAGTGTGAGTTTACAGATAGCTGCATTTTTTGATTTAGCTGAAATGCTGACAATACCTTCACCTAGAGTAAATGCATCTTTTTCTTCCTCTAAAATAGCAGTGAGTGGAAAGTAAGAGGTAGTTAATGTGAGCATGGGTTAATTTGGTTGAAACTTCAGACTTGGCAGACTTATTCTATCTAAACCCAGTAATTCACAAGGTGGAAGCTGAGGCATATTGAAGACACTTCACTCACAGCTGATGTTCTGAGTTGTAGTTACTGGTGACTTTTGAACTGATGCTTGCCTTTGGTGTTCTCTCTCTTGGGACTGGGTCTGCAGGGGAGGGAGTCTTTCCAGAGACTTGTTGCTATGAAATGTGTTTATATTGATCTTTGTGTGGAGAAGCTATTCACAAGGTTTAAACCTGTCCTCCCCTCCTTCAGTAAGCGACTCTCCCAGCCAGCTGGAGGCCTTCTGGATTCTATCACTAATATCTTTGGGTAGGTTAGAACACTTTCACCTCTTTGTTTTGTATGTTGGTTTCAATGTACACCAAAATCTTGGTGATGCAGGGAATACAAACAAATAATTTCAGCCTTTCTTCTAGCTTCTGCCTTTCTTTTTTTTCTTTTTTGTTCTCCTCAACTTCCTGTTTCTTCCATCTTGCCGTGTGCTGACCTCTGACCTTTCCCTCCAGTCTGTCTGAGTCTCCCCTTTTGGGACATCAGTCTTCTGATGCTGCCAGGTGAAAACATTATCCGCTCTTAGTCCAGCATGTGAATGTATTCCATTGAAGTAACACGGAACCCAGCTGCATTATCCTGATTAGATTTCAGATGTTAATACTGGCTAGAAACCATCTACAGTTAGAGAGGCAATGAGCCCCTCTTTGTGGAGCAAATATGTGGGGTTTGCTCTTACTTTCCACTGCACTTTGCTCCTTTAATAGGGTTATTATTAAAATAAGTTGTTGGGTTCTGTGCTTAGTATCCAGAGTGGAGCCAGTCATTCTAAGTCAAGCTCTGCATTAGGTGGACAGTCTTTACTTAAATGGTGCAGCCCAAGCTTTTGAATGGAGCATTTTGGTGCCTGGGATGTAGTGCTGCAGCGGTGTTGAGTCTTCCTAGACACACAGTGGTGGAGTTGCAGTCTCTCCAGCTGAACTCAGCTGCAATCACTCCCATGTTTTGCTTTCCTATGGAAAAAAAAAAAAAAGCAGCTCCAAAATGAGGTCAGTAACCAGTTCATAACTTACCTGGTGTGCTCTGAAATATCTAAAGCCACAAGTGGATGTAGTGCTGTATGAGAAATGTAATTTTTGAAAGCTGAGGTAAAAGTTAAAATTTCCTTCCCACCTTCTTTAATCACTGTATAGTGTAGTTAAGTGACAGGTACAGATCTGGATGAACTCAAGAGAAACAGCATTCATTTCTCTTTTTAAAATATTTCTACTTTGTTTCATCTCAGGAGGCGTTCTTTGTCCTCGTTCCCTGCTCCCCAGGATAATGTAGAGCCACATCCAGGTGCCAGTAAAGAAGTGAGAGTGCCCACTACTGCCATATGTGTCTTTGTAAGTATAGAAGGAATTCTTGGTTTTGCCATTCCTTTTTCCTGTCTTTGGAGGAAGTGAATCCTACCTGTGCAGAAACTGATCTCCTGAAACCTCTTCTGTCAACATTGCCAAACGAGGAGGCATGCTTGATTTGGTAGCATAGTTCATCCCATTTGGTTCTTAGCCAAAATGCTTCTCGGAGCCAGCGGGCTTGATTTGAGGTCTGTCTTACTGAGGTCGATGATGACTACTAAAAGGTCTGAGGGCACAGGGGAATTACACTCCATTACCTTCTTGGCTCCCAGCAGTCCCTGTTCTGTCATGCCATAGTAAAGCTATGATTGAGGAAGAGATTGCTGACAGTCTGGGATTAATTCAGTTCCAGTTCTCCACAGTGAAGGGAGTTGTGGCACTGAATGTCATCCAACAGAACTGGTTAAGAGGAGCTTGTGGTAGTGGGGTGTCTTCATTTGTTGTGTGTGATCTAAAGTTTTCAAGCTGAGACCTCTTATGTGTTGTTTTGGCCTTACAAAGGCCAAACTTAATTTTTTTGTGAAAGGCATTGCCTTCTGGATGAAAGATATTGTGGTAAATGGTCTTGTCACACAGCTACTTGTTTGAACATTCCTCTTGAGCTTTCTCAGGTGCTTCAGTGCTGGCTGTGGATACTTCATGGATATAAAATGACTTATTTTTTTCATCCAGAATGGCTCACTGCAGCATGGAGACTTGTGTATTCCTAGCCTGCCCTGTTACCTTCTTCTCTAGTGGAAGTCATGGGGTGGAGGGAGTAGCAGTCTTACATTAAGTAAGAATAGGGTTATAACTTAAGTGACAGCCTGGAGCTGGCTTGAATAGGGAGCATCAAAGGAGACATTCATGGCTGCTTTGTGTTGCAACCTCTCTCCTCTGGCTGTGTACAGCAAGCACAGTTGATGAACAGATACAATCCTGGCTAATTTCATCATAAAAGGTATTGCAAAGCTGAGGTTTTCCAGAACCACGTGAGAGGTTATGTTTGTTTTCACCTTTCTCTTGATCTTCTGTAGTGTCATCTGAACTTCCAAGAGCAGCATAGCCTGTCTTCCCAGTACAGAGGGGCAAACCACAGTAGACTGTGCTGACCCCTAGTCTTGGCAATGTGGGGAATGCTGCCCCATTCCAATTCCCCATCTTGCAGCAGGAGTAGGAGCAGCTGCAGCAGTCAGCCTCTTGGACTGTGGCAGTATGGAGGTGATGTGTGGTTAGCATGGCAATATTAGAAGGAAAAAGTCCTCGTTTGGTTCATGGGAATCCGTATGTTCCTTCTGGAGATAAACTAAACCATAACAGAGATTATCTCCTGTGTTTGGAGCCCAGGTGGAGTGTGAGGGCATGTCTAGGTCCAGCAGAGCATTCCAGGAATTAATGCAAGGACTCTATGCCAGAGGTTTGGCAATTACTGGGAGCAGACTGGGTTCCTTTCTGCAGAGATGAGTAGAACAGGCTTGGGAAGGTGGGGAGGGAGCCACTTCAGCCCTTGTTTGAGGGCGTAGTTTCTAGGCAAGACCTTTGAGTTTTGTCCTGAATGGCTCTTCTGCACTTGTAGAAAGATCAGATTTGAAGTGTGATGACCACTAAATATGAGCTGGCAGACCAAGTTCAAGCAACAACTTCCAGAAAAGTGCAAGTTTCCAGAAAAACTGATTTTGAAAGAGCAGTTACTGAAAACACTTAAAAAGGAATGCAGCAAATGAATTGGGAAAGTGGTACTATACTGTGTGGGTAAGTAGTATAAAGCTGGGAAATTAACAGGGGAAGAAAAAGGAAGGAATCTTAAAATTCTCATGGGTTTTAAAAGGTTTAAGAATCATTTATTTAAGTGGCCAACTCAGGCTTCAAAACGTTAAGCTGTGAGAAAGCAGGGGTGCAGGGTGTCACTGTGCCTGCAGACAGGAACCACAGCTTTAGCCCAAGTTCTCTGGGAGAGGAGGTGCTGTCACAGCTGTGCTGGCACTACTTGATCACCAATAGAAGTAGTGTTATCACCAGTACACTACATGAATACAGTTAACCTGTTATGCTGTTTTCTAGCAGGCTTTCCTAACTCAAGCCTGACTTGAGTGTTCTGTGGTTGCATGAACTGATTGGATCTTGTTCCATGGCTGGCTCTAGATGGAGAAATGAAAAGTTAGTTTCCTTCTACAGCATTATCACCTGTTCCTGTTTTCTGTCCTGTCCTTGCCTTAATTTTTTTCTGGTGTAACTTAAAAGCCTTATCTTATAAAGCCTAAATGTATGAGGCATTGAAAGGCTTCTGGCAGTTTATTATCACTGTTGAGTTCTTGCTAGTGTTTGTGCTTTTGTTTTCTTCTTGGATAAGGACCAGCCTTTTTGCTCTGTTTGTACACCATCAGCCATAGTAGAGTTTCAGTCTGTGGCTTTGTTTCCTATATACTGCTGACAGACCTACACCTGTGGTTCTGTGTAGCCTTTAAGTTCTATAGCTTTCTAATCTGTGATTTTTTTGGGGTCTATGCTAATTCCATTTTGGGTGGCTGTTCTGTTCCTCCCACTCCTCAGGATGCACATGATGGGGAGGTGAATGCAGTGCAGTTCAGCCCTGGCTCTCGATTACTAGCAACAGGAGGCATGGACCGGAGGGTTAAGCTTTGGGAAGTCTTGGGAGGTAAACTTTTTTGCTTTGGGGTATGATGGGATGCTAAACAAACTCTTATTTTAGTTCACTTTGTGTCAGCTTCTGTTCTAATCCATGGCTTAAGTTTTGTTCGTCTTTCTTTGTGCAGATAGGTGTGAGCCCAAAGGTTCCCTCTCTGGTAGTAATGCTGGGATTACAAGCATAGAGTTTGATAGTGCTGTGAGTATCTGCAACATCCACTGTTTGTGATTGGGAAGAAACTAATTGAATTCTGTTGTGCTCTATCAATTTCCATTCTAATGCTTGGGAAAGTTACCTATGAAATGAGTTAAAATATTTAGGAGAGGAACTGCAAATAGTTACAAATTGTACAAAAGATCTTTATTTGCTGTGCTGCAGTCTGTAATTCTCATCTTGGCCTTAAAATTCAGGAAGTGGTGTGTGGCTCAGACATGGGCTGTTACGGGCTGTTATGACAAAACTATAATAAAATATATTAGGCTTTGTCTAAAGTGAGAAATTAGTCCTCAGCTTCCCACTAAAGCTGGCGAAACAACACAAAGCAAATCCACTGAGGCTTTATTTCTGTGAAGTTTATTTCCATAAGTGCTCTGCTGAGGTCTGTGATGAATAGTAAAAGGTCTGATTATCCCAAGATTTACCCTTCCACGACCTCTTCTCCCAGCAGTTTCTCACCAGTCACGGCACAGCAATGGTGTGGCTGGCAGAGTGTTTGCTGACAGCTTGTGATGTGTTCAGTTCATGTTATCCTGAAGTATCGGAGACATGACTGGGATCAGCATCCAACAGTCATACTTCAAGGAGCTTGGGGTCTTGGATTGTTATAACTGGACATGTGATCTGACTTTTCTGCTGAGACCTCTCCCAGAACACGATAGAGAATAGACCAAAGCTGACATAATTTCGTATGTTTGGTGATTCTATGTGCTAAGATTTATTGATACCCACCCATAAGGATCCTTCCTTTGGACACTGACCAGCTCACTAGGAATTTGCTGGCACTCTTAATCTGCAGTAGAAACTAGTTCTGATTTTGGCAAGTTGCTTGAATGCATTTGAGGTGAGAAATTTCTGATGTGAGATGTTAATGGGCTTTAAGGATTCCAGAAGGACTTCTTAAGATAGACAGGAGTGCAAGCATGAATCCTGTGGTGCCCATTCTCCATCATGGATGACTTGGAGGAGCCCTAAGCCTAAAGCCATGAACAAGTCAATGTATCTCTCCTTGGACAGATTTATTTTTTGGAATCTTAAAACGTTAGAACTGTAATGCAAATAGCAAGAATTGGACTAATTCTACTCTAAGGCCTATTATAAGGAGTGGGGGTAGATGATGCAGGGCTTTTTCCCTGTGAGAAATCAAAAAGAGGGGAAAAAAACCCCACAATAGGTGAGGATAAACTAAATCCCACTTCTTCACTGCAGCAGCTGGGGGCAGAAGGGGAAAGAGTGTCCTTTCTGGTCTCGTTATTGTTATTCCTTTTATCTGTAGGTGTGATTCTACAAATCACTGTCACGTTTTGATGAGATGAAAAAGCTGTAGCCTTTTTGAAAGTTGTTACTCTAGCTTTCCTTACTGGTTTGTGCTATGGGGTTTTTCCCTTGGCAATATAACACTAACATGGTTTTAATGATTTACTGGAAATACTTTTGGGTTTAATTTGCATATTGACTTGCAGAAGTAATTTAAAATTAATCTTGTGTTCACAGGGTTCTTACCTCTTAGCAGCTTCAAATGACTTTGCCAGCAGAATCTGGACAGTTGATGACAATCGGTTACGGGTGAGTCTCCTGAAGGCAAAGCAGTGCTCAGGCTGTTCCTGTCCTGTATTTCCAGTTTTCTCTAATGGGGAGATGGCAATTTTGAAAGTTGCACATTTACAGACACTTTCAGTAATTCCTTCTGTTAAAATGATCTTTATCTCTTAAAGGTCTTTGCAGCAAGACCTGAAATATGGTTTTGGTCTCTGCACAGCCTTGCAGGGAACTCCAGTTACTGCAGGTTTTCACAGTACAGCCCTGCTGCTAGCAAAACCTTGCCACATAAACCCCATAGGCTTCTGCATTTCTCTTTGTGGAAACTTAAATGCTTCTTATGGTTCATGGAGAACCACTTCAATGTTTTATCCTCAATCCACAGAGGTCTGCTGAAGACAAAGAGGGATTTTTTTGTTTTAAGTCAAAAGCAGCATTCTTGAAAAGGAGTTCTTTGCCTAGCTGTGAAAAGGCAGCAAGCCTACAAGTGCTTGACTTTATTCTCAGTGTCTTTTGGAAGATTCCTCCTTTCCTCCCAACTCCTTTGTACTCATGTTCTTCTCCAACACTTAGCTCTAGTTTAAAGAAGGATTCACTTTTGACCAAAATAAAAGTTTCTTTTTAACTTTCTGAGAGTTTTTCTTATTTTTATGTATGCTTTTCCTCAACTTTTTATTTTAGGGAGATGCTACTTCAGTGTTGTGAATCTTCTGACATCTCCCATGTTAGTTAGAACCTGCAGCTGCACTGTAATTCACTGGGTAGTTCTCAGTGTGGACATGTCAGGTCTCCTGTAGGAAAGTGAAGATGGTCAGTTCTCTTGCACCTTCTCTTTGGCTGAAAAACTGACTACTGGATGTGGATTGGAGTGAATTTAGCAGATTATAGATTACCTGCTACAACAAGTTAGTTATTCCTGCAAACATCCACCTAGCTTCACAGTATTTTCCTGTAATTTTTTGGTGTCCTTAGTGACTCTCAGTGTATTCCCTGTTCCCTGAGAAACAGTGCCTTCTTTGTTTGGAGTGTGTGCAGTACGGCTTTGTCATGGCTTGCACATGAGCTGGAGGCAGTGAAGCTGAAATCACAATAAACTTTGGCACAAACTCCATACTTAAATGCAAATATCTGTACATAATGACTGCTGCAAGAGCAGGAGAGAGATGCAGAGTGAAAGGTTACATCTTTTCTGGATTTTTTTTTTTTTGTCCTTTCTTAAGACAAAGTGGTCTTTATGGGATGATCCATTCTTTCAGTTTGTGTATCAGGTTTGCTTTTTTCCCCAAACTTTGCTCCCATTCCTTTCCATTCTTAAGGGTTTTTCTTTTGTATTTCCCAAGCCCTGATTGCTCTGTGTAATTTGATAGTCCTTTGAGTAGTTAAAAACAATCTCTATACCAAAGATTTCTCTCTTGTTTTTCACAGTTTTTACTTCTGTCATTCATTATCTGTTTTGTGGTTTAGTATGTAAATCCTCAGCAGTTTGAAGTTAATGTGGTTCATGTTCTCTCAGCCCCACAGAGCCTCCCCCTGCAGTTACAGACACTGCTGCAGGGAGTTCTGAAATCTCTGGCTGTCTCAGCTTGCAGGCTTGAGGATGTAACAACAGTTGAGACTGAATACCCTGGTGTATCCTTGAGAGAAGCTCATTATAAAAACCTGAAGGCACAATTTCCATTTTCACCATGCTTTAACTTCTTCTCATTGCTCCTGCAAGGCTGTGTCACGGTTGCCATCTGTCCATGAGATGCAGGTGTATGGAGTGTTGAGGGAGAAAGCTCAGAGGTTTCCTGAGTAGCTAGAGAAACAGCAGCCAAAGGTGACCTGTGTCTCCCAGCTTCAGGCTGAACTCTGTGTACTTAACATTCCTTCTCAGTGTTAATCTCTATTTAACTATAATAGATTCCTTTTTCCTCCAGGCAATGCAGTAGACATGCAAATCATGATTTAAGATTGTCTTTGAGTTGTTAAATAGCAGAACTAATAAGCTATGAGGAAGAGGAGCAAGTGGAACTGTGCAATCTTACCATGTCAATCTCTTGTCCTCAGCACACCCTGACAGGTCACAGTGGTAAAGTTCTATCAGCCAAGTTCTTGCTGGACAATGCACGCATTGTTTCGGGAAGCCATGACCGGACCCTCAAGCTCTGGGACCTCCGCAGCAAAGTCTGTAAGGAAACCTAATTTGTGTCTTTCATCCATGTTCTGTGCTTCTACTGAATGTAAATGGAAGCCTGACATCAGCCAGATTATTTCATCTTCTTGCTAGTCTAAAAAAAAAAAAGCAAAAACTAGCAGCCATGCCATCTTCTGTTGTTATTTGGGTAATGGGATTCTTTCTGCCTGTTACCTGAAATAAGAATAAGAAATCATGGGTGTGCAGGAAGCACTGTTAATGCTATTACATTAACAGCAGCTGCATTCTGTGAGTGTTCTTTGTTTAGCAGTCTGGGGGTGGGTATTGTAGTCTTCCAGTAAAAACTTGGAGCCAGGTCAGAGTTTTTTAACCCTGAGGGGGATGGAAATGTCTCTTGGAAATGCACCAACATTTTCAACATCTCAAATGAAGGAAATGCTGGGATCCAGGCTTTTCTTCTGGAGAAACACCTTATTTCCTTTGCTTTTCTCCTATTGATAGCTCTTAAACCTGCTTGCAGTGAGAGAGAAGTAGAGATTCAAGGTTACCTTGATACCTGGCCCTCAAACATAGGCCAAGGAGAGAGTTTCATGTTGTTTAACAGTAGCAAATTATAGCTGTCTAAATATGAAGTGGAAGTAAAGCAGCGGTCATGGGAGCATTTAAAGAGATATTAGCCACAGCAAAGGAGATTGAGAAGGGCAGAGAGGTTGTTAAAGATTTAAATTGGGATTATTCTAAGACAGGGTTTGTCTGCCCTGTGGCACTCCTTGAACTCTGCTCTGTCTGGCCACTGTGTGCCTGTGTGTGGTACAGTGATTATTTTCTGTCCCTTCATCAGTTTGTGCAGTATAAATTTCAGTGTGTCACCATTGGTTTATCCTTTTTAGGTATAAAAACAGTGTTTGCAGGATCTAGCTGCAATGACATCGTATGTACTGAGCAATGTGTAATGAGTGGACATTTTGATAAGAAAATTCGTTTCTGGGACATCAGGTAAAACTACTGTAAGAGAGCTTATAGTGTAGGAATGGTTATGGGATTGCTGTCAGAGTATAATCTGAACTAGGGGACTCTTCTTTCTGAGCTTGGAAGCTAATGAGACTTACAAGAGTTGCAGAAGGCCATTGGAAGAGACTTCTGTACTGGATTTATGCTGTTTGGGGTTGGGGTTTGAGGGGATGCCGTTTCTATTCTGAAAAGGCAGTCTGCTTTCTTGTAAATATTTTGCATTGGTCAGTACTTGCCTGTCTAGGTGTTATTTAGTTTTCCAGAGGGTGGGGTTGTGAGGAAAGTATTTAACTGTTGGCTGGAAATGTTATCTACCAACTGAGATCCAGCTTGGGGAAGAATCAAAATTTGAGAATAAACCAGTAAACCTTTTTCTCTTCTTCCACACTGGGACAAGTCAAAGTTTTGCTGTAGTGGTTTGGCTTCTCAGCACTGGTTTACTCTCTTTTTTTCTCTCTCCTATTTTTCCTTTCTGTCTTTAGGACTGAAAGCATAGTAAAAGAACTGGAGCTGCTTGGCAGAATCACAGCTCTGGACCTGAACTCTGAGCGAACAGAGCTTTTGACGTGTTCCCGTGATGATCTCCTAAAGATCATCGATCTGCGGGTCGGTGCTGTCAAGCAGACATTCAGGTGAGTTGTTCTCCACAAGAACACTGTGGATTTCCAAACTTTGGATCCTGGGTTGCCCTCAGTGTTGGGAGTGTTTTTCAGTAGCTCCATGGAGAGAGCAGTCTCTTAACTTTTTTTTCTACACGGGTAGTGAAGTTCTCTAGAGTCTAACAGCAAAGATCTGCTCTGGTGGATCTTTTTTTTTCCCTCTTTAAAGCAGATAGCTTGGCTTAGAAGTCTTTGGCCTAAAGGAAAGAATTTCTTCAGATGTGATTGAGAGGAGAATATATGAGAAATGTGAATTGTGACAAAGGAATACCAGAGCTTATTCTGAACTGTGTAGAAATCCTTACCATGCTCTTTAGTGAGAACCTGTAAGTCCATCTTCTTCTAAATGAATTAACAATTATCTGATTCTAACTTTTCAGTGCCCAGGGATTCAAATGTGGCTCTGACTGGACGAGAGTCGTGTTCAGGTAAGGTCAGATATAAGCAAGATATGTGATAAATCTTTCCCTAGCAAAGGAGACTGATTTGTGATGCTTGGCTGCATTGTCCTCATTTACAGCTAGAAAAACTGGGGCAGAGTTTGGTTTGCCCAAGGTTACCTCTTGGTCAAGACAGAGTATATCTGTAGATGTTGATCCAATGTCTTGGAAACTTTTATGATTTCAAAGTGCTTTTGCCTCTTAGTGTTAGCAGCTGGTCACATGTGACTTTGAAAAGACCGATTCCAAGTTGCTTGCTTGGAAAGTTGAGAGTGGAATGATAATTTGTGCTGATAAATTGCTGACTTGACAATTGTTCTCTGCCTTCTGCACCTTCTCTGATCTCCTAGCCCTGATGGTAACTATGTGGCTGCTGGTTCAGCTGATGGAGTCCTCTACGTTTGGAATGTGCTCACTGGGAAATTGGAGAGGACGCTTGCAAAGCATCACAGGTGAGGGGAGGCTGGCCATATAAGCTGAAGCAAGGATCTGGGTTGTGAATCTCACTGAGCTGTGACAGAATTGTAGTCGTACAGCTTTGCAACTCATGTAGGTGTCTGAGAATTTTTAATATGCAGATTCTGTGGATTCATGGCAGTATTCTCTACACTGCAATGAGGTTAGGTTTGTTTTTGTTCAACTTCTTAAACTGAGATATGATTCTAATAAAGTACATATATGTATATTCTGAAGAAATTGCATCTCTCCTAGACTTGTCTCTCAAGAGACTCCTGCTTTTAATGAGAGTTTTCTTTGGTAGTACTATAACATTTAATTCCAGTGCTAAGCGCTGTTGTGGAATTGAGCTGTTTTGTAAACTTATCCTGGCTTCCGTTTCAGTTCTTCTATCAATGCAGTCGCGTGGTCACCAGCGGGTGCCCACGTGGTCAGTGTGGACAAAGGAAACAAGGCTGTCCTGTGGTCGGAGTTTTGACTGGATGGAGGGTGAAAGGCAGAGTGCCCAGCACCTGTGTGTGTGGTGGTGCTGGTCCGTGGCTGAACAGCATGGAGACCCGAGCCCAGATCCATCCTGAGCGGGGAAAATAACAAGCACATGGGCTTCGCTTTCCAGAGGAAAGTTCTAAAGCAATGGAGAAAGGAGCCTGAGTCAGAGACTTCTTGTGGCTGTAACTGCACTGTGGCACTCGGACTCAGCAAGGGATTAGCTGTTCTGGATGGAGAATGCTACTTAGTCATGCCTTTACATGCAGTATCTATGCACCAAGTGGGGCTGAAGATACTCGCGGGATTCCTCACCAGACAGCTGTGCCAAACACCCTGTCACACAAATGTATCTACAGCACTTCCGAGTTGGAAATGTTGGAAAGAAGTTACTGTGTATGCTGACTTAATACATGTCCTGTCTCCTGTGTTCTGTTCTTGTGGCCTCGTTCAGGCATGGGGTGAGAAGATCCTGAGAGGTGGACAGGTCCTAGGCAGTCTCAAGTGTTGGAACAGTGTTTAAAGAGTGTCCCATGGCTCTGGCAGCTCTGCCTTTGAGTTCCCAGCTCAATTCAGATCTGCTCTGATCCTGACACAGGTTCTCCAGCACTGTGAACAACTTGTATCAGTTTCACATGTTAAGGCAATGGACTGTTCTTCAGGGCTTCTGCACCTTTTTGTTAAATGCCCTTCAACAGCTTGGGGAATCACAAAATAGGAGATGTTAAATCTTTTTGTTCTGCAGGCAGTTTGGTTATCGGGTGTGAGGAGAGAGAAGTTCAGCTTCTGTTGTGCTGCTGTGATAAGGAATGTAGTCATACTGTGACTTCAGTACCTGAACATAGATGTTTGGTCCCTTTTTCTGTTCATCTGTCCCGTCCTGGCGGCTGTCAGTAGAACACAGGGGAGCAGTGGGGTTAAATCCCAAATCCATTGTTTTGGTGCTGGCAATTCCAGGCCGCTCGCCCCCTTCTTGAGCACACGTGCAATATTCCTGTCTGCGCTGGAGCCCTCTCTGTGCTACGGAGCAGTGTCTTGGCTCTGTCCCTGTCGAAGCATCCAGAGCCATGATGTGGCTGGGGGTGAGCTGCCTGGCAGAACTGTAACCTTTCCACATCATCTGGGCCTCAAGACAAGCCACCAGCGTTTTATTGCCTTTTTATTTGCACTTTATTTTCTTCTTTCCTGATAGTGTTTTACTAAGGAAGTGTGTTCTTTGGAGGGGCTGGATTAGGGGGTAGCTGCTGTAACAGGCATCTCTCTAACCTAGCCTTCTGGTTAAACACTTTCTGCAGAGGGGAATTAGAGTATATGGGGCAAAGTTTTTATTTATTCAGCTGCCCATAAGAACTTGATTGTAAATAAACCTGTGTTCTGCTTTTAAAACCCCACAATGCTCCAATTCATTTATTTGTGTGTCTGTGTGCGAGATCTTGTTCTGAATGAGCAAAGAGGGGAGCTTGAAATGTGTTCTGATGAATTGTGGATTTGTGTTCAGCCTCATTGTGGGATTTGGTGTAGAGGGGGGAAGAGGATAATGCTCTTAGCTTGAAGCTGGACATCTACATGTACAACCTGCTCTTGCCCTGTCTCAGGAATACTGCCTTGAGACTGAAGGAAGTCTCACCACGTTGAACAAGTGTCTCTGTCCTTGAATGTCCCTGATTTATTCTTGGATGTTTTGGATAAATTACTGAACTGAGGAAATTGGTACCTGTATTTCAGACACTGCTGAAAATAGAAGGCTTTTTCTGCTGTGATACTTTGCTACTTTGTAAAGTTTTTAAGCCAGTAATAGGAGTTGCATGTTTCTTTAAAAACACAAAAACCCTCGTTGAAGATAATGCTCTGGTTCCTACTTCAGGGGAATGAAGCAAAGCCTTCATCTGTTTAATGTGCACAGTTCATACATGACTAAGAGCCATCACTGACCACCCTCTTGTTTTCATAAGAAAAGCCTTCTGTCCAGCTCTTGGGAATGAGAACTGCAGCAAAAATGAAACTATTCACATGGGCATTCTCAAGCATTTCTAAAGGCAAGGTATTTTTTCTTCTGCCACAGCAACAGGCAGAAGGTCCTTCTGGAAAAGGCACCTACCACGAGTCCAGGTGACCTTGGTTACTGTGGAAAAGCAGCTCACTAAATGACAAGTCAGCATGATGCAAGATTATTGGGAGATTAACATCATAAAAACTGCAGGCTCTGCTGAGGCGGATCGGAACGGGTTTAGGATGTTAATAATTTAGGCTGCTATACATGTATTTCTTTTTTGCAGCATGGTCACAGATTCTTACACAAAGGGCTCTGTTTTGCCTGTTGGTGCCCTTATGAAGTAGGTTAATAATACTTGAGGATAATGGCTAGCTAGCTAAGACCTTAAGCATTTTAGATTTAAAATTCCTTAGGACTATGGTATGTAGGAAATTCTAGTGACCCATTTTAGCTTTTTTTTTTTTGCTATAGTTTATTTATTTACTTCTATTGCCCCCTTTTCTGCTTCAACCTGTGGAGGGAAGAAGAGAAAATGAAGGTATCTCCTGTGCAGAGGTGGCTGAGGCACTGTTTCTCTGCTAAAGGTGGAGCTGCCCTTCAAGTGGTTTTGAGGGCGTGGGTGGGCATCTTTCTCCAGCCATAAGGCTGCACTAGGAAGGATGTGTTATGGACAAGCTGCTTCCAAGCTCCCCTGAAGCTGTTTGCAATGGTGGATGTACCCACACCTCCTGGGCCCTCAGAGCAGTGGGTGTAACAGGAATGTGCATTCCTCTTCTGAAGGACTAATAATCCTGCAGTGTCAGCAGAACGAACTCTTAACAAAACTAGCTTTCTCCTTTTTGCTTTTGCACTGTCTGAATAGAATGTGTTGATTTTTTTTATTTTTTTTTTTGCTTCATTTCTGGGGTAACTTCCCTATTTCCTACAGCCAGGATCCATCTTTCCCTCAGGAACACGTGAATTTCTGTGGTTTAGGACTGGCTGGTTTGTGTTTGCAAGAGTTGATTAAACAGTAGTGATTAAGCTCTCCAAATAATCCACCTCCAGTTAATAAAATGTTGCTGGAATTTGGAAAACAGTGAAAGAGCTGAGGAACACTGGTTCTGTGTTCCTTTTTCTGGAATAATTTGTGTATCCAGGCGACTGTATTCAGGCAAATGTTGGTGATTGTTTGCAAAAAGCAAGCTTGATTTGCGACTGCAAGGTTGCCTGAGATGGAGGGTGCTGCTCAGGCTGGCAAGTGGAGAGGATATCATGTGATCTTGCTAATCAAACTAACAGATGCAGCCCAGAGGAAAGCTACAGCTGTTCATGCAGCTTGTGAGCCAAAAATTACACATATTGTTCTGCATGATGCCAAGACCAAATTCATAGTGTGGGCAAGAAGATATTCTTCTGACATTCACGAACAGAAAAGCTAAATTGATTTAAATCTCTGTTCGTGTGTCTTGCATCTTGGATGTTGTGCCTCACTCTTAGTAAATTAAGGAGGGGAGGTGTCCTAGCTAGCAACATGCTGGTTTGCATCGTTGTGCCAATGGGATGTTGGTGGAGCAATAGTAGACTGCGTAGCGGTTATGAGAATAATACGTTGTTCTCAATGTTTGGTAGTCATTCATAATGGCATCTATTTATAGAGGCTTGGTTATAAACTCCCTTTTTCATAAATGGCTCTTGTCTGTTCAGCTGCTTACCAGGCTGGATGGCTTGCAACCCTAGGAAGGAGAAGATAGAGAAAGAGCTTTAGAATAAAGCTGCTTTCAGTAGCCATCCTGTTCTGTGTAAGTCTGTAGTACGTACAAAGCATGTGAGTATGACATTGTTGACCTTTTCATTGACGATCTGAGCTTCCTTAGATAATGCCTTATGTTGCTGACTTAACCACTTTCCAGTTGAATCTTAGCCCAGGTACAATATTTGCTCTTGGAGGGGGATTAATTCTTGAAATCCTGGATGGACGCAACTAGAGACGTGCTTTCAAATCCCCTACAAATTGTCTTCCTTGTTTGCCAAGAGGTGAGTGATTCCCTCCAGTAGATGCAAAGAAGCACAGGACACAGCTGTGAGGAAAATTCACCTTTCTTCAGTGGTTTAAGACTTCACGTCTTCGTCCTGTGGCAGCTCCCGTGGCATTTGGAACACAGCAAGGTATTTAATGTTATTTGCTGGTTTGTTTATTTGGGTCTACAGCATGAGTAGGGTTTCTGTTCAGCAACAAATAGTATTCTGGACTTGGAAAACCTGCCTATAGTTCATAAAAATCAAAATGCTTAAACACGTGTGAGGGCTGTCTCTAATCTCTACCTTACATTTTTTCTAGGTCTCTTAAGGAAGGGAGTATTTCCTTTTCTACAGTCTGTTGTGTGTAAATAGGCCCTAGAAACTGTATCTACTCTTGAAACAGTTTTAAAACGGGAAAGCAAGCAGCAAAATAGAATGGAAGCCAAATGTGAGGACAGTCACACACTGTCAGAGCAGTGCTCTGTCTAACACCGTGTGCTCACTCACACAGGTCCAACAGGGAGAAGTGTAAGAACAGGGCACGTGCAGCATCGTCCTTTCCTGATGCTGCTCCTCAGATGCAGTCTCACAGGGTTAAGGCTGTGCCTGGATCATCCTGTGCAATATCTGCCAAAAGCCTTTTCCCTGTGAACACGTCTAAGCCTGTGAATCCATTCATATTGGTGATTTCCAGAGCCTCCTGCAGCAGCACTCTGTGCTCTTGAATCTCGTGTTGTGTGGGGAAATGCTTCACTTTATTTTGAATCGGATGCTGCTATTTTATGACTTACAACAAAGTGAAAAACTAATCTCTCCTTGCTTTGTACCACTCAGGTTTTCTCTCTCTGGACATCTCGTGTCCTTTTCATCCTTTTATTTTCATTCTTTTTTTCCCCCTGAAGAATCTTATCCTATCTGTTTTTTTCCCTTGAGTGCAAGCTGTTCCCCACCCCTGGTTCTGCTTGTTTCCTTTCTGGGCAGGTAGCTGGACTGTTACGTTCTTAAGGTCCGTTCTATTTTGAGTTCAATGGTGCCCTGCAAGTAATGAGTTGCATTTGGTTCTGATTTAGGAAAATACAATAGGACAGATGAATTCTCATTTTGGATTTGCTCTGACTCCATATACCTTTCTAGGTCTTAGAGTGAGCATGCTGTATCCAAGATGTGGATACGTATGGGATTCTAAAATGGTATAAATGGCATTCTCTGTTGTGTTCTTGATTTATTTCCTAATAACTTCTCTGCTTATGTCAAGACATTTTTCCTAAGTGATACTAAGTATACCTGTGCATGTCAGACTATAGTTGTATTTTCTTTAAGTGCAATACTTTTCACTTACCATCATAGAATATACGATATTTCGTTGCCTGTCCAGTCTGTATCATGAAGCATTCCTCCAGCTTAGCCTAAACAGCTTCATTTTTGGGAATCCAGAATAGCTTTGTGTCTGTGGGCAGGCTATTCATTCCTTATCTAGGCTTCTAGCCATTCATTCAAGTATATGCTCAATAGGAAATATCCCAGGACAGATGACACTGCACTGTTGTATACTTTCAATGGTAAAAAAAACCAAACAAACCCCCCCAAACAATCCAAACCATGAAAGCAGCCAAAATCTGTATGTATGGATATTCTTTATTTCCTATGTTTTATCCCATTATTGAGTGAGATGACCTTCCTTCTTGTCTCATGACAATTTAGAGCTTCTGATGACAAATCCTGAGGTACCTTTAGAAAACTGAAGTACCATTTATTGATCAGATTACTTTTATCTGTACTCATAGATTTCTTCACAAAATTACTCTTGACAAACCTCTGTCCAAAGACCAAGCTATCCCTTCCTCTCCAGATTTTGTTATTAGTCTACTATATTCTTAATATGAATTTAAAAGACTTCTTGGTATTTTGTAATGTTTCTGAAGAGCTGTTTTAAAATAGATAGTTTTATGTTGGGTTGTTTGGGTTTTTTACAAGGAACTGCTAAAATGAGAAGAAACCAAGCTTCTGTGCTGTGCCTGAATATCTATTGAAATAGTCTTTGGTAAACTATACACGGGTGTAGAGTGCTTTACCCACCAAGTGTAATTCTGCTTTTATCTCATCCACCTATTTTGTTCTGATGTCTTTTGCAGGGCCTTTTGGGGCAGAAAAGCTTCATTCACCTACAGTCACAAACCCAACTTTGACCATGAGCTGTCCTGAGTCTCAAAAGGCTGGGAAGGGTGCTAGTTCGAACCCTCATAAAAAAGTTGTCTACAAAAAAAGCACCCGTGACAAAGCTGTAAGTACCATAATAATGGGTTTACATAGGTATGAGTTTTACTTGCAGTCAGACTGGAGACTTATGAGAAAGCTCTTTCCTGTCCCCTTCATTTTTTTTCTGTATTTAGCACTAAGTTTGAGGGGATGATGTAAACAGTTTATAGGGCAAGCTTCCCATATATTATAAAAGGAAGGCAACTCACCTCTCACTCCTCCTGGGTTGTACTCCTGCTGGTAAATGTTTAAAACAAAGCTGATGCATTGTCTTTTCAACCAGATGGCACCAAAAATCTTTAAATCTATAGTTCTTTGTCCCATGCACAAGTATTTATGTTGTACTTATGGGAGTTAGTCTACATCAGATCTTCTGTTCTGATGTCCTGAAGCATGTGAATAATCCTGTTGAGTCTCATGGGGATTGCATGTTTGCTAGAAAAAAAATAAATATTCTGTTTAAAATAGAATTGTTCTGATCTCTACAAGATTTATAAATCTCCATTGTGTCTCCCTCAACACACAATCACACAACCATCAACACTTTGTAGTTCAACCATGGTCATCTTCTCCCTACAGCTGACCATCTACCTGGGAAAGCGGGACTTCGTTGATGTCTCAGGGAGTGTGGAACCTATAGGTAAGTCCACAAGGATTCGTGTTTCCCTGCCTGCTCGCTCGACCCTCATTATCCTCTCTTAAATTCTTTTTTTTTATTTTTCCTTTCTTTCAGATGGTGTTGTATTGGTGGATCCTTCAATGCTCAAGGGGAAAAAAGGTTTGAGGTTTTATGTAATATCTGTTTCAGAGATTGTTAGTCCTCTTTTGAAGTGAGAGGCTGAGACAGAACCTTTTTCATTGTTTTAAGGCTACAAATGTAACTCTCTTTTCTAGTGAATGGGCTTCTTACTCAACATAATGTATGTTCTTACCTATGGGGTGAATACTCACTGGGTTATACCACAGTGTTGAAATGGGCTTCCCTGACTCTAGTGCAGGAGGATTTTGCATCTCACCCTGGCTGCATTGTCAGCCTGCTGCATGTTTTACCCATCATGTGCTTCTTTCCAGTGTACGTGTCCCTGACCTGTGCTTTCCGATACGGCCGGGAAGACATTGATGTGATTGGCCTCACCTTCCGACGGGACCTGTACTTTTCTAGGATCCAAGTGTACCCTCCTGTTGAGAAGCCAGAGTCTGTCTCCCACTTGCAGGATTCTCTGATAAAGAAGCTGGGGAAACATGCTTATCCCTTTTTCTTTACGGTAAATATCTCATAAGAACCTCTGACCCTCTTCTCCTTATCTGTTACTTACCAGGCTGCTGAGACCCACTGATGGACCGCAGACAGGGATTAATAGTGAATTTGTGTTATGCAAAGTTCTAATTTTGAGTGACAGGCAATGTACCTCTTTTTTGTTTTCTTACCATCCTAAGCAGTAAAGTGCAAGATGATCTTAACTGCATGTGAAAATTGCTTTCCATGAAAAGGCAAGGAGACATCTAATGGCTTTATGCTAGCAAGAGCACAATATATCCTTGTCTTCCCCATTCCTGAGGGGCTGGAATACTTTGTACCATTGTCCCAGTGCTCACAGAAAAAGTGCCAAATCCTTTATCTTCAAAAAAACTTTATGGATCAGAAAATGATGAGTGGATCAAAAAATCAGAGCGGATGAAAAGCTCTTTACCAGATGTTGTCAACAAATAACATCTCATTGCCAAATTCTGACAGGATATGCTTCCAGTACTGTCAGTGACATGGCTGCCTTAGCATTCCCTAGGAAGACCCAGGCTTGAAAACCACATACTCTGATACAGCAACAAATAAGTCTTTGAATGATTCTGCTAAATGAGCTGGTACCTGTCATAATGTTATTAAGCACTCAAATACAATCTAATGGGATGTTAGCACTCAGTCTGCATGACCTACTCTGCAGCCTTCTCAGTTGATATCTGGAGTTTCTGGCCCTGCCCAGGCCAGGAGGGAATGGACACTAGCCACTGGCTGGTCTTCATGGCCTTAGTTGTATTTCTGACACAGAGATGCTTTGCTCAAGCTTCAAGCCCATGTGAACAGTGAGTAGCACTGCTGTGAGAGGTGTTGGATGGGGAGCCAGATGTTCCAGCTTCTACTCTAAGCTGTGCCTGTAGGGCTCTGTTTGATTTTTAGACGAGGTGCTTCACGTGCCTGGACATGTTTTATACCTGGACAAGTATAAGGCCCAGTATATTAAGTCCCCCATCTTAGCCAGAACTTCAAAGAGTTACTACATTATAGCAAGTGACCTGTTGTCTTCAGGAAAGGATTGTACCTTTTGTGAGCAATACATTAATTAGAGTATCAAAGAATTGGAAATCTTTCTAATATTGCTTTGGGGAATATTTCTCTTCTTCCTCCCACAGTTTCCAGATTACCTGCCTTGTTCAGTCTGTCTGCAGCCTGCACCTCGTGATGTCGATAAGGTGAGACCAATGGGACACTCCTGCTTATCATGGCTGAGGAAAGTCATATGGAAAAAGTCACGTGAATTTATTTGGCTATCTTGAGAGTAGAACAAGGTGATACTGGGGTTTACTGTGCTGCTATGCCACAGGTGTCAGGAACCTGACTTAAGAGTTACAAGTGTGTGTCACAGACTTGGAATTTAGGTCCTCAGAATAAGAAAGGGGATCCAGTCAAATAGCAGCAAGACTGTTAAATCTGCAATGCTTGTAGTTTCCTTAAGGGTACCACATGATTTGTGGGTTGGCTGCACATAAATTGATTGTAGCTGTCAGGCTACGTGAGAGAAAAGGAAACTGAGTGCCTAAAATCTCATAGATGACTATAAATAGCATGTGTTAAGACCTGCTTTTGAATTAAAACAAATGCAGAGAAGGGCTGGCTTCCACATGTGTGTAAACAAAACAAAAACCCTGGAGTAAGAGTCACCAGAAAATGAGATCTTCTGCAAGGTTTCTGACATGATTCAAAAGATTCCTTTTATACTTCACTGGATGCTTCTCTGAACAGCTGAGCTAGACCAGCAACCGGGCAAGGTGGGATGCATGTTGTAGAATCCAGTGCCACAGAGATAAGCTGTGTTTTTTGCCAGAGAATGATATTGTAGCAAAATTTCCCATATGGCTCTGTAGAGAGTTATCTGGGACTCACATGGATGTCCTATGGCAGTATAAACCCATTAAAACAAAGGTCAGTTTGGCCTTTAGCCCTTAGACACTGGGAAGTAAGGAGGTTGATGCTAAGTCAGGTATTGGCATTACAAAGCTGTTCAGAACCCAAGGCGGATTGGAGAGCCTTGCAGGCTGATCAGTCTCATAACCTGTAGCATGCTGTGATCTCCACACCACTGCCCTCACAGGAAATCTCATAGGAGTAGGGATGTCATCTGTCAAAAGCTGGGAATTAAGCCTCGTTTATCAGAAGCAGCGTGGAACAGGTGGATGCTGCCACAGCAGATCTCTGTTACAGTGGTAGGAAGCCCAAAGAATTTGCAGCTGGCAGGAATCTGCCAGTTTCTGGTGTACAGAAAGATATTTAAACATCTGCAGATGTTCTTGGCTTCTGACACTGGTTTCACAGCTGCTTTCTCTCTCTCTGGCAGAGCTGTGGGGTGGACTTTGAGGTGAAAGCTTTCTCAACGGAGAATCCGGACGAGAGGATTCATAAGAGGTAACAACATGTGTGTCTGTCTTCAGCTTTGCCCTTCTTAAAGAGGATGGGTGGTTCAGTAATGCACCTTGGTTGAATGTTCAGCTTTGACCCACTTGTCAGTGGACTTCTTGGGTATGAGCACATGTGAATACAGAACTGCCTCTGCCAAGCACAAAGTGCCACCATGTTGTCCTCTGCTGCTTCCCAGGGACTCCACGCGTCTGCTGATCCGTAAGGTGCAGTATGCTCCAGAACATCCAGGACCCCAACCTTGTGCGGAGTCCACCTGGCAGTTCTTCATGTCCAACAAGCCATTACACTTGAAAGCGTGCCTCAGTAAAGAGGTGAGGAGTTTGCCCCAGGGCTGTGGACATCGTAGTATTGGCACACCAATCTGCTTTTTGCTGCCCAAAGCAGCTATTTCGTGTGTCACTCGGATGGTCTCAGCTGAGACTGACTTGACCTAGAGCTCAAGGGCTCTGAATGTAATTTCTGTCAGTAGCTACTGTTAGGGGAGGCTGAGACTCTGTTACAAGATGTGTTCAAGGATAAGTCATTGAAGGAAGGGTCATGAATCATAGAATCACAGAACAGCCTTGGCTGAAAAAGACCTCTAAGGTCATCAAGTCCAGCCATTAACCCAGCACTGCCAAGTCACCACTGCCCCATGTCCCTCAGCACCTCATCTACACGGCTCTGAAATCCCTCCAGGGATGGGGACTGCCCCCCTGCCCTGGGCAGCCTGTGCCAGTGCTGGAGAACCCTTTCAGTGAAGAAATTTTCCCTGATATCCAGTCTAAACCTGCCCTGGCACAATTGGGAAGGGTCATCTCACCTTATCTGGCCTCTGTGAGGAGATTTAGTCTGGGGGAGGCTAGAAGGGTTTAGGGCTTGGGAGAAGCCTCCTGGGTGGAATGCTGAGCATCAAATTCCTTCTAGGTGTACTACCATGGTGAGCCCATTCCAGTCACTGTCACCATCAACAACAGCACAGACAAAACAGTGAAGAAGATCAAAGTCCAGGGTATGTTTTTACTGTGGCTTGGGATTCTCTGAGGGCTAGAAGACTGAATGGTGGGAGGGCTGAAAGAGAGCCAGAATTTAGGGCTTGCAACAGCTTAAACAGGCAGCAAGGAACAAGTCTGGAATTAGTTCATCCACCCTGTCTGTTGCTGTTTCTTTGTTCATCAAGTGAAACACTGCAGCCTTTCTCCTGACTCTCCTGGTTACTTGTATGGCTTTGTTTCCAGCACTAGTATGTCCCCCCTAGTAAAGACAGAGGGTCTGGCACCTGCCGTGAGCAAGGCAGGTGCTGTGGGGAGAAACTGGCATCTTCTGGGAGGCCGGTGGGAAGGCCTCCCCTGTCAGTGTGCTGCTCCTGCAGTCTGTGACTCTGCCTAGGTTGCACACTATTCTGCCTGGGGTTTCAGAAACATCTGGCAATGAGAGAAACAGCTGCTCAGCCAGCGATGGTGTAATTCCTCCTGAGGAACTGAGGGCAGGGGCTGAGTTTCAGTACTGTGCCTGTGTTTTATTTGTGGCACTGCATGTTTTCATCCCACAAGCCCCATGGCACTTGGACCTGTGGAAGACAGACTGAGAGACAAAGGATGAGAAAGAGAAGGGAAGGCAAGGAAAGGAACAAAGTTGCTGAGGTTTTTACAAAAGTCTGTCAGAGAAAGCCAATTCAGTGCTGGTCTTGGATGCACTGTCTAGTGATTCCCAAATAATTTTAGGCTGACACACCTCTGTGAGACTTAAAAAGATCCTTGTTGATACCCAGATTCTCTCCTCATCAGTGTTTCAGTCAGAATTACCCTATGGCTTTTTTGGAGTTTGATTGAGAATAGAAGAGATTGATTATCACAGGCTCTTGACTGCAGTTTGGTATCCAGTCTGCTTGATGATGGGATCTCCTGGATGCAAATGCATTGGCTATAGATATGCAAGAGATACCAGTGACCAGAGGTAAAAGCAGACACACTTGGAGAAGAGGAGGGAGATCTTTACATTGGAAAGAGCAAGCTCTCAGGGGAAATTGTGGGTTGACTTTTTGTCATCTCCAAATCAAGGCTGGTTGCCTTCCAGGGAAGATAGTGTTTGCCCATTTGTGTGCTGTTGGTCTCTATCCAGGTCAGGCTGTCCAATCTGGTGGTCCCTTCAGGCTCTAAATGGGTTTTCCTGCTGTCCTCACAGTGTCTTCCATTCCTGCGACTCGGGGCGGGGGGCAGCTACGTTGTTTCTGATGTGTAAGCACAACTGATGGTCTGCTTTCTCCTTTCTCACTCAGTGGAGCAGGTTGCCAATGTGGTTTTGTACTCCAGTGACTACTATACAAAAGTGGTAGCTGCTGAGGAAGCAGAGTGAGTGAACGCTCTGCTTATCCCTTATTGCTTCTTCGCACCCTTTTAATTACCCTTCTCCTCAGTAGTGGGAGGTAGTCCTAGCTATAGTCTTGCAGTTGCCTGCTGTTTCAGTGCTTTCTTCTCTCACTTTGTGACCCCCACCACCACCACCACCACCACCTGTACTCTCTGGATGCAGCTGGTCTCCTTTTCTCATAGCCAGCAGGTACCCTGCACCTTTTTTCAGAGAACAGGGAAGGCTGCAGAAGAGGGGGTTTGATTAATTTGAAGAGTAATTACCTACTAGAAAAACTTACCAGGGGCTGTGGAAAGCTCCCTCCCCATTGTTTGAAATCTTTAAATAGAGATGCAATGTTTTTCTGAAAGGTGCTGTTGTTTGATTGGAAGTCAGGGATGCTCTAGCTTGAGTTCAGGGTCAACCATTTCATTTGTTATTTCTGGCCTTGGAAAGCCCATGAAAACCTCGAGCCTATTGACAGCGTGGAGAACCACTTGCTCTTTTGCATTGTGCTGCATTGTCAGTGCAGCACTGAACTTTGGGTGTGTCCAGCCCTCCTCACAAAGCAGGCATTTTATATTTTTCTGGTTTTTTGCTCTCTAGCTTAGGGACATGTTTTGCATTGCATACTGATCTTCTAAACTAGGATTTATTTTGTCCAAATTTAAAGGTCTGTGGCATAGTTTGACCTACTTCAGAACTCTGCCTTAATGTGAAATTAATAATTTTCTGCAAGCGCTTGTTCCTCTCTGCTGATTATAAAGGGAATTTTTCTGACTAGTTTAGATGTAGACATCTGCATTGTAGACAACTAAGTTTGGACAGATAAATTCCACTCCTTTTGGATGGCTTTGTAATCTGTTTGGAACTTCTCTTGCTTGGGTGTGTCATGCAAATCAGAAAGTGTATCACTTTCCTTCTCTCACCTGCTGCTTATTTTCAGTGAAAAGGTGCAGCCAAACAGCAGCATGACCAAGACACTGATGCTGTTGCCCTTGCTAGCAAATAACCGGAAGAACCGGGAAATAGCTCTGGATGGAAGAATAAAGGATGAGGATACCAACTTGGCCTCTAGTACCATGTGAGTAGAGTTTTAAATGGTCTTAGCTAGTGGAGGGTTATAAAGAAGAGAGGAGGATGGAGGAGACACTTGTACCAGGAGTTTGTACCTGTAAACGTGTGTCCGGATGGGTCAATCTAAGTCGTGTGACTTAGCCTGTCATATTAATTCAGGGTAAATAGTGATCACAGATCTGGAGAGGTATTAGTTGTCCCTGAGGCTTGTCTGCTCTCTCCATCACTTTCCAGGAGAATAGGATCTTCAGGTAGTTATTGCTCCAGCCATGAATTGTCACTCTGTCGCTCTGCTGCCTAACACTGCTCTCTTTTCTCTGGTAGTATTAAGGATGGAGTAGACAGGACAGTGATGGGGATTCTGGTTTCCTACAAGGTCAAAGTGAAGCTCACCGTTCCAGGGTAAGAATAACAGACTTCTTGTTATATATGCATAGAGTTAAGAGGGGGGATGAGTGGGGAGAGGGCAGGACAGTCCACCTTAAGAGAAAGGGCACATGTTGAAGGATATCGGGATCCCTCTAAAGCATAAACTGCCTGGAAATCAGTCTTGGCCTATCCAAAGAACTTGTCCTGAGCCAGAGGGATTGGATTACCTTCCTTAGATACCATATGACTTTACGGCTGAAGTATTAACTGCATATGAATATGAATTGCAATTTGCATTGCAATTTTTGGTTTCAAAGCCGTCACTTATTTTTGTGAGAACTAAAGTGAAACTTTGTGTGAGCCTTTATGTGTCTGTTCTTGTTCTCCCAGAGCAGAAGGTAGAGACATCTGCCTGAGAGTCATAAATACTGTAGCTCAGGTTCTGTACTGAGCCAGCTTTCTGGGAGGAGCTGATGTTATCAACATGAGCTGGTTCCCAGCATACAATGCAAAAGAGGACAAGGATAACAGTGATAGTCACTGTATACATTTCTATTTAATTCATCTATCTTTCTTATATAAAAATGAGTCAATGGTTTGCCTAAAGCATGGTAAAATGACTGCTGCCTTCTGCAGTCCTCCAATTGCCCTTGTCCTTTGGCTCTCAGAAGAGGAGCCATGCCAAATACTTGGGCAGGAATTCAAAAAACTTAGACTCTCCATGGGAAGGACATGAAAAATGAAAATTACCTTTTTTGAAAGCAAGTTTATTTGGATGTTATACTTTGTGGCAAGTAGAGAAGAATACATGAGGAAGGTGATTTTGGTAGTCCAACAATAAACCAGCATTTGGTAGAGTACCAGAATGGAAAGGCACTCAATATGATTGTGTTTTTCTCCTTGTTTTCTTCTGTAGCATGCTGGGAGACCTCACTTCCAGGTAAATGTCATCTTCCTTTTCAGACCCTGCAGCTGTAGTTAATTTGTCTTTTACCCTCTTTCCTATTCCCATTCCTACCTCCCTAAAAAAAAACAACTACCCCCTAATTTGAGGGAAATAAGAATTCTGTGCATTCAGCTGTGAAAATGAAGCGATTACAACAATATCTCTGATTTTATGTACATGCAAGTACTTTCAGCACATAATAAACCCAGTTTATTAAAGCAGATATGCCTGGGATATTTGTGGAGAAATTGGAGTTTAACTGTTCTTGAGGGAAAAATTATGATTAGAAAAAGACCACTGAAGGGGTGAAGCTGGAGTTCAGGGCTTGGTCTTACCTGAGGGGGGAAGGGGACTGAAGCAGGCATGAATGGAGCTGTGGATCTGATGCATTCTCTCTTCTCCCCAAAGTGAAGTGGGCACAGAGCTGCCATTCCGTCTCATGCACCCCAAACCTGAGGAAAAGAACCCAGGTCAGTTATGCCTGATTTTTGCCTCTCTTTGTTAACATTTTGACATGAAATCTTACCATGGCAAGGCTTACAGTGATTTGTTCTACAGGAAGCCTTTAGAGCCGACAAGACTCCAGTATGGGGGTTACTCTGTGTGTGTGTACACGTATATGTGTGTGTACATGTACCTCTCGGCCTCAAGGCACAAAATTACAGGGAGATGGCATGGTAAGATGGGAGAAAGTGGGTCATGTTCCCTTTTTGTCTTTCATCTGTGGAATCACAGCTCAAAGCAGAGGGGCTTGAGGGACCACTGCCCAGTTAAATCTCATGACAACTGTGCAACATGTCCTGAATGAAGCTGCCAGCAATTCCCAGCCAGATTCCAGTATAGCAAACAAGAATCTGCCACAGAAAACACCTAAGGGTCGTGAGCATTGTAAAAAGCAAAATACTTTAAGGAAAGTTAAGTAGTGATAAAGCTGTTAATTATTTTAGAGTCCCTGTTATCTTGATGTGGCATTGGCCATGGTGTCTGTGGTGTGGCCTTTATTTTCAGTGGGTATGCAAGAGGAATGTCTCTTGGAAGTCTGGGACCTTTAAAGCAGTGTCAAGAACTAGCCTTCCCCAGGCATGCTGAGGCTTGGGATCAGATCCCAAAACTGCAGGCTGCCTTGAGCATCTCTGTTCTCCTCCCACTTCCTCAGGCCCTGGCTGGCTCTGTTCCCTAATGGTGAACGTACAGGAACTGCAAGGTGCTTGAACTAAGTCAGGAGCTCCTGTACAGCACCTGGAGCGGCTGTGGAACACACAACACTATGCCAGCTTTTCAACGTTGGGGCTGCTGTAAATGAGTTGTCTTGTCCTGCTCTTTCTATTTGACAGAATTGCAGGGGCTTCAAATAAAAACCCATGGCTGCTTCTGCACCGCTTTTCTTTTTCTTTTTTTCTTTGGGCCCAAACTTACCTAAAACTGCTATATCTAAGAACATGACCACTGGCAGAAGATGAAAGGAGTTATCCTGAGATAGATGCCGTGTTCTATACTGGAAACATTAGAGAGGGGTAACTTTAGTACTTATTGTGTGAAATGTTGAAGGAATCACATGTGCCATGCTGTGGGTTTCACTTCCATGCTGCAGGGCAGTGAAGCTCTGCCAGCAAAACGCTGACGTTGCTGCACGCTTCATCGTGATCTCACGTGGGTGACTCATTATGGGACAGCTGCCTTGGCAAGGGTCTTCTGTCGCTTCTGGTGGCTTGTACACACTGAAGCATTTCCCTCAGGCTTCGTGCAGCAATCCCCCTGCCCAGGAACTTGGCAAGAGACTGGGACTGGCACCAGTGGCCCCAGGAGCAGTGGTTGGTGAGGGCCATCTAGTGTCCGTGGGAGCCTTGCAGGGCAGAGGTGCAGGCGGGGCAGCTCAGGGCTGCAAAATCTGGAGCTTTCATGGATACAGAGAAAAGCTTGAAAACTTCAAACAAGGATTATCCAAAGGCTTAGGGAACTGTAAAGAATTTCAAATTTTTAGAATGGTGTGAATTTTTTTATGTGACGTTTTTTGGTGTTAACAATGCCACAACCCCCTTTTTATTACTTATGCTTAGCAGATAATTCTGGCAGAAGCATTTGTAATATGAGGACAAATGGAAGTCAGTCAGCTCTCCCTTCAAAGATAATTTGGATGGCTGATACACTCCTTTATATAGTACACTCAAAAGGATGTGGGCAGAAGACTTTACAAAGGAAATGGAGAACTGCAATATTTCTCAGATCGCTTCCCCCAACACATCCTCTCACCAAAGGCACAGCCCACGTATTGTTTGCTACATCAAAGTCTTCTAGGAGCTTGCTGTCAGAAGCCAGCTATGGTTCACGTATTTTGTACAGATGGAAATTGCGAGTTTCTTACAAATTGAAAAAAATACAGGTAATTTCAGGAGCTTGTCCCATGGGAAAGCCCTTTCTCTTAAAGATACTGTAACATGACAGAAAATTCCTCTGAAGCCTGCATAGCTGACTTGAAAACTGTGCTGGAATGGGGTGTCTGAGCTCACTAGAGGGAATAAACCAGCCTCCCATGTGAAGCTGGTAAACTAAAACTCTTTCCAGCTTTATTTGCTGGTAGTTTTCCTGTGCCTAATCACTCTTCCCAATTGTGAGTTCATGCTTTTTAAATTTTTATTCTACCACCTTAGTTCATGAACTCTGAGAATTAAAATGTGTTTCATTAGTGAAATACTATCTAATTAAGAATCAAGTGAATCAAGACTTAATTGCAGAACTTCAACAAACAGTGTTTATACTCTCAAAGGCCCCAAAAGATGGAGTTTTTCTTTGTTGGCTTGTTTGGCAGCCTCTGCAGTGGGTGTAGGCAGGGGTGCATGCACAGGGAATTTTGAGATCACTCCTTATCATCTTTTTCCGTTCCCTTTTGTTTTGACTGATGAGTCAGTAGTAACCAGTTTGTCTGTTCCACCTCCCTGCGTGCTTGACTGTCACTTCATCTTAGGACACAGCTGGGAGAAAGGAAAGAAAGTCAAAGCTAAAGTGGGATTAAAAAATGCCACATGTTATGATTTATTCCTTGCAGTGGAGTAATATCCTTTTCCCTTCACTAGCCGAGGTGATTTATGGCAAAAGTAAATAAAACCTGTGTAGCATCAGTACATTCAGCCATGCAGGGCTGATGTGAGTGTAGAGAACCTCAGAAGGATAAGCTCCTCAAGAACACAGTTTAATTTAATTTTTTTAGGGGCAAACTGGGGCAAATGTGATCAACTGCTGTGTGCTTTATTTCACAGCAGATTGCTTTGCCCTTTTTATTTGTCTGTGAGTGAGCTCTGAAGCATTCATCACTCAGTGAAAAGCAGGTCTGTCAGTGTGCCTGGCTACTGCAGATTCTTTTCTGTGCCTGGAGGAGACAGAAAAGGAACGACTTGCTACCTTTCCTTTCCATGTTTATTTATAGCTTCCTTGACTTGGACTTCTTGTAGGCCAGCATTTGCATGTTTCATGTGTGCTGGTTTTTATGGATGCATGTGTTTATGGATCCATGTGGTTCACAGGTGGTTATTTTTAGGCGAAGCGGCTCCTGTCGCATTGGCAGTCTGTCTTTTCTGTGCCTGGAGACAAAAATGGATGGAGATCTGTTTCTTTTAAAGATAGATTCCAACTGGGCTGTGTCTCTTCATGCTTCCAAGACCTTTCCCAGTCAGCAGTTAGCCCAGAAGCTCCTGCTGGGTTTTTTTGCAAGGCTGTGGTCTCAGCGTGACTTCTCTGGCCTGGGGTTTTCCTGCCCTTCTCCTGATGTTTTATGTTATGTGGGCCTATGTCTTAGACACTGGCCTTCATTTTGGCTGCTGTTCAACAAATGGTCATTTATCTGCTCCCTTGTTAAACTCACACAAAAGGGCTGGTTTCAAGAAACCCATAAATGCTTTGTCCCTTTAATTTTAAAGCTATACCTGCCCTGTATTGGTATTGTAACTTTCAGAAATTAGTGAATTTTTAAAGCACTTTAATGTCTTGAAAAAAACCACAGCCTACTCCCTTTTATTCCCCCCATAAAGTCAACAGAGGTTAGAAGCAAGCTTATAATAAAAATTACCATATGCCACAACTTTAATTATATGGAATCATTTCTGTGGCTGCATAATAAAAGCTTACAGAAAACCCTCTGCAGAAAGTATGATGACATTCCAGAGCCTCGTTGATCCTCGAGCACAGCCCCCTCCCATCCCAACCCCCAAAACAGTTGCTGGGATGTCAGTAAAAAAAAAAGGTCTACCCATTTTCAGATTCCTGAAAATTCTTCAATGTTATAAGGTTAAATAAGCCACAGGAGAGCAAGAAAACCTTGTGGAATGGGCCTAACTCCTACTAGGGTGCTCATGTAGCCATTTAACAAGCTACATGTTAGTATAGCAGCCTGGAGGTAAAGTAGAGCATCTTTGAATGTAATCTTATGTCTGAGGTGTAAGATAAGCATTACTCTAATGCCACACTACCTGTGTATTGATTCAGAAAGCATTCATCTGACAGTAAAGCATATGGCCAACTGAAACAGTACCTATTCCCCCCCCCCAACATGTTTTGTAAAATTGGCTTCAAACCACATTGGTGGGTATCGCTCTGCTTCACCCACATCATTGATGTCACTGTTCCCATAGTAATAAGTGTACTTTAAAGAGGGAAAAGAGAGCAGACTATTTAAAGAATAAAAATTGGAGGAGAAATGAAATGAGAATGATGCTTTATGTGTTGGAATTTTTTTAAGTTTTAAATATTTCATTTTAAATCCATTTCAATCGAGCATGCATGCCCTGAGACTTTCCAGACTTCATCTTGGCTTCTGTGAGTAGAGGAAACCATCCTTTCCGAGTCTGGATAGACACTGACATGAATGGCTACACAATCCATCCTTGCAGGCATTTTGGCTAGAGTGGTCCCATTTGGCACACTTTTAATGCTGATTTTTCCAGCAGTGCTAGCTGCCACTTGCTGCCCTTGATTTCAGTGCGCATTGTGGGTGGGAATTCTCCAGGTAGAGAGTTATCCAGTAACTGAAGCATTCCAGATCCCTGACGACTTCTGTAGAATGGTGGCCTAGGTGTGCTTTGCTCCCTGACTTAAACTCATGAGAAATAAGCCAGTGAAGCAACTGTTACTTGCTAAAGTAACTGTGAGAACAAAAATTCCTTGCCCCCATTTCATCACTGCGATACAGTCTGTTCTGCTTATTTTAGGCTGTGCTGAAAAAGCTTCCAAGGAATCCTGCTAGCAAGCAGGATTCATTATGGTGTGGTTAGCAAAGATCCCATTAAAGAAACACAAGTGCCAAAGGTCTCAGGATTATATTTAGGCAAGGATGAAATCAGGAGTATTGCCTCAAGTGCATGAACTATCTAATGAGAGACCACCTAGGACTTTCTGTATTCTGACCTTGTTTGATTTTAATACCTTCATGTGTATTGAACATAGTCTTCTCATCAGCTGACTACTTACATTACAGTGACAGACCAATCAAGACTAACATCGTGTCACGCAAGCACTGCCATCTCTGCGTAGAAGTGTGCACACAGATGTCTCTCACAGCTGTGACCACTAGCAAGCATAAATGTGAAAATCTGTCTTTGTTTCTCAGCCCTTCTGATGTCTTGGGCAATGTTGCTACAGTGCTTTTCCATTCAGGAGATCAAGTTTTGCTTCATCAGGTGCATGTATGCACATTTTGAGACTTTCTGGAATTGCTGCAAATCCTGCCGCTTGTCACTAGTTTTGTCTTGTCAGTTTATAAATTTTTTGCTGATTTTAGCATCGGCTGTTCTAACTACTTGGTGTATCTTTTTTTCCTCCTTTACTGCATGCTGATGACTGCAGGAAAGGATGGGTAAGTTTCTCTTAACGATATTTCACATTCTAGCTGCAGTTGTGCATTGGTCCTTGAAACTCCTCAAAATTGTACAAAACTCCACAGGGTTCACAGTGCAAGAGCTTAAATCCAAAGTGAGTAGGTTATTTTGGCTTGACAAATTACTGCTATCAGTTAAACAGCAATGACTGACCATGTGAAACTAATTTAAGAGAATGCATTTTGCCTCACAGTTAGGGGGAGGGATGTGTTTGTGGTCAGCTGATTTTGGGAGCTCAATAGGTTTGACCATGTGCCTACATTTTACTACAGAAGGAATAAGGATGAAAAGGTTTTACATTTTGTTTCTGGACAAAGACCCTTTCAGGCTGCAGACTGTTTAGCTGGCTGATAAATACTTAGCTGGAACAGACATGATTTGGTACAGGTGAAAACCTCCTCAGTTTGTGTCCTGACTTGCTTTTCATACTAGCTAGAATACCACCAAGGAAGATGGTGCCTGTGGGAATGTGATCCAAATCCCTTTGAAGACAAAGGAAACATTACCAGAGTCTGCTCCGGGTTTCTCTTCTTCCACCTATATGTTGCCTTTAGTCTGCTGGTATAAAAAATTATTAACATAATTTTGAAAGACCTGTGTTTCTTCCATTTCAGTGAAGCAGAGCTGGTATTTGAGGAGTTTGCTCGTCAACAGCTAAAAGATTTGCTTGATGATGAAGACAAGAATAAGTCCTCAACTGAGGAGTGACTAAAAGAACAAGCTGCCAGAGAAGCTATGTAGTCTGGCATCAATTAGAAATTTAGGACCTAGGTTTCTAATAAACTGCATATTCTCAGTGCATTCATGGTCTTCTAGGGATCAGCCCGGAGATCAGTGGACATAAAATCATGAATTTCTATTGCTTATTAAAAGTTTCAGCTCTAGAAGAATGTAGCAAACTCAAAACCTGATGGATACTCAAGCTACCAGAGGAGGACAGGAAGGCTGCCAAACTATGACTTCTGCTTTCAGGGTTACCTAATAAAAATATTGGTTGCTTTCACTACTGATGAAAGCTTACATGATGGTTGATGCAGCCTGCCTAGACTTACTCGGTGTCAAAGAGTGTCTGACTTTGAAACGCTAGTGAACCAAATCCTAGTCTAGAAGGCTGACTTGCAGCCTTTGGTGATTAAGTTCCTCAAGGGACTGTACAAAACTGATTTTATTTCCTTTTGGTTGCTTTTACATTTATGCTTTACCAAACTCATCTAGTGAATATTCTCACTGCTTGCACCGTCCCCATGTCTGGCTTACATCCACTTTTGGTACCGCTAAATGTCTTGCAAGTCATCTTCCACAGCAGCTATAATGCTGAGATACAATGTTGGCTTTCTAGTGATATGCGTAACAACCACGTTATTAAAGATGAGAGAAATGTGCACTGTCCATGAATTCCTTAACAAAGCTCCCTATATCCAACCCCAAACACAGAACTGCTAGTACAGACTTATCCTATACTTAATCTAGTTTCCTGTATGCAACAGTGCTTCAAAAGAGGGTGCAGTAAAATTAAGGAGGAAGTTATGGGGCAGCCTGCCCTGAGGAGCCTTTTCCAACAGCCATCTGCCAGAGGTCGGTTTATGCTCTAAGAAATGAGATTGTATCCTGCAAACTTTGTTCTGTCTTGTTGATCTGGATATTCTCGTTAGCCATGTAAATGTCTAACCCTTTCCTGAAGCTCACTTAGATTTTGGCTGAAGTGAGTTGCATCAGCTAATTATATTTTGCATGTAAAACGACTGGTGTTTTCTTTTTCTCGTTTTCTCTGCTTTTCAATGTCCCTGGTTTAAATTCTCCTGAAAAGTCTGAATGCAGGGCCTACATTTATTAATATAAGCTTATATTTCCCACCCTATGCATCAGAAAATGGAATTAAGAGCTTCCCACTTATATCTTGGTTAACAACGATGTGCTTTTAAGAGAGAAGAAAACGGAGACATTTTTGAGATGTCTGTTTCCTCCCAGCGGGAGGGGGGCTCCTGGTGAAAGCCTGCTGTGAGCGTGTTGCACTTCCACCCTGCTTTGGGCTCCAGAGGCTGTGCAAACTGAGCTTGCCCCCTCTCTGGCTGAGGTTACTATTGATAACTATAACAAACCAAAGCAGCCTGTTTTGGAGAAAAGCGTGGGCTGCACTCTGGCATTTCTGCAGAATTGTTCTGTATATAGGCCTTGGGTTTTGAGCAGAGGCTTGTTTGTTTTCTCTTATTGACACCATCACGGTTACAAGCCTTACTTTTACAGATTGCCTAAAGGCTTTAAGCAAACAGTTTTATATGTGGCGCCTCATGCTTACAAATAGGTTGGGTTAAAAGTAAAGCCTTCTCCTGTTTTGTTTCTGTAAACCGGTCTTGATTAAGATGCTGAAAGCAGTGAATTAAGGCCACAGCTGATTTCACAGCTCCATCAGTGCTCTCACCCAATACCACCTGTCAGTGTGTTTGGCTCCATTAACCACAGCTGTCTCACCTTAGATGAAATTGTGAGAGGCAGTACGTTTGCTCTGCTGGCTGTGAATGTGCTGGTCTCAGACAGCTGGTATGCAGCAAATCCTTTAACAATGCTAAAAGGAGGACGGGGGACAGTGTGTGACAATCTTCCAGTCTTGCTTGATAGTGTGGCTTCTTCCGTTGAGGTGTTTCCTTTGGTGTTCCTGGCTACTGGATCTGTAAATACAGGACTAGCAAACCTAGTGGCATGACTCCTATATTTATTTATTTTTTATATGTCAGCCTTGTGAGGCACCTCAGTCACTGTCTCAGCTTCATCTGTGGTGATGACTTTTGTTAGCTAACTGTGGAACAAAGTCACAGCGTACTATGCCGTGCAGTGGGGAGGAGTCGAAACGGTTATTAAATCTGTTCTTTTGCTTGGGCTTAGGAAAGGATGTTCAGATGCCGACTGTTTTAGTCCATTCTGGACGTCTGCTCGTTTGTTCAGAGTGAGCACGTTCTGCTGGCTCCTTCAGCTCCCGTTCTGCTGCCCTTCAGTCAGCAGATGCTGACCTCTGTCAACAGAAAAGAGGTCTCTGGCTGGAACTGTTTCCCTCTTATCTTTCCTTTCTTCTGGTCCTGATGTTACGTTCCACCAAGTCAGACCTGTAGCCTGCTCGTCGTATTTACAGCTGGGGGAGAGGGATCCAGCTTCCTGACCCCGTGCCTTTGATGTGGTGGGACTCCGTTTACAGGACGCCTGCCAGCTTGGGGAGAGGGATGCGCTCGGGTAGTGATAGCATCTCTGGAACTGCTGCTTTTGAACAGGGCTTTTACCAAATACGCGGCCTCTGTGCTTCCAGCTGTCTGCTGACAGGACGGGTTTGGTGACAAATGCTTTCCCCTCGTGTACATCTTTGTGAAATCCCAGCTGAAACGCTCCGTCCCATCCCATCGCTGCAGCTCATGGGGCGTTAGAGAGGTGCTGGGGGCCGAGTTACCTCATGGTAAGGGAGCCCGTGGGGAACGGCGTGGGGAAAGGTGGCGTCAGGCAAGAGCGGTTCTGCGCTGGAAAACAAGGCGGTGTGTGGCTGCAGGAGCTGCTCTGGTGCTGAGGGCAGGAAGGACGCAAGCCCGGTGGATGTTCAGATGGAGCAGGTGCACAGGTCCTGCCTGGGGGGAGGAGGAGCCCCAGCATTTACCACACCGTATTTTATCAAATCCCGTGGAACAATCGGAGTGCTGGAAACAGCCTCAAGAAGTAGGGGGGCAGGGGTCAAGCTTTCGGGCTCGCCTCGTCGGAGCGCTCCGAGCTGGAGCCCTTTCCTCAGGCTCTGAGCAGCCGCGGGAGCGCCCGGTCCCGCGGGGCCCCGCGCGGGTGGGAGGGCTGCAGGGGGGCGGCCGTGGGCCGTGCCGGGGAAGGCGGCCTGCCCGCCCCGCCTCAGCGCTGCCCGCCGACCTGCGCCATCGGGCGCGGGACGGGGCGGCCGCCAGGGGGCGCCGGAGCGGCGGGGCGGGCGGACAGGCGGCTGCAGAGCGCGGCGGGCGGCGGGAGGGGGCGCCGGCCGCGCCGCGCCGCCCCGCACCGTGCAGCATGGCGGCGGCGGGCGCCGCGCAGCCCCAGGCCGGGGCGGTCGCCGCCGCCAGCGCCGCGGCGGAGGAATCGTCGGACAGCGAGCCGGAGCAGGAACCGGGCTCCCCGCAGAAACTCATCCGCAAAGTCTCCACGTCCGGGCAAATCCGGCAGAAGGTGCGTGCGGCGGGCGGGGGCCGCGGGCAGGGCCTCGGGCTCCGGCAGCGCTGCGGCCGGCTCTGCCTCCGCGTCTCCTTCAGCGCCGCCGCCTCCCCGTCCCGCCCGGCACGGCCTGCGCCGCTACCGCGGGGAGCGCCCGGCGGCGACCCCATGCCGCCCCTCTGGGAGTTGCCAGAGACCCCCCCTAGCCTTGCTCGGGGGTGTCCCCGGGACCCTCTCGAGCTCCTGGCGATTCGTGTCCCCGCACGCCCTGCCCCTCAGGGACCTGCCGGCCATCGCCTCAGACACCCCCCGCCCCTTAGGGACCTGCCGGCCACCGCCTCACACACACCCCGCCCCTCAGGGACCTGCTGGCGACCCCCCGAAGCTGCCCCTGAGGGACGTGCGGCCATCCCCTCTCCACACCGCCCCTGAGGGACGTGCGGCCATCCCCTCTCCACACCGCCCCTCCGGGACCTGCTGGCCGTCCCCCCACACCGCCCCTCAGGGACTCGGCCATTTCCGCGCTCCCCTTCCCCAGCCGCCCCTCAGACCTGCCGACATCCCCTTACCCCTCCCCGTAATAGCTTTCCGTGGACTTGTGAACCGCTGAATGCTCCTCAGGGATCCCCATGACGAACTCTTTCTCAGGTGCTGTCAACAGCTGCCCCCTAAATGCCCTTCAGGGTCTGCCAGCGACCCCCTGACTGCCCTCAGGGGCTCCTGGCATTGCCCCCCACCACCCCGCGGGTACCATCCCCAGACTGCCTCTCTGGAGCCATGTAGGAGCCTCCCCAGTTCACCCTCCCCTCGGTGTCCCACCTTGGGCCCCCTCC
Organism: Podargus strigoides; assembly: GCA_028020825.1. Taxonomy (NCBI): domain Eukaryota; kingdom Metazoa; phylum Chordata; class Aves; order Caprimulgiformes; family Podargidae; genus Podargus; species Podargus strigoides. The sequence goes on along the minus strand of CM051628.1, from coordinate 24,214,186 downwards.
GTCCCCAGGTTCAGCCCTGCCGGGGAGCGTCCCTGTTCTAGGAGGATCAGTGTGTCCCTGCCTCACTTCGTCCCTCCCTTTCTCTCCAAGCGAAGCCTGGAGCTGTGGAAGTCAGGTTTGAGCTTCTGCTCCCCAGTGCCCCGTTACCTGGTGTTTGAACTCTAAGGACACCCTGGCCCTCCTCATCCCCTGAACCTGCATCTCCCCTTTTCTCCCCGTTTTTCCCTTTATCAGAGTTGCCAGGGGTTCCCTCCTCACCTGCCTGTGAGGGCTGCTGTGCAGCCCAGCCACGTCTCCCTGTCACATTGTGCCCTCCCCCATTATCCCTTTCCTAACTCCTGTGGCCCTCTTGGATGTGGCACAGGTCACTGTCCCGTGTTCCAAGCTCTGTGCTCTGAAAGGTGCAGCCCTTTGCAGTTATTCCCTGCAGCCAGTATGTGCCTCCCTCAGCATGTTCCCATCCTTTGCATGGTTGCACCCTAATATTCCTTAGTTTGTACTGTGCTGGTTTTCCTTTCTGTAGCTGTACAGCAGTGCTTAGCCTCCTGTCTGGTCAAATAGTGATCTTATGGCTGGTTAGTCTTTGTTCCCAGCTTTTTCTGCCCCCCTGGTCTGGTAACAATTCTGATTCCCATGGCCCAGTCAGATTTTACCCCTCTGTGGCTCGTTCTTAAACAATAATGCTGTGTTTAGGGGCAGTAACAGCATTCTGCAACTACAACTGTAGTTCCTCTGTATTGTTACTGTGAGAGAAGATGTGAAGATTTCCTTCAGCCTTAGGCTAGGAGCCACCCATAGGGAGTTGCCCTCTTCTGTACTATTTTTACTATAGCTGCATGATTTTTCTTTGTAGCCGTTAAAGTCCTCTATAACTCTTGGATTTTTCTGTGATATCTTTCTGCTTAGAAATACCAAGTTATTTATTCTGCCATCACCTTCCTGTTGTCTCTGAAGTATGTGCAGGCGCAGTTGGTGCTGTGTGGATGGATGCAGGAGGCTTGCTCAGTGGTGGTGCTGCTGGCTCAGTGTGGCTTATCTTGCATTCATAGCGAAGGAGAGTGAATGTCTCTGCATGGTGCAGTGTCTCATAAGGATCTTTTTTCTGCTGGCTAGTTTGCCCTGCTTTCAAACACATAATGTGTCATCATTGTGTTGCTCATCACCGGTTTGCTACGTTGGTCCCAGTTCTGAGAACCCCTGTGACAAAGTATGGTGACACACGAGGACTGTGTGCTCCCTTCGTTATGCATGGCGGGGCTGCTTCCTCCACCTGCAAAGCGCTGCTGACGTTGTCACTCACTTGAGTTAAGGCACTGAGGGTCTGGGCTGTGTGAGTGAGATGGTTCTTTTGGCCCCAACAGGAAATGGTGAAGCCCTCTAAATGGGTCGATGTTCAGTGTATTGAGCAGATCTCAGCACCAGGTGACCTGATCTAGTCTGTTAATCTGCTGTGAAAAAAAATAAGCCTTTTGAGATCTTTTCTCGCACACAGGGTGCTGCCTATCAGTGGTTTGTCTTGTTGGGGATTGCATGAACCTTGTGATTTCTTAATACCACTCGTAGTAGGGAAGGGAGGAAGGATACCATAGTCTGACTTTAATATCTACGTGGTAGTGTCTGCAATAAGAGCAAGGACAATGACTTTCTCAGTGCTAGAGTGGGAGCTCTTGCGTACAGCACGGTGTTAGAGATGCTAAAGGTGCATTGGATTTTACTTTTGTTTGAATATAGCAGAACACGTCCCTGTGTCCCCACTTAATCATTTGCCCTGTTTTACATCACTTCCTGCGTCAGCATGGCTGGAAAAAGCCTAAACCAGCCGCTTGTGCTACGTGAACATAAACATGTTAAGAACAAGGATTATAAACAGATACTGTCTGCAGCTATTAAGCCTCCTATGTGTTAATCTGCAGAAGACCTTCAACGAAATAGTGTCAGATTTTCCAAGTAAGCCCAGGTACTGTGATATCAAGGATTGATTTGTTCTGTTGCTCATTGTTGTCTTTTTGTTTCATCATCATCTTTTCTGCATGCTGCTGCATGTATACTTTTTCTTTGCCCTGAGGGCAAGGAGCAAAGACAACTTTGTGAGTAATCACAGTTCTGATGGGACTTTGAGGAGCTTGCTTTCTCTGTAAAGACAGACCTAATTCTGAATTTGTCTATTGAATGACAGATCACAGACTCCTATACACTGTAGAAGCTGTTGGACAGGTCCATCAGAGTGACAGTAAGTGCTGCAGGCAGACTTTTACTGTGCCCTGAGGATATAAATCTCTTCTGGCCACATCTTTTGCTGTAGTTAGCTCAAGACTGTGCCTGTAAGTACAGTTAAATCACGATGGAAGCTCACTGTTATCGCAGCTTCAGTGCGAAGTCTGCTGTAGCCATTGAGTTCCTCGGAATTTGCTTGTTTGTCACAGTCACAAACACTTTGAAGATATGTGTTCCTTCCTCTGGTCCTGTCATCTCTTCTCAAGAAGTGCTGTAAAATAAAGCTGCTTGCTTACGAGGCCATAAAACTTCAGTGAACTTGTTTCTGAGCCCACGGGCTGCCCAACTGCATTTGACTGAAATACATTGGTGTGGAAATGCTGTGGGGCAGATAGAACTGTTTGGATGTAGAGGTACTGTGACATGCAGTGTCTGAAGGCAAATCATGGCTAACATCTGTTTAACTGAAAAATCTGACCCTAGTGAAGATAGAGGGCAGGGGAAGGAGGAGTGGAAAGCTAAGTGTTTGGAAAGTGAACTACTATGTTTTAATGTACTTATTTGGTTTTAGCTAGAAGGAATTTTTAAGGAAAAGAAGAAGGTATGAGATGTATGTTTAGCAGTGTCTTAATGATATTTAATGTCTCTGGAGACGCTTAAAACCTGGCTGGATGTGTTCCTGTGTGATCTACTCTAGGATCCTGCTCTAGCAGGGGGTTGGACTGGATTATCCTCGGAGGTCCCTTCCAACCCCTACACCTCTCTCTGATTCTGTGATTATTCTGGGTAAAGAAAAAAAAACCTCACATGATCAGGTATAGCTGGTCGTGTAACTGCTATTGTCTCAGCTGGCAACAGGAGTAGAGGCTGCATAGAGTGCTTGATCAGCCATTTTGAGACCTGTTGGGCTTGTACCAGCATGAAGCTTCATAGTACCCTGCTTTTAGCCCCTCTCCTGGTCTCAGGCTGGCATTGGTGCAGCTAGAGAAACGTGGTCGACTAAGATAAAGTATTTTTGAATGGATGGGAATTAAGAAAGAGATGGAATGAAATAAGAGGATGATTTGTGTGAGGAAAGGCAAGAGCAGGAGCCTCACTCCCACCTTCTGAGCAGTGTTGAGGACTCAGCTGGAATCAGCTGAAGTGATAATATCATCTCAGTTGTCACCTGGCATGGATGAAGGCACAGTAACGTCAGAAGTGGTCCTGGGAGATGCAGGCGTGAAATGGAGGAGCACTGCACCTTCTATGGGCTCCGACAGTAAAGTGCACGTCTTCCTTCGCACTTGACCTTTCATTGCAGGCATCACATTAGGAGCCTCAGAGAGCAGGAGAGCGGGTGAATAGGCCATCTCCTCATTTCATTCATCGGGTAGCTGTGATTTCCAGCGTGCCAGCTTCGGTGTGTTGAGATCTCAGTTTGTTTACCAGACAGGATTTCAGCAACGTCCTTGGGTGGCATCAGGAGGACTTCTTGTTTAGACTAATTCAGTCTAACTTCTGTTTACTTTTCTGAGCAATTTCTCTGTAATATTTTAGTTTTTATAACCATTTATCACTGCCTTGAACTTTTTAAGACAAGTTAGCAGTATATATTTCAGCAGAGTTGCAAACAGAGCAAGCAACTCTCCAAACTTTCTGGGATATTGGAAGCTGTCTAGCTCCAGTAGCAGAGATATGTCAGGTTAATTTATACAATGAAAAGCAGGGTAAGTAACTGGAACTAAGTGTTACGCTGTGGTGGACAGACTGTGTTCAGTATCTGACTTAGCGAGTTTCCGATTTCTGTGCTGGGTAGCAGTCTGTGGTATAGATAACTTTTGCACTATGAGAGGCTGTGATTCTCTTTCTGATTAGGAGCTTTGAGGTCTGGGAGCCACCCTGAAGTGTAGAGGCAAGAAAAAACAGAAGGAAGCAAAACATTTCTCCTCCTTTTTTTGTGCAGGTTTCCAGAGCAGACTAAACTCAGTTCTGAAACATATGGCAGGCAGTGTGAGCACCTGAAGAAAGCTCATTTTGTTTCTTCTTGTATTACCTAATAGATAAAACGCCCCTTTTATAGGTAAAGAAGCACTGTTTTTATTTCTGGAGAGCAAATGTTTTGAGGTTTTCTGAGACGAGATTAGAGTAAGAAAATGGAGAAGTTTATTAGTTTGATAAAAGTATTGAAGAAGTATTATAAGAAGCAATGATTTCAGTGAAGAGACAATGTAAAAGAAATATGCCTGAAAATCCCCTTTTGTTGCATTTATGGCATCTTCCACTAAAACATATTAAAATGCCTCTCTGGTTTTGTTATGCTGCCTTCTAACAGGGTGTCTTAAAGAAGACATTTTAGGAGCTTCACACATCATAAATTGTAGTGGCTCATGCTTTAGTCCAGGTAGAAACTGGGAACTCTTCACTTAGAGAGATAATCATTGCAAAAGAGAAGTTCTTGCGATTGAATTGAAACTGAGCATCTTGAGCACAGGTTTTAAAGACATGAATTTTCTTGGATTAACATTAGGAACAGACTAGTTCCTTCTTCCAAGTACTAAAGGAAAAGGTAGGATTTTAGGCCATGGTACATGGCTGTAAGAACGTTTCTGTCCCTTAACTCAATCGATGTTGTTTTGCGTGCTCTTCATGCTCATCTGTTCTGACAAAATTTGGGAAGCCTCCCAGCACTGTGTTACCACTGGTGTACTGTAAGTTTGCCTCGCTGCTGGAGAGATTTGGATGCTATGTGAAAGCAACAGCTGTTACTTCCTTTTTTTTAAAAAACCCCAACCAACAAAGCACAAAACCACACACACTTGTAGCTTTTCTCATTCCTTCTAACTATAGTTCAGGTTCCAGGAACTAAAGAGCTAACATTAAACTTTTGCATGTTTTGAGAACAGGGATTTACTAAGACCACCTTGCTAAAAAGTACATTGCCAGGCTAGTAATTGTTCTCTAAAATGAAATCAGAGAAGAAAATGAAATGGATATTAAAGGGTTCATTTTCTTTTTTAAAATAAAATTAAGTCAAATATTTAGAGTATTTCCCCCTACCCAAAACCTGTTGTTACCAACAAATCATTGATATTGGAGGAGTACTGGATTATAGATGAGAACTATAAATGAAAACTCTGCAAAATGTTTCTCTCTAGATTACCTGATTAGAAATATGTCACGTAAGACACTGCATAACTTCACCTTCTTTAATTACAGATCCACTGTGATTCTTTCTAAAACAGCAGATCTACCTGCAGACTTAAGAGAAAGCAGAAGTGAGATAAAGAGAGATTTTTGTATTCCCTATTTCCTTGAAAGCCTAGGATTTACACTAGGTAGTGTAACAGCAGCATTGGAAATTCCAGGACAAAATACTGTCCAAGTGAAAAGCACCTTCCCCTTGCTGTATGTTTTTTTTCAGGGTTTCAAATGCACAAACCATTATTCAAAGGAATTTTTATTAACTCTCCACTTAAACCATTTATTCCCTGCTTTTTCCCTACTAAGTGGTTATTGCTTCTTGTTTCACTAAGAATTTATGTAAGTGTCTCTTAAAGAAAAAAAGATGCTTCTGTTTAGTTCTGCAGCCCTGCGGGACAATTATCCAGGGACAGTTCATCTTCAGGCAGACAGAGAGCTGAGGCAGCAGCAGTGACCCACATCAGCTGCCATCTTTCATGGTCCCTCCTCACATGCTTTATATAAAAGCACTTGGGAAGCAATGAGCTTGTTGTGCATGTAGCACTGCAGCTCCACAGAAGCAGTCCTGTGCTTCCACAAGGTACAGTGCTTACTGTCTGCAGTCCCTGGGCTGCATGTGGGCAGGAAAGCAGCTACACACTGGAGGAGGTCCAAAGCCTGCTGCCCTCTTTTCATCCAGCAAGGAAAAAGGTGGCATGCCTGGCTAAAAGAGTACCACTGCAGAGTTAGGTAATTGATTAATCTGTGATTACTCCATATGGGTTTAGAGGAAATATTTTTCTTTCCTCACCGTCTCATTGCTGAGTTGGAAAGTTTTACATCTGATACCTGTTCTGATGTTCTGGTTTGCTTTTTTTGAAAAAGGAAACACCATCTCAATTACATAATGTTTGCTTCAAGTACAGTGTATTTGAGTCTTGCAAGTTTTAATAAATTTAGTGCAATATTCTAGCGAGGAGAGGTGATACCACCTCAGTTCCCCATATGGGGAATTGAGACACATATTTCTTGTATCAAATGCATAAAATCCCACAGGGCATCCCCAGGGGAGCTGGGAACTGAGGCAGGTGCTGCGAGCACCGGGGTAATGTCTTGACCCGGGGCACAGCCACCTTCACTGGTTCTTGAAATAGCTTTTCAAACTGCTCTCTGCTGAGGCAGGTCAGAGCACTCTTTCAGAACATGTAGATCTGTCACTGAGATTTGATTAAAAATCAGTATTCTGGGAAGTCACACCAGCCCCTTCTGTTCTGCCGAGCTGAAAGTTAACAAAACGGTGTTCCCAGGGCTGTGCTGATCTTCCTTGTTGTTACTGGTGCTGATCAAGATGTCTTGGCATGGTCAAAGGTATTTGCAGGACATTAAAACAGGGAAAATGGAAAAACAAATTAAAAACTTTGGAGTATCCTTTAAAAACTACGTTGAATGGATGAGGAAAAAAAAACTTAAAAGCATAGGTTGTTTAATACATAAATATGGAAAATCTGATAACGACAATTGTTACAGATAAGATAAAAATAAGTTCTAAGATACCTTAAGTATTAATTAAAGGGCTGAAGGCCAAAAGCTGCTTTCTGCTCTCAACAGTGTAATCCCATTGGAATACCAGTTGGAGTAAAAGGATCAGGATTTGGCCCTACATCTACCAGCCACTACCAAATAAGGCTCCTTGCAGAATTCAGTAGCAGAGTTGATGGGAATCCAGACACAGTGGGAGGAAGCTGTCGTTCTCTCAGCCTCCTCGACACAAGGGCAAAGGATTCGGTTTTCTTCCTCAAGGTATAACTTTCACTTTCCCGTGTCCTGAAGTTCTTGTACCAGTACTTTCTGCTGGCTTTTCCTTCCTACTTGGCCAAGGTCTCCATGACATTTAACAGTATGGGAAGGATGGGGTGGTTATGATTGCGAGGATGAGATCCACAGCTGTATTCTGGATGTGCTTTCCCTTACGTTCGCTATTCTTGTAGCACCGATGGCGCCTTCCCAGCCAGATACTCTTAGATCAAATGGCCCTGACATGCCACTATGGTAAGTGCCTGGCTCGTTCTGCCTGCCCGTGGAGTGGGGGGGTGGGCTTAGATGGGCAGCAGCACTTCTCTCTAATAACTTGGCGCTCTCTGAGTGAATAAAAGCATTACTTAAGCCGTAGTGATACACTCTGTAGCATTAGAGGGTTCCCTGTTCAATGCTGTGATTCACAATGAGGTTGTGTTGCTGTGTTTCAGCAGCACAGCAGCGTGCTGCTGAGTTAGTACAGGGGGTTCTGTGGTGCTGGCGTGTGGCTGTGTGACAGGCATGTCTCAGAGCTGAAGGTTTCACAGCAGGTCCTGTGTTTTGACATTTTTTATGTACGGGGAAAATGCCCTAAGGAAGGGATGTAGTTGTGCATGTGTGATTTAAGATAGAAAAAAACCCCAGCATATTTTTAATGTCTGTCCTTAAATGTATAAAGTTTAATTTGTACCCTTTAAAATTTTATTCCATTCCAAAGTTTTCAGGTAGCTTTTAATCTGGTGCTTTTTTTTGGTTTTGATTATCTCTGTGGATGGATTTGAGCCCTGATCTTCCAGCTTTGTTATAGTTTGCTGGGCTGACTTGAGCTTCGTGCTCAATTCCCCTCTTTTGATAAATGTGTTTGGGAAGGCTGCCTGGAGCCTATGGAAAGCGTACTGAGGGCTTCAGTAGTTACTGTGCCAGGAGTTGTCCAGCTACTAACTCATCCTGAATCAGAGTGTACTGGTGTGTTTTTCATTCTCTCTTCTAAGTAGCTGACCAGAGTATTCATCTATTTTAAGTACTTTGCTTGGAGCTCTCTAACTGAGCTCATTTTACCAGGGAACTGTGTGATGATATGCTGGCATGTTGCATTTCCTTTCCCATATACGTGCAACCTTTCTGCGTGCTTTCAGGTTTGTTTTTCTTTGTTAATTCCTTCACTTTAGGTCTACAAGTGCTCGTCACTTTTAGAAGAGAATCATTCACAATAGTAGCAGCTGAAGGTGGTGTTGAAAAGAAGCTGGTTCAAAGACCTTTTCTTTGTTTACTGGCTGCAGCATTAACTAATGCACAATGAGGTGTTTGAACATTTATCTGTGCCACGACAGATTCGAACTTGAGCCCAGTTTCAGTATTTTATTTGATACAAACTCCTGTTTTTCACTGCCAATACGGAGAATAAGCTTGCATTTCCTGTTGCAGTGACAGCTCAGCTGCTGTTATCGACGGATTGCTTATACGCTGCTCTGAATTCTGCTTGTCACAGTAGTTGCCCAGAGGCTAGACCGAGGGCTGTTGGCCAAGCTCACCCTTAGTCTCTTACTGGGTATGCAGGATTCAACTAATACAGCAGAGCTGGAGGTTAGAAAAGAGGGAAGACTGGGAGGACGGTTGTTGGGGGAGGTTTTGCAGGCTATCCCATGTGGTTATATAGAAGGCTGTGCTGTAGTCTGACATGGGTGCTTCCCTGTTTAAAAGGCTGAGATTATTAAAACAAACTGGTATTAAACAATGTACACTTAAAGCCTATACAGTCCCCCTTTCATCACTGAGAGCTCAGCTTCTCTTGATCGTTGACTCACAGCCCTAGCTTCTCTTTTGACATTTGATTCCTGCGGCTGACCTCTGATTTTATTTTCTTTTTTCCCTCTTTTGGAGTCCTTTTGTTGCAGTGAGTTCAGGTCATGTCTTTTCCCTTTCATACCAGTGGAAGAAATCTTAATGCATTTTTCAGTTTTGCCAGAGCCAAGTGCTTTTAATGTAGAACCCCTGAACAGGACTACGCAACCTGTAAATTCCTTGTGCTTCCCTATAGATCCGTATAGCTCCCTGTGTGTCCCATACTTAGAATTGCTTTACTGATGCAGATTTCCCCCTCGGAGCTTCCGGAAGTTAATTTCCAGGGTGTGACCACTGTCTGGTGGAAGGATATTGCTCTCTGATTAGCTTGTTAACCCCTCGCCTTTTGACCTTTCATGTCTTATTCTATGGGGTTGGTTAGATTTATTCCTGTAGTTTCTTTGTTGGATTTACTGCATTTCATTTGATTTCTAAATAATGATTAGTTCCATAGTTATGACCACAAGGAACTTTTGTGGAACCAGCTACTAAAACTGTTTGACCCACACCAAGGTACAGTGCTCCAGATTTGTATCTGCCCTAGCGTAGCAAGACTGTCTTGCCATGTTTAAGGGACTGCAGATCTACTCCCATCTTTTTATGCTACGGCTTACCCAAAGTCAGTGACTAGATGAGTTTGCTTGGTCCCTGGGGATCAACTGCCTGTAAAATTCCTTAGTAAGCATATATAAAGATAGCCTCTCAGTTCCGCATACCCTTTTTCATTTTTTTTTTCTCCTTCTCTGTGCACTTGGTGCTTCCTTTAGTCAGTTATTTGTTGTTTGGCCTCAGCACCCTGCTCAAAGTTTTATATCACATTCAGATAAAAGCAATCTGTGCCCTGAAGTTTTTACATTTTGAAGACACATGGAAAACAGAGAAATCCAGATGTTGAGGACGTTGATATTTGGGATTCTTTAGTTACTGTTGAGATACTTTTGAATTATTTTGCTTTTACCTTATATACAGTTCTTTTTTTTTGCACTGGAAAGAAGTATCAGTGGAGCAAAATTCTTGTTTCAGCTGTGCTGCACTGAATAACTGCCCCTAAGAATACGTCATGATCTCAGCTGTAAAGTAGGTTGTATTGTTCTTCCTCTGTCTATATCTGAACGCAGTTTGGAGCCTCCCTGTGCCAAAGGACACTTGCCAGCCTGACAGCTGGGTATGGTCGATGGTTGCCTCCAGTCTGGCTAATAGGATCTTGTTTGCCAGATTAGGAAATTAGTTCTATCAAGGACACTGCTTCCAAATGGGGCAAGAGTCTTAAGCTTCAGGAAGGGATGGGCTACTCCTGTGTTTCATGTTGTGAGCAGGAGAAAAGGGGATGCACTCTGAAAGCAGCTGAAATCTGATGTGATTGTTCTCACCTTTTTAGTAGAATCGTTCACGTTATCAGTGTAGAAAGCATTTAATCTGTGTAGGCTGGCTCTCTGATTTCCTGATGTGGGTTGCTGGATACAGAGACACCTCAGACAAGTAATGCTGCAAAAAACACAGCTGTGTCTTGCTGCTTTTGTGAATGACTTACTGTTGAATTGTTTAGTTTCTTGTTCTTACGAGGTGGGACTGTGTGAACGGGAAGCACTGAAGCACAAGGCTCTCCCTGTCTTAGGACTTTAATTTAAGTCCTCTGAGTTGTTTGAAACCATTCCCGTTGAGGTCAGTGGCAGAACTTTTCTTTCGTCAGTTCAGGATTAGGCCTAAACCCTGCACCCATTTTGACAGAAGAAATCTGAGAACATATTATTTCTCTTCCTAAATGTCAAGTTTTAAAAGAGGATGAGTTGGTGGGAGGGCTGTGTATTGCTTGCCATGAACTGAATTTTTTTTCTGCAGGAAGTCGCTTTTCTTCAAGGCCAAAGATAAATAGTGAAATGCTAGAAATTTCCTAGGCCCTGCCTTTCAGCTCTCTAATCATGTTCTTTGCAGAAACGCTTAAGACTCTGCTGTGTGCAGCGTTGCTTTGAATTGTCAGTTTGTTCAGTAGCATTTTTTACACTGTCTTGTAGTATGATAAAAAGGGGTCACTGTTGAAACTAGTAGCACATCATTTTAGGTTTGATCCAAGAAGGTACTTCATTTTTTTAGTGTTGTCTGCCCATGGAGTGCCATGCCACAGGACACCATGCTGGAGAGAAGCTCAGGTGGATAGAAAGCAGTCTGGATAGTTCCATCACTGACCATTTTTTATATTTATCCTTGATAGGATGCACGTAATTAAACCTCATGATGTTTCAGGGCAGTGCCTTTTTCCATAGAATCCAGTATATGACACTAAAAATAGATTTAACTCTCTTTTTTTCCTTATGGGAGAAGTAATTTAACTTTTGTCTTGATGAATTACATGGCCAGTAATCTGATCAGAGTAGATCTTTGATTAAAAAAGCTACAGAGAAGTTGGCAAGCAGAAATAACTGCTCAGCTCATTCGTTTTATTTCATTTGGTGTCCCTTTGCTGTCAGGTCCACTCCCCAGTTAATTTTCTTCAGCTGCATTCCTCTGTAAGTAGCAAGCTCTTTGGCTGTAAAATTAAAATAGAGGAGGAGAAAGGCAGCAATGTCTGAATCATTTTATAAAGTCATCTTGATCTTATCTCCAGCCCTTTCCGCCCAAACCCACCAAACTCTTTTCTGAGCTGTGTGCCTATAAATAGAACAGCCGCTCTCATGCCGAGATGGGCAGCTCTGAACCAGAGGCTTGTTTTCTCTGAGCAGTGCGTGCACACGAGAGCTCGCTTCTCACTGCCCTTTCATGTCTGTTATGTAGCTGTGAGGTTTTCTATAGATAGAGGCTGGCAAATGACACAAACTGCTACTTAGGGAGGGGCAAGGTGACCTCTGGGATTGTTGCCTTTTGGTTTAAAAAAACAAAAAAAAAAAAAGAGGGTTCTGTTTAAAAGAGGAATGGAGGAATGCATGTCTTGTGCAGAGGTGAGTGAGCCCTGCTGAGGTGAGGGGAGCCCCCCAGTGCGCGGCACTGGGAGCCCAGCGTGGCAGGTGGGAGCTGTGGGAGCTGAGGGAAAGCAGAGGCATTGGTTTGCTGTGTGTTACTGTTCTGGTGGGCTGGGCAAGAGTTTGAGTGGTCAGAGTGCTGCCGCCAGAGCCTGGGGAGTGCGGGGCTCTGGCTGGCCCCAGTTTAAGCTTATCTGTGGATAACTGTAGCAACAGAGCTCTGAAATCTCCCCCTGCAAGTTGCTGTTTTTCGGTCAGACTCCTGGCTGATTTGGTGGTATCTTTGGGCTTTGCATCCTGGGAGTCTTCCCCAGGATTTTTAATTCCTCTCTGACTTTGGTTCAGTGCTTTGCAGAATTCAGTAGCTACTTTTCTCTGTCTCATTTTTTAATTATATGTGGTTTTGTCCAGGGAATGCAAAAGATCTTCCATGTGACTGCCTTAATCTGGAAAATCTCTTGCCACTTTCCCATTTTCTTCCCTCTAGAAAGTGAACTGCAGAAATGTGTGATTTCTTTAGCATAGTAATTTAGATGCTGTTGGTTTACATTTCTCTTTGATACTCAGATGCTGGAGGTTAAAGTAACTCATCAGATGTATAGATATGTATTCTAAGAGGACTCTGCGGAGCTGGGCAGAGCTGTTTGTTCCACTTGGCAGCTGGGAGATGGAGACATGCAGAGTGAAAATTACCTTATTGGGATCTCGTAAAAAGCCCATGGCAGAGGGGGAGCCTGGATACACCTTTCCTGGTTCCAGACGAGTGCCTTCAACTCTGGCCTTGGCTTTGAGGTCTTTGCAGGAAGGGATGCTCTTGGGTCAGTCTTTGAACTCCATTTTCTTTTACGCTGAAGCTTCAGATTAAGATCATGGCTGAGTTTCAGATTCTTTGCGTAGCACCCGCTCTAAGTTAGTTTAAAATCTTTTTTCTGGGTATCACTACATCATGTTTAACTTCCAGACCCTAAAGCCGCTCCCAGATGCCTTATGGCTTCTTAAAATGTATTCCTACTGCTGTGTCCCTGTGGTAGGGTGGAAAACGGGTGCCAAGATGTCTTTCAGCAACCACTTCAGAGCCATTTTCTGATATGAGCTTAGTCTTCGATCCTGCATTTTCATTATCTCTTTTCATTCTCCTGGAAATACTCTGGAGTTTGGTGATTCCTGATTGAACCAGACACACTAAATTGGTGTTTGCCTGAGTACTGACAGGTGTTTCTGCCAGTGTGCAGGTGGCCTCGTGAAACAGCGCTGGGAAATGGTGATGTTTGGGGTTCACTAGCTTCGGAGTTGGCTGCATCCCAGACTCCAAGGTAGATGATGTTTCTTTTGGTAGAGGCAGGGGAGCTCTCACCCTTTTCTCTTTCCCAGTGCAGTGGAGGAGGGCCTATAGTGGCTCCTATGGCCAGCAGCTCTCTTTCAGATCTGGGGGTACATGGCAGCCTGCTCTTCCTTCACTGATTTGTGAGCAGGGGCGTCACCGTGGTGGTCCGGGCCCTATGACCTCTTGGGCCAGTTTGAGGATGGCTCGATCTGGCAAGAGAGGAGCATGTACTGTCAAGACGGATGTTTCTTCTTATAGTCAGCATTTTTTTCCAAGTGCTTTTTGAGGAAACTTTGAGCTTGGCAAGGGCCAGTGTGTGTGGAAAGTATTAAGATCTGCAGCTGTTTCAAAGAGGAAAGACCCACATTAGAAATATATATAGCATTTAAAAAGCAAGTTTAGTGCCCTGGAAAGGATTTCTAAAATGAACTAAACCCTATGAAACAGTATTTATTTTGTGCTCCATAGTAGCCTGGCAGTGTGCATGTAATACTGTGTTTCTAATTAATTGATACTCATGGGTGACCTGACTCTCTTACAAACCTGAGTTACAGTGAGACCTCTGGTATGTTAAAGCTGTGTCATTTTCCTGGCATCAAGATACAGAATAACCTGTCTTAGAAGATTGTCAGACCATTTGTTTCCCATGTTTTAACTGTGTGTTTATCACATTGGGCTCTGTCAGCAAGAACTGGGTTCCTGGGGGCTGTTTCTTGGGGAGAGGAGTACGTGGTACTGAGGCATGACAGCACTGTTTGCAGCTCCTGGGCAATCTCTTCAATCAGGAATTTGGGGCTGAACGCTCAGCTCTGACTTTTCTGCCTTTTTGTCTTTCAAAGCTGCAGGTTTTGATATTATTTCCATGTAGCTGTTGGTATTCAAAATCTGTCCTCAGCGAAGGAATCGAATGTATTTGACGAAGTAGAATGTAGCATGTGGATTAAATACATACCCCTATGTATGCATAGTATGTGAGTGAGCATATGGGACTGTGTATGCTGGTATGTCAGTATAGTTATAAAGCAGTTAAAGGGGAAAAAAAAAAAAAAAAAGGCAGTGTGCGTAGACAGTTTTGGCACTCCAGCCCTGGGAAATGGCAGCCAGCCAGAGAGTACTGAGCAAGGCCAAGACTAGCTGAAGAATACCAAATGCTGCAGTTGGATATAGCTCCTTCTTCGCTCTAGTTTCACTCTTCACCCTGTGGGCCTGCAGCTTGCCAGCTCTATGCCTGGTAGATGCTGATAATTTCACAAGGCAGAGCTGGAGATAGGGAGAGATATACCGTGGTGTGTATGTGCTCATAATCAAATGCCAATTAAATGAAAGGCGCAATTACACGCGACTGAAGTCTGACCTCACTGAGTTTAACTGTTACACTCCCTGAGTCATAGTTAGGCTTTGAAATGCTCGTTCAGTCCTAAGTTATTTATCTATTTGGTATCATGATAGCACTGGAGACAAGGATAAAACTGCACTCTGGTGTGGATTATGCATTGTGATGGTTTAATCTTGTTCACTCGTTTATGTTGACTGAATTTGTTAAGCACTTCCAGCAGAGGGCACTAAGATTATTGGTCTCAGACTCCAGTCTTTTTTGCTATGGGTATGTAGAGGGAGAGCATAAAAGATTCCTGTAAGTAAAACGTGTACTTCACCCCTCTACCCTCCTTGTTTTGTAGACTATCATAAAAGAGGGGATGCTGATGAAACAGACCAGCTCCTTCCAGCGCTGGAAGAGACGATATTTTAAGCTGCGAGGACGAACACTCTACTATGCAAAAACTGCTAAGGTGAGGTTTTGACAATACATATGAGTCCAAGTGACAAAAGTCAGTAGTGGAGCTTTTGGAGGCAGATGGGTGTCTGTGAGAAGGCAGCTCTCAGTTGAGAGAAGAGCACATGCTCTGAAAGCGCCTGTCTTCAGGTCTTGTAGCTACTGGAAGATCCTCGTGTTTTACCTCACATTTAATCCTTTTTTAAAGAAAGCATCATGTGGACCTGTGACAGTGATTTTTCCACATTTTTTTCTGCCTTGGTGCAATTTAATAGGGAATGGGCTCTGAATCAATAGAAGCTGAAAAAGAAGGGAGAAAATATGGATGAAAAGAGGAAATGGAGGAGACAAGCAAGGCTGGAATCTTGAATCAGAGCTGCCATGCATCTGGTTCAGTACGTTGATAGTTGACTAGATATATGTGTGTCTCCTTTCACAGGAACAAAACCTACAACTATTATTTTAAAATAGTCCTTTAATAAAAATAAAGTCATCACGTTCACTGACTGAAGACAGGCAAGTGCAAGCCCCACTGTACGGAGCTAGATTTCTGAGTCCTTCATGTTGTTGATGCTGGGCTTTTCCTTCAGATCACAAAGAGCTGTGATGGAGTGTGCTAGGCAGACACACAGGCATGTCCCTTTGGGTCTGCTGCTTGTGCATTGGATTCAATAATTCATTGGGGTTTTGAATTTTTTCTTTCCAGTCCATTATTTTTGATGAGGTGGATCTGACAGATGCCAGCGTGGCAGAATCCAGCACTAAGAATGTCAACAACAGCTTCACGGTAGGATTTTTTGCATTATGTATCATTCTTCTTGCATCTTTCCCTCACATCCCTTCTCTTTTGCAGCATTTAAAAACATCTGAACAATCTTCACAGGCTCTTTCACTGGAAAAAAAAATAAATCATAAACTTATTTTTCCTTATCATAACTCATCTTAATGCATATGGGAAATACTTTGGGTTACTATGTATAGTGCTAAAACTTTGCATTCAGGGATTTTCTTACATATAAGCCAAGAGGGTTTCATAGAATCTATTTACACAGTGGGACAGAAAAATTTGTTCTGCTGAAGAAGTTAGGGGTGATGTTGATGTTTATGCTGGAGATCTTGCTAAAGGAATTTAGTTTTCCCTTCAGGCCTTAAAATATGTAAACTTCTTTCTCTGACTTTATTTGTATGTGGCTGTATGCATGTTTATATATGCACACTATATATAGTGGCAGAGCAACAAGAGGAACAAAAAAAAGTCACCCAGAAATAACTGTGGAATTGGTTTAGGTTACTTGTTAGATGTGGAATATGTGCTAAATATTTGCAATCTGGAAACGTGGTGGTATCACTGCTTCATTTTCTCCAGGCTTAGTAACTGGGAGGAAAAAAATGATTGTATTTCTGAGGTGCATGTGTGCCCCAAGCTCTATTTTGGGGGAAACGCCTGGTGTGCAGAAAAAAGCCATTGAGAACAGTCATGCAAGGGTGAGTGTCAAGCAGCAATGTGAGCTTCGGAGCTGGCTAACAGCAATAACCTCCAAGCAGTCTCCAAAGGGCTCAAAAGGGAGGAGGGTGTGCAGAAAGGAAGCAGTGTTGGTCTAAGGTGGAGAGGGGAGCAATCCAGGTGGAGGGAGGAAGCTGATCCTGCAGGATGGTGACCTGAAGGTGATGAAGACTGAGCAGTGTGCCTTGGGGTGCAGCAGTCATGACCTGTTTCTTTCAACACCTAGTAAAAGGTATTTCTGTTATGTAGCTGTAGCTTTTTGCTTTGCAGTACCTGTGCAAAGCAGCTGTGGCACCCACTCTATGTCCAGATGAAACCCCAACCCTTTCTCAAAGTTTGAAAAGGCTTTCTGCATCCATAATTGGACAACTAGGAGGCACATCTGGCTCTGATAGTAAATATTGGTACCAGGTGTCAGTGTGTGTGCATAGAGGGAAGGATTCTGCAGTGATTGCAGTAGGGGATACATTTTCAAGAATGTGAAATTATTTACCTGTTAATAAAGCATTTTTTCTTGGGTCTTGCCTCAGTTTTCTCGTATGTAAATAAAGACTGATTTTTCAGGTAAGCCAATGTACTGTTGCTGTTTTACTTATTATTCTGGTTGGGGGAGATCTGATCTCACACAGAAACACTGTGTGTGTAGAGACAGGAGGAAACTGTGTGTTTACTCTCTCAGATTGCCCCGTCTGAGTCCAACAGTGAACAGTCACTTCCATGACTATGGGATCAAGCTCTGCCAGTCCCTGCCTTCCCTAGAGAGTAAAAAGTATAGGATTACTTTGAGACTCAAGTTGCAGATGCAGTTTGCACTGTCTCCAGCTGGCTGCTATATCATGAGGCTCAGGTAAACTTCAAGAAAAACATCTTTCCTCTGAATTTCTAGCTGCTCTTTCTGTCATGGCTTACAGAGGGGTTTGTCTGTGGTTTACCATGAGCTATAAAAATACTTAGAAAATCAGAAGGTTGCCTAGTCTTGCTGCTGTTTGGTCTGCCACATCACTGCTGTCAGTGCTTTCAATTCCTTGCAGTCTTGCCATTTTCTCTTGGTTTTCTTTGAGAGCACTCTTTTTTCCCCCCTGCACCTCCCCAGCTCGGTTCCTTTCTAAGATCCAAAGTTCTTGGATGCATTTTTTCCTGTTTCAAATCAGTGGGACTCACTATTGAGTTTTTATCCTAAACTTGAATCATCCAACATTTGGTGTTGTGTAGCAGAGACAGTTATTCTGGAGTTTTAGAAGTTCTGATTTTCTTTTTGTTTCCATGGGTTTTTTCAATGGAGACTGGTAGTTTTGGATTTATGGAAGAGTGGTTTCTTTCTGAGGAAACTCATCCTCTGTCCAGTTATCTGTACTGCTTAATGTATATATTCTGCAGATCAGATTGGGTGAATGATGCTCCTTAGGTGCTAACAAAAGAGGCAAGAAACAAAACCACTAGATAATCCACTTAGGAGCAGTGTGAATCCAGAGCAAAGAGGTAATAAGGGGGGACCCATCAGAGGAGGAACTGGTGAAAGGGCAGTGAGGAGCATGGGGTGCAGCACCATGAGAGAGGAAAACCGGAACATGAAGCCAACAAAGGTTATGTTGCATAAATAGAGGAATAAGGTTAAAAACTGTGGCTGCTGGTAAACCTTCTATATAGAATCTAAGTCTGACAGCTAATTTGTTTCCTGTCAGGAGGCAGGAGAGAGAGAAAAGTGATTATTAAGATACAGACCTCTTCCTCTAAAAAGAAGTGTGTAAATACGGGTTCCGCTGCTGTTTCTTTAGTTGATCTTGCATAGATTTCTTCAGTGACTGTGTCCTTTTTGCAGTGGGGACAGTTTTCAGGACTGCTACCCAGAGTTAATAGATATGTGACAATAGAAGGGGCTGGGAACATGGGGCATCTTTGAGCTTAAGATGTTGTACAGCTCCGTCCCCCAAGAAGCGTGAGGAAAAGCTTTCTGTTTAGCTATTGTTCCTTTAGGTCAGGCACTGTGGCTGCAGAGTTATTTAGCAGGCAGCTTCTGGGAACAAATCATATAGCAGCCCCCCATAAGGCCTCCCTTCTCTCAGGGTGACTGTAGATGTAATATTTGTTAGTTCTGTCACATCTCTGTCCTTCTAAGTCATCCATCTACAAGGTAAATTCTTTTGGGATGTCTGGGCTGTGACTGGTTCTTTTCATGTACAGTCCCTTAGTACCTGGTTTACAGATCTCTCACCAGTGGATTTTTCTAGGGCTGCTGTCTTTCACAAGGGCATAGAGAGGATCTGCTGCAGTACAAACTCAGTGATAACCATGTTGTCCTGGTACTTCAGACCCATTTATTTCAAAGAGGGTGGTCGTCTTTTATCTTGGGTTCTTGCTGTCAGTGTGTACCTACTTTTGTACTCATGGAGATCGACAGCGTTGAATGGGTGAGGTCAAACCCTGACCCTAACTTCTGAGTAGAGCTTTCCCAGCTGTATCCTCAAAAACTCTTGTGATTTCTAAAAAAGCACATGATTTGGGATCACACCAGGCATGTTGGTTCTTCCCAGTGAGACTGCAGTTGTTTCCACGAACAGTTTTTTCTTGGATAGGGCAATTTCACAGTAACTTGATTGGTTGATGTGCCTGTCTAATGCATTAGCCTGAAGTTGCTCCAGGAGCATTAAAACAAAATGTGTGATGAGGATGACTTCCATACTTGGAACCTGGAATAGCTTTTTCTCTAGGTGATGCCAGGGAGCCTGGGTTTTGGAGATACTTCTCTCAAAATGACTGCTTTACCTGTGTTGTGGACCACAACCATTCAACATGTTCATTCTGCCCTACAAAGCCCGTAAAGTTTGGAGGGACACCGGTGGCTTTATTGTCTAATGCTCAGGCCAGCACTTTACCACCACAGCTGTCCCCTCAAAGAGTCTTTGCAAGGGCTTTGGGTCATCTCCTTTGGCCCATTTTTGTAAATGTTTGTGTGGTGAACAAACTCTTACTCCTCAGGTTGGTGTGTTGGCTGAAGATCTGCTCTTTCCTAGAAGGTGCTGCCTTCAGTTCGATTGGCACAGCTGATGGAGGGAGTCCTTATCAGTTCATTGACCTTTTTCTGCCTTGTGCAGGATTTGTATCAAGCTAAAGGGGGAAAAGAAAAAATCTAGAACATGTCTTATTTAACAAAAAATACCTATTGTCCACAGGACAGGGCCTAGGAAGAACATCAGATCTTTCCAGGTACATATTTTGTGTTTCAGTATGATTCTCACATAGTGTTTTTGTAAATGTTTTCCAGTTATTGCTAGCAAATGCTGGTGTGGTGGTATGGACTTTGGTCCTCATTCACATAACATGGGTTACAATATTCACTTCCCATCCCTTCTTATTCCGAGCTTTGAGATCCCATAGGAGAAAGCTCCTCTCTCTGGAGAGTGATGTAGGTAGTTTGATTTTTTCTTTCTGATGCTTTAGTTGAAGTGAAGCTTGGTCAGAGCACATTGTTGAGCACCAGGAGCCATGCTGTTGATCCCTCCTCTGTAGTTAAAGGCTCTTCACTAGAAGAGGTGGAGCTTGAACTCCTGAGCTCCTGTAAACCCTTTTCTGTTGGGAAGTACCTCTCAGCTCAGCCGCAGACAGGAAACGGTGTATTATTACAGTCGGTGCCTGCCTCTCCACTGCCAGAAGGAAACTTATCCCAGCTCCTCTTTAAGCAGAGAGCTCATCAGCTTCTGGCAAGTGGAACATAGCTCAGAAAGACTGACCACAGAGGGGACTAATCCTATTAATCGCATGTCAAGCAACCTGTTCAGGTTTTTTTTCTGAGGGAGTAGGCTGCTCTGGACACTAGTTTAGAGGAAGACTGAACGTAAAAGGTAAGAGCAGGAGTCCAAGTTTTCTGGACTGAGCATTGAGAAACATGGCACCTGTGCCAGCATAATAGATCATCAGGAGCCTGATTATTTGGAGTAAGTTTGCTAAAAGCTCTTACTGTTCAGATGTTGTCTCCTGTGTGGATTTATGTAGAGAAGTTCTCCAGAATCAGGGTAAAGGCAAATGTGCCTATGGTGCTGTTGGAAATGCTGCACCCATTGGTTAAGTAATCCTGTTTATTAACTGATGATTCACCCTAACCAATGTCACAGGAGAGAGGAAGTATTGAGATTAGAGTAATACCTCTCTTTCAGAGCACTTGCATGACTGGAGGCAACAATGGTTGTGGTAGGTTGAGGAACAGGGAATTGCTGGTGCTCCTGAATGAGAGCGTGCTGTCATCTCTGAGGAGCAGTATGGATGCCATTCTCCAGCCTTATGGAAGTCTGAGGTGTGCTACATTTTCTGTTATTACCTCCTTGTTACTTAGTGCTGACATTATTCAGCAGCAAAGATGCCAGTTTCTGTCCTGTGAAGTTTTATGTGACTGTCTGATCTCCTTCAGACTGTGTGGTTTTGCTGTATTGTCCCAGGGCTTGATGACGCTGTGGAGAAATAGCATTAATCTTCATTTTGGGATAATGAACCTTTCTTAAAAACGGGGAAAAAATGCTTGAACTTTACAAAAGATGAAAGTGCTGAGGGTGCTTTCTGATGGGGAGAGTATGTTGTTGATGTCTGCAAATTCATTTCAGAATGAAGTGAAAAGTGCCTTTGCCTTTTCTGTGATTTTTGCATCAAGTTAATTTTTTTGTATTAGTGCTTTTAATGTGAAAATATATCCTTTTTAGCAGAGAAGGCAATGAAGTCTTCTTTGAAGAGTTTGGTTTTGAAGGATTGAATAGAGCTGCTGAAGCTCCATGTCGGGCAGAAATCTGCTGCTCGTGTGTAGCACCCAAGCTGTGTGCCTGTGAGGCACTGTTGAAACAAGAGGACCCTGGATCAGAGGTTACTTGTGCTAGTTTGAAATGCAAGCTTCAAGAAAGAGCATGTGACTTATTTTTATGAGGAGAAAGAATATAAGAACTTTTGTTACAGGCTGTTTGCAGAACGTCAGACTCGGACTTCGAGCTCGGGTTGAGGGAAATCTGTGTGGTTTGACACTTGCACAGATTGCTCAAACTGCCCCGTGTGGCTTCAGCCATTTGAAAAAGATGGGCTTGAACATACCCTACATAGGGGCTTGAACTGGGCTTCCTAGCAAGGGAGGGGATCTTCCTCCCCTGCTTCCTCAGCACAGGGGTGAGGGACCCAGAGGGAGGACATCAGCTCTCAGAAGTGAGCAAAAAGACTTAACTAATCTGGGGACATAGTTGCACAGGGGAGTCACCAAGTGTCCTGGTTACTCACCCTCCTCCTTTGCACACAGCTGTGGATTGCCTTGCTAAGATTCAGAGAAGGGAAAGGTTAGAAAAGAGAGTCTTGTGAAAGACATGGTTCTTCCCCCCTGCTTTTTAAACTCTCTTCTCTAAGTTGGACAAAATTCGAGTGCACGTTGGAAAGTCAGGCTTTGCTGGGGATTGTTGTCTCTTCCACACCCATGTGTGTACACGTCCAGGAATTGCACACTCTGCTAGTGCTCTAAGTGTTTATATTGGCAGCTGTCAGAATTTCCTTCATAAGCAACTGAAAATATGAGGAGAGCCGTGAGTTGCCATGTCCAGAGTTGCTCTGCTGTTTTCCCCCCTCCCTTCATTAAGTGCAGTTTGCTCCCCATTTCCTGTCAGAACCGCTGCAGTTTCAAAATACTTTGCTATTTTTGTAGTTCATAATCCAGACTTGAGTGCAGTTTTTTTTCTGCTTGAGAAAAGGCCCTTTAGTAAACAGTCCATTCTGAGTCACTGTTAGTCAGTGAAAAAAGTCGTTTAAGATCCTTTCATGTCAAGGGTTTTTAGGACTCTTAATCCAGTCTCCTGCAGGAACTGTTCATTAGTCTGCTCGCATAAAAGGAAAAATCTGGAGAAAAAAACATTGAAGGGAGGATAAATGTGGAAGAAGAGTTAGAGAATGTGGAAGAAGTTGCTGTGGGTGGAGAGATCTGACGATTGCTACTGTACATTACAGAATGACCCCAAAATATGCTAGGAGTTTTTGAGAAAGATGAAGCTACTGTAAGAGAAACAGGTCAGACTGAGCTTTATGGGGTTTACTGTGAGACAGGGTAGATAGAGAGCTGGAAAGTGAAGGCACTGTTTGTGAAGAGCTTTTGTTCCCCTAGAGGGAAGTTTACTGCTTTGAAATTAGTGTCTGTTATTGCCCTTGTGCCTGAACACTGGGAGCTTTTGTTTGAGAGTCTCTTTGCTCTTTGTAACCTTTGTGCTGTGTTTGGTGTTTTATCTGCCTTCCTGAGCAAGGCTGCAGATTCCAGCGTTGTACCCCTTCCAGGTGAGGACACAAAGGCAGAGCAACCTGTGGTAAACAGGAGGTGATTTGAGAGTGTGGTTGGTTTAGTTTTACATGGGAGCTGCTGTAGTAGAAAAAGACTTCTCTTTATGCACATCTTTACTCTGGGCATTTTGACAGACAGGGAGAGGCTTGCTAATATAGTCACAGAAGTAAGTTCTCCCCAGTTGTGGTGCTTGTGATGGTTTCACTGTTGCAGTGTGTGAACAGGACTGGTCTTTGCCTGGCGACCCAGTGTGGAAAGCTACTGGGTTCATCAGGCTGTTGAAAACTACTCATTTCCCTTTTTTGCTAGCTACCAGCCTCTTTTCAACGCAGCTGAGGTTAGGGGGCTGCAAGGAGCTGTTACTAACAATAAGCTGTCAGTAACAGGTCATTTTCCTACCGTAGATAAGGACTTTTATTGCTCAATCCTGTGATTTATTAGCTGCTAGCCTTGCTGTGTATGAACGCACTGAGACAGCAGCTCTACCACTGGGGAACATTGACCTGCCCCTCTGTTCTTCATGGTTTTGCTTCTGTTTGAGTGAGTAGGAAGGTTTCTCTGAAATATCCCTTACCTTCCCAAATGTGCTGCTCTTTCTGAACGGTGTAGTTCTCTTTGAGAACTCTTTTCCTGGCAGGACTGCATCCTTTGCTACAAGAAGGACACTGAGCTGCTGGAGCGTGTTCAAAGAAGGGCAACGAAGCTGGGGAAGGGTCTGGAACACAGTTCTGATGAGGCCGGCTGAGGGAACTGGGGGTGTTCAGTCTGGAGAAGAGGAGGCTGAGGGGAGACCTCATTGCTCTCTACAACTCCCTGAAAGGAGGGGGTAGTGAGGGGGGGTCGGTCTCTTCTCCCGGGTAACAGTGATAGGACAAGGGGTAATGGCCTCAAGTTGTGCCAGGGGAGGTTTAGATTGGATGTCAGGAAAAATTTCTTCATTGAAAGGGTTGTCAAGCCCTGGCACAGACTGCCCAGGGCAGTGGGGGAGTCCCCATCCCTGGGGGGATTTCAGAGCTGTGTAGATGAGGTGCTGAGGGACATGGGGTAGTGGTGACTTGGCAGTGCTGGTTTAATGATTGGACTTGATGACCTTAGAGGTCTTTTCTAACCAAGGCTGTTCTGTGATTCTGTAAGTGGTGCATGTGTGCATCTGGTGGGTGAGTAATGGAGCTGTACTGAGATGCTCTGGCGCTTGGCATGGCAGCCCCATCGGTTCCCGTTTGGTGCTGCTCCATCTGTGTAGATCTCTAGTGATTAATATGCATGAATTACCAGGATTGTCTGCATTTCTTACCTGTGGCAAAGACCTTCTTGCATTCTCTAGGTTTTGACAGCTATTAAGTGGTTGTAGAAGTCCTAAAATCCTCTCCTTGTCTGTGCTCCTCTTACCAATTGCCAAGAGCAGGAATGTGCCTTGTTTAGGAACAGAGTTTCCAGAAGCATGTAGGAATGTGACCCTGGTATGAGAGATGATCATTTTCCCAGGGAACGCTCTGTCTGGTCTGCTTTCCCGCTGCAACATCGGGGAAGATAGGGACTGGGAGAAAGCAGAGATGGAGGGTCAGTGTGAGCTGAACTTCATCTGTGGGCACGGTGTAGCGGTGGTAAGTCCTAGAGAAGATGCACTTGTTCTGTGCAACCCCATAGCAGATGAGGTGCATATCACAAGATGAATGAACCTAAAAATGTAAAAATAGTCCTAAAGAGACCATACCATGTGCTGTACCTACTGTCCTAGGAACTGAGCTCTCCTGGATTTTACAGACTGAAAGGTAAAACAGCCACATGGAAGTTGAGGATAAGATAGTGTATAGTGTAAACAGAGATTTGGGCACTTAGGGCTTTGAGGAAAATCTTATTATTGCTGTTTTTTTTAAAAAAAAAAAAAGGAAGAATTTGGCACAGCTATAAGAACATTAGTGACGTGTTTTATTTGGTGGAAATGAGAGTTTCCATAGGTGGAAGCTTGTCATTTTAGCAGGAAATAAAGATCTCGCACTGTAAAAATAAATAGAAAACTGATGTATTTCTCGAGTATCATATTAAAAGCTACTTTTTTCTTTTCTCCTCAGGGTAGCATTCAAATTTTGAGGAAAGAGAATTGGTGCGATTCTAGAGAGCTCTTAACTGACCTGTGCAGTGAGTTTACAGGACTGAATTTGTTGACAAAACTGGGTGAAAGCTAGATTGCAAATCGGAAGAGGCATGTTGTCTGTGGAGGAAGGCAAGCCTCGGTCCCCCAGGAGTCTAAGCATTGATACTCCTATTATTTTCCTCTTCCAAACTATAGAGACCCACTAAAATCATGCCAACTCGCTGCCTAAGGCTTTGCTAGCCTGATGCTCAGCTCCAGACTGTTTCAGAAGCTGACATCAATGAGATAAGCTTTTGTATGTAAAGGACTGGTTTGAGTCTGAAACTCTTACTTTAATTTTCCTTTCTTCTCCCTTTTTCGGGGGCTTCATTTTAACCTTGTGTATTTGCTGAGAGTGCAGCACTTACTTAGTCCACATTTAGTCCATTTTGCCCTCTGTGAGTTCAGCAATCGTGTTTGAAACATACAGTGACTGTGCTGGTTTGTGAGTCTCGCTGGTGAACACAGGCGAGGTGTTTTAATGTGTGCCTGTGTTCATTTCTCTACTGCTCTTGCTGCAACAGGAGCTGAAGTGGATAAAATAACTGGGCCCTTGTTAAAATCTCACCCAATTTTCCTTCCATAGTTTTTGGATTCAAGAGCTGACTCCACTGTACAGAAGCAGATGCAGCAGATGATAGCTAAAGATAGTGAGCATTTTCTTTAACTCTCCTATATGGGATCAAGCTGAAGTTTTTGCCTGCACCAACACCGTTCTCGCAGCTATTTTATTTTTTGTACTTGCAGTCCCTAGGTCTTTTAAGCTCCAGAAATTCCTGTTGTCCCTGTACCCAAGTCATCAACTATTTGGAATAATCCAGGATCTCTTTGGGGGACTTATGGCTGGTACCTTTGAACATAGGACTATATTTGAACAGGATGTGAGTAAAAGGAAGCAGTCAGAATGAGCAGGTGTTCTCATACACCCGCTTTTGACCACTCTGAGAAATGTATCACATCAGAAAAACTATATTTAGCAAAGTTATATGTTCCCCCTGCCCCACCTCCCCCCGCAGCATTTCTTCAGCCAGCTCCATGATTGGGCTGGTGTGATCTTAACTTGTTTTGCCATCTTTTGTGGTCACTGAGCTCACCAGATCTACTCTGATAACGAACAGTCCCAACGCATGTCTGACCAGAGTGTCACTGTGTTGCTGAGAAGTTTCTGGGCAGCCAGAAAATGCTGAAGGAGGAAGTGAGCAGAGACGATAAAGTTGTCTTTGATGGCAACAAGACCAGAGAATGAAGTTTATGCTCTGGCTGTTGGGTGGAGGGAAGTTGTTCAGTAGAGCAAAACACCAAAGGGTGAAGTATAGCAGATTTCTATTTAAAATTTGGCCTAATAGAAGGAATCCTTTTGGACCGCCTTTCTAATACAATTATTCACAGCTGTTCATTGGGGAAGGACATCCAGGGACATCCAGTCCATTTTTAGAATGTGAAATGAGAAATTTTCTTTGGCTGGCTTTGTTGCGTGCCAGCTGGCCTGATCTGAAATGTCGGTAAAGTGGTGTTAGTTTTGGACAGGGGAGAGTGGGTCAACATGAGGGGCGGGGGTTAACAGCTGGTAAGAGGGCATGTGCTCTGTGAGGACGAGGCAGAGGAGATGAAGCTAAATTTTGGAGAAGTGTCAGGGGAACATCAGTATTTGCACAAGACAGCCAATTAAGGCATGGCTTTTTATAGATTTAGATTTTTTTTTTAGATTTAGAGTGAGCAAGCTTGAAAAGTGAGAGTTTCTCTGATAGACTTGAGGTAGCTCATGTGCATAGAGGGACAGAACTGTCTGCAAAGGGGTGACCTGCTGGGGAGTTGATTGTCACCGTAATCCTCTCAAAAGAGATTTCTGAGGTTTCATGCACAGTGAAGAGTTTGTAAATTAAGCTCTGTCCTGATTTGAAAAGTCTTTAAGCCCTCCTGCCATTCCCATTCATCCTTATGGCTCTTCAGGACTGATTTAAAGGGATTGGCAGATATTTTCCCCCATGAGTGTTGTTGAGCTTTTTTGGTGGTCAGTGTTAGGACACAGCAAAATCACCATGTAGTGAGCTCTGGGCACATGGGTGTCTGGGCATCAAGTTCCTTCTAAGGAGTGAAATTTGAGGAACCACACCCAAAAGTTCAATAGCATTTAGGATCAAAAAAGTATGTTAGTTTTTAATATTCCCTTTTTAGGGAGAACAAGCACTTTTAATTTACGTAATTGCTCATATCTAGATAAAATCCTGTGCTGTTTCAGGGCAGGAACACTCAAGAGTTCTGCCAATCCCCAAACAGGCCAAAAATGTATGAGATTTATTTATAATCTTAAAACTTTTTATTGTGTTTTTTTTAACTCCTAAGAAGGCAGCCCCCATCCTAACACAGAAGCAGTCGGATCGTTGTTTTTGTGCTCTCCGTTTATATGAGAACAAGAGGTCAGTGGATGACATTACTGCTTTGTAAATTTAGAACAAATAAAAGGAAATGCTACTTCACCTAGTGCGTCGTCATCCTGTGGAATAGACTGTTCCAGGATGTTAGTCAAAAGCTGTAGCCGGAACATAAAAAATAGCTGGACCATGCTCGTTTCTCGCCACGTTTGCCAACAGGGATAACCGAGCCTCGTGTTGCAGAGCGGCTGGAGCTGAGAGCAAACACCCTGCACTCCCTGGCTGGGAAAGGACAACTTTTAAGGGGGAAGATTGCTGTGGCTTCTTTTGAGGATGAGAAGAATGATTATTTTTTGTTGGTGTGAGACATTAGATTGACCATCGGTCTCGTCTAGACAGCGCAGTGTGTGTAATAGCCTTTCTCCCTCCGTTAGTATCCTTCAACAAGTGGATGCCTGGAGCTGAAATTACTGGCTCAAGTAGGAGGAGGTAAAAGTGGTAGGATGAGTGGTTTTCTTTCCTTGTGAGTGAGAGCGTGTGTCTGTTAATCTCAGTTTTGCCCTTACTCAGGAGGTGTTGTGGCATGCCTGTTGCACATCAGCCTGCGGAGGTAAGAGACCAGGCAGCTGCCTGCAGCGTGGGGGAGCCACAAGTGTCTTATGCTCACACGGTACCTGGTGTGTGTGTGAGGCTGTTAGAAAGGTGAGAACTGTTGAACCACTCTGCAAAGGAAGTATCACTATTAACACGTTTCTGGATTCCTAATTATCCTCATTAAAATGTTTAACTGTAACACCGCTGCATGTTAATCAGAAAAACAGGTTTGTATGGTTTCTTAATTTCCCCCAAGAATTGTTATGCTTGTTACATTAAAGTCTTATCTGTCCTTCACAGTGAAGCCTGAATTGTCCCAGTTTGTCCTGCTTAGGAGTGTGGTTTGAGATTGTATTCTTTTATTTCCCATCTCTGATGATACCACTAAATCCCAATGCAAATGTTGGGTTAGAACTGACTAATGGGGAATGTTCTTTGTAAATTTGTCTTGCACAAAGTTACATTTTATTTGATGTTTTGTAGTTACACAATAGACCCTTTATTTTAATTCTGTGACTCTTTGGATGATTCAAATATGAAATCTTCTTGATCTCTTTATTTGTCCTCTTGTCTTATGAACTTTAGCTTTGTTCTTTGAACAGAGGATTGTCCAGCACTGAATGCGGGGATTTTTAAGATGATGCAGTAGATGACTTTAGAAGGAATTAGTGATTTTCTATGTTGGACAGTCTCTCCAGTGATGCAGGAAGTCAGTAACCTCAGAAATTAATCCTTATCAAAGGAGTGTCTACATTTCTGTATTTTAAACCAATATTTTAGATCTTTTGTCCTCCAAGGTGATTTAAAAATGATACTATGTACTTTGCATTTGCCTTTTATTTTTTATTATCCTAAAAAGAGAGAAAAATAGGAAAAAGGACACTGCTGAATGGGAGCGTTCAGGAATGGGTTCCTGATGATATCGATTAATTTTACCAACTGTTCTAAATTTATTTTTCCCCACTGCCTAACTGCGTGCCAGTGGCTTGTTGAATGAACTGGTGGTTCCTTATAAAAACTGGCTGGTTTTAAAGTGGTGAAAGGTCCTTGGATGCTTCATCCTAGGATGTTTGAATCATAGAGTGGTTTGGGTTGGAAGGGACCTCAAAGTTCATCTCGTTCCAACCCCCCTGCCATGGGCAGGGACACCTCCCACCAGACCAGGTTGCTCCAAGCCCCATCCAACCTGGCCTTCAACATGTCCGGGGGGGGCAGCCACAGCTCTTCCCTGGGCAACCTGGGCCAGTGTCTCACCACCCTCACAGGAAAGAATTTCTTCCTAATATCTAGTCTAAAGTGTTGGACTTTCCATAGGGTACTGTTGTACGTATGCAATTATAGATGTTCTTGGCTTTCCCACCAGAAAAAAAGCAGGGTCCTGTGCTGTCTGAACAAATTATTTGAACTTGGTTTTACTTCCAGGGGAAAAGCTGCTTCCTCACAGCAGGAATTCAGAGGTGTTGCTCGTTCTTCTCTAACTTCACACTCATTTTTGAAGTGGTGTTTTGTGCTCTGTAAAAGATTTCTCTAGGATAATCATTCTTACATAGCAGAGGTTTTGATGGAAGTACAGTTAACCGCCCATTTTTCCACTTCTCCAAGGAGAAAGAAAGACTCCTGTGATTACCTTCTTTGGGAATAAATTTTATCAGAGCTGAAATTGTTTAAAGGAAAAGTCAGGGAAGAGGGAAGGAGTTCTTCAAAGTTTTATTTTTAGAAAATTGTAAATATTTATTTCTGTTTGCTTACAATTGATATAGATCAGGTCATTTTTTTCCAAGATAGAATGTTTCATGCCAAAACTGTGTTTCTAATGTGAATGGCCACTCCTTGCTTTAAAAAGGTATTTCACTCCATTCATTGCCTTCTCAGTGTGGCTGTAGCACTCTTGTCTAGGTACTGGTAATACTTCTGGGTAAAGTTAGTGTTACTGCAAGTGAATGCTGCGATCTGTCCTATGAAAAGAAATATATTTTGAAAATTGAAGAGCTTAAAATAAAGCAGAGAATTGCAAGTGTATCTTTTTTTGTTGACACTACATGCACGTTTCTTCCTGGATGCTCTGATGCACTTCAGTATCAACCAGAAGTTTCATGTTCAACTTCAGCGGTTTTTATTTTTAATCTGTTCTATGAATCATAATGAAAGAAACAAGAAACAGACTGGAAAATGGTAGTTAATAGGGGTCACGTAATGGGGTGATGTGTATGGGGTTTTAGTGTCCGTTAACAGAACTTTGGTTGCATGCTTGCAAGAGCCACATGGGCCTCATCAACCTGACACAACCCTAGTTTGTTTTAATCTGTTACTTCCCATGCTAGGGTACAATTTGCTGAAAAAGCAGTTGATGCAGACAGTTCTTTTCATGCACTAGGTGTAGAGGGGTGCAGGAGAGTCTGGGCTGCTGGAACGTTTTAGAGTTGACATAAAGTCTTCTGATTTTTGTTAATGATGCTCAACCTTCACGCGGCTTTTCTTAAATCCAGGTTTTGCAAACACTTCAATACTGGTCTGATTTAAGAAGTCAGTTGGGTGGAAATCAGTACAGAGGTGTGCACAAGGAGATAGGGTTAGTAAGATAACTACTGTCATGGTTTAACCCCAGCCAACAGCTAAGCCCCACGCAGCCGCTTGCTTGCTCCACCTGAGTGGCATGGGGGAGAGAATCAGAAGGGTAGAAGTGAGAACACTCGTGGGCTGAGATAAAGACAAATAGATAGAGCAAGAGCCACGTGTACAAGCAAAGTAAAACAAGGAATTCATTCACTGCTTCCCATCAGCAGGCAGGTGTTCAGCTGTCTTCAGGACAGCAGGGCTCCGTCATGCGTAACGGGGACTTGGGAAGGCAAATGCCATCACTTGGAATGTCCCCCCAGTTTATGTACTGGGCATGACATCATATGGTACAGAATATCCCTTTGACTCATTTGGGTCAGCTGTCCTGGCCATGTCCCCTTGCAGCTTCTTGTGCACTCCCAGCCTCTGCTGGCAGGACAGTATGAGAAGATGAAAAGTCCTTGAGTTAGTATAAACACTCCTTAGCAGCAACTAAACCATCAGTGTGTTATCAACATCATTCTCATCCTAAATCCAAAGCACAGCACTATAGCAGCTACTAGGAAGAAAATTAACTTTATTTCAGCCAAAACTGCAGTGTGGGGAAGAAAGACTTTTGTCTTAGGAAGAATAAATGTTGATTTATAGTTAAGACTGTACCGCAGCTGAATGGGCAGCCTTGTGGACAGCAGACACGGTCCTCTGAAGAGCTGGGAGCTTTCACTTCTCTCTGCTGCCGCCATCTGACAGAAGGGGAGAGCATTGGTGGTATGCTACGCAGAGACCTGTCTGCTTTCCTGGGCAGAGTGGAGCTTTGGCCACCCTGCATGTCTTCTACTGGTTTATTTAACACTGGGCAACTAGTGTGTAGGAATTAGCCCAGGGCAGAAACACACCAAGGAGAGTATTTTTAGAGGAAGACAAACTCACCACAACCTCAAGCTGCTAGTGGAACATTTGTTGGAATATCTTTTCTATAATAAATGTAGAACAAGCCCTCAGGAAACACAAAGGTTCAAAATAAATTGATTTCTAGATTGCTTATTTTGTTTTTCTCCTCTCTTCCCTTGTCATGACTAAACAGGTTTTTAGTGTGATGGTGCAGACCACCTTATCTAATATATTAGTTGCTGGAAACTGGTATATTATGGTGTTAACAAAATGCTTTAATGTTGTTGCCAATTCAAAAAGCCATTAAGTACTTTAAAAAACTTATACAAGTTCTGCACATGTAATATGTTAGCTTTTACTGCTTTCTTCTTGATTTGTGTTTCGCTGCTGTTTGAGTCTGAGAGATTTCTTTACTCAGCTCAGTATTGGGAACGACAGCTAAAATCTCAGTGGTTCTGTACATTTATGAAGGACTTGAGGTATGTTATGCTGGAAGAGAAACACGGAGGAAAGTGCAAATAACTTCTATGTTGTGCAGCTCATTGCTTCTGAAAATAGCTTCACTAGACTGCACTAGTGATAGCGTGTTCTCTTGCTGGCTCTCACTGACACGCCCAGAATGCACGCTATTAATTTTCTCTCTTCAGATTATCACTCCATGTCGGAAGCTCATCCTTTGTGCTGATAACAGAAAAGAGATGGAAGACTGGATTGCAGCACTGAAGACTGTACAAAACCGTGAACATTTTGAGGTAATAGGAAAATGGGCTCCTTTGCACTCTGTCCCTCTCTCCAAAATAACAGCTTATTTTGAGATTGGAGTCAGCTTCCAGTGAAGTTAATGGAAGTCATTTGCATTGACTCTAATGGGCGTAGCATTAGGCCTTTTGTAAAAACTGTCCCAAATACACTGAAGTGGTTCTTCAAAGAATGCTTGTGGCTCTGCCTTGGTAACTTTGAAAGCACTTTCAGAGTATGGGTAGGTTATGAAACACAGTTCTCCTCCTATTGTCTTTTCACTCTTCAGTTATCTTCCCTGTCCTAATTCATGTCTTGCCTGCTTGGTATTCTGCCTACTTCAGTGCATCTGTTTGCTTTCTGGGGCTGTAGCCAGCACTGCCACCAAAAGAAGCTGTCGTGTTTTCCCCACTATGATCCTTGTTTCCCTTTTGTCTCCTCCCTTATGATGACACAGACATCCCTCTGCTACGCAATAAACCAGGTTGGAGAAGTGATCTTGTTGGAAACTTAATCCAACAAAAAAATGGGGTAGGGAAGGATCAGCTCTCCAGCAGATAAATTCTCCAGTTCATTTCCTTACACACACTTGTAGTGGAACTAGGATAGGAGCAGGAATGAAGATATGATTTCTTCTTCAAGTAGCCTCTTCCATCTTAAATACCATTCTTGGGTTACAGCTGTTGTATATAAACTGCATGTGGCCTCCTCTTCCCTAGTAAAAGCGTTGTGTTTCTGCCTTTCCTGACCGCTATGTGCAAGTTTTTGTTTTAAGGGGAAAAACGTCTTCTTGCTCTACTTTAGACTTTGCTGTAATACATTTATTTTACTAGTCTACCCAGTACAGCATGGACCATTTCTCAGGGATGCATAACTGGTACGCCTGCTCACATGCTCGGCCAACGTACTGCAACGTGTGTCGGGAGGCATTATCTGGAGTCACATCACATGGGCTCTCATGTGAAGGTAAGTGTGCTTTCTTGGCTTCTGTCTTGGGAGTGTCATCTTTGTAGCTTGCTGCCATGTTCCAGAGATAATTTAAGAGGAATGGTGTTAACAGTCTGCAAAAAGAAGTAGAAAAATGCTGCATAGTAAACACAGAGCTACAGTCTGTGTATGAGACTGAAGGTCTTTTCTGGACCTGATGCTGAAACCCTTTGCTGCTGAGTCCCTTTGGCTTCACAGAGAATTCTTCTGCAGAGGTCAAGATCAGGATCTTGGCTTTTTGTAAAAGGATAATGTTTTCATACTGGTTTTAGTGTTGGACCTGATAATAATATAGCTGATTGATTTTTTTTTTTTTTTCCCATATACCCAAATACTGCCATCTTTTATTAAAATCATGCCTCTGAAGTGAACAGGTGTGTACTTCTGAGGTATCAGAGTATTCATAAGAATGTTCCTGTTCATAAGAATAGTCATATTTGCAAGTTCTTTGTTAAGTGTTTGAGTGCCAGGAAGATATTCTTCTTCAGCTTTGGCATAGCAGGCATGCCTGCCTGCCTGCCTGCAGCTCATACTTCCAGCGTGAATGAGGTTACACCCACACTGTGTAAAAGGATGCAGGAGTGTATGACTGTAAATCAAGTCAAATTTAACAAGGTGATAACTAAGTTTTGTACAAGCAACTGGTGAAAGGGACAAGGCAAGAATTAATAGCTAGCTCATCTTACTCAGTATGCTTAGAGCTGATAGTTTTGGCAGTGCTAACAAGGGTAGTGTGTGCCCATGCTTTCTTCTGGAGCCAAATATGGTCACTTGGGAAAACTTTTGCACAGATCGCCACATTACATATTCTGAGCAGGATTAATATACTTTTTTCTCTCTCTAGTGTGCAAGTTTAAAGCCCACAAGCGCTGTGCTGTGCGGGCAACCAATAATTGCAAGTGGACAACTCTGGCATCTATTGGGAAGGATATCATTGAGGATGAAGATGGGGTAGGTATTAGTCTTAACTCATCTAGCCTTATCTTGATGTGGAAGCACTGGCATGTGCTTTACTGCATTCTTCTCTGTACAAATAGCAGGCTCTGCCTTTCTGTGTTAGCGATGTGGGAAAAGCCTTTACTGTCAGAGTGTGATATTCTGTGTGAAATGTCCAGCCAGGGTAGCAAGGACTCCTTAATAGGAAGAGACTCCTGCTATGGACCGGAGGAGTTGAGTTGAAATAACAGGAGGCATGGGGAACCCAGACTGAGTTTTGGCAAAGGAAAGCTAAGTGAGTGGTTGGAACAGTACCTTAGCATATGGGATGTCTGATGCAAATCAGTGTTCCCTGGATAGCCTGGGGCGAGTCACCTGGTCTCTTTGTGCTTGAGCATGATGTAAAATGCTAAAAGAGGTCCTCAAGTGATTTCTGGAAATTGCCATTGCTGTCCTTAAGCAGTGCTTATAAAGACTTGCCTCTCTGTATGTCTCAGTGCCACAGTGCATCTTGCACCCTTGAGTTACACTCTGGAAAGTCCATATAGCTTCTCTCCCTCTGTACCATTTGCAGATCTCAATGCCACATCAGTGGTTGGAAGGAAACCTGCCCGTGAGTGCCAAATGCACTGTGTGTGATAAAACCTGTGGCAGTGTCCTCCGTTTGCAAGACTGGCGCTGCCTTTGGTGCAAAGCCATGGTGAGTTGAATAAACGTGGTCATTTCAGTAAAAGACTAGTCTTTGATCAGCTCTTTGGTGTGTTCTTTTAACAACATTTACTTAAAATGAAATCCCTAACTGTGCTGTCAGTGTTTGCCATGAAGGACTTCATTCTTTCTCCAGATGATAAACAGCCTGCAAGATTTGTGCTGAAAAGTATCACTGTGGTGCATAAAAGTAGGGCCTGAAATAAGTACCTGGTTTCTCTGCAAGCTCATTCTCTTTTGATAGTGAGCTTTCATAGAAGAGTCAAATTACACTAGATATGAATCAGTGTCTCAGGCATGGAAGGTGTTGGATTCTAAGGAGCCATTATTTGTCATTTCTACAAGTTGAACAAGTACAACAAAAAAAGATGATGAAGAATACTAAGCTATTTTAATAACAGCAATTTCCCTTCCCATTGCAATAGGTTTCTCCTGCCTGACCACTGCAGTGATGCAGATCTTGCTATGTTTCCAGTTGTCTATAAGATTAGTAAAAGAAGTATCACAAAATAGGTGTTTAAAGTTGGGGTAGGGGCTCAAACCCCAAGGAGACCTTCTAACTTGCAGTCTGTTTTTTACCAGAAATGACTGAAGTGCCCTACTCTACTTTGTATTTCCTTTTTTGGTGGCTTTATTAATCCCTTCTTCTCTTACTTCTTATGTCCCTCATGTCTTCCTGCTTTG
Organism: Podargus strigoides; assembly: GCA_028020825.1. Taxonomy (NCBI): domain Eukaryota; kingdom Metazoa; phylum Chordata; class Aves; order Caprimulgiformes; family Podargidae; genus Podargus; species Podargus strigoides. The sequence goes on along the minus strand of CM051628.1, from coordinate 24,178,732 downwards.
TTTTTTACTTTCTTGTTTCATGGAATTCCCAGCTTTTTCTTTTGTTGCTGCTTTTGATCTCAGAACTGAGGCAAGGGTTTTGAAAGCAGGATGCCTGAAGGCTCTTAAAGCCACATAATCTGTTACCTGGTCCTCTCAGCACACAAAGTGCTAGTCTCATAAATTCAAATGGCAGAAAAATTACATACTAATGGAAATAGGAGAATTAGTAGAAGACTCTGATTAGATCATGCTTAAAATAACATTGTTGTTTGACATTTCCTTGGATTCTCAACCTCTTCCTTTTTTACTCTGTCTTTACAAACTCTTGTTGGGTGGCTTTATGAGTCTGAATGAATGGTTTTTGGTGGTGGTTTCAGGTACACACAGCATGTAAAGAGTTGTTGCCAAACAAGTGTCCTCTTGGGCTGTGCAAAGTATCTGTCATTCCTCCTACTGCTCTCAACAGCATTGATTCAGATGGTAAGTATCACTAGTAAGTAATGCCTTCTTTCTCTTACCCTCAGTCACAGTCCCTTCAGGTGACACTATTAATGCCAACTGAACATTCTGATTTTTGGTGTTGCTGAAATTCCAAACTGGAAGATATTGCTGAAGTATGGCAGTGAGCTGTTTGCTTTGCTTTTGCATTCAGTTTATTACCCTGTAACATCAGTATTTGTTGAGCTCTAGCTGTTAAAATTTATTGAGAGTAACTAGATTGCAGAAGGAGTTTGGGAAGGTTGGGGAAGCTGAAAATTTTGGCATACTGCTAGGAGATAAGTGTGACATTTGGCAGCATGAGGTGTGGTTTGTGCTGGATTCGGGGCTGTGCGCATTTGGCGTTTACTCAGGGAGTGCCATAAGCACAAGGAAAGTATTAACTTCTTCATAGCTGTGCTGGGGTGTGGGGTGTTGGTTTTTTCCTCACTCCATGTCTGTGGGCAGTGTCACATCTCTTGGCTTTTCCTTCCCTTTCTCTTCCTTTTCCCCAACAGGTTTCTGGAAGGCTACTTGTCCCCCTTCTTGCACAAGCCCTTTGTTGGTCTTTGTCAACTCAAAAAGTGGAGACAATCAAGGTGTAAAATTTCTACGAAGATTCAAACAGCTGCTGAATCCAGCCCAGGTCTTTGACCTCATGAATGGAGGACCTCACCTTGGGTAAGCACATATTCTGTGGAAGCACAAATCCCTTGTAAATACCAGAAAAGTATGAGTGATTTTTTTAATTATAAGCTCATCCTCAAATACAACAAGAAACTTATTCCTTGGAGAAGATTGAACACATATGAAGTTTGGAGGGGTTTTCCCCTTTCTGTGTTTAGTGTTATTGATTAACTAAAACCAAAAATGTTGTTGAAAAAGATTATTACTTCCATTCATCAGTAACAGGAGAACAGCTTGAGGGGTTTTGGGGTAATTCCAGAAACACTCCCCTGGAAGAAGACCAGACATGGAAAGCTTGAATCCAGAAGAAAACTTGTCAGCAAAGAGACTTGTAACAAGCATCCTTATGTACTGCTAATAAGAGTTGAGTTAAATAGGATGGACAGACAAATGACTTAGATAGCAAATGAGTATTGTCAAAATGAGATTTATACAGAAACTTACCTGGGAAGTATGTCAGACTTCATCCCATAAAGATTTTATGGTGATACTGGGAAAACATCTCTTAGGAAGGCTTTTGGTAAGGTTGGATCTGCCCTGGGATCTGAATGACATTTCAGGCTTGTTTACCAGATTACACTAGAATATCTATAGATTAAAAAAAGAGTGAGCACTGCGGAATAAATTCCTTTAGTGTATTTCTGCAACTCTGTTTAAAAAACAAACATAAAACCTGTCTATAGTTTGTTCCCTCCAAATGTTTGTCTATTGCACTGGACTTGCATAACTTTTGTCATGAATTGGTGCTTATAAGAGCTAACTCAAGGTGACTTTCATGTTTTTCTAAATGTGACTCAAAGTCTGTGACTAAGAAAACTATAGAAAACTTAAATAGTTTTCTTCTTCCTCTCCCCAGCTGGACTGACTGTAGAGAGGGATTTTCCTTTTAAGCAGAGGAGAAGGGAAGGGAAGGAATCAATTATTTTCTCAAGATGTGGTGCACACTTCTACAACAGCTGCTTTTGTTTGCTTTCTTAAAAAGGAAATGGTGGTACAGGGTAAAGGCTGCTTCTTAGTAATTTAAATATTCTCAACTGGTGCCAGTCAGACTGTACCATAAGATGTTGTCATTTCTGATAGACATTTTTCATATATCAGCAGTGCTTGAAGAAATAAGGATTTTTATGTACTACAGAAAATCCTGTTTAGGTAATAATAATAAAAAATAAATATATAGAAAACCAAAATAAAAGTCAGCAGTAGTTCTGGAAGATGTTCAGTAAGAAGCACAATTTCAAACAGTTTAAGGAGAGGTTGTTATAATATTCTGGAAAGGGTGAATAGAGAAATTCACACTTGTCTTACTGGTGAGTTGTTTGCCTGCCTGCAGGACAGACAGCACCAGAACATTGGCTCGTGTTGCTTTCCCAAAAGAAAGACTAAAGCTTGTGAGGCTTTACATCCTCTTACAGTTGTCTGCTTACTGAATGACTGCATAAAGTTCCCACTCTTCAAGCTTTGCTGTAATTTTCATGGCCTCGAATGCAAAAGCAGTGACATCAGAGCACTGCGAACAGTGATGAATAACTAGTGTTAGACTCAACACAGCAAATCTGCAAAAAATAATAAATTCAATGCATAGTGAGCTGTCACATGCTTGTTGCCTTTCCTGTTCAGACAAAAATGCCCTCCTTCAGCAGAGGAGTATGTCTGGGATGTATTTCTGTAGTGAATAGCCATTGTAAATTGCTTAGCTGTATTTATAATTCCTTATTTATAATCATTTCAGTTCATCTGTAATCTGACAGTGGCCCATATTCACTGCAAAGTCAGCCTACTTTAAGCAAATCTGCCATGTTTATTACCTAGATTGGAATTGTTTAGTGTTTCTGTCTATGACAGCCAATTGTACTTCTTGCTTGCTTTTTTCTTTCCCTTCTCTGTAGTTTACGCTTATTCCAGAAATTTGACACTTTCCGGATTCTGGTTTGCGGTGGGGACGGAAGTGTTGGCTGGGTTCTCTCCGAAATTGATAGCCTCAATCTTCACAAGCAGGTACCTGCCCAGTGAGCTTGGTTGGGTGAAAGAATGAAGGAATAACGACAGCATGGGTTGAAGAGCACTTTCTTTGATCATACAGATAGTTGACCCCAGGACTGTGCTGCTGAAAGCTTACAACAGCTGTGTTCTTGCTGCAGTTTTCTGCAAGAAGGAGTACTGGACTAATTTTTTATTCCTATCACTTTGCTCCCCCACAGCTCCCTCTTACAAGATTCAGTTTTGGAGTAGCTCTGAGTTACTCCTGCTCCATTGCCATCAGAGACTTCTACTCGGAAGGGGCTGCAGTTAGAAAACTGCGAGTTCCGCGAGTGTAGTGCTCATGTATTCCCTTTAATTCTCGTGGTGTTGTTTCTGAGTCCTGGGATAGACAGAAACTTCGTTGCAGGAGAGGTATCGGACAGTGTTTAATTTGTTTCCATTTTGTCTTGGAGAGGGCTGTGCTAATTTTACCGAAAATGCAATAGCACCACCTGATGGTTAAATAAATACAACTGTAGAAGAGGTTACTTTAACCAAGGTGCTCCTCAAGATGTAGCTATAATACACTCTTCTCTCAATTAACAACTTAAAAGTAGAGGTTTTTTCCTTACTTGCGTGGTCTTCTGGCTGTTTTCCCCATCCAATCACTCTCTCTTTCCCCTGGGACTGGCTGTTTCTCAGTGACTGGTCTGTGTGAGGAATTACTCATGTTACTTGTGGCTCTTTGTGGCTTGTGTTTTCCCATTTCAGTATCAGTTTTGGTTTCTTTTTCTCTAATGCAGTGCCAGCTGGGAGTGCTGCCCTTGGGAACAGGGAATGACCTTGCCCGTGTGTTAGGCTGGGGGTCTGCTTGTGATGATGATACCCAGCTCCCACAGATCCTGGAGAAGCTGGAGAGAGCCAGTACTAAAATGCTGGACAGGTCAGTAACCATCGCTAACATCCTTCCCTACTCTAGAGCTGTGTGAAAATACCCTTCCAGGACAACTGGGCAGTTCTTGATTCTACCCAGCTGCTGAACTTCTTACTAATGCCAGTTAACTTTTTTTCTTTGATCTTTTTCTTTGATCTTTTTCTCTGTCACCCTTTAGAAATGAAAGATGCTCTGACTTTCTGTGTCACTGCTGCAGAATAGTAATGAACGGAATTGTCTGATGTCCAGTGTCCTCTCTTGTGTTCCAGAGTTCTCATCAATTGAATTTGACAGCCTTACAGCCATGATTTATTTTTTTAAGCTACCTTTTTTCTTTTTTTTTTTTTCCCTTGGTAAATTTGAACCAATTTATCTTGAGTTGGGCTTAGAAATGAAAGCTGAATGCAGAAATGGACATCTTTACCCCTAGTATTGATATCACCTATGTATCTTTGTACATTTAAAAATGTTTCTTGTCATTAGAATTGCATTTTGGCATCTGTTACAAATAACGCCCATCGAATTTCTGTGAGAGAGTGAGGAAGTACAGAGAAGGTCCTTGTGCTGTAGGATACTTGCTTGTAGGGTCATCCCTTCCTCTTCCTCCAGTTCAGCCCCTCTGCAGTTCCATTGCAACCCTATGGCTTCCTTACATCAGTCATGCCCCTGGCAAAGTGCAATTTGTTCTGCTTGAAGTTCTAACCTGTTATGTCCTTTGGATAAAGGAGGAAATCATCTGCCTTGTAGTGACAGCTATGATGTCTCCTTTTCAACAGGTGGAGCATCATGGTGTATGAAACCAAACTCCCTCGCCCGGCCTCCACTTCCACAGTCACTGAAGATTTCAGTGAGGATTCTGAGGTACCTCATGAGATGCAGAGGACAGGGGGCTGGGAGCAATGTCCTCAGAACAGACAAGATAGGAGGTAGTGGTTGAGTTCAAATGGAGCAGGCCTGAGCTATGACCTGGGTGAAGCAGGAGCTACAGAGATACTGGGTCTTTAAGTCAATGAAATATTATGGAGAAGGATGGGGGCTCGGTTACCAGTGTCAACAATCATAATGGGGAATGGGAGGAAAAGCTTTGGAACAGAACAGAGAGGGAATGATTGACTTTTATCTGCTGTCGTGACATCATGTTGAAATTGTGAAAAAGCTGCATAGCAATCATAAGAACTATAAAAACCCAATTTCAGATCCATAGTTAATCAGAGACTAAAAACTGCACTGCTGTTCTAGGTTCAGAATTAGTTTCTTCATCAGATTCAGACCTTCAGTGGGTAATTGAGCCCTAGACCACAGAACTTTTCCAGGGCAAAAAAACCCTTTAGAATGATAGATACTCTCTGGGGAGCCAGGCTTACACAGCATATGTTGTACTGTTGGGAAGCAGCACCCCAGTGGCTTGTTTCTGACTGTCATCAGGTGCAGAAGATTCTCTTCTATGAAGACTCCGTGGCTGCTCATTTGTCCAAAATTTTGACTTCTGACCAACACTCAGTGGTCATCTCCTCAGCCAAGTGAGTACTTACAGGACAACTGCTCTAAGTGAAAGGTGTACTTTGAAAATCCTGAGACAATCCTTGCATGACTCTGTTTTCACTACCTTCTTTGTCTAGGGTGCTTTGCGAGACAGTGAAGGATTTTGTGGCTCGAGTAGGGAAAGCCTATGAGAAGGCAACGGAAAGCTCCGAGGAATCAGAGGTCATGGCCAGGAAGGTAAAATTGGAAAAATTGTTTGGGTTTCTACTTCTGAAGTGGAAAACTGCTGTGTTTTCAGAGAACTAGGACAGCAGTAGTTCAGCAAGTTCTAAAAGAATGAGCTACCCAGTCTACTGTTAGTTCTACTCAAATGTTCTTCTTTGCTTTGCAGTGCTCTGTCCTGAAGGAGAAGCTGGACTCATTGCTGAAGGCACTGAATGATGAATCTCAAGCATCATCATCTCTGCCAAACCCTCCTCCCACCATAGCAGAGGAAACCGAAGATGGTGATGGGTCAGGCAGTGCTTGTGATTCTTCTAGTGACCGCTCGGTGGGCTCCTCATGTACTGCACGGCCCCAGATATTTCGCCCCCGAGAGCAGCTCATGTTGAGAGCCAACAGCTTGAAAAAAGCCATTCGTCAGATAATAGAGCATGCAGAAAAAGGTAACCTGTGAAGAGTCCTGCTTGTGACTTGTTACAGGCTCTTGAGAAGTATAAATTCCCTTTATTCCAGGGGGAAATAGGATTCTTTATTAAAAATAGCTTTCCTGAGCAAGAGAAGGCCTGGCTATGCAGTTTCAGTATCATGTCTGCCAAGCCCACCTGTTTGAAACATTGCTTGGTAAAAGAGCCCAAAGTTGAAAGTATATTCACTCCCATAGGGCTGGTTTAGGAAGTTACTGCCCTCCCACACTCTGTTCATTTGTGTTTCCTGTCAGTCCCCACCCATACCACAATTGTGTCAGTGCAACTGTTTGTGTGGCCTTGCTGTAAAACAGATCTGAAAATACTTGGGAAGAAAGTATTTTAAGTATTATAACTTGGACTGTTTCAGAAATCTCTTTATAGCACAGTCCAGCAAAACAGTGTGGTGGTACCACTGCAAGAGAGGGCAGGAGCTTCTTAAATTAGCTTCGTCACTGGGAAAATGTTGTGATACTGCACCTTGATGCCTTTCAGTTCTGTTCTGATGTAACTTCCCAGGCAGGTGACCCTCTTCTCCACATCTTGACCCCTCACACTCATAGCTCAAAGTTACATTTCCTTCAAAAGGCGTCGGTCTCCCAGATGTTACTCATAAACTCGGTGGTTTAACTTAGACCAAAGGAAGTACTTAACATCTTATTACTGGAGATAAAAGCATTGAAGTTGCAGATGTGACGTCCGTGCACACCTACACGTGCACTGTGAACAGCTATGTCATCGGTTACAGATCATTTGCAGTGTTGCTTGGATTCCAGCACTGTGATACTGTATACAACCTATCCTGAAGGCAAAGTTATATGAGATGATGGATGCTGAGCAAACAGCTTGCTTCTGCTGAAGCAGAGCTCCTGACCTCACTGCTGCCCCACTTTGCTGCTGCTTACCTTACGCCTATTTGATGTTTGTTGGACTTCTTTTGGAACCCAAACAATTTGCTTAGTCCAGCAAGAAGAGTTTATATTTCTGCTGGGCTAATGGGTTGTATTGCCTCATATGTAGTTTTGAGGAACTCCAGAGTCAGCACAAGGAAGGGGAAGAGACTGAAAGCAGAGGGGCTTGTCCCCCTGCAGAGGCAGTGAGCTGGTAGATCGGGCTGTTCAGAGCTCTGCCCTGTGAGAGGCTGCTGGGGAGGAAGGCCTATTAATTAGATGCAGAGGAAGTTTGATTTCTTTAGGCAATGTGCTAGCATTTAGCTCTTCCTCTTGGGCAAACACCAGTTATGTTTTAAATGTATTTGTTCAACTTCTTCAAGCTATTTTTCCTCTTCCAAAGTATGTAATCTGATTCTTTCCTTTGTTTGTATTGGTTTTTGCCAGCTGCTATTTTCTTCCTCCTGATTACATGTGTCCAAATGCCCTTTTCAAGAGGCTTATCCTATTGCCCCAGTACAGATTAAGCAAACAGAAAATTTATTAAATTTATCATTTATTGTCCATGTGCTTAGAATTTCTGGCAACATCTAAGTGCAAATAAAAGGAAGCCCGTCACCTGTAGCACAGTTTATATCTCAGGAAGCCTGAGTACCTGTAGTATTAAAGGTGGGCACTTCTATTTAGAAGGAAAACAGGAGGCTAAGCCAGCCCAGTTCCAAAAGCTCTCCAGAGCAGAGCTTAGTTGAGACAAATGATCTAGGAAAGCTTTTTGTTACTCCTGTCCTTTCCTTTAAGGAATCAGGTTCTTTAGAGTCCCATCCTACTGTTATTTACATCAGTAAGAGGTGTTCCTTGCTAGAAGAGCTGTGAGGCACTCACCTGCTTTCTCTTTCCTTACAGCTGTAGATGAGCAGAATGCCCAGACCCAGGAGCAAGAGGGCTTCCTTCTTAGTCTCTCAGCCTCTGAAGAGAGCAAGGAGCTGAGGAATGAGGATAAAATCTCCCTGCAGTCATCCCACAGCAGCAGCTATGGAGTGTCTAAAGGGAGGAGCCAACGGAAAGGTACTGCTCCAGGTCTGCCTCCATGCACATCTTCCCCTGATAATTACGGTTCTGTTAGTTTTAAAGCGTGAGGGAGGATTCAGAATTTTTCTTGCACCTTAGCCAGTAATCTGCATTCTCTTGGCTTTCAGTGCTTGGACAAGGATGGTCTTGAGCTTTTTTCATGTCATTTACCTGATGACATTTCCTTGTAAGCCCCTGCCATCCTTTGTAAATGACAGAACAGAAGACAGTTTGCTTTAATAACTGTGTTATGTGAGTAATTTGTTAGAGATCCCTGATCACTGCAAATATTTTTGGAACTTACCAGAATATTGGTTGGGAGCCAAATTCCCTGTCTGTTGTGCTGCTGGCACCAGCTTTTTCCTGTCTCCATTTCTAATATTTGCATGTGGCATTTTGGTACCTCCAGTCTGTGAGGTTTTCTGCCACATCTCTGTCTGTTAATGACTGTTTCTGTCGACTCTTTGTTTTATGGTGGCTAGATTGTTTTGCTATTGAGTGATTCCTCACCCAGTCTTGCTGCTTGGTTTGTGCTGGTCTGAATCAGAGCATTATGTTTGTCAATATCCATGTTTGTGTTGTGTTTTACAGCCTCCAAGTCTCCTTGCGAAAGACTAATAAACAAAGGAAGTTTGTCCCTGGGCAGCTCTGCGTCTCTTCCTCCCCAGACAGGAAACCGGGACAACTTGCCAATGCTGAACACAAAAATCCTCTACCCAAGTAAGTGTAACACCCACCACTTCCCATTGAGGTGGCCAACTGGAGTATGGGTGACAGCAGCGCAAGCTGCAGTCTCCACATGAAATTTTCCTTTTGTGAAAGGTCCACTTGGAGAGAAATCCCTTTGTGGATAACTTTCCACTAGGGCTGAAAAGTGGAGACTGGGAAGGAGCTGTAATAGTTTTCCAGTTTGTAGCTGAGACCTAGACACAGATTTGCATTAACTCCATGCAGTGGCAGTATTTAGATGCCAATTACAAGGAGATACTGAGCTCAAAGTAACCTTAAAGAGGCTGACAGGATGCTGCTCTGAAGAGTGGCAGCCATAGACTGGGAGGAGCAGTCCCTGCATGTGAAGGCTGCCACCACTGGAGGTGCACAGACCCAGCAGAATTCCCACCTCCCACATCTTGTGTAGCAACTCCTCCCCATCTTCATGGTGCTGTTCTTCCACTTCTTCCCCCAAATTACTTGTTCAGATTGTTTCTCCTGGAAGCAGATAATTTCCTTTCTCTCTGACAAAGCTACTGTTTGTGGGTTGCCAGCTAATTAAGAAGCAGGAGACAGTAATTCTTGAGCAACTTAGACAATAACCTCAGTCCTACTCCCCTCTCTCTACTCACTGAAGCAAGGACTTTGCATGTCTCACCCTGGAACAAAAATAGGAGTGAATACGCTCCCATTTTCCAGTTCTGTGTGTCTGTACCACAGTGCTGCTGGCCTTAGGTCATACCCTGCAGGCAGCCCCAGAAACCCTTCTCCTTACCAAGAGAGCTAAGCCTTCTGGAGTGGAAGAAAGCACTATTGCTATCTGCTTGCCACAGTGAATGATAGGAGTTAATGTATTCTGCCCTGTCATCTTGTCTCTGAAATTGAAGTTACCTCTTTTCTGCTTAGTATTAATCACACTTTTCCCTGTGGTCAATTTTCCTACAGATATCCGTGCTGGCATGTCTGGTTCTTTGCCCGGGAGCTCTGTCATCAGCCGATTGTTGATCCATGCTGATCCCTTTAACTCTGAGCCTGAAAATCTGTGAGTGTGCCCAGGAGGTTGAAGGGAGGGAGTGGGCATTTCTAAATGGACCTTAGCAGAGAAGCAGATTAGTTTATAGAGTTAAATAGTGAACTGCAGCAGCCCAGAGTTATGTAAATGGATTCATATGCTGGGTGCCAGTGAGGATCAGCTTCTGTAGCTGATGATATGCAATTGCATATCTGACTCATGGTAGAAGATTTTTAGGTTTTAGGTGAGAATGAAATCTAGATCAGTCTTCTCCCTACACTCAGGGATTACTCTAGCTTCCAGTGAGTAGACAGTAACCTGTGGGGGAATCACTACCCTTACAGCATGGAGGCCCGAGAAAGGTCATGGGCAGGCCACAACAGGGGAGGCAGCTGGGAAATGTGATGTGAAACCTTCCTCAGACTGTTTCTGCTAAACTCTTCAACAGTAAAAATCCAATGATCCAGACTTTAAGGTTTTTTCAAGGGTTTCATGAGTAAATGACACTTTTGAGCTCATTTGTCAGACTTTCTGTAGGTAACACCTTATATATATATATATAAGCAATTAGCATTGATAATGTTTTGTGAGACCTTATACACTATGCCAGTGACCAGCAGCATAGCTTTTTATAACTGAAAAGTAGGCTTCTGAGTATGTTTCTGTGGCAAGGAGAGAATTCCTCTGCAAATCTTGTGGCTGTGAAGTCTTCTGGACAGAGGCTGCAGGCCAGGGTCCTCTGCTTAATAGCCATTTTTCTGATATTCTTTGTGGGTTTTAGGCAGTTCCCAGCAGTGCTAATCAGAGCACACTGGCATACAGCTTTTGTTCATCATTTTTAATGCGACAGAATTATGAGGTGGCCAGAGGGGGCATGTGAGATGTATAGCAAATGGCATGTAGACTTAGGAATGGGAGTTCTGTTCTTTTGTTTGGCAGTGAATGTTACACAGAGAAGTGTGTGATGAATAATTACTTTGGAATTGGACTGGATGCAAAGATTTCTTTGGACTTCAACAACAAGCGTGATGAGCACCCAGAGAAATGCAGGTGGGTTTGGCTTTGGCTGACCTTTGGCTGCTGCCAGAAGTGAATGAAACCACCTGTGTGAGGTTTTTAAGCAGATTGTGTACAAAGTGCTGAATAGGTATATTGTCGATCTTGTCTGCATAATCCTCCTTCAGGCCTTGAAATCATGATGGAGGAGATTAACTACTGATGCATTACTGATTTGTTAAGCTGTTGTGGATAGTATAAGGTCTTTGAGTAGCTATGTCGGTGTGGATTTAGTGTGTTGGTTCTGTTTACTTCATGATCTCACTCACAAATTTTTCTCCTGGGCTTGCTGTTTAGCTATGAGAGAATCTCAGCTCAGCTCTAAGTGCCACAGAGGTTGATTTCATCCTTAATCCTAACTTAATACAAGCCACAGGTTTTGGCCTTTTGAATGCCTGGGCAGCTCCAGGGTGGGTTGTGTAGCCTGCAGCTGGTACATTGCTACACATGAGCTAATACTGCAAAACACTCTTGATGTCCTGGTGTATGAGACTGACTGAATCTGTGTGTGTTTCTGGTAATGTGTCTTACTCAGTCATCCTCAATTCCTGCCTGACATTTATTTAAAGGGGAGTAGTTTTCTAGCACAAGCAATGACCATTTTGAGTGCTTGACCCTTTTGAAGCAAAGCACCATTGTGTTTTAGGACACAGGAGGTACCATTTCAAAGTGGGTTTTTTTTCTTTCTAAGTGAAAAGGTAAATGTTTATGCTAACTTCCTCCCTTTTGATTTGCCCCCTTAGAAGTCGTACTAAAAACATGATGTGGTACGGAGTATTGGGGACCAAGGAGCTGCTACACAGAACGTACAAAAACCTGGAGCAGAAAGTCTTACTGGAGGTGAGGAATTAGCACACCCTTCTGTTGCTAAAACTGGGATGCCTGATTGCATCTCCTTCAGATGCTTTGACTTTGCCATGGTGGTTTTACTTGGTTTCTTGAGGAGTAAACCAAGAGGTCTGGCCAAGCTTCTCAGGTGTGCCCTGTTCCTGCTTGGGGAAAAGAAGCAACGGTATCCCTCTAAAACCACCCTCTGCCAGAAGAGAGGTGGTTCGTGAGATGTGAATGGATACGTCCTACTTCGTTAGGTCAAGAATAAACTTGAAGAAACCTGAATTAATTTATTACCAAGCTGTGCAGGCTGTTTTCTGTTCTTAGAGGACGTGCTCTGGCAGGAGGGTGTCTCCTGCTGTGCTGAGAGTAGTGTTGCCTTCTTTTCTGTGTAGTGCGATGGGAGGCCGATCCCTTTGCCCAGTCTCCAGGGAATCGCCGTACTCAACATTCCCAGCTATGCAGGAGGCACCAATTTCTGGGGGGGAACCAAGGAAGATGATGTGAGTATTCTCTAAAGCAATCCAGGAAATCTTTTTACTTACTGTTGCTTCTGGAGTCATAGCCCCTGAGAGTAGTGTTTGGAAGAAGAGGGCAAGGGGTCTGTCTGCATATACTATCTCTGTGAAGTGGATGGGATACTGAAGTCCAGTCTTCAGCAGCTTTGCACCCAAGCAGTCTGTAGTGATTCAGAAAAAATACAGCTGCTGTCCTGAGCATTTGGACTTGTGGGAAGTGCTTTAGATTGACCTTCTTCCCTTGGACTGCCTGAGAAGTTAAGCCCCTTGAAGACAAAGGGAATTAGATCCAGTCAGACACATGGTGTTTGAGATGAAAAAGTGCCTACTCTCATAATAATAATTATTGCCTTGTAGCCTACAGCATTTGTGTTAGCTGCCATTGGAAGCACAGTGGGAATATGAAGGCTCTTTTTTCTCCCTCCTAAACTCACTGCAAATCTTCACCTTCTAGCCTCATTAATTTTACACAGATTAAAAAGCACAATTGAAAGCCAACCCCTAAATCTTCACCAATAGGAGGTAGAGGAAGCCTCTCCAACAGAGCTGTTTGTCACCTGAATTCTATTTCCCTGTTTTTGGCTAGACATTTACAGCCCCCTCCTTTGATGACAAGATTTTGGAGGTGGTAGCAGTGTTTGGTAGCATGCAGATGGCAGTGTCACGAGTAATAAACCTACAGCATCACCGGATTGCACAGGTATCAATTGCTTTTGTGAGCTTTTCTTGCCTCCCCCCATCACCACCTTGTGATGTTTTTGCCAATTTCAGTCCGTAAAGCCCTCCTTTGTGCTCTCTCTTATCCATGGAAAGAGCATCCACCAGGGCAAAAATGAGCCTGTCGAGGGGCAATTTGGGTATGAAACTGCTTGATAACTTTCATTGTGGTATGAGTTAGACCACCAATTCAAATACAGATTAGTCTGAAGACTCAGCAAATGATCCCTGCCTCACAAGGGCGAGGTGTGCCCTGCCACCCATGCACGTGTGCGTGTAGTAGCACCAAAGCTACAGTGGCTGAGGAAGTGCTTTGGCAAGAAAGAGAACATCTAATGTTTTTGGAAAACCACCGTTTTGGAGCATCTCTGATGCAGTCACTTCTTGCAGTGTCGCACGGTGAAGATAGCAATCCTGGGAGAAGAGGGAGTTCCAGTGCAAGTGGATGGAGAAGCCTGGATCCAGCCTCCAGGTTACATCTGGATCGTTCATAAGAACAGAGCACAGACCCTCACCCGAGACAGGGTAAGAACAGCCTTGCATACACTTTGTAGTACACACATGTTTTGATGTCATATACTCCTGGAGAGTGTGGCAGTGGCCACCCGTGGAAGCTGATCTTTGTGAATGCAAGAAGTGTATTATGCTATGCACCATAAAACTTCTGGGGAAGAACAAGTGTCTTGTGCATTGTTCAGCAGTGTGTGTCTCTCTCATCTCATAATTTTCAAATATATCTGATGAGTTACAGCACACAAGGAAATGTCCTTGCTGTTTTACTGTATTAGTGAATGGTGGCACAAGCAGGCTTTATGCTTCCCCCCAGCTCTGTAGCTGCCCACGGATAAACAGTTCAGTTGATAGCAGCTGTAAATAATTTCCAGCATAATATCCCTTTACCCACCTTCCAGAGCAAACCAAAGTCCTCTGCAAAGGACTTACCTGTTGAATAACAAGAAAAGAGAGGACAAAAAAGAGGAAAAAGGGAAAGCAGCCTGATACAGGCCTGAGGCACATTCCCTGGCAGCATGTTACAAGTATGATGGTATGAAAAGAAAGTGAAGGTGGGCGTACAAAGCCCCTGTCTTGGGTATTGGGTATTGCCCTGGCCTACACTGGAGCTGAGAGAGAACAGTGGATATTGGTGCAGATGCTGGGGAGAGGAGGAGACAGGAGTAGTGTGCACAGTCTGTCCTGGAGGGATGGTGGGCTTCTACAGTGTCGTGCTGAGACTGAGAGGGAGTGACTGAAGGAGATAGCAGAGAGCAAGGGGGAACAAGATTCCTGCTGAGAAGGTGGAAGGGAGAAAAGGAGAGGCAGCCTACCTGTGGGTATGGTGGGAAAGGCAGAGTGAAGCACAAGAGGCAGAGAAGACACAAGTCCCTAGTGAGTGTGCTGTGTGTGTTGGGCCATCTGAAGCCACAGCTATGATTGTGCCATCCCACTCCTCATTGCTTACAAACCTGGATTTGCAGGAATGGAATTGCTACTGAGGAAGAGGTCTCAGTTTTGCAGAGCAACATTCAGCTTTTGTCTTGACTGTGGGCTTATCCTCATTTTTCCTGCTGTCCTTTTGACCATCCTCACACACCCCTTCCTTCGCAGAGCAAATATGTCCTATGCAGTAGGCGAAGTGAAGTCCTCTCTTCACGTGTGTGACGCTGTACCTTTGGTAGCGTTTTTCAAATGTGATGTGAACTAAATATTTATTTTCCTAAACTGAAGATGGAAAAACTGCAGTTCCCTCATGTGGCCTCATCTGGACTACAGAAGAGTCATCAGCAAGGCTGAGATCATCAGATAGCTTGCACTGAGCTGACAGAGCCTGGTTTTGTCCTGTGTGAGGAGCCTCCTATCCGTCTCCTCTCTCTACCCTTAGTCCTGTGCTCCTTACCTAGTCTGTTCTCATCTCATTTGACTGCCCAGGCCCAGGGTCCATGACTACCATTTTCTTCCCCTTTCCCATCCACCCTTCACACTGAAATCCCCTTTCCTTTTCTGGCTCAGACAGCTATTTAGCAAAGTTATAAGCAGCTAAACAACTGGGTCCTGCAATGAAAAGTGTCTGTACCAGATCTACGTGTTTTACAGGCATAGGCACAGCCATTTTCTTTTAATAGGAGCTTTATAAGGTATCTTACAGTTTGCTTGCTGTGTTTTTAGGCATTTGAGAGCACCCTGAAGTCCTGGGAGGACAAACAGAAGTGTGAATTGTCCCGACCCTCCTCTTTCTCTCTGCAACCAGAGATCATGTCCGAAGAAGAATCCACCCAGATCAACCAGTTTGGTCAAGCTGCAGGTGCTCTGATCCACAGGTGGGACTCAATTTGCTTTTGGAGAATAGAGCTCTCCTTTGGTGCCTGAAGTTTCTGTCCTACTCCCTGGTCCTGGAGATGTTTCTGTTCCCTCTTACATCTTCTGTGGTGCTGGTCCATGTCACTGGGGGTAGCATTGTTCATTATGCACTGTCCCAGCTGCAGGAGGACTGAAGTTGTATAAACCTTCTTAGGTCATTCTGAACAAAAAATGTTACTTTCACGAGCAAACATGAATCCTTTAATCCTGAAAGAACCCATTGTCTTTGAATATCAATGATTTTTATCAGAAATGAAACAAAGGCCTCTCTAGGAGCTCACATGACAAGCTGGGTTCTTATAACCCTGATGCCCAGCAGAGGTTTCTGGAAGAAGTCACTGTGTGCTCACCTGCTCATCCTTTACTCGGACATTCAGCTCCTTGGTCTGGGCCTCCCAGAGAAAATTCCAAGTCACATCAGAGAAGTGTAAATTAAACTGCCAGATGTGCAGGTGCCTTTCACATCACTATGGCCATACTAAACTGACTAGGTCATATTTCAAACTGATCCCAACTTGTGTGCAGAATTGAATAAGCACCTGGAGTTGTGCATGTGAAATCTGCCTTGCTTTGCCTATGCATGCTCACTATAGCAAGGAGAATTGCCCTGCTTTGCCAGAGGCTGTGCCCCTCCCATGCTTTATCCCTGCTCTTGTCACTCAGATGGGTATTAAAAGGAGATACCCAGTCAGAAGAGATCTCCTGCTTTGAGCGTATGCTGATGCAATCTGTAATTCTCTCTTTAGCATTCGGGAAATAGCCCAATCCTATCAGGACATGGAACAGGAGCTTGCCCATGCTGTCAATGCCAGCTCCAAGTCTATGGACAAAGTCTACGCTAAATCCAAGTCTACAGAGGTACTTCACTCACTTGGCATCTCCCATTTTGTCCTTGTTCCATAGCTCTTGGTTTTCCTTTCTGATTGACCAAAAAATAGGCCTTGCTTGTCTAAGACTTCTTCCTCTTGACTGCTCAGACCTCTGCATTTCCAGGCTTAATTTGCGCATGAATTGCTTCCCTGCAGGGTCTGAACTGCAGCCTTGTTGTAGAGATGGTGAATAATGTCAAAGCCCTGCATAACGAGACAGAGCTGCTGCTGGCGGGCAAGATGGCGCTGGTAAGAAGCACAAAGCAGGAGTAAAGCAGCCTCTCACTTCCTCTTTTCAACCATTGCCTTGGCAAGCAACATTTTGCTGGTCTTGGTCTTCTTTGTCTTTGTAACAAATCAGTTTAAATATTACTAGCCAGGAATTGGGATGCTGTTGCTACATAGACATGATGAGCAGTCAAGCTAGCTGGCATGTAGTTCGGAGCTCAGAAAGTATGAAAATTGTTAACTTGGTGACATCTGGGCAGAGTGCCTGCTGCGCCCTTCCTTTTAAAAGGAGGAACTGCTAACTGCTTTGGTAGTTAGGAATTTCAAGGCAAAGGCCTGACTGTGTGTTCCACCATATGGCTTTTAACTCTGCCTTACTTCCCTTTCTGATCCAGCAATTAGATCCTCCACAGAAGGAGCTGCTCCAAGCAGCCCTAGCAGACATGGACCTCCAGCTGAGGAAACTGGCAGACATCCCTTGGCTGTGGCAGCTTATGGAGCCCTGTGATGAGGAGGTGAGGAGAACCAAGGCTGTTTCCCTAGCTGTCCTCTTTTCACTAGTTGGCTGTGAGTGTTTGACTTCCTGTGAATGTACGACTGATGTGAGAAAAAATCATTAAGAAGGAAACTTGACTCCCTAGGGCTAAAGAAAGTAATTTCCTGCTAAGGTCCCTTGCCTGACAGGGGATCAACTTTCTCCATTTCCTTTCCTGTCTTGATCAGAATGAGTTTAGAAATTTTTTTCCTCTCTTACAAGGTCATGGAGCTGAGCTTGACAGTACTTGTTGCTCTTGCTCCATTCCAATCAATTTATGACTACTTTTCCCTTTTTGTTCTTACAGAACCAGATGTTGGATTATTCTAAACGCAGCCGCAGTGGCAAATTCCGGCTGGTGACCAAGTTTAAAAAGGAGAAGAACAACAAAAACAAGGAGACTCTTAGTAGCATGGGACTGCCGGGTACCGAGTCTGCTCATTCATTGTGTCTCTGTCACACTGGTGTGGTCACACCACTGTTCTCTGTCTGTCTGTTTCCTCTCACATTCTCTCCCTGTTCGGTTTCACGTGCATCTGCCTCTTCTTGGAGGTCTGGTCTGTCTTTTTCACATGGCAAAGTAGTTTATTGCTCCATTCTGTCTAAGTCATGATCCCCCAGTACTACACAAATATTCCTGAGCAGAAACAGGAGGTTCCCCCTGAAGAGTTCTGCCTGCATCCGGATGTTTTTCAGGGATATTTTAGGGGGTGCTTAGGAAAGTGAATTTGAGGATTTTGGCATTTTAGGTATCAAAATGACTGTGGGGCCCAAGTCCGCACAACTCCAGTCTTTTCACTGCTGATTCTCTGTGACATGGTTAATGATGTTTTTCTCATTGATTCACCCTCAGGCTTTAATCAAGTTTCATGTCTAATTGGCTGGGGATCAGCATCACCACAGATGCACCCTGACCTTTAATCCTACTGGTCAGTAGATAAACACTGGCCATGAATCAACAAATTGCCATTCAAGACACTTTCTCTCCAATGGGGTTAGTTGATTTTTGGTTTATATTCTCCTTGTGAAGACTTTCTTCTAAAATTCAGACTATTACCTGGGTTTTGGGCTCCTGGGTCCTGTCCTCTGCCATGGAACTGTGGGTACAGTCTTCTGTCTGACAGGCTGGTGCTCATTCACTGCCTCCCACAACTTGAGAACTTTATTATTCTCTTATTTAGAGGCTGTGCAAGAAGGTGGAAGTCTAAACTCTTCCTCTGTCCCTCAGACTTGGGGGAGAGAGGTTGCCATTTTGTTTACTGAGTACAAGCACTTGTGCAAAATCGCAAACTAATTTGTGCTTAGTTCTTCACAATATATTTTATGTCTCTGTTGTTTTGTAAGCAGAGGAATATCACTGAATTTACTCTTCTTAAACATGAGGATAAATGTTAAAAAGCATATCCAATCCTATCAAAACAACCATGCACTTCCTCCTGGCTTTACTGCAGCTAGCCTCTACTTAAGAGAACACCTCTTAACTGTCTTTGCCCTACCTCCTTTGGTAGGTTGTGCTACCATTCCTTGCCCTCCCCGTGGTTTGAGGCTGTGGTAGTGCCTGCCCTCCTTCCCTCTCACTGAGTGCTGATGGTGTCCTCATCTCTCACTGTCTTCTGGGATTCTGGATACTCAATGCACTCCTGCTTTTCCATCTCTAACAGTTCACCTCTGGGGAACGGAGGAGGTTGCGGCCTGGCTTGAGCATCTCAGTCTTTGTGAGTATAAGGATATCTTCATCCGGCATGACGTCCGGGGCTCTGAGCTCCTGCACCTCGAACGGAGGGACCTCAAGGTACTTTCATGATGGTCTCATGAGAAATAGCCAGCTGCATCTGCATGACCTTCTGTGCTGAATGTGCTTGGAAATGGCCTACCCACTCTTCATTCCACATGCCTTGGCAAGATGAGCGGGTTCATTGCGGCCTCGTTTTATTTTCTTCAGGTCACCCGATGTTTTAATAGCAGGGAGATAGAACAGCTAGTTGAGAGACCAGCTATCTGTTTCTGCCACAGCTTCCTGGAGATGTAATTCAGTCCAGCACACAGATTGCAGATGGTGTGCTTGAGACCCTCTGATCTTAATGATGGAATGGAAGCTTTCAACTTCTCTGCTCCTGTGCCATCTTTGCAGAACATGCTGTGATTGGGAAAATTGGGGACTTATGTTGAGTCACTGGACAAATAGATCATCACACTTCTTTGTTAAAAGGAAAAAAATGATTGTGGTCTTTGAGGAGGCTGCTAGATAGAGAGAATCTTTTAAAATAGTGCTTAGTAACCACATGATGCAACTTTTCATCTCCTCACCAGGAAATGCTTTCTCTACAGAGAAAAATTGACAGTGGTGGTTCTTTGCATGTGTGAGAGATTTGTGTCATCCTTCTGGTGACTTGCATATAGCAGGAAAATACTTTGTTGTAAAGTAGTGCATGGCATTTGTTGAATGCCCCTTGGATCTTCATTTGTGATTTTGACCTTCTTCCTGTTGGGAGGTTTGCTGTAATCTGTGTAGCCATTTCCTCTGTGTGCCATCCAGCTGCAGCCTGTGTTTTGTTGCATGGGACCCAGGTGCTCACACGTGTATTTGATGTGACTAGTGACTGGTTGGTTCTTCCCGCATGTTTTGGCTGTTGGCTTAGGTCCTTGAGATCTGTACGCTCTTTCTGTTCTCTTGCTTTGGCCTTTAACAGTCAAAGCAGTTTGCATTTCTGACTTAACAGTCTGTAGTTGTTTCTCTCTATTGCCTTGTGCCTGCTCATTACCCTTTTGATAGCTTTTTGACACATGGTTTGAGGTTCCATATATAACCATCGAGTTTGTAGTCTTTCTGCTTGGTTTCCTGCTCTATTTGTAACTGGCTGACTAGTTTGTAACCATTGCTTGGCCACCTGGAATTTGCCCCCTGCCTTCCTCCTAAGGTAAGGTTTCCTCTTTTCTTCCAGGACCTGGGTGTGACCAAAGTGGGTCACATGAAGAGGATACTGCACGGGATCAAGGAGCTGAGCCGGAGTACTCCTGCCAGCGAGGTTTAGCCTCTGTTTTCACAGCCTGTGTCTACCATTCCCCCTAACTGCACAGCAGTCACCTCACAGAGCAGATGTGCTCACAACTGTCTCTACTGAACAGCCGAACTGTAGCTGTTCAGAGCTCATATCAACCAAGCATGGTGCTACCTTTTTTCCTGTGGGGTACGGCTGCATCCAGTCGAGAGGCACCTTATCTGCGGTCAGGCAGAGCCTCCCGGAGAACTCACTTGCTGTTTGAAGAACCATGTCATCCGACGTGGGAAGTTCTGGTTCCAGTGACAGTGCAGGACTCCTGAGAATTGCAACACAGCTACCTTTACTGGATAACTTCATCACAATAGAATTATTCAGGGCAAAAGATATATTGGCCAGTCTTAGTTCAGGAGCATCTGACAGTCTTTTCAGACCCAAAACTTCCCGGCTCATCTGTGTCACACCTGTATCTTAGAGCATTTAAGTGGGACAAAGCTTGTCCTTGTGTCTTACTGATCCCTTCTTAATGCATCTGTAGTTGCATGTGGTTTGCATCAGAAGTTCAAAGCCAGTACAGACCTCTTGCTGCAGATGAATATCCCGTGATTCTCACTCACTTATGCCTTGCAACAAACAATGCATGTGGTTCAAACAGCAGTTTGCACCAGCTTGTGGAGTCTTCCCTGGGCCTGGCTCTCCTCTTCCAGCCAGTGGCAATGGTACAACCCTTAGGCTTTCAATTGTTCAGAAATTCCTGACAGTAAGAAAAGACAAAATTCTGGAGAGCCAAAAGACTACAGGAGATCAGTTCTGACATTCCCCCTTCCAAATTCATCTTCAGGAGACCAGATGAAAGGGAGAGGAACACTCTAGCTGTTTGGGCTGCATGCAAAGTGTAATGTAATGGCATGAGATATGGAACAATTTGCTCCGTCTTGGTGGGGGGAGCAGCATGACTGGCAACGGCCAGGAGCAGCTTCCTGCCCATTTAGTGCCACCTTCGTGGCCACAGACAACAGAGCTGTTTCTTTTCTTCAACTTGCAGTGCGAAAACCTATTTCTGTCACAGAAGATGTGATTTATCTGTAGTACTTGCATCTTTCCACCTGTCTTGGTTCTAGTGGTTTCCCACTTTGCTTCTCTCTCTTGCTGCCTCACTCCTTCACTCCAAGGTGGATAGCAAAAGATTAGGGTGGCTCAGTCCTCCTGGGTTGTACCCCTGAGAGAGATATATATCATATGCTGTCAAACATCAGGGCTCCTTGAGAGCACTGAGAGAGGGAGGATCATTACAGAGCAGATGAGCATCATAATGGAAACTGGAGTGTGTTGGTAAATTGCCTTTGGTGCCACTAGCAGTGGAGCATGGAAAAATTAGTGCCTCTGAATCAGAGTTCCTAGATGGCCTTCAAGTTTCCACTGTATTACCTGACCCCAGTTGGGTGACTGTTAAAGCCCAAAGACCAGCATGCATAGTTATATTGCCATGTGTGTCACTGCGACAGGAATTTGGGAACATTCAGTGCTGTACAGCTACAGAGACAGCAGGAATTTTTAATTACCTTGTCGTTTTGTATGTATTTATTTTTTTATTAGTACAGAGTGGCACCTGTCTGGCTGTGGCTGCAGGCAGAAAAATGGCCACGTACGCAGTGGCATAAAAGATAATTTCCTGAGGACATCCCTCTTTGTTATTTGTTAGGGTTTTATCAAATTGACATCAGCTCTCCAGTCTAACAACAATCAGTTGAGTTATTTTCTGTAAAGACTTGTCAGCTCAAAAAGGTTATGGGCTGATTTCATGCTGGGCAAACTCCATTGCTTTCTTCTTCTGTTATTCTGACTCTCCCTACCTGTTTTTAACTAGTTGTCATTCACCTGCATGTCTCCTCCTGCCTAGCGAGTGACAGAGTTTGCTCATGAGAAGTTAACAGAAGAATAAACGTGCTTGATCCAGCTAGCAAGATTTCTGGTATAAATACTGTGGGGACCAAGCAAGAAATATGTTCAGCTTTGCCCTGAATTTGTTTCTCTTATCTATACATTGGCAGTTGCTTCCATAGCCATATTGTTTTTTTATCAGTACAACCCCCCCTCACACTATTGAATTCCTGAGGTATCAGATTAAGTAGGAGTTGTAGACATACTGTATTTTCCCACTTGCTTGTTGAGGCACAGAGCAGTGTCTGCATGAGAATGAGGAGAAACCTCCACAAAGGAGAGGACAGGACACAGCCTTCCTCACTGGTGACAGTAAGGTGGAGCCTGCTGCCTGTCCCCAGGCATATGCATGGTTAGTGTGCCTGCCCAGGAGAGCACAGCAGGGAGCACAGGGCAGGTGATAACTCTGAAGAAGAGGTGAGATCTGTGTTTGTTCCTGTACATGATGAAGGAGCTGTTCTTGCTGTAAAGTTTCTCCAGGCAACCTCGTGGTTAAAGGTGCACAAACAATATGCACTTGCATAATTCCTGGGGGATTAAATTCTTGCCTCAATAGAAACAGCTCCTCTCTGCTTTTCCTGTTCAGAGGAACAGGGGACTCCAAAGAGTTTGTAGATTCAGGCATGTTCCTTCATTCATGCTCTATCTGAAGAGGCCTTATGGCCATTACCCATCTGCTATGAGCCTGCACAGACCAATCTTCATTTCTTTTATGATCTGGCACGTTGATGGGTTCAGATCCTTTTTGTGTACCTGCACATTGTATCAAAGGGTTCATAGCCAGTATATTCCTGTCTGTGCTTACCAGAGGCAGGGAGGGAGTTCTACCTTCTTTTAAGAGCTAGAAAATGGGATCCACATTTAACCTGAGTGCCTTTGAATATGTATTAAGGTTTATATCTAACAAAAGGGTTGTAGCTCTGTGTGTCTCACTGGGAATAATGCAGGTTTCTGTCGCAGAGACTTTGTCAATAGATGAGGACAATTTGTGTCAAACGTCAGTGAGAGCTGTCTGCAAAGTAGGGAGCCACGCTGAACTTCTGGCCACGTTATTCCAAGTTCTTCTTCTGACATCTGATAAGTTTTTGTGGGAGAGAAAGTCAGGAAAGACCATTAGGAAAAAAAAATATAAAAATCTGCTGCTTTCCCAAAAAAGACTCTCCTGTAGTCTCAGGTAAAACACCAGCTTGAGAGAAGCTAGAACTGCACATCCTGTGCGTGTGTTTAGTCTCTTACAAATGCTACTCATGTGAAAGCCATGTGGCACCTCCTGTTTGTCATCCTTAACCTTGGCAGCGATGCTGGGGCGGTGTTTGCAGTGAGCTGGACATGTGGTTTCTTCTGCTAGGAAGAGGTTTCAGTACGTTATCTCACATTCTGGCACTGCCCTGGATATTTAGCTTTAATGGCAGATTCTGGGGGATAACGTGCGCTGTGCTGTGATGTTTCAGTTCAGTGGGAGTTCATGCAACAGAGCCTCGAGGAAGGTTTGACCTGTGCTTGGAAGCCTCCAGCTCTGCCAGGTCCATCAGTGCCAGTCCTGGGAATGTTCCTGCACCCAAATCGTATGGAAAGCTTTCTTCATTGTTTTAGTATTATTTAAAAATGTGCATACTATCTATGTGATCTTAAAAAAAAAAAAGAAAAAAAAAAGACTGTTTACACAAAGTATTTTGTATCTTAAGATGTGTGTACTGTAAAAAGAAAAAAAAAAAAGGAAAGGATGGAAAATGATGTTTTTCTACAACTGTCAGCAGTGACTGCATGTCTTTATCATCATCCACCGACCGTTGTTCCTCAGGGGTCTCCCCACCATTCCTGTGATCCTGCCAGAAGCATAGGGAAGCAAGTGAATCCCTGTACAGTCTTGGGAAGAAGGTTTTGTGCCTTAAGAATGGGATCTGCTTCCCTCCTATTTATTGTGTTAATTTATACAGTGATTACCATGGAATTGTTTCTTGTATTTTTTTTGTACATAGTTTACTGTTGGTTGTTGTAAATAAGTTTTTTCTTGTATATAAAGTAAACATGTTTCTGAGCTTCCAGTAAAGATTCTCTGTTACTGATTTTGTTGTGTGAGAGGGCTGCAGTGCCCATCTGGTGGGAACCAGCTAATAAAAACCTGTGCTGTGATAAAATGGCTTCATCCTGAGTTGCATCAGAAGTTCAGAGCTGTTCCTTAGAGAGGACTGAAATGGTAAATGTGATTTCTGTAGGTTACTTTTGTAGCATTTCTTTGAGATGGTTTAATTGGCACAGAGTAGAAGACGTGTAGTTTATTAGCTATCTCTCTGCAGTAAAGTAAATGGAAGTAACTTGTAATGGTCAGGAATATTTTCTATATGAAAAAGACCTTTGTACGTGATAGTTAAACTGAAAGAACTACTTTATGTGGAGGGAATAGTTTATGTGATAGGTGCATAGGAAACTGTAGTAATATTATATATTGTTGCAAGATTGATCATTTAAATGTTGGTTACCTAATCCTAGTAATAAGAAGAATAGAAAAGTTACTGTATTTGCTCACACACACCCTGGACCTGAGTGTCAGGCTCTGCATTGAGTAGCACTGCAGAAAACGTGCAAAGAAAGCAGCAGCACAGGGACAAGATATGCTTACTCCTCTGATACAGGTAATTCATTTTGGTCTTTTTTTAATTTAGGGGGCAGAAGTCAATAGTAAGAAACTCTTTGTCCCACTTTGTGTATGATTACTGGGATATTGGACCTCCTGCTCAGGGCTGCCATCCTCCTGGTTTGATTAATAACTACCTAATGGATCTTGGGAGGGTGGAGTGGGTTGGGAGGGAGGTATGTTGTGAAAGATCCTGAAGTACCAGTGAGGGTTTTTTTTAAAATGTATTCTGTTGCTGTTTGCCTTGTCTGAAGTGGTGCTGGATTGGGGATTTTTACTTCTGTTTTTTTTTTTAATACAGTGGAAAGCGTCAGGAGAGTTGAGAAGTCAAGGAGATTTGCCCCCCTAAATGGGCAGCACAGCAAATGAGCAGGTGTTGAAGAAGCCCTGTCATTCCTTTCCTGTAAAGCAGCTTCAGAGTCATAAGGTAAATTCCTTGTGTGGCACTGTGTGCCTGACTGGGATGAGAATAGCTGCACCTGCCATCTGGGCCTTGAGCAGCTTGAGGCAGAGTGAGGAGGTTCTGAGACTGCAGAAAGTGACATTTCGTGTTAACAGCTAAAAGATACGTGGCAGCTCTAGCGACCTCTCTGTGAAGAGTTCCAGCATTTTGCTGGTTTACCAGGTGACCACATGAAGGTAGTAAGTCTTCATCTTCACACGAGGTGGGGCAGTGTGCGTATGACCTAACCAACACACCACTTCTGTTGGCTTCAGGGTCAAGTACGAGTCAGTTGTGGCCTGTGGCTTTTCCTCCGGGAAGCAGGGAAGGGGGCAGCTTCAGGCCTCTCGTCCTTCCTGACGAGCAGGTTGGCTGATGGGCTGCGCTGCCAACAGGAGGAGCTGGAATAAGTGGTGGGTCTCCCTTTTGTTAAAGTTGTGCAGAGCTGCAGCCTCAGGCAGGTGTGAGCAGATACCAGCCAGGAGGGACTGTCATGGGAGCAGTTTGCTCTCTGCACAGATTGGCAAATTTGGAAGAGAAAAAGGAAAAGCTTTTCTGAGCAGTGAGGGCTCTCCTAAACAGTGTCACTGGATGTGGGCTGAGGTCCTGGGCAGGCCCACCTTTCCCTGACATCATGGGACTTTCTGCGATGAAGCACCCCTAAGGACACATGGTTGCACAGGTAATTTGCATAACGATGTCACACGCTGTACAGCTTGCAGAGGTGGCACTGCACAAACTGTTTTCAGAGAAGGGGAACACACTGGTTCGTACTGTCTGTGATGTAAGAAAACTGCTGGAAAGGACTGTGATTTTTTTCTCTAAAACATTTAATATTCAAAATTTAATAGAAGATTTTGTGCTCGTGAGAGCTAATCCAGGGCACCAGAAGATGCAGCATGCTGGTGCAAGCTTCTTGCCCTGCCTCCTCACAGCAGGCAGCTGGTGGGGCAGACACTGCCTGCTCATGGCTCAAAGGGGGGTTAGTTGCCTTGGCTGCTTTGTGGTGGAGCCTTTCATGAGAAAGTAAAGTGGGAGGACTCTTAAAAATAGCAATATGTGTCCCTTTTGGGTGATTGCGTGCTGTGAGGAGGTGGTAGGATCTCCCAAGAGACCTCAGCACTGGTGTGGTTGCTCTTACAAACTAAATACAACCTTTTCTACTTGCCAGAGAATCAAAATGGAAAAAAAAAACCCCAGATTTGAAAAATGCAGAGTGGGTGGCTCAGCTGTTTCACTTTTCTCCTGCCTGCAGGTAAATTGTCAAGCACTCCCCCTGAGCACTGTTTGTTTAATGACTAAAACAAAAACCACTTCATGTCACTCCAAAGAGTAAATATCTGAAGTTATGGATTAACTAAGTTCCAGCAGAGCTCATGGCGGAAGAACAGATCACGCTGACTCAGACTGAATAAAGCAGTAAGTGCTTCAAAAGGATTGTCTCCTTTGGGATTTCGAAGTACAGCTTGCTTTAGTGAAGCATGGAGCTTGTCAGAAATGTCCAGTGACGAGGGGAGGATGTTGAGGCAGACAAGAAGTGTTCTGGGAGAGCTGCTGATGGGTTAAAGCAAAGCAGTCTGGAGGGCCTCTGCTGAGCGGCTGCGTTGGAGCTGGAGTCGGAGAAAGTCACGGCGCAGCATTCAGCGAGGGAGCTGCTCTGAGAAAAACAAGCGCAGGAGCTCACTGAGCTGTCTGAATTTAAGCTGTCTGCAGCCTGGGGGTCGTGCTGCAGCTCAGCAGTGTGCTCCCCTTCACGCCTACCTTCTCTTCTGCAGGTGACTCCTGCTGCAGTATGTGGAAGCTCGTCACTGTAGGGGTGCTGCTGGCTGCCTACTCTTTACGAGTCTGTAGTAACTCAAGTAAGTTTTCATTTCAGAGATCCCCTTCACCCTTTTCCAGTCGCTGCAAGTGCGTTTCCTGCTCCTCTGTCAGTCACAGGGAGTGGCTGGAATCATTCCCATTAACGGGGTTTGAATTCCTCTAGCAGAGTGTTGGGCTGTGATGGCTCCCTGAGCACAACTCTCATGAGCCCTGCGAGCTTTCTGAGCATCACAGAGCAGAGGCTAGGGCTTGCTTCTGCAGCACGGCACTGGCAGCCCCTGGTTTCTAGGGCAGGCTCTTGCTGTGCTAGAGAGGGTCTATGGCTCTGAGGAGCGACCGTTGGGAAGGACCACTACCAGTTTTCAGCCAGCTCTTTTTCCTGCTTGTGCTTTCACATTTCTGCTTCCAGTATTTTACAGCAACAAAGATGCAAACCAAGTCCTGAAAATCCAGAAGCGGGCAAACTCTTTTCTGGAGGAGCTCAAACCAGGCTCTGTGGAGCGCGAGTGCTATGAAGAGCGGTGTGACTTCGAGGAGGCCAGCGAGATATTTGAAACCAAGGAAGCAACAGTAAGTTGTTTTTTTAAGGGTGAATGTGGAACTTAACCAATCAATTGTTTGTTTTCAGAAAGTATTGCAATCTAGGGCATAGGAGATGTTGCTGTCAGCACTGAACACACGTCACTCCTGACTCCTAAGCTGCAGGCATGGTTTTGAATGTAGTTGTGTTACAGTGGTTGTCAAGTTACCACCTGTATGGGACACAAAACTTGTCTGCTCATGCATGGCCCACCTGGCCTAACTGTGAGGTTTATGTCCCAGCCAGGTAAAGCCAATCCCTGCTTGACCCCGCTGGCTGTTCTTGCTGTGACTGAGTTTTTCCCAGTCCTTGTAGTCCTTTGCCTCTGTTGCCCATTCACCAGCTCTGGCTGCCTTTCACTGTATCTCCTCAGTCTCCCACCTGTGTCTGAGGGACTGTGGTGCTGGTGGGTCTGCAAGCAGGGCAGGGGGTCTGTGTGGAGTATGGGCAATACAGGAACGTCCAGGTTGCCAGTTTTGTTGGTTTACAGTGCCAGTCACTACAGTGTCAAGAAGAATGAGACCAGTGCCATTGATCAGGGTGCTGTGCTCTGTTGGCCAAGACCATGATACACTTTAAATCCCTTGCTTGTTAAAAATCTGCTTCTAGACTTAATATAAGTTTTGTTTCTCCACAGCGAGATTTTTGGAGCAAGTATGTAGGTAAGTAAAAGACTTTCCTAGTCTCTTCTCTGTGTTTCCTCTAGAGTAACTAATACTCCACTTTCCTGCTGCCATGTATCACGTAGTGATTCAAATTCTCATTCTCTCTTGCATGGGCTGTGCAAAGAAAGTTTTCCTGTTGTATTCATACAAGCAGCTTTCCTGAAAAACTTGTGGTGTATCTGTGCCTGAGCTAAGGCACGGGTCAGAAGTGCTCTGATGCTCTAACCCTGCCTGATGTGCTCCAAAGAGGAGCTCACCTCTGCTCCTCACTCCCACAGTAACCTGCCTCTGCCCTGTCTGCCTTGGGTTTTGCTCTTTCTTCCCCTTCTGCCCACTCCACTTACTCTGCAGCTGTAATTCAGAGCCCCAAAAATGCCCTTGTCTCTGGGTTAGCACCACAGAGGTGTTGCCATTCGGTGGCAGAAACCATGGATGATGCTTGGGAATCTGGGGAGGGTCTGTTTGTGTCAATGTTTGATCTGTGAGCTCTGTATGATTCCGGGACTCTGTTTTCCTGCCTGTTTCAGATGGAGATCAGTGTGCCCCACAGCCTTGTTCCAATGGGACCTGCAAGGACAATATTGGAGAATTCTCCTGCATCTGTAACAAAGGCTGGGAGGGGGTTTTGTGCAATTATGGTAATGCTGCCTTTAATCCACTCTAAAATAACATTATTTGTGACAGGGGGCTCTGTAGTAGGGATCACCACTTCCGTCATTGCACGGTATGCTCGCTTTCTTTACTAATACGATTTTTCTTTTGCTTCACGATGTGGCAAAAGGATTATCTGTGCTTATCTAAAGCAAAATGAACTTTGTATTGTCATGGGAGAGGTTTGGAGAGCTGAGATATCTACATTTTACAGAAATACCGGAAATGATTCTGTCAAGCAAGGTTTTCAGTTACTTTAGAATTGTCAGCACAGGGATGATGGTGGGTTTTTTTACAGTACAGGGGAGAAAACAATCCACTGCAGATATTTGATTGTCACTACTGTGACAATTTCTTCCTTGGGCAACACCTGGATAGCATATTTAGGGATGAGTGTATGTGTCATGTATCTTCAACACTTGGTACTGTCTGGCTTGCACTCAGTGACAGTGAAGTTTCTGTTCTGCAGTGCACCTGCCCTGTCAGCAATCTCTGTTTTCTCCATCTCCCCACTGCTTATTCTGGACCAGGGTCTCTCTGCTGCCTCAGGGCCCGAGTACCATTAAAGCCCATAACTGTCATCCCAAATCCATCATCAGCTGTTGCTCACTCAAATCACGATACCATTTTGCCTCTTTACCTTCCTGTGACTCTTTGACTTTCCAACTTCTCATGTCTCTCTTGCTGTTCATTTTTTTCTCCAGAGGTCAAATACACCAACTGTTCTGTCAATAATGGAGGATGTGAACATTTCTGTATGGATGACCCTGCCAAGCAGCTCCGCTCTTGCAGCTGTGCCTCTGGGTATCAGTTGACAAATGACCATACCATGTGCAAGCCTGTAGGTAAGAGGAGGATGATTTGCCAGAGGATTATGCAAACAAAGTGAGAAGATTTTATGGGCGAATTGTCTGCAGAGCACTTTGTACTAGTTTTCAAAACATCCGTTCGATGCAGAGTAAATTTGTGCCTGCATTTCCCAACTCCATGCCTACTTTATGGCCTTTAATCTGCGTTTGCCTCATGGAGACATACAGGAGAATGAGGAAACTGCATCCTCTGCAAAGCACTGAGGGGCTTCCATGAAGCCACTGGATAGTATTGCCTAGGTTAGAGAGATGGAGGGTTCTAAAGGTTCTAAAAAACCTTTAGAAAGAGGTTTTGTTTTGGGTGATCTGGTCTTTGCTAGTTAACTTCTCTGCATCTCCTGTAGTGGAGTTCCCCTGTGGAAGAGTGAAAACGGACTACATTGAAGCCAAAGCAGGATTCAATATTCGGCTCATTGAGGGAAAAGTAGGAAGAAGGGGAGGCAGCCCTTGGCAGGTAAGGAGAAAAGAGATTTTCGCCACAGATAGTTCAGGCTCTTCCTGAACACCTCTGCCTGCCCAGCTGCTCCAGAAAGGCTCCTGCATTACTAGTGGTGGTGTCATGTGGAGCTAAGAGACCCTTAGCTTAGCTTTTTCAAAGGCAACCCAAAAGTTGGAGTAACAGGAAAAATTAGTTGATTATCTGTTAGGACTCTTGACCTTGTCACTGTTGCCAAGTTTTTTACCTTACCTTGCCAACAGTGTCAAGAGAGAGGATAATGATGAGACTTGCCTGCTCTTTTGCTCTATCCTAGAGAAGGCCACTTAATCACTGCAGCTTGTGCTGCCTGATGCATGCTCTTCTCCCCCTTTCTGCATGGATCTGCTCCTAGAAGCCTCATCTGTCATAAGTTCAAGTTAGCAGATTTAATCAGCAAAATATGGCATGGCTTTACAGAGCAGGTTGGGACATCACAGGGAACGGGGAGACCTTGCAGAGCTTATCATGGAATGAGTGAATGCATATAATCAGGGCCTGATTCTCTTTGACATTAAAGACCCTTTTACACCATAGTATGAGAGTTGCAGCCTGAGATAGTGCACTGTCTTCTGGTGTGCTGTGGACAGAAGAATAATCCCCTCATTTGAGCTCTGTGTTTCAAAGCTTTGAAGTACCAAAGTGCTTCTTTGCAGTGACCAGCATTGCCCCGTGCTGATTTGGATGAAGCCAGCCCTCATTCAGGAAGAATATTCAAAACTTTTTGTAGGTATTCCACAGAGACCTTATTCATAGTGCTTTTGTCCCACTGTAGAGCTTTGGCTTCAGTGAATGTGACTTTGGTGCTTGATGTGTCTGGGTGTTTTGCAGCCACAAAGAGCAATATGGACAGTATTTTGTGAGCCATGCTCTGTGCAGTGTCAGATCTCTCTCTTTTTTTTTTTTCTTTCCCAGGTTATGCTGCAGAATAGCAAAGGGAAATTTCTGTGTGGAGGTGTTCTCATCCATCCATCTTGGGTCCTAACGGCAGCACACTGCACTGAGGCAGAGAAGGGGTTCAAAGTAAGACTTGGTATGGAAAAAAAGTCTGTCCCTGTTTTTTTAAATATGACTCTTTCATTCCCAAGGCATATCTCAGGAGAAAGAGCAGCAGTTTATGAAGACAAAAGTCCTTCTTGGTTGTAGGATTGGGTTGTCTAGGAAGTATTTAATATGCACCTTAGCACAAAACAAAAAGGTTTAGTAGAAATCTGATTTCATTTGAGCCACTATCAACCTTACTGTGGAAGTGAGCTGATGTCTTCTGAGCACTGCTGCTTGTCTGCAAACTAGAAAGACTTGGTCTCTTTTGCTTGTGTATTTCTGGTCATGAAAATATTCAAAATCATCCGAATACTGAAAAACAAAAAGCCTTGATCCCAGGAGGAGAATGTCACAGTGCCTCTTCCTGCCTTTTCATACATTTGAATACCATTACATATGAGAGTTTGAGTAGAGAAGGAGGAGAGGTGCTGAAGAATGGCAACAGTGCCTTTACTGGCACTGCAGCTCTTAAGCATGAGAAGATCTATGGCAAGCACAGTACTGCTCCTGAATTAATAGACAAAGCTAATTGGTGTTCCATTCACACTTCAGTAGAAATTTGGGTTTGGATTAGAGTTTTCTATCTACCATTGGTGACAAGAGGCATAACAGCTCAACCACTTGCTTTTTTTGTTAGTGAAAAGGTAGATTGTTCTCAGTAATTGTGGAAAGTCTTACAAATGTATTGTGTGTATACATAGCCTTGGAAGTATATTGTCTGTATGCATGTTCCATATACCTTGTGGATGTGCAGATGTTTGAGAACAGAGACACATATGTGTTTCACAGAATCACAGAGTCAGAGTGGTGTAGGGGTTGGAAGGGACCTCTGAAGATCATCCAGTCCAACCCCCGTGCTAGAGCAGGATCCTAGAGTAGATCACACAGGAACACGTCCAGATGGGTTTTAAATGTCTCCAGAGACAGAGACTGCACCACCTCTCTGGGCAGTTCCAGTGCTCAGTCACCCTCACAGTAAAGAAGTGTTTCCTTACGTTACGATTGAACCTCCTGTGTTCCAGTTTGTGCCCATTGCCCCTTGTCCTGTCTCTGGACACCACCAAGAAGAGTCTGGCCCTGTCTTCCTTTAGATATTGATAAGCATTAATGAGATCCCCCCTCAGATTCCTCTTCTCCAAGCTAAACAGACCCAGCTCCTTCAGCCTCTCCTCAGATGGGAGATGCTCCAATCCCTTCATCATCTCAGTGGCCCTGTGCTGGACTCTTTCCAGTAGCTCCATGTCCCTCTTGAACTGGGGAGCCCAGAACTGGACACAGCACTCCAGATGAGGCCTCACCAGGGCAGAGTAGAGGGGGAGGAGAACCTCCCTTGACCTGCTGCCCACACTCCTCTTAATGCACCCCAGGATGCCATTGGCTTTCTTGGCCACAAGGGCACATTGCTGGCTCATGGTCACCCTGTTGTCCACCAGGACTCCCAGGTCCTTTTCCCCAGAGCTGCTCTCCAGCAGCTCAGCCCCAGCCTGGACTGATCCAATGGGTTGTTTTTCCCCAGATGCAGGACTCTGCACTT
Organism: Podargus strigoides; assembly: GCA_028020825.1. Classification (NCBI taxonomy): domain Eukaryota; kingdom Metazoa; phylum Chordata; class Aves; order Caprimulgiformes; family Podargidae; genus Podargus; species Podargus strigoides. Next base: position 24,146,079 of record CM051628.1, on the reverse strand, counting down.
GCTCTTGTTGAATTTCATTCAGTTTCTCCCCGCCCAGATCTCCAGCCCTTCCAGGTCACGCTGGATGGCAGCACAGCCCTCTGGAGTGTCAGCCACTCCTCCCAGCTTTGTATCATCAGCAAACTTGCTGAGGATCCACTCTGTCCCTTCATCCAGGTCATTAATGAATATATTGAATAGGACCAGACCCAGTACAGATCTCTGGGGGACACCACTGGTCACAGGCCTCCAACTAGACTCTGCCCCACTGACCACTGCTGTCTGGGCTCTGTCCTTCAGCCAGTTCCCAATCCACCTCACTGCCCAATCATCCAGTCCACACTTGTTAGGTTTGGTTGTGAGGATGCCATGGGAGACTGTGTCGAAAGCCTTGCTGAAGTCAAGGTGGACCACATCGACTGCCCTCCCCTCATCAATCCATCTAGTTATGTCCTCATAGAAGGCTGTCAGGTTGGTCAAGCATGGTTTGTGTACATCCTCTGTTGTTTAACATGAAGGATGAATGGAAAAGCATGTGATACAGCCTTGGGTCCTCTTAGTGCCAGCATATCCCTTTTCCACAGAGGAACATCAAAGTAGTGTGGTAGTTTGGAGATATACATACAGACTACACATCTCCAAGCACTTCCAGTTGCTAATAAGTAATTTTATTCCCTTTTAAGTGATTGCCAATGGGTATACTTAGTTTTAATGAGGGCCAAGAAGAAACCTGTGCAGTTTTCTTGGTAAAGGATCTTGGAATATTTTAGGGGAAAAGCAACTGTCAGATGTGATGTTTGAATGTTTTGCAGCGCTCGATGTAGCTTTGAGTGTAACTTGAGGGGATAGGTCAGTGGGAAAATGCTAACTAGGGGAAGTATTGAGGCTGCACTTAAATTATTCCACCCTGGCCTTGTACTGCAAGTCTTGGTAGAGATCTGTGCAGTCTGACAAGCTTTCAGCTGGGATAGCCATGCCCAGAGATCTCTGCAGCAAAGAAAGAAGGGTGGGATCTGTGAAGGGAGTCTTGTGCTGTCCAAATAAAAAGTGATTTTTAGTGGGTGAAGAAAAGTGCCATCACTTGAGAACCCTAATTTGTGAAGCTTTGTGAAGACATCTCACACATGAATTTAGGGTGAGTCAACAGAGTAATTTATAGTGTAAGGATGATCAGCAATAGGGGCTCAAATTTCTTTCACTCTTGCTAGCTGCCCAAAAGACCTTCCTTATTAATAGAGAAAGAAGTGAGTGGGCATGGACTGGGAGTTGTGACACAGGAGAGGAAAACCCTTCTCATTCAGCCTTGAGCAATATTGTGGTGGTGAGCTGGAAACCACAGAAGCGTCCTTTACTGTGGTGAGCTGGAAACCACAGAAGCATCTTTTACTGTGGTATGGAGGTGTGTGTGCAGGACTGAGATGACCACAGCCTGAGACTTCACCAAGAGATTAGAGATTCTTCTCCACATCAAGCAGAAGGGAACCTTTATAAGACCCAGCCTAACACCACATGGTGCCACCAGAATAGCAGTTCTCATCAGAAAAACACATGTTCTAAACCCTAGAGACATCTAGTGAGATATGGGGAACAGTTTTGAATGGAGACATAGCCATGTCTGTGGGGGCAGGTGTGAGCTCCATGGCAGTAGTGAAGGTGTTTGTACTGAGAGTGCAGAGGCTGTCAGCCTGGGATACCCAGCACTGTGCTGGATGTGTCCTTCTGCAGCTTTCTGCTTACCATCCATGAGGGCAACACTGGAGGGGAAGCTTACATCTCAGTTTGCACTCATGAGCGTGAGGAGTAGTCTTGTAGGAGGATTCACATGGCTTTTTAGTGTCTGAAGTGAAAGGTTAGATCAGAGTAGCTGAGGGTTTAGAAGATGTATTTAAGAACAACCCAATTTTCCTGTTTGTGGCTCTTGTTCCTGCATCTCCAGCTTAAGAGCAACCAGAAGTGAGTTCAGAGCTCCAAGAAAATAGAGCAGATAGGTGAATGTAATGATTCCATTGAAAATACTGACTCTCCCTTCAGAGAACAGGTCTCATACTTCCTTGTTTATGTAGAACTTCATAGTTAATATTTTTCTGCCAGCAACAAGATTACGATGCTCCTTACTGTGTAGAAGGAACTAGATGCAGGTTCAGGCTAGAAGGAACTAGCCTCCAGGTTCAGTAGAGCCAGGTGTGGATAGGACTTCTGCAATTTGAAACTCTTGGGATGGATAACTCATGACCAGAAGTCAAAAGGGTCTTCTCCTGGCCTGGGGTGGGGGGAACTGTTGCTACAGGAGCACCAGTGCAAAAGCTGTCACCCCCTTGTTCATAGGTGTCTCAGGCTCTGAGTTCATGGCCATGCTGGCCTATAGAGCATGTGGAGCCTAGCAGAAAGAATGCTCCTACACAACCAAACTGCCTTCTTCAGAGGAGATGATCTGACAGCGTTCGAGTCCAGAGTTATTTGTGAGGCCTGAAGCAGAGTTCTGTATCTGTGAAGACAGGAATAACGCCCTGCCCCTTGTCTGCCAGTCAGCTCCCAGCCACTGTGGCTGCACAGTGGGCAGCAAGGAAAGGTGCTCCAGGGGTGCTATGGACACTGTCACCACAAAGAAGAGAGGTGGTGATAGTGGGAAAAAACCCAGATTTGTGAGTGTTGGCTTGGTAACAGAGTCCTTCGGGCTCTGGCACTACTTGGTACAGATGCCTGTCAGAGCGGTTTCAGCCGCCTGCTGTGGCCATGTAGGAAATGTCCTTTGGCTGGCTGCAGAGGAGCAAGAGGAGAGACTTGGAAATAATTGGTCTGCAAGTCCAAGATCCAAAGCTGGACTTAAGGGATCTTTTGAGAATCTGTTTCTGGAACTGCTGTGGATCATAAAGTCCAAGAGTAAGGAGATGCTGACTCTACACAAAAACCCCAACAAACAAACCCAAAGGGCTGTGATGCCTCCTTGACAGGCTCAGGCACAGGGGAGCTTACGCTGAGGCAAGTGACTTCAGAAGACCTTGGTCATGCAGAGCCAGAGCAACTTGGCTGTAGAGTTTGTATCCAGAGGGATGCAAATAAGACTGAAAGAAAGTGCAAGTTAATGATAGGGCAGGGAACCAAATTTGAAGGATAAAGTTGTGAAGCACACATTTGAAAAGGTGGTGATAAAGAGCAACTTCCAACTTTCCTATAGAGAGACTGAGAAGGAAAGGACACTTCTGTCACACACGTGCAGCAGAGTGGGGTGTCAGCCTGGGTGTGCTGCCACCTCATGTGCCTGGCTGTGCCTGCCTGCAGCTCGGATGTGTACAATGGGCAGTTCTCTGAAGAAGTGATTTTATCAAGTACATACTGAAGCAGGCCTTGATATGAAGCTTAAATTAACCAACAGCACAGTTCAGAAATGTGACAGCCACTGATAATTATTCTTGGGGCTATCTCTTCATGGCCTGTCACAGAGATCTGTCTCATCTTGCCCAGTGGATCACAGATGACTTTGTCTCACCTTTCTGGCCTTTTTCAACTCAGCTTCTTGTTTACTGTCCCATAAGTGCTTGGCCCACAAAGTAGCCATGATCATGTAGCACAAATAACAGCTGAGAAGTCTTAAGTAGTCAAAAATTCCTTAAATACAGATGCAAGATGTCAGAAAGGAATAACCTCACCAATCAGTCATCTTTGTCTTATCAATCCTGCCGTTCCGTCCCTCAGGCACTGATTACAGCTCCTCTCCTGCTGTAAATGCCTTGCTTTGCTGCGTGCTGCCTCTCCCAGCTTTTAATGCTGGCTCCAAGATTGTTTTCCTCCTGAAGAAGATCTCTCTGTAATATGAACACCATTTCAGTTCCTTAGCTGATGACCATAGCTCTAGGATACCAATTTGTTTCGTAGTGTACCTATTCATGATTTAGGTAAATATGGGAAGTTTACAGATTTTTTAGTTTACATCTAGTAAGAACACCATTAACCTATAACATAGCATGAACAGATTTCTGTATTACAAGGGAATTAAAAACGTAGAGTATAGTCCTAAAGCCCAATGCAATCCAGATGTTCAAGGTGAAGGAAGGTTCGGTAGCATCTGTCATCTTCTTGTTTGCTCTTCCAGGTAAATTCCACCGCTTCCGTGCTGAGGCAGATGAGCAAACCATGTGGGTTGATAAATGTGTGACCCACGAAAATTACACCAAGGAGACCTCCGATAATGACATAGCCATGCTGCACTTGGCTGAGCCCGTGATGTATAACAAATACACGCTCCCTGTCTGTCTTCCCACCCGGGACCTGGCAGAGCAGGAGCTGACAAGAAGTGGGAGGCAGATGATGGTAACTGGCTGGGGCAGCACAAGTGATGTTAACAGCAATTACTCCACGTTCCTCAGTTACATTCAGATCCCCATGGCTCCCCGGAACGAGTGTGCCCAGGCGATGAGGTTTGCTATCTCTGACAACATGCTGTGTGCTGGGAGCTTAGGAGACAGAAAAGATTCCTGCAGTGGGGACAGTGGAGGCCCTATGGTCACTAAATATAAGGATACTTGGTTTTTGGTAGGACTGGTGAGCTGGGGCGAAGGCTGTGGGAACAAGGAGAAATTTGGAGTCTACACCAAAGTGAGTCAGTATCTGAAGTGGATCCAGCACCACATACATGAGATGGCTTGGAAGGGTTGAAGCTGACACTGAGGGGCTGGAGTATTGTGACTATCTGCTAGTGACAGTATGCAGTGTAATGTACTGTCAGGTGTTCAGTATTAAATATTGAGTATCTGTTAACCTTGTGTACTGTTTTCCTTGGTACCTAATTTTTTCCCTTCCTTTTTTTTTTCTTTTTTACATTGTTTACATTGGTTACTTTCCAGGTTATGTTGTTTATTTGTAGCATGGTCCTACTTGGGCCTTATAGGCAAGGAATAATACCCTGTTAATGCTGAAGTGCTGCACAGCATTGTAGAGAATAAGATAGTCCATGGTCTGATGACTGAATTGGTTGGGGAGTGGGGGGAACAGAGGAAAGTGTTTTAACAATCACCATAATGATACAGTTATGTCAGCTTTATTCTGACATATTATCCACAGTTACTGTTTTGGTTTGCTGTGTATTTGTATAATTTTTCTTTCAACACAATGAAACTTTAATAACATCATCTCTGCCTCCTCTCACTCACATCTTGCTCCAGTGCTCACAGATTAAGCTGATTCAGTGGACCACTAGAACTTCTCCATATTTTCTGTGCTGTGCACACTCAATGCCTGATGTTACCCCCCCTTCCACCTCCCTTCCTTAAAAGTTAATGGGAATTCTGGTGTTATTAAAAAAAAAAAAAAAAAAAAGAGCTTTAATTCCAGGCTTTCGCTCTATTTATCCTAAGGTCTGTAAATCTCTTCTAATTAGCAAGCTAAGCAAACACTTTTGTTCATTCCTGTTCTAATGAATGCAATCAGCTGCAGGCTGATTAGTAATTAGCATTGCATTACTAATACTTACTGATAAATACATGTGTGTGTGTTTGCATCTGTATCTGTATGTCTGTGTGTGTATCAGTAAATGAAATATAGATACACAGCACCAGTGAGTTCATAGGAAGTAGCAATAGTTAAAATGAAGTTTAATATCACAATTTATACTAGTTTTTAATCTGAGCACCTAACTCTGCCCTCTGTGTTGCTGTCTCTCTCTCTCTTTTTCTCTTTTTTTCCCCTCCTCTTTTTCATTTGGGATTGAAGGAACAAGAAAGGTTTAAGACTAATGCTGTGAACAGCAGCCTTCCAGCACCCAGGACACGGTCTTCGGAGAAGGCTGACGTTGCTAGTCAATGAATGACAAGGGAAAACCCTCTTGTGTTCAAAGCCAGGGAAACACAGGTCTAATTAAAGGCAGAAACAGCAATGTCAGGGAATGGCTGTGACTATTAGAGGGCAATATTTGCCTTCCTGCAGGTGAATCCTCCTACACACTCACAGCTCAGCATGTTTCAACAGATTTTTACAGAGCAGCTTGTGTATTTTCCAGATGAGTTGGTCTTACCTACTGAAAGATGATGGAGTGTCAGAAATCTCTTTAAAGTTCCAGATTTCCCTGAAGAAATTCGTTGCAAAGAAGTGGCCTTTATTGCTGGAAGATATTTTCAAGGACTTTTTTTTTTTTTTTTTCTTTTTAATGCACACATGTATGTGTGTGGAAACACACAATTTTCTTCTGATTTTGGATTTCAAATGTGTTTCATAGAATCCAGAAGGTTGTCTCTCCTCTGTCAATATTTGTGACTGGTTAATGATCAACCGCTTGACCTCACGGCTGTTCCTGTTGTACATCCAAATCTCTCTCCTGTCTGCCCCTAAAAAAATCAGAAAAGAAAAAAAAGTGAGTATAATTGCATGGTTCTGTGTAAAGTAAATGCAGTCTGGATCCTGTGGTTTTGGAAAAATGGTACAGGTAGCAGAGAGGTATGTGGGTACGTGCTGTCAAATCCTGGGAAATGATTTAACCTGGGAAGGTAATATGAAGAAATACAAACTTCTGCCTTGTAACTTTTGCTGCCAGGTGTGTGGTGGATGGTTTGCTCACTGGGGTTTGTGCATGTGGTCTTACTTGACAAGACCATCAGTAATTCCTCAGCTGTGTCCAGAAACTGCTGGCTGAGGTGTGCAGCTCAGCCCTTGGCCTGGGAGCCTTTGCAGTTTCAATGAGGATGTCTCTGAAATTGGCTTCTGCTCAGTTTGGGCCTGATCCATGCCTCCCATCTTCACCACAGCTTTTTTATTACTTCTGTGGGCTTTGGATCCAGCCCTGTACCCCACCCTGGGCCGGGTCAGTCTCTGTGCCTTGCAAACTGTTGGGATTCCTGGTGTAGCATGCACCATCATTGTGGCTTGGAGAAACAATGGACATCAAAATGAACTGGGTAGAATTCACCTTCTTTGTCCCTTCTCTTGTCCTCTTGCTCCTACTCCTTCATCTTTTTTGCAGGCTAATTCACCCTGGTTGGTTTTTGTGGCAATATACCAATTTCATTCTTCTTTCCCCTGTGAAGGAAATCAGCAGGAAGTCAGAGTGTTTGGACTGCTCACTAAAATGGAGAGCAGTTCCTCACTTGTGGTGTTCCTCCTACTGACGTGCTCCATCAACAGCAGCTGTCCGTTCTCATATCCAGGTAGGTACTTCTGAATTATGTTTTTAAGTTAATTGTCTTATTAACAGTCTTGGCAATCTTGGCTTTTAAACTGAAACTACGTTTTTTTTCTGAACACAAAGTCCTGTGGGCTGAAGAATCACAGAATCACAGAATGTCAGGGATTGGAAGGGACCTCAAGAGATCATCCAGTCCAATCCCCCTGCCAGAGCAGGAATACCCAGATCAGGTCACACAGGAAGAAGCACTTCCTGAAATGCAGAGAAAAAAATGAATACTCATATTTCCAAGAGAAGTCAGCTGTTCTTAACTTCCTACTTAGGCTGCTGTCCTGTTGAAAAGTATTCTTCTTGTGACATTGAACCCAAAATCTGAATTATTTTTCCCGTGGCAAAGCTTTCCAATTTGGGAAGGTAAAATTAGGAGCACAGTGCTCAGCTAAAGGTGCCATCGCAAAGCCTTGCTGGGGAGCAGCAGGGGCCACACAGGGAGGACCTTCTTGCCATATTCCTCTTCTGGCCACTCCTCCCTTAATTTATTGGCAGTAAGACAATTGCAGGAGGAGGGCAGATAGCTTAGTGAAGCGGAGTTGGGATGAACTCAATGCAAGTACAAAACTGACACTTTATATGTTTCTTTTCATGAAGGAGCAGTATCTGTCCTATCGTGGCCTCAGCAGCTACCTGGAAAGCACTGGGTCTCCAGTACTGACTGTCTAACAAAGCTGACACCAAATACAAACCACAATCTCTCCTTTCAGCTTTATTTTCACATGCACACACAGCCAGACATCTAATAATTGTTGTGAATCAGCATGGTTAGGCAGAAAAATACAATCAGCCTCCAAAGAAGCAGCTGCAGTTCTCTAGTGGAATAAAAACCTATTTCTGTATTAATATTCAAGTTGCAGTAGTGGGTCTTTTGATTCACTAAAAGAAAGCTTAAACTGCTAGTGTCTTTTATTGGAATGCAGGCTGATGTTGTTCTCCTTTGGGCTGTTTATGTAGATACCTGCTCCCCTTCATGTTGTTTACTCAGCTGAAAGCATGCACGACTGTGACTGTAACGAGGCCGGTTTATTGTCTGCCGGGATCAACTGTGTGATTTTCTGTGTTTTTCTAGTGTTTATGAGAAAAGACAAAGCACACGAGGTGCTGAAAGTCCATAAACGTGCTAACTACTTCCTAGAAGAGATTCGTCCAGGGAACTTGGAGAGAGAGTGCAATGAAGAAAAGTGCTCGTTTGAGGAGGCTAAGGAGATCTTCCACTCACAGGAGAAAACAGTGAGAAACTTCTCTTTAGGAAAAATAGGGGGAAGTTAACAGTGAGCAGTAAGTAATCATAGAATTATAGAATAGCTTTAGTTGGAAGAGACCTCTAAGATCATAGAGTCCAACCCTTAACCCAGCACTGCCAAGTCCCCACTGCCCCATGTCCCTCAGCACCTCATCTACACAGCTCTGAAATCCCTCCAGGGATGGGGACTGCACCACTGCCCTGGGCAGCCTGGGCCAGTGCTGGGGAACCCTTTCAGGGAAGGAATTGTTCCTCATATCCAATCTAAACCTCCCCTGGCACAACTTGAGGCCATCACCCCTCGTCCTATCACTGCTACCTGGGAGAAGAGAGTGACCCCCCCCCTCACTACCCCCTCCTTTCAGGGAGCTGTAGAGAGCAATGAGGTCTCCCCTCAGCCTCCTCTTCTCCAGACTGAACCCCCCAGTTCCCTCAGCCACTCCCCATCACACTGTGCTCCAGACCCACCTGATATGGCTCTGACAGGCGTGTGACCACTTACTGACTGTTTTCTTTGTGATCTCTTCTTGCAGATGGAGTTTTGGTTCCATTACAAAGGTAAGTAAAAAAGGAATTTTAAAAAAATAGCTATTTCTTGTGTCCCTTCTGGGTACAAGGAATTAGGTGGCAGTTTAAAGCCAGGCTTCTCTTAATTCCTGGCATTACACTGTGCCTTATTTCTTCTCTGTAGGTTTAAATCCCTGTAGTACCAATCCCTGTAACAATGGCGGAGTCTGCAAAATAAGACGCTACAATTACTTCTGCATCTGCCCCCCAAAATTTGGAGGAGACAACTGTGAAAAAGGTGAGTGCAGGAACAAACACATTGACGTTCATTGTGAAGGAAGGATTAAGGCTGGAATTTGCTCCTCGGATACTTGAGCTGAACCTTTGCACAGGCTTCTCACTGCAGTGCTCACAGAATCACAGTGGCAGGGGCTGGGAGGGACCTCTGAAGCTCATCCAGTCCAACCCCCCTGCTAGAGCAGGATCCTAGAGTAGATCCCACAGGAACACGTCCAGATGGGTTTTAAATGTCTCCAGAAACAGAGACTCCACAACCTCTCTGGGCAGTTCCAGTGCTCAGTCACCCTCACAGGAAAGAAGTGTTTCCTTATGTTACGATTGATCCTCCTGTGTTCCAGTTTGTGCCCACTGCCCCTTGTCCTGTCAAGCAGGGGGCACTCAGTGGGCACTCATACAGAACTGATTGGTTGTTTAAGATTCATACATTAGACCAGTGTTTTCTTACGTGACACGTTGGGGCAGTGCCACCCTGGGGAGGGACTCGTGTTGTGACAGTGGCTGTTGTCATACAGCAGCTGCAGTTCTGGGCTCTTGCACTCATCTGTGTAAGCCCTGAGGAAGGCATGTGCCCACCTCCCACCTTCCCCCAGGAAAAGATAGGGAATTACCACTTTTTAATGACTCAATAACCAGTCTCCTAACTCCTGCCATAGACACCTGTGCTGGAGAGCGTTCATGGTGAGGCCCTGTTCACTTTTTCATGTGATTGAGTAAATGCATCAAACAAAATTGTATTTATGTTCTAATATATGAGTGATGAGAAATGGAGTAGAAAAGCTGCCTCTCTCTTATCAGACTTTTGGTCCTCTGCAATCCTGTATCTGCTTTGCAAGTGACTGAGGTGTGAAATTACAGCAAAAGCCAAACTGATGTGGGAACTCTGACCCATGAGTCAGTCAGTTTTGTTTCTCCCAGGCACTTTCGTTGACGTTTTCTTTTTACAGTGAAGCAATTAAACAGGTTTGGGGTTTTTTTAATGTAACAATGTATAAAAACTTCAGTCAGTTTCTCACAGACTCGGCCCCCACCAAACTGCTGAGTACTTTAAATCTGTCGTTCTATAGAAGATAAGATGTGCAGAAGGATCATTTGGCAGTGTGTGTGTGTCTGTGTGTGTGTCTGTGTGTGTCTGTGTCTGTGTGTGTCTGTGTGTGTGTGTGTCTGTGTGTGTCTGTGTGTGTGTGTGTGTGTGTGTGTGTGTCTGTCTGTGTGTGTCTGTCTGTGTGTGTGTGTGTGTGTGTGTGTGTGTGTGTGTGTGTGTGTGTGTGCGCTCTTGCAGGCGTTTTCTTGCTGCTGCTCTAAAGGCAGAAAGGCTGAGAGCCCTCGAGCTGTGGCCATGAGACAAAGCTGGCAAGTAAGAAAGTAAGTGGTAGAAACAGGCAAACAATAGGTGTAAGGCAATGAGTTTGGTTTGCTACAAATCAGCGTGGGTTTCTGGAACTGTAAGAGGTTCTGTTTGCCTGCAAGATATCAGCAGATTTTTTTCCTCCTTCCTTCACTGCAATGATAAATAGCTCCAGAAGCTGTGCAGTGCCCAGGGCTCCATGGGCAGCGATAACCGGGCGAATGCCGGTGTGTTTCCATCACAGAAAAGCTGGAGTGCTGGTATAAGAACGGGGGGTGCTGGCAGTACTGCAGGGACAGCAGTGCCTTCCAGGTGGCGTGTTCCTGCGCCCAGGGTTACGCCCTGCACGAGGACGGGAAGCGCTGCGTGCAGACAGGTAAAGCGTGGGCAGCTCCGAGTGCCTTCGGGTAAAGAGCAGATTTGCAGGCACCCTCTTTCCTCTTCTCTAGTTGCAGAAAAGCTGCACACACTGTAGATGCTGCAGCCTGCACTTAGTGTATGGAAAAGATCTGTCTTACCTGTAATGTTTTGTTCATTTATTTTGGATTTTAAGGCTCTCAGTCAGGTGCCTCGCTCTAACCCAGTGCCCCGTGAGCACGTACTGGGTACAGGAGCAGCAGTACAGGCTGGGGGGGCCCTGTTCCTTCTACCAACAGCACAGATTAGATGAATTTAACCAAGTTACAAAGCTGAACCGCAGTGTTAGGAGGTGAGGGGAGATGACAAGGGTCTAAGGGGCTTTAGAACTTTGTGTTAAGGTGACCTGTCACAAGGGGGGTGCTGGGGCTGGATGCTGCCCGAAGAGAATCCTGGGCTCTTGTGACTGGAGTGCCAGCTGGGGCAGACAGCCAGAGCTCAGGAAAGGCAGAGCCCTGAGCCAGTTCTCAGGAATTAATTAGCTCTGCACACCTTCGTCAGCTGAGGGCTGGTGGGGGCAGTTTGGCATAAAGATACCCGAGTTGTTCCTGGGCTCTTACAGGAGAGTTGAATCCCATTCTTGGACAGGAAAAGTGCTGCTGCTTTCGTGTTAGATTTTGACATGACACCACCAACCCTAAACTCAAATCTTTGTGTCTTTCCTCCCTCCAGCACCGTTCCCATGTGGGCTGATTAAAGGCAGGCAGGCTGTGGAGCAGCACAGGCTCCCAAGGGCACTGCACAGGCATGGGGCAGCCAAGTGGAATGAGAGCACGGAGGGTGACACAGGACAAAGAGAAGATGCTTCCAGCTGGAACAAGACACTGATGGACTCTGGTACCCAGCAGCCACCGGGCGATGGTGCTGCTGGGCAGGAGCTGGGTGTCCCTGAGCACGAGGCAGCAGAGGGCACTGCCACGGCGCTGGGGAAGGAGCCGACCCCGGGCCCTGCGTGGCAGAACGAGAGCACAGCGGCCGCTGCCAGGCACCAGGAAGGGGTGGAAAATGCTGCTGGGCAAAACCAAACTGGGGAGAGCACAGGCCAGAACAGAACATGGGCCGTTCAAACTGGGAATGAAGGGCTGAATCGGAGCAGCGAGGGGGGAAACATGACAGACACAGCTCAGTTTGCCCAGACAAACATCAGCTCTGCTTCAGAGCACGATGACTCCAGGATAACGGGAGGAACTCTGTGTCATCGTGGACATTGCCCCTGGCAGGTAATACGTGTCTTCCAGTCTGGCCATAAATACCATACCTGAATGTGTTCTTGCTTCAGCACCACGGCTTCCCTCGGGCGCAGAGTTCATCAAGCCCTTATAAAAGTGTTTTTTCAGGTTGAGAGCAGTCTAAGCACAGGTATTTCTCAATCTTCTGCACGTCTTTTTGGTGGTACACATCTTAGGTGCCTGATTTATTTTATTCTCCCTGCCTGTCCTACACACACGTGCTTTTGGGAGCTCAGCTTAACCCTTTCTCTCTAACTGCATCCATCAGATCTTCTCCTGCTCTGGCATTCAGGTTCTTTGAAGTGTTCTTGGTGAACAGCTGTGCTCTGGACTCCTTTTGGAATGTCTGCACTTTTCACTTACTTGTGTTGTCCCTGTTTCATCAGTGTACTGGTGTTGGGTGTTGCCTCGTGCACTGAAAGCTAACAGGGTCAGGTTTGTCAGTCTGTCTCTTTTATTGCTGTCACACAAAAGGATTTTCCCATTCCACACACCAGGAGGTATTTTACAGGTGGAAAAATAGTTGGCTGAGCCTGTGTGGACCATTCCTTGTGCACTCTTGCACCCTGAAATGTCACCACTCGTAACTTGGATGGGCTTCTGCCATCTTACCCCCTTGCAGGAGGAACAGCAATTGCCTGCCTTTCCATCAGTGAGACCTGACTTGGGGTTGACAAGGGAATGCAGGCCGAATGCTGCCTCACCTCTACCCCTTCTTGAAAGAACTTCCTCTAGTGTTACCCTCCAGGAAGTTCTAAATTTTCATTGCATCAAGCAATTCATAATTGAATCTTGTATTATGTATTTTATTTCCTTTTTTTTAAAAAGGCTTTTACAAACCCTTTCCAGTCTCGTTCTTCATAACCTGAGACGGAATTTTCAGGTAATTCTTCTTTGCTACTTTCCAAGGTTAAAAGCATCAATAGCACATAGAATTAAGTCAGAATGGCTTATATAAAACATGACATTACTGCACGAACCAGACCAAGGTAAGAGGTCAGACTGTGTCACACCTTTCTTGCACTGGTTGATGATTAACTTCACTGAAACTGCAGAGTACCAAAATTTAAGCTTTTCTGTCAGTTTAACAATGAAATAAAAGGTGCAGGGAGGAGTTCAACTGAAGAGATGTCAAGGCATTCATGGAGCTTATAATTCTGAACAAACATCTAACACTGAGCAGCGTTTGTACGTCTCCATTTTCCACCAGCAGTGTGCACACTTACCTAGCACAGCCCTGGTGACACAGCCACCCTCACCAGCAGTGTGCACACTTACCTAGCACAGCCCTGGTGACACAGCCACCCTCATTCCGTGCAGGTTTTGATCCGCAATAGCAGAGATGTTGGTTTCTGTGGAGGGACTTTGATCAGCAGTCGCTGGGTGGTCACCGCTGCTCACTGCCTCGATCTGGTCAGACCACACCACGTTACCATAGGTGAGTACCATGTGTACATTCTGTGAGCTTACTTAAAAGGCACTTTGCATTGAACATGAACACAGACACAACCACCCTGACTCAGCTTTACAGAACCCTTCCTTTTCTTGGCACCAGCTCAGTGCAGAGGGGCTCCAGCCCCTTTTGTTCTCAGGGAGAACCTGGGAACGTAAGGCACAGAGGTCTCTTTTTCTGTTGCCCATTTTGGCAAACTCAGGGTTCCTGTAGGTGATGGGCTGCTCTCAAGTCAGATTTGGTCTTTAATCAGCCTTACAATCAGTTTCCCACTGTGCTGCCTGCTTCTCCTTGCCTGTGACAGCCTGAGAGCAGAGAGCCCCCCTCCCTTTGGAAGTACCACAGCACCGGTTCCAGTAGCAGGAACTGGAACCCCCTGCAGCAGGAATGCTGCAATAAAGTCTTGTGCTTGAAATCTCCAGAAAAAAAGAGAAACACAGGAGGAGCAAACAGAATACAGCACTGGGTAACTGACAGGCAGCAGCTCTCCAGCATTATGGCTGCATCTTAATGCTGATGTCACGTTCCTGAGGGGGGGGGGGGGGGGTGGGGGTGGGAATACAAAGTCCCATGGAAGCTCAGACAGACTGTCCAAAATGCAGTGCTTACTGAAAACCAGGGACAGTAGTGAAGGGAAAATCCCTACGCCAGAAGCCATAATCTTTGTACGTAACTATTGATCCAGTCAACAGCTTTGTTCTGCCCTTCAAGGGGGAACTGGAGAGCCGGTGTGCAGCCCAACAGCCCCCTGGTACAGGGCACAGCGGGGCTTGGGCTGTGCCTTCTTGGGACAAAAGGTCAAAGCATTCATTCCCTGTCCCCTCTGACAGTGCCCTACAGTGTGGTTACCATTTGCTTAAACATTCTAACTTGTCATGGCTGCAGGGGACTTTGACAAGTACCAGCGAGAATTCCAAGAGCAGAAGATCGCTGTGGAACGGAGCTGGACACACCCCCATTACGACCCCAACGACTACAACAGCGACATCGCCTTGCTGTACCTGAGCAGGGACGTGGTTTTTAACGAGTACGCCGTGCCCATCTGCCTGCCCAGCCCTGCCCTGGGCACCCTGCTCTCCGCAGAGGGGACAGTGGGGACGGTGAGCGGGTGGGGGGCCACTCACGACACGGGTTCCACTCTGCGCTTCCTCATGAAGGTCCGGCTGCCCATTGTCAGCATGGAGAGCTGCCAGCAGGCCACGGCCAGGCTGGTCACCGACAACATGTTCTGCGCGGGGCATGCCACCGAGGCGGCAGACGCCTGCAAAGGGGACAGCGGTGGCCCTTTCACCGTGTCTTACCACAACACGTGGTTCCTCCTGGGGGTTGTGAGCTGGGGCGAGGGCTGTGCTGAGAGAGGGAAATACGGTGTATATACCAGAGTAGCCAACTACATCCCCTGGATTAAAGAGACTGTTGAAAGCGTGGCAGAGTCACAAAACTTCTCCATTACCTTCTCTTAATTCCAGCTTTAAAAAGGGAGAACTCTGTGATGAGAGCGTGCCAGGGTCACACAGTGCAGTGTCCTTAGTGCTGTAAAAATCAAGATTATCATCAAAGAAATTTTGAGTCTGTGCACCATAACTGGTTAAATTGTGCATTCACGTATTACTGAGTATAATAAATACTTGTGTATAATAAAGCACTGTTCTGCAAGTAACAAAGGAGCCAACCACAACTTTTTTTTTTTTTTTTTTTCATGTAAATTCCTATCAGTAGAGTGTGCACATGTGTATGTAAGAGAAGTGCTTGATGCCAAAACTGTGGGACAGAGTAATATTCCCCAGCTAATTATCCCCTTTGAGTACCTGCACTGCTGTCACTGTAGCAGCACCTTTTTCAGCTGCTTTTTTCTGCTCCAGTTAACAGGTGGTCACTGGGACACATCAAAATAAATTTTGATTTTGTGGCCTTTCTTTCAATTAAGTTTCAATTAAAAAAAAAAAACCAAACAAACAAAAAAAAAACAAAAAACACCAAAACCAAAACGAAACCGTACTCACACTGATGAGTGGCTCTCTTCCTCAGCTTTGTTCAAAGTCCATTATTATACCTCCACAAGAAACAGACCCTTTCTGTTTGCCTCAGAAAACTGATGCTGAGGTCTTATGATTAATTTTGATGGCAAGAAATTGTGTTGGGGCTGCACAAGACCACCAGGGTCACTACTTTAATGCAATATCTGTTAAAAAAAAAAAAAAAAAAAAAAAAAAGAAAGAAAAAGAAAAAGCCCAGTACCCCCATGGCTGAAGTCAGAGCTAGAAAAAAAAACATTAAAGTTATAGGGGAAAAAAAAAAACAAACAAAACCAAACCAACAAAACCAAACCAACCATCCTAACCCCTAGACCTTCAGGGCCAACCAACCTGGGTGGGAATAGCTCTACACTATTCACTTGTCACAGCTGCACCTCCCCATATGGCAGTAAGGAATTCCCTGTCTTTCAATAAATTAAAAAGAGGGAAAAAAAAAAACACACCACCACACCAAAGCAAACCCTTGAACTGCTCAGCATGCTGAAACACCCCCCCCTGAGGTCAGTTACTGTGCTGTCAGTGTACCTGGCAGGAGCAGGTGAAGCAGTCTGACAAGCAGCACTCCTTTAGCAGGCTCCATCCAGCACAGGCGGCCTCCTCCAGTTCCTGCTTCCAGTCTGTGTCCCACCTGCAGCTGCAGGTCCTGGTCAGTCCCCTTCAGGCTCACAGGAGGGTGTGAAATGTGACCATCCACGTACTTACTTACATTTGCCCCATGGTCAGTGCTGGCAGCTGTCAGAGGCACTAAGCACCAAGAGACACACCACCTCCCAGAACACACGTTACAGCAAACAGACTCTGCTCCTCGGGAGTGACGGTGGCTTTCAACCCCAACTGCCAGGGATCTGTGCAAGAGTCATCCTCTTCTTGTAGGCAAGCTCAGCAGACCAAAAAATTTCAGAGGCAGAGGTAAAGAAGGCTTTGCCTTTCGCAGGGAGGATCAATACCAGTGAAATATAATACTACTGCTGGCTGTCAGCAATTTAACTGGAAGCTGCTGGAAATTTTAGTGGTTGATCCGCTGGGTCTCGACCTTTACATCATCCTTGGGGTGGAAGGTGGTCAATAGTTCTAATCAAAACCAATACACTTAGGTCTCAAAGACAGAACAACTGATTAACAAAGCACTGAATAAAGAGGGGATGGACAACGGTAAACAGCAAATCAACAACTGGCACCTTTTCCACACAGCAGGTGGCCCACACCTCAGCAATCAACAGACAGCCCCCCGAAAAAAACAGATGTTTTATTGTCTGAAGTGTTGCAATACAACAAATACGTGATCTGTACAAAGGACACAAGAGAGCAAGTTTAAATACAATCGGGAGAGAGAGGTGCCCGTATTCACAGTCCTGGGACAACAGCTCATACCAGAACCTGAACCAACAATTTTAAGATCCACTAAAAAACAAAACAAAACAAACCCAACCAAGTTGTTAAAAAAAAATGAAAGGTCTCCAAAGAGTCTGTGGGTGTATTGTCCTACAGCAGAGCTCATGGGGCATTCTGTGAAGGGTCACAATGGCATCTTATTGCCCTCAATGCTGATTTTCACTGCATGGGCCGATCTGCTTTTTTTCCTGATATCTGTGAATTTCCGCATCTGTTTGTCCAGTCGACTCACCCCTTTCTTAGAGGTCCCCTGGAACTTAAAAAATAAAACTAACAATTACCACTGAAAAAAAGCAGACGTCCCAGAGGTTTGAGAGAAGCCATGCATGCAAGGATAAACCTGCAGGAGGGAGCTGATGGAGCCACTGGTTCCAGCTGGGTGGAGGGGGGGGAGGTGTGTGGGGGTGCACACACTGTCTCCCCACAAAGTGGATAAAATGGTCCCCCCCCCCCAGTGTATCCATCACACACGTGGGGGCAGTCACACTCACAAACATCACACAGTAAAGCCTGCAGGGATTAATAACCCTGTCAGTTGTTCACCTGGCAGCTGAACACAGCGTTTGGAATAGTTCTGTGTCTGCACTGCTGGAGTCCAGTGTCCAAAACACTGCACCCCAGTGCCAGGCCCACGGGCGTCCTGGGGGGGGGAAGGTTTTTACCACAGCAACTGAGGGGGATGGAGCTGATGCATCAATTCCAAACCACAACTTATCTTAAAAGGTCACTGATTAGTACTTATAAAGCAAGAGGTTAGTGGGAAACAGGGGGTGGAGGGGGAAGCAAAAGAAATGCCTAAGCTGACCACAGAAGTGATTAGAAGAGTTAGTGCATTTCCTCTCTGGCTTTTAACTGCAAATGGAAAACTGAGATGACGCAGCAGTTATTTTGCACGGATTCAATACAGTGATTCTGTAAAGAAACACCACTGAAGACAAACAGCAAGGACCTTCCAATCCACAGCCACTGCTTCCCAGAAAGCAATTTCCCCTGACTGGACACTTCACCCCTTTAAAGTCTGGGAGAAACAGAGATATCCACAACATGCTGTTTAATATCTGACAAAAAACCTCTATTAGAAACTGAACCTCTTGTTCCCATCACTGAGGAAGGCGCTCCTGGCACACTGATTTTAAATAAACTTTATTCATGTAACTATTGACTAGTCATTGAAATTACAGCTGGAATTTCACAGTCAGTTTTAAAAAAATATTTTATTTTTAAACAAATAAATACGAAACTTAAACTCAACAGTTATCTACCACGTGTGCTAACCTCTTCCTCTCGCTGTTAGTTGGTGGCAGCTCTGCTCACAGAACTGAAGAGCAGACAGAAATTGTCAGAACACTTCCCACTGAGTGATGCCCCTCCACCCTGTGCTCGCAGCAGGGGATTCTTCCCACAGTCTGCAGAGGTCTCTCGTTCTCTGCCTCCTGTCAACCCCCCCTACAGTCTCACAGCACTCACCTTCTTGAAAAAGCAGGTGTGGAAAATACCTTACTTGCACCAGTAAAACATCACCCACGGATGTCAGCACAGAGTGACATGAGGTCCTGTGTGAAGGGCCAAGAACTCCCGTGTGTCAGTTCAGGTAAACCCACCCATGTCAGAACAGCCTTCAAAATACACAGGTGGTGCCAAGCTATTGTTTTGAGTCCAGGTATTTTCCTTTACCACCTGTCAGCTGCTCAGGCAGGTGTTCTGTGCTACAGCCCCTTTTATCCTGTACAAGTTCCCTTTTAGGTCACAGTACAGACATGAGAAAAAGACGAGGAGAGTTTTCCAAGTTTTAGTTAAGGTGTACACACTCCTTTGTGTATGTGCAAACTGCCACCAGCTGAAGCACATGCACTATTCACACCTCCCTTGAGGGATACCTCTCAAACTTGGGGAAGGCAGTGTCATGGCTACAGGGGCATCCTGTTGCCTTCAATGCTGAACTTGATGGCCCGATGCACTTTGCTGAGTCGTTTCTGTTCAGCAAACCGTCTCTTGTGCTTTTCCAAGCGACTAATACCTCTCTTAATAGTCCCGGGCTAGAAACGATATCTCAATTAATGCACAGAAGGAGAGATAACAGCAGAAAGCACAGTAATTATTACTTCTTCCATTTACATGTGTTCTACCATGTACTCTGCTTTTAAATTAAACTGTACAAGGCAGATGGATGAACCAAATCAAGCAAGGCAAAGACCTCTCCTGAAGCTGTTAACGTTTACCAAAGCCTCGAAGTTTTCCCAAACTGGAATATTATCATAAGAACACGATACAAAAATTGGGAGAGGTATAAAAATATCAGTTGAATTGCAGCTTTAGTTCAAAATGCTCTAAAATAAGAGGCCTGTAATCAGATTCTCACCCTAGGGAGAAACTCTAGAACAGTTAACAGGAAAATCTCTTTTTGGTTAGAGAAGCAACAGTACCCGAGTGAAAGTATTTGGTGAGCTTAGAACAGCCCCCGGGATAGCAGAACTTGCTGTCTAGCCAAATTAGAAGAAGCACTTAAAAGAGCTACTGCATTGTACAGTAACTATGGCAGTAAGGTGACAGATTCCCAGGTTAAATCAGGGACAGCTTGGGTACAGAGTCACTAAGCCATCCCCACATCGCAGTGCTTACCCTGGAGGACTCCATCTCCACATTCCACTTCGGCCTGACCACATAGTCCTTGTTGGAGGGCATTGGCACCCTCGCGCGGGCACAGAACCCGGGGTCTCCAGGTCTAAGAGCCCTGCAGATGAAGAGATGTGACAGTTAGAGAAGTACAAGCAACGCAGCATGCTCTACCTCTGAAACACACTGCAGCACTGTTGCCTCTCAAAACAAATTGTGTATTGTTAGTACCACTGAAATACTTTTATTCTAATCAGATTTTTAAAAAAAAAATTAAAATATCCAACCTACTTTTCCTCTCCAGTTAACACTTTCTCCAGGTCCCTGCGGGGAGTCTGACCACCGGAGCTGCAAGAAAAATAAAATTTTATAGGCATCTATACATAAGGATAGTAATTTTAACAGTCAGTCAAGTGTGGTAGAAGAAAAGAGAGAGGTCATTACTCATTATCCTTTTATTTCCCTTAATATTAACACACCACTTTGTTATTCTTGATGGAGTCTTAGAAAGAAAGCAGGATTTCATGTTTCTGCCTACTACTGCTACCTGCTCAATCTCCTGCGCTGAGGCATCTGCTCCAAATCTCTCTGTTCCCGCTCTTCTCTTGTCATGCCTTTGTAGTTTGAGGTAAGGCCAAAGATGGGTCGAGACCATTCATCTGTTTAAAAAAATAAATAAAATTGCTTAACGAACACTAGGCCTCTGAAGTTTATGTCCAAACCTCTCTGGTGATCAAATACAGCTTTCAAAGTTTATGGCAAGTATTTACCCTTCCTTTCAACAGAAGAAGCTATTTTTGAGCTCTTCATATTTCAGGGAAATCCAGCCTTGTGGATACTAAGAAAGAGCTTTCATCCATAAACTCTGTGGCTGTTGCCTGCTCTTTAGAATCTCTCTCAGCTCTTAGAATACTTGGTGTCAGGAACTCTTGCATGCCACAGTGAATGCTATTTTAGAAATATGCAACATAGTTCCTAAAGAACATAAGTTTATAATCAGTTTGCACTCAGAATGGAATGCACTACACATGGACTACAGCTGTTTAAGTAGTAAACTTTCAGTCATCCAAGATCTCTCTGAAGTCCATGGAATAAAGTCTTTTGGCAGCACTTTTCTGCCTTTGTAGCATACACATGAGGTCTGGACAGCCAGCCAAGAGAGCCTCTGGGCAAAATAAATGCCATCCTCTGGTTTAGAACAAGAATGAAAGAAACAGGAAAAGGTGCATGCAGAAGTTAGTGTAACAGCATCTGTTAAGAGCTCTAAAAACAAAGTGATGAAACAGATCAGTGAGATTCCTACATTGCAGAATTAATTCAACTACAGACGACAGAAAAAACATGCAACAGAAAGGGCACCAGTGAAATCTCACTGCGGCAAGGAAAGGGGAGGGTTACATACTGATTAGCTTCCCTGCCATGTCCTTGTTAGGCCTCGACTCTTTGGGGTGTTTGTAGAGGTACATCACAGCTCGGCCAATGCCACTGTGCTTCAGGGTCTCCTGGCTCACACTGGGCAGCTGCAGGGTGAAGGAAAAGTCAGAAAATAGCAAGAAATGGTGTTTGAACATTAACGGTGTCACTGAACTTGGCAAAAAACCCAAAACCCCCCTTTCACCTGGAAAAAAACAGCACTTTTCATTGTCCCAGTAGGAATTGGTTAAAGTATCAAACACCAAAACCTAAAAATTCGCCTTAACATTCTTGGGCTTTATACCCAAAATTAAGTAAATTTCCAGAACTATTTACTCCAAATGCTCTTTTGCTTCTATTACCAAAGAACTGAGTTACTGCCTTCAAAGCATTCATTTTATAAAGGTAAAAAATTAGGTGGCAAAAGTACTCAAATAATCAGCTCAGCTACACAGGCTAGAAGTCCACACTGAGTACAGTGGGCTCTCTAGTGCACTGCACACTTTAATAGGCTGGAAAAGAGAAGGGACAAGAGTGTCACACTCTGGGACGCAGAGCAAACGAGTCTTCACTTAACCCTGCACATAAACCTGAAACACACAGGGCCAAATAACCTAAATTCAGCAGTGAGAAGCACTTCTAGAGCTTCAGTCAAATAAAGCCAGCTAGTGGCCCTGCAAAAAAAATTCACTTCTCCTTTACTATCAAGACTACGCCACGCTTATTTTATGAACGCAGCAAAGACAAATGAAAGTGACCAATCACAGTGTGTGAGCCACTGGGAACTTTTAACCAAACACATCTGTTTTGCAGTTTGCTTCTTTGTGTATTTCACTGCGCAGTCCACTGATAGCAGCTGCAGTACATTTATCACCAAACATCTCCCTAGAGCAAATGATTGCAAAACTGTGGAGGAGCCATAAATCAAATATGGTTAAAAGTCAGTTTCAAACCTCCTGCAGGATCTTCAGAAGCTCCTCTCGTATCTTTAGTGCCGGCAGACTTCGGTCTGGAAGAGGAGAAAGCCACTCTTTGATGGCAGACATAACCCCACTGTCGATGAACGTTTCTTTGAGGTCCTGCCTAGGAAGTTGAAAGTAAAGAGAAGCCACAAAGTCAGATAATACATTGAAATCTTAAGATGTCACGTTCCTTCAGCACAATAGTGCATTTGAGTTTGTTCCATGTTAAATTAATGGGTAAAATGTTAGTTCTTTGAGGCCACCTAGCTCCAGCATTTACCTGGAAGAAAAAACTTCACTACATACTCAGTACAACTGTAATGTCACTCCATGAAATCCACCAAATCCCCAACATTCTGCAAGATGATAATGAACTGGAGAATGACAACTCACTTTTTAAGATGCATAACTACAGTTGGTAGCAAAGTTAATTTCTTCAGTGCTGGTTTCTTTTGTGTATTCAGCTGTCGATCCTCCTGTAGGGAGTTGAAGAATCAGCACAAGTTAATCAAAAGAAGAAATCACCAACTCTTGTCCTTTAGAATATTTACAGGAGAAAGATTAGTCTATGAAACGAGAAGTGCAACTTTGGCAGGATTACACTAACTTTGTACCCTGCTCCATTTTCCTACAGCCCCAAAACACATTACATGATGACTTCTCTACCTTACTCACCATTTTCCTTAAAAGCTTCACATTAGGAGATTCCTCCTAAAATGAAGGGGGTTTTTTTCTACTTTATGATTTAGGTTGATTGCAATAAACTGGAGGTCTGCAGAGTCCTCCATGATCACTGTGCAGAGATAACCTAGAAACTTTGTTAGTAAAATCTCACCTGACCAACAGAAAAATAGCTAACCAGAAAACGAGAAGTGAGAGAACGTACACTGACTTCAGCTAAGAATGTAAGTGGATAACCCAGAGGTTTAGCATGAAGCATTGTGCAAGTAACCTACGAGCACACAAATGTACATCATGTGCTAAAACAGTCTGGGTTTCAAAGTGACTGCCACCCAAGGCCATAATGTCACTCTGCTCATTACTTGGGCTCCCGTACCAAAAAGACCAATTACAATCAACAGATTTACATCCTGCTGTGGCAATTCCTTTCCACTCATCTTAATCCACTGAAGGCTCTTCCTGCACTATTTTTTTTTATTGTGAGGGAGGACATTTTTCTAACGCCCTTTTCCCCTCTTCATGCCCCAGAACAGTTTGACAGGCACAGGCTAGAGAACTACAGACACCACAATACTTTGTGGCTTCATTTGAAATATCTGGCTATCATCTTATCCAAGGAAGACTTCCTTGTCAAGACCAGGAAAGTCTCAGTTGTCTTCCAGATCACTATCTCACTCTGCCCTTCCTCCCCAAACTCATCATCCTTCTTATCTTGCTCTCAGGAAAATTCTTTTGTTGTTGTTGTTATTTGTATTCCTCTTTCTAAAGTTCTGTCCATTCCCCTCAACTGGTTTTAATGCGTTCTGCAGTGCTGTTCGTTAAATGATTGCTACTCAGCAAAGCTACAACCACAACAGAAGATACCTGACAAAAGGCAAGACCCCAGTAAACCTTGCACAGTAACATACTACGCGTGACTCCTTGAAAAGGGCAAAACTTCCCATAACTCTGTTGCTCTACTGTCATTTACCACAGTGCTGTCATTCAAACAGCTGAGAAAAGGGTTCTTCTCGGGAACAAACACCAAAGTACTACATGTGCTAGTAACTGCATAATGACATTAAAACATAGTCCCTTTCTCAGTGTTCAATATGCTTATTCATGGAGTTTACAGAATACGTGTATATCCCTTTTTATAGGACAGTTGAACTCAGCTGATCAAAGTTTAGCAAGGTCACTAATTTTAACCTTTAAAATTAATAGGCACGTTCTCCAAATTTCAATGGAAGAAATGTTTTAACTCAGAATGGCAAAATAACATGAGAACAGTTAGATACCGGAAGCTTTCTGTAGCATACAAATTACTCCTCCTGAGTACCAGCTAGATTTCTGTATTTTACTGACCACGAGATTTTCCCATAGAATGGGACTGGATTTTAAGGTGTCTTAGGAGCCTAGGAAACTCACCTCAGCAGCTTCGTTCATCTTCACAATCATAGCACTGACCACATCATCTGCATCACTAATAAAAGTTCCACCATCACGGTTTCGTCTACGCTTGCCACTCATACTCTTCTTTCGTTGCAGCATCATGTCAAAATCTGACATGAAGTCCATACTGAAATGCAAGAAGAGAGTTTGCTGATGATCACAAGCGGGCTGACCTTAATGTCTTTTGTATTTCTGTAGTGTAACCTTTCAAAAATTCTCCAATAAATCTACAAGCATTATGTTTCAGTGGCCCTGCAAGATAATTAGTTACCCTCAGTATATAAACTGGGAAACTAGCACAGGGCTTCAAATGGCTGAGATGCCCTCAGAAGTCTGCAAGAGCTTGCTGAAATAGCTAACGACATGCACACATGTAACACCCAGGCTTCAAAGTGTGCTAAAGCTGTCATGGAAGCTGACAAAAGATTTAGCTTTCCTGCACGGGCAATACACTGCTCTCCTGCTACTGAACAGATGGATATAAAGGAAACAGGAGACATGCTGATGGCAAGTCTTGCCATTCCTTATCCGCTACACCAGCAGCCTCTTGTTTGATTAGATACTGATTTCACTCAGGTTTTGACGCAAACCATGAAGCACTGTTCTCTGAAGCAACAGGACAGGTAATCTGCTATGGACTGCCAGGTGATTACACTGTACAAGCTGAGAGGGGACCTTCTGGTGTAGCTTATGAGAACACACCTTCTATAAAAACAGTCCCATGCCTTTCTAAACTAGAAGTCCAGCCAGTCTTTGGAGGAGCCCTTTCAACAAAATCTTACATTTGCTATTAATGAAGGAGTACATAACACATGGACTTACTGCTTCCCTCTTTTGATGTTATCATCAGAGTCCGATTCATCTGCTGTCTCCTTCATGTCTGCATCACCTTTCTCTTCCTCTAAATCTTCCTGGTTAAAACCCTAATGGGTAAAGACAGTGCAAATCAGTGTATGGATTAAGACTGAGCATCTACACAGGCACCTGACACTGATACTCAAAAAGCTTCAGATAAATCTGCAGAGGATCTCGAAGGAGGAACAAAGGCTTGGTAGGATTCCTAATTCCACCTGTGATTTTTACACCAATAATGCTCCTCACAGAAGAGCTATAAATGTTATTTAACCCAAAGACTACCTCAGTGAGTCCATCCAATATAAAGCTTCTCTCCTGATACAGCATATCCTTGAACATGAGTTCAAACCCAGTCAGTCATTCTGGAGTACCTTCCCATGAAGGTTAGATCTAGCAAGTGAACAAGAGACAGCCACAATAACACTTACTGTAAATTCCTCTTCTTCCTCATCACCAGACTCTCCAAATATATCTGCAATCAGGTTCCTGTGAGGGTAACAGTAACAGTTATCTATTTAAACTGCAACAGTGAGAAGTGCATTTTCTGCAAATTTTCTGATGACTGTGTGGAGAGCCACCTTTCATTCTGCCACCCACAACTGACCTTCCTCTTCACACCACCAGCGAAGGTGGACAATCACTCTCTGGCTGGGATTCATCCATTCTCCATTCACAATCAGTCTCACTATCTGCAACCCTGAAGGAATCTACACTCCCAGAAGCACTTACTCTTGTTCATTTCCAGATTCACTGTCACTGCCAAAAAGATCTTTCTCTTCTTTTTTCTTCCCAGCATTCTCTTTTCTTTCTTCTTCTTCTTCCTCACTATCTGATACAATATTTTTCTTCCTTTTGTCAGATTTCTCTGAAG
The DNA here is from genome assembly GCA_028020825.1 of Podargus strigoides. NCBI lineage: Eukaryota > Metazoa > Chordata > Aves > Caprimulgiformes > Podargidae > Podargus > Podargus strigoides. The sequence goes on along the minus strand of CM051628.1, from coordinate 24,120,187 downwards.
CAGCATCACTATCTGATTCTTCGACATCAGAAAGGATTCGCACTTTTTTTGTGGCTGCCAACAGAAAGGAGCATTACTACATGTCCTAGTAACAGAGGTGACAACTGGTACTCTGAAAAAATTATTCTCTCAAATTCAATTTGGATAAGAGGGAAGCTGACTAGCCTTCCTACACAAAAACACTGCCATTTCTTAAAAAAACATATCCATTCTAAAGTCAGCTTTATTCAATCAGTAAGAGAAGTTTCCATGCACATCTATCCATCAAAACTTGTCATTTCAAAACTGACTCATCCCCAGTATATGAAAAAAAACAGAGGATCAAATTAATAGAGAAATAACAACAAAGTAGAGAAATGACTAACAAGAATAATCAACACAACAGATGCCAGGATAAAGCAACATCACTGCAGTCTTCTCTTTTACTTCTATTAGACAAAGTTATTACTCAAAAGTATCAGATCTACATTCACACAGAAGGGCAGTTAGAACAACATCCTCCACAAATGCAGCTGTGCTCTAAAAGCAGATCTGCTTTATGGTTTCATATTTATCTTAAATGCTTTCTTTATATAAAAACAATGATTTAACTCCAACACTACTGCTTGTCACACCACATTTTTATTCTCATGCTATAGTTCCTTACGTGTTTTCTCACTGTCATCCTCACTGTCAGAAAGGATTGCTGTTTTCCTCTTCACTGTCTTCTCTTCCTCCTTCTCTTCGTCATCACTGTCCGATATTTTTCTCCTCTTGGGAGCTTCCTCTTCACTGTCAGAGCCCTGAAATCCTTCCCTTACAGGTTCATTATCTGAATGATGAGAATCATTCTGCACCTCCTCCTTCCTGTCCTCCCCATCACTGTCCTCAGACTCTATTTCTCGTTTGTGCCTGGAAACATCCTCGCCCTCCGAGTCACTGCCTGGCTGTTTGCGGAGCTCCTCGCCCTCCGAGTCACTGCCCGGCTGTTTGTGCAGCTCCTCACTCTCCGAGTCACTGCCCGGCTGCTTGTGTGATTCCTCATTTTCAAAATCACTACTGTGATCCCTCTGAGGTTCTCCATTTTCAGAGTCACTCGCTCGATGATTTAAGGCATCTTCATTTTCAGAGTCACTTAAATGCCGATTTGGACGGTCCTCAGTATCAGAATCACTGTCTTTCCCTCCATGAGCTGCTTCATTGTCTGAATCACTTACATTGTGATTTGGAGGCTCCTCATTATCTGAGTCACTGTCTTTTTGCCTTGCGATATCTTCATTTTCAGAGTCTGTCATATGAGGCTCTCCCATTTGCCCATCATCTTCCCCATCACTGTGTTCATTCTGAAAGAGAAAAATAATCTCAGCCAACTAAGAAAAAAAAAACCAACCCAACCTAAAAAGGAAACAAAAAATATGTTCTAAACTTTTGCTTGTCCTTCCTCCAATTTGAGTATCCAAGGTAATGCAAACCAAAATACTTCCTATACAGAAATAACTACTAGACAATTTGCATCAAAGGACTATCGAATACTTCAGATCAAGAAAAATATGACGAGATCGATGGAAGTGTGTCCCTCCTGCAGCTCAATCATGTTTTGGAAATGGTAAGAGAATTTCAAGAACACTCAAATAAACATGTCTAAGAAGGGTCCAGTTCCTCAAGGGTAAACACTTAGTGCTTTTACTTTAAAAAGTCAGGTCTTCAAAGTGGTTTGGTCCAAATCCCCAGTAATAAAGGCAAGAAACAGTATCTCTCACTTGTCATTTTCTTAACATCTCAAGCAGATGGTTTTTGTATGAAATACGTTTTACTGGAACCACACACGCATTACTTTCCAAGTGAAGCTCAAAAGAGCTTGTGCCCTTTCCTTCTCTGCAAAGGAAACTTCTCTAAGAACAAGTCAAAACCAAAAGGAATAAAGTTTCAGTCAGACCTTTCAGAGTATTATTGTTAACACATTTTGTGCTCCAGTGTGTGGATTCAACGCTTCTCTCCCTTAAGCTGAGAGCTCCCATGCCTATCCATGCACCTGAGATAATCCATGCACAAACACACTGATCTTCTTAAAACTTCAGAATGGAAACACAATCCTTTATGTCTTTTTCTCCATGGTAAAAAATACTGAGCCACACACTCCACTTTTTGAAAAACCTTGTGCAAGCCACCTGTCAATATCATTACTGACAACATCCTGGTTTATCTTTCCTACAATATCTAATTTCTTCTTGAAAAAATAAATCTCAATCACATTTGCCTGAGAAAACAAAATGAGACTCCTGAACACTCATTTCATTAACTCAGTACACCTCTCACAGACACTGTCACAATAATCTCATTTTCAACTGAACAATACTGTAAAAGGAACTTCTTTTTGACATAATCAACTCGCTCTTCCAGCCAGGCTTTCCTCTTTCTCAGCTATAGACTCCCTCCACTCTGCAAACTGAGTATGTGTTGTCCTAGGAGATACTTTAGGACCTGCATATCCCATTTTTTTTTTTCTCAGCAATTCAGTTTCCTTGGAAAGACAGACCTTCTACCTATTTTTATTTTCTGGAGTCATTCTACTCCTGTACTCAGAGCCACACATGAGAATGCATGTGTATCTATCCTATCCTACAATAAACAACACTATTAATCTTTAAAATGTATGATAAAGAAGGAATTTTAAATAAAAATAAACTTTTAATTGCTTCTAGCCACAACTCCCTCCAGAATTATACTAAGTGGTAAACAACACTGCTTTTTAAGATTTTGGACCTTATTTATTCCCTTGGCAAGCACTCAATAAAATAATTCTAAATTACTGCAGAATCACTAACAGAAAGTTACTGCACAATGGAAAGAAAGCAGGACTACATAATTTTAAAACATGCATTCCAAATACAACTTCAGTATTTCCATGTTACTCAAGACAGCTGCTGTGACAATCTGAGTAACTGGTTTTCTCTCCACTGCTTGTCCCTGTCTCTACAGTGATGTTAGTATTTTGAATCATGCAAGTGGTATTATTCAGTATTTCTCATTTCTGTTAAAACCTGAATTTGGAATTTTAAAGAATTAAATATGAAGAAGTTACAGAATTGAGGATGCACAGCTGAGAAAGACCATACACAGACTCAACTGTTCTCAGCCTGTTATGGGATTTTATTTACTACTTCTTTTTCTTACCCAAAAATCAATTTGATTGCCCTTGCCTGCCCAGTATCTCCCACATAAACTAAAGTATGTGTATGTGATGTATTTTCCCTGACTGTATTATTTAAGATTAAAGAAAACTGCAGCTGAAGAGAGAACAGGAAACAGATTTTACAGCAGTGTTAGAGGTAAGGTCACTGAGAAATACTGAAATGCAGAGGTCTATGCTGTTTATAACAATAGAAATTCTTTAATCATTATTTTCCTACCATTTAATTTTTAATAGGACTGTCTGTCTTGATTTCAGCTGGCTAATGCTGTACTAATAATTCTGTCAGCAGTAACAAAGGATTTTGCTAAACGAAACCAAGGAAAACAATACAAATACTCCAGTTAAACTATTAGGCTCATCACCTTCCAGACTGCTAGTCTAGAAAGTCTTTGGTGAACAAGTAAACAAGATTAAAGAGCAACTGGAATCCATAATGATTCTTAAATGTTTCTAAGGTTGGAAGTGTGGCTGCAGGTTAAATATCCACCTATTCACTGAATTACAAGGACCTTCCTATGCAAAATACTTGGTAAGAAGCCATTACAATTACACAGCATTATTATTACTGAAGCACTTTACAATATATTGAATCTCTAATCTGTTACTGCAAACTGACAATCACACTTGGGAACGAAGATGTTTGGGGAGGGGGAGCAGATGCATCCTAATTAGCTCACACTGTGATTATACAGCACTCAGAATCCCAGTGGTTACAGCAGCTGAACTCTGCTGTGATATAATGACCTACAAAAGAACCACTTAGATAATGTAGGTGCCCCTACACAGACTGGGCTGACAGGCACCATCCACGCTAGTCCTGAGTCTGGAAAGGTGAACCAGAGCTAACCCAAAGCACACAGTTCTATCAGTCAAGTCAGTAAGCCCAGCTGAGAGTTGACACACACTACCTCAGACTCAGCACATCAACAAAACTGCACGTCTTCTTACACAGAGCTGAGAGCACCAGCTCTCAGAGCCTACACAGGACAGGCCCCATCCACAGCCATCAGTGCAAAGGTCTTCTGAACACAATTAACAAATCTGTGATTGTTTTGGAATATACTTGATAAGACGTGTGTGCAACTTTACAGTAAGATGACTAAACTGCAGGATAGTTTCCTCTTCACCCTTGCCTTGCCCCCCTTTTTTTTTACTAGTTCGTCTCTAAAAAGATGTTTTCCAAGAGATCAAGTATGCAATTTTGCGGTTTTCTATTTTTCCTTTTCCAAATACTTAATTAAAAGATCAGATATCCTCAAATACAAGTAGGTCTCAGGTAATTGCTACTGCATTTTTCTCTAATTCCTTTGCTTTCTTTTCTTCCTCCTCTTTATCTATAAACATTTTAATTGAGATGTCCTTAATTTTTTTAACTGAAAGAATTCTATAACATGAGGCTTTAGTACAGTACAAAATAAAGAATACATCAAAATCAAATTTACAGTGTTATCCTTCTACATAAAAATTTCAGTTACCAAGTAGTTTATTGGATCAACATGCAGCCACTTTTAAGAGGTACTACTTTGATAATTTAGTAAGTTCAACAAAATTGACCCATCCACTACAATCTCATGAATGACAATTGTTAAACTAAGGCATACATAACATAGGCAGATCAGCAAGTTTCTCTTTTTTCAGAAATGTAAGATATTTATGTATGTTTGTTAACAGTCAGAGTCAAATCATAACTTAATTCATGAAGACAGCAGCGACTTGGTGAAAGTGTAAGAACCTAAGTCATTAAAGATTTCCATATGAGCCTGACTTGTACAAACACTGTAAACATGATTTCATATTCATTACTGTACTAAAACTATGTGTTATTTAATTCTATTTGTCTAAAACAGAATTGGTAAGGACATCAAGGAGAACATTTATAGATAAAGTGGGACTGGGGGAAGGAAAGCCAGAAAAGAATTGTGGAAAAGAAAAACCCACATACCTGAGACCTACATAAGAAATTCCTCAGGATTCCCCTTTTCTTTAAAGTTAAGAACCTGAAAAAAAAGTTTGAAAGTTTAAAACTTCAGTTCTTTATATCCGAATTCTAATTTAGAGACGAAATAGTAATAAATAGAGTTAACTGATTAGGCTGTCTCAAAGGTTTTATTACCTTTGAGTGTCATTCCTCCCACATATTCCTAAAGATGAAGGAAATAAGAGGGTAAGAGAATATTTAAGGTAAATAATGTGATAAAGCTACTCCTTTCAGAGACAGCTGCTCCACAGTATTGCATTTTGAGTTGTATTTTGAATTTAATGTAGGGAAAACTAAGAACAGAAGACTTCATAACAAAACAGAATTCTCAACTGTTTGTAATTTGAACCGAATCAAATAAAGCACTAAGGCTCGATGGTTCACATTTACTATTGGACAAAAAGGTGGTTTAGGTTTTGTTTGTTTGTTGGTTTGGGTTTTTTAATGGACTTTCTGAAGTGTTTTATGTACAGAGGAATATTCAACAGCCATCACAGAACAAAGCCCTTAAATAATGCAGGCACATGCAGAGGATCAGTTAACAATGATAACAGGCCCTAGCACTTTCTGGTTATTGAAATCTGAAAAAAGACGTGCTGAAGATGTAAATAATAGTCAACTACCTGTTCTTTAGGTCAGATTTCCAACTGCTTTGCCATAGTAAGTAAAATTAAAATCCCACAGGAGTACAGAAGAGTAAGAAAAGACAGTTTTCATACACAGCAGAAAAAGCTTAATATTACTGCACCAGCAACATGACTTTCTCATCACCACTTTTTGTCATTAAGACAGAAGTAATAAATCCCTCTGAAAGACAGTTATGTCTCCCATGCTGATAAATGTGTTTTCTCCCTCACCAAAATCCTGATTGTCACAATAAGAGATGCTGCCTTGCACCAAATCAGTTTCTTCCATTGTAAATATCAACACCTTAAAAAAAATAAATTCCAAATCTGGTTTACACTCGAATTCAAATACATGGGAAGAACTTTCACCTTCTGAGGGAAGCATGAATTCAATAAAGCGGTGGAGGAAAAAAAAAAGCATTGCAAGTTATACCACAGCAGAGTTGAGCCTTTTGACACATCAGCCTGCTACAGCGTTCAGGCATTTTAAGCAATTTTTAAACTGTATAACCACTGACCCCAGAATCAATCCTGATCTTTACATAAAATGCAACAAAATATGCAGAACAGAACGAAATGGCTTTGATGACAGTTTTTATGAGTATCAAAAAATTCTCAATAACATAACGTACCTGGCAGAAGACATGAGTTCGCAGACCAAAATTACTCCTTCCTAGTATAATCTCATGTAATTTCAAGTAACAAAAAATTCCTCAAGATTAACTCCAAAACTGTCCTAGCAATTCAAAGGGAACCTTCCCTTTTATCAGAATCTTCTTTCAAGCAAAGCAGTCAATCCACAAGTGACATGACTCTCCCCGAAATACAACCTTGGATCAAAGCATTACCACCCTCTTCTTGAACCAAGAACCTCTTCAGAGAAAGAAGATCCCATATAGAAACCTTAACCTGCTCCTTTGTGAATGACAAGGGAAAATACATAGCACAAAATAGAGCAGGAATACCTAGATCAGGTCACACAGGACCAGGTGGGTTTTGAATGTCTCCAGAGAAGGAGACTCCACACCCTCTCTGGGCAGCCTGTGCCAGTGCTCTGTCACCCTCACTGGGAAGAAGTTCTGCCTCACATTTATGTGGAACCTCCTATGTTCCAGCTTGCACCCATTGCTCCTTGTCCTATCACTAGATGTCACTGAGAAGAGCCTGGCTCCATCCTCATGACACTCACCCTTTACATATTTATAGACATTCATGAGGTCACCCCTCAGTCTCCTCCAAGCTAAAAAGACCCAGCTCCCTCAGCCTTTCCTCAGAAGGGAGATGTTCCACTCCCTTCATCATCTTTGTGGCTCTGCGCTGGACTCTCTCAAGCAGTTCCCTGTCCTTCTTGAACTGGGGGGCCCAGAACTGGACACAATACTCCAGATGTGGTCTCACCAAGGCAGAGTAGAGGGGGAGGAGAACCTCTCTTGACCTACTAACCACCCCCTTTCTAATACACCCCAGGATGCCATTGGCCTTCTTGGCCACAAGGGCACATTGCTGGCTCATGGTCACCCTGCTGTCCACCAGGACCCCCAGGTCCCTTTCTCCTACGCTGCTCTCCAGCAGGTCAGTCCCCAACTCATACTGGCACATGGGGTGGTTCTTACCCATATGCAAGACTCTACATTTGCCCTTTTATTAAAATACTTCTAAAACAGAACAGTGAATGCTATTATAGCAATTAAGAAGGAAAATTAAAAAGACCCTATTCAATGTATTGGTCAACAGGTTATCTGCCACATTTCTTTCTGGAAGCAAAGTTTTGCCAGACAGGACCTTCAGGAAACTGAATAAACACACAAGTCTCAGTTAAGAGAAAATGCCTCTTTAAACAAACAAAAAATTAAATGTATAGAAGAGCAATCTTTCTCCAGATAAAGTCCCAGCAGTACCTCTGAATGGTGCCCTACACTCCCGTTCTCAGATCCAGAATGCTGTTCATTTCCTTCATCTTCAACATCGGACCCCGAATCTCGTTCATCTTGCACTGGAGTAGCTCCACCATCATCTACTCCAAAGTTAAGAAAAAAAAAAAGTAAAGCTCAGTGACATCTCGCAGTGTTAAAAGCACCGGGAGCGGTGAGGAACAGGGAGCTCGGCAGCGCTACGATCGCTCCGTGCTAACGGGGCACTGACACAGTCACGGAACCCACGGATATCCCCCAAGAGACCGCAAAACGCTCACAGCCGATAACACCAACCAAACCACCGGGCTGTATTAAGGCTGGTGCTATCTCCAACGCTGCAGTCACGCCCGCGGTGCCACCGCAGACAGACCCCCGCGGAGCCGGCTGCTCACTGCCGCCGGGGGGCAGGCGGCCCGGCCCGGCCCCGCGCACCCCCCGTGCAGCCGCCGCCGAGCCGGGACCCGGGCACAGCTCCGTTACACGACACCACGGTGATCGCGAACTGCCCCGGGAGCTCGAAGCGGCGGACGGGGCACGGCGATCCCTCCGGGCCCGGCTGTGCCCGCCACCCTCCCTCGCAGGACCCAACGCCCCAGGCGTCCCTCCCGCTGGGGACGCTCCCGCGCCGCTACCTGACTGGTCCCCGCCGTAGTACTCGCTCTCCATGGCGGGCCGCCGGCCCCGCCTCCCCGGGCTGGCGGCGGGGCAAAGCCCCCAGCTCAGCGCTCGCCACTAGTGCCCGCCGCCTCCAACCACAGCCTCCGCCCGCCGCGCACAGGCCCAAAATGGCGCCTCCCCTCCGAACGGCCGGTAGCGGCCTGCGCACGCGCTACGAACGGCCGCCCCCTTCCCCCGCGCGCCGCTGGAGAGGGCAGCTCTCGCGAGACTTCAGGGGAGCGGCGCCGCCAGGGGAAGCCGCCAGGGGCGGGGCCGAGGCTGTTACGTCGCCACGCTGCGCCCCGCCGGCAGGGCGGTTCAACGGCAGCAGACACGGAAAACAGGCCTTTTTTTCCTCTCCCTAAACATTTTTTTTCTAGAAAATAGTTTGATTTTAACGTCATAACCGACGTGCTGCGGACACTGAAGGAGCCTTTCAGAAGGAAGGCTATCAGAGCCCTTGCACCAGCGGGGGAAATGGACAGCAGTGGGAGGTGGCTGTTGCTGGAATAAAGAGGTTCCCTCGTGTAGGCTGTGTGGGAACGTCCAGGACACTGAACCCCAGGAAATGACTGCTCAGACCCGCAGCCCTGAACTGCATGAGAGCCACCCAGCATCTCCCTTTGGCCAGTCAAAGGCACATCCAGTAAAAATACTTGGCACGCTGACAAAGGATGGGAGATCAGAAGTTCATCTGTTGCCCTGAAAAGATTTTACCATTTAAGTAATAGGTGAATTTATCAGCTCACAGAATCACAGACTCACCTAGGTTTGAAAAGACCTTGAGATCATCGAGTCCAGCCATCGGTTGATGACACTGACAGTCCTCAACTACCCTATGTCCCTGAGCACTGTGTCAACACAACTCAAACACCTCCAGGGATGGGGACTCCCTCACTGCCCTGGGCAGCCCATTCCAATGTCTGACAATCCGCTCTGTGAAGAGATTCTTCCTAATGTCCAGTCTAAACCTCCCCTGGCACAACTTGAGGCCATTACCTCTTGTTCTATTGCTCATTACTTGGTTAAAGAGACTCACCCCCACCTCGCTACACCCTCCTTTCAGGCCACACTATTCCTGATACAATCCAGGACTCCACTGGCCTTCTTGGCCACTTGGGCACACTGCTGGCTCCCATTTACAGCTCCATACAAGTCAAGTGAGCAAGCATTAATGTGACGTGACTCTCTACCAGAAGGTAGCAGAGCAAAGCCAGAGTCCAGGCACAGGTACACACGTGGGCTCTGGATGCCATGATGGGGATCAACAGTTTTGATGGTGCTGCTGGCCAAAGAGGAGACCTGAGCCTAGACGTGGAAACTGAGGACTAGTTGTCTCAACGAGTTTAGGTCTGACTGTCCTACCTGAAGCTGCAGGTCAATCTAGTTCATGTGTGGGTGGTTCCTACAGATTTAGCCTTCAGAGTCAACTGAAAGTTAGCCTTGAACTCCTCTGTAATTGCTGCCTTCCAGAGTAAACACAGGGGCAGAATGATCCCCATCTTTTTTCAGGAATTGTTGTATTCTGTTTCAGTAACCTCTGTCCTCTGAGCAGTTGCATTATTCAATTATCTGGCACGCCTACAATATGTCAGTAGAGGATTACCAGGGAGGAGTTCTGTCATCGATGCATCATTTTAAAATGGAAAGCCTAATAAATGCAGGCAGTGCTGGTCTCCTGCCTCTCTTCTTCTGTGGCATCTTCATTTTCTAAGAGGTCACAGGTTAATCTGTGATGTATAAAAAACTGTTGAGGTGTATTTGGGATATTTCTAAACAACGGTGATTGTTATAATCCTACATGCTACACTTCTTCAGGGACATCAAAATTTAGTAAGTTGACAGATCTGGGCACAATGAGTCATTATTTCTTCTGTGCTAGAGGCACTTTAGAATGGATGGCAGAGAGGTTAAGCCATTATTAACTAACACACTCCAGCAGCAATCACAGTTATAATGCAGGGAGCTCAGTGTACCATGTTAGAGACAGCTGAACTCTCTCAATTGAGTCATTACTCAACATCTTCTACAGTGTTTCACTTAGAAGAAGAAACTGGCAGTGGAACCAGATGTTTCTTGCATACAAGCCTATATTCTTAGCAAAAATGCAGAAACCCCCTTTTTCTTCCCCCTGAAAGCAGCATACATAAAACATATACAGAATGTTTCTCTGTTTACAGCTCTAGAGGTCTTTCCCAGGTAGCCCTAAGGGTCCCTTAGTGATCCGCAGGACACCACTCTTAATGGTACCGTGTCCTTTTTTTCCTGCTCCTATATGACTTTTACTGCCTTTAGCTCTTTGCACTGTGTGGTTTCACTTGGATCTTTTCTGGAAGGAGCAGGCACATGTGCCAATATGTGATGAGAGGCTTCCGGTGTTTCACTTATCTGACTTCCATAGAGAAATTTAATGGCTTTTTACAACTGACTAAATAGAAGGCAGTATGACAACTGTAATGTGACTCATTACCACACAACAAGTTCTCTGCAGACAAAGCACTAAGGTAGGAAATAACAACTTGGGAGTAATGTAACAGAAAATAATGGACAAGGGGAAACAAATAGAAACTAACAAAAACATAAAAAGAGATTGAACATTGTGTACCAAGGTACCTGGAAATTGTACCAAGATGCCTCGAAAACACGGAAGCCTCTCACATACTGAAGTTCCAAGCAGGAGTATGATGGTAGCCTTCCTTGGCAATTAGTCATTTATGACTGTGTCATGTTCTGCAGTGATGGTAAGGCACTGCCCCAAATTCCAGCTGCACTGATGCTGCACTGATGCCAGAATAAAGAATTGATGCAGTTACTGAAAGTGGAAGGAGGCATAGAGGTTCCTGTCTAACAGTTAGGAATTCCCAGCTTTTTGAAACGAAACCTCCTAACCCTGAGCCTACTGTTGTGACATCCCACGTGTGCCACACAGCAGAGAGTGCACCTGTGTCTTAAGCAGCCTCACCTCAGCAGTGCTGAATATCTGGGCACCCATTCTGACAGCTGTTCTGCTGGTAACGTGTGTGTGCGCTAGTGTGCACACTTGTGTGCACATGTCTTTGTCCCTCATGAGCCAGAACTTGGCACTTACTGGCCTGTAATATACTCTTGTAATACCATCTTGGCTGCATCCCAAACGGAAGGATGGAGTGACACACAGACCATAATGGGATTGCACAGTAGGGGAGAATGACCTGCCTTCAAGCAAGCAGAGTAAGCAGCGCCCACTTGGCGTGTGTGAAGGTGTGTAATGACACAGACCCCACAGCCCCACCAGTCTGCCTCTCTGTACAACATCATGAACTGGCTGGAATGAAATAAGCCGTTCCCTGAGGGACAGAATGCTCCAGGCAGCCAAGGGATGCACTTGGAAATCCTTCACTGGTACGTACTTCTGATTTAGTTTGCTTTTTCCATGCAGTACGCCTTTCAGAGTTAACAGACATCAGTGACTTAAAGCTACAAATCTGCTTAGAGGAAGGGAAGGAGGTTAATGTAGACAGGAGGGCTTCTGAATAAATAGTTGGAATTGCAAATTGTTATATACGGTCCACTGCCTTTTAGAAACCTCAGGAAAAAAACTAATTTAACATAAAATGAAGCCTGGCATATGGGACTAGATGATGCAAAAATGACAAGGCCACTTTGATTTAGCTGGAAATGTGAGAGGTAGTGCCATGTGCAAATTAAACCCTTTGATCCTGACATGAGTCTCTTAATTAGGAAGCTGTCAGGAAAAGGCAGTTTTGTTAACACATGTCTATCCAGACAGACCTATTGCTCTGAACAACAGCAGGATTAAATTCACCAGGAATTATCCAATTTTAATTTGTTGCATTTCTCAGTGCATTATTCATCAGCATAGACCATACTACAAATTACCCTTAATTACAACTACAAATGTGTCTGTGGCCTGCACAGTCCCTCACCAAACTCTGTCTTCAGCAGTGAACCGAGCTGCTCACTCCTGGTAAGCTCCAGTCTTTCCCCATTCGCACAGCTCAGTGGCTTCCCAAACCTGAGCTACTCCTATTCACTCACAGGCACTTCTCTGAAGAAGCCTTTAGCAAGCTGCCTGCTCATCTCTCCTTAGGTACATGTGCTTCACAAAGCATCTAGGCTGCTTCTGCTTAGTATGGAGAGTCTCTACTCCTTCAGCTTATGTTTTCTGGCTCTTGAGTACGTCTAGACTTAACTGTGGAAATCCATCTCCCTTCCAATACATATTTCAGCTGTACACTGAGTCGTGCTTTTCTTTCAGGCTACCTTGAGTTCCCTATGTTTCCATCTCATACAGTTGATATACTGTACTAGGACAGAAAAACTGTACTTCTTTCTGAAATAGCTCCCTCACTGCCTCTGGGTCACAAGTGTTAAAAATATATGTATTTTTGGAATGAGATTTGCTGCCCCAAAACACACTCCATTTGGGATTTCAACAGGTATATTTCATTTGCTGAAGAAATATGCATGGCACTTTACCCCTGCTTTCCTAAACTTCGAGTTTAGATATCTGCCTTGGTAGTATAAAGGTATGTACTTTGATTTATTTGCCAATATTTGACCTTCATCAAATAAAATCTGTACTCGAAATTTTAACACATACAGCATATAGACTTCTTCTAAAAACTGTTGTATCGGAAATAAGTCTGCTAAAGAACTACTTTGAGACAAAATCTGTGAGTAAGAATGTTTTGCATAGACTTTAAGGAAGCTTTCTGCTCTGCCTTGTGGTTTCCTGCCTCTCTCTAAAAGTCTCTGAGCCCCAAAGGGCCTTTGCTCTATTTCTGCACCTGTATCTTCATTTCTCCTACAAAACTTAAACAAAAACCTCTGGGAAGGAGGCTAATGTTAAAACACAAATATGTAACATGGATAAACACACATTACTCCCAACTATTTATTGCTATGCTTACCTCTGATTTGGATATGGGACTGCAGCAGGAACCCCAAGAATCTGTCTCAGACACGGAGGCTTTTTGTGGTCTTTCCCATCGTACAGTGCAGCTACACTGAACCTAGGAAACAAGAAAATAAGAATTAAGGTACTAGGTATACTAGCACATGCTCACCATTATTGCACATTTTCGTTTGCATGTTTGATAAAGGGCATGCAGAATAGTGCATAGTGAATGAGGCAAGCCACCTGCTGTGTGCAGTGCCCTGGAGGAAGGTTACACAGTTGGAAAAAAAAATCATCCTCGCTGTTTGAGCTCACCATTAGATTATCCTGGCTGGAGAAACCCTGTATCTGCCTCACTACAGGTATACTACACTTCTGTTTCTTTCCCAGACATCACATCTAGAGCTGGATTTTAACGGGATAGGCAAGAAGGACACAGGAATATTGAGAGTATATGTGGAGCAACCAGAAAGAGGGAAGTTCTTGGCCATCCTGTCCTAATTTGGAAAGAGATAATTGGGCAGAAGGGGAGTTAACATGCATCTTGATGCGGGAACACAGGGACAGAGTGTTTGTTGGGAGATAAATTAATGACAACAAAACCAGGAAGTTTTGGACTGGAAATCCCAGTCCCTTTATATGTATGTGTGACTATCAATTTCAGGTAAGTGCCATGAGTTTATTTTGCCTTCTGCTCTACGTACTGTGAAACACAGTCCACACAGCTGTGTGTGGATTGATCAGGACTGATGTGCGTTTTCTGACCTTGCAGAAAGAGCTGTGCAAAACCAAAGGGTGAGATGAGAGATGAGGGCCTGATTTTCCTCTTATCTAACAGGGTGACTCCAAGAGAACCCCAGGGAAGTCATAAAACCAGATGCTAAAGGGTTTTCTTCTGTGAGTGCTTTCCAGAAACCTGAAAGGGTTCAGGCACAGTGGAGAGACTGAAGTTTAAGGTTCACCCAGGCAAGAATTAGCCTTCCTGCTTACTGAACACCTGACTTGGAAATGACATATATGCTGAACTGGGAGCAAAGTCCTGTAATAAATAACCGTGCTTCAGTCATTTCCTCCTTTGTGCAGCAGAGAACTGGCACTTGGTGAGGGATCCTTTAATGGCACCACTACCAGTTTCACCTTTCTTTTCCTTCTTACTCCAATGCTTATGAAAAAGAGGGAACTAAGCAGCAGAAGCCAGACAGTGAAGATTTCTTCTGGAGAGGTAATTTCCCATCCTGTGGGGTGCAGTTTGGTTTACAGTGCTGCATTACTTTGGAAAGAAAAGCAACGGAGAGAGCCAGGCGTTGCCATTCAAGCAGGTGGGGGGCTGGCAACGTATGGCTGAACTGGGAATAAGCATTTTAAATGTTGAAACTCTGTATCCCAGGATTATATGGGGTCTGCTCCCTATGTGTCCATTCTTGGCTGCTGCCATAGACTGCATCCAGAGCTAGCTATACCTTTGATGTGATGCAGTATGGCGGTGCTTCGTGTTTGCACTTACCACTCCCTCTTTGTGCTGGGTGGACATTTCTGCTTTGCTGCAGTATTCTGGTTTCTGGTGCAAGTGAAAAAGTATCTGTCAGCAGTGAGTCACTGTGGCTAACCATGGCCCATCTTTGGGCTATGTTTGCTAAATACCATGCTTGTGTACCACCTCGCGTTGCTGATAGTAACAGGTCATCACATTCGTGGAGTTAATACACAGATCCAGTCTCTGAGTCCTGAATAAGAACACGACGACTTTGCCATAAGAATAACCACTATGAAAGGCAAAAGTTTCTTCTTGAGAGGGTATAAAAACACAACAGAAAAAAACCCAAGCAGCCAGAAAGAACACATTCATGTTGCATTGCTAAATTTTCATATATGTTGTGCTATGGAATTGAGAATTGTCTTAGTTATAGATGAGCTGTGGAGGTTGCCAATTCTTAATAGAGTCAGCAGGTGCTGTGTTGGGGATGCAGCACTTGCAGTTTCTCCATATGCCAGCTCTTGTTATTAAGTATAATATTCCACTTCTCGTTATTGGGTCACCTATGTGAAAATTACATCTAAAATTCCTGCTTTAAAATGCGTGTTAGCATTGGAATTCTGCATCAGCAGCCTGTCATCTCTTGAAGTTTCTATTTATTTTTCACTTTGAATTCACAATACATTTTGTAATTTTGATAATCAGTTATTTTCAGTATATCATATGATGCCTTTGAAGTCCTAAATCATTCTGGGCTTGCTTAGAACCCTACTGTATAGCCCTTTGTAGCCACAAATAAGGCACAAAGATCTTGTAGCTTGTCAAGCACTTCCTAGTTTCCATTTTGATACCCTAATAGCCCTCCTTACAGTTAGGACATTGGTGTAACCCACAACAGTGCAGTATCTTGCATACAGGAGTACAATTGCTCTTTCCATTTAGTCTGAAGAAAAGGTTGTTTATGCACCCATCGATTTTTTAAATAAGACCATGATTTATGGAAGCTATTTATACCTTTCCAAGTAACATGGACAAAAAAAGAATGGGCAGCTATAGAAAAACAAGTGATAAAAAGAGCCTTAAATCTCTTACTGCAATGTTTTCTTCTAACATCAAAGTTTATTAAAACAAAAGGGAGAAAACAGTGGTATCCCTAAACTTAACCTTGAGATTTTTTTAGTGGTAATCTTCATTTTCAAGAGCGTGAATTTGCAAAAATAAACTGATGACTTGAAACACTTCTCTGAGAATTTAGTTCAAATTTCTAAACTTCAGAAACTTGTATAGCTCCACCATAAAATGAAGATAAATCATAAAATTATTTAAATTATTCAATCAGAAAAGTAATGAAATGTAGGTACCTCTCAAAAAAATATACCATCCATATTACATGGAAGTGTAGTTACCAGAAATTTTAAATATAAGATCTTAAAGCCTTTGCACATGATAGAAGAAATCTCAAGGATTTCGGTGAAATTATTGATGAAATAGCCCATTAATCACTGCTATTGATGGTACTGCAAACTGGGATTTTGATGATTATCTGTATATCATAGGTAGAAAATGGAACTTTCAACTCAGTTAATTTCTGGTTTTCTTGTTTTGCTCAAACTTTCCAGAGAACCTGTCCAAAACCTAGACAAGCATAATTTAGGGCCAGAATAAAATAACTTCTCAAAACACCATGAGAAAATAAGAAATTTGCATTTGAGTGTCAAGATAAAATCGGAACAGGTATCTCTCTTCTTCATGAGGGATGTTCTGAGAGGTCGTGAACTTGCCTGGAATGAGTGCCAAAGATCAGTTTCTGGTCCTGCAGTGCCCACTCGTCTTGTAAAGTAGTGTCCAAGTGGTTTGGTGCCAAACAGGAATGAACAGAAGGGATGCAGATGATTCAATACGTCCTCATTGAGCATGAGTTGTAAAATGTGTTTGAGATAAAATGCTAAGAAAACATCACTGATAACAGATCACAGAAGGGTAAAAATAGAATTAATTTTTGGTCCAAGGTTAGCATTTTATGGAGCATTTTGCTTATTGCAAGCATTTAATTCTTATTATCAGCTTTGAGCTGAGCCTTTTCTCTGGGTGTGCTGGAACAATGTGGACAGTGGGAGAGATCTTTTAGAGAAATGGAGGGAGCGGAATGGATCGCACAGCTGTGGCAGTTGGTGAATATGAGGCTGTGGACACCTGGGCTAATAACTGAATCACAGATTACTCAACAGCCTTAACTTGCAGGGATCACTCCTGCTAGTAGAAAGAGGTAACAGGGAAAAAACCCTGTCTGGTATTCTGGAAACATTTAAAGGGACCTTTGCAGAGCCTTTGATTGTGATTTCCCACACACAGTAAAAGGCACGCAGCAGCCTTCCCACTGTAGCAACAACAGAAGCCAGCAAATCACACCTAGTCCTGGAGTCACGCGCAAAATCCAGCTGTAGTCATCTATGGGACAGGACTCAGCTTCTGAAGACTTTGGTTCCTTGGTTGTGACAAGGATCACAGCCTAAACAGCATTCGCTATTATTGAGCTCCTAATTTTATGGTTGTTCCTTCCAGTTCCTTATTTTGCTACTCATGCCTTCATTGCAACCTCTCCCATTCCAGCCAAGAAAGGTGAACTCTTGACTCCAGTTTCTGTATGGTGGTAGGTTCAAGCTGTGAGAATCCAAAGGAACTGAGCATTTTAGGAGAGTATGAATTCTGGGAGCCTGTGCCACCTGCCTAGCCACTTGTAGGAACTGAACTGCTGGGTCAATGGACCAGCCAAAAGTAACTCTATTGAGCCTTGAATGACATCATTGCATTGAAGTTCAGCCAATAAATGTGCCTGGCATTTGACTGAGGTAACTATTTGGTATGACAATGTGGACAGTGACTTATTCAGGGTTGAGAGCATCTCCAAGGTTATGTGGTAGAATGTGGAGCAAATCCCCACCCTAGTGCTGCAGATCTTTGCTTTAGGCAGATGGTTTCATTGATTCTACGTTGGGTGTATCTTATTATGATCTCTTTATTTTGCTTTAATGAAATCTGTAAATGTAATTATTTGAAGGCATTTTGCTGTTACTTTTACAAAGATACATCTCCAGGTCACTATCTGTTCTGATCAAAGGCCAGGCCCTTTTCTGGCCTAATGTTATGTTCTTCTTGGCACTGCAGGTTACATACAGTGATCTGAAACACAATGGTGCTTTTCAGAAAGGTAAGTCCTATTCTTTGCTGTGATTTACTGACTAGCCTGAGGCCTAAAGAGGAGAAAATTACCTTAACATCATGGTCCACCTTAGAAAGAAAGTAGCAATAACCCAGTATCAACAAGGTATAAAATAAATAAAATTGTTCTCAACTAGAGATGCAGAGGTCTTGCCTAGCTGGGCTGTGCTCATGCTGAGCTGGTGACCTCTGTCACAAGGTGTGGCACTGAAACTACACACATTACCTCTGGAGTTCTATTCAACGCAAATAAGAGCTGTTAGTCTGTAATGTTCTTCATAACTTTGTGCCATGTTTATCGATGCTTTGCACTACAGTTGTTTGGTTTTAAACAGAAGCCCATAAAATATTTTGAGAGGAAAAAGAATTTTTCAGTAAAAAACCTTGCAACTTTGACAGTAAGTGCTACAGTATGTAACAGAAGTTGTCTAAGACACTCAGCTGGAAAGCCAATTCCTCAGCAGGTGTAAGGATGAATTACCCACTGAAGAGCTGACCTACAGCTTCGTTCAATTTTCATTCCAGCCATTACAGTAAAGGTTTACGTTTGAATCTGTGTTAGAGGCTGAAGCAAGAGAAGGTATTCCCGGGGGCATGGGGCTGGGGAGCATAACCAGGACAGCAGTGCAGGAGACACCAAGATGGTGCTCATTGCTAGGAAAGCACACACCTTTCCAGTGACAGCAGGGCAGTTCCACTTGCTTGCTTGCTCTGCAGAGAGGCAGGATGTTGCCAGGCCTCTACAAATGTGAAGAGAGGAGCTGGGCTGAATAAAGAATGTTTGGTTTGGGTTTTTTTTTTCCAAAGAGAGATCATGGATGTGCTCACATTTCTAGGTGATTTCAGCTATAGCATAAAGAATATATACCTGAAAACTCTTGCAACACAGCACTACATTTCCTGGCATCTAGTCCATGAATCTGTTTGTTTTTCTTTTTCCTGGTAACATCTGTGTTTTAAGGCATCTCTTCTGAAAGAATACCATAGTTAATATGAGGCTGCCAAGGTACTTTACCAGCATTCTCTGTGCCCCCTGCCAGTCTCTGGGAGGTAGTGGAGCCAAGTAACTGCTGTCCTTGTGAAAGGTCTTGCCTCCTTTCTTCCTGTGAGACAGCTTGGCTTGATGATTTGTCCAGTCATGTTCCAGGTCAGCCTTGGAGCTGGGAGTAGAACTCAGAGGTCCTGATACTATAAACCTTAGACTGTATGGCCTGTAAACAGTAAGCAGCAATAACCCAGTAAGAATTGGCCTGCAAACAGTAAGAATTTATCCAGTTCACCACCACTAAAGAAATCACTAAAAGATTAAGACCAAGAGATGTATGCCTGTGAGCTCCATGGCATAAAGTATGTGGCTGTACTTGATGACAGTTTTTCTTCTCCCCAGGGTGATCACGTGTGGCTGGAAACTCAACCAAACAGTGAATTTAATGTCCCTATCGGGGCAGTTGTGAAGGACTCTGACTCAGGACGGATCTTGCTGGAGGATGATGAAGGCAAGGTGGGCTACATAGCAATAGTAGCGTTGTGACTTTCTGTAAAAGATGAACATAACATTTAAAAGTACAAAATACAAAAGAATGGCCCTATTGGGTCAGACCAAAGCTCCATCTAGCCAAATGGTCTGACTTTGGCAATGCTGGTAGGGTAGAAAAGAATATAAAAATAAGGCAAGTATAGGGTGACACCCTAGCATCCCAAGGTCTCAATCCTGTGAAGATTTAGAACTTCCTAAGCCAGAAGTTATATCTATGTAGTTAAGAAAAGGAAATGGACAGGCTCCAATCTCTAAATTTGGTGGAGCTTTAGTAAAATCATGATCCCACTAAAGTCACTTGGGCTGGGGATTCATCCCTGTCTCATACATGATGTGGCTGTTATCATCTGACAGAACTGCACTTTGAACAACACTAAACTTGATGATGTCCAGAACCCACCTGAATAGCTTCATCCAGTGTTTTAAATCATCTGGAGCAGCAAACCAGTTAATTTCTGTGGTTCAGTCAACTGTTTGTTAGAATATGAGGGTTTGAACGTTCATTATGCTGAAGCTCGTTCTGGTCTAACATGGCTCTCCTTTGTTTGCCTCTGAACAACAATATAACACATTATAAGTGCAGCCTTGCCTTTTTCAGGAACACTGGATTACGGCTCGGAACATGCACATGGTGCACCCGATGCACCCCTCCTCTGCCCAAGGGGTGGAAGACATGATCTGCCTCGGGGATCTCCATGAGGCAGGCATGGTGCACAACCTCCTCATCCGCCACCAGGAGAACAAAATCTATGTGAGTGTCAAGGTCACCAGGCACAGTACTTTCAGGAACGACCTGTGCTACGTGTTTAGTAGAGTGACCCAAACAGCCTGCAAGCCTTTTATACATGGAGTCCTCTGCTTCCTTTACTGATTGAAAAACAGGTTTTTGCTTCTTTCATTCAAGTACATTGGCTGTGAAGAAGGGAGTTAATAGCAGTCTCTGAAATCACAGACAGAGCTATGCATAGGTTGTGACTCTGCTTCCTTTCTCCTAGAGCAATCATTTCTACCAGTGACTGACCATTAGCTAAATCCAGTCCTTGTTACAGCTTAGTGCTGCTATTACCTGCAGCACTGGATC
This sequence comes from Podargus strigoides, assembly GCA_028020825.1. Lineage (NCBI taxonomy): Eukaryota > Metazoa > Chordata > Aves > Caprimulgiformes > Podargidae > Podargus > Podargus strigoides. The sequence goes on along the minus strand of CM051628.1, from coordinate 24,099,630 downwards.
AATCTAACTAGCACAGTGACATGATTTGGATTGTCCTCCAGTCCAAGTCAGTGGTTACTTGATTTTGATGCAATAAAACAGATAAAGAATAAATCGGGATATTTAGGACACCTGGTTTCATTTCTTGTCCACTATAGGTTTTATCTGTGACTTTAAGCAACTTGACATTTTTTAGTTTCTTTGTTCCTTAGTTCTGAGTTTGTAATATAATAATACTCAGGTTTTTCCATGCTTTGCCTTCCCATGTTGTATACACTACTACATTCATAGGAGAAGAACTGTCTTACATCACAGATGTGGTGATGTTTAGTGTAAACAAAGACTGATTTTACAGATGCTGCAGTTATAACTACCAAGATGTGTGTATAGACCTGTTACATTACACTCTAGCAGTCTGCAGTTGTCTTATGTACAAGTTCTTGAACAATATTATTGCCTTGCATTTCCACAGCCTTCAACAGCCTCCTTCATTTCAGTGGTGTTGTTTACAAATGTTACTAAATGACTGTATGAATACCACAACCAGAACTTTGCCCATTAGCAAAGTTCAGCTACGCCTGAACTAGAACACAAAAGCAGCTTAAAAATACTACAAAACAGCTTATGATAACACAAAAATGCCATGTCAAATTGAACTTACTTCTGCTTTAGCCTGAGACAGTGAACTGAGCTGTGATTTGGCAAGGAGGTTATACCTTGTATTCTTCCTTTTGCAAAAACCTCCATATCCTGGGATATTTAATAGCAGCTTAAAGCAAGGAACCAGGCTCTCAGCCTCACCTAAGTGCTGCTATGGATCTCTCAGGCTTCCCTCCTGCCTCTGTTTAGATTTATACTGCAAGTGTCTTTGCTCGTATTCTTGTTTGCAGGTTTGCTGTTAGAGATAATGCTCATAACTGTTTTCCAGACTTACACAGGATCAATCCTGGTAGCAGTGAATCCATACCAGCTGCTGCCCCTGTACACAGTTGATCAGATCAGACTGTACTGTAACAAGAGGATTGGAGAGCTGCCACCTCATGTCTTTGCCATTGCAGACAACTGTTACTTCAATATGAAGAGGAATAAGAGAGACCAGTGCTGTGTGATCAGGTGACTGGATTCAGAGAGGATGAGCAGCAGAAATCAAGTCTGGCATGTTTCTGGGGTACCTTTGTGGACATAGGAGATCTTACAAATGGAAAAGCACAGATAAGACTAGAGACAACAGGAAGGAATTATTTTCTCCCCTGCTACTTCATTTTCAGTTAGGACTGCAAAAGGTAGAACATAAGCAAGGGATTTCTGAAGTCCATTGTTTTCCCCCAGAAACTTTGAATGTGGGGATACATTCTGCATGTGGTCACTACATATAGAAACACAAAATATGAGCCTGTGTGATGTAAGGCTGTCTTTTACCTTGGGGACATGACACTTACGTTACATTTATTTTCTGAGAATAGAGATTTCCTGGAGAGAAACAACCTCTGCTAGCCTGAAGATGGAGGGAAGTTTTCTTCATTCTGTGAACACATAACATGTATTCATTTTCTGTTACCCATCGGTGTGAGGAAACAGATAGTCTCATTGCAATAATATCTGATTATAGCTAAGGCAACTCAATTGATGTGCTAAGACTAGCATTGGAAATCTGGTAATGCATTAAAGAAGAAAAGCAAGTGGTTATTTAATTTACACTGGTACAGAATGTCTTCCATGGATTTGCTTGCTTTAAATCAGTGGAAGAATTTAGTCCTCAGCCTAAGTCTTAAAAAACCAACTTAAATTTTAGCAGATAAGATGATGAAAGACTAAAATTCTCCAGCCTCCATGAAAGACAGTCTGATCTGCCTGAATGGCAGGGTAAATGTAAGTGGGATGTGGGGTTTTTTTTAACTCAGTCTGCCATTTTGCCACCCTAGCCAAAATAGAAGAAAGGAAACCTGTAATGATCTTGTTTTTTACTGCAGTGGAGAATCTGGAGCTGGGAAGACTGAAAGCACAAAGCTAATATTACAGTTTCTGGCAGCTGTCAGTGGCCAGCATTCCTGGATAGAGCAGCAAATCCTAGAGGCCAACCCCATTCTGGAAGGTGGGTTATTTAGCAAACATGCCTGATTTACCACCTTTCTCTCAGGATTTTTGTATCAGGATAAACAATTCAGAAACAGATCTTTGAACCATTGTATTTGCATAACTGCTAAAACCTCTGAAACACTGGTGATGCAGGGCAGAAGGTCTCTATACTTTTCTGCCATGTCCCCATGAAGTCCACAGCAGCTCCCATGCTGTAGGAGGAGGCGCCACTATAGTACATAACCTGGAACTGCCAGGAGCACAAGTGTTTGGGAATGCAGAGTCCAAGGTAAAGACCCCTGGTTTAGCATTTGCACTAGATAGAGGTAAAGTGACTGGCCAAGCTTGATTATATCTATAGGGGAGCTCCCTGAGTCACTCATCTTTCTCTGTGTGTTCTCAGTCCTTCTGGAGGTCTTCAAACTTGCCCAGCTCTCTTGGCTGGCCAGATATAGGCTGCATCTTTATCATTTGAATACGTCTTTTCAGACCAAATTATCTGGATGCACAATATGCTTGCCTCTCTCTTTAGGAGGCAGCCTGAGACTGGACATCCTTCAGTGCTTCTCAGCACTGTCATTTGGAACACAACATGTAAAATACTAGTAGCAAAAAAGGGCATAAAAAATAGACTTGATGTTCATTAAATGCAACAGTCGAGATACTATCTCTGTCCCTTGCCCATCAGCTTTTGGAAATGCCAAGACAATTCGAAATGACAATTCAAGCCGCTTCGGGAAATACATTGACATTCACTTCAGCCAAAATGGTGTGATAGAAGGAGCCCGGATAGAACAGTTTCTCCTGGAGAAGTCCCGGGTTTGCCGGCAGGTGAGGGCACTGGCAGATGTCTATTCTGCCAGCTCCTGTGTTACAAGCCTGTGCTGACAAGGCTGTCCATTGGCCTATTTCTTTCTTTTAGGCTCCAGAGGAGAGGAACTATCACATCTTCTACTGCATGCTAATGGGGATGAATACAGAGCAGAAAAAGATGCTGAATCTGGGCACTGCTTCCGAGTACACTTATCTCACTATGGTAACAGTCTTTGCTTTCTTCACCATTATCCCTCTCCCATTTGCTTCTCCCAGTGAGCAATTACAATCAATAGGAGCTGCAGATGAGTAGTTACCAAATCTAAAGAGTCTTTTCCTTAGAGTACCAGAAGCAATAACACCAAAAGTGCTGTGAGCCTCAGTTTCAGAGCTTTATTGTAATGTCATAGAATCACAGGATGGTTTGGGTTGGAAGGGACCTCAAAGATCATCTCATTCCAACCCCCCTGCCATGGGTAGGGACACCTCCCACCAGACCAGGTTGCTTCAAGCCCCATCTAACCTCACTTTAAGCACTTCCAGGGAAGGGGCAGCCACAGCTTCTCTGGGCAACCTGTTCTGGTGTCTCACCACCCCCACAGTAAATAATTTCTTCCTAATATCCACCAGTAGAAGGCAGCTTGTGGCAGTTCAAAGCTTTCTATCAGAGTCAGACTTAAGAAACAAAGGAAATTGCAAAGCAGGTGGGAAATATCGCCCACTTTCACAGGTACTCAGATTTCAGTTGTCATGCCAGGGAGAATACTAATCAGGTATATATACTTTATGGGAAAATAAGTAGAAACAGTGCCGAGAATCCTAGTCCTTATATCTTATAAATCTTACGCATACTGCAGGAAGCTGTCTTTCACTCTAACCTCCAACAGCTAATGTTAATGTCTGGGTTTATATTCCCATAGTGGCAGGAGTGGGATGTTCATAGATGAGATTTTTGGAAATACTGAATTGTTTGCTTTAGGGCATGAAATGCATTGTGAAAATCCTGATCTTTAGCCTGTGCAGATACCTCATATTAAATACGTCATCTGGTTTGATTTGGGCTGTTCTAAAGCTGTGGAAAATGAGGCTAAGTCCTGCCTCTGCTGAAGCTAATGGGAGCTGGGCTTTTAGTTTCAGCAGAAATTAAATCAAGCCTATAAAGCTGTTTCTGGAGTCTCAAAAGCAAAACCATTAAAGTTGCTGGAGATTTTTTCAAATGTAATGTTTTCAAAATAGCAGTGATCTTGCAGCAAGAGCTGATGAGTGCAATTCACACATTGGCCTTTCCTTAAAAAGGTCTGAAGTTCCTTGGGTCAGCAGCAGGGCAGTGTAATGCAGAGATAGGAGGATTAGATTAAAGGAGAACATATCCACGGTTTTGTTCAGGTCAGCTGTTGGCACAAGCTGGCACGTTTACATGCTGTAAACTGAAATGTCTAGAAATACTTCACTTTTGTAATCATCACACTATATCATTGGTAATAGCAAGGATAAAAAAGGCATTTTCCCATCTCCATGAGGGCTGAAAATAGTTTCTACCAGGAGCAGGCTCCTAGGATCTGCTGTGCAAACTTTGCGGAAGGTTCTTCTGATGCTACCTTGGATGCTTCCATCTGCCTTCCACTAGACCCTAATATTCTTATTTTGAGATTTGCTTTCTAGTACTGATCCAATCCTACTTGCTTTGATCTGGGATTAGGGCTCTTAATTGTCCATTGACAAGGCAGAGAGAGACCAAGGTAACAAGCATGGCCTTGTAAGTGTTATCAAAGTTTCCTGTCCTTCCATGCTCCAAAGCAGCCTTCCCCTCAGCTTTTCCCTTTGGCTTCCCCAGTATTCAGCCTGGCCCTGGAGAAATGCATTATTCAGCCCTCTGCTAATGTGTTCTTCATGAGAGTAAAAATGAGGGAAGAAACAGCCATGGGAAGTGCATACAGAATATCTAAACAGGTTTTTACTTCCCGTCTTGTGGCAAGTGGCTCACAGGGCATCCACACTGTGTACAAGGGTTTGTCAGCCTGCAGGTCCCTTCTTCCTTGCATGGGTACCAGGAGGATTTTCCTTACCTTTGGGTGTGGTGTCTTGCAGGGCAACTGCACGTCCTGTGACAACCGGAATGACGCCAAAGATTATGCCCACATCCGCTCGGCTATGAAGATCCTCATGTTCTCAGATTCTGAGCACTGGGACATCAGCAAGCTGCTGGCTGTGATCCTGCACCTAGGGAATGTAGAGTTTGAAGGTAAACTCGGCTTTGTCTGTGCTTGGCCTTTCCTCAGACTCCACGGTAAAGGCCTAAAGGTGCTGCCTGCAACCATCTGCACAGAACAAGTTGTGCTGCTCTGCCCTGTATAAACAGGTGAACAGGACTGGAAGGGCAGGCAGATAAGCACCATGAAATTCTGGTTTGTGACTCCACTGCCTAGTGTTTTAAAAAACATCATCTTATTATTATTTTGTCATGCCATCAGGTTTCCATGGATATAAATAGGCCCTTATCACACAAACTGAAACAACAGATAATATAATGCCCTGGTACATTTGCTAATCATTGTGCTCCGCAAGCCAGAGGACACAGGAGCAGTTGAGTCAGATACCACTTCCCCAGATCCCCAATAGCTGCTATTTAAAATGAAGAACCTTGTCAGTTTTGCTGATTTTTTTTTTGTCAGTTTAACCTGATGTTCTGGAGTTGTGAGGGCCCTGTACATCCCGAGACCCCTGGATGAAATCAGGGCCCTCCTTAGTAAAATCATCAAACCCAGGAATTTCAAAAGGGAACTTAACTGCCTTGCCACATTCCCAGAGCTACAGAGTTACAGAAATATGGCTGCAATAACAACCCTAGCAGAAATGATTCACCCTGAGATTGTTTCCTCATTGTAGCGGCTGTGTATGACAACTTGGACTGCTCTGATGTGATGGACTCACCACACTTTTCAGTCGCAACCAAATTGCTTGAGGTAATGGACTCTCATCACTAGTTCTCTCCTTCACCCTTGCTCCCTGAGCACCCTGACAAAGCATGTTTCTGTGGAGTGTTCAGGTATGGATGCACATACAACAGGCATGTCCCCTTCTTCCTGCTGACACTCAAGTGATGCCGTTGTAGATGTCTCTCTGAGCTAGGAGATCCTTAAATGTGACAGCAGGCCAACAGTGAATGCTGCTGGATAGGCAGTTTGTCATGGCCCTCTTCCTGAGACAGACTTTGCTGGCTCTCCTTTATTCACCTGGAATGACCAGGTTGCCATGACTGTTCCTCCAGGTGGACTCCAGTGAACTCCAGAGCAGCCTCACAAACCTCTCCATCATCATCCGAGGAGAAAGTGTGTCCAGGCCTCTGAACGTAGTTCAAGCTGCAGATGGGAGGGATGCCTTTGTGAAGGTACTGGTGCTTACATCTTCTGTGTTTAAAGACTGGGGATGCTCTCAGAGCTGGCTGGCTGGCTGGTTGAGGAGGCAAACATTCACCCAGAGGGCTCCAATCCTTTGTAGTTTTCAGGCATAGTTTGACAGCATTGTAGCAGCACGATAGTAACCAGTGAGCTATGTCCAAAGACTGTAATCATGGGCTCTAATTCCTCTTTAATTTTTTTCTCAGGGTATATATGGACGGATTTTCCTGTGGATAGTGAGCAAGATTAACTCAGCCATTTTCAACCCAACTTCTCAGAAGCCTAAAAACAAACGTCAGTCCATTGGGCTGTTGGACATTTTTGGGTTTGAAAACTTCAGCAACAACAGGTAGGAGGCTTTAGATTCATTTCCACTGGGAAGCTGAAAAGCAGCTCATGTAAAGGGAAAGAATGACACATGCTTTTTCATTATCATCTTGATTCTCAGAAAAGCAGTGAAATTTCCATCACTGAATTTTCCCAATGATGATCATGCACAGATTCCATTTTTCTTCAGTCTTGGTCATATTTCTCCCTCCTCCTCCAACCTTCATTTTGGTGCAGCCATTGCACATGTCTGTTCCAATGCCTCAGGAATTTTCTCAGAGGAGATGGCTGTGAAACTGCTATGAGCAGGCAGCCACTATGTAATGATGTAGTATGTCCCATGTCTCTGTACCAACTTTCTTGTTCCATAGAATTTTTACAATGTCTCTTGGGATACGTTTTTACGTATAGTATAAAGGAGGCCGTGTTGTGTTTCCCATTTCAGCTCATGCTTCCATCTTGCTCAGTGTTCTCTCATCCCTTTTTTGGGGCTGCTTCATTTCTCTACTCTTAAGGACAGGTCAGCAAAATACCTGGTCAGTATATCATTGTCTCACTGCTACCACTCCTACTGGTGTTTTCAGTCCCAAAACATCATTTCTAATTGCCCTTCTCTACAGGGGCAGCAATTCTCCCAGTTGTGTGGTACCATATCATCAGTCCTCCACAAACCATCAGCACATACTCTGCAGTCTTTTTCTATCCATTTCAACTGATGCATCTTGCTTGTTTTCAATAAGATAATATTCCTCACTGACTTTTGGAGCACGATCTAGAATCTGTCCAGCCCATCTTTTGTGTTCCCTCACACAAAGAGAACGTATTTTATGCTATTCCCATAGGCTGCAATCCACATGTGGCCTCACTGTCAGCACTCCAGAGGCACACAGTGTGCCACAGCAATTACCAGGTATTGAAATTCAGATGCAGCATTAACGAGTAACTAACAAAAGAAGTGGTAGTGCCAGTGCAAGTAAAAGCACATCACATACTCATACAGTCAAGCTATTTTCACAGTTATATGTTCCCCTTTATCTCAAAAGTTTCTTGAAACATATACAAGATCTTTCCTTGTTTAGCCAAAAACACTCAATCATCAGTTGGCTCATTTCTTCATATCTTTATCAGAGCAGAAGATGCATCCCTCATATTGCTAAGATTGGCCACATGTGGGGGTGGTGATCATTAATACTGTGCAATATAGCAGTACTATATCTCAATATGTGTTTAATACAGAGAATAAACAAATACCTTAGAGCAGTGCAGCACTCACCAAGGATGACCATGGGTTCCCATCTTGTCCCCCCTCAGCTTTGAGCAGCTCTGCATTAACATTGCCAATGAGCACCTTCAGCAGTTCTTTGTGCACCATGTCTTCAAGCTGGAGCAAGAGGAATACCATGCAGAGCAAATTACCTGGAATAACATTGACTTCACTGATAACCAACAGGCTCTGGAAGTCATCGCTCTCAAGCCTATGAATATCATCTCCCTCATTGATGAAGAGAGCAAGTTCCCAAAGGTAAATTTCTGGTTTCACCTGTAATGCCTGACTTTGCACACAGCTCACAGGTAACGCTTGGCTTTACATACAGAGAACTGCAAAGATGGCTTTTGGGTACATTATGAGAGACAATGTCTTCTCCCCGTAGATGTTCCTTTTAAATGGACTAACTATACAAATGCTTCATTCTCTGCTGGAGTGTGCTCTTCCTGGTGCTTCGCTATTGAAACTCTTACAGCTGTTCCAGACAGAGAAGGAAGGAGTCCAGATCATTTTACAAGGGCTTCTTAGGAAACATTTGAATGCGCATACTGTTTTAGTATTGTTCTGCTGTTGGTCTGGGCTGCAGCTTGTTCTTTCTTCTCCTGGATGACAGACCTAGTTGAGCAATGTCACTGTTGTGAGGAAATGTTATTCTGCAAAGGCCAGGCATTTGAAACAGAAGAGCAGAGATGAAAGTAGCATCTGATCTCAGACATCCCTGCAGAGCATTTTCATAGTCTGTAAAGGCTAAGCAGGAGTGCTGGTACAGGAATCAGATGGCAATGTGGGCTTGTCCAGAGAAGCAAGCCTGCCTCAGCTTATTTGTAGTCCTCAGGTAACAATTCGAGAGGATCGTGTACAGGCAGACAGCTTTCCCCTTTCTTCCCTCAGAAGAGGGTGGTCCCCACTGTATGTCCTGCAGTCAGGACAAGAAAGCGTCTCCTCTATGATTCCCAGAGCACATGACTTAGATAACACAGCGCTCACTACTTCTAGCACAGGCCAGTGAGTGGAGCTCATGTGCACCACAAGGGAATGAGATTGCGATGGCATCCCTTGAAGAGAAGCACCCAGCCGGCTGCCTGCCTGTGGGAGTCACAATCAGGGCATCCTGGCTGGTACCTGCTCAGGACAGCCTTCCCGGGATCTCCAAGTCTTTCACCAGTTGAGGGGAGTGAAACAAGAACTGTGTCTGCCTAGGAGAAAGAGCATGCACCCCACAGAGCATGGCTGGGTAGGATGGCATGGAAAGTTGGTGACGGGCTCTGCTTGTGACATCCGGAGATTTGGGAAATTCTCAGCACACCTGGTGATGTTAGTAGTATTATGGGGGCTTGTGTACAGCCCTAAAATATCAGGTCTTATGCTCTGGTGGTGTGTTCTGTCCTGGTGCTTGAGAGAAGGGTCTGTGTAAAAGGGAAGACACTTATGGCACTACCTTCCTCCAGATCTACTACACAAATAAGGGGAAGAATTTGAGCTTTTGTTATCTCTGAGCAACACTTCTATTTGTTCACTCAGCATAGGCCAGTGCTTGGGGGAATCTACTTTAATGTCCTTTTTTGCCTGTATTTGATTTTAGGGCACAGATGCCACCATGCTCATCAAAATAAATTCCCTCCATGGCAAAAGTAAAGTCTACATCCCACCTAAGAGCACCCATGACACCAAGTTTGGCATCAACCACTTTGCTGGGGTTGTCTTCTATGAATCAAAAGGTGAACCTATCTCAGCTGGATACAGAGGGTGACAAGAAGGGCATGACCTGCCTGGATGTGTGGCAGGGAAGTGTTGATCTGAAGGCAGCTCAGGAGGTCAGGAGGATTACTCTAATCTGCAAGTTACTGTAAATGAAGTGGCTTTTAGCTAGACAGAGCAGTGCTAGGGCCAGCAGGCTGCAGAGATGACAAGCTGATTTTGTTTCCATCATACAGATTTCCTGGAGAAAAATCGGGACACACTGAGTGCTAATGTAATGCAAGTGGTTCATTCCTCCAAAAACAAATTCCTGAGAGAGGTTTTCCAGGTGGAAACAACCCCACCTAGTCTGGGACGTGGGACCATACGGCGTCTTGGAGCTGACCAGGCCTACAAGGTGGGCTTTCTGGCACTGGGTTGCAGAAACAACTGCCTTTTTTCCTGCCTTCGCTAAGGCTCTGGCTGTCCTTGACCACCTCTTTTGCACTGTGTCTACAAATCCTGATCCCTTTCATTCAACTCATTTCTGCAAGGATGTCTGCAGGAGAAGTCAGAGTCTGGTGTTCATGCTGTAAACAAGAGTAATGTCAGTCCTGTCTCCCAGGACTGCATCCCTAGACATCTGTTTAGCCATGCCTGCAGGCTGCCATAGAAGCATGAGTCATGCTACTTCCCCCCAATGACAGCACAGTTATTTGCTCCTAAGAAAGATACTGGTCCCAAGTGACATGTGTGGACAGTTTCACTGCCCTGCATATTGCTATATTGCTGCAACTTTAGTACTCCCTCCTGGCCCAGAGGCTGTGTGACAAAGTTCATGATGGCTAATTATCACAGAATCATCTGTGCCTAGTGGTGTAAGGAGCTTTGTCCCGTGCCTAGTGAAAATGAGCTTGTAAAATGCAGTGGACTCAAAATAGCATGGGGCAGAGTTCAAGTTCTCTGCCCCACTGCAGCTTTAGCATACCTTGATTTCTGAGCATTTAACTATGCAGTATCATCATTATGTGAAGGTACTTTTGCTTTTAATGTTTATATGTTTGAGTTTTCCTGTCAGGGTACAAAAAAACAGTCAGCTTGCAATCTTACCTGTTACCTATCTGTTCTTCTAGCATTGTTTTCTGATCCTGTCCTTTCTTCCTCAGTCTTTATCCCCATGTGGCTTTCTGCTGTCCAGAACATCTGGCCAAGGACAGGTAAACATCCTGGGAGAGAAGGATGTCAGAAGTGGTACAAGCAGCAACACAGAACTGGCTTAGCATCTCTTAAATGCTATGAATACCTTCAGACTAAGAATCAGGTCTATCTACATTGCTCTACTGCTCTGGTGGTTTTCACCTCTATAAATAAGGTTCTGTTATTGAAAAAAAACCTTTCCATACATTTAGAAAGTACACTAGCATGTCAAGAAAGAAGATACTAAATGTGGGCTAGTGCCCATTTCAAAACACACAGAAGTTAGCTGAAATACTCCTATTAATTACAAATAGGTTGGGCCACCGTTGGGAAGCCTAAAGAAGCAGGCTACAGAAAAGAATAGTGAATGAAGTACCAGAATAAACTTTGCTGTCCTGAGGTCTCAGAGCTGCTCTCCTGACTCACCAGGGGAGAAAAGCTACCACCATCTCAACAACAAATTCAGCTTTAACAATGTTATATGTGTGAGATCATGAGGGCACGAGCTTCAGACTTGTGTCTGGAGTTAATCCCACTGATTTACTGGTTCAGCAGAAAGGCCTCTAAGACCTGGGAGTGCCAATTGCTTTTAACTCTTATAAAGCTTAAACATGTATCTGTTGTTATCATATCAGCTTCAAACAGATGCTTGCTAGCCCTAAGATCCATCAGAGCTGCTAGGAGACATTGCCAGGAACTCTTTTCCACAGGCATGGGTATTCGGTCGCTGGAGGGCAGCATTGTCCTGTAGCTAAAGCAGAAGGTGGCCACTTCAGCGTTCGAAAGGGCACTTTAAATGTAAGAACCAGCAGAATAAGGTACTGTAAAGACCATGAAAGTAAGTGCAGCCACTGGACTTTAAATTATTTACTTGGAAAAAACAAAAAACCCACAACCCACCAAAATCCCCCAAGTAAACAGACTAGCTGTACTGTGCTGCAATGATTAGCTCCATGCCTGTCTGTAAAAGGCCAGTGGAGTCCTTTTGTTACTGTTGTCACCGTAATTTAATGTGCCCTTAAAACGTATGAGGAGGAAGATGCTTGGGCCTGCTGTGATGATCTGTGTGTAAAAGACACAGGTGAAACTGTGCTTTTGGAGAAGCTGGGGAAGTCAGGAGGTAACTGCAGCCAAGTACAATCCCTCTGGGTAGCAAAATTCAACCCAGGAACAGTGAGACATAAAGCACTTTATATGCAGCCAGAAATAGAGTAGCTCTTACCTTATCCTCCAGTAAAAGTTTGATTTTTTACTGCTTACTGTAGTATTAATGAGCAAGGTGATCAGTCATCCTAATCACTAAGGAATGACCTGTTCTGGATCTTTAGTGTTCCTAGTTGGCTATGATGGGCAGCAAAATGTCTGGCCTGGAGGTTATTATTGCCTTGGGAGCAGCTGTTTCTCACTAAGCTTCCAGGCATGCACCCATGAATAATAGTTTGGCACCCAGGCCCTATGCTAAGCTTTCTTGGTTGGAAAAGACAGACCTATGTGGGCTCCTGTGGGTGGAATTTGTTCTACCACAGCCACCCCCACTGCTAGAACTTAGTGCCCAGGTAGGTGAAAGAGCTCAGTGGGGTTTCTTCACAAGAATAATCTCAAATTAACAAAATACAGATTGCAGATTTAGCTCCCATGTAGGCAGTCGTGTGATACTGATGTATTAATTGGCCCTCTGACAGTGAATGATGAAGCAGTCAGCATGTGCTTACTCTTCCCAGGGCCTGGATACCACCAAACGTCTCTCTACTTTGGGAGGACAGTTCAAGCAATCCCTGGAAAAACTAATGAAAATCCTTGAGCAGTGCCAGCCATACTTCATCCGCTGTATTAAACCAAATGACTACAAGAAACCACTGGTAATGTTTTAACTATATGAGGTCTTGTCTTCAGTAAACTTCTTAATGAGAAAAAGCTGTCAGCTGCTGTGTAGTGTTTTACATCTGTACTTCAGCCAAGAAGAGCTGGAGTATAAGCTATTGCTATAATAAAAAGGGTGGTAGGATATAACATTGTTAATTTACAAAAACATCTCTAAAAGCAATACAGAGTAATAGATGGCAAAAAAGCACATAGGTGTATCCTGAGAGGAGTTGTAAAAGCCTTTCCTGTTGTCTGTGGTTAGCCAGTACTCAGGGCTAAACCGTAGCAGTATCTCACCCAAGGCTCCCTCCCCAGCAGGGAAGGAGAATCAGGGAAAAAAAAAAAAAGGAAAAGGCCCATGAATTGAAGTATAAACAAATTTCATAGAATAACAAAACTGGAATAACAATCAACATAAAGCATAGAGAGTTCTACTCAGCCTAGTTCTCAATGCCAACTGCGGGAACAGACCATCAGCAAGGAGCCTCAGGGAGAGGAGGAACCCCACCCTCCCTGAGCTCCCTCCTTTAATCATGAGCATGATGAGGAGGTGTGGGACACACCTGTGAGTCAGTGCCTTGAGTGGATCTCCAGCTGAATCAGGGCTGCTCATGGCTGCCTGCATGGCTGGGCCATGGGGCTGTGCCTGGGGAACCAGGACACCATTAAAGATAAAGACAAAACTGGAGAGTTTCTAGCCTCACAACAAGGGAAAACCCAAAACCCATTAGGATCCAACAATGATCATACTATGAAATAACCTGAGAGAGGCGAGCTGTTGGTGTTTGAGAGGGGTGATGTGGCTTAATTTGACACTACAGGAGAAGAAGAGTTTGTCATTAAGACACTTGACTGGAACTCAAGGAGATCATGAGCCAGCTCTACATTAAAACCTTGTATGATGCTGGTCAAGTGACTTAATAATTTCTGAAGTACTGCATGTGGCTTAGCGAGCCTATTTTTAATCTGCATTACAAGAAACTAGCAGCACTCCTGCTGGGTTTTGCATGGCTATGCTCAAAGGGCCTAAGTTGCTACTGCAGTTATTTGCACCTGCAAAACGATAGGAACAATCTATTGTTCATCTCAAATTGCAGTTCTAGAATTGAAAGCAGTTACTAAAGCCAGACTGAAGTTAATGGACTATTTCCACTGCCAATAAACACAAGTCTGAAGACCCTTCAGGGTGACTTGTTTATGCCTATAATGAATTAATTTCGGGCAATAAAGAAATAAGAAATGCAATTTAAAAAAGCATAGTGGGCCATTTTGCAAGCACTCTGAGGCTGGAGGTTAATAGATACATTCTGAGGAATGCTGTATGTGTAGTTCCTTTCAGTGCTAAGGCTCCTCCTTGTCTGCTTTGCCTTTCAGTTGTTCGACCGGGAGCTGTGTATCAAACAGCTGCGATATTCAGGGATGATGGAGACCATTCAGATCAGGAAAGCTGGCTACCCAATCCGCTACAGCTTTGAGGAGTTCTTTGAGAGATACAGAATTCTCTTGCCATGGTCTCTTCGAAAACAGGTATGTTAGCACAGACTTGGTTTAAGGCTAGTCTAACTTTTCCTTACGAGGCTTTAGTCTTTCCCACAGTAGAAAGTTCTTGGATTATTGCTAGTACAGTTGAGAGATCTGTCATCATGGTAACTGTAGCTAAATACCTACATACTCACTTGGACCTTAGCTGAAATGGTAGAGGTGCTTTCAGGTCCAGCTGTCCTTCACCTGCTCTACACAGACATCCCAGGCAGGGTTGGCATCCCCATTCCCCCTCTGATGTTTCTTTTCTGTAAGCACACACCTGAGGTCTCTACCATCCTACTTGCACTTGAACTCTGGAATGCTTGGCCATGCACTCCCGTTCCTCCATTTCTTGACCATTTGAGCTGAACCACTTTCATTCATTACACTGTCAGCCCAGGGGTCTGTAAGACCTCATATTTTTCTGTTCTTCGCCCTTTGAAATGCAGGGCAATAGATCCTTACATAGTGTGCTGTGTTTCCAATCAAGCCCTAATGTGATGATGCTTTTGCACATCAGCTGAAGAATGATGCTCGACAGAGCTGTATCAGCATCTCTGAAGCAGTGCTGGGCAAGAATGAAAGCTGGCAAGCTGGGAAGACCAAGATTTTCCTTAAAGTAAGTAGAAAAGACAGTTTATTGTCTCTTTTCCTGAAAAACTGGGTGCTTCACAGTATAGCTTGACCTGCTTGTGCAAGAGTGATGACCCAGAAAGGACTGGGCTCTCTTGAACTTGAGGCTGGGTCTTTGTTCTTGAAAGCTAAGCAATTTAATGGACTTCATGTACGAGAGGCTGATTCTGTTCCTGTGTTCTAGTGTTGCAGCTAAAACAGTACAGTGCAATGTATTGGTCTCTGCTCAAGCCTTGAGCATAAAAAAGAACTGGATACCAGCACACTGTTGCAGGGGACTTCCTTGTCCAAGGCATTCCCCCAGGCAAAAACAGTCTTACTGCAGGCAGATTCTCTGCTTGTTTATGGCTACAGCCAGACATGGTGTGGTCAGGTGGTGTGCGCTCTTCCTACTGCAGTTCCACAAATGCATTTTACTGGCATGCTGATTTTGGGCCTCTTTCAGACCATGTGTCCAGCTTTCGGAAGCTGTGGGGGTGTCTGCTCAGCTGGCAAATCCACACTTTCTTTTAACAGGATCATCATGACACAGTATTGGAGCTGCAACTCCAAAATATACTCACAGATAAGGTTCTTCTTATCCAGAAGGTGATGAGAGGATTGAAGGACAGGTCAGTGATCTTACAGAAGGGAATTTGCTTTGGTTTGAAGCAGGAAATTTTGTGGTGCAGTTTAATACACTCTGTGAAGCATTTTCGAGAATGAAATGTATCAATCCATACCCTCTGCTAGCCCTAAATTCAGTGCTCGTCATGCACAGTGCAACTATGCAGATTTTGCATAAAGATTCGTTCTGGTTTAGTTTCTTTGTTTTCATGATGCTTTTCAAAATGCAGGGCAGTAGTACATGCAGCGTATTTGAAAAGGGAGGGCTGGAAGGAGCATTTGCACTTAATATTTCTAGTAAACAGTAGGTATCTGGAAAGCAGGAAATCCCCATGGAATCTAAGTCCTTCTCAGAGCTACAAGGGCTCTCTTATTTAGGATGCTTCTTTGATACAAGACACAGAAGAGAAACAAATAGAAACTAATTAGTCCTTCTATTTGCCAAAGATGCACAATTCCTGCATTTTGTCAGGTTTAGTTTGAAATATCTTCAGAAATGAAATTTAGTCACTTTCAAGTAAATGTGTGTCCTCATTAAATACTTACATCATTATTTGTCCTTACAATCTTGTATCCCCCAACCAGAACCACAATATAGGACTGAATCCTGGTTTGGTTTAGAAATATCCCTGATCGTAGAGAAGCAAGAATTATAAAACATGACACAAATGCCAACAAACTTCCCCTTTTTTTTCAAACTCTGCCTGCTGTCTAACAGAGTATCACCTCTCCCTAAAAGCCTCACCTCACTTTTATTTTTAAACTGTCAGAGCAATGTGGCACTTCTGACAGCTGAAGTGTGACCGCTTTTACCACAGGAAGTTCATCTTTCTCAGATGGGCTCCTAGTCCTGGCAGAGGACACTGGGGAGCAAGTGGTCATCAGATGGGGGACTTAACTTATCCAGGCTCAGTACAAGGGCTCTTTCAGTTCTTATAGAGCTCTCCTACCACAACAATGAATTTGGTCTGCAGTTCCTATGAGTATTTTTGCAGCACTAAGGGCAAAGTCAACTCAGATGTATGAAGGTGGATTAGTAATACATTTCTCTCATCTGTTCTACTAGCAAATGTATAGTAAAGCGAAGAGGAAAACACTTTGTGAGCTCAGCTGATTCATGATGCTGCTTCACTTGCAGAATGAGCTGAGCCAAGGTGAAATCTCCTAAGGCCTTTATTGACAGAAGAGGTCAGGCAAACCAGACTATTCTGGCCTTTCCATCATGATGGAGGACATGCAAGCAGACAAAATGCTTTGAGTGAGGATAATTTTGAAGCATGTGGTACAAAAGTATCTGACCAGACTAATTGTTCTGCTGCAACATAATACTTTACTTGGGCCACTCAGAAGCAGGAAGAAAACCCACACTGAGCTTCAAACTTGCTCTGAAAAGATGTCTACTAATACTTCAGCCAGTTACTTTAACAATAGCTTTCCTGGCTCTTATGTCCCTAGACAGAAGATAAGGCTGAGATCAGACTGTAGACATCCCACAAAAGGGGAAAAAACCCCACCACTTCATTCTTTACTATTATCATAAGAAGCAGCAGAAATAACCTATTGCTTGTCACCTCACCTGTCTGTCTCTTAGGAAGCAGTTTCTGAAACAGAGGAAGTCTGCTGTAGCCATTCAGTCAGCCTGGCGAGGCTACTGCTGCCGGAAGGATTTCAGAATGGTAAGAAGCAGGTGTATATATAAATATATGTATATATATTTTTAGTATATACATTTCTCTATGTATGTATTTATATACTATGCCCTGCCAGACTGAGTGGAGTACTAGGAGTGAAGATATCCACAACTGAAGGGAGGAGAGGCAAGTTGGCAGGGTGTAAAGAAGGGTGTAAAGTCCAAGGAAGGCTCTGGGACCTCTCAGGGCTTGCTGGACCTGTGATATTTCTGCTTTCTGGTGAAATAGTAACCCAACTAACCTTTGGCAGGCCTGGCTCCGGTGACCTGACACATGAGTGATCCCACACTTCTAGTCAGGAGTCCAAGGCTAGCATTTGTGCATCACCACCATGTTATGAGCAGTGTCTTCCAGAACTGTTACAGGAAAACTGGGAATCTGTAAAAATTCCAGAAAAATCACTATATCGGTCTCACATTATTAAAAATATTGTATGATCTGGTGGGTTTTCTCCGTGAGGAAAGCTACAGTACACTGGGGGCACTCACATATTGTGTATTCATGTGGCAGGGATTCTTGTTAATATATCCCATACATCTCATTTGCAAGGGGCAGACAAAGCTGCCAGTTTCAGTCAGAAACATTTGCTGTTCCAGATCAGTGATGCAATTCCTGTCTGAAGAGCCAGGCTATTGTCCTGCACTCTGCCCCATCCTCCTCTGCTGCTTCTCCTGGGATTGTCATATCCATCGCTCCAAGGATGTGCCTTTTTTTTTTTTTTTTTTCCATTCACTTGGCTTCATTTCTGCTCTCTTCCTTCCCTTGTCATAATCCCAGGCTATCATTGTCACTTCCTGGAGCCACTCCCTAGAACAGGTCCTGAAAAGAACTCTATATAATCTAATTTTAAAGTCTATTACTGCCAGAAAATAAAGCACGAAGGGCAGTATCGCATTAGCCCCTTCCAGTACCTTTATCCAGGTCCTGAATTTTGTTCTCTTCTGCTCATCCCAACTTATTCACCATCTCAATGGTTTTGAACCGTAACCACTTCTATTTCCTCCACCTTCTACAGGCTATGCTGGGGTTTGGGCGCCTGCAGGCACTCTACCGGAGCCGGCAGCTTGCTAAACAGTATGAAGCAACCCGAGCTTATATCATCAGGCTTCAAGCCATGTGCCGTGGTTATCTGATGCGTCAAAAGACAGCAGAGCAGAAGAAAGCTGTGTGTGTTATACAGGCATATGCCAGGGGGATGTTTGCTCGCCGAATCTACCAGAGGATGAAGAGGGAGGTATGCTCACAGATACCTTGTGAACATGATGTTTCTATGAAGTTCTGATAGAGATTTAATGACCAGCAAGTGCTGACATAGCATAGCCCTGGATGTGGATATTTATTTCGTGGTATGTTATTTTGAGCTCTTGTCAAGTGTGAAAGCAGAGTTTTAAGCAGACAATCTTGTTTACTTTTGCTTCTATGTTCATTATCACGGATCAAAACTTCACTAAGAGAGCTGAGATGTTTTTGACAGAAGGGAGGAGAAAAGATAAGATGTGCATATGTATCAGTCACTCCTGCAAGGGAAGATCAATTTCTACAGCAAGGCCTGATAATGTCACTTAGGGATACATTCAAAAGGGAATCCTAATGCAGTGTGTCTTGGTATGTGCTGCCAGAGAAAATCCTGTACTTACACTTGCTACCTTGGCAGTCTGTAGCACACAGGAGGCCTTTCTATGATTTCCTTTCTGTATTAAAGCTGTCCAAACAGGATGAAGACAGTTTGCAGATTTCTGCCTGTGGCCTGTTCCCCAAAATGCCATATTTAGAACTGAGTCCCTGTTGGGATAAAGTCCTGGGGTGGACAGCTTGTTAATGGCAGAAGGGAGCTGGCCCAACAGTTGTGGAAACAGTCACAGAATGGTCCTGTTGTCCACAGAACAAGTGCAAGCTGGAAGCCAGAAATATCCGCTTGGAAGAAGAGAAACGTCTCATCCAAGTCCTTGGAGCAATGAAAGCAAGGGAAGAAGCGATGAGATTAGAAAAGGTAAGTATGTTGGCAGAGGAACACTGAATGCTATGTTCCTTAACTGACAATATAACTTGCCCAGCTCACATCTGCAAAGTTGCTCAAAGAGCTGAGCACTGCTATATTTTAATAAAAAGTGGACATAGTTGTAAAGCTATTTGTAACGGTGCTTTAGAAATGGGACAAGGCAAACACACACACATTTCTGTTTGCAGTATGAGCTGGCACTTCAACCAAACATGCACAATGCTATCACAGCCCCTGACACACAATATTTTAAAATTTTAAATAATATGGGGTTTTCTGCTTTTAGGAGTTCAGTGTTTTTCCTGTATTTTCTCTTGTTGATAAACTTATTGAAAAATTGCACATCATTACCAATCAGCCAACAGTCTGTAAGAACAGCTGTAAGAGCAAGGCCCTGCTGCTGATGTGCTAGGTCTTTGTGACTGCTTTGCACAAGCACCATTTGATTTCACATTCCAACACTGCACTAGCAGAGCTGGACCTGACTGTTATAACACCTTTTGTAATAGTGTTTCATCCTCACACCCATTCATTCTAACAGAATGGTGTTCCAGTCATGCCTAACCAGCTTCTATGTTTAAAGGAACACCTGGCTTCTCTGGAGAGAGAGGAGGCAGAAGCAAGTGAAAGGAGGAATGCTCTTGCCAATAAACCAACAAATCATGATGTTATCAGCGACCAAGAAATGGTGGACAAAATTTTTGGGTTTTTACCTTCTATGATTGGAGGCCAAGAAGGACAAGCTCCTCTGGGTTTTGAGGTACGGAGCTGCGGACTGGTAATGGGTCATGTTCATCCCTCACGTAAGTCTACTGACTTTCTTGGAATTCCACCATCAGGTGAATTCTGTTTAATGAACTTTGGTACAGCAAAAGAATCACCCAAATTAGTCAAACAGACAGTCTCTTTGGGATCTGCTTTCAGAGGTCAGTTCCCAAAAGTTTTTGGTCACATGCAGTTTGAGGACTACATGTCTTCAAAAGTTACTGCACGTTTGTTTCTTTGGCCCAGCAGACCCTCACCAAATAGTGCCATTCTCTGCATTTTGACACCAACCACATGTTCTGCTGGCAGTGCTCTCAGTGATTTTCCAGCTGAAACAAGCTGGAAGTTCATGACCCAAGTTATCCTGTGTTCTTAAAAGCAAAATCTGAGATACACTGGTCCTGACAGTTGTGGAGGATGGAATTGGGTAGGGAGAGGTAGGCAGAGTAGAGTAGTCTGGGTTAGTGCATGATGAAACAGCACCTGGATTTTCCATCAGCAATGTTCTTGCTGAAGACCAAGACAGGAAGGTCATATGCAATGGGTGCATCTCAGAAGGAGAAGCTCTGAGTCTCAGTGATCTGTTGGTAGCAGCTGAAAATGGCTTTGGGGTTAGCTGGAGAGTCAAATTATATAAAATAAGAATATCAGAGTATAGGGAAAGAAAATATTCTTCTTCCTCATGTTCTTCACAGGACTTGGAAACAAAGCCTAACAAGCTGGATGAGGTGGACCTGGACATGGTTCCCATGAGCGTGGAGCTAGAAGAGGAAGCAGACGGCTTGGAAGAGTACACCTTCCCAAAGTTTGCAGCTACTTATTTCCAGGGGTCATCCACACACACACATATCCGGAGACAGCTACGGCACCCGCTACTCTACCATGATGACAAGGACAACGTCTTGGTATCTTGCTCCTTGTTGTTGAACCTGCTTCCTCCACAGCCCTGGCTTCTACAGATCCCCTCATCCTTGGGTTCCTGCACCTCTGGCACAGCCCTGGGAACCAGAGAGTTTAGAGTCAAGCAGAAAGTCTTAAGCACCTGTATGAAAGTAGTAGTTCCCATCAGCATGTTTTGGCACTTCACACAGATACCTGCCCAACACAAGATCTCTGGTCACCTTTAATCTGCCTGAAGAGGGAACTCTGAGGCTTGTTTTGACTTCTCTAGATACACTTTGGGGGCAAAAACAGACTGGAGAGAAGCATCAGAGCTCACCCATCTCTCTGCTCTTGTTAGGGTTGCTGGTCTGTGAGTTAGGACAGAAGGGGGAGGCCCAGGCCTACAATTTTCATGTTGAACCACAGTGGGATTGAGGAGGGGAGTTTTTCTTGATGCCAAGCAGCCTTGCAGAATGGAGGATCCCATGCTGCAAAAACTTCACCATTACTTGGCTTTCTAGTTCTGGGCATGAGGGCTCCTGGAAGAGTTCCCTCCACTGCTTGTCTGTCCAGGTGGGTAAGTGCAGAGTGTAGTTCAGCCAAGGTTTCTCTGCCTCACTATAGCCACAGCACAGCTGCAAGATGCCAGCAAAGGGAATGGTGAGGGCTCAGCAATCACAGACTAAATCTGACATTCCCACTAGAACTGCACCATGTTCCTTTAGAATGATAGTGTTGTGAATTTTGCTCTCATGTTGTTTGACATTAAACTCCTGGTGTAAATGGCAGGAGGAGATGGGAACTTTAACAGCTTGGACTGGCTCTCATCTAAACAGGAAGAAAAGGCATGAGGCCATAGGTTCACTTGGCAGTTTCTGACTGGGCTTTCTGCCATTACAGGCTTCTCTAGTTGTGTGGGTTATCATCCTGAGGTTCATGGGGGACCTGCCAGAGCCAGCAATGTTTTCCAAGAATTCCACCACCAAGAGCGGCTCCGTGATGACACAGATATATGACACACTTGGCAGGAAAAACCAGGTCCAGTTCAGGAACGACAGCCCAAGTATGGTGAGAGGAGCAGGCTGTTTGTATTTTCATTTGCTTTACTTGATTTCTGTGCTGTTCCACCAAGAGTGAGAAAAGCAAAGGAACCCTTTCATGCTATTGTACTTGAAATGCCAGAAGTGCAAAAGCACCCCTGTCAGTCCTAGAAGGACACTGCAGCTCCTTCTGGCAGGAGGGGACAAAACAAACTTCTCTATTTGAGCATCTTTCCTTCCTTAATGAATCACTCTTGCTGTGCATTAAACTGATTTCCTATAATGGTAATATGTGTTGTAGAGAGAAAGCAGAAAAGATAACAAGATTTCCAAGGGGATCTCTTCCCTGAAGCTGAAACGGTCATCCAAGTTGACAGGGAAGGTAAGAGGTGGAAATAAATTGCTTCTCCTAAGTTGTTTTGACTGGAACCCTGTCTTCACCTTCTGACAGATGTTATGTGACAGCAATCTCCCAGCTGGAACTTGTTCCCCTGCCAAGCCAGTGCAACCCTATGCATGGCATACCTGGTGCACTCTTTTTGAAACTATCCCCATGTGCACTGCTGCTTTTCCTTCTCTGTCAGGTTAACTCCATCTCTTCCTGCTGGACACAGGGAAAAACTTATTATTGAGAATTGTTGGTGCTGCAGAACAATTTGCCCAAAGCCCTGAGTACAGTGAAACCACCATGTGTTTAGGGCTGTACAGGACAGTACGAGAAAGTTCTCCTACCCAGTAATAGTGCTGTAACGCTGCATTTTGTGAGTCAGCTTGAGAGAGAGGGAACTATGGCCTGTTCCTAACTGCTCCTGCACTCAGCAGAAAGAGTTTTAGCCAGAAAGACAGAGAAGTAACGTCTCTTATTTCTGGGAGAGCTGCCTGGTAAGAGGGAAGGTTCTCTGGAGAAACTCTGGGGTTCTGCTTGGTTTCTTCCAGGTGACAGACCAGCTGAAAAGTGGAGAAGAGGCTTTCCAAGAGGACAGCTCAATCTCTGAGAGACCCATGTCCAACCTAGAAAAAGTGCACTTCATTATTGGCAATGCAATTCTGCGCCCTGCCATCAGGTAGGAAATTTGTACCTCCTTGATGTGACCAGACACCCATTACATCACAGAAATCCAGCATCCCCTTTCCACAGTCCTGGGGCATTTTCCAAATGCTGGAAATGTCTCACATTTATCTCTGGGGCTTCCTGACTGAAAGTCCAAGCTAATCACATAGAACTGAGGCTGTAGGCCACTTCAGAGGGTGGTTCACCTTTATCAGAGGGGACAGAGAATGACTCCCTTATTGCCTTTTCTGGTATCTTCATCTTGTAGTTTAGGTCAGCTGCCTCCATGTATGGCTTTCTGAATACCCCACAGATATGCAATAGGGCAGAGCTCAGTAACACCTGAAGGTGGAACACAGCCCTAGTATTATGGAGAAGAGACAAGAAGTACAGAGTTAGTGTACACTAAGTATATGAGAGGTGTTCCTAATCCCCATTTCCCAATAGCCTGTTTCTGAGCCCTCAAGCAATGTCCCCAAATCAGAGATGGCTGAAGGCCTGGCTTGCTGAGTGTATCAGCTACTAGAAGAAGAAAGAAGAAGAAATCCTGCTTACAAGTGGTATGAGGCTGACCTTAGGCCAAGCATGGTGTGAAGATGAGACAGAAGCTGGTTGTTTCTGATCTGACCCTGTTAATTTTATCCCATTTTAGCTTATGCAACACTTTTCTGTCAGAGAGCCCATAGGCACAGGCCCTGCCTTGACCTCAGTCATGCACTGCATTCCTCCCTACATAGCTGCTTTGTTTCAGCCAAGATGCTCCCAGAAGCAGATCCTCAACTGGCAAAAATTGCCTTCAATGAACATAAAAGCTAAGCATCTACTCCCTCAGTCTGTGTTTTATCATATGCCCTATCTGGGAGCAAAAACCTCATCCACCTTGTGTCCCCCCATGTCAGACTTGCCAAATGTGTGTTCTAAGAGTCCAGAAAACTTAACATGATTTTAAAATAGCAGTTTTGTTTGTATGCAGCTTTTTTATCTGCTTCCCATATGTCCTTGCTGCAGGCAACTTGCATTTTCAGAAGCTCACTCTGAAGCACCCTTTCTTCCATTTCTGTCCAAGGACTCACTACAAATTTCCTAAAACTATAAAATTAAGCAGAGTGTCTCCTTGTCCTTATTTCAAAATCCACATATAAGCAGATAGACAAGAGCCATGAGACACAAGATATATACTGTAGAGAGCTTCGAGCAAGTCTCACATGTGGGGGGACAGCAATGCCATTTCACAGCTGGATGACCCAGCAACTGCTATCCCTGCACAGCCCCCCTGCTTGTCACAGGAGGTGTTCCAGCATGGGAATTGCACTTGAATGCTGGAGTAAGAAGGGGTGGCGAAGGGCACTGAGTATACCTTGAGCCTTTTCCTGCCAAAGCCAACACAGTTATTTCCTGCAGTATGCTACAGGTGGTATCATAGCTAATGTGGTGAAACCTAGCTCAGATCTACTTCATCATGCTGCAATCATGCCAAGCTTGCAGTGGAAATGTAGCCAAAGACTGTTCAGACAGTGAATCATTATCTGTTGCTTTCACATGTTTTATTACAGAGATGAGATTTATTGCCAGATTTGCAAACAACTCACTGAAAACAGCAACAGGAGCAGCTATGCTCGAGGCTGGATCCTTCTGTCACTTTGCCTTGGTTGCTTTCCTCCTTCAGACACATTTGTGAAGGTACATTACTAACCTTTCCTACAGCAGCTTGAATGCCTTAGCTGATATGGTTTCTTGTGTATTTTGATGTTTTGATACAAACAGCCACATAAACTGTTTGGCTGCTCTAGCAGCTGGTGCTGTGTTTTTAGCAGAAACTATCTCATGTGCTTATCTGGGAATTTAAATAAATGATTGCTGTACTCACATTTAATTCATTTTCATTACGTGCCATACAAGTCGGGTTCTGTTGTTGATTGCAGCCCTCATTTAGATGTGTTATCTGCAAAGAATCTGTTAAATTTTATCCTCTCCAGTTCTTCCTTTCCAACATTTAAAAGCTGTCTCCAGTTAGAGTCCTATCAATTAAATATACTTGGGACTCCAGTATAAAATCAGTCCCCATATTTTACCAGTTCTCACCCTACATCTCCAAGCCCTATAAAAACCAATAGAGATTTGGGCTTTTTAATTGTTTTCTTAAAATTTAAATGGATGATAAATCCAGTTCATCTCAAATGATAAATCTAATCATAAATTCTGCCAAGTGGCCACTACTTGGAAGAAACCAGACACAAGCCATAGATATATTTTGACAGCAGTCTTAATACAAATTCTGTGAACCATGCAGAATTCACAGAAGTCTTGACTTCCTCTAGTTCTCTTTTCCTAAATCCATACCTTATCTCTAGGGATATTCTTAATGACTAAAATAACCAGGTGACTGACCCATGCTTGCACTAAATAAAAGTGTGTAAATACAAGTCCGTGCTTATACCATGTCACACAAAATAACTGAGTCATACAAATTCCAAGCTTGGTTTATCCAGTCCTTCTCTTCCAACATCCAGTCTTAATTGTGGACTTCAACTATTGATATTGCCAGAGAACTTAGTAAAATTAAAAGTAACCAAAATCAGCATCCCTAACCTGCAATTAACCCTCTTCCCAGAACTGTAGTTCATACAGAATGTCACAAGACTACAGGTTCTTCAATGGGAAACACTAACCCTTGCTCTAACCTAAGCATAAAGTCTCTACTGTCTAATATTCATCATACAGTTAAACACAGTGAACAGACTGACACAACCCTTCCTTTTCTGTCTAAAAGCTTTGCAGAATGAGGGAAAATTTGGTGTCTCAAACCTCCTTTTCCAAAACACTACTCCCAACCCTAACCTTTAACACTTTCTGGTGAACTGTAACCTAACAGGTCACTCTAATCTAGTCTTATCAGCTGCAGAAGGTTTCTAGTGTTTTATGAGGATTAGTGTTTCCTAACTCTTTCTGATGCTCTATGCATACAGTACCTGCTGAATTTCATCCACCATGGGCCCACAGGCTATGCACCATATTGTGCTGAACGTCTGAGACGTACCTACGTCAACGGAGCACGGACTGAACCTCCAAGCTGGCTGGAACTTCAGGTAGCAACTCCCTTTTTGATAATTTATATTGATCTCTCATTTTATACTGGACTGTATTTACTAACCAGTGCTAACAGATCTTCCTAAGTCCAACAATGGAAATTAATGACACAAGAGGATTGAAGACCCCAGCTGCCCTGTTCTGGAAAACTTCTTAGATACACCTCTTCTGGCTATTCAGTTAACCTAAACGCAGTGGAGGATGTAAATTAAAAGCTGCAACACATGATTTGCAAGGAGATCCCTCCATCCACTCAGGAGCCACAGGCCAGAACCACCTCCTGAGGGAAGCTCTTACTATCATTTGTGAAAAGAACTGAGCAGGGCTTATGATTTTAAAATGGAGGGAGGAAGTGTGTATGATAGGGCTACATCACCCTCTCCCTTTCTTTAAATGCCACCCTAGTAATTAGAAGTCACATGTGCATACACACCTCCCCTTAAGTGAAGACCTCAGTTCCTTCCTAAATCTGAGTGACCCCATTGCCTATCACATACCTCCCTGGGCAAAATGCTTGCTGCAGGCCATGTCTCCACTGATGCATGTAAGGCTGTACCCAAAAGTCATCAGGTAAAATAAGGCTCATGAAAAGTCTATCAGTCTATCACCCTGAGCTGTGAGGAGGAGGGAACTTTATTCCCGTGCTGCTCCAGGGATGTAATTTATATTTAAGACTTATTGTGCATTGAAGAAACTGTGTGGGCACTGGAGATTCACTTAAAGATTGTTGACTAGGGTGTACAGTGTGTGGAGCTCTTAAATCTAAATGCCCTTTTTATTCTTCACAGAAAAGTAAGGTTTGCCCATAATTTGTTTCTCTCATTTGACTCTGACTTACAGGCAACAAAGCAGAAGAAACCCATTATGTTTAATGTCACCTTGATGAATGGCCAAAGCATCACTGTCCCTGCAGACTCTGCTTCCATTGCCAAAGAGATCTGTCAGTTCATAGCAGATAAAACCCAACTGAAGGATGTGTTCGGTTTTTCGCTCTACATTGCCGTGTTTGATAAGGTAAAGTGTAGAAAAATAGAATGACAGCTCCCTTCTCTTTCTGTGGAATTGAACTGCTGGAGCAGGGTGAAACAAGCAGGTCTCACATGCTAGGGATCTCTGCTCAAAGACGTATTTCCCACCTGCACTGCTGCACATAACTTTCTTGTCCTGTGTTACAGTGCTGCTGATGCAGCTCCTATCACATGGCATTGAAAGCCAAGACCCTTGCCAGGGCTGCTCCTATTAGCTCACATGCTGGCATCTTAGCCTTTCTTTCCCTTTGCTTTTTTTTTTTTTTTTTACAGTAATGCTGTGAAACAGACATACACAGCAGGATGACATCTTGGTGCTTAGAGTTAGGCAACAATTGCAAAGAAATTAATCCAGAGATGGCATTTTTGTTTAGATTATAGAAACACTTGCATGTGCACTTAAGGGGATATACAGGGGATAAGAGAAGTACAAGGAGACAAATAGAAGATTGCACATCAGAGCTGCTTTGTCTTAACTTCTGACTTATTTTTCCTGATACCATCCCTGTGCATAAAAATACACACATTTACCAAAGTACAACTTGCACATCCATCTGCTTACCTTTCCAAAGTTTTTCTTGCTGTCAGGAGACTAGGAGCTTTGGGTTTGTCATCCTTCACCTGGATCCAAAGCAGGCATGCCAGTGCAGTGTCCCTTTATTCTAGGTCTGGTCACTGGGTGGGGGACGAGATCATGTCCTGGATGCCATCTCTCAGTGTGAACAGCTGGTGAAGGAGCGGGGCACACACGAACGCAACGCGCCCTGGCGGCTCTACTTCCGGAAAGAAATCTTCACCCCCTGGCACAACTCCCAGGAGGATCCTATCAGCACTGATCTCATTTACCACCAAGTAATCCGTGGCATCCGGTTTGGAGAGTACCGTTGTGAGAAGGTGGGTCTCCCTGTTCATCCTCCTAAAGAGACAAAACTAAATTAACATTTCCCACATTAAAAAGCAGGAAGATGAATGACGTTTCTAGTGGCTGTGAACAACCCTTCCTTTCTTAATGGACAGATCCACATTGGCAACTGTAATTAATACCATTTTTTTTTCTGTAACTTTCAGTTCACATGGTAGCTGGTGGCATGTCCAAAGGGGCAATTTAGGTCCTTTTAAAATATCTTTGCTAATAACCTCTTTGATGCTATGATTGTGTGAAACTCATCTCTTCTTATGCTGGATGACTGTCAAGAGTTATCCGGACAAAAATGGAGAAAATCCCATTCCTAAACTGGCTTCAAGTTTCAACAAGGCTAGCTGGACTTTGAGACATCTTTCTAGGCCTCTTCTAATGGATTAATTGTTTCAGGAGGAGGATTTGGTGGAGATAGGTGCAAAATATTGTTACATCCAGTTTGGTGATTCCATCCACAATGAACTTGTGCAGAAGGTGCTCCATGACTGTATCCCAGTGAAACAGCTGAAGTCCAAGCCCTTGGAAAAGTGGGTGAGCCTTATAACCTACGCACATGCTAAGGTAAGAGGTTTGTCTGGCACTGTTGGGTAACCACTCTCAAGCACCAGCTTCCCTTTCATGAATAATCTGTTAAGGGAAGAATGAAAAACATCTCAGTTCATATATCCCAAATATTTAATAAAGACTGGGAAAGTGAAGAAGCCTTCCACTCACTCTTCCATATAGGGCTCAATGGGGGGGCAGAACGAAAAAAGTATATTTAAGATCTCTGAACAGATCATCTTTTAAGGCTCTCTATCTTACATCTAACAATTGAGTCAGGATGGGCATGGGATGGAATGGTCTGGATGGGTTACCCGAACTATTTCCATTGCACCCACAGTGAGTTAGACTGAACAGATCAGTTGGTGGGGATCTGAGGGAAATCTGGGATCCACATACCTGTGGGCAGCCTCAGCTGCATGTGGCTTGGGCCCCTGGAGGCTGTTTCTGATTTGACTTTCTCCAGGTACCCTTGACACTGTGACAGCAGAGGCCTGTTAGAAACCTCTGGGATCAGGCCTGCTATTTATTGTTTGCAGATCATGCAAACCAGATTTTACTGCAAAAACCTTGGGTATCTTTTTATATTGCAGGCCCCATACACACAGGACCGTCTCTCCCGTCAGTCTGTGAAGGAACAACTTGTAGATTTTGCTCGCTTTCAGTGGCCTTTGCTTTTTTCCCGATTCTTTGAAGTCACTAAGTTTTCAGGTAATGCCTGGAGCCTGGGAGTAGACAGACATAAGATCAATAGAGGAGGACTTGTATAGCATTGATAAGGAGTTTCTTTCTGCATTTTCAGGTCCCAGCTTGCCCAAGAACCACTTTATCGTTGCTGTAAATTGGAAAGGTATCTGCTTCTTGGATGAGTCAGAAAAACGGCTCCTTGAGCTGACCTTCCCAGAGATAACTGGCATCCACACCAACAGGTGAGTGCCCCAGGAAGACAAGATCTGAAGAAGGCATCTCTGCCCATATTCAGAAAGGGTCTTCCACATAGGAGGGAGGTGTACTTTCTCTGCCATCCTCCTAGGTGATTTGATCTGAGCCTGGAAAGGTGTTTTAGCCTAGGTCTGGGAAACAGAAAGGGACAAGTTCTGAGCAACCTGTAAAGGAAATACTGAAATGGCTGAATCTTCCCAGCTGATGGAAGAAAAGATGATCCTGCTTAGTCAGAAAGGTGTACAAAAGCATAGACATGCATCAAAACAAGAAGGGCCCAAATATCTAACACAGTTAAGCCACCATCTGTTATGCATTCTGCAACGTGCTTCCCAGGTGTGATGGACCTGACCAGGACAACTGAGGGAAAGAGGGTAACCACTGCCTTGCTCAGGGCACACATCCTTGCATCAGATCACTCAGAGAAGAGGGTCTTACATACACAAAAAATAAATCTGAGGAATTTCACAGGTTTAATTAGTTGCCCAGTTACTCCAAAAGAAGGGTATTCCTTTGTCTATAATAAAGCACTGCAAGTCATCTGCAAGGGGGTGTCGGTGCCTTGGCTGTGACTGCAGATAGGTCTGTAAGTTTTTCAGATGGTCTGGTAACAAACTGTTGAATAATACATAGGGCAGTGAAGTCATTTGGACAGAGCTGCACTCTCATCACACTTCGTGCCGAGGAGTTTGTCCTGTCATCTGTAAACAGCATTGTCATTGCTGAACTGGTGGTCATGTTCCTGGAAGGACTGAAGAAGAGATCACCATTTGCTGTGGCAGTGCATGAGAAAAAGTCTCAAGGTAAGTCCTATAACTTTACTACAGGGTAGGGAAGAAATCTTGAGAGAACCCACAGCACTTGCTTGAAAGAGCTCAAAGGGAAGTGGGAGAACTTCAGCAAGAGTGCCTTTGCTCCAGGAGGAATGCATAGTGATCAGCACAGTGATACAGAGCATAAGGCAATGTGATTCAACACCTTTGCGTACAAATTACCCTTCCTTCTCCCTTCTACTTCTTTGCATATTTTATTTAGATATTACAGTGTCCAACAACTCAGCCTGCTTATAGCAGAAAGTTGGATCTGGGCTCCCTGGAAATACTTTCCAGAAAAGTTTCACAGAGGTGGTAAACTGGAAGTTTCTGTTGGCTGGAACAGACAAGAGGGAAATAGAATGTAAATGTTAACTTCACCTACTTACAACTAATGAGTTTCTTTCCATGCTTTGCTGCCAGTTCTAGACACAAATTCAGCATCCATTTGAATCAAACGGAGTTCTGCCATTGCTCTCAGTGGATCAATATCAAGCTGTCAGAGGAAATTTAGGCAATTTCTCTGAAGCGTTACTGGATGATTAGCTGTATTTGCACAAATCACTTTCTACTGCTAATTGAATTCAAGCCTTCAAAATACAATTCCCCTGTCTTTCACATTGCAATCCCTTTGCATTTTCTTGGGTTGTCAAGCCTGAACACTACTCCATTATTCTGTTTTCCAGAAGACCCTGCCATCCTGTCCTTCAAGAAGGGAGACTTGCTAATCTTCACTGAAGACAAAAGGCTGGATGCAAACTCTGGCTGGATCTCTGCCCAGAATGAAAGAACGGGCAAAACAGGGAATGTATTTTTGGAAGAGATCTACATCATTCCTTCTCTCACAAAACCCTCCAGTCAAGTGCTGGTAAGAAAAGCTGAAGCATTCTGTTTGAAGAGACAGGAAGAAAAATGATAACAGTGTTAAATATGATTGATTTTATAACTGGAAGTTAATTGCTCCTCCAAGGTCCGACAAGTTCTATACCGCCCATTGAAGCAAAGCATTTCACTCTGTCCTGTCTGAAAACAAAACTAAACCTAGCCCAAACTCTAAGGAGAAGGCTGCAGTTGCACGAAAGCAATGACTTTCAATTAATGGTCTGTTCCCCATTAGGGATTTCAGCAGCTGGAACTGGTAGCAATTAATAGAAATGGGTGTACAGTTGAATTTTCCAGCATTCACACTGGGCTTGATTGGTGATCATGCATCAGGTCTCAAGGGGAGCTCTAAGTGCAGCAGGTTGCTTTAAAAGAATACAGTCTTTGAGGGAGTCAACACAAGGTTTCCCATTGATCACTCTGCTAACAATTTTGTCTACAGTTTTGGAGGCTTAGAATATTGGATGCTGTGCTCACAAGTAAAAAGCAGAAAAAGTTGGGGAAAAAACAGACCAGTGGTTAGCAGGTCCACTTTCAATAAGTGTTGTGCTTTGGATAATCACATACATTTTGATGGCCACTGCTGTTGAGTCTATGGAAATTACTTCCTTGAATCTCCTACTCCCAAGTCTTTCTTGGGTCTCTGAAAGATGTTTAGGGGATACAAGGTCTCCTGCAGCACAGTGCACTCAAACTCAGTATACACCATCTGCATGTATATGCAGAATAACACTGGACAGCATGTGCAGAGACCTGTGTCCATCTCTACATGGCCGTGTCATTCCAGAGTTTGCTGATGATGTCTCCAGACCAGAGGAGGACAGCTTCACAGAACTCCTACATGGATGTACCTGACGAAGAGGATATCAAAGAGAAGCCTTACACCCTGGAGGAGTTCTCCTATGAACACTTCAGGTGAAGCTCTCTGCGTAGTGTGCACCCTAGAAAAGTTCTAGGTGATCTTCAGTGACCCTTAAAGCCTAGGATGTAACGACATCTCCCATTTCTGATTGGGTTTCTTCTCTTTGTTCCCTGTAATGAAGTGTGAGTTCGAACATCCAGAGATTCTAGCACATGGCCTACTTGTAATTTTTGTCTGCAGAAATGCAAAGGGAAGGGTAGAAGAACCCCAGCTGGACTTACTTCTTTCCAGCAGGTGTTATTCTTACATCTCACCCCTTCTTTAGTACTTGACAGCTAGCAAGAATACATAACATCTCAAGCCTCAGAGAGTACGGGAAAAATTAGTCTTCTAAAACCTCTCTTCTTTTTGCAAGCCTTCTCCCTTCTGGATCTACAAAAAATGACATTTTCTTGTTCTTGTTGACCTGCATAATCAAAGGAGATATGCAATCACTGTCTTGGGGAAGAACGTGCCTAGAGATAAGTCTTTGTGATAATGACCTCCTATGTTCACAGCAATACTGATCTGGTGATTTTGTATTGCCTGCACTTGTTTTCATTCAGGACTCCTGAGAAGGAATCCATCAGCAAAGCTGTTCTCCAGAAATCCCGTGGGCGCAGCCAGCTGTGGGCACACTCTAAGGAGCCTTTGAAACAGCCGCTGCTGAAGACAGCATGCACAGATCCTGATCTTCGGGACTTGGCTTGTCAGGCCTTCATTGATATCCTTTCACTCTTCTCTTTGGGACCTGAGAACACTCAGTGGAAGAAGAGCTAGCTGTCTCCACTAAACTCACCTCCATTGAGATAATACCACACCCACATTACAGGAGATACTTTTACATCAAGGTGGGGAGCATCAGCTCTGCACTACTTAGCACTGTTTCCCTTGTCTACAGAGGAAAGGTTCCTATTCCCTCCCAATGCTCCACAACTCCGGATGGCTCACTCAGCTGAGAGTGTGGCTTTAGGAGTGAGTGAGATTTACTGCATATGCCCAGAGCAAGCAGCTAATACAGTACAAATCACAGCCAAGCAGTGACTGCTGCATAGTGAAAGGGGGTAGGGGACAGGCAGAGAATATGTTCCAGACCCTCCTCCCAGTGTTTGCCACTTAGACATCAACAGAGTCACTAACATATTAGGGTCCAGGTAAGACTTCCCATTTACCTTTAAAACTTCCTGTTTATCTTCCAAGTTTTGTCCTTAACAGCACATTCACCCATCATGAAATTCATGGGGGACTATCCCTCAAAACAGGCACACTCCTCTGTGGAAGTCACTGACCAGATATTTGTAGCAGCTATCCAGGAGGAGGTCCTGCGGGATGAAATTTACTGTCAGATTATGAAGCAGCTGACTGAGAACAGAAACAGGTACTCACCTGGGTGCAAACATTCTGCTTCTGCAGAGCCAGGGCTCAAGTACAGGTGGTGAGCAGGAATCCCTGCTACACCTGTGATGGGGTGGGGACAGAGGGGAAGGTGACACCTTCCCTCCCCCCTTTTTCCAGGCAGTGCTGTGGGGCTCACCTTTGCAGAGCCCTCAGGACCGCTGACTGGCAGTGACAGGTCACAGAGCAGGACCATTACTTGTCTCCCTCGAGCTGCTGGTTTGCTCCCATCAGCATTCAATACTCAGTTCTGTGCAGTATGGTGTGAGACAAGCAAGGTGTTACTGAAGCCCTTACTCCCAAGGTAGTCTGTGGAGAAAATATGGCACTACTTAGAGTTCTTGAATGCTTTCAGTGACTGCACTGCTAGCCCTCCATTTATTTTAAGTTTCCAAATGACAGTATTTCTCTCCTATAAGCACATAGGTCACACTACATTTTTTACCACCTGTGAATGCTTTGGAGTAGTGTCTACAGTTAGCTAGCACTCAGGGCTAAACCACAGCAGTTGGTCTGTCACCCAAGGTTCCCTCCCCAGCAGGGAAGGAGAATCAGGGAAAAAAAGGATAAGGCCTATGAGTTGAGGTTTAAACAGATTTCATAGAATAACAAAACCAAAAGAACAATCAACATAAAGCACAGAGGGTTCTACTCAGCCTGGTTCAATGCTGACAGCAGGAACAGACCATCAACAAGGAGCCTCAGGGAGAGGAGGAGGAACCCCACACTCCCTGAGCTCCCTCCTTTTATCCTGAGCATGATGAGGAGGTGTGGGATACACCTGTGAGTCAGTGCCTTGAGTGGATCTCCAGCTGAATCAGGGCTGCTCATGGCTGCCTGCATGGCTGGGCCATGGGGCTGTGCCTGGGGAACCAGGACAAGTAGTTACATTAATTAGGTTACACAACTAGCTTGCACAACAGATTGGTTACACAGGCCTCGGCCCATGCAGAAGATGCTGAAATGGGCTGCTGTTTTCCTTCCCCACCCATAAAATGATAATTTGACCTACTTCCAGGGGAAATGAATTACAAAAAGTCTTTTTTTAATACTAATTATTAACAAAATGGTTTGTCTGTTTCTAGCTGCAGTGTGCCACTGCAAAAGTTAAGAGAAGGAACTTCTCTTTGTTTGTTTTCTTTCTTACTGTTCCACAGATACCAAACTTAGTGGAATTTTTACTATGTGTGTAACAAACAGTGAATTTCCTCACATGCAGTAAATCTCACAGGCTATTTAATGCATAGTCTGTAACTATGGTGCCAGTGCCATGCCTAATGTATTCTCACCAATTTAGTCCAGTGGGTCATTCACTGTTTGAGAGGGATCACTGATGTGGAAAAAACAATGCTTGAAAGGTAGCTATTTCCATATATTTTCATTAGAACAGCCAGAACAACAAATCTTTCATCCTTCCCAGGCTACTGCCCTGTGGACCATGTCACGCTCTCACACAGACACAAACACCACTGATCTATAGAGTATAAATGGGATTAAAATAGTGTGTTTTCATCTGCAAAATTAGAGAAGTAAATGGGAATAAAGAAGCCAGGACCTCTTTATTCAGCAGAGTCTGGTGCCCATTCAAAGGCAGACCTACTGGCTTTCCCAACCAAAACCATTCCCAACCAACTTCACAGCATTTAGTGTTTCAGAGCAATCCCTGGGACCCATCTGAAGTGTGTTCTGCTCCTGGCTTTGAAAGGAGAATGGCTGACCACCTCCTGGCTGCAGAGCCTTCCTTACTGGTGAGGGTGAGAATCCAGCTATGGATGGCAGATTTTGCAGGTCCACAGGCTGGAGGAACTGGCTTTCTGCCTGAAAATTGTACAAACTTGATCTGGAGTTTTTAAGAACTGTAACTACCTCATTACACGATGTCATCTGCCTGCTGATTTTTCAGAGCAGCAGCATGTGTAGGGGAAAGTCAATCATAAGTGAGGAGTTTGTGCTCTGAGCAAAGCTGGCTAGCACAGAGGGCAGGTGAACACAAGCAGCTGATAAAGCACAGTCCAAATAAATGTGAGCAAATTGACAGTGGCCTTCCAAGATGGCACCAGGGTCACTGCTGCCAAGATGACTGTTAAATCGGAGTTTATATTTATTCATGAGATTTGCAACTGTCATGAATATTTATCAGCCAGGATTTAGCATTGTCTTCATAAGTGAGCTGTGGTCATTGCACAGAAAATGGCTGTTAGATCCTGTGTGAAGGCTCTCTTGATTTGCAGCTCACTGCTGAATGGCACAACATACCATGATGGGAATGTGTTTCTCTTCCCTGTGTGGTCAAACGAAGAATTGTAAGTGGCTACAGCAGAACCCTTTGCTTTGTGTTCACAGGTACAGCACGACCAAGGGCTGGCAGCTCCTGTGGCTCTGCACTGGCCTGTTCCCACCCAGCAAGTCCCTGCTGAAACATGCCCAGAAGTTCATGGAGACACGTCAGAAAGAGACACTGGCCCTGGAGTGCACTCGGAGGATTCAGACAGTGATGAGGTAAATGTTCCAGCCAGCCCAAAGTGTTCAGAAATCATGAATCAGGTCCCAAAAAATCACATGGGCTAAAATGTTGAGACTCTCACTTTCCTTCTGCTCTTTACATCCTGTTCTTTTAAATGAACATTATTTTTAATTCTCTCATGATCTTTGAACCACTAAGAGAGGACTGCATCACAGCTTAACTTTTTTCTTTCACAGTTAGCAACATTTTTACAAGTTCAGCATCACACGGAATCACTTGACTCCCAGAGCTGAGTATTCAGACACACTTCAGGGCATGCAGGTTGAAATGAAATCCCGAGTTGTCACTGATGAAGTCCTGACCCTACTTTCCTTTGGTGAGGCAGCATGTCCTTATCCCCCTGGCATGTGCCTGAGGATTAGTCTTGAGTTTGTTGAATCTCAGGAGCACACAGCTGTACACATGCAGCTAAAAATACTAGGCTTTATGCATAGTGAGGTGGCACCACTGAAGTCACTGACATCTGCAGTGTGCTGATGCAGCTCTGTGGGATTTCTGATGGTGAAGCAAAGCAGATCCATGCTGAGAAGAGTGGATCAACACAATCAATCCCCTATTCTCTGGAGAAACCCAAATAAGCAAAGCCCTGAGACTTACACAGCTGCTCACACCGGGGCGTTCTCAGCCCTCAGGCATTAGGGCCTCCAGCCCACAGTGCTTCCAAAGCTTCTGAATGACTTGTTGGTACAATGAACTTGACATGACCAGAAATAGTGAAAGGACTACCCGGTTTTCAGGGAGGATCAATTGAACTATAGGGGAAAGGCTTCCCTAGATTCCTCCAGGCACTTGAATTACCCAGTTTGACACTCAGGAATACAGTGCTTTGGCATCAAGGTTAACCCCAGCCTTCTCCCTTTTGATGCTGCTCTGAGTTACTACCTCCCTGCCACAGACCTCGTCAGTAAAGAAGCTGCCCAGTGATTTCTCCCTCCAGCTCCTCTATCCTCCTCCCTCTCTTAGGCTGGGCCCTGCACTTGGTCTGTGAGCGCTGTGGCCCAGGCTGGGGGGAGGGAATGCTAACACAATGGCTGTCCCCCTTGCAGGGGATGTTTTGGCACTGCTGGGGAAATGTCACTGCACATTGAACTCGCCTTTGGAGTGCCTGAAAAATGCATGGCGAGGAATGCTATTCATTGATTCTTCTGGGGAGAAGACTGAAAATTTCCTGCCTCTCTATATCATGTGCTATTCATGCTCTAAGCCCTGTTGAGCTGTACAGAGCTTCTTTAGAGTGGGGAAACAGGGAGGGGAAAGCAGAATGGGCTGTTTGGGAGGAGAATTCCATCTGCTAAACTGTCCCTGATCTGGAGCCTCGGGGATGGGATGAGGAACAAAGACAAAAGTTGTTTTCTAAGAGCATTTCTTTTCCTAAGATTAAACTTGCACCTCCTAGAATAGAATAGAATATAGAATAGTTCAGTTGGAAGGGATCTACAACAATCATCTAGTCTACCTGCTTCCTGTCAGTAACTTGCTCTGAAAGGAGAGAGCAGGCAGCTCAAAGGACTGACCTACAACACATGGAGTGCAAGCCAACTGAGCCCTTGGGTACACCTTTTCCTCCATAAACAGCTTTACAGCTTCATCCCCAGACTCCTGGCCAGGGAACCAGCAAGCACCCTGATGGGTGTTAAGCAGATCTTGCCTTGGCAATGAATTCCTAGCTGAGGCTGCAAGGAGCAATGGCCCTGTGCCTCCAGCCAAGCTGCTGCACTTCCTTGGCCTCTCTCTGCTGCAAGTCCAGGAACAGATGAGTGACCACACTCCTTACAGTGCCTGCAGAGTAACAAACCACATGCTGTTCAGCTTGGTTACAGTCAGGTTTTCCTTCTCCAAATGGATCCACTACTTTATTTAATGGAGAAAAAATTAGTTTTCAAATCCACACAACTAACGTGGGATGCCAGACTAAGCTCTCTTCCTGAGGGACTGGCCCAGTGTGAGAGAGGGGTTTGGCCCATAAACTGTGGGGTACAAAATCTCCAAACAGCCTGCTCTGTGCCACTGAGGGCAGGACAGCACCAGCCCCAGAAGGTAATGTACTAGATTTGTCCTCATTTTAACTGTATCGAAGTTTTTGCATGACTCAGGCTTCAGGGCCAGATCTTTTGCTTCAAAAGGCAGCTCTGCTCCAAGGAATCATTTCAAAGAACTGGGACTGTACAGCTTAAGTGCCTCAAGTCAGTGATTACATGCCAGCTCTTATACAAAATGTAATGCTTCTAGCAGCCCTCCAAACTTTTCTGGTACTTGCCTCCTGAGCTGTAACTCATTTTGTACCTGAATGCATATATTTTTGCTGATGCAAGAATTAATAAAATGTATTTCTCCTTGTGGCCATTATCTTCACACTTCAATAACAGTAAGGAAAAATGTTGCTGAATACCTAGAAGTGGTAATGGTACTGGCTAGAAAGGTGTTGATGCAACCTCCTTGCAGACTAGAACAGAGTTTTAATATACATGTTAATAAGACCCTCAGTCTCTTGCTGTTAATCCACTGAATTTGTTGTCGGGATGGAATACTGTTGTTCAACTCCTCAAAGATTAAACACTCAGCACTGACCTCTCTTATGATGGTGGCATTTTCCAGGAGCGGGTCCAGGAAGTGGGCACCTCATTCTGTGGAGGTTGAGGCCATCTTACAGAACACCACCAAGATCTCACACAAGATTTGCTTCCCCAATGAAACGGAACAGGTGAGAACTTACTTGTTTTCCCAGCCATGATGTGTTCATGTAGGAGCACGTTTCAAGACATTCAGTGTTCTCATTTCTTCCTCTCCTCTGTGTAACAAGAGTCTTGTCATCTCATAGACATTTACTGTGGGAACAAACACCAAAGTCCGGACTCTGTGTCAGAAGATCGCTTCCAAACTGGAGCTGAGCTCCTGGGAAGGTTTCAGCCTCTTTGTGAAGATTGCAGACAAGGTAACTCTTCTCAACTATGGCAGGGTAGCCAGACTCCCCCCTCCTCTCTTATTTACCAGACCACTTAAACAACCATATATGAAGCCAAGCAACAGAGCAAGTCTTTACTGCTTCTGTCTTACTACAACCTAGACTCAAACTTTTAGTACCTAACAATTATTTTGAGTCTCTTGAAGGGGCTGGATGGAGATGCAGAGTTTCTATCAGCCTACCAGTACACAGGTGGTGCTAAAAGCAGAGAAGATGCAAGCTTTCTTGCAGCTGCTGCGATGGTAGCAAACTGCATGTTGCATACTGCAGGATTCAGCCCTCTTCCACTCAGGCTTTGCCCAGGAGATGTGCTGCACATGTACAGTATCCACTAGTCTAGGGGAGGCAGTGGCTGACCAGCACCAGTTGATTGCTCTCTTGTTTCTCAGAAGCTTGCCTTGCCTGAGCTGAAGCTTGGGTTGGCTGCCTTGCTGAGAGGTCCCTTCTCTCTGGAACTGTGGTCAAGGCAAAATCAGCACTGAGTCCAAGCAAAGGGAGTTTCTGATGTGCGTTCCCATAAAGAGGAGCGTGGTATGTGCCAATATGTTACAAAAAAGAGATGGCTAAGAATAAGGTAGGCATCTTCAGCTTGACTTCAATAAGCAGGTTGGAAAGAAAAAAACAACAGGAGATGCAATAAAAATCCCCATAGGAAATGTAAATCATTTGAGCCTTCCTCCTCCCATTTCTCTACTTCTTTCCCCTTGCCTCTGTCTTTCCTGCTGTAATTGTGCTCTCTCTCTGTAGACAGGGAAAGAAATTCAGCCTGGTACTTGGGTACGTTGGCACAAGCAGTATTTTATATGATCTGCTAACCCCTCCTTTTCCTCCTTCATTGCTTGGCCTCTTCCAGGTGATCAGTCAGAACGAAGCAGACTACTTCTTTGACTCACTAAGACAGGTGACAGACTGGAACAAGAGGAACAAACCAGGGAAAGATGGTAAGGAGAGTACCAGCATGACAAGAAGCTGCATGAGATGCTGTATTGAACTGGAGAAACAGCAAATTTATCCAGTAGGATTTACCCTATCTTGGGAAGTGTGTGGCAGAGCCTTACTATCTCATTTTTGTTTGTATGTACATGGTTACTGCTTGCACCAGCAGTAGGATCCAGAACATCTTTGAGGGGGGATCTCTCCAGAAATTTTAAACTGGCACCAAGGATTTTTTGACCTGTTGCATCCCAAACACACAGCTGGATGCACATTAGTTAGGCTGATCCTCTTTAGAGCCCAAGGCTCAACCTCATGCCAAGGTTCCTCACATAGTGTCACTCCCTTTCCTTGGGTTGTTAGAAAATTGTTGTCTAGATTATTACCTGTTGATACCAAAGCACAAGTTGTATTGCCAGGGGAACACTTGTTAGAATAAAACAATATAAGAGCAATGACAGCAATTCTTTGCACTCCACCCCCATGTATAACATACATTTTGAAATCTACATCAAACTCCACTCAAATTTCATATTAATTTATCCTGCCCTTTGCTTATTTCAGGACAGCTGAGGTTCAGCTTCCTGAAGCACTATCTACCTACCTGAGACTTTCTAACTTCCCTTTTCTTCCCACACTTGATGCAAGTGCTAGGAGCTCTGATAATCACAGCATAAATATGTGGCAACACTAAATCACAATTCATTTCTGTAAACACAGCCATCAGGGAATGTGCCTGCATCAGTATAACAGAAATCAAGTGTGCTGCACATCGGCAGGCAGCTGTCATGAGCACCAAGAAATAACAAACACACTTATTGTTGCATCCTCAACATCTTCCTCCGTCACTGAAGAGCCTGCACCTTAGATCACTGCATGATCAGTGTCCAGGAACTGACAACTAATCACTTTCTTGGTCATCTAAAATGGCCTTTTGTACTTTATTGTTAGTAATTTTGTTTGTTACTGTTAAAACCTGAATTACATTTCTGAGAAAAGCTTACAAGCCATTTAAAAACTGCAGAACTCTACAGTGATACAGGGAATACTAATCAGATGTTGTTTCCTTAGGGGCTACTACGTCTGTGGCTTATGAGGTGTACTTCATGAGAAAGCTGTGGCTGAATGTAACTCCTGGGAAGGACCTGAAAGCTGATTCCATTTTTCATTACCACCAGGTAAACAGCTCCCTAAAGCATAAATATAATGGCAGGCAATAGGATCCAAGAAATATCCCTGAGAAAGTAAGCCTGCTGGAGCATTTCTGTCTCCCTCACCAGGGCCTGCATTACAGAGCCTCCAGAGGAATGTCTCCAGAGGGCACAGCTCAGCCTCAGGAGCAGATTTATTTCTCACAGTGTTCACACCTTAGCTATATTGCTTATGTTAGGAGTACAGCTCCCTAAGCAAATTGTTCCCTGGAGGTGCTTGTCTTACTCCATAATTGTATGGAGAATCACAGCATGGTTTGGGTTGGGAAGGACCTTCAAAGATCATCCAGAGAACCTCCAGGAGGAGTCAAAAGTTCTTGGGATGCCCTTGGGCTGTTTGGTGAGACTCACATCCTGACCTCACAGATTCAGCATGCATAAGTCAAGTGTCTGCTTCAGCCCATTCTGTTTGGATTCAGAGCTGGTCTCTTCCAGGAGTTGCCAAAGTACCTCAGAGGCTACCACAAGTGTTCCAAGGATGAAGCTGTCCAGCTGGCAGGGCTGATTTATAAAGTGCGCTTCAACAATGACCGCACACAGCTGGCAGCTATCCCCAAAATCCTGAAGGAGTTGGTGCCAGACAACCTGCTCCGAGCAATCACGCCAGATGAATGGAAGAAGGTAAGAACATCAGATTTCATTAATCATACTACTTCCACGGAGCTTTATGAGAGAAGAAAGACATCGAGCCACACTGCATTTTTGATCTGACAGTCACTGAAAGCACTATGAAGGGATGCTATTGGATGTTGCTGTTTTGCCTCTTACTCTCTGAAAGATACATGCAGGCCAGGATGACTGATTTGAGATATGCATCTTTCTTGGAGATACTACTCTATTTTCAGTGCCCAGAACAGTCTGAGATAAGAAAATCAGTGATGGGACTGGGGATTTGAGGATCTTGTAGAGAAACAGAAACTTAAGATCTGTCCTAAATATTTCATAGTTTGGCCAGCAAACAAGTCACCTTGCACTCACACCAAAAGGCTCTTTTATCCACCAAAAGGCAAGAAAGTTTTAGCAGGTACTTATCACTTAGTCTACTGAGGAATACACAGGACACTATTTCAAATCCAGAGGGAAAATTCACCCTACGTGTTTCAGCCCTTGGGCACCTGGTCTTCCTTCACCCAACTCATTAGTAAGGAACACTGGGCAGGTTCTAGCTCCACCTTGTCCTATGGCATGGTAGGTAGGCTATTTTAATTTTTGCAGTCTTCTGTTGCTGTAGGCAAAAGACTGATTTTGGTGATGGCCTAATGCTGTCTTTAGTGCTAATGCTGGGCATTGGAAACCCACCTGTCTCCAACTGAATAGGCTTTGTGTCCTTTTTTCTACACAGAGCATTATTGCAGCATATAATAAACATGAAGGAAAAACTGTGGATGAGGCCAAGATTGCCTTCTTGAAAATGATTCACCGGTGGCCAACGTTTGGATCAGCCTTCTTTGAGGTGAAGGTAGGTTTAAAGGCCTGTATGAACAGCTTTGGTAGTAGACAGGGCTGGGGGATACAGACTATGATTCTGTATTTGTGTGAGAATACATTATAAATCTGAATTCCCACAATCTACTGGGGAAAACTCAGTTCCTTGAAAGTGGGGAGATGGGTTCTTTATCCATTCTGAACTATGTCTGTTAGTTGCTGGCTATGTTGTTGCAGTTGTAACACCTAACACTACAACTATGTAGTAGATGGAGGGCTTTTAGTTACATAGATTCTTAATTGTCCTGTCATTGTTTTCCACAACAAAATGCTATCAAATCTTTTATCTCTGGGGGCTCTTCCCTCAGAAGAGAACTGTACTAATCCTCTCAGTCTGCAGTGGATACCTCCAGGAATCATTTCCAGCTTTGCTACCTTTAATATCTCCTCGCTAGGCTCTTAACTCCTATGAAGCCTATTATCACATGAACCTGATTCTGCTTTTATGTAGCAGCTCCTCCAGTCATCAATATATGGCAAAAAAAGTCATCCTTAGCAATAGTTACATAATACTGAAGAGCTTTATGTTTCAGTGCTTATTGGATAAAGGGAACAAGCAGCACTGGACACTGTTAAAGGTCACTATGCACCCAATACGGATAATTTCTTCATTTTCTGCTTATCTTGCTCTGTTACTCGTTTATAGCAAACCTCAGAGCCAAATTTCCCAGAGATTGTGCTGATTGCAATCAACAAGCAAGGAGTCTCACTGATACATCAGAAGACAAAGGTAACACTTGCTTCTCAAGAGTCTATCTTAGGAAGGATTTAATTGACCATGCTACTTGAGGGACAGCAACAGGATCTTCTCCCTGACGGGCAGGAGAGGACAGAGTACCTCTATTCGTTTGCTGTGTGAAACAGAAGAAAATGTTATTGTTTGAAATCACTACTTTGCAGCCTCTACACTGGAAAATAAACAGTGTAGTTAAAGCATCTCTGAAGAAATAAGTGGTAATCACGATGGACCTGGGCAAAGTGGTAAGATCAGGTAGATGGATGGACACTGCCTAGGGAACCTGCTTCAGAGAAATGCCTTGTGGGGAGCCCAAGCTGTTGAAAAGATCAGGTGGAATGGCAGTGTTTACTAGCTCTCTAACCCAAACAGTATGGTCTTACCAAGTTCCCAGGCAAAAGCGTTTATGTATATCACTATTTGTTCTTAATAACAAATATCCAGCAAGTTTTAGATTATTGTAAGCATAATGGAAGTGGGCTAAGGCAAACACCAATATATAACAAAAGGAAGTCTCATTAGAATGGTTAAGACTCACCTGCTTGGTGAAAATACAATACACCACTAGTCTGGATGCAAGACCTACCCTGACCCACTGAGTTTATAAATGAAATGGGAGAGAGAAAGAATGCTCTGGCTCTACAGGTTTTCTTACATAACAGCCCGTTTTCATTTGAGAAATGTTCTATAGTTCAGCTTGTTTCCCCTTACAGGATATTTTAACAGTCTACCCCTTCAATAAGATCTCCAACTGGAGCAGTGGGAGCACGTACTTTCACATGACAATAGGGAACCTAGTACGAGGAAGCCGGATCTTATGTGAGACATCTCTGGTAAGAAGAGTTTTGTCAACTTATGCACAAGAAACTCCTAATTTTTTCCTTTACATCCAGAAGTGCTACAAAAACTGGTGCCAAAACAGATGTTAAAACCAGTGCAGATACAAAAATCATTCACTGCTATGTCTATAAAATTGCAGTTTAGAACTAGTTCATTGCTATAGAATGCCATCTGATGCAGATGTAACCCACAGACACAAGGAAAAATAGTAATTTCCCAAATTCTTCCCACATATCAAAAGTGTATCTAGCTGGGACATTAAGAAAGGACTTTACTTACCCACAAAACCACACAAGAGGCTTTTTGTCTTGCATGGCTTGATCCATCTATGCAGTAACACCGTCCTTGCAAGATTGTACACTTTTCAGCGAGTGGTACCACCTTTTTAAGAATTGGTTTCAGATTGTCCACAGACTCAGACAAGCATCACTGTATTGATATTTAAAGATAAATTTGTAGAGATAACAAAAACATTTAAGGGCAAACTTAGATTCCTAAGTACAAGATGTCAATCTACAGAATGAATGACGAGGAGACAATAGAGCTATGCTGTAAATCTATGAAGAGAAGAGCAGAGGGAGGAATGGATGAATAACTATCAAAATAGTGATAGCTGTTGGAAGAGGAGATGTCCATGCAGGGAAGAACCCAAAAAGATGATAAACCAGGGAGGAAGTGATAGTTATTTTTGCTTCTGGAGCTCTTTGAGATACTTGAGAGTTTTTTCTTTTCTGACAGGGTTACAAAATGGACGACCTGTTAACATCCTACGTACGCCTGCTAATGAATGCTGTAAACAAGCAGAAGAACCTCCCAGCCTGAGAGTGGAAATAGAACCCGTGACCTATATCCGTGCCAAACA
Source organism: Podargus strigoides (assembly GCA_028020825.1). Lineage (NCBI taxonomy): Eukaryota > Metazoa > Chordata > Aves > Caprimulgiformes > Podargidae > Podargus > Podargus strigoides. The sequence goes on along the minus strand of CM051628.1, from coordinate 24,054,780 downwards.
CCCCGTAATTTCATCGCCCAGAAGAAATGCCATTTACAAAATATTCATCTTGATGATCAGTCTTCTGATCACACCGTGAACAGTGGTGCTGAAATACTACCACAAGAGCAGCTCAACTGAGCATGTGCTTTCAAATATCTGTAACACTTGTCTGTCTTAGATGTAGTTTAAGAATTCCATTCAGATTTTGGATTTAGAGAGATTTTAGCTAGATTTTAATGTAATATGGGGGTGGGAGGTGAAGGAACCCTAACATGAGAGCCTCTTCCAATACTCAAAATCACCTCCTTTCTTAAAGAGGGACAGACATTAACAGTTTTCTTCCTTTTGGAAAGAAAATGTCCCCTTGTTGCATATACTCTTACCAAATGCATAAACTCCTTGAGTCTTTGCAAACAAAGGTAATGTTTTGGGTTTTTTTTTCTCCTATTGTAAATTCTAAGAATGGAGAAATGCCCTTTAGTTGTAGGATAACTGGACACCTTGAAAGGTAAGATGCAAGTTTTCATCCTTTTATCACTAGGTTATGTGCTGCAAGTTACAGTAGACTATGACAGCCAGTAACTGTCAGAATGTAACTGTCATTGCTGTGTGCTGCTAAATTAGCAGGCTGTCCACTTGTTTACCATTGCCTGGGTTAAATTAAATAGTTTTCTTTCTTCCACATTTTATAATGCACTTGGAAACTAACAACTGCTTTCTACTGTGCAGTTTCTAGTAAGCATAAAAAAAACCCTGAAATGGGTCTGGATTTTGGGTCCGTTACTTTTACTCAGTTGCTCCTATTTCAAGTTATAGATGTGCTATTCAGTGCAAATACGAATCAAAGAACTCAGTCTAACATACATCTGTTGAAAAGAGACTTTTCTGCTCTATAAAAATGTTCTCATCTTGGAGTTATGCAGACATTCGTTCACGAGACAAGAATAATAGCTTTAATTTCCCCTAATCTTTTCTATTTCCTGTTTAGCAGGCACTTTGAGTCCTAAAATTTGATTCAGCACTTGTTCATCTCTCAGACCTTTGTAAACACACAACTTTGGTCCTATAGGGACCAGAGCGTGCTCAGAGTGTGTAAAGCATATTGCACTGTGGTAGTAGTAAGCCTAGATGCTTACCCCGTCACAGAACGTGTACTGCTTCCTCCATGACAAGCCCTCCCTTGCTCCCAGTGAAACAGGGACATGTCTTAAAGCATTTACACCAAGTTCCTTGAGACACAATCTGGCAGTGCTGGCAAAGCAGCTCTGCTACATCTCTCAAATTTGCCAACGTATGCACAATGGTTCTCTTGTTCCCTCAGATGTGTTTGTGTGAAATTCAAACGCTAACGGGAGTTTTGTACATGGGTGGCAGGGAAGAGCCCCACTCTCCTTGTGCATCTAAACGAGTGCCACACTTGTCAGAAGAGTTGATCCTTTTGCAAGCAATTAGATATTTCTGCTGTAACATCTATTGCTGGCAATGGAAACTTGTGAGGCTAATGACTGTGAGTTGTTTTGTCATCCAGTGTCTGCTCTAACTGGCTGTAAGTGAAAAGCATTCAACACTTCACCTGTACAAAAAGAAATTTTGCAGCCAAACTGTATTGTTTCTGGTTTTTAAATAAACCCTGCAGAAAATCAACCACAATGTCTTTTTTAACGAGAAAATTGAATATTCTCTCTAGATCCACGTAACCTAAACCTACCAAACATCCACTACAACCTGTAAGTGATCACAGCATCCCATCTGCTCATCATATACACAACACAATTTGTACAGCACAGCCTCTGAAAGGATGATACTCCTTTCTGCACATCTTCATCAACCAACACATCACCACAGAAGCAGCACACATCCAAAATGTGAATTAACCATGACAGTGCCCCAGATCTGGGCAAACCCCAGAGCTCCTCAGAGTGCATAATGCTCTCTGGCTCTGCAAATGTTAATTTTTTTTTTTAACTGTACAATACACACCTTTTTTTATATTTGTTTTTTGTGTGAAGATTTAAAATGTATTACAGTTAACTTTATTACAGGAACGTAAAAAGATACAGTATTACAACATTGCAATCCACAATCACGTTTTGGTTAGACAGCACAAGCAACGTGTGATAAAATGAGAGCTCCACACAGTACAGAATCCACACTGCTCATCAAGGCCTGAACCAAGGCAAGTAGCTGCTCATTCTTTCACTCGGTCTATACCATCCTCAGCACTTAATAGTGCCTTACAGACTAGTACAACCAACTTTATTACATGTTTGCCTGCAATCTATTCCTCTTCATCATTCAACCAGTTTTAAAAGTGTCAGTCACATCATCTAATGCAAAACACACAACACCTAGGAACTCTCTGTACAGAAGGCTGAATAATATTTGCCAACATTGCACAGACTGCTGTAAAAATAAAGACCAGGATGCAAACCCTAGAGAGCAGATTAGGTCGCCAAAAAGAAAGACTGTAAGTGATTAACATACCCTTTGAATACAAACAAGCTTCACATACTGTGGTTTCTAAAAGCAAAACCATTTTCAAGTGTACTCAGTGAATATTAGTGATTTTAATTCAGTATGTATAAATATGAATGTAAACTATAAATGTATACAATGAGACAACAGCTTTTAGTAAGTATAGACTTCTGAGCCAAGTTCAATCTTGATCTAAAACTCTACTCTCCAGTGGTGTGACACCTAGGATGAATTTGGCCAGCATGTCTATATACAGCAATGGAAAAAAGCATGCAGCTTATTTCTGACTGAGACCTTGACTTTATTTAGAAACCAAACAAACCAAAAGCCAACCTGCCAGCCTATCAACACACTAGGGAGAATTCAGAAGTGTGCATTATATTCTACTTAGTTTTTAAGAAGTGGACTCAAAGAAGTAGAGGAAGATGCACTTACTTAAACTATTTATAGTTGTTTCTCCTACACCTTCAATTCCACTGTCCCACAGAAAAGTATGTCAGTAATATTCACTACTGTAACTCTGCACATTGCAGGCTATGGGCAGCAGGAGTATAAGAAAAATAATTGTGAAAAAATAATAATTTAAGAGATATTAAAAGAACAGCACCCTTTGCTAATACAGAGATCAAGGATTATGATGATTTTTTCCCCCACTAATTTTGGGAAATGCTCTGAAGATAAGGACAGAATCCAAATCCTAGAGAAGTGAATAGCTTATCAAAGAAAATGATATCAACTCTCCTTTGAACAATGAAGCTTAGGTCTACTGAAGTTCTCACAGGAGACAAAGTGAGAGCACAGACTAAACCTCTACTTGCAGTATGAAAGTGGTTCCATTCACCTCTACATACATGCATTTTCCATTGCTGAACTTGAGAGTGGCCACTGAAAGAATATTATATATTGCCTCCACCATCTTCCCAGGAGGCTGAAGATACACAGCTGCTCAGATTTAGCATTAGACATGGCCTGTGATTACAGGAACAGAACTGAATGCTTTATGCTGAGAAGACATTGGGTAACACACTGAACTGCACCTAGATCAGTAGATCTTGTGTTTTATGCTGTGGAAAAAAATGCCAAAGAACACGCTTACAAGACTGGTCTTTGCAGTGGCCACACACTGCTGCACCAAAAGACATGCTGCTCTTTGTGCCCTTAACTAAAAGGCTGGTGAGAGAACAGTGACTAGCCACATGTTCTTCTAAAGCAGTGACAAAAGCAGCTAATATTACTGTTATCTACAGTGCATATTGGTCAGAAGAGGATAGAAGAGTTCTACTGTTAAAATTAAGACTTGTCCCCTCATCAGTGTTAGAGTGAATGCAGTATACCCCAGTTAAAAGTTTATGGTAACTTACGGCGACAAAAAGCAAAGCAGCTCAAGGAAATGGAATTAGCAAAGCCAGCAAGTATCTAAGAGATGGTCTTGTAAGTGGGATTCTTATCTGCACAGTTAACCATGATTTCCCACCACTGCCGTGATATCACTGGTGCAGTTTCATGGGTAAAAGCTACAGAAAGTGTGTTAACAGCTATCAGTGCTTTAGCTATTATCTTGTTGAAATCTATTGTGAACAGGGTGTGATGGCAGTGTGGACAATTTTCAAGTCAATTATTGCCCCAATCTAGTTGCTGCTCACACGTATGAGAAGTGAGGCAGCCGTAACTTCTTGCTAGCTAATTCACCTGGGGCTGCAGGGTGGTGCCTAGGCCCAACTGCTCTGCTCATTTAACCTACTAAACTAGACACTTTTTGGAAGATTTAAATCATGCAAGGGACAGCAGTCTTCCAGTGCCTTTCATCCTACCCACCTCACAAAAAGGGCAGGCAGAGTCTGCAGCTATTCATGGAAAGGCATTTTCAGGCTGCTCAGTTTAGTTCAGCACAAGAAACTATGGGGGACACTCCCAGAGGTCTCAGAAGCTCACTGTAATTCTACAACACACAGGTGGACTCAGGAACAGCCCTGCTGATGGCTCACTCCTAAAGAAATATCCAGAATGTGCAAACCCAGTAATTTTCTCAGCACCTTGGGTTGTAATAGCAGAGACAGTAGGACCAGTGAAACTTCACCAGTGAAAGGCAAAACTACAGAGCAGAACTATATGCTTAAGATGTACAGATTAATGTCTGTGGTCCTCTCTTTAAGTACATTCAGATCTTAAGAAGAAAGGTGATGGGAAACTCTGATTTGGGTGAAAATTTAAAAAAACCCAAACTTCCTGGTTTTTTTCAGCATGAGACCACACTTGCTACAAACTGTAAACATTAGAAACCCCTTCCTGTAACTGGGCTTCCTAGAGTGGGACCAACAAATGTATACTCATCTTTCAAATAAAGTGAGAAGGACAGGAAAACTGAAGCACTTAAATTGGTGCTATCTTATGAATTTGATTGGTGCCTGGGCTTTCCCAGGAAACCTGCAAATCAGGACTGTACAGCATCCATATAAGCTCAGTAGGAATCTAGAGAAAGACCAGAACATTTTGCATGTAGCAAAGAGTGACAGCTTTCAGGATATTTGCCTACATATTAAAAAATTTAAAATGTCCTCATCCAGGGTAGGAAGAGAAATTTTTATACTTTAACTGAAAAAGAGCAAATCACACATTTCTTCCACCCCTACACTCAACCACTGTTTCCAAATTCCTTAGACTATAGAGGACCAGAGAGAGAACTTCAGTTCAATTGAGGAAGGAAAGACCATGTACAATTCCACAAAGGCAGAATAAGTTGTTATTAGCAAATTAATAGCCAGCCTGTAAACTGCTCAAGCAGCAATCATATTCCTCTTTCTGCTAGTGTTAGTAGACAATTGCTTGAGAAAAGGGATAGTCAAGATGCAAGCTACATTACCAGAAGCAGGGGAAGGTACTACTAATCTCTGGTTTCACTTGTTCTTAGTAATTGCCTCTGTAATCAACAGCTGCTGTGAGCAGCAGCTTATGACTGTAAGAGTGCAGTCAGTAGACTGACAGACCTGTTTAAGCAGAGTTTAAATCCAGAGCTTTGGGATGTGCCTTCTTGGATGCCAGCTCTGACAACTTCTTCAGGCGTTTCTTCAGCTCCAGAGGGAATTTCTCATAGCACTTCTTACATACAGGCTTCATATCAAACTCCACAAACTTATTCCTTTAACACAAAGAACAGCAGGCTATTAAAATGGTATCTGCAAACTATATGTTTCACTAAATGAAGTCTGTGTATCTATGTAACTGTTGCTTTTTGTGTTCCACTGCATGCATAAAACAACTCACTTTCTTGCCTGGTCACGTAAGTACAGAGATGGGGTTCTTATCAGGGAACTAGGGTCTTTAGTATTGCTAGTTAAGTAAGGAGCCAGATTTTGCTATATATTTGTATATAACAGTCTATAATAATAATAATGTTATTGCAGAATGGAAGTGTCACTTCAAAGGTCCTCTTTGTGATGCTCCTTCATATACAAGGCCAGTGTGGCCAACCCAGCAGAGTAGGATAAGGGTTTGAAACTGAGAAAGGAAAAACGTAGGATTGCTTTGTTATCCATCCCTCTTCTACATATTTGAGGTAACTAGCATAGTATTTTCTTTCAAAATAATCTATGCAATTGCAAATAGTGTCATTGAGGGGAGCATCCAGATGGAGGAGACAAGGAAGCTGCAGATATTTCAGGACAGGCAGTTACTCAAAGCTGAGAGCCTTCCCCTCTGTACTGCTGAATGAGTTCTCCTCTTACCCAGCCTTCTTACAGAACAGATTAATGAAGGAAAATAAATCAGAGAGGATGCTGAGCCCCAGCTTCCTTTTAGTTCTGAACTCAGTGGAATGATAAGCACCTGTTCCTACAGAGAAAAGGTATATTGCACCTCAGAGAGGCTCACGGGTCCCCCAGGCTGACACCCTGCCTTAGGGGCAAGTGTCTCACATGGTCCAAAATATAAACACTGACTTACTTCAGTGTCAGCTTGATGTTGCAGGTGGAGCAGGAGAAGCAATTCACACACCAGGCCTTGTTAAGAGCTGATACCACTGCAAAAGAAAAAGCACAAAATAAGATGAAACTGCCAGATTATTTGAATTTGGATTTGTATCCAAATTCAAATGAGGCCAGATGTGAAAAGAAACACTGGTGCCTTGCAACTGTGGGACTGCAACAGCTGCACTAACAAATGGAACAAGGACAGCAACCCAAAGCAAGGAGAGAACAAATCTTACCATCTCCCTCTATCACGTGGCTGCAGTTGTAGCAGACATCTCCAAAGAGCTGCAGAGCAAAAGAAAGAAGAACAGAACTCATGTTACTGACTACTCATGCTCCCCAAATTATACAGCTGGTGTGAACATTAAATCCTAACAATCACAGAATCCCCAGACATCACAGTAGCCCCCAAATATACCAATTTAAATCTTCTGAATAACTTCTCATACACTTGCCAAATAGTCTACGTTCCTTTGGATCTCATACCACTAAATACTACAAACCCGTTTTTGTTGTTGCCTCACACTCTACCACTGTTATGTGATCTTAAAAGTCCTGTATGTGTGGCAATTTGGAGAAAAGAGGATCAGTAGAGTGTCATGCTTACTGTAGACAAACACCTCCTGATGCTTAAATATAAACATCAAAATAAAACCTAGAGCTACTTTCAAATCAGTGACACTTATGAGAGGAGACCAATTTATCTGCCAGCAGAAAATACCAAACTCATAGCTGTTCAGTAGAGTCATACAGAAAAAACAGGTTTTGATTGGCTTTTGAAACACACTTTTCTTATGCTTTAGACGGCACAACATTTATCCTAGGCCCATGGAAGAAAGCAATTATCAAAAAAGTCCACACAAACAGTTCTGGAGTAGAATTACAGGGATTTTAATCACAACCCATGGTTGGTGTTTTTTCTGTCAATAGCACAAAGAAAAATCAATATCCCCAAGACATTTCTATTCTGTTCTCAGCATCACTTTTCACATCTACCAAGAAAAACTATATTTGCTGTTAAATCTCACTGACTTCTTAATATTGCATTGCCTCTACAAATTCAGATTATGCAAAATCTGCATAGTTTTGCCTATGTAAAATGCAAAAAAGCATTTGTCAGTCAGAGCAAATACCTGCAGTACAGAAGGCAGAATTTACCTGGTTATAGTGAGTTTCACAATAAGCCAGTCCTTTTTTCTCATAGTGTCGGTGCCCCAAGAATGGTTTCTCACATTTGGCACAAACAAAATGCTGTAAAAGAAAAAAGGACATTTAGTGGCAGGCAAAGCGACTTTTCCATCACTGGGAAAAAACTTGCATGGCTACAAATCATGGCTCAGTATGAGACACTTAATCATAGAATCACAGAATGGTTTGGGTTGGAAGGGACCTCAAAAATCATCTCGTTCCAACCCCCCTGCCATGGGCAGGGACACCTCCCACCAGACCAGGTTGCTCCAAGCCCCATCCAGCCTGGCCTGGAACACTGCCAGGGAGGGGGCAGCCACAGCTTCCCTGGGCAACCTGGGCCAGTGTCTCACCACCCTCACAGGAAAGAATTTCTTCCCAATATCTAGTCTAAATCTCCCCTCTTTCAGTTTGAAATTGTTACCCCTTAATCCTTTAATCCTTTCCTGTCTGAGTTTCAACTTTATGGAAGTAAAACAAAAGAGGAAATATTTAGTCTACTATACGAATTAAGAATTCTATTAAAGAAAGGCAGAAGACCTGCTGAAAGGGCAATCATCTTGTATCTATACTGATAGATGCGCAGACTATTATTTTGCTTTGTTCAGAGAAGAGAAATGGGAACATAAAACATGCTTGGTAAGAATGCACTTCAAACGAGCAGCATCATTTCTCTTAGTTCAAGCCCTGGGAGGCTTAAATCACTAAAAACATAAATCACTAAGAAACTTCAGAGCAAGCTGCGATGACTCAGCTGAAAGTTATAGAAAGAATGAGCTGAAAAGGCTTAAAAAGAAAGAATTGCACTGGCTCTGCCTACATTACAAATTCTAACACTGTTAGGAACCTGTTAGCTGGGGTAGGAGGATATATCTAAGTACATCATAGTAAATACGTAAATTTATTAGTAAGTAAATGCTGTTCAGTGAACCATGTTCTGCAAGGATCTTTACAATGCAACTCAGGCATTTTAAAACTAAGGTTATTACTGTTGGGAAAGCATAGCTTTCTTAGGCAGCCCTGATGACCCTGCTGTTCTCATTCACTCACATAAGGTGAAGACAATCTGAAACATAAGAAATTGGTTTTTGTCTGAATTCATATCTTATGGATGATGTAAATGTCTACAGCTTCCAACCCAGCAGTAGTGCTCTTCCAAAGTGGCTCCTGAAGGAAGTTTCAGATTCAGAGGCCTCACCTCAACGTGCCACTGCTTTCCCAGAGCATTGACCACACGTCCCTCGATGGGCCTGCGGCAGGCTCCACAGATGGGGATTCCCATCTTGTCGTGGCAGGGCAGGCAGTACAGTTCTCCCTTCAGCTCCCGGGCCTCAGCAGTCAGCTCCTTCCTGAAAACACAAACGTGTCCCTGAAGTAAGAAGACCAAGTGAAGCCTGAGATGAAGTTTAGAAAGACTAAACTTGAAAGTTAGCATACTTCGGCAACTTCCATGCTCCAAATGCAGACATTAAACTAAGCTAGTGAAATACAGCTATTGTCAGCTCATCTTTATAGAATTGCTTTCTCAGTTTGCCAGACAAGAGAACGTACGTGGAATATCACGTCTTTGGCTAGATACTCCGGCAGAAATATGAGGGGCACTCACATGGAACAATGCAGTGTCATGCAAAGACTCAAGCTATCTTTGAGTGGGATAGCTCAGGTACAAGGATCATCCTGAGCAGTGCTCAGCACTGAGCCATTCACTTTACTCTTCAGCACCGTTACCCACTGTAGGGCAGTACTGTGCTCCAATCATGCTGCCTTCAAGGTAAGTAATTCAGGTCAGACAGGTAATGGGCTGTGCCAGAAGACTGACACAGCTCACCAAGACATCTCTTTTTTCTGTCCTCAAATGCAAAGTGAAACTATTTTGAACTGCCTGCCAACAGCTACCTTTGGACAACACTATTATTGTAATCTGCTCACAGCCTTTCAGGTAAGTTCATAACAAGGAGCTGTTTTCATTTTCACTATAAAATAGTGTCATTTGAGTTTAAGATAAAAGAACACTGGATGGCCAAATAAAACTAAAGGTCCTGTAGGCTTTCCAAATTTATTTCAATTTCTCCTCACACAATTTCTGTTTGTTCAACAATGTGAAGGCAGCAAAGTTCAGGCCTTGGAAAGGACTGCAGTGCTGACTACTGTTTGTTTCTCTCCTTTTTTGGCAGAGTTTAGGATATGAGAACATACCCACAGTGGGTGCAGTTGAAGTGATCCGGATGGTAGGAATCATTCCTAAACATCAGAGGCTGCTCATCAATTATCAAGTGGCACTTCTGACAGATGTACTTGCCCAGTCCCTTAGCTTTTTCACGGTTATGGCACGGCCTGCACAGATGCCTGGTTGAACAAAGTAAAGAAAAGAAAATGTTAATAAAGTCTTTCTCCTAAAACAGTGCACAGCATATGCTGTAGGATGTACTTTATGTAACAGATTAAGTGTCTTCTGAGGTCAGACTAAATACAATTTAGTTCAGTATCCTGTCTTTCACACCAGTTGCACAGAAAAGAATATGTGGATAGAGCAGTCACAGAGTTGTATTTCCTTACACTACTCCTCCAACTCAGGAGTATCCCCCATCAGGGACAACCCCCTGTCATTCTTCTAGGTATCCCTTCCAGTTCTTCTAGATCCTTTTTAAGAGATGGACAAGGAAAGGTGGAAACACCCTCTCTCCTTATTACTAACTATGGTTATGCCATTACGGACGCATTATGGCACCAGGAGGGAGTAGAGGAGAGAGTATAAAAAATACTAAACCAAAGCACATTGCTCAAATGCCTTTACCATGACTGGATTCCTTAGCCTTCAATAGGCAGGACAAACAAGAGACCACTGAATACTAGCTCTCCTGCCTACAAATTAAGTCTTAAGGTAAAGAAAATAAAGAACTATGCAATGATTTTACGTGACAAATGTAACTGTTCCCACCACATGTTCTAGAACATATTACAAGTACAGTTCTAAACAGGTAGATAAGCCAAATTTCTGGTAGAAAAGCCTGAGCAAAGGCATAAAAAACTTCTGTGAAGGCTCATGGAATCCACCAGTTTTATCCCAATATTTAAGAGCTCTAAGGAGAAGCTGTTCAGTTTGCTTGTCTATTACCTACCCCTCTAGCTGCAATGCTGCAGCCTGGGAAGAATTTTGATAAAATGACAGAGGAATGACATTTGTGGGTTTCTTTGTCACAAAACAGACAAGCCTGCTCAATTCCTTTCACTACATCACTATGTGAAAGACTGGCTGAGATTTACAGGTCATTCTCAAAAGACACCAGACAAAAGGAAAAGTTCAAATGGAAAGGGTAGATTTATGGCTGAAGGAGTGGGTTCTTTGCAGGGTCCCTTCCAAAGTTCTGCTGTGATGAATCACTTACCCTTAGATCTGTAAAATGGGGATAAGAATACAACACAGATGTTGTTGTGAGACCTCAAACATTTATGACCCTCGGCTGGCAGGCGCCTGTCTAAGTGCTAAGTATCATTATTATTCTCTCCAAATCTGAGTCCTCCTGTCAGCAAGTGTCTCTCTCCAGGGCTGGAACTACTGCCTGCCCAGACGGAGTCCAGAAAAAGCAGACAGCACCCCATTATAAGGAAACATGCAGCTGTGCTCATCTCAGCATAAAGGCATCAATTTTATTCGGCACTGTCAAATGCAGAGTAATTATACGGGGCAGGACATAGGGACCCTGAAGCAACTGTCCTGAAAGAGACCCCTCTCATTCAACTGAATAAGATGCCTTCAGCCATTTGCACTGATAAACCATTATCAACCCCTCCCCACTCACAAACCCACTCTGCCATCCCATAGACCCTCCTCTATTGCAAGCAAAGGGAAGTGTTGGACAGGCTAAGCTGTTACCATGGCAGCCGCCCCTCTCCCTCTCCCCATTCCCACCATTATGGAATTATCCCATTCTGAAATGTCCTGTTGTGTCTATTAATACCAGACTTCCCCCAAACAATGCTTCTCTCCACCCTCTGAAAATAATCAGGGGACTCCAAGAGTCTGTGTTCAAGGCTGGGAGTTCAGCAGCAGCCTTTACAAAGCACCATGAACACTGGAATATTCATACAGTATATTCATATCTGTAACAGCAGCAGCACCCCCAGTGCCAAGAGCTCAGCTGGGATGAAGACTGCTCTTCAGTGCTGGGGTGTCCTCTCCCCTCCTCTGTTGTGTGACTGAGCTGATAATGTGCTATCAGAGCTAGGACACTATATAGAGGGGCTCCCCTCTCCACCCTCAGCAACTCTGCAACTGTGAGCTCTTTTTGGATCATCTTCTTGTTTTCACCATTGCTGCTTCTATTTGGTTTGCTGTCATCAGAAGGACTTCCTTGAGATTTTTCCCCAAAAGGACCCTATACTACACCCATAGGACTGCACTGTAAAGAGGTAAGAGACAACTTCTGTTAGCAGAATAATGAAAGAGTTTTCCTAATGGCATTAGTTTTAGCTGGTGTCAGTGAGGTGGAAAGAGACACACACACACAGAGGTGGATGAATATAATGGAAAAGTTTGAAACTAAGAACAGGCAGCATTTTTTGAACTTTAAAGAATAACTTTCTCACTCTTCTTTACATCACTCCTCCAAAACATAAAAGTTTTGAAACTTCTGTACCTAAAGTATATCCATTTGTGCCAGGAAAACTGACAGTTGTATGGTATGTCCAGTGCTCACTGACACTGCTTTGATGTTCACAAGAAAAAAGCATTTTGGCTGAAGGGTGGGAGGCTCAGCAGGGAGTGATATTCAGGAGAATAACTGCAGTCAGAAGAGGACTAGCTCAAATGAAAGACAGGAGACACTCCCACTTGACAAGACACTACAACTATAATCCTAAAACCCCACAAACTAGCATAACTCCAAACCAGAAACTGCTCTAGCTGAGAGCAAGAACAGGAATTTCTGATATCCACTACCAACCCTAACATATAGCTCAAATTTATCTGCAGTGGGCATTATAACAAAAGCTTCAACCTAGCCAGGTGACTAACTTACAATCAGATAAATATTTCTCCTGCTTATTAACTGTTTCATTAACGATAGCACATCTGCTGAAAGAGTAACAGGTTGTGGCTATACTGACAGCCTTGTGATTGTCATCTTGCTTGTTTCTGAGCAGAAGAGAAACAGGGCATAAAATACAGTCAGCGTGCATGCATTTCAAACGAGCAGTGACACCCCCATTGCAGCTCAGCCCTGGGAGGCCTGGGATAATGGCTCATTCCAGAACAGTGCTCTGTTCCGCAATACATAAATCACTAAATATTCACACAACATGAAGAGTGCAATCCAAGCAGAAATTATTGGATAATAACTCAGACTCCTAAAGGAGTTTTCTGCCTGCGGAGTCAAAGCCTCTTGCATCATATAGCTTAGCACAAACCACACTCTAGGTCATTTGGGAAGGTTTCTAGTTTGCTTAGTGTTCATACAGGCTAATACAACAAGCTTTCTAGGACCTTGAGTGCTTTTTTGTAAGCATAACAAACAAAAAAGAAAGAAAAACCTAAAAATTAAACACATTTATTTTAAATTGATCTGCTAAAACCAGGAAAAATAGCGGTGGAACTGTAAATAACAGCTGCCTACAGTACACTGTCAAAGAACTATTACTTTTGTAAAGTTGTAGCATTTTGTCTAAAACATAACAATTCTAAAAATAAGCTCGAAAATTAATTCTAGTGATGTCAGCTTTTTTCCTGACCTACTCAAGTGCTACACCACAATTTTCATGTCAACAAATAGAACTGTAAAAGAAATTTCAAAACGTGATTAAAGCTCTCTTCTAATTTAAAACCTAAGCAAAATTAGAAAAAGACCCACTTCCCTTTTCTGTGATTTCTGACCAGGCAATGAAAAATACCTCCCTTCACCTTGCTCTGAAAAGTAAATCAGGTAAGAGCAGCTCTCCTATGAAGGCACTCATTTGAAAATACTGTGTCACAACCACGAATAGAGTAATGCTTGGCCATCAGACCCCCCAGTCACTGACAGGTGTGTATATAAAGATCACCTGATAACATTTTTCCCAGGTGAAAAGCATATTTAAACCAAGTGCCTGACAAAAAGAAAAGGTTACATGGCCAGAACATCAGGTGATGTGCACCACTGTAACTAACAGCCAGTAAAAAAGCATGGTCTCATTGTGTTCCTCCTTTGGTATGCCACAGAAAAATACATATTAAAACTAATTCCATCCGGGGAGGACAAGTATCTCAGCATTCAACATTACTATCAGATACAAACTTCAAAATCTTGTGTTCAAAAAATACTTGCAGGTTTCACTTTGTAAGGGACAAATAAACACCAGAAACAAAACTTGCAGGCTCCTCTGAAAACCCAGGGAATTCAGAGAGAAAACTGCAACAGGGAATTTTCCTTTTGCACAGGAAAGCAAGATTTGATAATGTACTTTTATAAAATGTCTCTTGGAAAAAAGGTCTGTACAGCCTTCCTTGCACCATGCACTTCTACTACTTCCAAGATAATAATCTGTTGTCATCTCTAGGACTACACAGAGCTGGCAGGAGGCAATGAGTACCCACACACTGAAACCTTTTTGTGCCATAAACATGCAGGGCATCCACGCAGTCCATGGAGTCAGAAGGCCCCTCTGTGGCCATAGGAAGACATTTCAGTTTCTGAATTTCATTGTCTCCTTTCTGTTGACTTTTGTCTCTTCTACTGTGAACTAAACAGAAGTTCCACTTGGAAGTGACAGCAGCCAAACAAAAGACAATCATTACCTTGACTTCACGGTCATTACCCTGATTTCAGCACATAGCATAGCTTCTGTCTGAGACTCAAAATTTTGTCTCACAATGTCAGCAACCATCTTAAAATTTGATTCTCGGTAGAGGAAAATGGATGTATTTAAAGATGTATTGAATATTATGGAGAAATGGTCAAGCAGTACAAAATGCAATGGTGAGCACACCAAAGGTACCGCTGCACATACTGTAACACCTCTGAGGAATCCCAGAAAGAGGCAATGCTGGGCACCCAGGCTGCATTTCCCTACCACCTATACCCACAGAGGAGAAATGTATAAAAAGCCATGGGTAGGTGCCCAGAAAAACAGATATTCTAAGCCAGGTCACCTTACAACTGATACCTGTGCTCAGAAAAGTTGATTCATTATGAGCTCTTCACTTCTGCATCAGGGTTTCAAACTAAACACAGCACAATACTTTCTAGCTAGAAATACAGAACCCACTTCCACTCTTCCGTTAACCAGACATACGAGCTTTTCACTGCTCCCTTATTCAACTGATCTCAGCACAGGTTGGAGACAAACTCCTAATTAGCTAATTAGCTCTTCGTAGTGGTTCCTTCAACAGGAATTAATGGTCTGGAAAACACAGCTGAGCAGGAGGTATTCAGAATTTTAATGTAAGGGTTTAAACTCAGACTGACCTGTCATGTTAAACAACCAATATTAGTAAACAGGAGATATCATTGATTTCCCTGTGTGGTTTTTTGGTGGGTTTTTTGTTTGTTTTATTTTTCTTCACAAAACCAGGCTCTTTTAAAATACGCTGTCTCAATTCTTTCAGGTTTTGCAGGGTTTTTTTTTCTTCAAAACCTTGGTGAAAAATGAATGGCCCGGGAGATCCCTCAAGCCTACTCTTCAATTGCTCAAGCCAACCAAATTTCTCTTTGGAAACGTCAGAACAATGTGGCAAAGAAACACACCTCGAGAACATCCTTTTTGCCACTTTCTACTTCCTGGACTTCATCCTGGCTTTTGTTGGCAATGCCCTGGCTCTTTGGCTCTTCATCCGGGACCAAAAGTCAGGCACGCCTGCCAACATTTTCCTGATGCATCTTGCTGTGGCTGACCTGTCCTTTGTGCTGGTACTTCCCACCCGGCTGGTGTACCATTTCTCTGGCAATCATTGGCCATTTGGTGAGATCCCGTGCAGGCTCACTGGATTCCTTTTTTACCTCAACATGTACGCCAGTATCTACTTCCTCATGTGTATCAGCGTTGACCGTTTCCTAGCCATTGTGCACCCTGTGAAGTCCATCAAGCTCCGCAGGGCCCTCTATGCCCACTTGGCATGTGCCTTTCTATGGGTTATAGTTGGGGTTGCAATGGCACCTCTGCTGCTCAGTGTGCAGACAGTCCAGATGAAAAACACAACGGTCTGCCTGCAGCTCTACAGAGAAAAGGCATCACGTCATGCCCTGGTGTCCTTAGCAGTGGCATTCACCTTCCCATTTATTACTACGGTGACGTCCTACTTATTAATTATCCGAAGCCTGAAGAGTGGGAACAGAGTTGAGAAACACCTGAAGGAAAAAGCGATCAAAATGATCATCATGGTCCTGATGATCTTTCTGATTTGCTTTGTACCTTATCATGTCAATCGCTACATTTATATTCTCCATTACAATGGGACCAAAACTTCCTGTGAAACACAGCGTATTCTAGCCCTGGGTAACCGCATCACTTCCTGCCTCACGAGTCTGAACGGTGCCCTCGACCCAGTCATGTATTTTTTTGTAGCTGAGAAATTCCGTGAGGCTTTGTGCAATCTGTTTTGTGTTAAAAAGACTGTGATGTTGCCTCAAACATATGAGGGTAAGACAAACGAAAGCTCACTAAGTGCTAAATCTGAACTGTGAACACGACTCTTCTCACTGCTACGACTTAAGAACGCTCTGTTCCAGCAAAATCAGCTGAAAGCACAAATATGCAGCAAGAGAGTGCACTAAGTGTCAAATTCATCCCGAGGAGGGAAGTTCTGTTGGTTTTATGGGACTGCAATTAGCAAGAACCCCTCTGACAACAGAGATCACATGTTCTTGTCTTACTGAAACTGCAAACAGAAGTACAGTTCTATGGATTTCCAAAACGTGAAACTGAGGGCTAAACACTTAGGAATAGGGAAGGGAGCAAAGAGGCTATTAAATGAACTTTTTAAGGAAAAAAAAAAAGAACTTAGTTCCCAAAGCATTCAGTAATGACTCTTCCCCTGCACAATGCATAAATGCATACGGCCTACTTGAAAATTCTGTACTGTGCCAGCAGCAGAAATCCACTCCTGAGATAGACCTGCCTGATGAAAAGACAGCATGCCTGCACACCTTCTTTGTCAAGGGTTTAAGTCTCTGAGTTCAAAGAGTTTATACATAGCAGATGGAAAATTGGTACTAAATAGCGGCAAGAAAATAAAGACCAAAATTCTGCAATGCACCCAACCTGGACTGGAATTAAGATAGGACATGCAGAGCTGGATACAAGCACTGAACTTCACAGTACCTTTTCTCCCTGCCCTCTGCCATTGTGTGCTATCCCAACAGCTCATTCTAACAAGCTTAGGTGTCAAAAGAAAATCAATTATGTCCAACTCCAAAAACTAAGGCAGAGAAGCTGCATGCAGGGAGTTGAGAGGAATCCCTGCTGGACAGGGGTACAAGTATATAACCTTTCCTTCCTTTCTTCATTTAGTCAGTGAGAAAATAAACTCTAGGAAACTACTAGGCTTTGCTCAAGACATATGAAAGCCTGAAATTAACTAGGAATTGTGCGAGACAGTCTGCTAACTGCTAAATTGTTTTATTTTCTTATCGTGATATGCTTTAGTACAAGTTAGCTTTTATGGTTTTATTTCTTACTTCTTAATTAAATGCATTAATCAAACTTTAGGACTCATTTTTATATTTCTGTATATAATATGAATGATTTCTGAAGATGAGGGGAATCACATGCTGAACAGGCTTTGCTGTAATCCTTGTATTATTCTCTTGGCCTTTTGCTGTATCTTGATTTCCTACTCAGCAGCTTGCTCGATAAATGCCTGCCCAGGATCACATAATCCCTTTTTCTCACTTGCTATTCACCCTTTTGCCTGAAATCCCTTTCTTTTCCAGAACCCATCCATGAGGCACTAAAATTTGAGTTTCTGCTTTCTACATGTTTCATTGGGTGAAGAACACTGTTCTTCATTCCATTCCCACCTCCTAACAGGCTACTCTGTAAAGCTTCTTCTGTACCTTTTCGAGCTTTACCTCTCAGAGTACAACTAACTGATTGCTCTCAGCATCTCACTACTGTATCAATAACATACTGATAAAACTTTCAGAGCTCCTGCTCTACCTTACCTGCCAGCATTCTTCACAAAACCCAGGTCAGCAAGTGCTACATCGCAGAGCTCACAACGGAAACATTCTGGGTGCCAGTTATTGTTCATTGCCTTGATAACACGCCCGATAATGAACTCACCTGCAAAAGGAAAGTGACACCTTGAGACACATGCAGAAAACAGTCTTATCAAAAGTCACAGAATCACAGAATCACAGAATCACAGAATGTTAGGGATTGGAAGGGACCTTAAAAGATCATCTAGTCCAATCCCCCTGCCCGAGCAGGAATACCTAGATCAGGTCACACAGGAACATGTCCAGGCGAGTTTTGAATGTCTCCAGAGAAGGAGACTCCACAACCTCTCTGGGCAGCCTGTTCCAGTGTTCTGTTACCCTCACTGTGAAGAAATTCTTCCTCACATTTATGTGGAACCTCCTATGTTCCAGCTTACACCCATTGCCCCTTGTCCTATCATTGGATGTCACTGAGAAGAGCCTGGCTCCATCCTCATGACACTCACCCTTGACATATTTATAAACATTAATGAGGTCACCCCTCAGTCTCCTCTTCTCCAAGCTAAAGAGACCCAGCTCCCTCAGCCTTTCCTCATAAGGGAGATGTTCCACTCCTTTAATCATCTTTGTGGCTCTACGCTGGACTCTCTCGAGCAGTTCCCTGTCCTTCTTGAACTGGGGGGCCCAGAACTGGACACAATACTCCAGATGTGGCCTCACCAAGGCAGAATAGAGGGGAAGGAGAACCTCTCTTGACCTACTAACCACTCCCTTTCTAATACACCCCAAGTCTACTGCCCTTCATAATACTTTCACTTTAATTCCACAAGAACTATTACGGTCTAACTTGGAAAAAAACCCAGTTATTCCCACAACCAGGATACCCCAAATCACTGCTGGTATCATGCTTTGTTTCCCTCCAAAGCTCCTGCTCCTGAAAATGACCCCAGCAATCCCAGCCTGGGGCTGGATGTCACTGCAATGGTGGGAATCATGGAATATTCAGAGTTGGAAGGGACCTCCAGAGATCATCAAGTCCAACTCCCCTGCTCAAAAGCAGGATCCCCTAGAGCACAGCACTCAGGATTGCATCCAGGCAAGTCTTGAAAATCTCCAGAGAAAAAGATTTTCCACAACCCCTCTGGGCAGCCTGTGCCAGGGCTCTGGCACCCTCACTGAAAAAAAGTTCTTTCTCATACTGAAATGGAACCTCCTATGTTCCAGCTTGTGCCCGTTACCCCTCGTCCTGTCACTGGGAACCACTTGAAAGAGTCTGGCTCCATCCTCCCTCAGCCCACCCTTTAGGTATTTGTAAACATTCATTAAATCACCCCTCAGCCTTCTCCTCTCCAGGCTAAAGAGTCCCAGCTCTCTCAGCCTTTCCTCCCAGGGGAGATGCTCCAATCCCCCACTCATCCTCGTTGCCCTCTGCTGGACTCTCTCCAGTCGTTCCCTGTCTCTCTTCAACTGGGGAGCCCAGAACTGGATGCAGGATTCCAGTTGTGGCCTCACCAGGACAGAGTAGAGGGGGAGAATGACCTCCCTCGACCTACTGGCTATGCACAGTTTACACAGCCCTGTAGCTCTTACCCCACAGTGTTGACATGCACCATATCTTACCACATTCCCCGCAGCAAGGAGCAAACAGCATCTGAAAGTCGTGCTCACAATACTTCCGACCCTCAAACTGTGAACGAAAAAAGAGAGGAGGAGCCCCCATGAATAACTGAACTACTCTTACATCTTGATAGTTCAGCACAGTTTTCCACTGAAATGACCAATTAGTCAAGGTCAGTCAGGTTTTCCAGTTCTAGCCCCCTCTCACCTGTTTTTAAACTCCTAAAGATTTTTCTTAAAGAAATATCCAGATATGGTTTCAGCCTCATGGTGAATTTGTGTAGCAATAGCAATGCTGTTATAAGACAGTAAAAATCTTGAAGTGTTCAAAGCCCTTTCCTATAGCTGGTTTTAATTTCATTTTTACTTCAGGTTTTTTTTTTACTCATGTAATTTGGAACTACTCCTCCTACACAAGGCTAAAACTCATGGCAAATTAAGAATGCAGCATGTTTTAAATAATGTGCTATTCAAAATATGTGCTCACACGTATTCTGTAAAAATATTTCAACCTTGTTCACCATTTTCAGTTGCCCAATTGGAAAAGTTTGGTACAAAATGTCTAGAAAGGACAAAAATTCACCTATGTCTAATGAAATATTAAGAAACATTTTATATTTTCTCTTTGAAATGCCTCTCACCCAAAGAGCAAGCACAGAGTTTTTGTTGTTACTGATGTATAGGAAGGAGTATGGGAGAAGAAAAAAGTAAGAAATAATGTTGGAAGCCCCTCAAAAAACCAGCAACAAAGGTTTAGGGCTAAGAAATTACACATGCAAGAAACATGGAAATTCATATTTCTGCTAGAATTTTCACCTGGCAGAATTCCTTTCATTTTAATGTAGCTATTTCTCTTCTCTTACACACAGTATGAGACCTCACCTCATAGAAAAGTCCATCTGGGAACTGACGAAAACACTGGGCACAGACAAAGCAGTTTTCATGGTAGAGCTCCCCATTGCTGTTCACAATCCTCTCTGCAGGATCAAATCGAGTCTGGCAGCGTTCACATACTGCATTTGCGAGAGCATCAGACATATTACTGGAATAAAGACAACAGGAAGAACATAAGCAATGTCACAGCCAATCACATGAGTATTATCACATCATCCAAGTTTCCCCCAACATCTATGAACACATTTCCACTGCTTTAAACTCCCTTTCACATGAAAAAAGTAAAAATAAAAAGCAGAGGAATGAGTCAATTCAGCACTGACATCAGTTAGAAATAATGTTCTTGCAACTCACACGTGGCAGAATGAGCTCATGTAGCAGACTTACCTATTGAGCATATTTGGCTCCTTCACCAGTCTTTAACTCCTTATATCACCCTGCTAGTAGTTCATACCACATAACCACAATTTGAAATAAACCAGTAGTTCAGAGAGCAGCAAACACAATGATGCTGGCGACTTAGGATTTCTGGTCTCAGGATGTGTACCTCCAAGGATTTTCTGATGTATAATAAGCACCTATATGCCACTGCAGTCTCCCCTTCACTGTGGGAATTAACAGGGCATTTCCCCCTCTACCCAGCGTCTTGTGTGCACGAGATTCAATGGAAAATAATTGCATACAGTGCCTCTGTCTTCCTGACAAATTAGTTGAAACTGTCAAAGTGTTTAAAAGGTATGGGAAGAGAGAAGTCTCTCTGGCTGGCTTGGCAAATATATCAGCTTCATTTCCTCAGAAAGTGAGGCTAAAAATCCCCCAAAGCCACACTCGCAACTCGTGTAAAGGACATTTCCTCTATCTCCCCTGAAATGCAGAACAACCCTAATCTCTTTCACAACGTTTTTATCCTTGCCATCATGGTAATCTAAGTGCTTTATATACTAACAGAACGCAGTTTTAAAATAGCACATTGCATGTCTAAACAGGGAGGGAAAAATTATAGGAAAGAGTCTCAGTTTCTTGTTGCAATGTGATCTTTCTTTCAACTGCTAGGCTATCCAATAGCATAAAAATTCAACACTGTTAAATTTCTGCACTCATGAGACCTCACCCAGAGTACTGTGTCCAGGCCTGGGGCCCCCAACACAAGAAGGACATGGAGCTGTTGAAGTGGGTCCAGAGGAGGCCATGGAGATGACGAGAGGGCTGGAGCACCTCTGCTCTGGGGACAGGCTGAGGGAGTTGGTGTTGTTCAGCCTGGAGAAGAGAAGGCTCCAGGGAGACCTTAGAGCACCTTCCAGTACCTGGGGGGCTACAAGAAAGCTGGAGAGGGACTTTTTACAAGGGCACTGAGCACAACTAGAAGAAGCATCTGCAGCCTGTACCAGTATCCCACACTGTGACCTGGAGTGACTGTGCAGTAAAAATATACTTTCTTTCTGCCACTGCAGTTCCAAGGGTGGCAAAGACCAAGGGAGCTGATAGTAATTTCAGGAATGGAGTACTGATTTAGTAGAAATTGGTTATAACTTGTTTCCTTATTGCAGTATGAAGGAGCTTCAAAAAACAGACATAGACTAGAATTATGGACAAGCAGGATATCCTGTAATTTTATAAACTAGAGATCACAAGCTAAAGGACATTTTTATCCTGACAGTGTACAATGGAATAGATCAACACAAAAATATCAGTGTTTGCAGCAAAGCTGACACACCTAATAGGTTTACTTTTCAATCACCCTACATTTTGCTTTAAAAACATGGAATCAACATTTTAAAAAATCATGATTATTTATTTTATTTCTCCAAAAGGACTTCAACAGCACTCTAGGGAAGGAACAGTACCCATCACTCACTACCAACTATCTGCTGGCTGACCTCTGCAAGAACAGGGCTGCCACCTAGACAAGGGCAGTCTGCAACAATTACAGCCTGCAATCTGCACAGCCATGTTCCTGTAGGAAACACAGCACAAGTTCACGAGCAACAGTTCACACCAAACACTATTGAATACACTTATCCCGGGAGAGAATCTGACACGAGTCACATAGCTGTGTTGCCAAGAAAAATACTGAAGATGGAGGGACTCACTCATAAGGCTTTAAGGAGCATGTGAAACCAGAGTAACCCCACAGTAAACCCTAACTTTTAAACAATATAAAATCTATTAGGAAATTGAAATTCCTAGTGAAAGTCAAACACACTACTGTTGTGTGTTCTCACTGCCTTCCCTTAGCATGAAGTACAGCTTCATATTTAATTTTTAACTCTCAAAAAATTAATTTACCTCATTCCTTTGCAAAAGCAAGAGAATATCAAGAGTCCCAAGAGTTTATTTACTGTTCTGCTGATGCATGATGATGCAAAAAATCCAACTCCTAGCCATGGAATTTTGGTCAAGATATTCCAGTCCTGCTTTGATAACAGAATATGATACACAACCAAAAATCACTAATGAATTTGAAAAACAGCATAGAAGCACTTCAAAGAATTGGAAATGGAAAACATTCAAAAGTTTTCAAAATGTTTGACCTAGAAGAACTCGGTTGATGCTGACAAGGTTTCCTTAAAGGCATAAGAAAGATTATTTTGGTACAGTCTGAGCTGTCCAAGAAATGCCACAATGCAAATGAGCTAATGATTGTGAGTCATTACTCATAAACGAGATAAACTATTAGTCCAGGAAAAAATAAAATAAAAGAACTTGTACACAAAATAACAGAGTTCTCTGCCTCAACTATAACCCAGATGAAATTTGTTGGGCAGAGCCATACAGGAGACAACTAAACCCCACATCAGCTCCTGACTTACGTGTCTCCTGGAGTATGAACCAGGAGCTGTGGCTCTTTGATAATCACAGCTCAAGTTTTACCCCTCTGCTCTCTTCACATTCACGGCTTTGCATCCGTTTTCACATAAGATGTTTTATTCTTTTACACTCAAGTTAAAATTTGCAACTTCAGCATTGCTCTGAAGGTATGACTTCACAATTATTCCAAAATTTTACTTTCACGTTTGCCATAGTTTCTTTATCTCCCTCAACTATGTACCCCTATGTGCCCTCTTCTTTGTGCAAAAACAAGCATTTATTCAACTAGCTCAAGGTTAAAATTAACTAAGGCTGGAAGGGGGAGGAAAGACAGTTCTAATTCATAGCAGGTTTATGATTCAGTTTACTACACTGCTGCAAAACCACTTCTGCCAGCAGCACGGAGAGAGAAAGAGCAACACCAAACCCATCCTTTTGATGGTGGTGCCAAGGGTGACCATGAAAGTTTGCCTCGCTGTGTCAATCACAAGATATTTAGATCTGAGTCTTTCCCGCAAAGGGCAGTTCCCAGAATGGAGTGCTGTTTGTATTCTGTTTGCTCACTGATTTTTTTGCAATTCAGTAAAATTCAAAATCTTCCTCTGTTTTAACAATAAGTTGGTGACACAAAGACAGGAAAGGCTATTAAAACATGACTAGCTCAACATCCTGAAGTTATTCTGGCCTGTGCAAACCCAAAACATACCAGTGTTCAAAGAATGCTTTTTGCAATCGTTCACCATGATGCACCGTATCTTTAACAAATTATCTTTGTCAAAGTACCTAATTTACAGAAATCAGTTATTTACCATTATAGTTAGGTGTGGGTTTCTCACGCCTTAACTCGTAAATTGAAAAAAAAAAATAAATTGTTTTCTTTATAACAAGTGGAGGTTGAGGAAAAAAACCCCCAAATCTAATACTTGCACTGCTAAGACAGTAGAACAGAAGCTCCAGCCTTTGCATAAGTAGAATTCAGTATCTTAAACATGGATGCAAGACAAAATGAAGCAGACAGCTAGACAACCAGAACAGATGAACAGTCTCAGACTCTATGAGGTCCAAGAAAGGAATTGCAGGCACAAGGAGCACTTCTGTCAGAAAAGTCCAGACAAAAAAATCAGTTCTCTTTAACTGGTCTCAAAAGCGGTTTGGTTTTAGTGTCAAAGGGAGTTCTCCATCACAATGCTGAATGAAGAATTACTTTAATACAGAGATGACCAAAAACCTTACAGACAGTACAAAAAGATGACAACATGTCAAGACAGAAGAGCCCAGGGCATTGTCCAAACCTCAGCAGACAGGCACCATACCAACACTAGGGAGTACCAGAAAGGTATTCTCTGCTTGTTATGGTCTACGAGCAGAAACAAGTGTATGCAGAAGACATCACAATATGATAACACTTACATAGTTATTTCTAGTCTGTATACACACACAGCTGCCTAGGACAGTGGAAAGTCAAAAAACTAGAAAGCTATCACCACTTGTGTATATTACAGATGCCAGTAGCTAAGAGAAAAATCAGAGCACTCCAAGAGAGAGGCTTCTTCCCAGCCCCATTGCATGGTTGAGGATTTGTGGCTTTAAGTCCCTAATGTTGACAAATTTAAAAAAAAAAAAAAAAAATGTTGCCGGGACAATACCAGACTTTATGATTCATTTCACGGGTAATGACTAATATAAAGAAAAAAAAAAAAAGAAAGAGGAAGGCTACTAGTTCATGAACTTCTGCTGAAAAACAGCCCTCAGCTACCCTTATCATTCTTCAAAAATCTCTTCACCGCAATTGACTTTTATCTGGACAACTTCCCCAAACTCATTTAACTTCTTTAAGGTTATTATTAAACTTGTCATAAAATGTTGGAGAAAAAAAAAAAACAAAGCCCATTTGTTCAATGTATTATTTCTTGTGCATTTGATAAAACTATGTGCATAGCTTAACCTTTTCAGCATTTCTCCTTCTGCTTGCATTGCATTTTCAGTTCATTCCCTATTTACATATTTTTTTCATCTGACTAAATAAGAAATTAATTAATAAATTAATTAATCTCAGCATATCTTCCTCAACCATGCAGCCCTCAATCTCTCAACGAAATAAACATTTTTTGTTCTTATTTACTACACAAGGATAACAAAATTAAGAAAAATATACAAATGCAACTTAGAGTCACAATATGGAAAAAAATCTTTATGGCTCCTCATCTCCCCTTGGCCTACCAGCAGCAGCAATTTGCTATCAGTAGAAGCCAGGGGTTCCACACATTTCAGCTGAGAACAGAATACAAGGTCCGTAGGGTTGGCCTGCAGGGGAAGCTGCAATCAGGGAGACCTTTGAAACCAGCAGCAGCAATGAAAGTCTGTTGGTATCCACACACCCCAAAAAAATCCTACGCCATAAGCAGAATCACAGAATCATTTTGGTTGGAAAAGACCTTTAAGATCAACAAGTCCAACCATTAACCCACCAGCACTGCCAAGTCACCACTAAACCATGTCCCTAAGCACCACCATACTACCAAGGTACTTGGTAGCCCCTCTCAACACAATGCAATACTTAATTCCACTAAACCACGACCTACTGCTTAAAAAGACACACATTTAGAAGTGTTCACTCAGCCCAGGGAAACGTCAACATAAAGCAATATACAGGTTTTAAAGAGATTATACCTCTCACACAGGAAAAATCACCCTTTTACTGTCTCTTCTTCACTTCCATGATCTCAAAGGAGCTAAAATGTTGTTTGTTTACTGGCACTGATAATAGATCATTCCCAAACGTGTTCATCAATTATCATCAACTAGCAGCAACACTGGCTTTTGGATTCCTCTCATTTCCCTGAAGAAGAGGCATAAACTATCAGGACCTATCAGGAAGAAGAAGCCAAAATTATCAGTAGCTCAAAAACTGTGGATGGAATAAAAATAATCCAGGAGACAAAATTCTCAAACAGATGATAACCTTCAGCACTGTCATTTGCTGAGTAAAACCGAAATATGTGGCTTTAGGCTTACTTTCCTTCAAGAACCAGGATGTGAAAAATGTATTCGATTTACCTAGCTAGACATTTGGCCCCTAAATCACTCTGCCAGCTGCAAAGATGATTTCTTCCAAACCCGCCCAGCCTTATTAAAAATTCTGCCAGCATATCGTTTATATACAAGCACGGTCTGCCCCGCCTCTGTACACGTGCCACCACAGCAATACAGACACAGCCTCTCTCTTTCAACACAGTGCAGTATCAGCCTCTGAGCATTCTCCTACCTAGCACCATATCCCTGTGGTCCCAGCTGTGCTCAGCTTCAGGGCAAGCTCCTTGCCCCACTCCACTTACTAAGGTGCCCAAGCCCGATGCACTGCTTTTGGAGAACCATTCCTGTCAGCATTGCTATGCCAGTGCTGCTCAGATCACCTCCTCTCGCAGCCTCACACAGCACACTTCATAGCACAGATTTAAAAAGAGAGATCTCACACAGATAAGCATTTTCCAAACACCAAGCTCCAGCTCCTGAAATCTAGCTGACACAGAAGGCAAATACTTGTTCTCCTGCAAAACCATACTCGTGTAGTGCGGAGTGCTATAAACACGCCGTTCAGAAAGGGGCATTTTTTCTGCAGAGCAGAGTAAGTACATCTACTTAAGAGTTTTAAACTTTAATTAAAAAAAAAAACACAAACACCAAAATCAAGCCGTGAAAAATCTCTCTCATATTTAGAAACTCAGAAAAAAAAATATTAGAAATAATAATTGGAAATCATGGGGGAAAATGGGTCTCAGAGGTTACAATGAAATACAGTTAAACAGCTGCAAGCAAACCACATTTTGACAATGTGAGATGACTGTGTCTGGGCATTTATCTCCTCATCCTTCCTATCTTCAGTTCACACGCTCCTATTTGTGTTCCACTGCTGCTTTTTCAATGCCTATTTTCTCTTCTCTCACAGGTCCCTTCTATGCTTGTCACTCTTGTCACTGAACAGCATCCTCTCCACCCAATGGCACCATTTCCTTCACTACTTTCTTACTCTCCACCTCACTAAATTCTCCCACCTTCTCACCCATAACTTTGTGCAGGAAAAACGGAGAATTTACCAACTACCTAATACCTATAGTCTAAAAGGAAAATAGTGGGGAAAACAGGGTTCTAGTGAGGGATCCACAGTTCAAACTGAGAAGCGAAACCAATTGCTCCATTACAGGTAAGCATCAGGTCTATCTCCTGCTAAGAAAAGACTTAAATTCAAAACTTCTGACTGCTAGAAGAAAATCTCCTCTCCTACACACTCACTGCTCATCCTAGTGACACAGACTTCAGATCCCATGCTGCTGCAGCTCACGGTACTCCCGAAATGCAAGAAACTTTAGTTTTATTTAATTCTTATTAGTTTCTCTCCTGCCCAAAATTAACTTCAATGAAAATTGAGAAGTAAAGTAAAATTTTAAATCTGAAGCACAGGAAAAGTAATGATCAAATGAGGCAATGGAATTGTCTGGGCAGATTTCAGAAGCTTTCGTTGATGTGTT
The DNA here is from genome assembly GCA_028020825.1 of Podargus strigoides. NCBI lineage: Eukaryota > Metazoa > Chordata > Aves > Caprimulgiformes > Podargidae > Podargus > Podargus strigoides. Next base: position 24,027,195 of record CM051628.1, on the reverse strand, counting down.
CTAAATAATTTCAAGAAGAGCTACACTCGAAGCTTCAGTTTCTGCTGGACTGGAGTTATTTACAAAAACTCAAATCAACTAGCTTGCTATTAACAGTATAGATGAAGAAAAGGACTACTGAGCCCTAAAAATCAAGGAACAGTAGAATGTTATCAACATTCTGAAAAATTACTGCATTTCACCATTTCTTTATTCCCACAGTGCCTAAATACTTGACTATTAACAACAGCAGCACTACTGTTGATTCCGAACAGACCAGTACAGTGCTTCGAAACGGGAAAGGTTCTCCATTGTTCCTTTCCTGTTATTGTTAAAAACTGAAAGCTTCCTCATCAGGAAAATCCTTTCCTTAATAATCTACTTGGAAATGAAAATAAACAGACTTCATCCCCCTCTGGCTGTGTGCAGACAATTCCCGCTTTAAATAAAAAAGCCCCACCACCAAAACCAAACATCTATCAAATCCTGGCAAGGCTTTAACAGTACCATTCCCTTCATCTCGGAGACATACCGACGATTCCCAGCTGCTGTATCTGTCCTGGTGCTCAGGAGTGACCCTGTGCCACTGAGGCGATCCTGCCGGCGTTGATAAAGTTTGGAGGATGCCAGCCCCTGAAGCCTCAGGCCAGCCATGGCACCCAATGCCACTGTGGAGGGGAATGCAGAGACAACTGGAGCGAACACTAGCAACACTGATACTCAATGAGTCACCTTCCTTTTGGGAGTTGCCTTTACATTTTAGAAGAGCTACAGCAGGATGCATAGGCCCCTGCTCCGAGCATTGTTTCTTACAATTCCTCTGCCATTCTGCTATGGCCTCAAAGATCAGACAACCTCTTTCCTGTATTCCACTAGGAATTACCTATTTAAGCGAGCACACTAGGAGTCTCCATCAGAAACTCATTCTGTGTTAGACTGCGTGCATCTGTATAAATTTCATAAGTGAGATTAAAAAAAAAAATCCCAAGTCTTCACAGAATTAATCCACTTGGTTCAAGAAGACTTTCTGATCAAAGCAACAGAGAAATACACAAAAGCAAAATAGATGACTAGATCTCTTGAGAATGAACACTTTAGTTAGTTCATAGTGCAGACCTGTATCTGACCCTGGTATCTCTAAGGTGGTTCCCTGCAGGCTGCTGCATCACGCAGTGTCTTAACGATACTGCAAACAACAAAACCCTTCCATTTGGGTAAAGCGTATTTCAAGAAACACAACAGGACTTTTGCTCTGCAGCCTGCAGAAGTGGCATGCAGCAGAGGGTCAGGAATCAGGGAGAAGGAACATATTTGGCATTCCAGCCTCCAGAGCTCTTTACTGGGAACTGAACAGGGCACTCAAACCGGAGTTCGCCCTCTCTACCACTCCCCCACTCCATCCACCCTGCAAGAGAGAAAGAGGATCACACAGCACAAATGGCTCTGGCCCAATGTAGGGGAGTAGAAAGAGTAAAAATTTGAGAATACAGAAGTCATTCTTTAAGTCAACAAAGGGAAAGGCATGGAGGGTGGGAGCATCTGAGTCAGTGTCATTTGATCAGCATCGCCATGAAAAACATCTCAAGAGTCATTACCAACAAATTATTTTTTAGTAAATTATTTAAAAAATAAGGATTTTTGTAGCATGAGAGTGAAATATATTCCATGACTACAGCCTGGCAAGCTATAGAGGAAAAAAAAATGAGAGAAGCAGAAGTGATGACTTCATAAGTACTAAATGAGTATTAACCAGCAGAGATCCCTTCTGTCCTTCACAGAAAAACAGAAGGGTTTACTGGGACCCAGCAGAACAGGCACAAAAAAACCCCACCATACTTTCAAAACTAGAAATCAGTTACCTCAAAACCTACAATTCACCCCACATTCTGTTGGGAGCTTCAGGCTCCTGGACTCTTGACAGTAATCTGCCACTACCATTTCTTTCAGACTGCATGTGTGCTTCATCTATTTCTACTTTACCATGTAAATGGCACAGAAGAAAAATGTCCTCCATACTGGGTGGTTTTGCTGACCTTTTAAATTTTAGAGCAGTAAAACACTTTTAAAATGTAATCTTAAATCACCTTTTTACTTTTAGCACAAAGCAAAATATTAAATCACTGCAACATTAATCTCCCTTAACCTAAAGCAATCTGGCTAAAAGTCTCCTTCTCTCTCAAACACCTACGCTTTTACCCTTCTGACTCACACGACATGATTTTATTAGTTTTCAAATAACCACTTTTCCACAGAAAAGTATGACTCTCATCTTCAAAAGGGAAGATGAGGGGGTTGAAGGAAAAAACCATCAAAACAATAACCATCCTGTCTTCCCATCCCTCAACACACGCTTGCTCGCTCCCTCCTCTCTTGCTGCCTCATACACAGAGAATGAAATTGCATGGCTTTGTTTTTCTTTCCCTCTTGACAGACTGCTTTTAAGAGACAGAGTCGATGCCAAAATCCTACAGCTGGTTACTTTCTGGGCCAAAACAGAGAAGAAAGCAGCTAGACTTCTTTTAGGCATAAACAAGTAATAATCCTCAGAGAAGCACCTCAGTGTCCCCAGAACAGACTAAGTACCTTCCAACAAGTTAAAATTTATCTAGAGAGACTCAGAGAGCAGATGTAGATGGAAAGGTAGCAAGATTAAAAACACATTTTTCGCCCCAGAAGAGTAGAAATGGCTGCTCATAACTCAGAGAGATGAGACATCTCGTAGTTTGATGCAGATTCTCTCCAGTCAGCCCCAAGAACCTTTCTTAATACTATCGACCTTTACACTCCCTCCTCCTCTTTCAAACCATTTTACTCGCAATTGCTTCATAAAATGGAGCACACACACAGCAGCAGCTCTCTACTGAATTAAAAAGCAACTACTCAAGCACTAGCCTAATCGAAAATAATATACTCTTATTTCTTACCTCAACTGGATTAGGAACAATCAATAAGCGTATCTGTAAATGCAGCTGTTCTTCTTTTGTTGACTGCAGGAAGTACATAGGCGTATCCAGATCCCAATTAGACCATGTATAGTGATAACAAAATTTTCTTACAAAAATAATTATGCCCTGAGACATGCACTTAGGAAACTTTCCTTGGGCTTTGCATTTGCTCCTAAAGGCAATATAAAACAGCACAGGCATTTTTTTACCTTTATGTTTTCTAATCACCATCACAGCAGTAAAGTCTTAAGAGAAATTATCTTCAATTCTGGTTTATTTTCTACTTTCAGCATTTGACAATGTTTTGTTCACTGGTCATTCACTGATCCTCTTTCTTAGGAATAAGTCCATCACAAGCAACAACGAAAACGGGGCAAAACACAGTACCAACACCCCCCCCCCCCCAAAAAAAAAACCCCACACCTAAACCCCAACAAGCCTCAAAAAAGCAAAAATCATAACAGAGAGATGGAGCAAATACATCAAATACAAATTATAGAAGCAATCTTCACTTAGTTATTAGTAAGGAAGTGCTATAGCATATTTCTAAAGGCACCAAAAATCACTTAAATTGTATTTCTCAGCATTGCAAAATACAGAAAGGCTGCTTAGAAACATACTATTTTTATATGTAACACGTTACCTCACATACAGAGTTTATTTCCAAATGTAGTTAAACAACATATAACCTAATAAAATTAAAATACATATATTACTGTAATTTCTTTCTGTCCTATTATCTTTGGATCTTAGTTGGTACAGGTATGTTCAAATAAAGGGTGATTTTTATCAGCATCCCTTTAAACCACAGACTGCTCCTGAAACTAGGGACTATTAACAGGCCCTTCTCAGTCAAGACACAGAGAAATAAAATAGCTCAGCAAATACAGGACAGTCAGAATTGTTGTTTGCAAATTCCAGTGAACTACTAGATAGTTTTCTCTATCAACATAGTCCTCACATTGTAACTCGTGGCATATGTAATATTTGGATTTCATTTGCTAAACAGTCACATATTTTTAATCATTTTCTACCACGAATACATAGAAGTGCACAGCTTTCTTTGCTTTTTCTGGAGTTACATTTTTCCCTAATGCTAAAAATCAGTAAATCAAGTCACTGCAGCTACTTAAATTCAGGAGACACTCTCTGCAACTAAATTGGATAGAAAACGTAAAAATGAAAATTGAGTTATTTTTAATCTATTTTAATTACTAATAATATATCAGTAATCATAGTACCTAGAAGTGAGTCCTTTTGTGTTGCTATTTGACAAGAAAGGTGAAGTGAAAAAGAATGATGTGTCAGCACTGCACAATCTCCTGTCTTCCTTGCTTTAACACACTGTAACACAACAAAATCATTCTCTTCCCTGTGTCAACAATTTCAACACCAGAGGCACGTTTATGACATGTTCCTGGCTCTGGAAGGTTCCCATGGATCGATACTGTGCAGATACTCCAACTGTGAAACAGTCCATCTCCTTCCAGAACCCCAAACCCCTGGAATCTCAGAAGCTGGAGAATATTTGATTACATACTGTCAACAGATTTTAAGAATTACCACGTAATAAACATCGAGCAACATCCGGCCACAGTTCAGTAGAGTGGCCTGTTAGGTATACCTAAGGAAGTATGTTCTCAAAGCTGAATTCTTTCTTATGACTTAGGAGTCTGTCCCAGCCTGAAAACAACACTAAACACGGTGACACGGTGCTTGTCAAATGGCATGGGCCATACAAGGTGCTAAGCAGGGCAGTGTTTCACAGACACTGAAAAGTACAGGTTTTGTTTTGCTGGGAAACTGCTACCCTAAATGGATTACACAGTTACTGAGGAAAAAGTCAGTTGAATTACAACTATGATAAAAGTCTCTGATAGAAAAGTTAATCATCCTGTCCTAGGAACGACAGCAGACAGAAATTTAGAAATTTTCATAACACTTGCATTCACTTTTGAAAAGCAAAAGGCAAGGCCTGCTCATTTTAACAACCCTCTGAAGCAGACCTGAGGAAAAGGAGACAGAAATCCTGCATTACTTTGAGGAACTGCACACTCTGCAGTGTCTCAGCTACCCTGGAACTCTCCACCAAGCCTGATGCTTCATGTCAGAGCTTCTCACTCAGTACAGTGTGGTACCTGAACAGGCAGGTTTCTGAGGAAACACCAGAGAGATGACGACAACAGGGATCACTGCCCGCAGGCATTTCTTACTGTCTTCTGCAGATGAGTGATTTCAGCTGAGGTAAACATGTCACTCTAAACAATCCTACACCACAGGGCTAGAAAAATAAAATCACATGGGTTCATACAGCCACAATTCTCCTCAGGTCACAGAATCACCTCTCTGTCTTGTCTCCATTTAGGAGCCGCATGGGTACACATGACCTGTGAATATTTAATAGTCTTGGGCCTTTCTCTAGTTGTAAGGAAATGAATGTAAACTTGTAAATACACACTTATTTCACATGTCAGAACAAAAAAAAAAAAGGAACTACTAAGATAGGATAGATGTACACCACCCATCAACATCAATTTGTCACCACAGAGAGCAAGAATGTGTCACCCAAATCATGGATGATATAACAATTATTCAGCACATTCTCATACCTAACAGCCCACCAAACATATCTACACCGGGTAATCACAAGGAGCTGCATAATCTAACAATAAAGACTTTACACAAAAGAAAAACTAATACTCATACACAAACTCCTTTGGATCTATTTCAGTGTTCCTAGTCAGGAAGAGCAATGCTTCAGGATTACAATGACAGTGAGACTCAGGAGGATGACTCTCCTAAAATAAAGGAACCCTACTAATTTTAATACTACTTCATGCTTTTCAAGACATTTTACAAAAGCAAACTTATTTCCACAAACTGCTTCACATCGTCTGGGTTTTATTTTACAGACAGGAGAACAAAGTGAGCAGAGACAGCAAAGCATTTGTGCAAACCCTTGGAAGATGCCAGTAAATGCTTCCCCCCCCCCCTCGCTTTTCTCATTTACATCTGTCAATTAGGTGACTTCACCCAGCTCCCCACTTTCAAACCGCGTGGGAGGAGAACCAAGCTCCAGATTCGAACAGCTCTCGGCACATGTAACTCCCAGGCCAGCCCGAAGGAGACGGAACGAGCGGGCAGAGGGCCCCGCGCGCGGGGAGGCGGTGGGGGCACGGCGGGAGCTGCCAGCCACAGCACCCGGCACGGGGAGCGGGGCTGCCGGGCTGGCACTGCCCGGACCCGCAGCTGCTCCTTCCCAGCTCCGCTGCAGCCCTTCCCACCGCCCTGCGCCCTGTCCCGTGCCGGGACAAGGCACAGCTCTTCCACGAGGTCAAGTTCCCGACTCCGCCATGGCAGGGAGCCGCGGGCGCTGCGGGAGCTGGCGGGCCCCGGCCGGAGCGTGCCCCGCTCCGCCTCAGCCTCACACCAGGGAAGCGTCCTCTCCCCCGACCGCTCCCTGCCGGGGACGCTGCCGTTTTACCCAGGGCAAGCGGGCTGCTCCCGACCCGCCACCGCCTGCCGCCGGGCTGGGAGGGCAGGGCCAGTCCACCGGGGCCAGGGCAGGGGACCGATCCCCGCCGGGCCTCCCGTGCCGGGCTGCGCTCCCCGGCCTTACCTGCCCGTCATGGCGGCGCGGGGCTGTGGCGGAGGGGCTGCGAGGCGGGACAGGCGGCTGGCACAGCGGCTGCAGCCCCAGCGAGACCCGGCGGGCAGCACTAACCCCGCCCCGGCCCGGCCCGGGCCCCCTGGGCGTGGGCGGGAGCCGCAGCCCCCGGTGACTCAGGGCAGCCCCCCCCGGCCCCGCCGCATACTTTTCCTATAAAGGGAAAGAAATATCGAGGAACGAAGCGGCGGAGCGAGCCTGCCTGCCGGGGACCCCGCGGCGGCCGGGAGAGGGGAAGCCCCGAGGGCGCGGCCGTGCCCCGGAGCCGTGTCCCGGTGTGCGGTTCTGACACCACCTCAGCGCTGGGACGTTTTTGCCTCTGAACAAAGCAGCTGTGCTCGCTGCCTGCCGCGACAGGCCGTGACACCCGTGCCACATCCCCGAGGCTAGGGGAGAACAGCTCTGCAGCGCACTGTAGCCTCAGGGCAGCAGACACGTCTGGAAGGATGTCTCCTAGAAAGCGGTGTGATGGCATCCTGTGCTGCCAAAAGGAGCAGGGGTCACATTCGCCAACTGGGACCCCTCCGGAGCTCAGCTCTGGTGAGGCCACACCTCGAACACTGTGTTCAGTTTGGGCCCCTCACCACAAGGACACTGAGGTGCTGGAGCATGTCCAGAGAAGGGCAATGGAGCTGGGGAAGGGTCTGGAGCACAAGTGTGATGGGGAGAGGCTGAGGGAACTGGGGGGTTCAGTCTGGAGCAGAGGAAGCTGAGGGGAGACCTCATTGCTCTCTACAGCTCCCTGAAAGGAGGGGGTAGGGAGGGGGGGGTTGGTCTCTTCTCCCAGGTAACAGTGATAGGACAAGGGACAATGGCCTCAAGTTGTGCCAGGGGAGGGTTAGATTGGGTATCAGGAACAATTCCTTCCCTGAAAAGGTTCCCCAGCACTGGCCCAGGCTGCCCAGGGCAGGGGGGGAGTCCCCATCCCTGGAGGGACTTCAGAGCTGTGTAGATGAGGTGCTGAGGGACATGGAGGAGTGGTGACTTGGCAGTGCTGGGTTAATGGTTGGACTGGATGATCTTAGAGGTCTTTTCCAACCAAGGCTGTTCTGTGATTCTGTAATGTAATTCCTCTGTGCAAATGACTGAACTTTGTTCTAAGCACTTAAAGAGTTTGATGTTCTCTTGACACAGTAAACCAATGCTGAAGTGATCCACCAAAGGGGACAAGCAGCTTCTGCCCAAAACCCATTTTAATCTTTATTTATATCTTGTAAGATAGCCTCGTATGACGTGACTTACCATTGCTCCAGGTATTGTTGCAAGCTTTGGGACTGCTGATGGGAACTCGGTGCTCTCTGTGTTTCATGGTGTCAAATCATCTCATTTTTCAGTCCTGCAGTAAACATTTACAATCATACAAGTTAAATTAGCATTTAGTTTAATTACTTATTTAAACTAAGGGGGCTGAGTGTGTGTGGAGAGCCCAGGTGCTGGTGGGGCCTGTGGAAGAGCAGGGCACAGGGCAGTGCCCAGCCCTGAGTCACCTCCCAGCCCTGGGCAGCCCCTGGCACCAGCTCTGTCCCATGGGGCTGCCTGTGAGCTCCACCAATCCCAAATACCATCTTTCTCTTACATTTTGAATGTCACACCAGCTGCCCAAACTGTGAGCTGGTACCCCTTTCGGTCGCTTCCTGAGGGGCCGCTGAAGCAGGCGACATAACCCGGCACCCCTGACTGACAGGGAAATCTGCCCTTCCTTGAAAGACACGAACAGGCGAGAACGAGCACGTCCACATTTCAAAGCGGATTCGGCCCGCCTCGGCCCGCCTCGGCCCGCCTCGGCCCGCCTCGGCCCGCCTCGGCCCGCCTCGGCCCGCCTCGGCCCGCCTCGGCCCGCCTCGGCCCGCCTCGGCCCCGCACGGGGGCGGGCCGCCGGAGCTGGCCGTAACCCGGATGCAGCTTCTCCGCAAGATGGCGGCGGGGCGGGTGGCCGGCGCGTTGTAGCGCCCGTGAGCGGTCCCCGGCCTCGCCATGGCGGACCTGGGCCGGCAGTTGCAGGAGTACCTCGCGCAGTCGAAGGCCGCCGCCGCCGGCGGCGGCTCCAGCGCGGCCCCCGCGCCGCCGCCCGCCAGCTGCTCGCAGGAGGAGGCGGGAAGCGGCGGCGGGCTGGGGGCCTGGCTGGGCCCGCTGAACCCCTTCTCGCCGGGCCGCGGCGCTCCCCCCGCGGCGGCAGCGCCGGGATCGGGGCCGAGCGCGGGGTTGGGCTGGCCGTGGGCGGCTGAGGCGGACCCCTGCCTGCCGGGCCTGTCGCGCTGGCAGCGGCTGGCGGGGAGCGGGCTGTGCCTGCTGCTGGCCGCCGTCTGCTTCGGGCTGGCAGCGCTGTACGCGCCGCTGCTGCTGCTCCGCGCCCGCAAGTTCGCGCTGCTGTGGTCCCTGGGGTCGCTGTGCGCCCTGGGCGCCGCCGCCCTGCTGCGCGGGCCCGCCCGCCTGCTGCGGGAGCCCAGCCGCGGCTCCCTGCTCTACCTGGGCGCCCTGGGCGGCACGCTGTACGCGGCGCTGGGGCTGCGCAGCACGCTCCTGACGGTGCTGGGCGCCACCGTCCAGCTGGGCGCCGCCGCCGCCGCGCTCCTGGCCCTGCTGCCCGGGGGCACCGCCGGCCTGCGCCGCCTGGGCGGCCTCGTGGGCACCGCGCTGCGTCGCCGCGGCAAAACGCTGCCGGTGTGAGCCCCGCGCTGCCGGTGCGGGCCCCGCGCTGCCGCGATCCGGACAGACGGACTGACAGACTGAGGCTGGCGCGGGGCACGAAGGCGCCGCTCCGAGACGGGGATGAGGACGGCGCCGCCTCCCGCCGCACCCCTTCGCCTCCCCGCGGTCCCGCTCGGCTTTCCTCGCCGGCTCCTGGGAAGAAGCACGGCGGCTGGCGCAGGGCAGGGCAGCAGTGACTCTGAACTCGGTGTGCGGTGCTGGGGTGCCGCCCCCAGCAGGCAGCTCCGCGGCCACGGCCGGGAGTGGCTCCGGCTCCGCGTGGGGGCGGGCAGCACCCCACTTTCCTCCCTCCTAGGACCGTGTGGCTGCTGCAGCCTCCTTCGAGCCGCGAGCGAGCCGGCGGAGCCCCGGGATGCTGTGATTGACGTGCGGGTCACGCGAGAAGCAAGTCTCGTCCAGCTGAGGTGCGTGGGGCTGGTGTGGAAACACGGAGACAATTTAGCAAAGTCTGAGCAAGTGCGGGGGTGAACGTCCAGAAATGGTTACTTGCTGTGAATTCATTTCTGTGCTGACCCCTACGCTCTGAACACGTGGTTGAGTCGCTGTGTGGTGCAGTCATCAGCCACCTCTGAGCAGCGGTGACTGTGAATACTGTGTCCACTGAACTGCATTGCTCTTTAAAAACCATCTTTAAATTACCATCCAGTAAGTGCAGCAAACATGCCTGGGGCTGTGGGTCGCACAGGCTACCCCTAACTGGACGTAGCCTTCTTGCATGAGGATGAAAGGTGCTAATCTTCGTGGCCTCTGCAGGTATTGCTGCCATACAGCTGCTGTAAGGTAGCAAATACTTTGGCTTTAAAAGGGTACCTTCAGCTCTTAGAACTTTATTTTGTATATATATATTTTTTGCTGTCTCAACTTGAGCAGGATTTGCTTACTTGTCACAGCATGACTTTCAAAAATAGGTTTGCTACTAATTAAGTGCCTACTGGAGTTAGCACAGCTCTGTTTCACTGCAAAACTAAGCTGGGTTCAGGCTGATAGTCCCTGCCAAGAGCCTGGGACTCCAGCTTGGGCTGTGCACTGCACCTCTGCAGGGAAAGGGGACTCCCAGGCCTAACCTGCTCACAGCCTCGGTGAGAATATGTGCCTCATGTACAAAATAAAGCCAAACACTGCAATGCTGATCTGCTCTCACTACGTAGGGTTTAGCATACTCACCAAATACTTGCTTCAAATTAAACTGAAATTGTTAAATTGGGGTACTTAAATGTACATAGATTGCTGTAATAAAACTTTGCATACCAAGTGTCAGTACAGACATTCCACTAATGGTCTTTTTTTTTTTTTCTTAAAAATGTAGATCAGTTATCCAAATAGCATCAACTCAGTTCTCCCATTTTTACAACTTTTAAGCTACAGTATATAAAATGAATTTTATTCCTAACAGCAGTATCAAATTAAATGAATCCTGTAAACTAGCAGGTACTGCATAAAGATTCTATATGCAGCACTGGTAAAAGAATTTGACCTGAAGAGTAGAGAAGTATATTCCCATCAAGTAATGTTACCCATTTTCCAGCAATAGTGGGTCATGGCATCACAGACTGGGAAGCTGCTTCGTCTCTCCTGCTGTGCTGTCACCTCCTAAGATTTCATACAAAAGCTAGCTAATTATCCAGTTTTCTTAGGACTTTTTATTCCATGATTGTGTAATATTTCAAAACTTAATTTAAAATGCTGCCCTGTGATGAAGAATATTGGTTAACACCAAGTACCATAGTGGTTTAAGGAGTTAAACCAACCATCAGAGGAAGAACAAGCAAGTTCCCTTTAATCTAGCTAGAGAAAGCTGTGTTCCCTGTTATTAGGTGCACTCTAACTTGTGGTTAGACTGTGGTTTAATTAAGGACTAAAGCTTATCCTCTAAATCACATATTCCAACTATTAGACAAAAGTGACTTTCAGCCCCTTAAAAATATATAGGGCTTGGGAGGGGAAAAAAAAAAAAGGCAAGATTTCCCCTTTGCTAATGATTAAATCATGGGTATTCATCATTAAAACTTCAGGATAGATCCTAACTCCCAGATGTGTACTAGAAGTGACCAAATCCCTTCTTCAGATAGAGGTAAAAAGCTGCAGAACTACATTGCCATATTATCTTGAAAATTTTACCATGAAATTCCGGGGGGGGGGGGGGGGGAGGCCTGGTAGTGATATTTTTCATTCTATCATATACTTTTAATATAGGAGCTTCCTGGGAGCTGGCTTCAGAGTATGTACTTACGTGATAAAAGTTTCACTGAGGCTTTAAGTATTAAAGGAGCTTTTTGATAACCTGGTGACTGGAGATGATTAATATGAATGATTTATGGGGAAAACAAACTCATGGTTGGTAAGCAGCTTTATTATGAAATGTGGGAAATGGGAATAACCCCTCCTCATTTCCCTCCCCTAGTAAACTAGGAAACAATATCCTAAAGGAAAAGATACTTAAAAAAAAATGTTAAGATGAAAGTCATCACTTATCGAGGTTTGCACTTCAGCATTCGAATGCACCAGACACTACTGAACACCCATATCTTCAAGCAGCTCATCCTACAGCCATCCTAAACCACATGCATCCATATTAATCAAGCTGCTAAACTTCTTTCTTCCTCAATTTCTATAAACAGAGGCAGTTTTTAACAAAAATATTTGACTTGCCCAGGTGAATGACAATATTTGTCCTGATGTCTGTTTTGCTAGCTGTCACACTTTGTCTATGACAACTCTTTCTAAACGGTGTTCCACATTTTTCTCTTTCAGGATGGTAGACTAGCAAGCAGCGGTGATTTCCCATGTTTTGGAATTCTAACGTCAGCACCACTTGTAATCTGTAGACAGCCGTGGCTAAAGGTGAAAATCCAAGTTCTCTATACCTGCTAAACCAAAAAAACCTAGGAATCAGCTAATAGTATTTTAAATGGTTGAGATTTTGGGAGGTAGTTCTGTTGCTCCATCTGATACACAAGTTCGGTAAAGACAACCCTCTTTATAGGAATGGGTGAGTAAAGAATCACACACTGTGTTGAATTTTTGTTAATTTTTGCGCAAATTACATTCTGTATTCATACAAAAACAACTTAACTCTTCTGACAAACTGTACATATAGAAACAAGTTTCTGTCTGGAGGTGAACTGAAATCTCTGGAGGTGTTCCATGTCTCACAACACTTAAAAAAAATTCCAGGTCTTCACAAAACAAAGTAGGTAAAAGAAGGTGAGGAAAACGGGGGTGGAGAGGACAAAAGAGAAAGCTAGCTACAATATTGCAGCTAGGAGCAGTTGACTGATCTAGGAAAAGACCCTTGTTAGGAACTACTGCACATTCAGTTATCCCAGTTAAGAATCCGGGTTTGTGGTGTTGCAGGGTTATTTTATGAGTCCAGAGTAGCAGTTTATTTAAATATTGTCCAGCAAGGACTGGGTGCGACCCAGTCAAAGCCTCTTCTATCGGCCTCTTCCACCACCCCTAGATGCTCCTCGTCTCGATTGACCCGAGTTCATGTTATTTCCTCTTCCCCAATTACTTCCACTCCTTCCTCCTCGAGAAGGGTTATTGCCTCCTGCAGGGCCTCCACCAAAAGCTTCATCCCTGTGGAATCCATCATGATGGTCTCCATCTAAAGAACTAGACCTCCCAGATTTTGGCGGTCTCTGTGAAGGTCCCGAATTTCCTCGTCCTAAAAATGAAGCACAATGAGTTACTGATGCTGAAGTCTAAGCCATGCCTCTTCTCAGACATACCATATATTTAGCTAGCTGTGTGGTATCATCATTCACAGACCAAATGTAGCTGAGACCTGTAATGTTAATGCCTCCTCCCTCTATATAATTTTTCTTACATAGAATTAGTGTCTCCATTACAGCCCAGGAAATAGACAGCAATCAAGCAATTCCTTGGGAATTAAAGGAAAAAATACCTGATACAGTAAGCAGTCACTTAAGTGAAGTAAGTTAGAACAGTGATAGTCATCATGTCCTCAAAACTGCCAGGGATACCTGATTCTTACACAGTTCTCTGCATATTTTTAGTGTAAAGTACTTTTTTTTTCCTAAACAAGGACATTGCACTGATGAGTCAATTGATGGTGGTGGTGAAGACAATGAGTAACATGACTGTTCTGTTCCATTTTTTGCTAGAAATAATGGAAAAATGCTCTATTTTACTACTAACCAGGAGCACAAACTACACAAGCTCTTGCTGCCAGGAACAAAATTTTCTTCTTCACAGATCATTGTAGTACTGATACGTAAATTAACATTTAAAACACCAAAATCATTAGCTCAAAATAACAAGTGGTATTTTGAAAAAAAAAGTAATGGTAACAGTGCTTTGTGGACATCTGCTACAGCTAAATTAGGATGTTTTTTCTCCACTTTAGCAAGAGTGATTTTTTTGTTGACTTTGCTTGGTTCTGTGTAAAACAGATCCCAAATTGTTCCATGGAGTTTATAATTAATGAAGTTTTAATCTTCAAATGACTTTACCAATACAAAGGAAGGTGACACAGCCCATATATGAAAAAGTATTGTTAATGATTTGTTTATCAGGCTTTCTGCCATTGTTCTGAACTTTCTTTGGTACATAAATTAGTTGTCTTGGCACAAGAAGTGTGGTAGTTAACAACTGTTTTTACTTCAATAAAGAATCTGATAGTTATCACAAATTATTCATTGAAGCTGGAGAAGGAATCCTTACAGGTTTGGTAAGAGGATGGCCAAATGAGAAAGACAACAGAGTTTTGAAAGGAAAAATATTGATACAGAGGGAGTTTACCAGCAGAGTTTTATTAAAAACATCTGTGAACGAATGATAAAACCTGCTGATAATACAACACTGGAAATACAGTCCACGCAGAGGAAGACTGGCATACAGCTAAAACTGAATGAGTTTCAGGACAGCAGTAAGAGAAGTGGAATGAAATTCAGTGGCATCAAAGACAGAGCTGTGCAGTAGAGGTCTAACAACAAAAAAAAAAGGCAGCGCAGCATTTGGAAGCAACTGAGAAGGATCTTTGTCAGGGATCACTACCTAACAGTAGGTAGTCAATATGAGGACATAAAAAAGACAATGGCAATCCTGAGATTTATAAGAAGAAAAAGGATCAAGAACTGATGCAAGGCTAATAGGATGATTGTGGAAATGGCACACAGTAATAGGCTCTGAACCAGCTACTAACTGCCCAAGAAGGTATTTTGTGGGATACAGCAGCTAGTTCAGCTAGCTGCATGACAGTGCCATGTGACTGACTAGTAGTAGTTAAAAGAGGGGAAAATAGGACATCAGGAACTATTAGGAAAGACTGGAGAAAACACAAGAAAAACAAGTGAACTGCAGAAATCCATGGTTAAACCACATCTTAAATACTGTGTGCAATTACTAGTTACCCAAAAGGATAGAGAGAGCTGCAAATAGTATATGCAGAGTGGTAAGGATAGTAAAAGCTGCAGAGAGAAAAACTAAACAGATGAGAGCTCTGACTTGGAGAAGAGCTAGTTCAGCTTGGAAATGGTAGAGTTCGATGCAATCAGAGGTGCAATGAACTTTCAACTGTTCCAATTAAAACACAAGACATCATCAAATGAAATTAGTGAGCAAAAAGCTGAAAACAAGAGAAAAAGAGTTTCCTTCCTTCCTTCCTTATTTTTTTTTAAGCATAGTCTACTGCAATTAAGTTTTATAGCTCTGTCCATGGATGTTGTGGATGTGAAATGTTTATATGATACTTAAAGCAATTAGAGAATCTCACAAAAGGTAACTGTCAAAAACCATAAAATATAAAAATACTCTTTTAGTAAGTCACTGAACTACAGATCTTCATAGGATTAGAAAGCATTTTGGGGACATATCTACAGACTTAAAGTGTTTCTTAACACTCTGCCCTCAGTACCTGCTCGTGGCTGTTGCTAAACACAAGCTACTGAGCTTTACGGACTTCTGGTCTGACCATGGATGGCCATGCTTACACTCTTACAAGCAGAGAACTCGTAAGGAAAGACTTAAGTCAGGATTCATTAAGTCCAACAGAACAAAGGCTGAGACAGGAAAGATATTTGAGTTAAAAGATGCTAGCACAAGCGTGAACATTAACAAATTACTATTGGGAAAATTAGAGGGGTAAAAAAAGGTCTTAACAAGAGTTTTCCAACTGGAGTAACAGGGAGCCAAAACCTGTTTTTGAACAGGGCAATAAAAGGATTGTATGATGCTGGAGAGAAGTTGGATTCAATGTCCCAGAAAATCCCTCTGTTCTTATGTTCCTATAAGATTGATCTTCAGCTTCACAGCTGGGGAGATCAACTATTCACCAGTTTAGCTTTATCCCCTCTGAACAGATAAGGAATTCTGGATAAGCGTGCTGTTGAAAAATGTGCTGGAGTTACATAAAGTTTTCAATACAAGGAGCTTTTTACCTTTGCCCCTCTCCTCTGGAGGTCCACTTGGAGCATCCATTTCTCTGTGGTCAGAGGTCCCTGGTCCATCATGCCAGGGACGCTTACGTGGTGGCAGCGAGGCCATGTCCATGCCCTGAAGCGAAGAAGAACGTTCTCTGTTAGCTGGAGAATGCCTGTCATGAGGGTGATCTGGATGAGGACCTGAGCACGAAGAGAAAAAAAACAGGATAATAAGTAATGTTCATCTGATCATTAGTCCTTATTTTTTGGAGACAGTCACGTAAATGTTAGATAATTGCCACATCATTTGGCACATCATTTTAAGTTATAATTCCATAAAGCTTCTCCCCACATCCCAGCAAGCAAACATGAGATGAGTAAGTTGTAAGAAAGCTAAAGGTAAAACAGGTTTAAAAGATGGGAAAGAAAGGACAGATCTAAAGCGTTCTTTTCAGTATAAAATATTTTCATATATTTTAGAGACAATCACAGCTTCATTTATTCATTCACGTGTCATTTGTGCTCATTTTTTTCCGTGACATTCTAAAACTCAGTTTTGCCCCATACGGGGTTGCCATTAGTAACACAAATGCAAAGACAAAGAAGCTGTCAGACATTGCAGCTGAAAACAGGAGTTCTGCAAACAACAGAGGAGATGCCATCCAAAAGAGAGATTACTGCTGGCATTAATGTACATCTCAAAACCCCACGAGATACGCAGCAGGCACCCAGGGGTGACAGCAACAGGCAGTTCTGGGCTGTACAAGAATCAAATTGGAATCGAGACTTTGAGGCCACAATCATTTTTTGTTCAGTGAGACAGTTGTGTTTAGAGCCAGTTAAATCCTGTAGAGTTATTTTTTTCCTAAATTTAGAAGTCCAAAGAACTACATTTTGCTTTTCTTGTGGTAAAACACTGGTAATGAGCATATAAGATACAGGCAAAAGAGGTGATTTAAAAAATGTTTTTTATAAGTGTTTTTTCTACTGTGGAAGTCCATTACCTAAAACAAACCTCACCAATTTTTTTACCTGGTTCTCTGTTTCCATCCCAGGATTCTGGTTTCCGTCCTCCTTCAAAGCGTGGAAATTCATCTGGAGTAGGCAGTAAACCCTTCCGGCCTCCTGAGCAGAAAGAGATGCAGGGGACAGGAGTGAGAAGAGACATTGTATTCATGAAAACACTGTCATTTGCCCAAGAAAATATCTTTGCTTCCTTATCCTTGCATTTCAGTGTGGAAAAACGTTCCCCTCACCTCTGAGAGCACCACGACCTCGCCCCCGAACACCATGGTCCCTTCCTCTTGAGTTTTCATCTGGAGAGTCAAAATTGTCATCTGGCCCAAAATCTTCAGGGCCAGGAAAGCCATCTCTCCCCCTGGGTCCCCGGCCCTCATGTCTCGAGGGTCCTCCTCTTCTGAAGCTACAAGAAAGAACATGGTACAAATGTGGTTTTTAGACAGAAGTTAGGGTGATAAATTTGAGTCAGCTTCAGTTTAATAAATTATTTCGGAACTGTTAATACTATAGCACATACAGTTACTAGAACAGGATTGGTAAGTGGAAAAGTGCACATTTTCTGCCTTTGAGCCCTTCATTTATTAATTTTTTGTAGTTTCCCCTCTTGTTTCCTTCTGTTTATTGTGTTGGTTTTTTTCATACAAGAAAAATATTGTCAAGCATACTGTGTTCATTTAATGAAATGGGGGAAAAAGCAATCAGTGAGTGATGATAGATATAAGGTAGGGAAAGGAAAAGTGAATTTCCCTTAACTGTGGTGGTCTTACTTTCCCTTTCCCTTTTTCCCTTTCTATTTTAGTGATAAACTGATAGAAATATAAGCAACGAGAGTCATGGCTATAACAAAACATTCCAGCATCTCATTCCTATTGGTTTTGGATTCTTCTGCTAGAACATTCTCTTTTTTATTCCATTCTTCTAATTTTACAATTTCAGCAAATTAATCTAGACTGCACTTGGCTCTGTAGGGTGACGACTGTTGAACAACGTGCACAGTGGCATTCTACAGCCTGAAGAGCAGTTTATCCAACTGCAATAATGAAGAATTTTGTTTTGCAAAATGTATTTATGACACCAAAGTTGATAATTTCCTTCTAGTAAGTAAGTACCATGGCATCTTCAGTAATTTGGTAGGATTGGGTTCTGCATCTCATCTTAAACAAGTATAGCTCTTCCAGTATCACACTGGGGTTTTAACAGAGATCTTCAGAGAAAAGAATGGTTCTTAATGAACTGTCAGTGCCATTTCAGGTAAGCCCATAGATGGCTGCATGAATACTAGCAGATTTGTTTTTCACATTACCAGTTTAAACACTTGGAGTGCTTGTAAAAGTGCATACATGTTCTGTGTATTACTGCCACTCCAAAAGTGTGCACCAGTTGTTAGGACTGCCTCAGTTCACAGCCCAGTTTCTGTGCAAGCACAGGTGAGGTGTTTAGGTGGTGCAGGCACACTGACTGGTTCAGGAGCCCTTGCAGTGCCACCCTGGGCTGCTCCTGCCCACCCCTCTGTGACAGTGCAGGTAATGCGGAGCACTCTTTGCCCATTCACACTGATGCCCCCCACACCTCCCCCTCTCTTCCCAGTTCCACACTGGCCAAACCATAACCACCCTACTAGTCAAATGGTGTTGGCTTTGTGCAATATCCCCATCCCCAGCTCATTAACGACACAGCGCATCCTATTACAAGCAAAACTTTAGATACTTTTATTTAGAATTTTAACAACATTAACCTTTTAATTACAAATTTAAATATTTTAACAGTAGTCATAACACAATACAATATTTTTAAACTTTTACATTTTTCTTTTTGTTTAATTAAAAACAATAGGTCTGTCTCCACCTCCCAGAAAACAAACACAATACAGAGAGGAGGCTGCTGTGCCTGTATAGGTACAACAGTGGATGGAGGGAGTGCTGTGCATGGACAATGAACCATTTTACATTAACCTGCATGATTTGGGAAAACAAACTGAACAGTTTCAGGTACCAATGGTTCAAATAACCCCATAGCAATATTGTTTAGCCTTGAAACAGCACAGTCCTCTAGATGTTCTTTAAAGGGCCTCCCATTTTAATACTGACATGGTGCAATTCGCCTTAGCTTGTAAATTATCAAGATTTGCAACCCGAGGTCCTACAGCTAGCAGGTATAGGGCCTTTCCTTTTTTTTCCAGGCAATGTTATGGACACAGTTTAGTTTTGAAATCTATCATACCTATGCCTGATATAGCCACAGCTCCTAACATCCTGTTATCTATATCCTTTATCACATCAGTCACATGTAAAACCCTGCCTTGCATAGCGCTCGGTTCCTGTTTGACTGCTCTCAGATCTTCTTCTTTGAGGCCTAGGACCTTAATGTACAAAACTACACACTGCAGATTAGCAGGCAGGAAGAGGCAGGTCTCTGCAGCAGAAGCATCATGTTGATATGCACAGGTAGAGTAAGAACAGGACAGGGATGAAAAGGACGGGAAATTAGAGAGAAACACACATACACACACTCCCCTGTCATGCTTGATCAAACCAGTTACAATCTAAATTCCAAACCAAGTCAGCTAAACCAGTGGTTGGATTCTCAAGTTCACCTCAGCATCTGCAGTAAATGGCACCTAATTCACCTTCATTCAAAGGAATTCATTAATTGCAAGCACAATAAGCCTTGTTATAGCCCTGTGCCGATTCCTTTTAAACCAAACTCTGTACAAACACTTGGACTCTTACAAATAGAACTCATCTTCATTCAGATTTACAGATCACAAGGGTCATGGACTCTCTTCCTGAAACCTTTTTAAAAATCAGGATCATGATAAAATATTTTCCAGGCCCTAAGCATTTCCAGTATATGAAAATCTCTACTGAGCTTCTGAAAGTGCTGTCTGCTGTGGCTTTTAGAATTCTATAATGCAGACCATTCAGCTTGGATTCTCTCTAGTTTTACTTTTTTTTAAAAATGGCTTTAATTGTTACCTTCTTTTAGTTACTGTTCATTTCTTTTCATACTCTTCACACAAAAGGAAGGTACATCTTTACAGAGCTAGGTAGAAAATAGCTAAAAGAAGAGCTGTATAGATGCAAAGTAAAAGGAATGTAAGAAAAGGATTAAAAAGGCAACTAAAACACACAAAATTCACATTATGTGGAGACCACAATATATTTGTACAAGTACACGTTCTTATACATATAGAATTGGTGGTCAGTGAGAGGCTTAGACCTTGGAGGCCAAATTTAACTCAGTTAAACTAGCATAAAACTGGAGCAATTTCAATGACAGTTGATTTAGCGTAATTCCTCCATATTTACATTGGTAACTAGAAGCAAATTCATCCCTTTGTGATTTATTTGGAGATTGTGAGCAATGACATGGACATTGCTGTAAATTAGATTATTTTTGGAGTTCTTTGCTTGGCATTAAGAAATAAGTCAGAAAGAGAAATAAAATTTCTACAAGCAAAACCATGAGAAAATAGTCTCAACAGTCCAACAGATGCTGTGTAGCTCTGCCCCTTATATTTGATAGTAGGATCACTGTTCCTGCTCCTTACAAGTCTAGCACATCTCATTCTACGTCTCTACAGTCACACTGTAGTTTGTGACTGGAGACAAAGTCTCAAAAATCCACTTCTAGTGTTCAAAAGTTTGTCACTTTAACCTTCAAGTTTCCTCTCAGATTTCATCAAAACGGTCTCAAATCTTCATCCTGTGTCACTGGATCTTCTCTACAAATTTCCTCCCTTCTCTTTACTTACTGCTTAAAGACACGGAAGCTGCTGTGTACAATGACCATTTTTCAAGTTTTCTTCTATTACTGAATGATTTTTATGGACTCTATACTCAGGTATATTAGAGTTTTCACTTCCTTATTGGTTTCCAGTTTATAAATCTGCAACAGATAGACTCCTTAATGAAAAGGAAACCAGAAAGAGTTCCCTCCATTTACCCTTTAACCCAAAAGATGAGTAGATTTATTCTTACCTCTCGTCTCGTCTTCCTCGGAACCGTGCATCCTCAGGATCCCGTGGATATCTATCATCTGAAGGTCTCCGTCCTTCCCAGGCACCAGGAGGCCCACGGTTTGAACCCCCTCCTTCAAATTCCCTGTGGTCAGGAGGAAACGGAGGCCCAGGTCCACCTCGTCTCCATTTTTCATCTTGCAATGGTGGGCCTCCTCTCCCCTCAAATTCCCGTAATCGATGGCCAAATCTCTTATCTGGATGGAAGTCGTCACGGAAGTCATCTGGTCGATCAAAGTCATCATGGAAATCTGGGTGAGGTCCTCGTCTATCTGGCATGCCCCTGCTGTCTCTACCATCACCCCACTCCTGGCCACCTCGAAACAACCCTCTCTCAGGCCCATGATCAGGACCACCACTGTTCTGGTCGTGCCTTCTATCTGAGAGAGGGCCCATGTGATGGTTGGGTGGACCACGGGAGTCACCTTGAGGGGAAAAAATCATAGCAGATTGCTGTCATGTTTTCTGGAAACGCTCTCGGGTGCTCTAGTTCATACAGTTCTACAAAGCATACACCATGCATTTCACATTAAGTAATTTGGGGGGGGGGAAACTTTTCCTCTATATTCCTCCCCAGGTCTACAGAAGCTTTCCTCTCAGCCAAGGCCCTGTGCTCTGCTGTAGCCTTTTCTGTCTAGAGGCGCTGCACTGGAACAGCCTCCTTCAGAAGAGTTACTCACAGAAGAACAGACAACACTTTTAATTACCTTTATTAAGACCAGGTCCTTGGTTGTGAGGGCCAAGACGGCCTTGTCCTCCCTGCTGCCCCAGTCCTGGTATCAGTGGTGGAGGACCTGGGTTCTGTCCATCCTATGAGCATACCATAAGAAAAGCCATGTGAATTGCCATGCACAAGTACTTTTGCTTTTAAGCATCTTCTAAGGGGGCAAACAATTTTATTTACATAAAGACTGTATCTTCATGGGTCTTAGAACAGAAACAGCTGATCTTCCAATGGTTTCAGCCTAATTTTTCAGACATTATCAGTAATGCTTTTCAGTCACTGTCTGAGAAACACATGATTTTATAGGAAACTTCACAATTCAAGGACTAATATTTTACCTGTAACAACCAAAGATAATAAAGCTCATATTCTAGCTGCTTGTTAGAGATGAAGAAACTCTGTGTATTTGTTTGCACAATATCAGGAACTGACTTACATGCAGTGAAAGAGCTGTGTAGACCAAAGACTTCCTTTGGATATTAACAAAACAATGAAAAAATAACATCAAGAATGTTGGGACAGGGAGGACAACAGCAGGGCCAAAAGAGAACCTCTCCTATAAACCCTTGTAAGCTGTTAACATGGAAATACATGAATTTCATTTTTAACATGATGGCAAAGTGTGCTTTTCTTAATTCTAATTCTAGGATCCAAAGAAAGTACTAATAGTTGGCTAAGCACCAAGAGACAAGTTGTTAATGGGTTCTTAAGCAATGACAGGACTAAAGCAGAAGCTGCAGTCACCTGCTTTTCTCAAGCAGAAACAGCAGAGTGAGCAGAAGTTTGTGTAAGTTATATGATCATAAAGAAAAAAAAAAAAGTATTTATATATATATTAAAGGATTATATAATGTTCTTTAAATTCAGGTACTGTCACAGACCCATGAAAGATTTCTACAGGTACCACGATTACACTGGACCCACTGTGATAACAACACTGGCTGGGAAATGATGTGGTTGAACTGTCCGATTCTGCCTTTAAACAGCAAAAGCCAGAGAAAAAGTTCAAACCCCAAATGATGACTTGACTGGAACTAAAAGGCCAGGTTGGATGGGGCTCTGAGCAGCCTCGTCTGGTGGGATGTGTCCCTGCCCATGGCAGGGGGGTTGGAACAAGATGAGCTTTAAGGTCCCTTCCAACCCAAACCATTCTCTGATTCTACAATACAAGGGGACACATACATAATTTACACTGGAGCAATGAGATCCAGCAATAAAAATGTATCACTAAACAAGACAAGAGTTGACACTTGCAAGATTGCTATATAATACCTTTGTATGTTGACATCACACAAAAAAAATATCCCCTCAAAACCCATACCAGAAAACCCTAAATATGCAATATTTTTTTTCCTAGATGCGTCTAATATGTGAAATTTACACCTGGCCTTCATATTGGCTTGTAAAAAACCCTCCAGACTGTAGGTAGTTTGTAAATACTTAAAAACCCATACTCCATCACTGTCACTGTACTCGATTACACTGCTTAATCTCTCCATGAATCAAGGTTAATGTTCATGCTCTACATTTATTTTTGAGAAACGTGACTTTTTTTTTTGCCTGGTTGCAGAGAAGCAATAAGTTTGTGTATTTTTCCCATCATACCTTGAAATACTATTTTTAAATTAAACATTTATGTTCAACTGCAATATAGGTGATAAACAAAAAAAAGAACACAAATATATTCTACAAATATTGGAGTTGTATCATGTAATTCTGTAAGGGCTATAGAAAAAAAACAAAGTGAAAGGCCTGGTCCAATGCCCATTAAAAATACAACCAAAAATACTTCAGTAGTGACTGAATGTTGACCTGAGTCCAGAACAAATAAATTCCCTGACTAGGAAAGATCCAGCTATTGCAGTGCTTCTGCCATTCTTGACCAAAGCCTTGTTGAAGTTCCACAGTTTTTCATACATTCAGCATATGCTTACTTACAATAAACTTCATTAAACTTCTGAAATTCATACCACTAGTGTTCAACCAGAGGCAGTTTTTGGCACTCACTAAATTAGTTTCCTTCATGTTTAGCAAAAACCTCTATTCCAAACAAATCATCCTTTGACAAGATAGGAAGACAGAGCTGTCACACTGCATTTGCACATGCCTTTCATTTCAAAATGCATTCTGGGCTCCAAACTGGGCTCCAAGCTGAAAAACAAGTATGTACAGCTCGGAAGGAGGCACCATACTAAAAGCTGTAACTGGCCTTGTGTGCCCTGCACCTCATGGCACCTCACACCACGTCCAGCAGTCAGCTCAGGGATTCCCCCCAGCACAGGCTGAGGTTCTGTACAGGTTGGATAAGCTGGTGCAGCAGAACACAACTGCAACTGCTCCACCTTACCAATCAGCCTTATAAATGCAAATGGCACAGCCATTCTGTGACAGCCATCTGTATCAACTGAAACTATGCACTGAAGGGGGAAAGAATTCTGTGTGTTAACCCAAAAGAAAAATTTGCATTTCTTCTAAAATACCACATAAGCTCCTAAAGTGTGCCTCTACGTGGCCAAGAGACTTGGCCTGAAGTATTTGCACCTCACTCAATCCATAAGTGAGATGAAGCGCAGCACATCTATGTAAAAGCAACGTGAGAAGATCAAATCTAAATTAGCAATAGCAAGAGCTCCAAAGTATGATTGCTAATTTGGGAATATTCTACTTATCCCTCTGCATTTTAACATCAACATGCCTATCTCCTGAATAAGAGTTTGACAATCCTATCTCGGGCAATTTCCTTCTCGTAACCAGTTCTCTGCTATTGCATGTGTGCAGAAGGGAGCAGATCTCACGCTCAGGAAGAGATGTACATCTCACCCACACACTCTGCAGTAAACCTCTGCTGTCCCATGTATGGGAGATGCAGGTTACAGTGATCTCCTACATGAAGATGAACCTTTGCAAATATGTATTGTAATATATGCAGTATTAACATCACAAGCCCTCGATAAAGCGGATATATATTCATACACTCCTGCTACTGAAAAGGAAGGCAAGGGATTTGTACAAGTTTACAGAAGATAAATGTCAAATTTGGAACAAAAAATAAGCTATTGTGAAGCCTATTGTTTTAAAAAAAATCACAGATGGGGCCTTTTAAAATAGGAACTACTGTTGTATTCGTATCACAAAGCAGCAAACTGGAGCAAAAACTGACAAGCTTTAAAATCTCATCATTTTTAAAAGACATCACCACCATACTGCTGATTTGTAAGGAAATTATATTAAAATAAAACCACAATTTGTAGGCTGCTCTGCCTCAATCTGAAACAGAATCACTGAGCTTAAGCTCATTTCAATAAAAACCCCACACATTTTTCAATCCTGAGTAAGTAGAATTTTTTTCCAAACAGCTCCTTCAAAATTGACCTTAGAGCTGAAGACAATCAAGAGAAATTTTAAGTACAGAATCAGCACCACACAAATAGGAACCTGTAAGAGCTACTAAACACCAAAAGCTCTGCATTATCTGTGGCAGATCAGAAGATGGAATTATGAAAGATGCTGAAGAGGGCAGAGCAAGTTGCATCTGGTAATCACTTAATCAAAACCTCACTTGACTCCTGCAGAATTAACTGGTACATCTGTAAGTGACACTCTCCAGCATTCCAGGTGAGCTAAGCACAAGCATACCACCGAGCTGGAGAACCCTCCTGGTGGGACATGTAGTTGGCAGCACATCCAGGCCATGCTCAGCAGTTCCAGCTCAGCACTCACTCTACCAGACCTGGGCTAGTCCTACACAGACC
Organism: Podargus strigoides; assembly: GCA_028020825.1. Classification (NCBI taxonomy): domain Eukaryota; kingdom Metazoa; phylum Chordata; class Aves; order Caprimulgiformes; family Podargidae; genus Podargus; species Podargus strigoides. Next base: position 24,001,998 of record CM051628.1, on the reverse strand, counting down.
TGTCTGATACCTGTGCTCCCCAGCAGATGGTGCAGTAACGAGTTAACAGTGTGCATCACCAATCTCTTAACTTGTGCTCTAGAAAGTACAAAGATGGCTAAACGATTTCTGTACCAGGGCAAGAAGCAGCATAGCTGTGTTCCTGTGCACTTAGTTTGAACCAGTAAGTTCAACCAGACCTAAGCTCATTCCAGCTGGGTCAGCATCTATGGGAAATTCATTCTGTAGCTTGGACTAACTACTCTGGGACAATGGAGAGCTGGCAGGAGCTTGCTTTAATTAATACATATGAGTTTTCTTGGTTTTGGTTTCCTTAAATTCAACTTTTATTAGTGCTTACCTACTCCCCAGGAAATTCCCCATTTAAGACAGTACAGTGTCTTTAAATTTAAAAACTGGAGTTTCTCTTAATGTTACACATTTTCATAGCAGACTGACTTCTGTACCAATAATCCCTTTTCTACAGTCACCTCTGCTGTTTCCAAACCATGTAACTCTTTTCATTATCACTTAAGTTTTCCTGAGGCCTCAGTCTTGCAAGTGGATCAAACCTCCAGCCTCTCAGCTCTTCCTCTGCATTTCTACCACGTGATGTTACCATTCCTACACTCTTAACACTCTTCTTGTTATACAGACCGACACGTACCTGATTAAATGGGGGACGAGGCCCATCACCCAACAGAGGTGTTTTCTGCTGCTGGAAAGGCAGAGGGCCCTGGGAAGGGTGCGGCCCCCTTGAAGGGTTCGGTTGTCCCTGAGGTCCTTGCATGTTTCCTTGAGGCCCTACCAAAGAGCCTTGTGGAGGTCCCTGCTGGCCTTGTGGACCTGGCGGCCCACGCAATTCCTGTGGCGGTCCTAACATTGTACCTTGCGGCGGGGGTCCCTGGAGGCCCCTCATCTCCTGGGGACCATGTCCTAGTAAACCACTTTGCATATGAGGACCTCTCATTTCTTGCGGATGACCCATCATCATCCCTTGTGGAGTAGGTCCCTGGTTATCTCTGGGTCCTGGTGGACCCTGCATCCCTCTTGGGTTAAGTCCCATCAAAGGCCCTTGCGATATAGGGCCCTGCATTCCTTGAGATCCTGGAGCTCCTTGCATGCCATGAGGAAGAGGTCCTTGCATTCCTCGGGGACCAGGTGGCCCTTGCATTCCTTGACCACCAGGGGGACCTTGAGGACCCAGGTGACCTTGTGGGCCAGGTGGACCCTGTGGTCCTAAATGAGTCTGAGACCCAGGCAGACCCTGTGGTCCCAAGTGGCCTTGTGGACCAGCATTACCCTGTGGACCTGGAGGCCCCATTGGGCCATGAGGGCCAGGATGTCTCTGCATTCCTTGGTGTCCGTGTAAATCCTGAGGCCGTGGCATTCCTTGTGGAGGCCCTTGGGGACCTGGAGGTCCTTGTGGTCCCATGAACCCTTGTGGACCTGCACCTCCTTGGTGTAGCGGAGGACCCTGAGGTCCCATTTGTCCTTGGGGTCCCGGAGGTCTGAACTGTCCTTGTGGACCAGGGGGTCCCATCTGAGGCATATTCATTGGCATTTGCTGAGGTGGAAGGGGCTGCTGAAATCCTTGAGGCATCTGTGACATTGGGCCTTGCCCTGGAAAAGGCTGGGGTCCATGAAGAGAGCCTCCCGGGGGTGGTGGCTGCACTTGCTCAGCTTGCTTTTGTGCAAGTCTCTCAATCTTCAATTGCTGTTCAAAAACAAAGAAGAGACGCAGAAAATCAACTAAGCACAGAAGTATACGTAACAACTTAAAATCAGCAATCATCTCATTCCTCAGGAGTTAAAAAATTTACTGCTTTTCTCTTAATTAACAGAACTACAACAGAAGAGATCCACAGATCAGTACTAGTTAACTGAAATGTGGGGGCCACACTGAAGGTTTCATAACATCATGTGTTAAGTCCAATGGCCTGTTCAATTAGATGTTCTCTTGAAAAAAAGGGAAAACAGTACTGCAAAAGCAAGCTACACATTTTAGCATTGAGGTCCAAATATATCACATGGAGCACTAGAACACATTTGCTAATAATTGTCTTGACATACAGACCTCCAAAAGTTGTGGGTTTGTGTACTGAAGTGCTGCCATTTCCTGTTCAATCTCCGCCTGTGTCTTCTTTTTCTCCTCCAGTTTAATATCTTCCTTTCTATCATTCAGTGGCTCAGGTGGGGGAGGCAAAGGAACTTTATTCTGCATCCATGCCTATAAAGAATAGTAAACACAGTATGAATTCTGTGGAACAAAATGGATGTAATATATTGCTGCACTGGGAAAGGATATGCTGGAATGCTGTGGAGTGAGGATATTCAGAAGCTAAAAACAATGCTGAATAAAACTTCCATATCTTACAACATCCTATTTTCCAGGTACAGATACAAGATTTAAGGGATTTAACCAAATATCTTATGCTTAAATAGTAATTTAACTACTGTGGTAAATTATTTTGCAGTGGGTGTTGATATTAAAGCTGATGCTGGAAATCCAAAACATTTCCACAGCCACACACTTTCTGAAGTTGGGAAAATAACAAGTTGTTCTCCTGTTCACTGTGTATCAGGCACCTACCTGCTGAAACTGTGCTGGTATTGGTTTTGCATAGGGTACTTTTTTCTGTGGCACCTTCTTTTGGTCCTTTTGCATTACTTCCTCCATTCCCCAGTCCAGTCCCGGGATTGTCATTTCAATATCATTGGACTCATCTTTCCCTTTAGAGCAGGCAGACAAACAGTCAGAGCAATGTAGGTTTACAGAGAAATCCTGTTACTCTCTCTGCAGCTTATTTAGCAAAAGAGATCAAGCGGGTTTCAACTCTTTCTTCTTTACATAGGAAATATACAGAATACAGAACTTTTTTCTAAAGTCTGTGCTCCCAAAATATGTGAAAGGGATGAAAGAAATCACACAGTATCTGGATGGCTCAGGAAAATGCTTCCCCATAGCTACTACTTACCCATCTGCTCTTGCTCCATGGCTATTTTCAATTGTTCAGGTATTCCCATCCCAGGAATAACTGCTAGGCTGTTGGGTTCCAGATCATCTAGAGAAAAACGATAGTATTTATACTTGAAACATTTTTCTTTACATTATCATTTTATCCCTTTGGATTCTCACATGCTTTTACCATTTGTATCATTAGATATTTCACAGCTGGGGGGGGTGTCACTTTTTAATTCCATATATGAATTATAGAATATTAAAAGAACTGCAAATTCAGATCCATAAATACACCCCAAAGGGTCAGAAACTATGTCCTTTCAGGAAAGGTACATTTAAAAGCTCAGAAAAGGAAATAATAACCCATACCCATTCCCATTTTTGTTATAACAAATCTATATATTTTAAAACTTAGATTGAAGTGCTGCATTTGAATTAACATTCCCAAGCACAAAAGAGCAAATAATCAAAAATCTGAAGAAACAGATGCAGCCCCAGAGATGAAAAGGTTGCTGAGGCATGCCATAGAGCTGGGCAACCCTGAGCAGCCTAAAATTACCATGGTAAATCCTTAAGAAGGGGTTAAAGTTTTAATATTTTAGTCGAGTTCAATAATTTGAAAGATTTTCCTGCTGTAGTTCAGGACTGTGGGAAGTCTTGAAGTCACATTAAGTTTTCAGGAAGAAAAGTAAACTGGAGATATTGCCAGAGGGAGAACCAAATCTCCTTCCACTGATTGACAGAGCAGGTCTTACCTCCGGGAGCTGCGGAAACAGAAGAAAACTCATTGTTGGAATGGTGATCACTGATAACATGAAGAGTAAAATCATCCTTGTAAAAAAAATTATCTTTCCCCAGGTAGTCACCAATGCTATAATACTGCCTCATCGTCTTACCCAGAAGCTGCACTCTAGTCCCAGCTAACAACCTAGGCTTATTCCTGACCCCAGCCCTCTTCCTTCCATATTGAGGAAAATTGCCTTTACCATATTCCACACCATCCTCTGACATCCCAGGCAGCAGATTCAAGTTGTAACGATCTCGCATTTTATCTCCAGGCCGATTTCTAGTCCAAAATTTGCTGTCAAAAGAAAGTTTTATCTTCTCAATAAAGGGTCAAGAGTAATAATAACTTTTAATCTAATTAGTTCTTTAATTTTTAGCATGCTATCTTGATTATATAAGGATTCAACTCTTACTAAATTAAGTTCAGTGCTAGATCTGAACACTAGCTGTGAGATTCAAACCAAAAATAAAACCCCAACAATTATATTGAATTATCTAATTACAATTCAGAAGATACTTCAAAGTGTAAGGGGTATCAGTACAAGGCATCAACATCAGACCCTGAGCAGACAGATACATTTCTAGCCCATTCCAAAAACTTCTTGCTCAATTCAAATATATTCTTTGTATACAACACACAGATCCACACACAAAAATTTACTCCATTTATAAAATGCTCCAGGTTTACAGCATGTTCAACCTAAAAGCACAAAACTATGTGTCTCCAAACATGTTTGCAATGTGAAGAGACAGACCAGACCAGCAGATGATCTGCAGGAAAAAAATACTGTGGAAATAAGGATCCCCTTAGATCTTTTTTTTAAATACTTGAAAATACCTGGTGTGATCATTTGAGCCTGAACAGAGAATGTGTCCAAGGGGATGCCACGCCAAACTCCAGATCATTCCCTCGTGGGCCATTTCCATTCCACCAACTTCCTTCTCAACCCTGATGCATCAAAAAATCCCAAAACAAAACCAAACCAGTCATCACACAAGTGAATAGCTGCTACAGATACAATATAAAACTTTTGCTATTCAGTTGTTCCTCTTCCTCTATCCCATATTTTGCTAAACTTAAGCCTCTGTTATTTTCCTACTGGGTGAATTGGTTGTTCCCAGTTGTTCTTAACAGGGAGTTCAGTAATGTAGGGATCTTTAACTGTACCTTTAGAAACAAAACAATTATAACATCTCAGAACAAACTCTAAGAAACTAGGGATTTCAACCATTCGTCACCCTGTCAACAAGAGACTACTTTCTGTGCAGGCAATTGTATCCTTTAAAATACATCTGCAAGGGAAAACTTCTTCATAAATGAAGCATATATACAAACTTCCTCAGGTACAGAGAAAAACTATGCCATGAACATGCATGTTAAATACAGATTCAAAGGTGAAAAGTATATCTTATGTCTAGTATAATAGCTTGCACATCTGACCAACATCTTTCCAATGTGCTGATGAAAACGCCACGTACCCAACATGCCAGAACAACAAAGAGCCATCAGATCCTCCACTGGCAAACAGCCCTTCATGAACAGGATGCCAGGCCACAGCTGAAATACAAAGCAAGCCACAAACAGAAGGTATAACACTAGGTCTTCTAATGAATGGAAATCAGCATCTCAAAAACTTTAATTTTTAATCCAAACTTATTAATAAAAATCCACATAATATAATAAATCCTGACCTGTGGCCTCCTTCTTATGACCCCTGAAGACCTGAAGTTCTTCTTTCAGATTACGAATGTCGAAGAGCTTACAGAGATGGTCACGAGAAGCTGTTAGCAGCCAGTTGCCATTCAGATTCAGTTTCACCTCCATCACTGTGTTTTTATGAGCGTGTCTGCAAGCAGAGAAAGACAGACTGTTTGTCTAGATACCAAATAAAAACATGATAATTTACCAGTCCCAAATATTCAGGTCAATAACAAAGTAGTTCAGGCTACTAAACCAGAATACTGTGGCTTTCTGTGCAAAGGTTCTATGCCTTAATCCTATTCTTTCATACTTCAGAGCAACTGGTAGCGCTCATTGAGAGAGTATTCAGTTACTGTGCACACTTCTACTGCAATATATGACATTTTTCATCAGCCAGATGAAACATCTCATTTGTGTTTCCATATCTCAATTCTTTTTTCCAAATGAGAGCTGTGTGATTAAGTCTATGGAGAAGGACAAAGTAAATTTAAATAAGGATTAAATAAGGATTAAAGTCACAATTTTCCAAGCATACACTTGACTTCAACTAATCTCTATATTTTCTGGCACAGCTAAAGCACTAGCTTTATATTTGAAGCAATTGTGTATGGCTGAAAAGATGTGAGGTAAAAAGCTAAGGGAATTAAAAAAAATAAAAATTATAAAGTTAGCTTATATTTGAGTAAATCAAAGTCTGTGGGCATGAGCTTACAGTGTGGCAAGGCTCTGGCCAGTCTTTGGATCCCAGAACTTGATGGGCTGTTGGCTATCTTTACTTCCTGATACAACTAATCCCTTTGTTGGATGCCAGTCAACACATTTCACATCTGCTCCGTGTCCTGTTAAGAAGATAAAAATGGTTCATTTTGAGATCTCACAGACACTGAAAAGACACTGAAAAATTAAAGGGTGCACGTCTTAGAACCATAATGTAAAACTGAATGAAAAACATCACAGAGCACAGGTCACAAAACATGAAATCAAACTAAATACAAACTCTTCTGAGTTATTTAGGTTGCATTCCTTCCCACTAATCACTGGGAGCATCTTCTCCTCAGATTATGCCCTCAAACCAAGCTTGTTTCACCAACATAAAAAAATCTCTGAGAAGTTTCTGCTCAAACTGGTACTTTTCTTTAGGCTTTGGCCCTATACTATTACACAAGATTTTAAACCTGACACTGACGAAGCGTTTGTATGGAGGTGGGAAGTGATAACATTGTGACACTTCACTTTCTATGAAATATTGTAGAAATGAAAGGCAAATACATATTTTTTCCTATCCTATCAGTGCTATCTTTTTGCTGTCCTGTCAGAAAATAAGCAAAGAAATTAAATTATGGATCTGAAAACTAAATTAGCATCTGATGAAAAGAAGTCTTGTGAGATGTAACCCCTTATCAGGTCAGAGGGATTCAGGTTTTTCTAATGCTCAAGAGTCAGGAGAGAAAAATCCTTATGAAATCATTTCATTTTAAAGACAGACTGACCTTGACAGAGAATCAGTGCTGCTCAGATGATCTAAAATCTGTCAAGAAGAAATGCCTGTTCCTGCTGCACAACAAAATGAGGTTTTTGAGCTGAAATACAGGAATTTAGAGAAGAAATAACGAACTCTAATTTCTTTCTCCAATCTCCTTCCATGCCAGCCCACTTCAAGGGAAAGCCAACAGTAACAGTCAATGCCAGAGAATGAGGCAGCATACAGTAACTAAAGAAAAAAAACAAGATGAGAAAGGAAGGGCTGTCTGCAACATAAAGGCACTGAAGTTATAAAATGGTATGGAAGAATGGTAACATGTTCCATGAAAGACAAAGAGTTCCCTTCCAAGTCACACAGCTCCCACAGGTACTGCTTTGCTACATGGTGGAACACATAACTTCAAGCAGCACAAGCTGTTTTAATACAGACTTCAATTCAACAAGACATTAAAAATTAATCTCAGCTGAAATTTTCCTGAGGCCACAGAAAAATCACACTGGAATAAGCAATGTATTCCTCTCTCAAACACAAAATGTTAACACACAGAGCACTCTCTCCATCGAAAGAGTACAACTTTCCTCCTCTCCAGAGCGAAGGACAGAAGAAATGAATACAGCTTTGTTAACTATATGGGGAACAACTTTAAGGACAGATTGATAAGGATGAAGGAACCCAACTCTCCTCCCCCCAGCCACAGGAGGCAGAATTGCCCTTAGACTACACAGGCTCTCAGGGAACAGCAGGCTCCTTGAGTTGCAGACTATAAACGTGCTCACAAGCGATGGCTCTGGTGGTCTGTCTGTCCTACCATCAGAGGGGCACTTGGAGATGTATTATTTCCCTTCTCTCTGGCTCTTCTGATGCAGAAGGAAATGAAAGGCACTGTCTGTCTGGATTTGCTCTGACTAAATGTCTCCCTCTCTCAACTAAAACGTGAAGCTGAACACTGAGCAAACCTTGCTTCCAAGTGTTCATTTGGGAGGAATGATTTGGCTAACAGTCAGAAAGCATTCTTCCTCCATAGCAGAAGGCAATTCACGCTTGGAGGTCCTCAGCTGATGCTATTCTGTAGGTACTGCTATCCTGCAGCCCCCAGGGAAAGACAGGGGATTTTAATTCAAGGGCAACATTCCATTACTGTTAATAACTGGTTGAATTGTATGTTCAGACTAGAATACTTGAGTACTACCATAAATATGAAAAAACAAAGTCCGGCAAAAGCATAAAAACCCCTACCCACACAGACTGGACTTATATTGGCCCTGCTGCTCCTGAAATGTAGACAATTAGAAGCATGCTGAGAGACAAAAGGGCTACTCTGATTGGTAAGACTGCATCTAGAAAACGAGTTATGCTGACAAAAGGCCACCTCTGTATGACAGTTCATCCAGTGCAAGGCCTGACTTTTCTTTTGAGGTCTAACCAGAGTTAAACCAGCCCAAATACAAACCCTAAGGGAAAAAAGGCTCAGAGGGGGCAATCCAGTTCAAGTTGAGAGCCACACTCTTAAACAGAGCAACCAAAGCACCCATCCTCTAAAAGTCTTCAAAAGGGAGCAACAGTGACGGGGTAGCACCGGACTGATGAGCTTCTCAGAAGCCAGGTTTGATAGTCACTACCCACCAGCCCCAGACCACAAAGCTGAAGAGACACCAGGACACTCAGAACTTGTAACCAGAGCACATACACCGTTAGGTACATATCAGCAGGCTTTTGACCATCATCATCAGCACATTAAAATTGACCATAGGGATATTTAAAGACATAATCATTATATAAACAGGTAACTGGCATTTCCTGCAGAGAGCAATCCTTTCAACCAGTGTGCTCTGAACGATGGCAATAGTGGGGGAAACTGGGACCCTCCTATGTAAAGCAAAATGATCTATCCTGCCCGCAAGAGGGGCACCTCTTAGACACAGTTCTGCACCAAACCAGAACATCACATACACTTCGCTGTAGATTCCTAATGCAACAAAGCTTTCTTGAGAGAAATATGCTTTAAATAAACTGTTCCTAAGGAATGAACTAACTCAAAAGAATTACATAAGATAGCCAAGATAACTGAACAGCATCATCTAATCAGACCTTTTCTAATTTCTTTTTTCTTTCTTTTTAATTTTTTTAATTGAAGCAATTGACACCATATATTGCTATTCCTTCTTTCTGCTGTTACATGTACACACAACTATCTGTAATGAGACAGATGATGCAGAAAACATTTAAAATAAAACTCCAGAGAAAAAGAAGCCTGGTAGATTTTACTTTGCAGTTGCTTTCAGTTCTCAGTTCTAGGCTAAGGCCTGAGAATCAGACTCTCCTCTGGTACAGAACCCCTGTCACCAAGCACCACGCTCACAAAACCTGAATTCATGCAAATCTCTGTAGTTTACATTTCTTGTTTGCTGACTGTAAACACCTTTTGCTTAGTAACCACCACAAGTCACACACATGTGTCTGACCTAGGAAAGTCAGGATGGGAATTCCTCTCTGAACAACACTTGCACCCTTTCTGCCCCCGAGCCCCCTCTGTAGAAGGCACAGACATCAATTGCCTATCTTGTAGGGACACTTTATGGATAAATAAATAAATTGAAATGTCTGAATTGCTTAGGAGTCATCACAACGGAAAGCCTATAAACAAATGGAAAAGAAAGACTGCAGGTAAAGATTTTGGATAAACTGAACTTGTTTAAAATTATTAGTTACTATCTGAGCACAAAACAATATACTAGCATTTGTCAGTATTAATTACTACAACTTTTTCTAACCTTTTAAAAAATCTGCAGAAAAAAGTTACAAGCAAGCATATGTAGATTCTTTAAAAAGTTCAGATACAAAACTACTTCTCCAATAATACTTTTCATATGCATAATATATTCTTGAACTGAGTGACTGTAGTCACAACCCCATTAATTAAAATACTGATTGTTAATACTTCTAGCTAACTTACTTGAAGGGTTGGTCTTTAAAAGACACTGAATAGAAATACTGGCTGGTGAAAGGCCTAACAAGCTATACTAAGATTATGTCTATTAGTGTTTGATCAAATCCAGCATGTCACAAGTCTGGAAAAGTACACATAAATTAAGGAATTGATTTTTTTTTTTTCCCCCTCTCACTCTAATTTCTGCACAGATGACTTAGTGTATGTAATACATGGTATTAAAAAGTTGGTTTGGATCATTGTCTTTTTATTACAGTCAACAACATATCTATATATTTTATAAAGCACCTGTGTATAAGATATCAATTATAGATATATCAGGTTTATTGCTGGAGCTATATTTTTTTTCTATCATGTCCTTTCCCCTAGGAATGAGCCCCATTCTGAAGGCACATACAATGGAAAGAGGATTTTATAAATGATACTGTAGGATTTCTAGATCCTTCTCAGCAATTATTTGGATGTATATACACATACTGAGATGATACTCTTAAGGCATCCACGTTTTTAACACCCATGTTCCACAGAAAATGGATATTTGTAACTCTCTATATTTTAAATTAACAGAATCATTTAACTGCAACAATACTGTTTCTCATTTAGAGAGAACTCTCTTTGCTTGGATTTTTCTTTTTAAAGACACATGGTTCTGTTATGCTGTTTTAAATGGGGAGTAAATAGAGCTGTGTATCTACCACTTGAATTGGTCAGACTTGAAGCCATCACCACAGAGTAACATTCACCTTCCTGTAATCTGTATGCCCAAAAACCAGAACCCTGGAAGAGCAGGCCCTTTGTAAGGACTATTTCCAAGGGATCTGCAAAGAGACATCAGGTCAGGAGACATCCCAAACTACCTTTTAAGCTAAGGTTCTCCAACCCCAAAAAGGAAAAAGGACTTGCAAGTCAAAAACAATGGAAAACAACCAAGTTAGCAGAAAGATGTTCTAAGTTTTCAACATAATTTCCTTAGGCATTGTTAGCTGCTTCCAGCCTAAAAGGCAAATTGGATTATTCTGCCTGTCCTGTTTTAAAATGTTATCTGACAGTTACCCATTCCCCTAGCAATTCCCTGACTCTATGTAAAGTTCACTTACAAACTGAATACCTCGTATCTACAAGAACCTAGGTACTTCTTTGATAACATTGATCAGGTTAGCAATAAGGATAAGAATATATTTTAATTCCAGCAATTTAGTGTTCTTTGCCTCTTGAAAGCTGTCCTATGAGCTCTTTAACTTCCTATTCTCCACAAAAATGACTATCACAGAAACCCTCCATCAACAGATACATACTATGCTTTTTCTTTTTAGCATAATGTGGGAGTTTGAATAAGAAATTACGGAAAAAGCTCCTTTCAGTCTTCAGAGGATTAAGAACAATGCCTCCCACCTTACTTTCAGACCTCTGTCCCACAAACTTGTTTTATTTTCCCTTATTTGCTCACCATCTCTTTCTAGCTCTCTGCTAGTTTATTAAACATGGTATCTAAAGAGACTGCTAGAGTTTTAATCTACCTACAGGGAAATGTCTCCTGCATCATCAGTATTTCTCTAAACCAGCAGCAGACTGGGATGTAATTAAGCTTTGTTTACAAATCTCCCTTTTATATTTTTACAGTTCTGTAATCATACCAAAGTTCCCAAACAAAAGTTCTTATAACAGGACAGTTGTTTTTTATCATCTCTGAAATCAGAAGGTTAAAAAAAATAATGAGTAAACACTAATGAAACAGGTGTAGGTAAACAAATGAATTCTCCCAAGATTACCTGGAACAGGTAATCAGCCCCCAAAATGTGTTTCTAGAAATGAGCTTAGGGTTTCTATGTGCTAGTCCCAAATGAACTTACACCATTCAGTAAATAGTTTGAATTCTACAAAATCCTAAAATACTGTTAAAAAGAAGTTTCAACTCAATGCTAGTTGTGTGCTTGCACAGCTCGCGTAGCAGCAAATGCACTGCAAAGAATCATGAAAAAAAATGTTATATTACATGTAATTACCAGTAATGGCATGTAGTGATCTGAATTCTTTATATCTGTTGAAACTCAATGACAATGTCTTCTGAAAGGTTTTACATAGTGAGGGGAAGAAATCCAGCTGTGTCTCAGAGAACGTGGGAACAGGGTCATGCAGGGTTCAGTCTTTAACTGATGGAACTACTCATATATTAAACAAAGTGAATATTTAAATTCTTCAGTGAATTGAAGGTAGAATGCTGAGCAACTTCCAAAGCTGAAATGCACTGCTTTGAACAGAATCAAAAATTACACAGCTGAAAACATCTACTGTTTTAGATTTGTGGTGTCAGGGTTTTTTTTATCATTGAGTATATTCATGCTAGAGCCTACAAACACTATAGAGATATCTTTCCTTTTAGACATATTTGCTGTTTCCCAGTTCCTCAGTTCTTTTTTGAGCGTTATCACTACCAATCAGGTTATTTCCTGTATGTACTGTAAATCATAGAGACAAAATGAGTTTGACAGCAGGTTGTCAACAGCACAGTAATGGGACCAGCATCCGTAATGTGCCAAGTGCTGTTTAACATCCTCTTAGAAGTGAGAACTGTATGAAAATCAATGAAGTATGCATGTTTCACAACTTCTAATCATAAGACATAGCTAAGTCAGATCTAGATTGATCACAGATAATTATCAACAGAAAGGTATTTTAGTATGTAAAAATATTATAAAATTTTCACTAATTTTGCTTAATCAGTGCCCAGATTTTCTAACCTACGACCACTTTTATGCACTTAATCAAAAGAGCTATGTACATTAAGTGCATCTCTGTCACAGAATTCACCTGCGTGACGATGCTTTAAAATGCAGCATAATGCTTAGTGCAATACAGTAGTTGTTATTTCTAATTAAGAAATCTATAGTACTATTAAATAGAAAGCCATCAGGAAGCTGAGAGCTAGCTCACAATAAATGAGAGGAAAAATAGGGCAGAAAGCATTAAAGGGAAAGAGAGACCACATTGAAACTGTCCAACACCTTATTATTCAATATACATAGATGCTAGTGCTTAGCAGTAATGGCAACTGAATTCAAGGACAAAGGCAGGTTTTCATCACAGTTAGAGTTAAATTATTTATGAAAAGCAGACTGGATTCTACTTTGCACTTAGGCACAGTTATCTATTAAAATTCTCATGGCATATTACTTATAATTACTTTGCAGGCCTTCATCAGAGAATTAAGAGGGCTTTTTTAAATTGCAAAAGGTAGAACACCACCTTTGGGTTTTTTTTTGCTGGTTACATTATCTGTAAAGTAGCTGGGACTAGATGTTCTTTTCTGTTCAAAAAGTAGCCAGCCTACTTTGAAAGCAGCAACACACTTGCTTTTCATTGACAGAAAATATTTATTTACAACAGTATTTACATTTAATGATATAAAAAATAAAAGCTGTACAAGAAACATTAAAAATGAACAGCAATTGTAAGAAATATTCTCATGCTTCATAACAAACAGCTGACAGGAGCCAAGAAAACCACTCTCTCAGAGAGAAACTGTCCCACAATTTTCTATTGCTTGTTTTCTGGCACCTTCCTTTCAAGTATCTGGTACTGAATCTGAAAGACTGCCTCTAATGAGCGTTTGCTGTCTTAAGCCATCAGACAAGACTGATCTCTAGCCTAATGTGGCACAGCAATTACTACGTAATGCTGTATAGAAAAGGGAGGGTATACCTGCATCCAGGAATAGAACAACTGGTGGCCCTTCAAGAGAAGAAAGAGTGTGAACTTGAAAGATAAGAAATTCAATTATCTTGTTAATCATTAGTCTGAAGTTCCCATAGATTTGTGGCTTTAAATCTTGGCACAGAATCAGTTCACTGGGCAGCATGGTTTTTTTGTGAAAACAAACCAAAAAATATCCCTGAAAAGCATCAGCTTTCACATTAAAATGTTCCCAGCCAAGCCCTCCAAACACGAACTAAACAAGTGGTTTGGAGTCTGCTCACAGCCTGTACCATCAGCTTTAAAATAAAAAAGATGAACTTGATTAGAATGTCAAATAATTTGAAGCCTCACAATGACAGTTGATGTCAAAAGTCACTACTGCTCAGTCAGAACGTACACTTGTATTTTATGAATCAAGCACAAATTGGGGCATGTGTTAAAAACTGGTGCCTGAAGCTATGCTTCTAGTAAGTGATGTAATTTTAAGATGCACTGATCCTAGAGTAGATTCAGTGAGGTTTTTTTTAAACACATACTTAGGAAACTATCTTCTCTAATTATTGAAAACATTGACTGGTGTGTTCACTTGCTGCCATCAAGGTGTGAAAATCCCCAGCCTTTCCACCTGCAGACTTCTGTCAAGCCTTTGCCTGTTACACCTATGTGAAACACCACTAAGCAAAGCCAGACCAAGTTTGATATTTCTACTGAATACTACAATAAGTAATGGAAAGAAGGAATGTCAAAAACAGTACTGATTTAGACATACTTTTAAATTAACTTGACACTAATAAAGAAACTGGTGCATCCTAAAATTCAGCATGGCAATTTAGTGAAAGGAGGGAAAAGGAAGGAAATCAGGGGATGCTGCAGAACTTAGTACCAGCTTGCCTCAAGCCCTCTGCTCTGATCAAAACTTCAGTCAAGGTTGTAAGCGGTAGAGTCAGTTCCCCACTCAGGAAAGACAAATACTTCCAAAGAAAAGCTAAGAGTAACCATCATTAATATTTTTCAGTACTTATTTCCTTTAATATCCTGTTAGATGTTCATTAAAGTTCTGCTGGCGATTATGGCTGTTGCAAGAGAAGAGCATAGTCCAAATACCTAGTTCAGAGGTTAATCCAAGTTTCAAACCACTGTCTGGCCACACGAGCAGACATCACTCTCAGCAAGGTGCTAAAATCTAAGAAAAAAATTTGTGGATTCCAGCAAAAGAAGTTACAAGAAGTCTTTTACTTTTATAGAACTAGATATACCCTTATGCGCAAGCAAACTCAAAATCTTTTAATAAAAAGCACCCAACTCAAAAGGACTGCCAAGATATTTCAGTCAACTTCATCTTCCTTCATTGAAATAATAGGTTTTTACAGTTAAGACTACAGGGCAGGACCCTACTCTTTTGCAATCCATTGACAGGAGAGGTACTACTAGCTCTCTTCTCTACCAAACAAGTAAATTACTTCTAGAGACAGCCATGTTTATCCGGCCAGTCACAGAAGAACACCACTTGTTCAGCCAGCTTCTCACTTTAAGGGTCAGCAAGTTTACAGGAAAACTATTTTCCTTCTTGCCAATCTAAAAAGCCATGTAAGGTACTTTTGATAGCCAGTTTACCAATACAGAACATTCCGTAAGTATGAGCCCATTATCATTTTAAGCAGAGAAATAATGAGTTTAGGTACACAGAAGTTAGAATAACTATTTTCTTTGGTCCTAGGACAAATAGCACCTGCTCTCAGCAATAAGTGAACAGCTGTTGGCCCATGGGTGGGGTGGGGGGGGCAACAGAGAGATTATCAAACTGTGTATAGACTCTAGGAAAAGATTTATGTCAGGCAATAATCCAGATAATTAGCATGTAAAAGAGATCCAAGAAGGGATGTGCAGATAGAAGCTATTTAACTTGCTCTTTGCATTTTACAGTACCACCAAGAGTGAGCAAACTAGGAAGCAGGAGGTCTATGGAAGTAAACTGGTGGCATGAAGCAGAGCACAGAATGCTGGCCTAAGCTACAAAGCACTCCTCTTTCTATACAGAGGTGAAGCTGAACAGACAGAATAATTCTCATCAAGAGGACAAAGGACCGATTTTCAAACAATTAAAATATGAAAGAGCTGTAAATTATGAGGACAGAAACACACACAGTGAGCAGAGTTACCATGAATTAAAATAGAAAAAAAATGCAGCATGTAATATCATAGGGTGACTTACAAACATGTCTAATCTAGTGGTGATCTCAGGGCCAATAAGAAGAAACACAGCAAAATTTAAAAAAGAAATCAGTATAAAAGCGTAATTAAAATGCAGAAGCAAACCAATGATTTGAATAGTGGTACAGAAACATAACAGAGATAATACCTTCCATTGAAATTTCAAACAAACAGCAAAGAAAAGATGAGCTCAGGCGAGAGACAGAAACAAGGAATGTTTTATCACAGTCTTACTTCAACGTTCTGCACCATCAGTGCTCTTATTTCCTCTTACTTTCCTGTGCTTTCCTCTATCACCACCACATCTGTGGACTCAGTCCTCTTCCCTGCCATCTATTAATTTTAAAATTTAAGAAAATATTTTCTTCTTTCAGATTTAAAGAGAATACTGAAATGCTTATTTAAGAGGAACTCAAACACTCTTTACTTCTCTTTCAATTATGTCCCCTATTAATCAATTGTTTTGTAGAGTGTGGCTGTACAAATACCTATGAAGCTCTCTAAAACACCATGCATCCCCATGTATCATTTTAAATTCCACAAGCACATGAATGGATCAAATAGTAAAGCTCTTCACATGTGATTGAACAGAGAGAGACAGGGAGAAAGATGGTCTTGAAAACTTACCAGCGTTTTTTTTTTTGTGATAAAACCTAACAAAGAAAGGGAGAGATGTCAACTGGAAGGAGTGGGATAAAGCAATCCAAAGAGTACTTAACTCAGATATATAAAAAACAGGGGGAAATGGAGAATGTGTAAAAGACAACATACATGGCTATGAGAAGAAGAAAGGCAAAGGGGCCCATCACCAGTTTCAGTGGGGTTCCAACCAAACAGTGCTGGTAACAATTAGTGGAAAATGCTGTTCTCAGATTCATTTACTGATGTCACAAGTAGATGTGAACAAAACAAGTGATACTTGATTTAAAGTTCAGGGGGTGAAAAAACCCCACAATTCTTATTCATGTTAAAAAACAGGTGTGAAAGAAATTTCCTATGACAACATATTAAGGGACTGTTCTTTCAAGATATAAGAATTAAACAGTCCCCACCACACTGTATTACAGATGGATTGAATACTTCTTGAGCCCTGTGCTTCTTGAAATGACTACCTGTTAGATTTTTTCACTGCTGACTTCAAAGGAATAAAAAAAAAAAAAAAAAATCAGACAAGATACAAATACTGTACTGGCATTGAAGTGTGGTGTTTCCCTCTGTGACACAGTCTGTGACTGAATTTATATTTGAATCTACAGGTACATGCACTAAGGAGCATGTTACAGATTGCCAACAAACAAAGGAATGATGCAGAGGTTTGCAGGAAAGTATTCTAAGAGCATTCTGCAATTATAACTGCAGTTAATGTTCTCAGAAATTAAGTGGAACTTTCATGGCAAAAACACCAATTAGAACAGGAATATTTTCTCCCTAGCAACAGAAAAATATTCAATTCAAATGCCACATCTACACCTGGAGCAGATAACTCCTGGATGTTACTGCATACCCCTCCATGTTAGCACCAGAAACATTGTCTCATATTCCAAAATTAATTTTTTCCAATTAAAGCAGAGACAGGAACTTTGTTAGTCAAAAACCTTACACTCCCAGGAGAAAAAAAAAAAGAGTTCAAAAAGTATTTCAGACTAACTTTATCAATAAAGTTTTTAAAAAGTCTTTTAAAAAGTTTATACAAAACTCCAGAAAATAAATAATGCCAAAATTCTAGAAAATACACAAAAATCCAAATGACATGGAGAGAAGACTCCAAGACTGAGAATGTCCATCTATTCATAAGTGCATGTGTAGCAGAAAGAACAATTCAGACCACCTCAGCAATGCTGAGAAAAAAAAGAAACTTCTAAATTTCTTTGAAACAATAACCTATGATCTTGCCTGCAGTATCTGAACTCAAGTCTTCTTTGTTAATGACTAGCACAAAAGCAGTAATTTTAATATTTTAATTATGACTATTCTGGAAATAAAAGTTGAAAATATAAAGCAATTATCTATGGGACTTTTTTCCCAGGGTTTTGGAGCATTTTTTATATGAGAACACCCCCACAAAAGACACCTGCTGAACTTCAAACACACAAATCATCTGCAGCTGTGTAAAAAACGTGGGCTCAAACCACCAAAAGAAAATGCCAACTAGATAATCAATTTAAAATAAAGGCAAAAGAGAACACTGGGCAGATGTGATGCAGAAAGAGGCTCTTTCCTAAGGAATCTTTAGATTTCTCAGTGCTTTCCATAGCAGCTTTTAAAGTTTTTAATCTCACACAGCAAAAGAAAAGAAATAAAAAATATCTTTCCAGTCTCAGAAATGTACAAACCAGTCCACATCATAACCATGGACTGGGTCTGTATATACAAAACTACGGAGATCAGAGACAGAAGCTAAAAAGCAGTGCTCGTGGGGAAATGGCATATGCATTTCCCAAAATACCGGGAAGAACAAAGTAGGTTAGGCACATAAACAGTGAAAGAAAAGTCATCACCGGTTACAGGCTGCTATCCTGACCCTGCAGTGGAACTGATCTGGGCTCTTCAAATAAAACCCCTCGGACAGCGCTGCCTGTGCTGTGCAGAAAGAGCCAAACGGGAACGGAAAACGGCAGCGTTTCTCTTCTAGGAAGCTGGACGTTAGAAATCTTCTGTAAAATAAAATGACTGATGAATTGAGTCAGTGACTGTGGGGGAGGCTGTAAAGTCTCCTCTTCACTTGCACAGATCAATCTCCATACATAGTCTCATTCAAATGCTAACAGAAGCAGCGACCAAAAAAGATGACTTTCATGGCAGAAGATGACATCATTGCTGTTTCAGAGAAGGCTATGTAAGAGCATGCCATTGCTACTGACGTAACCCACGGAGGAAATGGGAAAAACCAAAAATAAGTTTGTTGGCAAAATGACGCAAGGTAACAGTTTTGCCAAATGTACGTTTTGATTTTTAATATTTTTGTTTAATACAGAAACTCTGTATTGGGGAACATATTTAACCTTAAAAAGTTAACAAAAAAAAAAAAAAAAAAAAAGGAAGCTTTAAGAGGTATAATCCCATGTCAACAGTTTATTTGCAGTGCAAGTTAAAATACAGTTATAGCTTTCGTACACAGAATACACCTTCACGAGGCTAGTCTCTGTTTTGGAATACATATTCCCTTGTGAATGAGCTGCTGCTAGACCATGCAGTTTTACAAGCATCAATGTGTCATGAACGTGAGCAACTGCGACACAAGCACTACAGTGGAGAGAGGTACAGCAGGCTGAGAATCACCTGGCTTTAAGGGTCACAGATTCTTCACCTATTGGAGACTGGGCATTAATCGTTTGTACTCCATCAGCAGTATCCTAACCTTGAGATGGCCCATCAGTGAGGCTGGTTGTGCCTTTAGCAATGCATCCTTCACAGAAAACACTAAGGGTTTGAAGTTCTTTTGCATGATGTCTAACAGTGAGATGCTGTATGCATGACAGGTGCCTTCTGTGGCAAAATCAGCAGCAAACTCCATTATTCTTGCTATCACAAGTAAACTTTTACAAAAGTTATAATAGTTTTTAAATAAAACCCTGATTTGAAAAGCAACTTTTTTTTTTGATGACAGATTTTCTAGATGATTAGTGCAATTTACCACCTTGCACTACCAGATGATTTATTTAGACTGATTGGAACTAGACTTATCACACAACATCTGGTCAGTAGAACACATTACCTAAATCAGCAGGGTTACTGGTTGCTACCATGCAGTTCTCCAATTCACAGTAACTGGTATGAAAGAGCCACAGACTGCAATAAACTGAAAAATTAATTCACTTTTCACTCCTAAGCTCAAGTCCTCCTTTCTCTGCAAGGATGGCACAGAGTAGATGCATCACAAAAAATATTCTGATACTCTTCACATCTAGTAAATGCAACATTAATTGCTCAGATTTTTAATATGGCACTTCAAATTAAAAGTCAAATTAATTCTAATTAAAATTCTCCAAATTGTTCATTTTCAAATATCACTACTAAACTATGTTAGATACTTGTGGTAACTGCTGCTCTAACAAATCCTTTTAAGTATTTTTCAGGAAAACCTGTCTCATGCCTATTCCTTACTTGCATTTTGACATCTTGCAAAAAAAATTTAAAAACTTATTCAAAAACCAACATTCTATTGCAATGAGAGTAATTAATTTGGTCGATAAAATATTTTCCAGTGGGTTAAATGTAACTTCTGGTATTTCTAGTAAATAATTTCTGTAGAATAAACCAGCATTATTTAGAACCTTCTTGGAATTTCAGTCAAGTGCTATGGCTTCCTGCATGTTGCACTGATGACACCTACTAGGACAGAGTTCTGCAGAAACTAATGCTTCAACCATTGTGCACAACAAAAACTTAATCATCAGTATTTTCATCCAAACTTACTAGGAACAGACATCCTCGTGGTGAAATTGTAGACTGAAACATACACAGTAAGTGCTTTTAGGGAGAAAGACTGTATATTCCTTGAAGAACTCCATGACGCAGGGAAAAGAAAATGGCAAAGTGGGAGAGAAGCACGCAGCATGTGAAGAAGCCCTTGAGCAAGCAGGATGGGTTGGTTTTTTTTTTTTCAGACAGGAAGCAGCAGTTACATCTCTACAAAAATGGCTGGCAGGATTGTACTTGCTATTTGAAGTCTCCACCATTCCAGTTTTATAATGTGAATATAGAAATTTCTGAAGTTTAATATTAGCATTAAAATGTGATTGCATTTTTTTTAAAAGCCCTGTTTGTTAGCAAATGCAATACATTCTACAGAAATGACTCATCTAACACACTTATGTAGGTGACAGGAATGATCAGTTTTTTCTCCATTCCTTTGGAAGCAAAGGATATTCCTGATAAGCTGGGAACAGTGTGAAAGAGAGAACCTACCTTTGCCCAAAGGTCGCCAGAATACAAGTGCAGAGTGCAAATCAATTTAATGTCATAACAGAACTGTCTGAGTGAATTCAGCTTTTTACATTCCTAATCTTAATACCATATGCTTACTTGTAAGTCTCTGGAGAACAGGGACTTCCAAAACGAAAATGGTGATCCACAGAAATCCATATTCATCAACATTATCGACACTGCTAATCACTAGATGCAGCAAACTAGCCAAGAGAGTAACAATTTTGAGAATATATGTATTGCCAGAGAGAAAACACCTTATACATTCATTTCAAGTAGGTGGAGTTCCTGCTAAGGATGCAACAAAGAGTCATTGCTGTTGGAGGATTTAAGAGCATAAAGCAAGATCTGTAGGGAAAAGATACCTTATTATCCAAGTGTATCAGCTGACATAAAATAAGCAAGTTTCTGTGTCCTTAAGACAGGCTGGTGTGGCTTTTTTTTTTTCCACCAAAAAAAAAACCCACCCCCAAAACACCACAACAACAACTAAGCCTTTTTCCTAACTTTATCAGCTGGTTTAATTAAAAACATTATTTATGCCTATGAATTATGCATGGATAAGAAAGAGCAGAAGGCAGATGTAGAGAAAAGGCAGGATTCTTCCTGAGCAGGCACAAAGAGCAAGCAGTAACACACTGCACCATATCAAGCTCCAGACCTAGTCAATCTTTAGGAAAGAGACATCTATGCTTGACAGCTGCCCAGGTAGTATTTTCCTTGTGCAACTCTTCCTTGCCATTGATTAATTGAAATGCAGAGCGGGGGGATTTTGAATACAGGTTTTGAAATGTGTTATTATTCCTTTCTAAACTCATCTGTAGTAGAAATACCAGAACAAATCTGTCTCAGACTTTTCAAGTGCTTGAAAAGTAGTGAAAAGCAACTTCTAAGATTTTTTTTTCCCCCTAACTTTAAGATAATAGCAGTCTCAAAATTATATTTAATATTGTACAGTCTCCTGTTAACATGCTTACACCTGAAAATTAATTAAATACCAGTTTTAGATCTGGGATAGGTGTGGGCATGAACAATGAAATACACTACGTAGACCAGCTTTTGCTTGAAAGTAAATAAAATAGTCAGCACCCATTCATTTAGAAATAAAGGCTGATGTTTGCAAACACACCAGGTCTACTTGGCTTCTTTGGAGAACTTAGAAACATGGTGTAGAGAAATGCACCTTCAAAACCAGTAATGACAAAGCAGATGGGCAAACCTATGCTGCTGCAGCTTAAGGAGTAAAGCAGTTACCTAAACCATTTTTGTCCTTTAAAGCAAATACTTTCAATCTATTTTAGTTGTGCGTGTGCTTTCAAGTTTTACAACACAACCTGCACAATCTGTTTTGGAACTGCATAATTTTTAAACAAAAAACCAGCAAACTAATATTAAAGTCCATAAAAAGTGCCACTGGGTACCATTATAAAGGCTGTATACTTCTGAGTGACTGAAATTATATATGTATATATAAAAATTGCCTATATATGTAGCACTACGTAAAGATATCTTTTTACCTCACTGTCATTCCATCATCAGGAGCTTCAAAGACACTGACAGTACAGTATCACATCTTCCACCTTATTTACAAGAAATTTTCATTGCTTGTAGGACTCCAAGCAAGTACTTAAACTTCAGTAATGATCAAGTCGAACAAACTATTAGTCACTATGGAATAACCAAATATTTATCATCTCTGGAAAAAGTTCCACTAAACATTAAGAAATCTTTTCAATCCAAATAGATAGTGTGCGTTTCCTCATGCATGTTAAAAGCTGGTAGAAAAAACAAACTAAAAAAAAATGATGAGATTTTGGTACAGTCTTTTGAAGGCCAGTTCTTTACGTCAAGCTGCTGGTGTACAGCTGAAGGTAACTGAAAATTAGATCCCTAGGACTTTTTGTTCCTTTGTTTCCCCTTTGGGAAAACAGGGGAATTCAGTATCATAAGATCATAGGACAAGTCAGGTTGGAAGGAACCTCAGAAGTCTCTTCTTCAACCTCCTGCTCAAAGCTACTGGGTCAGACCAGGTTGCTCATGGGTTTATGCAGTCCTATTTTGAAAAACTCTAAGGACAGAGACTGCACAATATCTAAAATTAAGCAAAACTCTCTCACTTGTTCTACCACACTAGTAAGAGAATAGCTAAAAACATAAACCTGAAAATGAGACCCTACATCTCCCCAGTGAAAATGGCATTTTGTATGTGTTTTCCACTAGACTAGAGAAGGAGATAAACTAAAATATTTTCTTATTTAGAACTTTGCACTTTACCATAATACTTATTCTTCCTAATGGCAACATACCTGCAACATCAGAACTCAAACTTCTGGGGATTCCCATTAGACCTGTACTTAAGTGGGAAATTACTTACCTGTGACCACCGTTTAAACACCAATTTGTGCTATGTATCTCCAAATATTAAAGAATCATGCAAATTCTCTTTTCAAAGGAAAAAATTTTACTTTCATCTGAAACTTCATGTCCCATCTCAGGATATGTTGCACCCATGGAAAGCTGAGGAGATGGGGAAATTAGCTCTTCATTGAATCAAAAGAAGTCAGATTTTTTTTTAATCTTTAAGTATACTGATCATCTATAAAGCCAGGAAGAACCTCAACTGAGCATTAGGCCTTGTGTCAAGCAAGGAAGAATGCTGAAGTCTTGCTATGCAAACTCTCAATCTGAGGACTGTAAATACTTATTAGATCTACTCCTTCCTTAAATCTTAACACACACAGAAAAATAAAGCAGAATAGGAACATCTTAGAGAAGAGCACAAGTCAGCTATAAAGAGAAGTTCAAATGTAGAAGTACTGTATAAATATTTAGATTTGATTTTCCCTAACGTATAACAACAGTGATAATAGACTGGATCCTGAGCCACATTTTTTCATCAATTCATCCTACTCTGTTTGAGGGCTAGAGTAGCTACAGTTGAGCTCCTCATTTATGAGGTGTTATGACTGTTTTTTAGAATAAGGTTTTTTAAAGTGATAGAAGTTTAAAAAGTAAGATTTTAATATAACATTTAAAATATTTTCATGCTCCATCATTCTAAATAAAAAGGTAAAGAAGAAAAACTATTGCACATATGGTAGAAAATATGCATCTGCCAGCACACATCAGGAAGCTGGGTTTGTTTTTTACTAGAAGACACTTTTTCCCAATTTTAAGCAGTCAAGGGAAAACATTCCTAAGCTTGTTTGACTGGAAATTTTAAGTTTACTGTCTCGAGATCTTGGAAACCTTGGTAGAAGCACCTATTCCAGTCCTGTTGTAGTTAACTTTCGGTTTCTCAGGTCAGGCTCATTATTTAAATAAATCATGATAAGTTCCCTTTAAAAGCTTATTCTAGTGAGCATAAAGGTACACACACAATTTCTATGAATGGTCAAAAACAGTTAAAGGTAACTTTCTGTCTTTAAAGACAATATACACAAGACACTTGCAGTCCTTGCCTTGTCTACTGAAAATTATACTGAAGTGATACAATCAGTTCTCTACGTGGCTGTAGTTATAGCTGCAATAGCTCTACCTAACTATCTGTCTTTATTGGAGCAAAATCAATTTATACACAACTTGACAAATATTAAGAAAATACTGCATTTAAAAAAAAAAAGAAGACATGTAACTAAACCACAGTTGACGGATTGTGTAATGTATCAAAATAATGTCTTGCAGAACTAGAAATATCAGATGCTTCCACTTGGATAATAATTACAAATCGTAATCCAAACTGTCTGGGATGGAAGAAATGTTAAACTTAGTCTGTGAAACTTTTATAAGATAAAAATATTTTGAAAAGTAGTACTTTTCTCCTATATAGCTCTATTACTGATGCTTACAGCTGTGCTTCTTTGAAGCAAGACACTTAACAGCCCTATCAGTTTATAATATTTTAAAAAAATGAACCTGTAAAAATCCTTTCCTCTATAAAATATTTATAAAACTCCCAAGACAGTTACTTCATCTGCAATGCACACATAGACTTTCAGCAGTAAAAATCAAAATGTCTTCTCTTAAGAAGTGTTTTGTTTGAAATAAAAAGCCTTTATCTGTAAATAGCAAAATTAAATGAGTTTGTATTGTTACTGCGAAATGAATCGCAGTCACTTGGAAAGTTCTGGCACTGTACTTTGAAAATTAATGCTTATTACATGTTTGCATGCTTAATCTAATCACTTTTTGCAGAAGCATGCAGCACATAGATGCCTCAATTATTCTCCACTGAAGCAGACATTTCAGTTTTAGAGCTGTTAAACTGACAAAACTTGGGGTGGGTGGGTGGGGGATATCCATATTACTTTTTAGGGCATAATAAAAACCATAAGGAATTTTAATCAAGTGGTAGAAACAGCTTTCTCCTAGTTACAGTAGGAATGAATACAGAACGTGTTCCCAACTCTACTTGACTTGATAAGTTTGAGTCTTTTAAGAGTAATGACATAAAACATGAAATTTAAGAGAGATCAGGGGAAAAAAGTGTATGTTTATGGGTACTGTTATTACACATTTCCACACACACATACTATAGTATACGTACAGACACTCTTGGTACATTATATACTGTCTGCTCATGTCTGAGTGTGTCATTCAGCCATAAAACCCAGCCTCTTCTCTGGTGCTCTGGCAATTGAGTTTACCTGGTTTATCCCCACAATGCCAGGACCATAACTTCTGTGAGTTTTCACCACCTCATACTCAACTTCTTGCTCACACTGCCACTATCTTTTCTCAATCATTACACCAGCTATTGTTTTATTAAGTTTTTTCACACTGCCACAGTCTCCACACTTTCCTCCTATTTGCTGTCCTTCTCATTCCCAGCCATCTTTCACCCAAATTTTTTCAGGATTCTTATTTATCCCTTTCTCCAGGTCTGCTATACAATCCCATTGCAGCACATTCCCCAGTTGCTCTTTTGACTCTCTGTCTTCCTACAAATGCAATATGTGATGAACAGGACTAGCTTTCTCACGAGAACATAAGGCCAGGCAGGTATGGCAGAGAAAAAAATACCACCGTATTTTAGGGAAAACATTTGCAAGCTGTCTCCCCATCTCCCAGTGCCTGGCTGTCCACATGAAGGTGTAATCTTAAGTATGAGAACTGCAGTGCTATTCATATGATAAAACTTGATGCAAAGTGTCTCACTACTAAAGCCAGAATATCACTCAGAGCTATTTCCTAAATAACAGGAAAAAATCAAAGTATGCAGAAAGGAAATTATGCAAAAGAAAGCATCAAATGCTTTGCTAAGTCTATCCTTACCGAAATGCACAAAAGCTTCTAGTACAGTAACTACAGGATATGAAAAGAGGGAAAAAAAGAAAAGAATTGGTTTGTTTAATACACACACAAAAGAAAAACAGAGTCAAAAACCTGCAAGGAAAGTTTCTAAGTACTGACATGGATTATTTTCAGTAGGGAATTGTTGTTTTTGTTTTGAAGACTTGTACTATTTATTCTGAAATAGCATACTACAGTAGGAAATGGTATGTCAGATGAAAGATTCTGTAAAACAAAAAAAATGAAGTGTCTAATTCTGAGTATTTTCCCCATAAGATTTTATTGGAGAAGATGAATTACTAACATAACTTGCGTAAGACTGACTCCAGATGATTTTGGTACTTTTGAGTACCTTTGATATGACAAATACTGATGAGTAGATACCAGGAAGTCACCATCCTTAATGCACACAACCTGCATCCTTTTTAACAACTACACATGTGCTGAGAAAGCAAGACTAATATCTTCTTAGCATCAGTATTTAAATGCCTCTCTAGTTTGGGATTTTTTTCATGAGTATCAATGTAATCTGCTTAAAATAGTGGGTTTTTTTCTGAACAACAAGCAGAGCTTGAGGACAAAACTCACTGCTGCATCAATGGTTCTCACAGGAGGTCAATCCCAACCACTATGCCACATTATGTTTACTTCTATATGTAGTCACAAGAGATGAAAGTAAAGTTATCACCACTAAAGTATTTATACTAACAAGCCATATAAAATGTTTACCTATTATATTTATCTATTTATATTTACCTATTACTATAAAAGTATTTACCTACCCCTTGCAATTATCAAACACACAAAAGGGAGCAGATGCATGAAATCCTAATGATGTAATCATAAACTTCTTAGGGATGTATTGTGTATTTTCCCAGTGCTAGGAGCTGGCTGTCCTGTGAAACACTAGGGTTTCACGATATTCCTCCCAAGCTTAACAAAACACATTTATTACAAATATTAGCCTTTTTAGTGTAAAATTTGCCCTTGGACTCAATGTGAGAGATTACAGAACTTTTAGCTTAAGGACAATTTTCAGGGAGGAAAAGAGAATTCAAAACTGAATCTGAAATAATCTCATTCTTGCACAGTGCCTCTTCATTCTTATCTCATGAAAAGTGTTGACAGAAGTATCTGGTATAACTTTTTTTATAGCATGGTGTTGTGGCTCATCTCTCATGATCTCTTTTACTCATTCCTTGAGAATTCTATATATTCTTCTTTATGAACTTTTAAAACACTAGATTCTAGATGAGAATCAGAACTCTAAAGACTCAGTATGTTATACTGTAACGTAACTGAGAAATGAACTGCAATATGAACCAAATGCTTTTAGACATACATATGCAACCAGCTCTCAGAACAGTCTTCAATACCCTTAAATTCTCCTGGCATTGTTTTAGGGAGCAGAGCAAAGGCATCATGAAGTTACCTTCTAATCACTGCCTTTTGATCACAGAAACCAAGGACCTCAAGTACAGCTGATCAAAACAATATTTTTGTCCAATCCAGAACACTTCACAAATAGGAACCCGATATAAATCAATACAGCAGGAAGCTTCTCAACTCTCAGATGGATTGTTATGTTTAACATACATAGAATTGGATATTGTAACAAAGTCTGCCTCTAATAGTTTCCTATACAGAGAAAACCAAGATGCTGTAGCCTGGAAAGTCATATTGAGGAATAAAACTGAGTTGCTAGATAACACCTGAACATATTTTAGTAGCCTCGAGCAAGAAGAGACTGGACCCTTCCCATTTAATGTAGGTTATACCCACCACCCTAACAAGCAGCGATGACTGAGGTTATCTAGGAGCCCAGGAAGGTGCATATGTATAAACACTCCAAGTCGTTCGTGTTACTTAACTCTGGAAAAAGCGTAGAGAAAAAGATGCTAGGAAAATATATTTTGCATGATAACTTCTATTTACGAAGCTAGAAATTGTATACAGTATTTCTAACTCTTAATCTCACAAAGGCAACAGAGAGGTTTCCTAACGAGATGAAAAAGTGAAGACGACGGTGTAAAGAGCCATCTATCCATGCAACCCCAAAGAAGCAGCATCAGGGCTGGCACAGTGCATACAGCCAAACAAAAGGGCTCCTGCATCACCAACTGTGCAAGTGATCTGAACTGTTTGTCAAGAAAAAACCTCACAGTTTCACTACTGACATCCCAGTGAGCGAGTACCCTAACATTTCTTGTGTCTAAAACACAGGAAAGGTTTGATGCACAGCCACTCAGAGCACAACTGTACCTCAAAAGACTTAGCTGCAACTTATCCCCCCTCCCTCATCCCAAACTTTGCTTTGGCAATGAAGATTCACAAAGATCAGAGACCTGCAATGTAAGATGCCAAACTAAAATCTACCAACAAAGATATTTACCTGATTCAATACTAACACTTCAAAACTGTTCATCTTTAAGTTCAAAAATTCAAGGACTTGCCTTCTGTAGATTGATATGGCTGGTGCCAGTATCAGCCGGTCTCATCTCATCTTGGGCTTTTGTTCTAAGGAAAAATCCTTCTAATATTCATTCATGTAGGGATGCATCAGTAGACTAAAAGACACATCAGATATTCCTGAAATCCTAACAGCACAAAGAAGCAAGCCCTGACAAAAAACCTGAAGGTTTAAACACTTCATCTCCTTACAAGAAACATACTATCAACATATACACATTTCTTGAATTTGCTAAGTCTTCTCTCCCTACTGAGACAAAGAAAACAGAAAAATCTCACATAAAGGGAAAAAAGATGGAAACAGCAACATCAGAAGGTCTTTTTTCTTTTAAATTATCCAATGTAGAGTTCCATTACATTCCAGGAAAAGGTAACAGTTTCAGAGCTACCTGCTTCCAAAGCTGAGAGCTAGCTACTAATGTATGTTTAAAAGTGAAGGACCAAACTGAAGATGTAGTTCTGGTTAGTTCTGGTTAGCAGGTGCCTTTTAACTACTGAACACACCACCTCTGAATTTAAGTACAGGATGTGCTATTTGACTGAGGAAGTGGGAACCATACCATAGATTTAAACAACTAAAGTCACTTCATGGTATTTTATTTGCTAATGAAGATACAGAAACAGAGTAGAAGGAAGGAAGAAAAAAAGTCTCAGTTCTCCAGTTATTTCAGTGTGAGTAGCTGTGGAGACACTTTTTCAGAACTTATAAGTAGACAAAAATTAAATTTACTGTGATTGCTATGATTTCTGCATGCATGTACACATATACATGCTGTTTTGTAGGTGGTGAGTTTATGCCTGAACAGAAAATTCCAGGCAGAGCAGCATTATTAAAGACTGACAAAAGACTTTCCTTAGAGTAAATCATGTAATAGTAAGAAATCACATATTGTTACAAACTGCAAATTTTAAATCCAAGCAGAATGTAAAGGAATCATGATTGCTTTTAATTGTTCAAGTTAGGATAAGAAAAATATTTTGCCAAATCTACCACATTGGCTGGAAGATCATTTAGTGTGTTACTCTGTTTTACAGCCAGAAATCAAATAAGTTATGTACAAAACATCAAATCTTGGGTTACCATCCTTCAGAGAGCTGGGCAGAGTCATCCTCCCCAAAAGACCTATTTAAGGCAGGCAACCTTTGAAATCCTGGGAACACACAGCTCATCTAGACTTCAGAGTGAAAACCTTACAGTCCTCCTAAGCACACATTTCCACTGAATTTTGTGTGTGTGACTCTGAAAGGAAGGAGAAGGACAGACAGTGGAACTGACATCACTGAAACTGTAACCCATGATGTCATGCTGGGAAAAATTAAGGAATTGTGTGTTTACTAATGATCTACCAAAAATATTCTCAGGGATACATTAGCACAGATCAAATACCCAGAGATTCACAGCTACAAGTCAAATAATTGATAACATTAATGTCTCAATATGAATAGAGGGACATCAAGCTTTTACTCTACACATTTTTTCGCTAGATGTTTTTAGCATTATTAAAAGTCATCAGTGTGTATGTTCTTACAGAAATGGGGACTGCTTACATGATTCCTGGCATTAGCTTCACTGCACCTGTTTGAAGACCCAATAGTGTTTTGTTTTAAGTGCCATTATTGGGAATGCCTTTCAGAGTAACAGGTTATTGGCATGAAAACAACATATAGCTATGCTATAGCCCACTTTCCATGTCTTATTTCAACAAACACATTTTTAATATGTTAGATTCCTACCAGTGTATTTTAGCAAGAGCATCAAACTGTACTTGTGGCCATCAAGATGGTAACATGACAGAAATTAACACAGGCAAAAACTACTGGTGCAGAATTAGAAGTACAGCACCTTTACTCCAAGAGAAATGACAGGCAGTAAAGTAAGTAGACAAGTGACCATGACACTCAAATGCCACTTCCCCCATCTTCAGGTTCTTCCACGATAATTCACTTGAAAGATGAATTACTTAAAGATGGTTCCCCAAGAAACAGAAGATTTAATCCTATTTAGTTCTTTACGATATTAAAACAAGCCTGATAGATTTGCACGTACTTCTATAGAAATGCCCAAACTCCACCTACAATGCCCTGGAAAGCCATGACAGTAGAAACAGCAGCAAAACAAACTAGTGAAAAGCTGGGCAGCAAAGGGACTCTGAGCCAGATAAAACAAAAAAGATGGAGAACTTCTGGCATTATGTATGAAGAACAAACCAGTGTCTATTTATCTTCATTTTGACAAATTAAAAGGAAGCTGGACACAGTCAATGTGTTTCTCATGCAACCCATGTACTCATGGCTTTACTGAAAAAATTGTGTAGCCTACTGTAGACAGCTGAAAACTCCAGCAAAACCTTAAGAACTCATCCTATGTAACTTCTCACTTCCAGTTCGTTTTTCCAATCCTGTTTGGAAGGCAAGACTAGAATTTTTCCTTCAGACTAGTTTTAAAGGAACCATTTCATCAAATATTAGAAATAAATTCTATTGGTTCATTCCAGTGCAAACAAAAGCACCTATAACAAGTCTATAGAATTTTGTCCTTTCTATATCAAAGTTTATCCCAAGTAGCTTTAATGCTCTTTATAGAATTGCTTTAAAAGCATTCCTTAGCATCAATCAAATGTTTTTTAAAATATGTTCCTTAATTTGCTACTGAAAAATCAGTAGGAATAATGATATATCAATATTGTCTCCCTGCTAGTGATAATCTTTTTTTATGAAAACATCTGACTGTAAATTGACAGTTTCATTTGATTTTTACTATTCAGTATGATAACTTGAAGAATACCTTAAACATTAAGTGAAGCTTTGGATCTAAAGTACACAGTAGAATCCCTTCAACTTCACAACACCAATATTAACCAGAACAGCTGAAGCATGACTTGTGAAATTAGGAAATAAAACACATTCCTTCGCATGGTATTTGATCTAAACATTTCTTGTACATAATCAAATATATGTAGTGCAGTGCCACCAGAATTTTAATTTACAGATCACTAACTTTGGAATGGCAATGGTGTTAAGTACTTACACATTTGGAAGGGTGTACTAAGCAAACCAGTCAGGTCACACTCCTAAATATGTAAAAACAGAATGCATGTGCAGAAGCTAAAAGCTGAAGATGAGTTTCCTAAAGTCATAAGCTCTTAACTCCAAATAACACAAGGAAAGCTTGTACTTTCCACCAAGGAAGCTACCTAAGTGTTACCCATACAGCTCTTTCAAATGTCTTCTGATCATATTTACCAACAGTCCTAGGGACCAAACCCAAACCAAACTGAACTAGCATGTTTTGCAGAAACATCCTCCCACCCACAACACTCAGGGATTGGGGTTTTATTTTTATTTTGTTGTGGGGGATTTTTTGGTGGTGATGTTTGGGCTGTGGATTTTGTGGTTGGGTTGTGGGTTTTTTTTCTCTTACCTGACAGCAGAAACAAGGAATAATCTGCCCTGCATATTTCCAACTTACATAAAAGATGAAGTGTATTGTGAGTACATGACATAAGTACAAGAAAAGATATTCTTTATAGACCTGTTTTACAAACTAAAAATTGTATAGAGATGTACAAACTGTAAGAAAGCATAATTCTATTTGAGATATAGTTACAATCACAACGTTCAAGTATGCAAGGTAGCAGAAGGAAATGTAATGCAAGGTCTGTTCTCTGTGGCCTAAATTAAATGCTTTGCTCCTACTTCATGCAGAACATTAAAAGAACGTAGAAGAATTGGAGGGATTTTTATAATCTTGAAAACTCTGCATGGAGGCAATCTCCATTTCCTCTACATGGTTTAAATGAGTAGTTAGTAAAACCTGGAGGAGGGTACAGAATGTGTTTAGTGCAGAATGATTTCTTTTGTAAAGTATCAAGCAAAACAGTCCCAAATCTGTTTTGAGTCTTTCCAGAATAACAGGTGTAAACGATATAGCCTAGAAATTTGCTTGCCAGCTCCTGCAAAGAACACATCTACCATAATGTCTGTTAGAATATCATCACTGCAAGAACACTGGACCCCAATGTCTTTTCATTCAAAGTAGTGGTGTTTAGAAGTAATGCATTAGTAAAGAAGAGAGCTTAAGAGTCAAGAGAAATGGGGACAGCTCTACTTCAAAAAATACATAGCACAGGTTCAAGTTGGAAGCATGACTTGAAAGAAAAAAAAAAATCCTTAGTTGAAACGGAAATTCCATGATTTTATTGCATACTTTCTTTGCAGTTCATCTGCATGTCTACAACCCCCACTCTCATGGCAGTCCTTAACATATTCTCCTATTAAATTATGTACCTTTGACACCTTCTGCAAGAAAGGAAATAGTTGTCAGAAGCTATTGTTATTGCCCAATAAGATTGCAACAAGAGAAGGAGAAAGCTCAACAAGGTCAGTGGAAAGGCACCAGAAGATAGCGTACGCAGATGCTGGGACAGAAAAATACTGAACCTAAGGTAGGATTATCTGCATGTGCTATGCATGATGCAATCAAGATTTACTTGCTTTCTCTACCTAATTGCTCTCTTCCTCTTAAAGACTGAGAGAAAGTAACTACCTTGCCTCTGAAGAACTCAGAATGGAAGGCACTCCCATGAAGAGAATGGAATCCTCTGCATGAAGATGTGTGTTCTGAAGTAAAAGTGGTTGCAAAGACTAAGCTTTGGAGAAAGATAAACATATTCCTGACCCAGAAACAGCTGTTTCTACCAACGTTAGCAGCAGTAAAGTGTCCTTCTATCCACCTCCATGGTTTAGAGCTTAAGCTGACAGTAAACAGAGCAACGTCATTGTGAACTGCAGCCTATCTGAATATTCTAAGGCACCTATAGCAGCAGCCAAACAACAACTTGTTTGGAAGATTTAAGACAGGGATGTAATACAAAAATTGTAGACAAGCTGATACTTCTGTATTGTGAACACCTAGTTAAAAAAAGGTTCTCCCCCTCTTGAAATACCCCAATCAGTACTTTTGGTACACATACCTCGAAGAATTCTCTCCTCATGGCAACGTAGAAAGTCCCAGATTCTAACAGTGCCGTCATCAGAGCATGTAGCAAATTTATTATCCGTGGGTGAGAAACTGTTACATGAAGACACACAGCAGGGGAAAGAAGTCAGCATTTAACAGATTATCTATGCTTCTCAGACAGGGCAAAATTATACTGTAATGTGTTATACACCGAAAGATGCATTTGAATATAGGGACTTTTAAGTGAATACAGTGCCTGCCAAACGACACTTCATCACAAGACATGAATTTAGCATAGGATTACTATTGCATTGCAGTCCCCTGTCAAATGAGGAAAAAAAAAAATCCAGAATTTATTCTTAGCACCTTCCCACATATGACTGCACAAGGTAGCACCTTCTCTGCAGGATGAGAAGCAACATCAATATGATTTGTTAACTGTTACCCTAGATTTTCATGTTTGGTAATACCATAAGAAAGTGACACTGTGTAGAAGCACAGAAGAACAGTTCTTAGGAAAAAACTCCTCTTCAGCCACAGGTGCTTTGCAGCAGAGAAGCAAAAATAAGGGAAAGCTGGTAACAGGAAAATGCTAGTTGGATTAACTGTTGTAAAAACCATATATACAACAAGCATACCACCTATTGTAAAAGTTATTTGGAAAAAATTCCTCTTATTACACCCCATCAACACCATGAAAAGAATCCTACAGACACAGAAGCAGCTTCCAGATTGAGTAGTCAATATCACTTGATGAAAGTCACTGGAAAAGCAAGGAGTTATTTAGCCATGTGATTAGGGCTGGTGCAGTGAAAGACCATGAGGGAACCCTCGTGAAAGCCTAGATCTTTATGATCAGGAGAGTGCTTAAAATAGTAGAGAAATTCAGTGTATGCCCATGATAGTCAGACAGTAACTGAATACAATGTAAGCACTTCTCATAACCAAACTCTGGCAGAAAATGCTGCACCCTAACAAAGAAAAATGGTGACTTTAGTGGAAAGTGGTTTTGTGGCAGTGAACCTTTATCGCCAAGGGCCAGCACCTGAACCCGAAGAAACACTGCTTTAGCTTCATTTTGGATCTGCAGCTTCTCTTCGGGTTTAAAAACATTTCCATATCTTACTAAAGATTATGTGCAGGTTGGCTTTAGAAACATCCTTCATTTACATCTTACTGATAGTATCACTGTAGATTCCATTTTTTATATAAATAGACATTTGCACAACTGAGGCATCAACACTGAACCAAGAGAATATCCTACAGTCTTCTTTTCAATGGCTTGCTTACAGTTTCAAGCTTGAAGAACCCATTCAGTATTAACATTAGACTTCTGTATGTGGCAGTCTGCGTGGGTATTTAGTATTACTGGAAGTCTTGGCTTCACCAAGCCAAGCAGTTCTTCACTTTATTTAGTGTTTTATTATTTTGTGAGAACTATGCAGGTGTTTTATTTCTGAAGGCTTTATATTTTATTCAGTTAAGATTATTAAAGACTGAATTCTTTATTTGGAATGAAATTGTTGTCTTACACAGTGCGTATAAAAAGGAATAACTGATACACATCGTCACCATATAAAAATGAATAGAATACCAGTGCAAAATGCGGCAGACAAATACATCTCTAACATATTGCAGAGGCGGATACTGGGACAATACTAAGTCAGAAAGGTGCCAGCAAAACGGTGAGAATGTGGAAACCAAAGAAAATATTGTGTTTATGTGGTGCAGGAAGTTTCCCAGAATCTGACAGAACCCATGCATTTCTGCACCCAGAATACACTTAGAGAACAGTCTAATCATGGCAATAGGTACTACAGAAAATGGTATATTGTGTATAAACCTGGCCTCTCTAATCGCCTCCTTATGTGCCTGGAACATCTTGACGTTGTTCATGTTGGACTGCCAGTATTTCACATATCCCCCGTGGTCTGCTGTCAGCATCCACATATCATTGTGTGACCAAGTCATAGCCCTTACAGGGCTGTCGTGAGCCTGTAAATTCAGAAACAAAACTTCTAGCAAACATGTTCAAACACTGTCTGACCCACACAAACACAACAGATAGTAAAGATCCTACTTAACAGCTGCAACAAAGAAATGAAAACAATGACCCAGTCAGATTCAAGATGTTATTGTGGAAAAAAATGAATCCCTTACTCTGTATGCAATGGTCCTCTAAATGATGAGTATTTGCATTGTGTTTCCAAAGTGTTTCTTTATTATTACAAATACTCATAGTATGTTCTTGAGAGCAATTAGTATAGGATGTGGAGATGGAATAAGAAGCATTAAATGAATTGCCTATAGCCACAGCTTGACATGAGGTCAGAGCAGAATGAAAAAATAAAATAACTCTGAGGCTTTCAACTACCACACTGAGACCACAGACCAATGATGAGCAGGGTGAAAATGTGTTCCTAAAACATGCTCCGAGACCTCAAGGAAATACACAGAAATCTTGATAGATGAATTTACCTGCAATATTGTTTCAAAATTGAAAGTCAGTCCATTCCATAAAGTGAATTCTCCACTAGATGCACCAGTGACCAAACGTCTCCCCTCAGGAGTCCACTGCAAAAGAAAAATTTAACTAAACTGTGCAAATATAACATTCAAGTATTCCTTCACAAGCCTTCAAATAAGTCATAAGCTTCTTCCAGGGAATCTGCAAAACTGGAGTTTACTAAATTACTTTCTAGAGGATCTAAGAGAGACAAGACCACAAGGGCTTTTGACTTCTGTAACAGCAGGACAAAACCCACCATAAAAGCAATGAAAAACATCTAGTCGTAGAGAGGAAACAGCTTATTGGCAACAATATATTTCTAGCACACAATACCCATAATAAAAAGTGCCGCTGGTATCACAGAAAAGTTGTTAAAAGATGCTACAAGAGTCAAACAGCAGAGACCAAACTGCCTTTTTTTTCTGTGAGTCAAGATAGATTAGCACCCCCAAATGAAAAAAAGAAATTAAGATGTAGGAAGTACACCTCAAACTCAGAGTAAGAAATATTTTGTACTCAGACCTTAATTTCCTAAAACCCTCCACAGAAAGACTAGACAGAGAAGTATTGCATACATTCCACATGCTAGTTTTACTTGGAAATGCTTTAACTGCCATCTTGTTTCTTTCTCTGTTAAGAATATCACTTTAAATTAAGACAATACAACTAAGTAAACCCAATACTATACTCACCCTGACAACAAACACAGGGCATTTTACTTTATTAGTAGATGTCCGAACAAATTTTGTTGTTACAGCATTCATAGGGTTGTTCAGCATTCCTATAGGGGGGACCAACTATGAGAGAAGAAATAGGAGATTTAGTAATGACATTTCTAACCAGAAACTGCAAGAAAGTATACATTGTGAATACCCATTTCTGGAAAAGCACGTTTTTTGTTTGCAGGAATATTATCAGCAGTCAGTCAGTAGACATGTTCAGAAGTCTGCATGATTTACCATCTCAAATATCCAGAATCAGCCTCTTCAAGAACAGCTTTGCAAGCTCAGGGCATTATGAGAATTCTTATGTCCGAAAATTAAAAGCCTATCCAATTTCAGGTTCTCTTCGTGGACATGGTTTCCAACAGAACAAGATAATGAACGTAGAATGAAGATATGCTTTGTATCTTTAAGGCCTCTTGTGGACAACAAGATAACATCACAGCTGACAGGCAGAATCCTTCTGATTTTCTGGACAAAATTTTATCCACAGAACTTCATCAGGGAGTAGAAAGATTTTACTTACATCGTTATAATATCCTGCATCAGGCTGGATTGCTCGCATATCTCTCTGGTCTCTCTGCCATACTCTATTCTGGAAAGAAGAAAATAACTCCTAGTTCATACCATCACTATAGTTCATTCTTAAACAACACAAAATAGGGAACACGTTGACAGCCTGTTTGGGAAATTCCAAACCATGCCCAAGATTTTAGAATAAACTCAGTTAAAAGACTCAAAAGGTCTCAGAAAACCTGTAAAATTTGTACAGCAAAACATTCAAGAAGTTTAAAGTCTTAATTTCATCAGACTAGAACAGCTCATTTAAAATTACAGCTTAACAATATGAAAGGAGCAGCCCTGTGTCACAAGTCAAATTATTGTAAATAAAGACGACTGGTACTTTGCTGCACAGACTAACAGGCACTCTGCAAGAAGCACGTTTAATAGTTTCAAAAGCTTGACTTTCAGGATAAGCACTGACACCATTAGGAGCTGTACAGACGAACTCTAAATGAAATCCCACACAGTGACATGAGCTATAAAGGAAGCTTCTGCGGCTGAAGTATAAAGACAACAATGCATTCAAATGGATAAAACTTAAAAACCAAGGGATAAAAATGTCTTCCATTAAGTTTTGCTAGCTGTCAAACACAACTTTTTCAGAAAAACTTTACATGAATTAACAAAGAAATTATTGCAGCTTTGTCATGAAGACTTTACCAGTTTCTATCTGTGTACATATTGGAGACATAAGCTAAAATTCTAAGTAAAACATTCCCAGCATACACTACAGTTTGCTACAATTTCTTAAACCAAGAGCAAATTACATATAAACCATTTTTTTCTCTTTTTATAGAACCATATCAAATTAACTCAGTAGTACTGAAGTCAGGACCGAAACAGAATTCTGTATAACCTAATTTTGTGGAAGTGGCCAAGACATACAGATCTGATTTTTCTGTTTTACTTTAAAAAACAGAAGTTTGAGAGTGCTTATTTATGCCACAGTAAAAAAGGTCCTGAACTACTAAAATTCTTTTTTAAGAATTGATCCACTTCTCAGAGAATCTTTTTTGGAGCATTCCTAAAATATAAGAATGTTTTAAATGTTTGGTGTTTAAAGAGATCTGAGAAAATAATTTAAATTTTTTATTAAGAAAACCTTCCAACTGTTAAGACCTACAAGCTATAATCGTGCACTGGCTACAGCAGACTGAATTCATTTCATCGGGTTTTTGCAATGTTGCTCTTGAGATTCCAACAACTTCTGTATTTACAGATTTGATCCTGTTTCTGAGCTAATATCCAGTATTTGCACAGTACATCCTGATCATAAAATTGTATTTCTTAAAAAATTAATACCACCCCAAGAGGAAAGCTAAATAAGCATTTTACAGAAATATAAAACTTCATTAAAGTTGTTCTCTATTAACTGTAGAGAAAGGGATTTTCAGAGACCACAGTGCAAGTTGCAGTGCTATTTGGTAAAATGATGAGAAAACATTTTTATGGTGCCCTGGTTTTGGAGGGGAAGGGGTAGTTGTTTATTTCCAACTTCAGGAAATTTCTATTTCAAAACAAAAATAGGAGCAATTATATTATTTATAATGAGTTTTTATGTTCACTGAGAAGTTGGAACATCACACAGGATACTCAATTGCACTCCAAGTTAGAATTCCAAGACAGAATGTAAAAATTGGTGTTTACACAAACTACAACATCAGCTGTGTATATGTGCAGCTTTATTACCAAGGACCAAACACCCTTGTATTCCTGCTATACCAAGTTTACAAGCATTCATCACTTAGTTTGAAAATGCAGCAGTAGATCTCCCAGTACTCCAGACTGCTCTGTGGACACCAAAAAGCACAATCACAAGTGTCAGGAAGGAAAAAAGCTTTCCAAACAAAACCAGAAAATAAACTAACCTCCAAATATTTAATTACAGAGGGATTGTAGTCTATGGTCTTTCGGTTCACAGCTTTTCTCATCCGCTTTCCATCAAAAGTAAGCTGTTGCATTGCTTGCTGCTGTGCAAAATCAGGTCTTTTGTAGAACAACTGCCGAGGCGCCTGGTGCTGGAACCTCGGCATATGGAAAAACCTGGGCGGGGAGCCAATTTCTGTGGCCATGGCTATCTTCTTTCTGAAAGACTGCAAAAAGTGAAACACTAGGTTACTCCATAATAATGACAAAAATCCCGCAGTAGTATCTCCACTAACTTAAGTTTACAAGGATGAATAGCAACTTCATAAAGCACTGTTTATTGGGTAGACTTATTTGCAGGTTCTTCAGAACAATTATTCTTCTTCCCCTGTGTCATCTAACACTGATATTGGAGTGGTTAAGTACTATGAAAAGGAAGTTAGTATTGAAAGACATCACTATAAAGCTTGCATTGCCATCCCTAAACCAGAACTGCACAGGAAAAGAATGTCCTCAGTAAATATAGTGTAAGCAAATGCAAGAAACAGTAAGATGCCTCAAC
The DNA here is from genome assembly GCA_028020825.1 of Podargus strigoides. Lineage (NCBI taxonomy): Eukaryota > Metazoa > Chordata > Aves > Caprimulgiformes > Podargidae > Podargus > Podargus strigoides. Next base: position 23,962,365 of record CM051628.1, on the reverse strand, counting down.
AGAAGACAATATTTCAGATTCTACATACAACAGGAAACACCACACTAGTTACAAATTAATTTAGCTATTAACAAGGCAAAGTGTTCTAAAGGACTGCCTCAAAACCTTATTCTAGGATCTGAAAATAAAATTACATTCCTTTTATATAACTTATCGTAAATACACCACAGATCCCATTCTACCTGTAGGTATACTTTCCAGTTCCATTATTGCAGAATAAATGGTTTACATAGTTATCAAGGTTTGATAAATGTAACCAGACAACTCCCCTCCCAACAAGACCCACTGAGAATGTTAAGAAAATGTGAGGGGCAGGGAAAAAATTTCAATATTCAGATTTTTTTCTGGCAGAGGAAAATGAGTCTAAAACCTAATTTTTCAGTCTGTAAAATCCTTAAATGATGAGATCAATCACAGCAACCTCTTCACAGCTGAAAACTACAGTATACACTGTCTGTAAAGTATACACTAACTTCAGACTAAGCACTGACACACTCTGAACCAGTGAAAACTCAAACTTAGTTTTCAACTTGTACTCCCCTCCCCTGTCCTGAACTCATAGTTTGACAAAAAATTGAGATCAAAATAAACTGCCACTGTCATCAAGGGAATGCAAAAAGACTAAGAAACCCTCCTTAGCATCCTGAAGGCTAAAGTGTTTACACAGAGTCAAAGTGCATTTAATAAAAAGAACGAAAATAAAACTGGTAGAATTTTTTTTACAAAGCAGAAATAATCTGTTTGTAAATTAATGAATGTACTTTCTTAAAGTACTTGTGTCCTCAGTTTGCAAGAGCTGGAAAGTTATTTCAGTGGCCAGTCTTAAAATTTTATCTTGCTTTTTTTGATCCCGATAATTGAAAAATGTTTGCGTTTTTCAAACAGCAAAACGAAGCCAAGACAGAAGTGCTAAACATAAAAGAGGGTTTAAAAGTAGTGCTTAGTTTGATTCTTCTTAAGAGGCTCTTTATAACTACAAGGAGCAGGCTGCCCTTTAAATACCAGACATTTTGTTGGTAGAAGGCAGGGATTAACCTTCAGAGGCTTTGCAATTCTAGAAGGCACACGCTCCTTCCCACTGCTAACTTGGTGTGTCAGGCCATCCAGCAAACAAGGCATCTGTGACACCTGCCTGTCAGACACACAGCTCTAATGTACAAGGGGAAAAACCAAACCAGAGCCATGACAACTATTCTCCACTCAAGACAAAAAAGTCCAAACTAAAATAGCATGTCTCCTTAAATGAGGTAAGGACACTTAAGACCTTTGGCAGGAGTAGCCTCTTTTATTAGACCAACTTGTGTAACTGGAACAAGACCAGCTTTCCAATAAACAAACCTTCATCTTGTGGCTGAAAGGCTCATTTGCCTGAAAGCTACCCAATACCAGGTGCTCTACTAAGACACCTTGTCTACCTCCAAATACTGCCACATCCCTACCACCACTGTAACAACACATTTACTACAACATTAACCTTGTCTGAAACAAGAAAAGGTATCTAAACTTTCTCATGCAGGAAGCATGCCAAGTACCCCAAGACTATCTCAGATTCTCTTACCACTTGTCAGAAGATAGCTGTTTCAGGTGTTAAATCTCAAAGGTCAAATTAAAAGAACAGTAGTTTTTAATATCAAAAAAGAAAAAGCAGCTTCTTCAAATGAGCCAAGCAAGCTGGCATTAAACATGCAAGTCCATGAATAAAGTCTTTTTAATGTAGTTTTAAAGCATACGCATTTCTCAGTGAAAAAAAAAAGTGAAAGTTTCCAGTACTAACCTATCTCAAGTCTGAAGATACACACTCCTTTTACAACAAGTGCTTTAAACCAGAGGGAAAAAGATATTTCTTCAAAGCTGCACATCTGTACTCTTACAGGCAATGTAAAAATAAATTTCAAGAACCAAGACCAAGAATGAGGACAAAGACGTATGCTGGGGCTTCCAAAAAAAACTTTGATCAGATATATTTGCAAGAAAACATTCCATTAAAATGCCTTTTTAGAAAAACACTCCGAAGCAAGAAGGTAATTTATTCTCCTGTTTCAGAAAACAAAAACTCCCAAAGAAAATTCTTCAATCATAAACATAGGTAAATAAAGCACTAGCTATGATATGGGTCAATTCAGATTGGACAAACCCCAAGCTATCTCAAGCAGTGTCTAACTTAGATCAGCTTAAACAACATTCACTTAACACGCAACCAACATCAAAAACTACTGTTTAAAAGGTGACCAAAGGCATAAACTTGTTAATTACACCTCTTCACACCTACAGACCCTGCCAAGTTCATGACTGTAACAAGACAATGACACAACTACACGACAACAAGCAAAATAACACATTAGGAAAATGAAAGCTTTATGTTCTGTTTATGTTCTAAGCAGTTTCTCTAACTTTTGACACCACTGCCTCTATCACAAAAAGCCTCCTACATGCAGTTACAAACTCCGCAAAATGATTTTTGTTCACCCAGCTGCTCATGATCATTTTATTTTAATAAGGCCTCAAATATCATGCTTTTATCCATGTAATATCCTTATGCCCAAGTCATGTTTGCATACCATAAATATATATAAAAAGTGTCTGCACATGCATATAGATGTGTGTATGTACACACTGAGTGAAGCTTCCAAAAAAAGAAGCTTCAGAAATGAAGAGGGGTTTTAGTACAGATACAGTTAGCAGATGAAACTGGAGCATTTATTTCCAAAGATGTCTACTCCAGTCAGACAAATATACACATTTAACATTTAAATTATCAGTATTCTACTTTGTCTTTTGTTGGGACAAACTAATGCCTCGACAGGCTCTCCTTTAGACCTTTTGTATCAACTTAAAAAGTGTCTGAATTCAGTGCACCTATAGTTAAAGCTCCTGCTGTATTGGGAGAGTGAGTAGAAACATTAGAGGACAACATGTAATCCCGAGTAGTAACATCCAATTTCCTATATCAAGCAAAGTACCAAACACTGGGTTTTGTTTTGGTGCCTTTTGTTTAGTTTTGTGGGTTTGAGTCCATCAACAACAGTTTAAATGGAAGATTATTTTTTCCTTAATGCACAGAATGAGTAGCAACAGCAGGATTTTTTCCCAACATCAAGCGTATGTCAGCTCTTATTGTTTCTGGATAGTAATGCTACCAATTAATTGCTATTCTCTTCTAGTTCATTATACTTTTATTACCATTTGGACTGTGAATAGGATTTTTGTATAGCATTCTTTTATGCATCCTCATTGCTCACAACAGAAACATGACTTTTCAGAGAGCTGACAGCCAGTTTTCCTCCTTTCTGTCCCCACAAACACCCCTTCAAAGCTGACTAGCTTTTACACATTCGGGGGGTAAGTGTATCTGAGGATATACAGAGAATATATAATGAATTCACTGAGCAGAGATAAAGCCATCCAGAAACACCAGAAGATAAGTAACTGGGCCCACCTTTCAGCTAAGGTGACAAAAGCTAGCATGGAAAATGCGATCAAAATGGGGAATAAATGAAGGCATATCTGACATGAAATTGAGGGCAGGAATACAAGCAGATGGATAAAACCCACCAAAGACAAGTTAGAATAAACACAGTAAGAGTGGGAGTAACTAGAAGAAAAAACACTGAAGGTGAAGGTCAGTCAAGAGAGTGAGAAACCTGACAAATAGGCACAGGTATACAAAAAAAAGAGAAATCAAAAAGAATTTAGTTGAGAGAAAATTGGGCAGAAGAAACTGCACACAAGAACTCAAGGAGCTTGTGACAGGACCCAAGATGTCCCTCTGCTATTCCTTAACTGACAACAACCACATTTGCAGCAGAACAGACCTTTTATTTGTTCCTAATAGTCACATAAAGATGGTAGGTTTACTAATGCTATCGAGTCATCAGAGGGACAGGGCTATAGAACAGAGTTCAAAAGTCAAAACAACTGAGGATGACCTTCTATCCAGGGCACCATGACATCAAAACACAGACAGAATTGTGGAGTTTGTTTGCTTTTTAAAACAAGTCACATAATGAGCCCATTATGAAAAATAGTTACCACTTGGTTCATGTACTCAAATAAGACTTCAAAGAGAATACTAGCATTTCACTTAGGACCACTGCTACTTTATCATCTTATTAAAGAAACAGCCATACATAGATAACAAAATGAATCTCGCAATAAATTCTGAAAATTGACAGATTTGGACTTTGCTGCCTGAAATCATGCAACCAAAACAGTTCTCACACAACTTCACTAAACCAAAAAAAAATAAATGGGCTAATCAAGCTAAAACAAAACCACTAAAACATCCTTCTACACTGGTTTAATCAGATAAAGTTTAAAGAAAAAGAGAGTGTCATGGCTGCTATTAAATCCATCACTTCTTATAGACAGTTCAACACTAAAAGAAAAAAACCCTGATTTATGTGTAACCTTGACAAATTTTATATGGTTTAACAAAAAAAGTAAACCTCATCATTAACAAGTTGCAATAACTGGTAACTAAAAAGTGCTTGCCTGATTAATAGTTATTTTTCACTGAAGTGAAAGCAACTTGGGTGCAATACAGTGAGTAATAACCTGAATACTCCAAATGGTAGAACAGAAGACTTCTCTCCTGGGGAGTGCAAGCAGCCAGTTACTTTGCAAATCCTCTGCTGCCTGCTACAACAGAACATGCTGCAGTTTAAAAAACATGCAGACATGAATATAGTAAGCTTAAACCTAAGAAAAATAAGACCATTCTTACAATCTGAGAATAGATTCCTTATTTATCCAAGTACACCAAAACACACAACTCAAAACAAAAATACTGGCCTGTATTATGTAGTACTGCTATTAACCAACACTGCTGCTCTCTGCAGCAAGCAGATTTCCCCAGGGCTCTCCTGCTGTACTCCCAATGTACATTCACATCTGTTCTCTACTGCATTCTATTTGTGAGCAAAACTTTCCTAGAAATGGGTTTTACATTCTGACCATGTGTCCTGGTTCCCCAGGAACAGACCTACGGGCCAGCTATGTTAAACGTAGACACCATGTAAAGTTGCGGGGAAAGGATTTGGCAGCTTTCCCCTTCCAGACATTCTATTCCAATAGAAAAAGTTAAAAAAAAAAAAAATCTCCTACATCTTAATCAAAAACACAGAAACAGATACTTAAATTAATCATTGGCTAAGTTAAAATAAACTACACAGTCCAAAAGGTTCAACCACCTCCTCTTACTTGGAGACACTTCAAAGATTTGTTTCATACACAGCCCTGCATCTCCTACACCGGCATGATCAAGGACCTAAAAACACAGAATTCCCACCCCCCCCTCCTTTTCCTTCAGTTCTGTACTTTCATTATAGCCAATTTCAACATGAAGTTTAAACCTTTGGATTTTTAACACAACCCAAACACATACACACACATGATACGGAGTCTGAAAGGATAGAACAAGTAACATTTTTAATATTTCTATCAAGAAAACAATCATCTTTCACTGTACAGTGAACTAGACCTGGGAAAATGGGATTATTTTGATACAGTTCAAAGGGTTTATTCTCTGCAGGAAGAGAAGCAGTGCTGATACTTAACTGACAAAAGCTCTACGCCTTTGACATTACACATACACTATGCCCAAGACCCTCTGAAATAGTAGAGAAAGCATACAAATTAAGACATCTACGAACTCAAGGGAGAAGGCTATCAGGGAAAAAACTTCAAGCAGCCAGCCTGAAACCCCTGACTCATTCTAAAGTAGACATATTTACAGAAGACAGGTGATTATCTACATCATAAAAAAATCAAAACACTTTAGTTCACAGGACTCGAGAGAGGTCCTGCTTTACCACTTGGGTCACAGTAGAGAAACCCCCTTTCACATGTAAATCAGCCTAGAACGATTCCCTTTCTGCACCTCACAGAGCAACTTGTACAGCAAGTTTCTTGACGTGTACTTCCAAACAAACACAGAAGCAATCAGTTGCAGCAACAGGATGTTTGGCAGACTGCCCCTAAACCTCCGTTAGAAGAGGCGCCGGATTTGGACTGCCGCCATGATTTCAGTATTACTGATCTGTTTAAGTTTACTCACAATATTTTAATATCTTTTTAATAACATTTTTCTTCCCTGTAAATTACCAATATATTCCTTTATCTCAATTCCTGCTTAGCATTTGTCAAGACCTGCATTTAGATTATAAACCAGACTGTCTTTTACTACTGTGAGCCACTATGATACCAGCAATTCATCTTCACTAGCTGAAATATATCCAGTCTGGTTTTCATGCTGAAGTTATTACTGAGGCTGCCTTACCTTGGAGTTACCACTTTGTCAGGAAACAAAACTTTAGGACTAAATTTTAAATAATATAAGATAGCATGACAAATACTAAAAAACAACAAAGGAAAAGCAGTTTAAAAGCAAAAAAGGCCTTTCATCCTTCCTAATCTGAAATATCAAGATACTCTTCAGCAGGTTATTACATCAAGACCTGCTGAACTAACACTAATCTTTATGAAAAAAAAAAAAAAAAAAAATCACAGCTGAATCTGTTTGAGATGTTCCTCCTAGTTTCACTCAACATGCAGTTCATGTTATAAGAACATATTGTTGGTTCATATTCAACTTGGCATCCACAGTAACTCTCAGGTCCTCTTCAGCCACACTGCTATTCAGCCAGTCACTTTGCAGCTTGTTCAAATCCATGAGGCTAAGCCAGCACATGGAGAACTCTGCATGTCTCCTTGCTGAGATTCAGAATGCTTCTGCTGACCCCTTCCTCAAGCATATCTAGGCCCCTCTCAACTCAAGTGCTACTGTCTAGGTACATAAACCCTAAGTCATCAGGCTACCATCATCTCTCCTCCTCAGCTCACTTATGGTTGAACTGGACTCTAGAGACAGCTATTATTTAGGTACCATGCAGAAGAAATGTGGCCATTCTGCTTTCACTTGTCTACACGCAGTCCTGGCAGGAGACAACTCCTTAGAAGACTCAAGCCCTCATTTGTGTAAAACACACAGATCACAGAGGTAGGGGGGAAGAGTGGCAAGAAATCCTACCAAAAAAGTCTTCAGAGAACTTTATGATCAGTGAAAAGGACTAGAAGGACCACAGCAGCGTGCAGGACAAAATTTAAGTAGGGAAACACAACAACCAGTATCGTTGTTTCAGAAGCAATCTATTGAGATTCTGATGATAAAGAAGTCCACACAATCTAACAGTTTGATTCTCTTCACACTATGGAACAGAAACATACATTTTAATATATTAGAGTATCTGAGTCCCTAAGAGTTGCAAATTCATTACTGACAAGATGATAGCAAAGCCTTTTTATTAAGGCTCATGAATTAATAAAGATCCACCTTTCATAACCTTTATCTACTAAATGCCCAACAAACACATCCAGAACACATGCAATTTTTACATAAAAAGCAAATGTTGAAAGTATCAAGAGAGCAGAATGAAGAAAATCTCTACTTTGTGACCCAAAGAATGCACGCTTTTTTTTTTTTCTTAGTGTTACTTGGGGAAGTCTTCTGACAAAGCAACACTTGTTTGCCATACCAGATTCCGGGTCAAATAAAGGTAGAATAGTGTCTTAAGTTTCCATAACTAAGACGCTGAAGTCCAGAAGGGGGATCAGAAGGAAGGGAAATACTGTTATGTGTGATTATGTGAAAAAATGTTGCCTTTATATGGTGGAGAAGTGTAAGAAGGTAAAAAAAACACCCACTACTAAAAGCAATGTTTTTCTGTAGTAATTAACCACATTTCAAAGACTCTACTTCTCTCTCCAAAAAGAAATTTTCTACTTCAGTAGAACACTTCAAGACAAAAGAACTTCTGTTTATTTAATTGCATATTTTAATGGTAAAGGCCATTCACCACCCGTGTTGTACACCCTGGCTAACTCACATCCTTACCAGTGAATCAGAGAAGTTTAAGGAAAAAAAGAAAACAAGCAACAAAAAAACCCAAACCCCATCAACCAAACACCCCCTAAATAACAAATAGTGAGAGAAAAGTTTTGACAGCAGGTAATTCATGTGGATAAAGACAGAATTCTAAAGTGTAGCTTCTCAATATCTGCTCCAGTTAAAACTTAAAAGTCTAGTGTACATGTAAACTACTCTTGCCACAGTCTGGAGTGGCAGATCAATGCATAACCCCTGTTTGCCACTGGATGGGCCAGAAACCATTTAATCCAATGAGGAACAAACTTATAATTGGAAAAAATAAACTGTGTGTTAACTACTGTAATTTTAAGCTCTCTGTGTTTCAAAGTTTACATAATATCACTCCAGCAGTTCTCAAAGTTTTGGCAGAAACACGCCTATTTTAAACCAGAGATTATTCTATATAAAGAACTTTCAATACCAGAACACTTTCTAAATTGATGGCTGATGTATATACCACTTGCTCACCCAACTGAAAATGAGTTAGAAATACACTTGCTTTTAACTGGAATCACACAGCCAACTCTTCCAGGAATGTTAAATTTTCTGGTCTTCCTTGTGAATTACGAGCCATGCAAATTCCTGTATATGATTTTATATATATATATATACTGCTCAGTGACCACATTTAACCTTTAGTAACAGCCTTCACATTTACCATTTCGTACTGTTCAAGAAAAGCATGGGTTCATCTTCTCTATCAACACGTTTTTCAGTAAAGGAAATTCAAGTTCACATACATCAATTCCACACAAAGCCTTTCAAAGAGCAAGGGCTCAGTGTAAGAGTCAAGCTTCCAATGGGAATGATGACTCAGTAGTAAGTGCATATCACCAGAGAGCTTCAATTTTGAAAACTAAGTTTTTCCAAAGATCCCTTGGCATTTATTTCCTACTTATCAGCTGCCTTGAGAATATCAGCAAGCTTTCCTGGCAAAAGCACTTCAGTCAACAGTTCTGGGTCAGTATTTTCATCTTACTGTACAGCAAGCTTGGCAGCTGTGGTTTATTATCTTTGTCAGGAGTCTACAAAAGATATTACTAGAAATAGTGTGTTTATATATTAGGCTTAAATTTGCTGAGGAGACCAAAATATTTGCATCCACCAGGAGACTGCAAAATATTGTTTGATGACTGATGCAATTATGAACTTAACTCCAGAGTCTGAATTTAGGAGCAGTGCAAACATGGTAGAATGAACATACTATATTAACACTTAGTCAGCAGTCCTCCTACTTGCAAACTTAGGCAATCTATAATTTTTCTTGTGATGTAATAATAAAATTTCACTAGTCTCTGCAAAAAAGTTTAATGGTTTGCTAACAAACATCCCTCAATAGGAAGAATGACATTTTCAAAGTTAACTCATGATTTTTACTGGGGTTGAGGGAAGGAGGACAATGGGAGGAAGTGCGACTGCTCATCATGATCACACAATTTAACTACAGCAGTAGCTACGGAGTGAACCTCAGCACTGTGGGAAGAGTCTAGAGGATCACTGAGATCAAGTTCCATAATGACCTGAACCCAAATTAAAACTCCTGACACAGAAAAAAGCAGTCCTGCCTTGACCTCAATCATGTGTTCCTGTCCTACATTACCCCTCCTTTAAGCCAACATAAACATCTGGTGACCACACTGGCCATCCACCTAAGCAACTGCTCTGTGTTAAGAGATCCTTTTTGCTAACATTAGTGAAAACCCAGAGGAGCTTCTCAGCCAACTCACTATGGAATTGCAGGAATGCCTCTACTGATACAGGAGAAAAAAAAAATGACCAGAAGCAGGGAAGTTACCACTTTGGGCTGCAATGCCAGTTCAGATGACTGCAAATGTACACTGGACAGCACAGAGCTGCACCACTACACAGGCCTCAAGCTGTAAGTCAAGCACTTGGTCAGCTGGAGCTGTGGCACTGCTTATCCAACTCAAAGTGCAGCTCCTGCCAGACTTGAATTTGCAGATTAATACTCATACACCCATGGTAAAATACAAATCACACTGTTGCCAAAACTTCATAATGAACATAAAAACATACCAAACCTATAAAATCCTACAGACTCCTTGTTATCTGGCCTCCCTTTTAAAAAAAAAAATAAACCACTAATATACTATTTTGTATCATGCTTCTTTTGGATTTAGGAAAATGATTTAAAGGAACCCTCAAATGTTTAAACCCAAGAAACAAGGATTATTTCAAGTATCTGCCTGTTTATCTTCAAGTGTATAACACACTAATATACAGAACTGATCAGTGCCAACACATCTATACTTTTAGTTGCAAAACTGCTTTTGGCCTACCCTGCCACACTGTTCAGCTCAGGGGTACTCACTTTTGGGTGAAGTTACAGGTGAGTGACTAAGAGCCACCTAAACTCAAGCTTCACAACCGCCTTAAATTAAAAGCTGATACTAAACAGACACGATCTTAAACATTTAGGGGTGTATTTTATAAAGAACTGATATATCTGCCATATTAACAAAGAACAGTGCCTGCCATCTCTCAACTCATTCTGGAGTTCATCTCCAGACACACTGCAGAACAGAAAGTTATTGGGAGTGGTCAGCATGGATTTACCAAGAGTAAATCATGTCTGACCAATCTGCTAGCCTTCTATGATGTCATAACCAGTCGGCTGGATTAGGGGAGAGCAGCAGACGTCATCTACCTTGACTTCACCAAGGCTTTTGACACTCTTTCCCATAACATCCTCATTAGGAAACCCAGGAAGTGTGGGTCGGACGAGGGGACGGTGAGGTGGATGAGAGCTGGCTGTGTGACAGATCACAGAGGGGTGTGAGCAACGGAGCAGAGTCGAGTTGGAGGCTGTAACCAGTGGTGTCCCCCTGGGGTCAATACTCAGTCTGGTCTTGTTCAACATATTCATCAATGACCTGGGCGAGGGGACAGAGTGGATCCTCAGCCAGTTCGCTGATGATCCCAAGCTGGGAGGGGTGGTGACACTCCAGAGGGCTGTGCTGCCATCCAGCAGGACCTGGACAGGCTGGAGAGCTGGGCAGAGAAGAACCTCCTGAGGTTCAATAAGGGCAAGTGTAGGGTGCTGCACCTGGGGAAGAAGAATGCCAGGCACCAGGATAGGTTAGGGGGGGACCACCTGGAAAGCAGTTCTGAGGAGAAGGACTTGAGATTCCTGGCAGACAGTAAATCATCCATGAGCCAGCAATGTGCCCTTGCCACCAAGAAGGCCACTGCCAGCCTGGGCTGCACAGGGCAGTGCGTGGCCAGGAGGGCGAGGGAGGTCACTGTCCCCCTCTAGAGTTGCTGAGGCTGCAACTGGAATCCTGTGCCCAGTTCTGGGCTCCCCAGTTGAAGAGAGACAGGGAACGACTGGAGAGAGTCCATTGGAGGGCAGCGAGGATGAGTGGGGGATTGGAGCATCTCCCCTGGGAGGAAAGGCTGAGAGAGTTGGGACTCTAGCCTGGAGAGGAGAAGGCTGAGGGGTGGTTTAATGAATGTTTACAAATACCTAAAGGGTGGGCTGAGGGAGGATGGAGCCAGACTCTTTTCAGTGCTTCCCAGTGACAGGACAAAGGGTAACAGGCACAAGCTGGAACATAGGAGGTTCCATTTAAATATGAGGAAGAACTTCTTTCCAGTGAGGGTGCCAGAGCACTGGCACAGGCTGCCCAGAGAGGGTGTGGAGTCTCCTTCTCTGGAGATTTTCAAGGCTTGCCTGGATGCAGTCCTGAGTGATGTGCTCTAGGGGATCCTGCTTTAAAGCAGGGGAGTTGGACTGGATGATCTCTGGAGGTCCCTGACAACTCTGACAATTCTGTGATCGTCACTCAGTGCAGCGCATGTCAGTGCTATGGCTGAGACAGATAGTTCCCATCACCTTGACACCAGTGTTTCTAAGCCACAGGCCAAAACAGAAAACTGAGCCAGATTCTGAACAAACATCATACTTCCACCCACAGAAAGGGTCCCCCTGTACAGCTGCCTGCAACACTGAATCAACTCTGGTACCAAAAGAAGACAGGCAGAATGCTATGATTTTAATTATTTAGAAGGACTAAAATTTCTAGGTTACATCAAATTTACAACTCCACTGATAACACTTTCAAAGCTTCAAAAGTTAATAGAATTTATTTTTCAGAACCAGCATATTTCATTATGGTGAAGACTAACTAAATAACAGCAATGAGTTCATGAAGAACAGCAGCATGCTTGTCATATCAAAATTAACTGGCTAATTAAAAGTAAACAGAAAATGAGAAGTATTCAGATTTAACAACAGTGTATAGGAAATAATCCTATTTAAATGAAAAATGAAATTGAAGATAAACTTCTATCTCCTTTTTTGATAGAAAAAAAGTACCCATGTTACTTACTGCAGTGCGTAAGTACCCAGAGAGGAAAAGGTGTTTTCATTTGTGTCTAAAGAATGTGAAAAATTGCTTATGCTTTTTATTTTTTATATACATGTAAGAACATTTCCATGTAACTGTTTGAAACCACACTTGTGTACAACACAAAAGTTTTATCAGGGTCAGTCAACAGTAAAGTCTAATATTGCAGAACAGGTCTTCCTTCCTAGAAGTGAGAGAAATTGTGATAAAAGCTACAGCTTGTGAAACTGCTTAGAACAGAACCCTCAATTCCTGATAAGACTTAATTGCAGGAGTTCAGTACAATTCGTTATTATTGGACTAGGTACATTTTTCAATCCTTAGGGTATATTTACATGGATTTTCAGCATTAAAGATTATCCCACATTATGGAAGTTGGCACTTACTCTTCCTGTTCAACAAGGTATCTTAATGAAAGTTTTTTTAGCTTTAATTTTCCCCCCCCTCAAAAGCAAACCAGGTACATAGCTTCCTAAATGAACTGGAATCTGTTTAACACAGCCATTCTCACTATGCAGAATCATACTACTACATTCTTTAACTTGGTGCAGAGGAACAATACCAGTTAGCATAATTTCAAAGTATAAAATAATTTGATATCTAGTACCCATCCACATTCAGAGAATGCCCTACAAATCGTAACTGTGATCACGCTAAGCAAATAAGAATGAACTGTACGAAAAAGGTACAGTGGCTCAAGGGAAAGTATCAAGTCAGTAGTAGGTGTTTAAGCTATTAGTAAGTACTATAGTTTTCATGTTTCTTTCTGGGTTAGGTTTTGGGGGGGTTTTTTTCTTCTTTAAATCAAGACCCCTTAAACAAGGGACAGAAGCTTGAAATAAAACATTTTAAAATAAGCAAACAATGAAGGGCTGGAATAGTTAAGCACTTTTCTAATTACAGCCTCCACACAAACAGGGGCTTCTACTATGCTGTAACACATTCAGGCCTTGCCTTGTCCCACCATAAACTTTAATCTACATTACCACAAACTGAAGAACAATTTTAACCAGTATTTCACATTGATGTGCATGCACTGTCTTTATACTAAACATGTTATCAGAAGTAATATTGCACAACAGAAGAAAAACTACCTTTCTTTCTTTCCTGGTAAATATATACTTCATATCACATTTCAAGTTTCACAAAAGAATGGTTGGTACACCCAGCCTGAATGTGGAGAGCTGGTTGAACCAGAAATGACATTCTATTACATGCTGAGCACGTTTTTTAAATACTACTGAGCAAGAACAGATTGCTGGTAAGTTTAGCACCATTTTTAAAGTGTGGGATCATAGACACTCTAAAGTGAAGAAGCAAAATGAATAATAACAAAATACAAGCAACAAAGGACGATCTAGCTATCAAAAAGTCTACTTCTCTGCTCTTACTTTCAGAGATTCTCTATGATAAAAAAGGAAAACTAAGGTTATTTTAAGGTTTTAATCTTTCAAAAGAATTTCACTGTATTCCCTCCCCAGCATCAAGCTCTAACAATGCTGAGTTTAACTGAGGTTTACTTATCAGTGATGTTTCTTCATTAACCATACCAACCAAACCTGCATATCTTTGTTTTTACTTTGTATAAAAATTACAACTACAAAATGATACAGTATCAGGAATGAAAATACACCAAATAAAGAATAAATTTTGTAAAACAAACACACTACAGATACAGTTTTCAGCTTGTTTTTACAGCTTCCCTGCACAAAGATATGAGCTGTATTCTATATTACAAGCTAGAGTAACATCAGAGCAAGGCTAAAATTATTTTCATTTCCAGCATTAGTGAAACAACTATGAAAATTCCCTAGATATCAACCCTGTGGCTAGGAGATGCAAAGAGTGAAATATTTTGCATGGAACAATCTCAGTGAAAAGTTAAACTGTACTCCTTTCATATCCCGTACTCAACCAGAAGTCTTTTCCACATTAATTTTTTTCAGGTGAGTCAGAGACTAAGACATTTGCTAGGGATGGGAACAAAAGCTTTCTCATCCCCTCCTCGGATCAAAGCCTCTTTGCTGCAGCAAAAGGCAGCCTTATCTCAAGCACAATTTAGGATCACTATGTTACTACTTCCTGTGCTACCCTCTGCTGCTAACAGGAATAGAAAACTGATGACAAATTTTCAGTTCTAACGTTTACTGCTGCAAGGATTCAATGGAAGACCAAAGTTTCAGTAGCAGGGAAAGACTTTAACTGCTTATAGTGACCAATATTTAAGTTAGAAAGTTTTAGCAGCTCCAGGAACAGAGTATTATGCTAAATGTACACTAGTCACTAGCACCTAACATTCTCTGCAGCTCAAAGAGATTTGGTTTTTCCCCCTATCTTTCACTATTTATTTGTCAAAATTGATGCTCTTAATCTTATCAGGTAGTTCCACCCACTTCTGAAACAGTCAAACGTAGAAAGGTTGTGTAAAGCTTACCTTCTACACTGTCAAACAGTTGAGCAGAGAGCTCCAAAAATGCTAACAGCAAGGCAATTAAAGACAAGATAGATTTTTCTTATCATGCTGACAGCATTTAAATCAGAAGTTTTAAGTACATTGTAAGATCTTCCCATTGGAAATACTACACCACAACTGAACAAGATGTTAAGAACCAGATTCTGAAATATGTTTTAGGATTATATATACTCTTATATTAAGATGATGGCAGAATAATACAGCAAACTGTTGAGAGGTAAAAGTCAATTTATCTGATGAAGAACTGAGGAGGAGAGAACTCCAAAGTATTTCAACACAATAATGATGACATACTATAAACTCTCTGACAAATATGTATGTAGTGCTGTCTTTCTTAAAGGAAGGATAGAACAGTTTGAGTTTGGACAAGTATAAAAGGAAAAACATGGGTTGCAAGGAGAAGGATGAGGGACTAATGTCTATATAGGAAAACAGATTCCCAAATACTACTCACAAATTAAGATTAAGGACGTAATGAGATACAAAGCCAGTACAGTACAGAACTACTTACCTATGGTAACTTTTGTAAGACAAAGAGATGTGCTCAAATAAGTACCAACATTTTAAATTACTGTATTTGAAAGCATACAGCTATCTACTCATAACAAAAGATGCTAACAGTCAGCAAGAGAAACAGCACCATTCTTCAAGGAGATACAAAGTTTAATGAGTTCTCGCCAACGAAAAATGCTGAAGCATTTTTTCGAATGTAACAGGTCAGCTAGGTTTGCTACTCATGTCATAATCGTAGACTGGTGAGTCTCAAGCTGTGGAATGTGCCACCAGATTGTCATTAAATCCATCCACCCTTCCAGAATAAGCAAGTGCCTGCTACACATGGCTGTATCTACCCGTAACGGCCAGGACTTCCCAAGCAGTCATAACCCGATCTTCAAGCAGTCATAACCCGATCACCGCTCAAACCGAAGGCAGAGGGAAGAAAAATAATATTTTCAAAAACAATTTTTTTAAAAATGTAGGAAAAAAAGGAAAATTAAGAGACTCGGGCGAGGCTACAATCAGACACCTCTGCAGCAGGTAGGAAAGGGGACCCCCTGCCTGCTCCCAGCCCCAGCTTTCGCCGCCACCTCAGCTCTCCAGCACACCCCACCCCGTGGGCCCCGCGCCGCGGAGCTGGGCCCTGCGCTCGGCTCATCCCGCGGACACGGCCTGGGCCCCGCGCTCCCGAGGGTGTCCCAGCCCGGGCAGCCCCACGGCCCCTCACTGGAGCACCCACCCCCCGCCGGTGCCAGGCCGAGCCAGGCTCGGTCTCTTCCCAGCCCTGGCCGCACCGCTTCTGGGCCGCGACCTAAAAATGGCGGAGGCAGCTGCACTTCCCAGGCTGCTCACCCCCGCGCCAGCCCCGCCAGCAGCCCGGCATAGAGCCTCACTCACCGTCCAGCCGGTCCCTCGTACCCCGACTGCGCGCCCTGCCGCCTCGCCACTCGCCTTGTCCCTCCGGTCCCGGAAACCGCCGCCTCACGAGCCCCCACCTCGGCCGGCCGCCATCTTCCTTCCCCCACCAGCGACTGGGCGGCGCACGCACCCTACGTCAAGACGCCCGGCGGCGCGAGAGGCGGTGCCAGCGCCCGCGGGGGCATGGCCGTGAGGAGACTGCGGCCAGTACGCAGGCGCGCGGGACAGGGCGCGCGCCGCTTCCGCGAGCCTCCCGCCGCGTCACGGCCCGCGCCTGCGCTGCCGGAAGCTCCGCGCCCCCGCCCCTTCCCCTCGCAGGCAGAGGCGCGAAGAGGTGTGCGCGTGCGCACTGAGGGGTCGCGGCCTGGGCCCGGGGCGGCGCGCGGCGTTCCAGGCGCGTTTTGTCGGTGGAAAAAGGGTGAGCAGATTTCACCTCCTGAACGCGCCGTCGCGGGGAAGCTGCACCCCTGGGTACCCCCTGCCTCCCCCGGGCCTGTGCCCCTGCCGCCGTGGCGGCTGGCTCCAGCCTCTGCAGAACGGGCAGTACCGGCAGCTGGACAAATCGCTGCATCCAAACCACACCGCCTGGCACAGCTCTTATTTCTGTCCTGCTTCACGTTCATACTCCACATGTTTAAACAGCCTGGCGCAACAACAGAACCGCACCTCGTGCCGTTCCCTTGGACAGCTTCCCTTCCCCATCCCAATTACCAGGTTTCAAAACACATCAAGAACTAATCTCGGTGCTCGTTAGTACCTATTGGTGCAAATCTCCTGAGAGTTTTCAGATGGCAAAGTCTGTTACACTCCTCCTTGGGAGTATTACATACAAGGTATCAACAAGGAGGAATGCCTCCCAATTATTACATCCTTTTACCCAGAAGTATAGGTAAAGAGCTCTAAAGTGTGTGGGGTTTTTTTAATAAAAATGACTTCTCATTAAGATATGAGAGCCTGTGTATTTAAAAGATGAAGATGTCTTAAAGCTGCTTGAACAGAAACATTTCACAGGGCAAACCAAGTGGGAGCTGCTACTGGAAAGCATATCCCGTGTGAAAAGGCTTTATAAAATAAAGATTCGCCATGCCAACTTGCTTTTATGTTTGTTCTTTAGTTCTAATTATCCTGATCCACTTAAAGTTACTGTGGTTAATTAGAAAGGCATTTAGAGATGCAATGCCACTGAAGCACAGAAATAAATGCTATTTAAGGTAACATGCTTCCAACCAGTTGTCACAAACCAGCTTGGCCTTCCAGCATAGCAGCAACATTGAGTTTCCAGTAAGAGCTGAAATAATGTATTTCTCTCCATTTTGCAACACCAGTGAAACTCCACTACTCATCATCACAAGCAGTGCCTTGACTTAACACACTTGTCTTCCTCTGTGTCCCAGCTGTTCTTTCCTGCAAAACTGCCCTTCTTCCAGATGTGGTGGTGAAATTATTAATTATTTAAGATTTGAGAGGGCTGGCTAAGATGTTTATCCTAACTAAAAGAACATTCCTTTCTACTGAAAGCTAACAGTGATTGTTGCCAAGTCCCCACTTCTGAGCTAAGATAATACTGGGCATGCTGCTCCCATAGGCTCCACAAAGTCCTTCCACAGTGTCACGTTATTTACTGTCTGATTCCTCCTGAGAATTGTGGCAGTTAGCAAGCTACTTAAGGAGTCCACCCCTCCCAGGATGGATATCTGGCTTTATTAACATCAAAATGATTGGTTTTCCTCACTTTTTCCTTTTCTGAAACTATATAGGTTGGGTCTCTGTGATCACTTGGCAGAGAAGGGGAGAAGAGATGGAGATGGAGATGCTGCCCAAATGTTCTCTCACTAAGATCATAATAAAGTCTGACCCATCCTAAATTGTACTTGCATTATCACACACATGGAGTCCCCAGATCTCTAACACAGGTTAATAATCACAGGATCTGTTTATCAAAAAGATCCTCATTAATAAAATCATAATATGCACCTAATGTTCATAAACCACACAATCTTAATTAGAAATATATTTTTATTTACACTAAACAATAATAGAAAATTATTGAAGCTGTAAAAATCCAGTCCTGATGAAAAAATTAAAAAAAACACCCAAAAAAAACCAACACAGAAATTGATGCTGCCCATCACTAAACCTGAGAGTCAAGAACACGTTTTTCCATCTTTTTTACATGCTCACAAAAAACCCAAAAAAACACAGTCACATCTACATTTCTGCTAAAAAACAGAAACATGGTGAAAATTCCCAAATCAGGGAGAGGGATTTGGAAAAAAACACATACTTGAGCCACTGGGAAAAGGCTTTTCAGGTTCTTTGGCTCTCACAATACAGGCATCCTTATCAATATATACGTGACCCTGATCTCCAGTTTGAACACGCCTGTGGATGACACAGCACCGGAGTACCCTGCACCCATAACTCCCCGTGCTCAGCCAGGAGCTGGATTGGTCCAGAGGGCTGAGGAACAGCCAAAGCTCCCAGGTTTTTCTGTTCAGATAGAGGGGTTGAGGGTTAACCTTAATACTGGAAGCTGCGTTTAGTCTGAATGTCGTCAAGAATCTGCTGTAATTCCTCATCTTCAAATCGGCCCTCCAGGCTGCAAGGTAAGAACAATGAGGGTACATTAAAGGTTTTAGAAATAATTTCCCCCTTTGGATTCATTTCAGACAGCCATAATTCTCTCCCTTCAGTCTCCACACCATCATCACCCACCTGTGTGGTATCACCAGGAACCACCTGTAACATCACTGTACAAATACCACCCTGATTGCTGTGCAGTGCCTCCTCTTTAAATGACAAAACTCCATCCTTCCCAGAACTGTCTGCTGAAAGATTTCAAAATGTTTTATCAAAAAGGCAAGGTGGGTACAGGTTTAAATAGGCCTCAAAATGAAGTCCATGGAGCCTCGTGCTCGTAAACCACTCCAGTCTTGCTATGAAATCTTAGCATACAGGGAAGAAACTGTAACTCAGGTGAGTGTTTCGTTCCCTCCTCTATCTCAGGCCATAAGGTAACAACAAATCAAGAAACAATAAGAGAATTCACCCCCCCTCCTTGTACATGTTATTTGCTCCAACAGAAAAAAACAAACCAAAACAACAAAAAAAACCCAAACACAGCTGGGTGGCTTAAGAACTCCAATTTAAGATGTTTACATTTAACCTAGTAAATGTTGCTGACATACATTAAGGACACTTACAAAGATTACCTCACTGTCAGATCAATGGGTAGGTGAAGCAAGACCTAGACAAAAAGTTTTTCCATCAAAAAAGCTGGATTGAAGTGAGAGCATCTGCCCACAGCTGGCTTCAGGTCACAGGAAAGAATAAAGCAGTCTTTTTATGATAGATAAATGCTCACCTAGGAATCAAGGCTTTCGCTTCCTCAGCTGTCTCAGGGCACAAGTTAGCCAAACATGCCAATTCAAATTTATGGAGCTTTTTCTGGAGCAGTAAACTGTAAGGGAAGACAACAACTTGGTGAAATTACAAGTCAGATAAAAATATAAAAGGGCATATACCAAACCAAATTGTTTTTTTTCACTCTGCTTTTGGCATTGAAGTCAATGTCTTTTCAGGAGGAAAGACTCATTATATAATTGCATAGAGAAAAAAAAGTCGTATCTGTTAACTCCACTTCCCCAGAATTACTCTGCAAAGTCTCGAAAATCCTCCCATTTACTGCAGTCGGCTGTCATTTAAATACTGAAGACAAAGCAGTTCAGAAAGCTTGACCTAGACATACTACAACCCTTCATGAAGAATTATGATCAAATTTCTTGTCTCTTCAGAAACACAAGATTCTGAAGTACAGTACAAATCAGGAAACACCACTAAGCTGTACTTTCATACAGCAACATCAATATTACACGCCTGATTCTCCAGTACAGCCTCATACCCTATCTTTTCCACTCACCTGCGGACACTGGCAATGGTTTCACGGTTTTTGAAGCGGCTGAAGCGCGCTGTGTAGTTCAGGGTTTTCATGAAGACTTCTGAAAGCTCCTGCTCATCTTCTGCACTCTCATTCTGTTGCTTACGATGCTCGAGAAGCATGTGTACTTCTGAATTTAGAAGAGTCTCCGCAGTTTCAAATTCTACATTCGAATGAGTAAACATCAGCATTAAAAAAGATGAAGCATGGATGAAAAAGTGCACCTACGTGAGTTTTGTATGTGAAGTTAGCTCTGGGCAATAAGGAAACAATGTCTTTCACAGGAACTGTGCAAGCCCTTTCACCAAAGGCTGGGCAGCATTTCATACTGAAAATGCTGATAAAAATCACACCATTTTGAGTGACAACCCAATGGACTTGTCTTTTTGTCCACAGATTTTACATTTGCAGCCCTAACCTTCCGATTTGTCACATTTTTCCGTTTTCTTCACCCGGTTTTGTCAGAACCAAAGTGACGCACGACTTATTTTAGAAAAACACATTTACAACTGTAACACTCAAAAAATCCGAAGCGATACCTATGGTCTTTGTAACCCTCTGACTTCTTAAATATACATGCTGCTGAACATTTTTTTAAAGGCTTCATTTACTTGAACAGTTAATTGGCCCACTGAAATTTTATTATCAGAAAAAAAAGTTTTAAGCAATCTTAACAGATTCCCTCCCCATTTCAGCCAATTCTGGGTTTGTTCATCATCACCACCGCTATATTTATTCCAATACCAAGAAGATCTTTCGACACCAGCAGTATGAACCGTTCGCCTGGGTACGAACCGCCGTATCTTAGCAATCAGGGGGTCCTTAAAGATAAATAAATGATTTATTGTCCCTGTTTTTTAGCACCCGGGGCTCTGTAACCGGTGTGTCAGCACCGGCGGGGCGGCACAGCAGCGCTCCGGTCCCGGGAGCCGCTCGGCGAGGCCGAGGGAAGGGCTCCTTCCCTCAGAGGCTCCCCGCGCTGCCCCGCGGCCGCCGCCAGCCTCCCCCCGCGGCCCGCACCTTTGGGGAAGACGAGCTGCGAGGCGTCCTCCTCCACGTCCGCCGTCCGCGGGTCGCTGCCGCCCGCCGCCATCGCCTCAGCCGGCACCGGAAGCGCCGCCGGCCGGAAGCGGCCGGAGTGAGTCCCGCCGGCCGGCAGGGGGAGCCGGCGGCGCTGGGCGGAGGCGGGCCGGGGAGGGAAGGCAGTCGGCGGGCGGTGTGGGACGGGAACGGAGCCGCGGTGAGGGCTGTGGGGCGCCGCGGGGGAGCAGCGGGAGCAGGGCGCCTCAGCACGCCCACACGAAACGCCGCCCGCTGAGGTGTGCTTAAGCGCGCTTGGAAATCGGCTCCTAGAGGCCGAAAGCAGCGGGGTGCTGGATGGAGCTTTATTTCTGTCAGGACAAGGCAAATAACCGTGACAGAGCACGACACTGTGGGCCCGAAGCCCTCCAACAGATGAACTACGGCCCGAGAGCAGGCGGCGGGGGAACGCTGAGGGAAACCACGCAGCTCCTGCTGCTCCGACATTTCGGAAATAACCGGAGAGCTCATCCCCCTCATGGGACTCATCCCCCTCATGGGACTCATCCCCTCATGAGCGGGTGCATCGTCACCTGCCGGGCTGCGCACCAGAGTTACAGCCATCGCTGCCACAGCATCCCTCAGCGAGATGGGAAAAGTATTTAACTGCACCAGAACTCCTGTGTAGCTCCCTGTGATTAATACACCTCAGTTTGTGAGGAAATCATAAATAACACACTCCGAAAGGGAGGTTGCTTTTTCAGGTGATGCAGAGGTAATCTACAGCCCGCTGGAAGTCATAAGCGGGCTGAAAATGATGATAGCTCTGCTGACACTGCCACCAAAATAACGTATGGAGCAGTATTTTCCCTGCAGAGCCCACATGTAAGTGCCTAACCAGCCTAAGACTCTTACAGTAATCATCTTAGACCTTTCTGTGTCATGCCGCACCCCTAAAGAAAGGCAGAAATAGACTGTTGGAGGATTTAGGATGAAACTGGTCCTGTTCTCATGAACTTGCATCTGTGCCTAGGTGAACTGTTTGCTGGGTGCTGGGAAAAGGAGATCATTAAGAATAAACTGTAAGACGATGAAGGGGTCAGGTCATAGATTATTAACATTTGCTATCTGGGTAAACGAGCACGGCAGAGAAACTGATTGAAAACTAATTTGCTAAGTGGTACAAGCAGAAAGACTTTCAGAAAGATGGAATGAAAGTATCTCAGGGAACATCTGGCAAATTAAACAATTTCAATTAGGATTACAGGAAAACAAGGAAATCTGTGCCAGATTGATGAGAGAAGCATTTAAAATCACTTGGAATCCTGATGGCTTCTCAAATAACCCATCTACTCAGAACATCATCGTTCTTGTAGCAGTAGGTAGCTTGCAGAGGTTTAAGTTATTAATTTCACTTTTGTTTTTCCTCAAGGGTCTGTTCTACTTAAGTATACAAAAACTCAAACAATTAAGAGAAAGCCAGATACTTGTGTTTATAGGTACAGCTAAAGAGACTATCATGATAAAGGTTCATTATCACTGATGTGTTTGGTTAAGGTCTCAAGAGTCAAATAAGAGACAAATAAGAACATTTCTAAATGTAACCTGCTACCCCCTCTTTTTTTTTCTTTTTTAAGATTTTAAAACATACACTTAAAAAAACCCACAGTAAATGTTGTTCAGCTATTGCAAGAAACCAAACATAAGAGTGCCTGACTTTTTTATTATTTTTAAAATGCACTGGCTTCCTCCTTGCTAATAATGACTGTTTATCAATTTGAGTGGATCATGTGCATAAAAAAGGAAGAGCAGCTAGATTAAAGTACAGTGAATGACGACAGGAAGTTTCAGGCATATTTACTGGTCATAGCTTACAATGAACTGATTAAAGAAAAAAAGACTTGGCCAAATCTAATTTATCATGAACAGAGCCTCTAATAGTCCATATTCCAGGGCAAAAAAGTATTGACCCTTGCTGGAGACATGATATTATGTAGTGGACTGTTAGTCAGAGTTACTGTGGTAATTTCTACATTGCCACAATTTAAAAAAACAGATCCAGTAACAACTAATTGCACCAACACAGGTCTTAAAAAAAAAAAAAAAAAAAAAAAGGCTTAGCTAAATACCTCTGTGTAGTAAAATGTAGGAAGAACAAATAACAAGGATGTTCTGGTTTTTGTATAACCATATTTTGTAATATGCTTTCCTTCTAATTCTCCAGCAGAAGAAATGGTATCTTTCTAGCAGTTTTTAAGCTTTCTAGCAGTAATTATGTGTTTTGTGTGGAGCATCAAAACCCCCAACTTAAAAAAAGGAATTTTTTTTATGGTTTATAAGATTAGGATATTGAAACCATAATCTCTTTTCACTGTCATCAATGTTTCTAGCATGTGATAGATCAAAATCCTTGTGGAGATAACATCACCCACTCAGAATATCATGTGCCATAATAGCTGTAATTGCACAAGACATGCATACTTTTTCACCTGTGTTCAAGTATAACTCTTCAAGTTTAGGTTTTCATACCATTTTATCTGTTTATTTTTATTCCATTTAAAATTATACATCCAAAACTATAATGAATGAGCAATATAAAGTTATATTAATACCCAATAATAAAGTGATAATAGGTCTCTGCAAAACTGGCTCTTGCATGATTCTGTTATAATGACATTTAAACATACTATCAACTGGTTGTATCATACATAATTTATATCAGAATTAATCTAAGAGTAGCTGACTATAAAAAAGGAAAAAATATAGTTAAATAATCTGGATATTGGTCAATTTGTAGAGCTACATACTTGTTTTAAGCAACATGGTAACATTAGTCTTATGGGCTTTCTGTGTTTTGGGAGTGATCATCAAACATATTCACAGGCCATCAGATGGTAACAAAAACAGGTTGGGAACTTTCCTATTGCTCCATGTACTGCAATTCAGTTTGAAAGCAATCCTCACGATACACAGGTCAGTATAAATATTAATTTATTGAGTTGCATGGGAAAGCATTCTGATTTTAATTTCTATCTTCAAGTGGCCTTTCTCAAGCACAATAGGTAGCTTATAATATAAATTTTGTCCAAAAATAAAATTCTTTTTTATGTTTAGAATAAAAATGCTCAAGTGTTCTTCATTTGAAGCATCTTGTAGAGATTTCTCCTAACCTTTCTGGAATTTGTTTTTAGAAGGAAGTGATAAATGACTAATTTCATTTCTTGTTTCAAACAGAGGCAAAACCAGAAGAGAATTATCCTGGTTTATGTTTCAATGTGCAGTCATACGTACACCCTTCTACCTGGCCTCATCTTTGTTGTGTGCTGCTGAGTCTTACTGCAGTTACAGAAAGCAACATGCACGACAGAACCTCCAATAAAAGACAATGAACAAAGATTTTGTCTGACTGATTCAATGTGAAACCAAAAAAAAAAATCAAGTAAGGAAAAACTTCTGCCATAAAAATACACAATTAAGTCACTGTGTTCTAGCCAACAAAGAAGCTGAGAGAATATACTTGATAACTTACCTGGGCACGTGACAACAGTGGATGCGAGTTAAATGCAGAACTTCAGAACAGAGTCACCTGGAAATTAGGTTAGCCACAGTCCTCCTCAGCCCACTCCTCATATTGCATAGGGGATTTACTTCCTAGCTTTACTAGTACCAGAAACATTTTCTGAAAACAGGGTTGGGCTTTGTAGTTGCACTGGAGTAAATGAGCTTCTCAGGCATATTTAAGTCAAAACTACCCTCCTCCCCCTTGGTTTGGTTGGTGTTTGGGGGGATCTTATGCCTGTTCTTCATTGATATCCAGGGCTGCCCTTGCCAAGAACCACAAACGGGAAATGTAGGATCTTTAACTATACATCTACCATAGATACAAAATGAGCAATAACCTGAAAGTGTATGGAAAAAAACATTTAAGCCAGAGATATGTACTTCAAAACTTTTACACAAATCAATTGATCCTGACCCAAAGCAAACATTTAGATATCTAGTAAGACTCTAGAAAGATGGGTGTTTCTTTTTCCTGAAACAAAATTCTTGGATCACCTGAAGACAACCTGTGAAGTACAGATAATCTGTTTTCATTAGTTCATTTTAAAAGACAAAAATCCAAAGAACAATTTTGGTAGTTTAAGCCAGATTTACAAAAATCAGGATTTTCAGTACAACATAGAATTCTGTACGTATGTGCTTATTAGATGTGATGGTGAAGTCTATAAGAGTTATTGTCAAGCAAATGTTATTTCAGGATACAAAGATACTTTACTATGCCATTATTAACAAAACATATTTAATCTTTGTTTTTAATTTTCCTACTGTTTTTCTTCACTTTTTGCTAGTAAGCCTATCTTGACTATTTCTGTGCTTCCAGACAGCTGTCATCCCATTCTGGCAACCTCCCAGGTTGTGAAGGTTTAATGTAATTTAGATGTTTGCTATTCATACATGTAGTATATTGTTCATCTTTCTAGATGAGAAAGATTTCATCTTATCCCCCATTAAGGCTGTGAGAAACCATATAAAGAGGACAGTACAAATAATCTTTATCCATTATGATTTATTCTCTACAATACTTCATTAGAGGATAGAGTTCAATTATTTACACTCAGAAGTTATTATATAGGTAGGAGGCAACCAAGTGTAATACAAAGAATTGGTCTGACATCTCTGCACTGAAGATCAAAAGAGGTCTCCTGCTTTAAGGAAATAAATTACCCAAAAAATCCCCAACAAAACAACATGTAGTTTCCAGAATACAAACAGAAAACAGCACTAATAGTCAGTGAAGATTGCAGATGTTTGTTAATGTACTATGAAAACAAATTATTCTGTGCAAAGGTTAAAACGAACTCTTAGATTTTCTTACAGATTTCTTTTTGTTCTCATAAACTGTAGATATGTGATATTTTGACCATAAAACATTCCCAAACTGCAATGACCTCAGTCGAGACTGACTGTTGAACATTATGAAAAAAAAGATTAAGAACCTCACAGTGGAAACATTCCAACACTGACAGACTCCAGTGATCAAAGACATTCTCCTGTAGTTACTGTAAAACAAAGACAATTCCTAATTGCAGTGAGATTATTTCTCAGTTGTGGTTGTCATGAGAATAAGCCCTTCTAGACCAAAAGGCACTTGCTTCTAAGGATGAGTTAAATCCAGATCAAACCAGGTAACAGTTGCTTTGTGAAGGAGTAGTTCTAACCTGCTGTCCCAGCCGAGTAACCACAGAGAAATTCTGGTTTGCCTTCATCTTGAGGCAACTCGAAGTACGTTTTGTTTCTAGTTCATCTCTTTCATCCTTATGCATAGCTGCCACATAATGATCTAGAAATGGGATTATTTCCTGAGACCACCTGTCCTTGTCATACATTTTTCTGAGCTAACTTCACTATTGACACACTTTCCAACTGATTTTATACCTGGACCCTTATGGGACTAAAGCTGAGCCTGTTTTCTTAGGCAGCAGACCTGATTTGCTAGTTTCTCTCCTCACTGCAACAAGACAAGAACACAGTACATATTTAGAGGCATTTTTGTTTTGTTTTGTTTTTTTAAACAGACTGAGCGGGGAAATGGAAGTGGGAGAGGATAAGGCTTCCCCAGTCCCAAACCATTCAGCCCACTTCAGGCTTAAACCAACCAAGTCACTCAACCCTAAAATTCGGTTCTTTAAAAATGACAGCTAACCCTCCCCACCCCACCCCTTAGTCGTCCCCTATTCAAATCAAATGGAAAACACTATACACTGTTGAAGACACAGAACAGGGCAAACATTTGAAAAAGAAACAGTATTGTTGAAAAGCCTGGCACTATATGCCTGCATGACCAGTCTCACTGAGCGTGCTCAGGGGTGAAGTTTTAGCACCATTTTTTTGCTTTTTTTTTTAAACCTTTTAGAAATTAAATTCTAACATAGAACACTTGAACAGTAATGAGTGTAGCCCTATGTATCATACTGTTTGACAGCTGAAAGGTGAATGGTATGTCCAGAGCTGACCCCACCCTCCCCCATCACTACACGGCACCTGGGAGAGTAATTACAAACCACTCGAGTTTGTAACAAGACCGATTTATTCTCAGCAGCAGGAAATCACGAAACAATCCCTTAATCTTCAATTGCTTTTCAACAACATCATAAGGGAAAAGTGGCAATTTATAAGAATGACCCAGTACAGGAGGAAAGCTGGGTCGATATTGCACTGTTATCCAGAATAGGACCCCCTCCTTTCCCTCACATCTCTCCCCTCCAGCAGGAGAACATTACACCGACATGAACCCAAACTGCACAATTCTGTTTGCCTCTCTAGGACCAGCAGGAGCAGCAGCGTGCAGTTCTGAGCTTTCCACCAGCCCTATTCCCTGCCATGCCAGGAGAGAATTTCAGGCTTGAAACACCAGTGAATTTTAAAAGCCATCATTACCACACACAAACAAACTTTAAAGATATATGCAACCAAATAGCCATTACTCTGCTATGCACTAGTATTTTCTTTCCTGATCATTGCTGATCCTCCAGAAACTTGGAAAACAAAACAACACCCCCACCCCCAATTATATTTTGAAGTCCAGTGACCACATGGGGAAAGTGTCTAATTTAGAGTTTATGACATCCCTCAATGATACTGCAGAATAACAACTGGATTAGTTGGATAGGTTATCTTCCTTTTAGGAGAGAGAATTTTTTGTAATCATCAATGATAGGAGAAGAAATACAGAATGCACATGAGTTTCACACTGCTGGGGTAATACAGGTTTCCTCACTCATTGCCTTAATGTGGTAATGACTGTATAAGATAATAACTTACCAGTGAAACTACACAGCTCTATTCCATAGGCCTGCTATAAACTGGAATACTCACAGATCTCAAGATCGATAGTCACACCAGAGAAAGTGGCTGTCCTATCAAAAGGAAGGTCCCCGAGACTGTTAGCTTAAGTTAAACAAATTTCAGTCACTAGTCTCACTTGTATGACTACAGTCAAGGCCCTGCAAATCCCTCCCCATCCCTCATCCAATCAGACTCCATTACAAATGTTTGGACACAAAACTTGTTTGTAACAGAGAAAACTGCCCAGGGACACTCACATACCTTGTCCTTTGCAGACACAGCGTGTGCCATGCTGCTCTCACAGGCAGAACAGCATTCTATTTCATAGCAGGCTACATTACAAAGCACTGTCTAAAACCCCAGAAAACTGTAAACCAAGAGGACTTCTAAAGAATCCAATCTACAGTGGGATCTGATAATTAAAGCCTTCTAGGGTTTATTTAAATAATGGATTCATTCTGCAATACCATCCAAAGGTTTTTCACATCTTTAAGTGTTTTCTGTCTGTGAGGATGGGGTGCTATCCAGATATTCAACCCTCCCCAGTATCGTAATGTCCGCCCGTGATGCGTGGGGACTGCCATCAGCTCTCGGTACACAACAGATACCAGAGGATAAAAAAAATTAAAAAGAACCTAAAAAATGTTTTGTTGGACTCCGTTGCCTAGGCTGCCAGGGGAATGCTCCTACTTGATCTGGGGGGCTTCCATAACAAACAACTCAAGTTTCCGGAGTGTCGGTAACACACGAGAACAGATCAGTCCGAAGTGGCACTTTCACTCCTAGAGGTCTTCTGCACCTCACGACAGTTCGTAGGCATGGAGCCCCAATCCAACTGAAACCCCGTTCAGAGGGAAGGCTGAGATAAGGCTTGGGCCCCTGAAGTTCTGTCATGCTCTCATCCTCCCCCCAGGTCAGCTGGAAGGCAGACTTGGCAACGGAAGCTAGCATCATAAAATGGTGCAGTAGTAGAAGTAACTGGACCAGGAAGAGGAGGCATCTGCCCCAATGATGTCGTAGCCGTTGGCAGCAACTGGGGAGTGGGACTGGTCATGCAGCCGTGTGTCAGGAGTAATGATTGTAGAGGGGAGGGGCATGAAGAGTGCCATTCTGGAAACAATGCTGACGGGAAGCCATGTATTCTGCATAACTGATTGTCACCTTCTCACTGCGGTACCTATGGGAACAACATGAAAAAAAAAACAATATAAACTACACAATATGAAGGGACTAGACAAAAACATTGATCCCAGATCGCCTTTTAGCTCACAGCCAATGATGACAAGAGGAACCCACTAACTTCATAACTACTGTGTTTGATATTGCCTCCTGCAGTAGTCTGAATAACCTATCCAAGCTTGAATTAGCTTCAACATCCCAAAAGTTAAGCCCTATTCAAGGCAATCATAATTAAGGGGACTCCTGATGTAGCAAACAGGAAATAAATTATCAATTTGTATTTTTTTTATCCACTTGCTTGGAAAAAAAAGGGCATGAAAAATTTGCTGGAAGAAGACTCAGTTTCAGAGACTAGATAACCAGTATTTCACTATTATTTACTTTTGTGGTTATCTTCACATTTGAAAGGCTGGTGAAAAAATGATGGAGAGGTCAGTAAAGGAAGGTTTATTATAGCATATATGTGACTTCATCCACATCAGAATTCACAAAATGTGAAGTCCCTTGTGAGAGACCAGAGATTTCCAGATGCTCTTAAAGAATGCTACACAACAGATAACTTCAAAGTGGCTGTGAATTGCACTAAGTCCACGTTACACCAGATTTTAATGAAAACCTTCATCCTGTCCTCTCCTGTTAAAAAAAAACCCCTGCATACCCACCTCATTTCTCCAGGGGTAAGGAACGACCTGATAAATTAGTGTTTCTATACAAAACCACAATGTCCCAATTTTTACTAACATAAAGGGAGCTGAAACCAATAGGACAGCTGGGGGTATAGAAAAGCAAGCGAATTCTGAAAACCAGCCAAATTTGAGTGTGGTTTGCTTTGAAGACAGCTGTCACCTCCAAATAGCTACACCATCCACAGATGAGCACACTGAGAAAAGGAAGTCCATTCCAAAGATACAGTGGAAAATCAACCAATTTAACTTTCAAGGGTTCTGCTTCTTTTGATCTTTCATGTGGATGATAATATTAAATCAGTGGCATTTCTCTTAGAAAATGCTAACTTCGATCCTGCATGGACCGAACACATTGCATGTCATTCCATACACATATGCCTAACATGTGGCATCTTGTCTTTCAGGGTACTTCTCTCAGTTGAAAGAGGCATGAAGATTTACATCATGTATAAATAATTTAAATTACCCACAAAACACTAAAAAGTAAAACTAAAAGACAACAAATGCATCGACTTACCTGGTGAGTTTAATCGTTTTCCTAAAATCATTGGTAATCGGAGCCTTAAAGCCACCTTTCCTGAGTAAGGAGTCTATGGTCTGGATCTGATCCCAGTCTATTGAAAAACAGAAGCAAGGGAAATTTTTCAATATAAAAATGAAGTTTCCAAAAGATAAGAGATGCATTAAAAGGCCTCTAGAAAAGCAAACAACTAAACAGGAAACTTTGAGCTTTAGAAATACCAGTGTTGAACTGGACATACATGGTCTTATGCATGCACACTATCTGCACATGCCAACCCCTTTTAACTCATATTGGAATGGGTTTATAAACAGTAACTCCATTTTCTGTATGACCTCTCTTCTTATGAAGGTCTGTGCCTTGCTTCTGTTGCAGGGACCTCAAACTGTTCTATCACGTGCCACTCAAGTTTAGCTCCCTGAGCCTTAAAATAATACTTAGCTCTTTACATAGACATTGGGATCAACCTGATGCTCTAGTGATAGCACAGTGCACTGCTATGTGAGAGATCAGAGTTAAAATTCCTACCTTAGTCTTTTGCCCCAGAGCCAGGAGGATGCGACCACTCCACTCTGCTAGGTGGAGGAAAGGAGGCAATATTTTGAGCAGTTACCATGGTGATCGCTACTATCTGAGTGGGAAGTGTGCTCCAGAGGGGCCCTGTTTCTTGCCCTCATCTGGAGGATGCTACTTTAGCAAGAATGAGGAGGAAAGGGACTCTCCTGTTGGTGCTGTGCAGCCTGCAGTTATCCTAGTTGGTGGGAGAAACATAGAACAGGAAAGGCGCAACGCTGAATGAACCTGGAAGATCTGCACTTTGAGATCCTCTACTTCTTAAGCCCTAAACCACTTTTACACTAAGATACAGCTGTGCACAGATGGGGAATGAGAGAAAGGCCAGATGAAATCCCAGCAGCAGCTGTATCAGGTGTCAGTTATCCAGATGAAGCCTTCTGGCTCCATGGCACTACTGTGAGGATATTGCAATCCAAACCCAAAATCCATAGATTTATGTTACCCAATTCTGTGACACAATGTGTTGACGTGTTTGGCTGCCATCTCAAACCCACCTTGTTCCTTAGCAACCTCAGGTAAATACGTGGCTGTGCGTTTGACACCTTTCTCATTGATGAACTCTATTCTGATCCCATGGATCCCAACCTATAGATGGAAATGAATAGCCAAATGAGAGGTGTTTGCTAGCACTGAGCCCATGATCGAGTTGTCATTCCCACAACACTGTGTATCTCTCTCTCTCTGGCTCGTTTGGCTTTTGCCTGGATAAGGATATTCTCTTCTTCCCCATTCTCTGTCCTTTCCTTGCCAGGCAGCTCTCACAAGCAGCAATCTTAGCAGCATAAAGAACCTCTGCCACCTTTCCCAGACGAACCTCATCAGTCTCCCTGTCACTTCTGAAGTAAGTCTTGTCAGAAGTCTGACAGTTTCCCATCTCTTATGCTGGGCAAGAAAGACAAGATCTCTACACAAGAGACGTGCCGAAAATAGCCCAACCACTATTTAATCCTTCTTGAACTAAATACTTCCGTGTACAAGGTCCTAAAAATGATTAATACCTTTGGTCTTAACTACTTCTTATTCCCAGTTTCTATTCACAGCATCAAAACATTTCCCAGGATTTTACATATGTATTTATACACATCTATTGGGCCAAATCCATAAAACACTTCCATGTCTCTTTTATTCCCATTCAAATCCCCTCCCAACCAAAACCCTACTGCTAAGCCCATACTCTTCCTTCCTTCTAGTTTTCCAGCCCCATTTCTTCTATTCCCATTTTCTTCTATCCCCGTACGCCCCTGTAACGAAGGATACACAGCACCATGTACTAACCCGAACCCGAACGGAACGAGTGTGTGATGCAGAGTTCCAAATGCACCTGTTCTCACCTCCCAGTCCAGGTAGTCACTGGCATCCTCAAAGTTAGTGAGGAGGGAGACAGAGCAGAAGAGTTTGGGCAGCTCCTCGCGGGTCAGGGGGGGAAATCGGCTGTCCTTAAGTGCACTAAAGGGAAGAGAAGATAAGTTGCCTAATACAAGCACAAAATTCAAGTGTCAGATGCTCAATTATTCCCTTCTTGATTATGCCTCCATGAAACACGTTTCTCTTTGCTACTGCAGAGAAAGGGATTTGCATCTCTTCCTAATCTAATGAACTGTGATACGCAGACACGAGTCCAAGGTTCCTGATGCTGTCCTCCACTTAACTGCAGTTGGAGAGAAACTATGTGCTATATAAGACATCAAAATTCCTAGTATGCAAGATAGGTTTGACATCAGCCTTAAAACATCAACCAAAATTCACCTGCAAAGATGTTCCCCTAAATTCCAATATATCACCTCACCCTAACTATCGTGCATTTATCAGGTTTATTTTATATTAAATTGAACTACATCCATCCAACATCTTAACCTTGAATCCTTATAGATCTTCAGCAAATTAAACTGATTTCAGGTTTATTTCATTTTCAACATAATTACCTGGTTAATGTGTATTCCCTGAGTCCTGAGTGAAGATTCATGGCTGAAAAGGTCCCGATGCAGCCACGAAGCCGCTTGTCTCGCCCCGTCTTCCACGTCACAAAGAGTGGACTGAAAAGGCAAAACAAGAGAAATACTCCAGCCTCTAGAGATACTTGGTTGCTCAGGGGAGACCAACAAGGTGTAAAAGAGCACATATGCGTGCGCTTGCTTTCTCTCCCTCTAATAAACCCCAACAGGCGTGTTTTCTCACCTGCTATCTAGCAGTAATAAAACCCCACACCCACACACCCCCAAAAGCAAAAACTGGACATCTCCCCCCACCTTCTTGGCATCCTCCTTTCTCTCCACCAGTGCTCTGTAAGTTCTCCGCTGACACCTTCCCAGCCAGACTGCACTGTCTTCTAAAGAGTGATATGGTTATTTGACCCTACTGATTACCTCTGTGAGTAATGGCCTCACTTCACAGCATCCACTAGTTTACATGATAACCCATAGAAAAATTAGTATGGGTGAAGCCAGTAAGATTACTTATTTATCATACCATTGAACCTGAAAGATCCCGAAGCATTCAACAAGCCATCTATAATTCAGGTTTGTGATAAAAGCTTTTCTTTAAGGGAGAAAAAGCAAGCCTAGGGGGTTTTTTTTCCTGTTATTTCCATGAGAATCTGACTTCTGGGTCCATCCCTAGTGCTCAAACAGTTTATGTTCACATCTTTTGCTTACCTTACATTTGAATTATATTTACACAGATTCTCTCTTGTTCTCACATATCTAAATCACTATATTGTTCCTACTCAAACATCACATGGATTTCCATTTTCCTGTCATGAATTTACAGGCATAACAGTAGATTCTCAAATTCAGCAGGCTCACTTCAATCTGTTAAAACTAAAAGCCATGATTAAGCCCCAAAAAGCAAGAAGTTCAGAACAGTATTCAGAAGAGCTCGACAGGTAAAGATGAGTGCGAATATTAAATGCAAAAGGTTGCAAATAGCTGTAGAGAAAAAAAGTGAAGAAAGGACAGTGGTGGCTGCAGCTCTACAAGAATGTCCAAACATCTGGAAAATTTTGCAAAGCAACTGATGATGCTGATCTAATTATAATAACAGGATGACTGATATTACTTTTTCAGATTACAGAGTACTGAATACAAGATGTGGTCACTTCAAACCCAAGCATAAATGAGAAAGTCATTAGTGATTCCAAACATCAGTCTGTGGATTTCTATTGAACTTTAAAAGGTAAATAATATCATAGAAAACATGCAGTAAACATTGGCAGGAATTCTAAAACATGAAAACACAATCACTGATTCTACATCAGAGTGCACACACTTACTTTCCTCAAACCCTTGAAGCTCTTGTAAGCAATATATTTTTGCAGCAAACATTACAAAAAAATATGAAGGGATTCTTTCTGGACAACAAAACCAGCACAGAGAATGGATGATTTCTAGAATGCAGGCAACAGAGCTTCTTATGCCTAAGTAGTTAGAGCATTATTTAAATTGTAGTGACAAAGCAATGCCCAGTGATGTTCCTCAGAGCAACAATGGGATTAAAAAACTATCACAGCATAAATCCATCAGTCAGGATCTAGTTACCAGCTGTGACCAACGGCAGGAGTACTACCCAAAATAGCAAATGGCCTTTAACTGAAGTACTGTGCCCACAGAGGAAGTGGAAACACTCTTCCACAGCTATCAGCCACCTTATGGTTGCTTGACCAAGACAGAGGATTTACTGTTCTAGTTTTCCAACACTTCAAGGCACTTCCTCTACACTTTCATCTACCTACCATATGTTGAAACACAAAACAGAAATGGGGTGTAAAAAAATACACTGGAAAGCTTACCAAAAAAAGATACTAAACTTACAAAGGAGATTTCTGAGAAACATGACTGTCACAAGCTCAGTGGAAATTTAGCCTAATCCAATTAAAGTTCTGAAACCTTTACTTAGTCCATGTGACACTCACCCCCAACAGCAACGGGAAGGGAGAAAATGAAAAGCATCACTGACAGAATACAAATCTAAGTTCCTTCTCTTCTTCAATTCAAATTACAGGTTCACATTTCTAATTCACCTCTTTCCCCTTCCAGGGGGAAAAAAAAAAGTTTCCACTGAGCTGTGACACAGCTTTCTGCATCTATAATAGAAGAGATATTACCAGAAAGGGCAAGATAATTACATTCAGAAGGCTGTCATATTTTAAAATATCTTAAAGCACATATTAAACAATTTTTCACTGTGATCATCACAACAGATGCATAAAAAAAAAAAACAACCGAAATGATTTTGTACAAGCATATAAAATTTCACCATTATAAAGTTTTTCACTGTGGAAAAGATGTTTCTGTATCTGAAGAATAAATATGCTTAGCAAACTGCAGGTGCAGCTGACAATAAGTCAGTTGTTCCATAGCCCCTCCCTGAAAGTGGATTTGCCAGATGGATGCCCCAGACCACAACAATCTTTTGCCCATGCTCACCCAAGAGCACTTACCGGTACTTTGCAGTCATAGCCTCAGCACATTATGGCAACCATTTCTCCCCCAGCCACCATATCCTGCTGAGGTGTGTTTGATGAGTGTTTGCTAGGCTGAGGAGAAGGGTATTTCAGCAACTAAAACCCAGATTTTTCAATTGCAACTACATAGGGAATTTTAAAGTAGCAAAATAGTAGTTTGTAGTAGTTTGTTCAAACCAGAATTTGGCTTGTACTAGGAAAAATACTGATACAGTACAAACTTTTTGATGCAAGTATCTTATTATTTGTCTTGCCTGGCAACTAGAAACCTGCATGCTGTACTTCTAGTACCAGTTTGTAATGCCTATTAAAATAAAAAATCAAACTCTGAATTACAAAAGCAGAAGACGTAACCAATTGACTATTTGCATACCATATAGGTTCAAAATTCTATTTTTTTCCAGTAACCTCAATAGGAAAGGGGATATTTTCTTCATTTGCAAAGTTAATTCAGACACAACTACAAGTCTTGCAATGCCACCTTCTCTCTACATTGATTTGTGAACGTCACTGCTAAAATGTGTGTCAGGTCCTCTTACTCCATAGGTATCTACCAGCTCCATAATTGCCATCCAGATGGCTGTCCATGTGCATATCCTCTCAAGCTGGTAACTGGAATTCATGGTGGTTTTCAAGTCACAACTTTTATGTTATTACCCTCTTTATGCAGAATCCTGACCTTCACAACTACTTCTATCCTTATGTTAGGGTTCAGCACCAATTTAAAAGACCTGTTTTCTGAGAAACAGGTCGGGACAAACCTGTGCATCTTTCTATTCCTTCCATCAAGAGCCTCTTTTCTGTCTGTCCAGAGAGAGAACTCTGGTATGTACCTTTGTTTTGTTCAAAGATCTCTTACATCGACATTAATTATGTTACAAAGGAGAACAATGCAAATTATTTATGTATTTCACTTTGCTTACTCTCACTTGGCTTGAAGTTCATTACGCTCCTGTCTCAAGTGTGACAGATCCTTCCTGTGTGCTGCTCCACAAGAGAGCAAACTCCATGCTTTTCCCTGGAGTACGCAAAACTATTTGCTAGAAGGAACAACATAAATGCTGGAACACAAGAAAACTCAAGTAAGCATTTGCCCAGAGGGGAAGAAAAGAGAAAAACTAGTTCTGCCTTGGAGTGCTGATCCAAAAGACTTTTAAATTATCAGCACAGAAATGCCTAATGATTTTTAACTTTTCAAATTTGGGCATGAAATTCAAACAGCTGAGATTCCTGAAAGAACACCCTTTTTGAAACTAGTCAACAGAAACAGCAACAAAATCCAGCTAGAAATCTCCTTTAACACCAAAATGATGAATCTGTATAAAATAATCTCTGTTATTTACTTAAGAACAAAATAACAACAACAAAAAAGCCCTTTTGCTTTTCAAGTGACAAAATAATAAGCAGACTAATGTATCATTTTCTAAAAGGATCCTGCTTAGCTTAGGTATGAAAAACACCACCACAAATACTTCCCTTTGGGGAGTCTCTGGAACTATTCTATATTCTAGTCCAGAGTGCTTCTCCCTTCACTTGTATCTACAATAATAAACAGCTTAGTCTGCAGCAGCATTCAGAACATGTATCCATAATCCTGCTCAGATAATAACTGCATGGAAGCACAACCTACATCGACACTGACAGCCAATAAGGTGGGGAGATATTCAATACGTGGGAAAAGTCCTTGACCTGTTTAAGCCATTGTTCCTTTACATCAATTTAAAATTCATTAACTTAAATTAAGGATGTCAACAACTTTTTATTTTATCTACTGTTCTGGAGGTGGCCCCTGGAGGAGTGTCAGACGATGTATCTGTCATTGATCTTTCCCATATAATTCTTCCGCCAAACATTTTAACAGCATTAACATTTCCACACCTACGCATTCAACCTTCAGAAAAACATTAGCTAAATCTCACCAAAGTGAAATACCTTCATAAATCCTTCTCATACACACCTCCTTTCTTCCTAACCTTGGTATCGTCCTTGAAAGTTAACTCTCCATTTCTCCCCATACTGCCCAACTAGCACTGTCTCCATAACACAGTTTTTCCATAACTGGCAGTTTTTTGGTTCCCCTCCCTGCTACGCCCATTAACTTGGGCCACTGAACACCCTTGTGAGTGTCCTTGTCCAGCTCTCACCAGCTCGGCATTTCTTACAAGATGAGCTGGGAACTTGTTTCACCTTCTTACTTTATTGCCTTCCCATGTGCTTCACAGAAGGAAGTCTCTCCCCTTGTCCCTTCACCAAGTTAGTGCCTGACATTCAAAGCAGGGTCCTCTTCAAATTAATGACATTACTGTTTTCTAGAAACTCTAATTTCATTTTCACTCATTCTTTTAGTACAATTTTATGGGAGGCACAGTGCCGTTAATTTTTCTGCAGATCAATCTATTTACAAAGAAGGGAGCCAGCTTTAACAGAACGTTATCATGAAGTGGGGTTGCACTCCTCAATAAAGTATACAACACCTTATGCAACACATCAGACTGTGAGCTGAAGAAACCCCACATTTCCTCATATTTTGCCTAGCTCTCTTTCTGTAGAGCTAAGCACGTTCTCCCTTGAAGGCCACTCTTCAAATCTCCACTTATCTCCACCAACAAACATAACAGAATGTTTTTGCTCTTTCGTGCATTTACAGCACATCATTTCTTGTTTCTGGTAGACAAAGCAAGCAGCAGAATGTCCTCCTTCCTCCCTGCATACCAGTTTTCCCATTGCCCAGAGGAACCCCTTCATCCTTCCCCAGCCAAACCACAGCTCTAGATGCTGGTTTCTCAGCTTTCCTCCCGCACATGGATTTACTCACTAGGGGTCATTGGTAAATCGAGGAAGTCGTGGCTGAGGGAAACCATAGAGATGACAGTAGAGTACATCAAAGCAGTAGCAGCACATCTCCGCTGTCACCACCAGGTTCTTGGTGCTGTTGGCAGTTCCATTGGGCCGAGTAAGCGGGCTCAGAGCTCCTGAAGTGGGATTCATTCGAGTAATCGGGGAATTTCCTGGGCCCAAAGTCAAGTCAGATACGTTCTCCCTTCCATTATTCCCGTCTGTATGCTGGTGGTTCTGAAGAGGACCTGAACTGGAGCCTGGTACAGTTGTGGCCTGATTTCCATGACTGTGCGTTCCACTCCCAGATAATTTGGGCTTCTTTACCCCACAACAGCCAGCTGCCAGCTTGGGCTCAAGTGGAGGAACACAGCGTCTTTTTCCCATCCTGCTTCAAAACTCGCTGCCTGGAGCACTGCAGAACCCTGGCAAGGAGGGGATGGGGGGAGGGGGGAAATAATACACAAAACAGTTACAGGTGGAAAACCAACAGCTGCTTCCTTGCTTCTGCTATGTGTCAGAGGGGTTTACTTTTGCAACAAAAAGAGGAAGAAAACCCTTGCAATGTGCAACTAAGTACAGAACTAAAACCAGTTCAGCATGCAGGATGGGTGTTTTTACACCTAAACTGAAACAGTGTGTACACCACACACATGAAATCACACTTTTAAAGTTATTGGTGAGATGTACTGAACACCTCAATAGGCAGCTCATCACAAAAAAGACCCCACAAACATAACCAACCTTCCCATAAAGGGAATGAAACTGTGGCAGAACAGAAGAAAAAAGACAAAAAGACTTTGGACTACAGATGTACCCCATTTTCTGGATCACCCGTTCCCCCTCGGTCAATGCCTGTACCAAAGGCAAACAAGCTATTGAAAAAACACAAGTGCATTTCCCTTCCCCGGTCTCAACAGAAGAGTGACAACAACTCTGAATGACACCTTCGGGGTAGGACTCCCAGGGGTGCTGCCCTTGATTTAGCGCTCGCCTAAGCAAGACACAAAGGAAAGCTGTAAGCACCGAACCACCATTTTCTAAGTAACAGACTCTTTTCCAGACCCTAAGAACTAGAACCTGCATCACCTTTCTAGGATTAAGTAAATCAATAGTGCTCACAAGTAGTGTGAACAGCCAGGATATGCAGGAGAGGAAGAGCTGAAGACTGAGCACAGTCTGAACAGAGGGGAGCGGTAATGGCAGGAAACAGATACAGTAAAAAAAAAACAGAACAGTGTTTTGCTTGCAAAGAAGAGAATGATAGCTCTTGCATCATGAGAAGGGGTGGAACAAACGCAGGGAGGAAAGCCTCTGCAGACAAAAATGAGCAAAGATGATAGGCAAGGACCACACATCGGTGGTAGGAACTTCAGTAAGTGTAATACCATCATCACCATGAGACATGAAGCCACCAAGGAAGGAAAAACAGTTCCCCATCTGTCAAATGGGGCTGAGAGCACAGCCACACGAGTCACAGAGAACACCACGGAGAACTGGAAGTCCCACTCAGCTCCTCTGAGCACCAGGCTGCTTCCTGAATCACCAGAGCATCCCTTCAACTCTCCCAAGTGTGTAAGTGATGGCTGAGCTGCCAGCACAGCCACAGAGCAGGGCAGCGTGACACGCACTGAGACTCACAGTGTGACAACTCCCTTCCTTCTCCGCACGTGCAAACAACGCAGACTTTATCCGTGAAGTTTCCCCAGCCATCCTAAGGGCCACCCAGTCCTGAACTGGTGTGAGGAGTGCCGAGACGTGCCTCCACGCAGAACACGGGCACTCGCAGGGCTGACTCTGCTCAGGAGTCCCCCCCTCACGGGTTTAGAAAGAGGAACAATTTACGAGACCTAATGAAAATAATCCAAATTGTCCCTTTCATCTCTACCTTTGTAAATAGAAAAAAAAAGAAGGAAAAAGAGAAGTGTAACTTTGGCAAAGTCAACGTGTCGTTTTCTCCAGTGCCGACTGAAAGCTGCCCCGGATGGCTGAGGGAGGCTGCGGGGGGGACGAGCCCTTCCGAGGACCCCTGAAGGCCACCTGCATTTAGGGGGAAACGTTTACTGGTTGGAAACCGTAACTCTGCACTGGAAGTTGGAGACGTGGCAGGGGGCAGAGAGAGGAGGTCCCCTCCATCGTGAGCCCCTGCTCAGGCAGAAGGGGCCTAACAAAGGCGGTGCACCGGCGGCGGTCGGCTCCAGCCGCGGGAGGCCTCGGCCGGCCGCTCGGCTCTCAGCTCGCCCCGCCCGGCCAGCGACTTCTGCACGGCACGGCAGCGAGCCCCGACCCTGCAACGGGCCGCAGCCGCCGCTCTGGGACCCGGACCCCGCTGCTGCCGCCGCTCTCACCCGCCGCTGAGCGGTGCCGCCGGGGCTGGCTCCCCGCGCCGCGGAACCGGAGTGCCGCCCCCGCCCCCGGAGCACAGGGTCCGGCCGGGCCCGGCCGCCGGGACGCCCCGCGTGGTCAGACACAAACTTTCGAGCGGCGCTCCGGGGGTCCCGCCCGCCCCGCCAGCAGCGCTCCGGGAGACGCGGCCCGGGAGCCCCCGCAGCCCCCCGCCTCCGCCCGGCTGCCCCGCGGCGCGCAGCCCGCCCCCCCCTCCGCGGGGCAGAACCGGCGCCGCCAGGGGGCGCCAGGTAACGGGGATTCCCCCCCCCCCCGCCGTTAACCCCTTCCCTGCCGCCGGGCCGGCCGGGCGCCGGCACCTTCCCACCCGCCCCCCCCCCACGGGCTCGCCCACCTCCTGCACCCGTCCCGGGCCGGACGCGGCTTCTCCTCCGCCTCAGCCCAGCCGCCGCCGCTGCTGCCCCGCCGCCGCCGCCTCCTTCTCCCGCCTCATGGAGCCATGGGCCTGGGCGAGGCTCCCCAGAGAAGCGGGCCCGGCGGCGGGGGGAGGGGGCAGGGCCCGCCGCGGCCGGGCCGGGAGCCGGGCTTCCCGGGGCCGCCGGGTAGCGAGGGGAGCTGGAGGACTGGAGCGAGGCCGAGGGAAGGTCCTCCGCTATCCCGGCAGCCTCCTCCCTGCTTGTGAGGTAATGAGGGAAAAATGTACATAGTCCGCCAGCCTCCCGTCGGCCCCGCGGCGCCAGCGCGACCATAGAGAAGGGAGGACACTCTTTCCCCCTCGGAACCACAGATACCGGGGACTTCCGCTCCCAGTCAGAGGGCGCGCGGGGCCGGGTTCCCTCCCCGTCACGTGACAGGCCGCACGTGCGAGGACAAACAGTCTCGGGGGCGGGAGGGGCCGCTCGCGCTCGGGGCTCCCCCGCCCCCGGCTGCGTGCTTACCCGGGGGGAGCGGGGGGGGGAGACACCGTCACGTGGCGGGAGTGCCGCTCTCCCATTGGCTGTGACGGCACTCCAGGGGCGGGGGCGTGCGGTCGGAAACGTCCATTCCGCGCTCGGGGCGGGGAGGCGCTCCCCACCGGCCTTCACCCCCCCCGCCCCCCCGGGGCCTTGGTCCCGGCCAAGCGCCTCAGAGGCGCTCGGTGCCCCGCGGCGGGGCTGTGTCCCCGTCCCGCCCACGCCTCACGGCTGAGGAGAGCCGCGGGGCTCCCCGGCGAACCCGCCCTCCCTCAGCGCCTCGGCCGTCCCCGCCTTGCCCAGCGCGGGCGGGAGCTTCTCGGTGCGGGGCTGGGCCCGCGGGCCTGCTCCGCCGCGGGGCCGTACGTACCGGCAGGGCTGGGGCAGCAGGGGCGGGCCCCGGTGAGGTCCGGCCGGCCGTCGCTTCTGCCGCTGTGGGTTTTGCTTGCGAAGACAGCGATAAAAATAGCCCTGGCAGGCGAGCAGGTTTTATTTATGCTGAGGTGTCACACACGTTTCTGGCAGTAGCACAAAGATACTGAGCACCATAACCGTGCCAGAACAAAAACTACTTTTAAAATGCTTCTGCTTCTCGTCCCCAGGGGGGCACCCAGACCCTTCACCCGTTCCACACAGCCCTACCGAAACCCACAGAGAAGTCATTCCTCCATCCAGGGGCTCCACACATTTCTCCTCAGGAACGTCTCACAGCTGGTTGGTTTGA
Source organism: Podargus strigoides (assembly GCA_028020825.1). Classification (NCBI taxonomy): domain Eukaryota; kingdom Metazoa; phylum Chordata; class Aves; order Caprimulgiformes; family Podargidae; genus Podargus; species Podargus strigoides. The sequence goes on along the minus strand of CM051628.1, from coordinate 23,920,101 downwards.
GCAGCACAGGCTCCAGGATGAGGATTACTGTGAAAGAACACCTTGCACAGCCAAAACACCTTTCCTCAGTGTGCAGAAAGGTATGTGATGGGGGAACCCTGCAGCAAACCACACTGCTGCTTCCAATTTCCTCCTGAGAACACAGCCAGGACACCCGAGAAAGCTGAGGGAGAGATTTTGCAGATGCAGTACAAACACGCTGTACATCCAGCCTCAGAGACACAAACTGCCATAGCCCTTTAAAACTGTGAAAGGGAATTGCTGCATACCATTCCTGAACTAAGCATAAAGGATAAATTAAAGGCAAGAAAACATCAGTTGGAAAAAACCCAGTTGAATGGTAGTGGATCTTACTTTCTCCTACAGAATCTTTATGGTCTCAGCACTGAAATGGGCACTGTGCTAAGGTTATAGAAAAGCATGATCCTTTTAATCTAGGTGATAGCCTTGAATTCCATTTTATGAGAACTAAGGTTACTTACTATGGGAGTCTTCTTTCCAAAGAATCAGATAAGAATAGCCTAGAAGAAAGGATTAAGAGCACGCTTTCAACTTCTGCACCCCTGAAAAGAATCCTTTCCTCCCTTACCCCCCAAAATACCTCACCTTTTGCTGGGAATGCCTTGGATTTCTTCCTATAGCCCTTTGCCAATGATGCAAAGCAGTTCTCAACCTGACAAAAGACAACTTTATAATCATGAGCGAGCTTCCTGCAGAGTCTTTACAAACTGGGGAGCTTCTGTGGTGTCTGTTTTATTACCACAACAGTGTCAACAAACTTCTTGACCCGTTGTGCACGTTCTGTTCCCGAAGCACAATCTACACAAGGTGATAAGCAGCAGTTTGATTCCCAGCTTTTCATGTCCTACCTCTCACACTTGAATTTGTGCCATGCCAGTCTCTTGCATCTCAACATACACCTGTGTACACAGCACACATTCCTCATGGGCTTGTAAAACTGTAGTGATATTTTGATGTTTTCTTTCTTCTAGCCATGGAAATTAGTAAACCAGTACTTTCCCGTTACCAACACTATAATATCATTATACTAGAATTTACAATGGAAGTGTTTTTATTTTAAAAAGTAAAATCAAGCTAATATGAAACCTGAAGTAAGTTGGTTTTTCATTGTGTTAAAAACACAAGAATAACTGGACAAAGGAAAAAACTGTTCTTAAATCAGTTCATGAAACTGAAGCCTCCCCCTGAGGAGACTAAAAATGAAGCGATTTGGTAACCTTCCTAAAAAATTACAGTTAAACACACAGGTGCCTGAGAGGCAATCCATATCACGTGTTCAGGAGCTAAAACATAAATTAAGTTCTCCTTCCCTCCACAGCACAAGAGGCTGACTACTTCAACATTCTGTTTCTTCTCCCCAAAAGGCTTCTTTCAAGACTTTAACTTGGTTTTGAGGGTGACTAGTTTCACGGGTATAAAGGCATACAAACTGCTCACATAAAAAAAACCTCCAAGTCCTTTATTTGTGTTTTCAGGATGTATGTGGTACATACAATTAACATTACACCAGCTACAGGAAGTCCTCTGTTGCAAGAGGTACTTCAAAACAAGTATCCCAGAGCACCAACATAGACACACACACACAGACACTACAAAATCACTTTGAAATGATTTCCCCCCCCTTTTTTTTTTTTTTTTTTTTTTTCCTTCTTTTTTTTTTTTTTTTTTAATTGTAACTTGACAGCTAGGACTTCCGAGCCATTGGAGATTCTGAACGTGGCAGATCTCCTAGTGCAGTGGCACTGGTTTAAGAAGGCTACTTCAGACACTGGAAGGTCAGAAGAACAAGAACTGAATGGGGTAACTGAAAGCAGTGTCATTTTCAATGCTTTGAAAGACATCTGTCTGGGTCCATACCTGTATGTCAGCCTCCTGGTGGCCCCTGCAGAACCTCCTGCATTCCAGGTGTAGACACACCTTGTGTACATTTACCCCTAAGCTGCCGAACAGGAGAGCACTTCCACCACACATTGCATCACTAGTTCCAATTAGTAGGCACTGACACATCAGGAGGGTTAAACAAATGGGACTGGAAAGACTTTAAAAAGTGATGAGCCTGAGAGAAATCTTTGTTCATTATGACAGATCAGTGACAATCCTTTCTGGTCACCAGCCTTCACATGTCCATCTGTTCCCTAAACTCATCCTTTTTATTCAGATGCTCTGCTTAAAAATAAACCCAAACTACAAAAAGGTTCAGCTCCATTCTGTACACGTTCTCCATTTCCAGAGTCATTATTCTGGCTTTACACCTTCTCCTTTCGCTTTAATTTGGACACTTTCTTGACAGTTCCATTCTTGTTTAGAAGCTTCAAAACACGATCCTTGTGATCTAAGACCTTTAGCATGGAGTCTCGAGCCTCATTGATTTGATCCATCACAAGTTTACACCTCTGCATGTTCCCCTGCAATGAAACACTGTGGTCATTAACAGCAGACCAACCAGTCAAATACCAGTTATAACTGATGACACTGGAAACACAGGCAGTGTACCTATGTGGGCTTTTTTTTTTAAGCCAGCTTTAGTTCTTACTAACTGCAGTAAGGTATTTTGTAATTATGGGTCCTGTTGGGGTGAGAGGCCACAGGAACCTACCTGTATGAGTTCATTGATTCGGTGCAAGTCGTCATCAGTCGCCGCCTTTTTCTTAGGAATGAGTCCCTCCTGCAGGGCCGTCAGCCTCTCATACACATCGTGCTCCAGGTTCGTCTAAAAGACATCAGCACTTCATGAGAAGGTTCACCACTAGGCCAGAAAACATTCGCCCGCAATAAGAAAGCTACACCAAGATGATGATAATAATCTGTTCCCCTCTCAGCTGCTCATGTTAGTAATTCAGAAGATGGAGCCTCTGATGCAGTGTGGCACTATCATTCTTACTAACATTCTATTTACAGGATTGCTCCACTTCTGAACAAACATGGATCCTAACCAGAACTGTTTCCCCTATTTCTCACAATACTATTCCAGGAATGCAGAGGTTTTGGGGAGTTTGGTGCTAGAATGCAAAGCACCTACCTCACCCCCAACCTGAAACAGAAGCATCCAGGAATGTGGATCAGTGCTGCCTCCTCAGATCAGCCGCACCATCCCAAACAGACGCTTCTTCAGACCTGTGCATCAGCAGGAGGGTGTTGCCAATTTTGATCATCTGTACAAAATACATCAGCTCTTATGTCTGGATCAAAATCAACACTCTAAGTTTCCAAGCCACTTATGCCACATTCCTGAGAAAGGGGAAAGCACGTCCCACTCCCTTTGGGCACTACACACCAGCTCCTTTACGGTATCCCAGTGTCAGATGACCATGTACTGAGTTTGTAAAAACATCCTCCTGCCTTACAAAACTCCGTGTTCCCCCACGTTGTAGGGAGCTGCCAAGCCCCGTTCACCTACCAGCTGTAGCAGCTGTGCTGCACAGAGATGCACCTTCCACCCTTGTGCACGACAGGATACACCCTTCTGGTTGGCGATCTCCTGGAGCATAGCCTTCTTCTCCTCTGTCACCAGGAAATACAGAGATACGTTATTCACATTGCAGGAATTCCCCAGGCCTCCCTTCTCCAACAAACACATTAACCCAGCTCCTGCTCTCCGTGCGTCCTAACGGATGAGGGTGGGCAACGTTTTGATTTGGATAGGAAAACAGCTGCCCATCTGCCATGTGTCTGACCACTGCTTTTATTAACCAGTTCTGTATTGCCAGAAAAATTATATCCTGTCTCCCCTCCCCCATTTAAAAAAATGTAGTGCTCAGTGTTTCAACACTCTGCAAGAAAAAGTAAAGGGTCCATCCTTTACCACAAATACCTATCTGCTCCCTCCTTGATGTATTTACACAGTTGTGAAAACCCAATCTGCTTAAAAACTCCAAGATATTACCTAAAAAGTCTAAAACCCAGCATCTTATCTTTATTTTCGTCATATTAAGAAAAAAAAAAAAAAATCTTCTAGAATCGTCCATTAGTTAGTTGGCAAGATTAGTTACACTAAATTTACAAGGTTTTGATTAAACTGGCAGGTTTGCTCGGCAGTAAGAAAGCCAGAAAACTAAACCATAGCATGTCACTTCTTTAAGGATTTCTTTAGTAAGCTTCCATCACTGTACGTAAGGACATGTCTCCATAACCGTATGATTTTTTCTTTTACAAAATTATAGATAATTCTATGTAGTGTCCTTCCACTCTTTCCTCCTTTACCTTGCAAATGGAAGGGATTCAGGCAACATCTCGTTAGTGAAAGTCATTTGCTTGCTTATCAACCCTTATTTTCCAAATTGCAATCAAACCCTTTCGGTGGGATGGCTTACCAGCACCAGCTAGAGCTAAGAATGCTCCCAAGACACCCTCACTGGGTGAGGTTCATCCTGGCTGAATGAAGCTCTCCAGCTACAAGCAGCAGACTGACCTTTGACGCGGACGTCGCTGTATCTCTGGAAGTGGTGGTAAGCAGCTTTCCAAGGGTTGCGGTAATGCCGGAGCAGTGTGATGGGCGGCCGTGGACGCACAGGGACGTATCTCACACCTTCTTCATCTAGAAAAGGTCCAGGGAGAACTCTCTTAGCATCATCATTAAGTAGGTGAAAGTAGGAGATCAGGAACGCAGGACACAGTGACACAGGAACTCCAGCAGAAGATCAGTAAGCACTACCTCACACAGAGTGATGTTTTATCTACCAGTGAAGGTTATTTCCCCTGAATGTCACTACACAGGTAGTGCTAAGGAACCCATACTTGAATTCTCTATTAGTTATATTTTCAAAGTGGGAGAATGACAGAGGAAACAAAAGGAAGCAAAAATACAGACATTTGAATAGGAAAAAAACCCCAACATTAGAGACAGCATTACCTATATACTCCTTTGGAGGAGACTTGCGCTTCTCTGCCTTCACTAGCAAACTTTTGGTAGTGGATTTCTCATCATCAGTGCTGTTTGTTTCCATCATGTCCCCTTCCTCTGTGGAGATGACGTGCTGCTGCTTACGGGGTTTCTTCCTCGGGGAGGCACCAGGTGGCAAATCACTCGGAGGCATGGAGAGGTTGTTGGCCAGCAACGCCAGGGATGGTGACACAGTACTCGTAGTCAGAGGAGGGACTGCTGAGAGGAAGGAGAGAGGAAGAAAGCCCAAACCATCAGTAGTGTAAAGGTAACACACTAGCATTGTTGAGTACTACTTCCAACAGCAGTTGCTGTTTCAGCACGTTGAGAAGCATGGACAGAGACAGCTGTAGCAAGCAGCTTCTTCCATCACAGAACACCAACCAGCCTTAAGGAGAGTGATGAAACCAACAATTAGAACAGAACTCTGGTACCACATAACCCGTGCATGTGGGATGCATTCATATCATTCTGCCACTGTCCAGTGGCATAAGGATCTGAATGTTACTGATGATACATACCATCTGGGAGCAACTATGACCAAGCTGGGTAAGTAAGGCAATATAATGAATATTTTTAAAAGTTCTAGAGAAAAATATCCATAGTGCCCTCCTGTGAGTCACAAAGTCCTACTCTGGTCACTAATTCTTCACATACAAGAAAGGCCCTTGGACCTGAACAGTAGGATTTGTGAGAAAACTGGAATTAACTGTACCAATTCATAATCTATTGGTACTGCTGCTGAGCGTGTGCGTTTCAAGCAAGGGATTCACACAGACTCTTTGGAGTTGGATCATCTGAACATGAACAAAGCGGTCACAGTACCAAGTGATTTCATGGGAGATCAGGGGGAAGGCAAAGAAGAACTTTATGAGTAATATGGTTCATATTACTTTATGAGTTTTAAGTAATAACCCTTTGACTGGTATTCTGTGCTACCATGAAAGAGACAGTTTCATTTTCAGGGTGGAGGTGTTGAAATCCTCCTAATTTCTAGACTGTCTCAACAAAAGAAACAAACTGATGATTCACAACCACCTACCAGATACTGGTCGCATGATGTCCATGGGCTCCACTTCCTCTTTGATTTTTATCTCTGGTACCGCGGGGCCCAGCACCGCTGACAGCGCACCGCTCATGGTTGATGGAGGAGCAGGTGCTGCCACAATCGTGGTAGAAGTTGGTGGAGCAGCTGGGACAGCTCCTGGAATGGTGGACAGAGCTGCTGCAGGCTGTGAAGTGGGACTGGCTGCTGCGATGATGGTTGGAATGGCAGAGGGGGGTTGCTGGGAGGTGGGGGGGACTGCAATGGTGGGCTGCTCACTGCCTTGATTGGACACTGCCTCCATAGACACAGTGACAGGAGTGGCCATGGACACATGAATTTCAGGTTTGGGCTTGGCACTGCAACAGGAAAAAAAAGTAAAACACAGTGAAGTTAACAGTGTCTCAGTCACGAGCAGAGCTGGATTCACTATCCAGTTCTTCCTGCACCACCAAGTAACACCTGGCTCTGCGATGTGTTTACCAACAGGAGAAGGTGTCATCTCAATTACATTTTCTAATCCTTTGTATTTACTATGGATGCTATTTTCTTCCACTCACTGTAACAAGCACATCTCATGATGAATTCCTGGTAACCCCAAAATACTCGTGAAAGGATCGAGACCATTTCACACTGCAGACAAGAGGAGCTTTTACCCAAAGCTGTACTGCTGCCCATCCTCTGTCTGCAAGAGCTCCCACTGTGGTTAACAGTTATAAAACAATGAATCGTAAAGCCACTGAACTCAACTGAAGCAGAGTAGAAGCTCCATTCACCTTTCTTCAGCATTAATTTCCAAGTACAACAGAAAACAGTTTGGAGGCCTATCCTTGACACCAGCAGAGGGGTTTTGTTTGTTTCTCTGAAAGCTCCTCACCACATCTTTTAAAAGGCCACTGCCTCAGCTTCACAATAGAACTAGTCATAGAATCACAGAACAGCCTTGGTTGGAAGAGACCTCTAAGATCATCCAGTCCAACCCTTAACCCAGCACTGCCAAGTCACCACTGCCCCATGTCCCTCAGCACCTCACCTACATGTCTCAAGTCTGTTCAAAGTCATCACACTGACAAATTCAAAATAAATGGTTTTCCAAATGAAAACACTCCAACAGCCAAAGAACGCAGATCAAACAAACAGAATGATTACGATGCAGTTGATGGTTTCCTGAAGCCTTACCCAGCAGGCCTTGGTGATCCAGATGTGCTCCGCATAGTACTCTCGACACGTGTGCTAGCTACTTCGGGTGGCTGAGGGGGGATTAAGCTTTTCCGGACTGCCAGCCTGTAAGAGACAGACAGAGGTAAGGTTCCCACATCCCTGAGGCAAAGGCAAATACCACTGAGAGCAAAGGAATGGTCCCTCTCGCCCGAACCAGGACAGGAATTACAGCTGTGTTGCTGCACGCTGTCTTCACTGTAACCAATTTGCTACAGAAAGAGTTTCATTTTACTTTTCAAATTAGTTGTTATGGTTTATTTTCTTCAAAGATAAAAGATTAGTTGCTCTGGCCTGGTCTCAGCCCCTTTTAAGGGTTCTCCAAGAAGGCCAGCTTTACTGTCATCTTGCCAGTCTGAGCGTCTCGCTGAGACTGCCAGGCTCCAACAGTGGACAAAGGGAGGTCTGGCCATGCCACTGTCCTCCACTGCTATTTCAATGCTGAGAAAATCATCTGGAACCAAACAGTGCTCAGACAGGCACCTGCTTCGCTTAGTTGGGCTAGATTGTGTCAAAGCCTGACTCCAAGCCCTCCATCCCTCAATGTGGATGCTAGGCAGCACAGGGCTGAATACAGAGAAGTACTTTAGAGACTCTTCAGTCTCCTGTGGGGCTGGAAGTCAAATTGTTGTCCAAAATAATCAACCTCTCAAATGGAAACACTCCTTAGTGATCTACCTCTGCTTCTTTAATTTCTGTTTCAGTTTTACAGCCTGCAGTTTCTCTGCCTTAAAAAAGGTTTCCACACAAATAAAAAATAAAACAAATGCAATTTTAGTCCCATAGGACACATCAGCTCCAAACGTTTTTAGTCATTACCATTACTCAGGAGGAAATGCATTGTTAATTCTAAAGCTGTCTCTTGCCTCTTTATTCAGGCATTTAAAATTAGACAGGCAACATAAAATATTTTAAGAGTTTAAGTTACTCCCTCCCTTTTTCCTAATCAGATTTCACAGCAGGGTACTAATCCTATCCCTTCTACTCATCCACATATTCTTCCAAGAAAAGCACTGAAGAGAAGGCACAGAATTCTAATTTTAGTAGATTATGAACTCTTTGTTTTTATTACACTAAGCAAGAAAGCCTCAAATCCGCTTTCCCTCAAAAGGTCACTTTGAAGAGCTAGGAGACAAACTGTCCTTCTCCTCATTTTATTACTGACAGGAAAACCGTATCCTACCCTGGGGGAGGAAAAGAAGTGTGCTTTGCAGATCAGCAGGTTACTCACACCACTGCTGGCTCAATAATCTGCTAGAACTTTTCTTATCTCCACTGAAATAATTCAATTTAGCCCGGCTAGATTGCACAGAGCTGTCATTCACATGTCAGCTTCAATTCTACTCACCCATCTGTGGTTGGTTTCTTCCGGAGGATGCTCGGGCGTGGGGAAGAGCCCTGGGCTGGTGCACTGGCACTGCCACTCTGGCTATGGGTTTGCACAACTGTGGTGGCTGCAGAAGCTGTGTTGAATGTGTTGCTAATGGGATTGGCTACAATGGTGGCTCCATCTGCCAGGACTACTGCTGGGATGGATGGACATTGAGAGAGCAGAGAGAACAGACAGAGAGAGGAAAAAGCAGCAGTTACTTAAGGAAATTTGATGACAAAGCAGGTGTTTGCAGAGCATGTGTTGTCCACACTCCCTTGACTCCCTCAGTCTTTAACCGCAGCATTTTTGGACTATTTTGTAGGCAATACTTTTGCTACAAGCAATCTGATCACTGAACCTTCTGCAGGGAAGATGGAAACTACCTCCTGCCAAACAGCTGCTGCTAGGGAAATCATCTTTTCCAGAAGAAATGGCAAAGGCAGAAATTGCTAGGGAGATCACCAACACAACAGGGCCAACAGAGTAACACCCCTGGTGGAGTCTACGTGGCAACACATGCCACTTGTAAGTGAGCACCATCAGCTGTGTTTACATTCTGACCTTCTGCCAAAGCCTGTTTGGCCAACTAAGGGATGCAGAGCACTGAGACGGCCAGGCCGTCCCCACACGCCGTCTGCCAGCTCTCCAGGAGCACATTCTCTGAGTTGCCATATCCCTTTTGTCAGTAAGTTGTGGGGGTTTCATCAGATGATCATTTTTAATGAAAGATGGCTCCTGTCTCAGGCCAAGATGAGGTTACCAACTGCTGAAGGTACCTGGCTGTATTTCAGTCACTACTATGATCTAATGCATAGCCAGAACAGTTTGGAGAACATCACTTGCTTGTGAATGACTCTTCCCACAAGGCCTTACTGAAGGGAACTGCTTAAGCTCAGGCACTACCAGTCTTTTCCACTGCAGTAACCCATTCAAGGTTACCCACACTCCACCCATTATGCTTAAAAATAATAAATGGGTAACAAAATATTTGCTGGGAGAATATGCACATGAGTGTATTTAGTGTCCACTATTGAACCACAGAGACCGGAACGAGATCATTAATCAGAGTAAAGGAGAAAAAAAGCAGCTAAATTTGTAGGACAGAAGTCCAGCTGCTCTAAGTCCAAAGCACGAGCGTGGACTTTCCTGGTTGCTCTCACCTGAAGTCTTCGTGTCCGCTTGTGGCTGCTGCGCGCTGATGGGTGCCGGCTGCAGTCCCTGTGTCCCGATTGGTGCGGCGGGGTGCAGTCCTTGCGTCCCGATTGGGGCCGGCTGGATGCCCTGGGCACTGATTGGTGCTGGCTGGATGCCCTGGGCACTGATTGGGGCCGGCTGGATGCCCTGGATGTGACGGGCGTGAGACGCATCTACAGTCATCAGCTGCATGGGGTTGAGGTGGACGGTGGAGGCCACGCCGACACCAGTCTGAGCCGTGATGGCCGAGTTGGGCGCCTGGGCTGAAACTGGGAGCAGCAACACAGACACCTCGTCACACCTACCCAGTGGGTGCCCCCTACCACCTCTCACGCAAAGTCTTTGAATCTTTGAAAGCAAATATATTTTGCTTTGAAAAATTAAATTTGCCAGCCTGCTTGTCGCAGTAGTAAGTTTGAGAGTGGAGAGACCAGATTGTCTGCCAGAAGAATGAAACACTGCTGTTTATCTCCACTCCATTTTCTATTTCAAATTGCAACAAGAGAGAGGAAAAAAATAAATAAATCAAGTTTAAGTCTACTTTTGGTTAGACTCAAATTATGTTTTGGTACCCAGCTTTCACCCTCAGAAAACCGTACACTGTTCTGCTCAGCATCTTATTTCACAATGTTTGTGAGTACCAACACTTCACATTTGCCCTCCTTAAAAAAGAATAATTAAAAAACATAATCGGAAGCCCAAGCCTTTTCTTTTCAAAAGACAGTCTCACAGAGCTTATCATTGCATCCATAAAAAACCACCACACCTTTACTGTACAAAAGCAATCAGAGACTTAAGTGTAAGTACCTCCTTATCCCTTTCCCCAACCACAGTGATAAAAAATGTTCCAGTGACAAACTGTTGTGAAGCTGAGTACAATTTTAGCTGACTCGGAACAGGGCTTGCAATTACAGGCTGGATCCCACAGCTAAAATGCACAGGAAATCTTTTTGTGGCAGAACCATGTCCCCAATGAAGCACCTGTTCCAAGAAGTTCAATTCATTTATTTGAATTTACAGCTCTTGGCAACTATGACTCCATCTTCCCAGACCTGGAGTATTACACTTCTCCTGGGCAGCGTTTAACAACGCTGCTGGACTTCCCACAGTTCCTGGATCTCCAGATTTCCAGTCTTTACAGAACAGTACCACTATTTCTGCAGCCACATACAGAATGCAAGTGTGAACTTGCCAACAATGGGCTTGCTTGCTAACAATGGAGAGCCCTCTCATCGCAGAACAAGCTGTTTTTCTCATTGTCACAGGATTTCGATCAAGTTCTTGTGCTGACAAGACACTGCAAAACCAGCTGTCAAACCCCTGAAATCCAGCACCAGGTCCCTGGAAATGGCTTCTGTACAAAGTATGGCACATGAATTCTCTTTGTGGAACACCTTATGTGAAACACCCTTGTTGCAGAATTTTTGCTCCAACAAAATCCTTCTGGGAAAGGATTGGCTCGGAAAGCCAAAGCCAACATTCTTCCTCAAAATTCCATATTAACACTCCTTATCTCGGTGATCTTTTAAAGTCTTCTCCACACTTTTCTCTAAGCCCTCACCTGGCTGTGCTCAGCAGAGGTGCACATCCCTCCTGACACCTTGGATTGTCTGCTGTGAGGTGTCACCAGTTCCTGCCATAATTAGTGCCTTCTGCTGATGCCTCCCATTTGTCCCTTCTGCAAATCATGTAATCATCCCAAAGCCCACCTCAAATCCTGATGTGACATAGTCAGGACCTGCCACTTTTCACTGGAATTTCAGTGACAGAAAGAACAGGCCCCAGTAACTCAGGAATTCCCCATGCAAACTTTCCCACTCAGCAAATGGGCTTTGCCACCTTTAAGTCTTTCCAAATTCCCTCTGCACTGCTCAAGGGTAACATGCTGCCAGCAGGCAAAGATGTTCCATGAGAATCCAGATCATGCATATTCCTAGGGTTTGGTTGCAGTGATTATCAAAATACAGAGAACAGTCTTAAACCACTCAGTTTTACCCAAGAGTGCTCCAAATTTTGTCACAGAATGACGTAAGTTTGGGCTGACTCTGTGGGCTCGCGTTACACGTGATTTTTTGACTGTCTGCAAATTACTGCAACAAGTTCAAACACATTACGTGCTCCATTCTTTTAAATAGAACACTAATGCAAAAGTGTGCAATGTGGCTTATTTTTTTCATTTGTGGTTCAGGTTTCTCTCTCAAACTGTCCACTCATGTGGAAAGAGATTAAAACGGGCCTGTCAGAACACCAGGGAATGAAGATGCATCAAAGAGCTGGTTTGGTTTGGAGGAACTGAACTGGTTTGATTTGTAGAATCAAAACCTTTTACTTAGAGATGCAAACTGTTAAATATTAAATGCAAAAGTCCTGAGAAAACTGTTACTGGCTGTGTTTAGTACCTCTGAAGCAGTTCAGTACCCCTCACCCGTGAGTTTTTCCCCCAGCCACCAAGTCAAAAGACCTTTTGTGGCCAATTGTCAGAACCAGTCATGCAAACCTTGTAGCTTCTCCCACCACTAAGGCTCACAGGAAAGCCAACAAGTGAACAAAGCCTCAGAGTCAGCTTGCCCCACAGCTCATCTTACCTGGATACTGGCGAATGGTGGACACCGAGCTGGTGATGGGGGTGTAGGTGTGCGCAGTCAGAGGGTAGGCAGAGGGTGGGTATGTTGGTAAGAAATACTGGAACTGGACAGGCACCGACTGCCTACAGACATCAAAGAAAGCAAGTATTACACATGTCATTTTAACTGTTCATCTACAACCCCTGCCTTCAGGCCGCTCCCCAAGGCTTGTTATCCCAACCATCATAAGCTAACAAGTACCTCAACTACCATGGTTAATTCAAAACTACCAAGCCACCCCTCTCTCCCAGGTTTTTAAAACATTATTTCCAGCATATCAGAACCTAGAAAAGCAGCAAGGCACTCAAAACCTACTCACACACACTCTCACTCATAGAGCTGTTATTTCCCCACCTGTTGTCATTTCTGGTTTCCATTGCCACTGGGTTTGGAGATGCCCGGTGACTAGAGATGGGTATGAGATTGCTCCTCTCTGCTGTGTAATCAGACTGGATCCGGGGAGAAGTATGTGTGATTTGCTGAGGAACCACTTTAGCTGCACAAAGACAAACATGTCATCAGTTAACAATCAAAGGAAAAGTTGGCAGACACTGCAAAGTCAAGACTGATTCTCCTGATGAAGACCCCTATACTGCTACCGCTCCCTCCCCTCCAAACAAAAAGAACATCCCATCCCCAGGTGATTTCCTATCCACAGTGATGATAGGTTTACTCATAAGAAGAAAGAACAAGGGAAAAAGCATTTTTCATCCATTTGTACCAGAGCAGGACATTATAAATGCATATATGTTATACTTGCTAACAGATTAAGTTACTCCAGTGCTCAAATGAAGTTAATTGTTTTTTTCCCACGGATCAGCCCAATCCTTTCTGCTGTCAATAACTTAAGTTATCCAAGTTTTCAAAGCAGAACTTGACAGAGACCAAGGGAAATGAGATCAGGGCAGACAATTATACATAGACAGAGGCCAAGAAAAGAAAGAAAACACCTACAAAAGCTTTACAGGAAACACTGACATACCGAGATACAACTTCACCCCTTGGAAATTTATGGCAGGGAAAGACATGACAAGATTTCAAAAGAACAAGAAGGAGGTCAGCAGGAAAACAGAGATGAACAAAAGGAAAGTTATGCAGTTCTGTTGGAAACATCTCAGGCAGATTCTACATCTAGATAAGTTTCCCACCTTTAGACCTTAGAGTTATACCTCCAAATGAACACACTAACCAAGCTTGACTAGGCTACACCTAACACCTCAAGAAGCACAGGAAGGAACTTAGAAAATCAAGTATGAAAACCATATTCTATCACCAAGCAGTTACAACTTCTAGTGTATACAGTACAGGTTCTGAAATGCCAAAAAAAATGTCTAAAATTCAACTGAGTAAATTAACGAGCTATTTCATTACTTAGTCCTGGTAAGGACTACTTACTTTCATCCTGGTATTAAAAAAGCTATGCCATAGTAGACCTGTTAATTGGTTTCTCCCAGCTTGAACCAATTTTCTTCCCCTCCTTAATTTGCTCATATGCACAAACACTGCTGGCATACACAGAAAATTGAAACATCAGTTACACGCTGCTCTTAAAACTGAAATCACTCACCAACTGGGATGTTTGAGGTTGTGACAGCTGTAGCATGGGAAGAATGGGAGGGCATTGTCATGGTGACAATGGTGCTTGTAGGGGCTTGAGTGTGAGACACAGAACCTAAAGGAAAAAAAAAGACAAAACAGATGAGATATTTCTACACAGCCAACCAGACACCCTCCTTGAAGAACCCAGCAATTCCTCTCCTGAAGTCTGCTCATGCACTTCCAAATGAAGTCTGTACCATAAAGAATTCCTCAAAAGTAATCAGGTCCCATCTTCAAGCAGAAAACCCAACAAAACCCCACACCTCTCCCATGACAGCATTCTGAACACTCACCAGCTGTGGTTGCTGAAGCAATCGTATTTGTTGCCAAAATAGGTGCCACTGTTGCTGCTGCCACTGGAGTACCAGTACTGAAAATGGTTTTCTATGAAACGAAAAGAAAATCTTCAAGTCAAAAGTCTAGTACACTTAAAATATTTACTCAGTGTGGAATCATGCTGCATTGACTGTAAAGAATAGGCATTTCTAACCTAAAACTCTCTTCCCAAATTTAATCTTAGCGCTCAAGATAGAAACAAAAAATATATAGAAGGAGGAGGTGTTGTTCTTGCAGTTTACCTGAGCCATGGTGTGGAGCTGTGGCTTCTGTGTCCCTATAGCTGGGTGAGAGGGCAGTGTGATCCGAGTAGCTGTATCCCTGGGCTGCGCAGGCCGCTGAATACTAATGGCTGCAGAAGGTGGGTGCTGCTGGATAGACAGGGTGGGTCGACTGGAGAGAAAGAAAAATAGTTAGGAAAATAACCATGTGGATACTAAATATGAAAGATAAGATGCCAGGGTCATCAGGCCTTGGTCAAGTTTCTTATGCTGCTTTAACTACACTGTTCTGTCCTCATCTTCTGTAAGTACCCAACTAGGAGGGCAGACGTAGCAATAATGCATATCAGTTGATAAAAAAAGACTTTGTCAGGGACACTTTCCAACATTTGTGTCATTTTTTCATTGGGCTGAAATAACCAACAGAAACTCTGCCTTCCAGGAAGCAGGAGATCACAACTGATTCATTAAGGTCTTTCTCAGAACACAGAGCAACAGTTCGTGTTTACTGTAATTTTTATACACAGAACTGAAAGCATTTGCACCGTGCAAGCATTACTATTTTTGTACTATATCCCCCCACACCTAGAGGATTATCAGCTCTGGGTGATTAACACAAATGTTTCCCCTTCCTGCAGCCTGTGTAAAGTCAGAGTAGATTTCAAAGTGTCTTTACCTGAGGGTTGATTCTGTGGCATGTGCTGCTGTTGTAGTTATAACAGGGGACTGAGCTCTTGTGGCCGAGACAGTTGCCACCACAGCTGGAGGAATAGTGCTTGAAGTTGTCACGGGAGGACGAGACTATAAAAATGAGCCAAAGGGACACATTCAGACAAGGAATTCTGCTGTTCAGAGAATAACTAGGGATTACTCGGTTAAAACTGATTTTCCTACATCTTATCACTAAGTTTTGGCATTTTAAGACATTTCCAGTCTTTCTGACTTGATCTGCATGCTCCTACGCAGATCTGTCCTGGCTTTCAGAGCACCTATGTCATAGGAATCAGTGACCAACAAAGTTAACAAGACTGGATCTCTTGAAGGTCTTCAGGAAAAAAAACAAAGGTCAGTTCCCTTCAGAATGAAAAGAAACCCTGATCCAAGAATATAAAGGAAGTCAAAGGCGATTACATTGGGATCCTAACCAAAAGCACAAAGTAAAGATGTTTAACCCTTTATCATAACATTGAACACTAGTATTATTGGAGGGAGACGATATCTACACTCTTCTCCTTATATGTGTGTATAAGCAGAGATATACAGAAGCATATTAAAATGAGATTTTTAATTCTACGTCACAGAATGACGGAATATTCAGAGTTGGAAGGGACCTCCAGAGATCATCCAGTCCAACTCCCCTGCTGTAAAGCAGGATCCCCTAGAGCACAGCACTCAGGACTGCATCCAGGTGAGCCTTGAAAATCTCCAGAGAAGGAGACTCCACACATCTCTGGGCAGCCTGTGCCAGTGCTCTGGCACCCTCACTGAAATGAAGTTCTTCCTCATATTTAAATGGAACCTTCTATGTTCCAACTTGTGCCTGTTACCCCTAGTCCTGTCACTGGGAACCACTGAAAAGAGTCTGGCTCCATCCTCCCTCAGCCCACCCTTTAGGTATTTGTAAACATTAATTAAAATCACCCCTCAGCCTTCTCCTCTCCAGGCTGAAGAGTCCCAGCTCTCTCAGCCTTTCCTCCCAGGGGAGATGCTCCAATCCCCCACTCATCCTCGGTGCCCTCCGCTGGACTCTCTCCAGTCGTTCCCTGTCTCTCTTCAACTGGGGAGCCCAGAACTGCACGCAGGATTCCAGTTGTGGCCTCACCAGGGCAGAGCAGAGGGGGACAATGACCTCCCTCGCCCTCCTGGCCACATGCTGCCCTGTGCAGCCCAGGCTGGCACTGGCCTTCTTGGTGGCAAGGGCACATTGCTGGCTCATGGATGATTTATTGTCTGCCAGGAATCTCAAGTCCTTTTCCTCAGAACTGCTTTCCAGGAGGTCCCCCCCTAACCTGTCCTGCTGCCTGGCATTCTTCTTCCCCAGGTGCAGCACCCTACACTTGCCCTTATTGAACCTCAGGAGGTTCTTCTCTGCCCAGCTCTCCAACCTGTCCAGGTCCTGCTGGATGGCAGCACAGCCCTCTGGAGTGTCACCACCCCTCTCAGCTTGGGATCAGCAGTGAACTGGCTGAGGATCCACTCTGTCCCCTCATCCAGGTCATTGATGAATATGTTGAACAAGACCTGACCTAGTATGGACCTGGGGGACACCACTGGTGACAGCCTCCAATTCGACTCTGCTCCATTGCTCACACCCCTCTGTGATCTGTCACACAGCCAGCTCTCATCCACCTCACCGTCCCCTTGTCTGACCCACACTGCCTGAGCCTCATGAGGATGTTATGGGAGACAGTGTCAAAAGCCTTGCTGAAGTCAAGGTAGATGACTGCTGCTCTCCCCTCATCCAGCCAACCAGTTATATCATCAGAGAAGGCCAGCAGATTGGTCAGACATGATTTACCCTTGGTAAATCCATGCTGACCACTCCCAATAACTTTCTGTTCTACAACATGTTTGGAGATGACCTCCAGAACGAGTCGCTCCATCACCTTCCCAGGGATGGAGGTGAGACCAATGTCAATACATATATATATATTTATTAGTAATTCAACACAAGCCTATTGTACCAGACCTTTCAGACTCTAAAACTTGAATATATCTAAACTAAATACTCTTCCCAGTTTCTAAGCACTTTGGAGACAGTTAAAAACCCAATTTCTGGCACCAAGTCTACAAAAGAAATAAAACCACAGGACTAATGCAACTATTTCACTACTTGCTGTTAGAAACTGGTACCCAAGAAACAACTGGAAGAGAGCTGAGAGCAGCCTCAGCCCAGTAAATCCACAATTACAAGTGTGTCCCAGGAAGAATCTGGAGCCAGTGGTCAGTGCTCTGCAGAGCTGCCTGGCTGCTACCTGCCTGGATTGGCTGATGGATGATGTGCTGAACCGCTGGCTGAGCTGTAGCTGCATTTGGCAACTGTGAAGCTGGTCTCAGGACCGTAGTTACTTTAGAACTGGACATCACCGCAGCAGCCGCTGCACCTGGGAAACAAACCAAGTGTGTTAAATGCCCTGTGCCCAAAGGACTCCATCACAACCAGAGGCAGACTCTGATGTTAGCTGCTATGTATTTCAGTTTGAATGTATTTCATATGTATGTTGGCTCAGGTGACACTATTTTAAAAGTAATGCTTGCAACAAATAAATGCAAGGTTCACAAAAATATGTGGGGAAGGGCAGGTATTATTTTAAACAAATTTGCTTTATTGATACTTCTTACTCCCCTATAATAACCTTGTATTGCAAATTCCAAGCTGTGAAAGTCAGCAGAAAGATTTCAAACAGTAAATAAGTCACCTGATACCAACAATAATCTCCCTGCATCTGATGAAGTTCCCAGGAAAAATACAGGTGCAGTAAGAGAAAAACTAAACAGAAAAAAACCCAACCAACTTTTAACACTACAACAGCCTTTGGTTAATTTGTCTACTGTTGGCTGTCTCCTGATGAAAAGAAACTGCTGTCAAAGGCAAATAGCCTTGAAATCATTTGATGAACTAGACTGCATAGCTTCTGTAGCTGTGTCTAACTGAAATTATCATCGTCTCGAAAGGTAACATTCAAGCTGACAGAATAAGAGCAGGAAGGAAAAAAAAAAAAAGAAACCATGCACCAAGTGGCAATACAAAGTTTGTGGCAGCTGTCCCACAAGAATCGAGTAAACAAACCTACATTTTACTCCAGCTACAAATAAAGCTGCACAGTCACTCCCCTTACTCTAGTAAAAGGTTAGGTCTTTGCTCATATCAATTTATTTATCTTGAGTGACCAAATAACAGCAAATACAAAAAGAAATAAAATACATTAATGGTACTTTGAATCCAGATCAGGTACTTTGAATCCAGATCAGTTTAAAGTTGAACTGGAAAGCCAACCCACAAGCTTTTTGGAAGTAAAACTGCAGTCAGAAATCAGAGAGACTGTACTGAGCACAGGGCTTCTTGTAAGGGGTGGGTGACATGTGGGTACAACAATATGCCTCACAGCTGCCCAAGTGCCACTGTCACAGGTGAACAATGCTTGCTACCAAGAATGTACATGACATTTTGCAGGACAGGTCAGTCCATACTAGCATATATTTTCTTGAAAATGTTCAGTTTTAACAGCACAGAACTAGGGTAACAGACACGCTGTGAGGAGAACTTTAGAGGCAGGGACAGCACAGCTAGGTCTTTACCTCGGGGTAGGTGAGAAGCTCCAATGTGTAGTGGAGGCCCAGGAGCACTACTTCTGATGATAGACATCTGCACGTTGGTGGCCATGATATGATGCAAGTTACTAGGATGCCCCTGCAGAGTTAAAGAAATAACAAAGCCCCAAATAAACAATGAGCTGTGTGGACAAGAATTAACAGCCACACTATCACCATATCCAAGTCTCAACAACAGAAACCCGATTTTATAGCAATACTTGGTGTACAAAGGTTGGATGCTTTACAAGAAAAGAGAGGCAGAAAGAGAGGAAAAGAGGCAGATGTTTCTACAGTGTGAAGTTACAGAACGTGCTGACATCGTGTGTGGAAGATGTAAACATTTATCTGTCTCACTGATCTATTTTTCTGGTTGGCACATGGGGGACAGCCAGGAGTCACCCATAGATCAACCAGAGAGATGGCCCTTCTGCCATTAGTGACTTCTAAGGCACCTTTCCAGTGAAGTCAAGAGAATGGTGGGCAAATGCTGCAACAAATTAATTCTATCTTCTAATAATTCTGGATTTTCCAGGGATATTAATAAAGATAAAAATCCACAGAAACTGCTGCACATCCTTAGCCAGCCTAACTTGAAATCCACTTTACACCAAAAACCTGAGACTTCAGAGGTTTAAGTGATGAATGTGCTGGCAAACTAGTTTCAAATCACAAGGATTGTCTCTGCAGACAAAGTTAGAGGGGGAAAAAAAAAATTCTAAAGCATTACCTACATCTTCCCTCCTCCCCAATTTTGTCTCTAGCAGTTTAATAAGAATACTCTGATAAACCATGAACTCAGTCTCTTCTGATCTGCTCCCAGGAGAGCTAAAGAACACTGCAGTGATGAATCCCAGCAGTTTGTCTAGAAATTCTCCAAGTGATACTGAAACAGCAGCAGCTTTTAAGGAAAGACTGCACTGCATGGCAGCTTTTGGATATGGCTCTGCTATCACAGCCTCACTGTGCTACGTCAGTCGGATGATTACCACAAATCAGCAGCTTTCTAAAGAGCTAGTGAAAACTCACTCTGAGGTTTAATGCTCCAAGCAAAACTGATCCAACAAACAGTGGCCACTGAGTGGGGAAGCCTAATGCCTCTACCTTCCCCTCCTGCTGCAAGAGCCCACCTCAGCTGTACCCATGTTAGTATTGATCTGACCATGCAGTCAGCTGAAACAGAAAAACAAAACAAACACCAGACCTGCTGCCCACTGATTGTTGCCACAGGAATTGTTGGAGCCTGTGGTATGTTGCTTTCCATGGTCACAGTAACTTGCCCAGGAACCTTTGTGGGACCTGAGAGAGTAGAAGGTGGAGCAGGAGCAATGGGCCGGCTGGGCATGGTGGGCTTCAAGGGAGGCTGCAAGAAACACAAAGACAGAAACGTTGGTAACTCCAAACAAGAGCTCAGTGTTGAAGCAGAAATCGTTTTTGGGGGTCAAAGCCTGGAGGGCAAGTCAGCTTTAAGCAAGGATAAATACAGTGAAGTATCTTGAGAAGAAGGATATTGGTCATTTAGAGTTATTCCATTTACATTTGGGACAAAACCAGGTTATCTTTTGTACTGGAAATATGCAGCTTCTAACATCCATCTAACGAGTCATAAGTGGAATCTGTTAGGGCTGTGGTATTCTACAGACACTGGGTGTTAACAGTTAATTTGATATTCTCATTGACTCCTGCAGAGAAAAGAAACTCACTGAAATCATTCTTCTCTTAAGAGATAAACAAAAAACACTCTCCTAAAAAAGAATGCTGTGATACTATGAAGTCCTCAGTGTACATATGGAACAGCTACACCCACGAGGCAGCGCACAGCACACAAGGAAAGCTTAAGAAACAAAAGCAGGGAAGTTTTTGGTGTAATTTATTTTTGCCTAGCTCTCATAACTTGCCACACAGACTGTATTTTTTCCCCTGGGAATTGTGAACGTCCTCATTACCTTCATAAGTCCATCTGAAAAGGAAAGTGGGACAGCTGGAGTCAAATGTGCTGGTGGTGCTGTCACTGTCACCGGGGCACCAGACTGGACAGGGTGGTGCTGCGTCAACATCTGCACCTGTGGATATGGCCGAACCACCACTGGTTCCTGCTTTTCTTCTCGGGGCTGTATTGAGCTGCCAGGGCCGATGTGCTCTCTGGGAGCAACTTCTGAGTCACGACTAGATTCGTCACTCACTAGTGATAAAAAAAGAAAAAGGGAACTCTGAGGAAAAAGGTAAAAAAGGTTAACAAGTTCACAGTGGTTACCTACCAGATCAGAGATGGGATGTCAGAAGGTCTGAATAAAGGAAATTCACCCATACAATTAAACATACTCCAATGATGAAAACCCCAGGACCTGTGGCACTGCTTCTGCCGCCTCCCCCCAGTCACTTCCAGCTGCCTGCTGGAAGCCAGGGACCCTGGCAGTAACCAGAGCCAGGGCTGCCCCCATTTCCAGCCCCATGAAACGGTCCCAGGTCCACTCACTGCTGCTGCTGGAGCGCGCAGAGGGGCGGGCAGCCCGGCTAACTGCTGGCAAGGAGCAAAGGCGCAGCTCTGCCCTGACGCCATTTCTCACAGTCAGCAACGACACCGATATTTCCCCTGTTCGCCTCACCCGTGTCCGGGGCAGCTTTCGGGCCCGTCCCGCTCCTCCCGCCCAGCGCCCGCAGCGACCCCGTCCCCGCACACCGCCGGGGACGCCGGAGAAGCCGGCGGGGGGTGCGTGGGGGTGTGTGCGTGGGGACACCGGGACCGCCTCCTGCCCCCGGGGCCGGCAGTCGTCCACAGAGAGCGGCCGCCGGCGGAGGGCGCGCCCCCTGGGGCCCGGAGCCCGCTTACCTGTGGCGGCGGGGGCTATGAGCCCGGCGGAGCCGCTGGTGGGGATGGGTGGCGGCGGTGGTCCCAGGCCGGCGGGCGGCGCACCCGAGCGGGGAAACTGCTGCGAGCTCATGTCCACCTGCGGGTACCGCCGACCGTTACGCTGTGTCACACCACGCCACGCTACCGGCGACCCTCTCCTCTCCCACGGCCCCTCGGAGCGAGCCCCGGCAGGCACCGCCCCCCCCTCCCGCCCCACTCATTGGGCGCGGCGCTAGCGGCACCGCCAGCCCTGCGTCAATGGGGCGCGCCCCGGCCACGCCGGCCAATCCGGCGCAGGCCTCGCCGGCCAATGAGGAGAGACCGCACTAATGACCTCACGGGGCGCTCAGCCAATGGCAAGGAGGATAGCGCTGCCCAATGGTGACCGGCCGTGCCGCCTGGGCCCGCCCCACCCCGCCCCGCCGTGCCGCCGTGAGGGGCCGCAGGGCCCGGATGTTCCCGGGAGCGCGGCAGCGCCTGGGACTGCCCCTGCCAGCACCGAGCGTGGCCCCCCCGCGCCCGGCACTGCCCTGCCCTCTTCGGGCCTGCTCTCCCCTCCCGTGTCCTGTCCTGTCCTGCCCTGCCGCCGTCCCGTCTCGCCCCTTCCCGCCCTCCCACCCCGGCCCCGGTCCCGCCGCGGGCCCCGCCCCTCTCCTCTCTCCCCCGCCGCCTCAGTCGCTTGCACCGCTCCGCAGCGCTGCCGCCTGGCGCGGGTTCCTCCCCGCCACCGCTCGCTGAAGCAGCGACGGCCGCCGCCCCCCCGCTCGTGTCCCTCCCCCGGAACCGCCCTCGGTCCCCAGAGCAAGGACGTACGGGGCGCACCGCCCGCCGCGTTACCTGTGCCCGGGGCGCCCCGCGGCAGCCGTCGCTGAGCCGCCACCGCCGAGAACCGAGCTCCGCTTCCGCCGCCGTAGCTGCCCACGGCGGATTGGTCCCGGTCGGTCCCGCCCACCTCAGCTCCCCCCCGCCCCATTGGCTGCCGCAGCCCTCCCTGCGGGGCTGCTGGGACATGGAGTCCGCGCGCGGACCCCGCCGGGCGAAGATCTCGCGAGACGCGGGCCGGGCGGTGCCTCGCCTGGGCGCGCTATTGGCCGCGAGCCGTGGGGAACGCGGCGGGGGCGGTGCCAGGCGACGGCCACGCCCCCTCGGCGGCGGCGGGCACAGGGGGCAATACCAGCCGGGGCCCGCACACCGAATAGCCCCGGGCACACGGCCCGCCCGGTTCTTCGCTACCCGCTCCTCCTGCCTGACAAACCCCGTCCGTGTCCCTCCCGCCGGAGCCACAGCCGGGGCTGCCCCACCGCCGCTGCGCTGCCCGCACCCCCTTCTCGCTGCTGGCGTGTGCCTGCTGCGTCCGGGGACAGGGACTTTGTCAATGAATACCTGACATCCACCTTGTCCCTGGCATAAACATTAGCTACTAACTGGGGCAGAGGTGGAAAAACAAATAATAAAACCCCGCACTGGTGACAACGCGGAGGTGCCGGCAGTCCCGGGCTGCCTCGTGGAATGCCACTGCGGTCCCTGGCATTGTCCTCGTTCAGGTCCTTACGTCTTGGGGCTCAGAGATGACATCAGACAGACAACTGTCATTTTCAGAGTTTTAGTGACATTTTAAGACAAAACCAGAAAGAAAAGCTTGTAATGACAGAACCACAGTTAAGTAACCCCCAGTTTTACCCTGCAAACCCCTCAGGGCGGTGTCACCAACAGCCCGGGCAGCGGTTCGGGGGGACAGGCTCCTCAGGGTGACCACGGACCGGGCCTTGAGGCTCCTCCTGGAACACTGCCCCCACCCCCGCCAGCTGGATTCCCAGCTTTGTCCCCGCTCAGCACCTCGTGATTGAGCTGTGTGGCTCTGCTCCCCCTCCCTGTGCCTCAAACACCACTGGGATGCCACAGACCGCTCGGAGGAGGTGGCACCGGGCACAGGGCGCCTGAGGGACGGGTACGTGGAGCTGGCACCTCTGGGCTGGCAAAGGGACAGTTCAGAGGGAGCTCCGAGGGACAGCTGTACAACCGTAAGTGGTGCAGAGAATAAAGAACAATTGGTTTGTATC
The DNA here is from genome assembly GCA_028020825.1 of Podargus strigoides. NCBI lineage: Eukaryota > Metazoa > Chordata > Aves > Caprimulgiformes > Podargidae > Podargus > Podargus strigoides. The sequence goes on along the minus strand of CM051628.1, from coordinate 23,896,370 downwards.
TGTCTGCCACGTCCGGCCTTCATTCCGCCCAGGTCTGCACCGTGAGCGCCCCGGGGCTCCGGCAGGGACACGGCCTCGGACCAAACGGGTCCGCACCGGCCCAGCGCGGCTCTCCCCACGCTTTAGGACGTGTCCCCCCGCCGCCGGGATGCAGGTGACGGTGTGCCGTACCCGCAGGGCCGTGTGACACCAGCACCCTGCCGTGAGGCCGCCTCGGACCGCCACCACTGCCCCCGGCCGGGGTGAGGTGCCGGGGCTCTCCCGGGTGACCGCACCGCGCCAGCTGCTGCCTTCCCGGGCCCCGCTCGCCGCAGCTCTGACCACACACGGCTCCAGCCGGGCCCCGCCGGCCGCCCACCGCTGGGCTCGGCCGGTGACAGGCAGCTGGCCCGAAGCGTGCCCGCGCCCCGCCTGCCGCCTTACCGGGACTGCGGGCCTCGCTCCGGGCTGCGGGCTGTGCAGCGCCAGGCGCCAGAGGCCACGGGCGGTGCCAGGGAGGGGACCCTGAGCAGACGGTGAGAAGTCGCGGCCCTCCCACCCGCCGGGAGCGGCGGGAGCAGAGAGCGGCACGGCCCGCCACCCAGACCCCCAACATGGCGGCCAGGCGGCGCTCTGGCCCTGCCCCGCTGTAACTCTATGGCGGCAGGGCCCTCTCGCCCGGCAGCGGAAGCGCCGTGCCAGGAAGCGGCGGGAGCGGCGCGAGCCGGAAGGGAGCGTGGCGGCCGCTGGCAGGTGCGGTTACCACGGCGACCCGCGCGCGGGGCTCGGCAGGGGAGGGGAGGGGGCACGGCAGGGGGCGCGGCGGGACGGCCCCGGCTCGCGAGGGGCGCGGGAGCGGCGGCGGGACCCGGGGCCGCCTCCCTGAGGGCGCCTCCGGCAGCGGGGCGGGAGCGGCCGCGGGCTCCGGGCAGGGCTGCGGCGGGGCGCGCTGGGTGGGAGCGGGCAGCCGGTGCCGGGTACGGCACCCCCACCCCCCGGGCCCCGCGGAGAGGAGCGGCGCGGCGGGGACTGTGCCCCCGCAGTCCGGCGGAGCGCGGGGCGGCAGCGTCGGGGCCCTCGGGCGGCCTCTGCGCCCCGTCAGTGCCGGGCAGTGGCGCCTGGTGCAAGCCAAGGTTTCACTCCGCAAACATTGGCCGGGCGTCCTCCTCCGCGGCGCCATCTGTCACCTCCCCAGCGGCAGCGTGGGACCCGCGTGCAGCACAGCGCTGTGTGACAGGAGGGACGTGGGGTACGGAAGGAGCAGGGGGTGATGCTGGTGGGCTTTAGCTGGAGCAGTGTGAGTTTTTAGAGGGAGTAGGGGGAGGTTGCTCGGTCTGTCTATATACACCGTTAGAGCTGCCAGGTGTGTGACACACACCCACAGACTGTCCTTTACATTGAGGTCACCAGGAAGGAGAGACACGAGTTGGATCCCGACACGTCAGGTGTGCCACACCTGGACGTTGAGTTGGCTGGTTTTCCTCTTGTGGGGAGGAAATGGAAAATGAGTTGTCCAAAAAAATAAGGATTGAGAAGTGAGAGAGTGCCTGAGTGTGCAGTAAATACACTCTGGTTAAAAAAGGGGGAAAAAGGTTGAGCTTTTCTGGACTGTGGTGGAAAGTTACCGGGAGAATTCAGCTCTTCCATAAGCTTTAGAGCTGTGGGCGAGGAGATTCCACCGAGCTCCGTTATGGTGTGTAGGTCAGAGAATGCACAGGCACATAAGTACACTCGAAGGGCAATAAAATTGGCATAATTTATCTTTTTATTTTTCTTTTTGGCTTATTTCTCCCAGTAAGTTGTATCATTTGAGTCTGTCTTCATTATTCCATTCATTTTTCAGCTTCTGAAGTTGGAGGTACGTAGTGTATCCAGGAAATGCTTGTTTCTTCATTCCCCAGAGAAGAAGTCTGCTGCACCCAGCAGAACCTAACGGGCTGACGAGGGAATCTGGACCTGGCCTGGCTGTCCCGACACTGGTGAGTACAGCAGCTGACCTCCCTGTGCGGATACAGACCTCACCTCCCATCAAATGGGCTGGTCTGCCACCCTGTTTAAAATATGTGCTGTTTGTAATACCTCTTAAAGCAAATAGTGTATGATGGTGTCCCAGAACACAAGTTTATTTGAATGCATAAACACAGAGGAAGCTGGAATTGATTTAGGTCAGGAGTCAGATCTTAAAACCCTTGTCTCTTTTCATGTTGTCATAGTATCTTTGATTTTGTAAGCCCAGGTGAGACTATGGTTATCTCACTGATGTACTGCATTAGATGGGCCACTGAATCTTCAAATACACCTCAATATGTTTGGATATGTTGTTATGCAAAACTAACTTTTTTTTCTTTCATCTTTTTTAGGCTTCTTCTATAAAATGGGAATACTTATTGCAGTGCTTGGGATCTGGTTCAGCTCATCACTTGTAAAAGGAGATTCTAAGGCTGTGACAACATCTCTCACTACAAAGTGGTCTTCAACTCCTTTATTACTTGAAACAAGGTAAGTGCACTGTGCTTTTTCACTGATAAATCAGAATACACTTAGAGGATAATATATTCTCTTACTTGTTTTGTGGTGCTTTGGATTATGGTCGTTACTGTCTTGTTGGCAGTTCAACATGGTCACTGCTGGGTTTGGGGAGCTGGGATGCCTATTTTAAAGGGGATAGTCGTAGTTTTTTTACATAGTAAATTCTTTCACTGTGCATTAGAAAAAACAAAGACAGTGAGTAATTCCATAGTATTTTTTGCCTTATGAAGTTTTTACTCAAAGCCCAAGATGGAAAGGTTTAGCATGGTCTTGTAAGATTCCATAGTAAAAGACTTTTGACTTCAATGATCACTGTATCTGTTGCTTGCCTGTGTTTAGCTCAGTTTTAAGCTTAACTTTGTCCATGTGAGTTGTGCATTGATTATCTAAAGTCAACTGCTTTGTTAAGCCTTGTGCCAGTCAGCCTGGGGAGATTTCTTCTATGGTATCAAAGACTTTTTTGAAAAGACACTACTTAAAAAGAGAGCAAAATGCTGCCTTTTCACTGCCAGTCTCCTTAGCACTTTCGAAGGCCCCATCACTTCATTTTGCAGCATTCTAACTTGGAGATGTCTGTGAAAAATAGGGCTTTTAGATTTCTGTGTAAGACTGTGCGTTTGATTTTGTATCACATAAGGGTGTTGCCATATATGGAATTCTGCCCATGTTGTTGCAGATTGGTTTACATGGAAATAGTTGAGCACTGATGGGTTTCATTCAAATGGAAATGGCTTTGGGTGATAGGACAGGTGTGTCCTAGGTAAAATTCCTTTTCTGTGACCTTCTCTATAGAAGTTTAGACACAATATTTGTTGCTAGCAATGTTTAGAGAATTATTTTACTATCAAACATTGTAGACCTACCTAATCACATGCTGAATATAAGGGAAGTTACAACATCATGATTTGAAGCTGTGACTGCTTTTACTCATTTAAAAACAAACCAGAAAACCCCACTAAAGATACTAGTTCCAACAAATACCAGTTTGTTACAGCAAAGTAAAAATAAATGTATGTTTCTCTTAGAAGATAGCAAAGAAATGCATCAGGGAGCAGTGCTCCGAGGATGTTATTACTGCAACTGTTACTTGTTTGGGTTTGTTCAGTTTTTAGCTTTCCTGGTCTGCTTTTTCCAGTAACATCTGTTTTTTCTGACACAGGCAAGCATATGGTAGGAGCTACCTTTCTGTAAAGCTTTACAAAGTGTTAGAACTGTAACGAGAGAAAATTCATAGATCTAGCTAACTCTTCTCTTCTTACTCAGTGAATTTTTATCAGAAGAAGGTCAAGAAAAATTCTGGAATTTTGTTGAAGCCAGTCAAAATATTAAAACATCAGAACATGATGGTAAGTTTTCATAATCTTTTTCTCAGTGGGGACTGATACTTGACATAGTTGAAAAATAAACCACCATGTTTTGTCTTCCATTGTGTTAGAATTGTCAAAGTCAAACAAGGACTGATTTCAGCAATATTTTTACTGCAGAGTGCTCAAGGCTTTTGGATATCTGTTTGAGTAAAGCTGTCGTGAACGAGTCTGCAACATGTTTTTGCTTGCCAGTTTCTGTTTCAACATGAAGTATAACATATTATAAATGCTTTTCCTCTGTGTTTCTATTTCTCAACTGAAGTTAAATGGGAGCTGCTAACTGTTTCCCTCCTCCCCACGCCTGTGTTTGCATCCTCAGGAATGTATTTAAGTGTATTCTCCTGGATCTCTGTTGAATTTCATGCTCACCCATCTGCAGTGAAAATTGAGGAGGAACAGTTGTGTGCATATTTACAATTAATGTCATGGGCTTCTGTTAGCATAAATCATTAAAATTCAAAGCCCCTCTTCAATGAGATTATGGTATAGAATGATAACTGCTTGTACTTTGACTTTGCAGGTAGTGATTATTCTTCTTACCATGAAATGCTGAAAGTAGCCTGCCAGAGTCTGTCACCTTTGCAGCAGAATTTGTTGAAGTTTTCCTTGTCTTTACACTCTTATTCTGCAACAGTTCAAGCTTTTCAACAGGTTAGTACAGGAAATCCTCAAATGATTTGTAGAGCATTACCTATAGCCCAGGAAGGAGCGAGCTATGTAAGGAGACATTTGGGAGTATAAAAAAATCCTTTACTGATTAAGTGCTCCATACATCTGAGCTGAAGACCGTGTGTACGTACTGATTTCACTGAATGTCAAATCTGAGTCCACCTGTCCAGAGCAGACTGAAGAATTGGGATTCTGACATGTCTGCATATCTTTGATGCTTGCTGCACTAATAATTGTGTGAAGATATTTATGAGGAAAATCCCTACAGCTCCATTGGTACTTGTGATGCTGCTGCTGTTCCTGTTAGTCTGCTGTACTTGAAGAGAGAGTTATCTATGAATACATAGCTCTAATGATTAGAACCCAGAAATGGAAGTTAGTTGTGCTCTGTTCTTTTTCAAACTTGGGGTATCATATAGTTCATCTTCCTTTATCATCTGGAATAACTTTATCATTTGATGTTTAACAAATATAGAGGTTTCTGATGTGTAATGCAAAAAAAAAAACCCACCCAACCAAAAACCCCACAACTGCAAGCTTCATTTTTTGTACCTGGAACTAATATTGCAGTTAATAGTAATAGACTGGAAAACTATTTATCATAGAATCACAGAACAGCCTTGGTTGGAAGAGACCTTCAAGATCATCGAGTCCAACCATTAACCCAGCACTGCCAAGTCATCACTACCCCATGTTCCTCAGCAGCACATCTACACAGCTCTTAAATACCTCCAGGGATGGGGACTGCAATAAGTTAAGACTTAATTCTCAATTTTGCAGTTTTTACTTTGCATTTAAGTTATGTAACTAACAGGGAAAAAGTACTAGTTTAGAATTTAGGAAATCAAAGAGGAGCAATTGCTACAGAGCTATGCTGTTATTTTCACTTGTTCTAAGGGCAAACATTCAAGCTACTTTATTACAAATATTTTAATACAGATAGCAGCAGATGAACCTCCACCAAAGGGCTGTACTCTGTTTTTTGTTGTGCATGGGGAGAAGACGTGTGAATTTGACTCTCTTGGAAACCTTTTACAGGCAGCTTCAGAAAGGTATTGTCTTAATTTCCTATCACTGGATTAACTCTTAAAATTTAACCTGGTTAGACTTCCTCTTGTAAAGAGATTGTAGTAAACCAGGAGCTTCTACACTCTTCAGTATTGATTTATGCTGTCCATTGCTTGCACACAAGTGGCAGTCTTATTTCTTATTAATCCAGTTTGGAATGATTGCTTTCTTATCCCTTGCTCTTTGATATTCTGCTAGGAGGAGGAATGTGCCCAGGAAAACTTGGAAACAATTTGTTGAAGGACTGTAGGGGTTCTCAGGAATATGTAAAGCTTTTAGTATGTAGCTGAACTGAATATTAAAGCGATAGGTAGTATAACAGAGATTGTCTCACAAATGGCTTGAAGCACGCACAGTATTTTCTCCCTGTGTGCTTTTCTCAGCATTAACAAAGAAAACTATTACCACACAACATATTGCAAATTCAGATTTCTTTACAAAAGCAGAACTTGGTTGTAATTTTTAGTAACAAAAAGAAACCATGAAATATACTACCTCTACAGAAAAAAAAAACCGAAAACCACAAAAACCTTAAATTTCAGTTTGTCTTCGCAGTGATCTTGGAACTTTTGGTTTTTGTAAGCATAAAGGGGTTTTGTCAATATGCAGACTGTGTGTTTAGCCAGTAGGCAGAGCTAAACTGTAGCTGTTGTTCTGCCACCCCATGACCCCTCCCCAGCTGAGAAGGGGAACTGGGGAGAAAGGGGAGAAGCCCCATGGGTTGAAGTAGAAACAGATTTAATAAAATAACAAAACTAATACAACCACTAACATAAAACACACAAAGTTCTACTCAGCCTGGTCCTTGGAGTCAGCAGGAGGAGCAGAAGGCCAGAAAGGAGGAGCCCCAGGAAGAAGAACTCCACCCTCATTGATCTCCGTCCTTTTATAATGAGCATGTGAGGTGGTGTGGGATACACCTGTGAGTCAGTGCCTTGAGTGGATCTCCCAGCTGACTGGGGGCTGCTCATGGCTGCCTGCATGGCTGGCCCATGGGGCTGTGCCTGGGGAACCAGGACACAGACATATGGCATCTATAGCTCACATGCTATTTTTCTGACTCACTAGGAACATTTTAAATATTTAATTGTATTTTAGACAAAATTAAAAATCAGAAGTTGAAAGTAGTCTTCCTATTCCCTTTCTGGTTGTATACTAAGCCAAACACAGGGTTTCCTTGAATTTTTGTTCCTGGAATGTTTGTTCTGTTAGCCTTTTATATTTTATACAGAATTTATGAATCGTCCATTGGGGAAAAAGTTAATTGAAAATTTAAAGGAAGTGGTTGGTTTTTAAAATAAGGTTTGTACTAGATTCAAAATAGCACCTGCCTACTTGTTGCATTTTCATATGTCCATTTTTAACTAAGCTTTATCAACATGCATCAAGTGCTGCCAACCTTGATATTACGTGGGAATCGCTTGACAAATGTATTCAGTGAAGACAGGAACAGTGACTAAATGTGAGAAAAAGGAATTTCACATCTTGCATTGGGTGAGGAAACGCTATGAATCACAGTGTGATAATCTTCTATGTTTACTCTTAGGCCAAAGCCATTTTTGTTCAAAGGGGACCACAAGTATCCTGTGTCAAACCCTGAAAGTCCTGTCGTCATACTTTACGCTGAGATTGGTTCAGAGGAATTCTACAGACACCATAGGAGGCTTGTTTTAAAGGCTGAGGCAGGAGAAATCACTTATGTCCTCAGACACTATATTGCTGTAAGTGTATCTGTGCATTTTAACAAAGGTATTTGAGGTGGAAAGAGTAACTGACCTGGGTTTTAAAAAAGAAAAATAGTCTAAGTTTGTGCCCTTTAAATTGGTATTTGCATAATGTGTTGCTGCTTGATACTTATTTGGAGTACTCAAGGTTTATTTTTTATTGCACATAGCTGAGGAATTCAAAATATTTAAAATCTCACGATTGTTTAAATAAGAGGACACTTTGGTCTTACAAATGCAGAGTTAAACTCCAGATAAATTACAGTCTAATCTAAAAAAACGGTGCTCTACCTATATGAGAATGTAGGAAATAGTCAGATCTTTCCACAGTCAGGCCACTCAGTTACTTGATATGGAAAGCAGGGATTAACCCTAAGGTACAATTTTCAAATGAAAGGCATTGTTTCTGTAGCAATTTTATTGCAGAACCACTTACCAGTCCTGGTGCAATTTGTCCTGGTTTTCATCTCCTTCCCCTGAATTGCCCATAACCACTGGATCAGTGTTTACATTTCAAAAGCTCTGAGAAATGTGAGTTGACTTTTTTTCCTGAATATTGCTTAATGATGCTCAAACCTGCAGCGTAGCAGCTAGCAGCCAGACTTGAATGCAAAAAAAAAGCAAAAAGCAAAAAAAAAAGCAAAAAAAAGCAAAAAAAAAAAGTTTACTTCTAGCAACATTTGTACTTTTGATAAAGTCATACCTTGCATACACCACTTTCCTTTTAAAAAGTAAATTGTAAGTGTTCAGAGCAGTATTTATATTCAAAATACACAATAGATCTTGATACAGTTGTGTGACTCCTGTACGCTTCAAAATACTTTTAACGAGTGATCATGTTTGTTTCCCATCAAAGTCAGAGCTAATTATGCATCTCTCGAGTCATTGCTTTATCCATCTTCTTGTAGTTCTCTCTTGTAACTCTTCAGTGAATGTTTCATTTTGGAATGTCACAGTTGAATTTCCTTCCCCTTCTCTGTCTGATTTAATGACATGAGTCTGTTCTGCTCTACTTGGCTTACACACTGAATCATGAAAACGTTGTTTTGTGTTCCTTTTTGCTTTGTGGTTTTTTGGTGGTTTCTTTTTTTTTTGTAGAGATATCTTTGCTGTCTCAACTTCAAAAAGTTTTGTGAAATACAATAGGAAATATAATTGTTACAGTACATTACTGCAGAATCACTCATGGTATTTGTTTCTCGGTTATGTCTGATGTGTACCAGCCTGAGGTTTCTTAGCTTTGGGAAATGGCAACTTTTAATTTGTACATCAAAACAAAGAGTGGCAATGTTGTGCTCTGTGCTTTCCCTTACAGAATCCCAGTAAAGAAAAAGTCTACCTCTCTGGCTATGGTGTGGAGCTGGCTATTAAAAGTACAGAATATAAGGCCAAGGATGATACACAGGTGAAAGGTGAATTATTATTTTAAGTATTTTAATGTGAATCTTATAATTTTGCAAATATATATTTCTTTTGATATGAATGACTTTGTCGGAATTGCAGATATTTCTCTTTCTTCAGCTCTGAAATCACTTTTTCTCCTCTCCCTTCTGGGATTATGTTCTTTATGAAACATATCTTTTCCCTGGCACTTTTCTGCTGTGTCTGTGAAATGCTGGGCACAATGAAGTCACAACTCTGGACTAGACCCTAGTAATGGCACTACTAATGTAACTAATTTTTACCAGATAACCCAATTCCCTGCAGAAGTGAAGTGATTACCTTAATTTGCCTCAGTTTATCCACCCTCACAGCAGAATGTTCTCATTTCTTGGGAAAACAGAACTTAGAATTCTGCATGGTTTTTTGCTTTTGCTGCTCTCTTTAGAACACTGATCTCTGTTATGCAAACTCTCATGCACCTGCCAAAACTATTTTGTTAGGGCCATCTCTGTCTATGCTTTTTATTTACACATGCACATAAACATATAAACCCCCAGAATTTCCTGCTTTTATTTTGGACTTAAGTAAAACGTCTCTTGGATACAGGTTTAAAAGTAAACCTGAAACTTGCCCTTTCTTTGTTCTTTTCAGTTACTGCAGTGTAGTTTTGTTAAACTCATAAAAATGAGCCTGAGAACCGTTTCTGAATAGCTTGGTAACAGTGTTCTTTTCTGTGTGTTTCTAGGCACAGATGTGAATGCTACAGTAATAGATGAAAACGACCCTATTGATGAAGTGCAAGGATTTCTGTTTGGAAAACTAAGGTAATACTCAGTTGTAATTTATTGGTCTTTGTCATCTCAAAAACCTTGGCACAGAGATGCTGATCTTTTGCTTCGTTATTATTTTTTAATTGTCTGAGTTACCCATGTGTTAGCAGCACACTCTTTCATGTGTTAGTTTCTCTGAAGACTTACTTATAGGAAGTCACAGAAGTTGTCTTACCCTCATACCCTTTCAGGCACTTGTATCCTGACTTGACAGAAGAGCTGAAAGAGCTTAGAAAACACCTAGTGGAAAGCACCAATGAAATGGCACCTCTGAAAGTATGGCAGTTACAAGGTAATCTGTATGAAGACTTTCAGTATTGTACTGCAAGAACTTAATGTAAACATATCTTCTTGTGTTCTACACAAATGAGGTTGCTAGTGGCTGCATACAGTTGAGAGAGTTTGACTGTGAATTCCTGCACTGGAAAACAGTTTTCTAAAGCACCTTTGCAGAGTCCTGTTGGAATAGCTTTTAGAAAGATTATTTCACAGGACTTCTGAAATGAGGTTTGCTTTCTATATTGTGAAGTACAGTAAGCCACTTGCTCTTAAACTGACTACTTGTATGATCTGCCAAATGCAGAAAAGCAAAGGAAATCTAGTTTCCTTCTATGTGGAAAGCTGAGATTTCTCAAGACTTTGAGATTTCTCAAGACTTTCAAGATTTTTCAAAGGGAAACTGTATTTCAAAAGCATCTGCATGCAACTCTGACCTGTTTCTCTGGAAATCATCTGTAGAGGCCTGTGGAAAGGCTTTTCAACCTCTGAAAAACAGAGCAATTCAAAATGCTGAATGTATGTTGTAGCCACAGAGAATCCACCTATATCCAAGGGATGGCTATTCATATTTCTGGCTTGTGAAACAAGTACCCAGACCCCTCCTGAAGGGTAGGTCCTCCCACCTCTGCCAGAAGAAAAGGTGGTGGTCTGGACTCATTGAAGCAACTATTAGACAAGATACATTGGTTCATTTTGAAAGGGTTGCTTACTTCAAGGCAACAAACAGAAGTTGAATGCAAGGAAGAAGATTTTTTTAAAAAGTATCTAAAGGCACATATAGAAAATTAATTTTCATAGGTAACAAATAAGCAAACAGTTGAAAAGTAAAGTTAAGATGACTCTGCACTGGCTTGTTTTCAGATTAGAGTTCTTTACTTGTATTTTTTCACTTCTAGATTTAAGTTTTCAAACTGCTGCTCGCATTTTGACTGCTCCCCCTGTGGATGCTTTGATGGTCATGAAAGATCTGAGTCAGAACTTCCCTACAAAGGCCAGGTAACTTGAGTTATGAGTTCTAGGAAGTTTCATACTGTCTTTTTTCTGAGCAGAACTGGAGACAGCCAGCACTGGGTGGGTTAACATCCGACTTTCCATTTAGCTGGAAGCAAACACTGGGCAATGTTTATGCAGATAAGTTCTACAGCCTGTGGTTACAAAGAGAATCTTACAGTGTTTTTCTTGGATGGCAGTTGATGTGGACTGGTGGAAAATTTGACAGAATTACCCATGCTATTTTGTCGTGAAACACTTCTGAACTTTTTGCATCAAGTCCTCAACAATTTACTGGATACGTTTTCTGGTTTATCTCTTCACTGGGTCCCACTCTTCTTCTGGGACCCTCTTTGGCAAACAGCCCAGTCAATCTCATGTCAGAGACTGATGTGCAATTACACTGTTTTTGCAGTTTGTCAATGACTGTCTTGAGCATATTCAAATTCTTCTCAAGAAATTCAGTCACAATCTGGCCTGTCCAGCCAGTCTAGAAATAGATTTCTTTTGATGAATTCCATGACCTGAGTTGTGAAGATGCTATTACAGGAGCTCCTCCTTTTTGGGTAGGTGGAGATATACCTGAGAGTAAAAAGAACCTGAATTCTGGTCTTAATTCCCACTAACTGGTGTTAAGATGGTGCTATTTATAGCTTCTTAAGGTAGGCATTGCATTTGTAGTCAGATCTGTGAGCTGTACTCACCCATTCTGTGACGATGCAATCACTAGATCCAATGTTAGGAAAGGAATGGGAACTGAAAATGAGGAGTGAAATCCCCCTATTTTCTGCTGCCAGCCTCCACCTCTGCCTTTCTGGCAGCTGCCCACTTTTATTATGGTTAATGTGAAATTAGACACTGAGAGTTGGCATGTGGTTAATGTTTTTATGTTTGGTTGAATTATATAGTATAAGAAAAAATAGTGCATCCTACTGTTTAATGGCACCACAAAGTGCAGATGCCTCTGATTGCAACTCTTTATACTAGGAGACTAAATATATTTATATATATATGGTAGGATATTTATATATAAAAGTAGGATAAGTAGATATCTATCCATTAGATAAACAGAAAGATGATTCACAGCATGATGTTCTTATTTCTGTAGAGCCATAACAAAAACAGTTGTTTCTTCGGAACTCAGAGCAGAAATTGAAGAGAACCAAAAGGTAATGCTTCCAGAAAGTAAAGTAGTGCTTTTGCACTTATATGCTAAATAAATTCAAGCTTTGAAAATAATTATTCTATTAAAAAGTTTACATTTTGCTCAAATAATGATCTGGTATTTCCACACACAACTTTGTCGCAGTACGCATCTGGGAAGTAGAGAAGTTGTGGATTTTCAAACATGGATCAGTCACATAATTTAGCATGTTTGCTCAAATATGGAAATATTGCTCAGAAATTCTTTGAGTGAGATCACTGTGTTGGGGAATGACAACGTGGGATTTTGTTCACAGAGCTGCCCCTACAATGGTTGTTCACAGCAGTCAAGTGTTCTGGTGGTTATTTGGCAAGCACCTGTTAATGTATATGAAAGTGACCTTCTGTTTAGAATCTGAACTTACAATCTGTATTTATAAAATTGACTTTAAATACAATGAAAGTACTATGTTGTTAACCCTGGGGGAAAATGTTTCTTTGCAGAAAACATACAGTGTAGGTGTTCTTAGGTTTTCCATGCACACTGTCTTAATCTGATCTACAGGACAGGACTGTTTCAAAAATGAAGCAGCAGAAATTTTGATGCCTGTGTCACATCAGTCTTTACTTAGATTCTGAGTCACACATTTGTAGTGATGTCTTGCCAGCTAAAGATATATAGAGATGGCTGATATGTTTCTTGAAGGACTGTGCCTGCCAGGTGGCATTCTTTCAGTCTCTGACCTAGTTCTTAATTGCAGTGGTATAGCAGATGTGTAAAGCCTGGATGTCACAGCACTACTGGTCCTGGGTAACTGTTAAAAAGAGTTTGATGTCAAGTTACTGGTTTTAGGTTTTGGTTGTATTCTGAACTTCTTGAAAGCAACTAGGTAATAAAAGTGTAAGTGCTTTTCAGTGGAAGTTGTTAGAGTCAAAATGTAGTTATATTCTTAGATTATTTTAAAATGTCTAAGATGGATGGAATGTTCTCATCACCCAGTTTGAGATGGTGCTTAGCTACCTGAATTCATCAGTTTTTACAAGGAAATCAATGAATAAACTCAAAACCTTCTGCTGTGGCTTAGAATGAGTCATACAGTGTGGAAGAAATGGTTCCAATGTTGGTGCTTTGAGAGTGAAACCAGTAAAGGAATAAAATTTATCAGCTATCCGAGTAAGTCTCCATGGGCTTTGAAACAGAATCATAAAAAAAGCCCAGGTTATGAGGGACCTCTGGAGGTCATTGAGCAGACTCTGGTGTTTGCAGAAAAATGTTTCAACTGCTCTGTTGTGTACTTGGCATTACCAAAGCACTGAAAAAAACAACAGGCACTTGGGAATTTTGTACAATTAAAATAGACCTGTGAGTACAGTCTGGACAGAGTGCAAAATAGAAGTTTAAGATGGTAATGAAAACAAAGCCAAACACCAGCTTTTGTAAGGATCTACACCGATCTATTCATACATTTCAGTCTCACTTGGTATTAATAGGAAAAATACAAAGTATGTCAAGTACACACTTATGTCTTTGTTTCAAATCTAATCTGTGATATTTGGCTAGTCTAGTAGTAAATGCAAAGTTACCTGAAATCTACTTCCAAGTCCCCCGAGATCCCTGTTCTGAAAGAGAACTCCCTTGTTGTTCAATAGCGATAAAATCAAAAGAAGGGATGCGCTTTGACACTGTCGTCTGGTGTGGTCCTGGAAGGGACAAAGTATAGAATGTAAGTGCAAGCTAAAGCTGCCTGGTGGCTTTTCTGTTATGTGTCAGATCAGACTGGTCCACAGGTGATGATTTTGTGGATTCATTTTTATTCCAAGTATGTCTAGGCTACTAGATGCAGATCTGGCTAGATCTAACCCTGCCCTTTAAAGCTGTTCTTTGCATGACTCAGTTTGTGTGGATCTTAACTGATAGTGAAGTTCACTGCTATCAGTAGGTTATAGTTTACTGTAATTATCCACAAAAAGATACAATTTAAGACTGCATGTACTCAGCTCTTCTCTGGGAGCTTTTTTATTTAATAAAATATTTAAATTCTTCATGATTAGATGCTGCTTTCCTGTTCTTGGTACTTCACATGGTACTTTGCTATTCCTCTGCTTTGCTCACATTCTTCATGACAGGAGTGTTTTTAAATGTCCAAACACTACGTTTCTCCTTCAGTGTTCATCATGCCTCGTAAGAGAATTTTGTAACTGGTACTGCCAGACAAGAGGTATTGGAAGAAAGCAATGTCACTTTTCAGTTTTTAAACAGAACGTGCTAGAGTTTGCTTCAGGAGGACTGTGTTTTATTCACCTCTCCTGATTCAAACTTCTCTGTGATGGTGCCTCAATTCAGGGGCAAGTATCCATTCACATGGGGTACTGCTTAGAGGTACTTGGAAGAGATTCTAATATAAGACTTTTTTCCATCTGTGTGCTGCCTGATTTTGGGGAGATCACACTACAGTGTCAACTCATCTACTTTTCACTGGTGACATTAACCACTAGATCAGGACTTAATTGGTACCTTAAACACAGTAGTTAGTTCCACTAGTGAGCACCATGCAATATCCAGCAGTTTAAGTCTCTTCTGCCCAAAACTGCATGTTAAAGAGCTAAGACAGGTAACTGGATGCTATTTGTCCATCAACATTGTGGGCTGCCGACTAAAAAAATAAATAAATATTTTCTCTCAAGCATTTCTAATTATTTAATCAGATTATATTTTAAAAGTCTGCTCAGGGACTTCCTGATGCACTGCTCAATCAGTAGGAACAACCAGAAGACCCACTGCACTAAATAGCTTCAGTTGCTTTTTCCTCTGGGTATGGATGTGTGCACACAGTCAGCAAAGACTGTAGCTGAGAAGTAATGTCATGCAATTTGTCATGCTATAAGGGAGATAAAATCTATAACTTTGACACATTAAACTCTCTACTGATTTTTTTTCTGTGCAGAGCATTCTTCTAATGGCCTTCTACTTTCTTTCAGTATTTCAAAGGAACGTTAGGATTGCAACCGGGAGATTCAGCGCTGTTCATCAATGGACTACTTATTGACTTAGACACTCAGGACATATTTAGGTAGGAATGTGTTATTTTTCAGAATAGCTGTGTCCTGTTTAGGAGCTTGCATGCTGCTTGTGCATGGATGATAGTCGTTTAGACAGTTTTAAGCCTTCACAAAGTCTAGACTAGGTTTAATTGTTAAGTACTGTAAAAAGCAAATCATGGTTCTTCCTTCTCTTATGCAAATGCTTTTCAAACAAAAAAGCTGATGTGAAAACTGGAATACCCTTGAAGATTGGAATGGCAAGTCAGCATTGTACTGTTCTTTTGATCTATGCTGTCACTAGCAAAATTTTGGTCTCCAGGGTGGTCAACATACGGGTTTTACTCTGAAAATAGCAGACTGATTCTCAAAGGATAAAGCACTATAACTTTTTCATCTGAAAACCGCCCTATTTCTTTGTCCAGATCTGTTTCAATAATGTGAAATTGAAATTACATATGTATATCATGCTCTAGTTGTCTTGATTAAATGTAGTTTTTCCTAGAAATACAATGTAAGTGAATAGGTTTAAGTTATCTCAAGTTTCTTAGGACAGTTAGAAATAGGTGATAAATAACAAGTAATACACAGACATGGCAGACTTGTTTATACCTTTCATCTGTTAACCCTTAGGATAAGAGCAAGTTATTTGTTGTGTCTTTAAAATTCCACAACATTCCTTCTTTTCCTTCCAGCTTGATTGATGTGCTACGCAATGAAGCCCGTGTTATGGAAGGCCTGCACAGCTTAGGAATTGAAGGTCTTTCCTTGCACAATGTTCTGAAGTTGAACATCCAGCCGTCAGATTCTGACTATGCTGTGGACATCAGAAGCCCTGCTATTTCAGTGCGTATGGTTTTATAGAAGAAAAATCTTATTTGTCTTTGGGCTGAGCACTCTTAAGCTGTCAGGGGGACTTTTCTTATCTCACAATCAGTTCCAAAAATGCAGTGAAGAAAAAAAGAAAAGTAAGGTTATAAATATAATTAGCTCTTTTTAAAAAGCTTAACTTATTATTCATACAGTTCTTAATTTGAAAATAGTCTTGGACTTGAGCAGGGGGACTGTCAATCATTTAAATGCCTTTATTTTTTCTCAGTGGATCAACAATCTCGAAGTTGACAGTCGGTATAATTCCTGGCCTTCCAACGTGCAGGAACTGCTGCGTCCCACCTTTCCAGGCGTGATCAGACAAATCAGAAAAAACTTCCACAATTTCGTAAGTAATAATCTGACTAGAAAGGAAATACGCATTTTTTTCAACAGCAGGGACTTTTAGCTTTTGCAGTTTACCTAAGTATATGCTGGATTCCCTGTCACTTAAATATCTTGAGATAGGATGGCTTTTCTAAAAGGTTTTGTTCTACCAGTACTAGTAAGTTATGGCTGACATTGAGAGATTACTGAGCGAGATTCTCTGGCATCTATTAGATGCAGCAAATTGCTTCAGCAATGGAAAAAAATATCATCTGACGAGTGAGAATTTGGTGCATTTCAACTCTGATAATACCTGAAGGTGGTTAATGAAATTAAATTTGTTAATTAGCATCTTAACAGGGTTAAGACCAAGTTCAGTTGAAGTCTTGGTGCAAGAATGCCTTCTAACTGAAACAAAAGATGATAATCAGCCCTCTGCTTAATCCTGGGTGTTCTTTTTGTCTCTAGGTAAACTACTTAAAGTTAGACCTAATAAAGACTTTGTAAATTCTGTATTGTAACTCCTGTTATGTGACAGAGTGGCCCTATAGGAAAAAAAGGACTCTTGATTAGTGGCAAATAGGGACTTGAACGACCTCAAGCTGTGGGAGCATTTATGCGTTATCTTTTTCTCTGGAGCTCAGAAACTTTTCACTTGCAATTTGTATGCAGGTGCTGATAGTAGATCCTACTCACGAGACCACAGCAGAATTACTGAACGTGGCAGAGATGTTCTTCAGTAACCACATACCACTGAGGTAATCACTGTGTTTAACAGGATTTTTTTTACATCAGTTTTTATTTTTGTGACTTTTGCAATTGTAAAATTCTCATTGCTAGGACACTGTAGAAATGTTAGAAATCTTGTATTGGTGGCTGGGAAGGATATTTACTAAATACTGTTTTGTATTTAAAATTTTTGGAATATAACTTTTTCTACTGGCAAAACAGATTTCAGTTTCTTTATCTGTCCAAAAGAAACTTAAAAGCAAGTATTTTGGATGAAAGATGAAAAGCAAGACTCTGTTGGACTCACCAGTAGAGATTACATGTCCTAAGTTTGATTCCTGGCTGCTCTGTTCAAAATCTTACAAGTCTATTCCAGAAAAAGCCATTGTCTAAGATGATGATCATAGCTGACAGTTGTATGAAGAGTTGATTAATTATTAGTCAAAGAGATTAATCATCTGGGGACTTTTTGATTGCAGAATAGGACTAGTCTTTGTGGTTAATGACTCGGAGGATGTTGATGGACTTCAGGATGCTGGTGTTGCCCTCCTTAGGGCATACAATTATGTGGCACAAGAAATGGACATTAATTATGCTTTCCAGACTGTCATGTCTGTAAGTATTCATTTAAAAGGGAAATTAATGTTTAAATATTTTCCATGTATTTAAGATTATGTTAATGTGCTAATGTGTAGATAATGCAATAAATTTTTCTTGGACTCAGTATTCAGAGCATCTCCAAATACTAGTACCACACTATGTGTTCCCTTGTAAAGTGCTTCTGACCTGACCTGAACAAGTGAGAATAGATTTAAATGTGATGCTTAACACTTCTACATGTTTTTCTTATCCTGCCTCTTTGCTCATTCTGCCAATGAGTTAAAAAATGCTCTATCCCTTCAATATTTTAATTTGAGCAGTTCCTGCTGCGTACTTTTGTCACATCAAAGGATAATATAGGTGCTAGTAAACTTTCACTTGTGGTTTGACACTGTTGTACGAATCAACAGGCTGGGGCGTAGTGTGACATTAAACTGCTGGTGACTTTTATTCTCATTTTTTGGGTATGTGTTTGTAAGTCAAAGTAAAATCTTGTGCTTTCAAAAGGGATACAGTTACCTGCTTTACATGTGAGGTTCTTTGGATATGTGTTACTTGAGCCTTTTTTCCCCTAAGCACTACTTTTCCCCCTCAAATACTTTTCCTAGTTAAAGATGCAAGTTGTTATTTAAAAAAATACGTGATACTTACCGCCTTCTAATCTCACTGGAATGACTATGAGATAAAGCAAGATAATTATAAGAGCTGTAAGTACTTAGGAGCTGTTATGGCAGCTAATAAATATGAAAATACGTTCTGCAAGCTGGCTGTTAATGCCTTATAATTACTGGAATACAAGTGACAGGTCAACTTACCTTTGATAAGGATAGAAGCTTTCCAGTTGCAGGTGTAAACTTGTACTTGTATCCCCCTTTCAGATATATAACAAAGTGAAAACAGGAGATCAGCTGAAAGTGGAGCATGTGGTTAGTGTTCTTGAGAAACAGTATCCTTATGTGGCAGTCAACAGCATTCTGGGAATTGATTCTGCCTATGATCAAAACAGAAAGGTAACAGTTCATCAAACAGAGCTTTTTTCATTTTTTGCTTTAACACAGTTTTGAAAATAGAGTTACATACTGTTTCTTGATGCGATTCTCTTACTAACCAGGTAACTATTTTGTTATCACATTGGGTGACTTCTAGTAATACTTACGTTCAGCACAAAGCTTTATATAATAGACATAATATATGTAATATACTGTTATGTATATTTTAAAAATCTCTCTATATAGTCCTAGAACTAAGATGACTTTCTTGTGACTTTCTGTAGAGTTGTAAATTGCTTGAAAAAAAATGAAGGTGATCAGAAGTTTCATAAGAAAACCAAAGGGGCTTCATGTCTGGGAGGGATTGGTAGGGGTTTTCTTTATTGGTATTTGAATACTGCGTGAGATAAGGTAATGATGATGAATTCAAAATGCCTTTTCTGTAGCAAGGCATTCCACAATCTTCCTCAAATAATTTCTTAAAAGAAAACTGGGAGAGCAAATCACTACTGGGTCACTTATGTGTGAGATGAAGCAGATTTTATTTGGGGTTCTATAGGGGGATGGTTATGTATTTTTGTTGAATAGTCTAAAAGAAAGAATGAAAATACGGTCTACAATAGCTCTGTAACACAGGTGATACTGCCTGCATCTGTAAATGTAAGGAATGTGGTTGTATGCACACATGCTTTCCACCTTCCGATGGAGAAGAGTGAAGGGAAAGGCATTCTGAGGAAAGCAAAACCAATAAAACTAAGGCACACATCTGTGTTGGACACACAGGCCTTTTCAGTTTAAATACTAGAGGCCAAATCAAACCAAAAGTGACACCCTCTGTCCCCCAAGAAGCTCCTAGCACATGTGAGGTGCTCCCCTCCAGAAGCCTTGAGAGGCCATTCTGGAGGCCTTGCTGCAACTGGTGTACCTGACACCATTCCACACAACCACATCTTAAAACATGGCAAAGCCTTCAGGTAAGGAGGGAAACCTTTAGTTAAAAAGAGCTTCATCTCCACAGAAGAGACACAGGTTAAACCAGCAGTGAACACTCTTCTGTGTGATCTGAGCTTTGTGATATTTGTGTCCTTAAAAGGTCTTGAAAGCCCCCAACAAGAGCCTCTAAACAACAGAACCTGAAACAGTAGAAACTTCTGTCTGTAACAGACTCTCAGTAATGATGGTCATTTTGCAGTGGTTACATGAAACAGGGAAATTTATTGTGACATAATAACCCCCCCCCCCCCCCCAAGTAATTGCTTTCTCACAAGTTTAAGAAACATGTTCTCAAAAAAAGAAAACCCCTACCCTGTCTTACCTTACAACCATCAATGCTTGCATTGCATTTGCTTCCATATGCAAAGTTAGAATTCCTGTTGTGCATTTTTTGCTATTACCAGCAACTGCTCATTGGAATTAATTTATTTACAGTACAAACTTAATGGAATATTTTGCACTTCTGTATTATGAAGCAACTTTTTTTTTGCTTTGAAGCGCTGAAAGACAAGGACATCTTGTACATGTAAGATACAGAAAGTGGCTTATGCACTGTGTAAAATTAATGTTCTCTGTATCACATAAAACACATCTTGGTGTGTTTAAGATAGACATGTGTGGATATTGCATGGAAACGTTACAAACCCCTGTTGGTCATGGGCTGATGTGGTAAAGCTACTTCTTTCCCTGTATTTAGGCAGCGAGAGGTTACTATGAGCAGACGGGTGTAGGTCCTCTCCCTGTTGTGCTCTTCAATGGAATGCCTTTTCAAAAAGATCAGCTGGATCCTGATGACCTAGAAACCATGACAATGCACAAAATCCTGGAAACCACAAGCATCTTCCAGCGAGCCGTGTACCTGGTACGTGCCAAGTTCAGCTGGGACTTTAGAAAGAAACAAGATTTGGAAAAAATGACTCAAAACTCCCTGAATACGTAATAGACAAGACAACTTAACTTGCATAATTTCTTGGTTTGGCTTTTTGTTGTTGTTGTTGCTGCTGGTTATTTGAGATTTGTTTTGTTTTAAGTTCTCTAAGGCAAATATAAGTGTGAAATAACAAATATTGCTTCTTCTTTCCTTCAGGGTGAATTATCTAATGACCAAGATGTGGTGGAGTATATCATGAACCAGCCTAACGTTGTTCCAAGAATTAACTCAAGGATCTTAACATCTGACAGAGAGTACCTAGATCTGACAGGAATGAGTAAGAGATGCTTTTAATTGCATTAAACCTGAAGTATCTGAGTCAAAGACAGAAAGTCCCAACAGAAAGCTCTAGTGGCAAAGTATTAACAGCACCCCAAGTGATGTTCTGGCCCTGGTGCTGGGGGAGATGTTATGTACAATAACAAAAGGAATGCCTACAGATTTTTCAAAACAGGAATTTGTTTTGATTTTACAGAAACCTCTAGGGGAAAATGACTCATGAAGTTCAGAAGTTAGAAATGCTAGCAAAAGCCAAGAACAGTCATACAATGTATAAAGCAACAGCTTGGTTTTTATTTCTAACCTTTTGAGCAGAGATTGACAGCCATCTCTGGAATTACTTAAGGTTTGCTGTCCCATATATTATAGCAGAACCTGTCATGGCTAAATGTATAAACACCTAATTCATTGACTCTGCAGTATAATGACAGAATTGCAAAAACACCTTTTTTTGAGTTTCTTGAAAAACAGTAACACAGTGGATTTTTAAGTGTAAATTATTTATGTAAATTAACTTCAACTAAGGGAGACTTGAACAGTTCTTTCAACTGACTCTGCATATCAAATATGCAGTGTAGCTATTAATGTAACTTATGAAACAACAAAAATACATTCCTCAGCTTATTATATGTTAATAGTGGAAATGAGACATGATAAGCAGTATCATGAGGAACAAAATGGGATGTGTTCTTAATGTTCTGGTAGTAGTAGTGATTTTTCTTTCATTTTACATGGAATAGTTTGCTTTGGCATCTAATACTTTTTCTCTTCCTCAGATAACTTCTACGTGGATGACTTTGCTCGATTTACCACGTTGGATTCCAAAGACAAGACAGCTGCTGTTGCAAACAGCATGACCTACTTAACGAAGAAAGGTAATATTGGCAGTGGATTATGAACCCCAATCTAATCTCATGTGCGTTTCCAAGTGTACATACATACTGAACACAACATGAACACTTGTTCAGGCCTGTGGGTAATGGTGCAATCTAAGTGTTAAAAAGAAAGCTTTTTTTAATAAGCCCTGGAATCTGCATAGAAGAAGAATGTTCCCCTCTTTAAACTGAGCCTTCCATGAATAATAGTGTCCCACCCAACCTGCTCTTGCTATATTGCAAATGACCACCAGAAATGCAGCAGTGTAAGCTCTGGCCCTGCAGTGACACTGACTAGGAAAATACAAAAGGTGTTCTAGCACTCTGTCTCGTGATTCAAAAATACTGAAAGTTACATGGACTCAGAAGAAAACTGTTATTGCCCATTATATAAGCCAACACCCAACGTGGTCTGTGCTGTTTTTATTGCTCCAGTGCACGTACTGCTTTTTCAGTGATAGTATTTTTCTGTTATAGTTATACATAAAGTATGAAAACTCAGCTGTACTTCTCAGTGTAAGAAATGCGTGCACAGATGTAGTACAGAGCTAAATCAGGCCTTTCCTATATCCATTTCAGTTAGGAATCATAAATAAGCTGCTGTCATTTGAACCAATTCCTCTTGTCCCTGTCTTCTGCACTAGAGTCTCACAAGTTTCCCCAGTACAATCTCCAGCCACTACCCCCTGCATGCACTGCCTTAAATGTTCCCATTGCTGCTCCTCTCTCCTATTTGCCCTTGGTTCATGTTCTGTCACTTAGATTTGAAAAAGTTTCTTGTTTTCCCTCTGTAGAGTATTAATTAAACCTACACCTCTGCAGACTCATTTGAAAGTGTGCATTAATTTGCAGTCCCATGGCATGACAGTTTTGGGTCACTGCCCATTCTGTCACATCAGGTATTTAATAACTGGTATCTGATTACAGTGCTGTAGCTCATTTATTTTCTAAAACAATAGAAAAGTTATCTGTAATGCTGGCTGAGCAACAGTACAGAAATAGCACTGTCATAGTCGTTCTTAAAGAGGGAAGATAACAGAGACAGTTAACATCCAAGTCACAATGGCATGGCAGTTTTTGCAAACAATCTTCAGAATGGTGCTCCTTCATGGTATGGTATGGAACTGGTAATATGTAGTGTAATTAGTGCTGTAGCATGAAAATGAAGCATCAGTCTATTTGTGGGGAAGAAAAAGTCAAAGCTTATCCTAATAAAATTATCACAAACTTGTTTTGTGTTGGACTTTAACTTCAGCTATTTAGTTATGCCCAGTACAGTACTGCAGCTTCTTGATACACATTGGGATTACTATAAAATTATTAACGTCTCTCTCGTTTCCCCCATTCCTTTCTGCTGTTTGACCAGGAATGTCTTCCAAGGAGATCTATGGTAACTCATGCTTTAGCGTTTCATATGTTGTTGTTCTGGGAATTTTCTGGTTCCTTTATAACACTGGCTTTAGAACCAGCAGGAAACAAAGCAAGCTGATTAAATGCATGTTTGCTTCAGTGTCTTTTTCTCAATACAAAACTGATTTTGTGAACTAACAGCTTCAGTACAAAGAAGTGGTATGTCTGTGCCCTGATTGGAATCTGTAAGTTATTTATAGGTTCCTTTACAGTTTCTAAGTTAAAAAGGTAACCAAAAAAATAATCCATCTTAGAAACAGTGACGATGCATGCTGTCCCTTGTGGGGTTTCTGAATGAGGTAAATGAAAGCTAACGTAAACCAATACTATTATTCTTGTCTTGCCAAACTTCATCACTTAACTTCATCCATATCTTCCCTATGTAATTTTACTTGTTTTGAAACCTTTGCATGTGCATCAATTTCTCCTCCAAATGAGGAAAAATTGAAGCTTTCCTTGCCTTCACCCTCAAATTTATCCCACTCTTTTTTTTTTAATTGCAGATGATTCCTTTGTTAGACCAGTTACTTTTTGGATTGTTGGTGATTTTGATAAACCTTCAGGGAGGCAACTGTTGTATGATGCAATTAAACATCAGGTAGGTAATGTTTTCATTTGAACGGGTTAGCAGTGCTAACAAAGCACTAGGCAGAGGCTTGAAAAACACAGGTTGTGCTTCCTCCTGTTGTATGAGCTGAGGAGATTGGTTCTCCCTACAGGATCTCTAATATCCAGCCTCGACTTGTTTGTAGAGGCTAGAATATTGCTGACCTTGCACTAGGACAGAATCCCCTCTTGGCACTATACTAATACAATAAAGAAAATATGTTCTTTTAAGCCCATGGTTCTAAATTGAAGATGTCCATGTTTTGGTTTGGAGATGAATACGAGCATTGCTCTCTGCTCTGTCTCAGTTGTTCCAGGAAGATAATTGAATCATAAAAATAGACAGCTTACTCCTGAATCACTGTTTTGCCAGACCTCTGAGTGGTGGCCGTGGTCCTATATCTCTTATATAGCACAATATTATCTAGAAGATTCCTGTCACAGTGGTGCCTATACATAAACTAAATACTTGATGCTACATTAGTTCATTTATCCTTTTAATGTTGTGCTGTTATTTACCTGATTTGGAATCTGGTTTTCTGCTTAAGAAATACAAAGCTTTTGATACAGAGTTCATTAAAGTAGACTTACTCTTCTCAATTAAAACATACCTGAAATCTAAAACATTCCTAATGCATGTTTCCTTAAACACAGAAATCCAGCAATAATGTTCGAATTAGCATGATTAATAATCCTAGTGAAGATCCAAATAGCCAGAATACACTCGTTGCTAAAGCCATATGGGCAGCTCTGCAGACACAAACATCAAATAACGCCAAGAACTTCATCACTAAAATGGCAAAAGAAGAAATTGCAAAGGCACTAGAGGCAGGAGCCAACATCTTAGAATTTGCTGTTGGGGTAAGTGTGTTTGCTGGTATTTACAGAGGTAGGGTCCTCTGCTTGTTCTTCTAATGAATTTTTTAGTGTGGTATGTTCATTTGCAAAAGATGCAGTAATAGCGTAGTAACACTGTTGGTTTTTGGTGGTGGTGGTTTTTCGCTCTGAAAGGTAAACTTACCTAAATATAACAGTTCATCTAAAAATAAAGTAAATCTTCATACACATCAAAGCTATATAACTTTGAAGAGTCAAAAGGGATGCAGATTCAGGGATCTGTTTGAGTCGCTTGTCTCTTGGGGTGGTTAAGAGAGAACTACAAACTTTTTAAAAAGCTGGGGAAAAAATTACATTTCTCAAAGTAGGTTTAAACAAGTTAGGCAAGCATCACTTGAGAAGAATGGAACAACTGGTCTAAGTAGCAACAATTACTAGGGCTGTGACCCTTCACATCATAAGTTGGGATGGTGTTTGAAGGTGACAGGCAAGAACTAGGTTTAAGGCCACAAAGAAAAGGGGCCTAGCGATAAATTTTAGCAAGATACAAAGATGCTCTTGAATGGAAACAAAAAAGGTGCCTTTAAAAAAGTGTGCAGAGGTGTACTTTTGTTCCCCTTTCAACGTCAAGTATTCTTTTCTTTCAGGGTATGGATATCAATATTTTCAAAGAAGCCTTTGAATCTCCCAAGGTGGATTTTATTCTGTCCCATGCCATTTATTGCAGAGACGTTCTAAAGCTGAAGAAGGGGCAGAGGGCTGTGATCAGCAATGGAAGGGTGAGATATTCCACACATAGGAAGGAAGCAGACCTTGAGCAGCAGAGTCTAGGGATCAGACACAGTCTCTGCCTTCTTTAGGTCTCAGTGGCCTTTCGGACCGCTTCCAGTTTCATTTACTCAGACCTGCAGTGATCTTTTCTTTGTACTGTGTGCAGTGAATTGTTGGTGTTTTGTACAAATTCAGATCTCTCAATAACAGAGCTCTTTCATGTTGGCAGCGAATTGAGTCCAAGGGCAGGAAGGGATGATAAATTTGAAAATTGTGCTGTCTCAGGTTCATTGGGCAAAACTGCTGCATTTGACCCTGATCAAGATGCCTTCATCTCTTCCAGCAGCTCTTTTACAACAGCCACTTACATTAGGCAAATGATGTTACAACAGTATTTAACTGCAAATAATGAAACCCAGCTATGTACAGCATTCAGTTTTCTTTTATCATTTGCTTGCTAGTTAAGAAAAAAAAAAACCCTGCAAGTTCCAGTGGTTACTTTAATGGGTTAAAAATTTTAAGCAATGAGTTACAGTATTCTATTTCTCTCATTAGCAAAACAGCAAGAATTGTCTAGGTAGCTTTTAGGTTTCTGAACGCTCGAGGAGTGAGATTTGCTAGAAATTTTGCTGGACTACTGGAATTGGCCTGGTATTTGTTGTCCTTTCAAGATGTACTATTGCATGTATAATTCAGTATGTCCAACTTCTGCAACCCAAGCACTCAGTGAAATCTTGTGTGGGCATTTTATGCCTCAGTCTGGGACTCCTGGCTCTAAATAGCTAGACTTAGGTGTTAAACCCTGCTGCCATTGACATTACTATCAGCCTAAACAGTTGATACCTTTAGACTGGGCTGGAGTATTTATTTAATACATCTTTGAATCTTGTTTCAGTGTAGCCTTTACCTAATAATACTGATCCTGCTTTTTTGTAGATTATTGGCCCACTAGAGGATGGTGAAATGTTCAATCAGGATGATTTCCATCTCCTTGAGAATATCATACTAAAGACATCAGGACAGAAAATCAAATCTCAGATTCAGCAGCTGGGATTTGAAGAAGATCTGTAAGTAAACGTGAAGAGGCACAAACAAAAAAAGTGGTGGTGCTCTGATAATGTGACTTTCTGCAGCCTGGAGAAAGCTTTATCAAGTACAGTCTGGATAGGTGCTATAAACAAACATGTATGGTAAAGGCTCGGCTGTTCAGAGGAGCGAGAAAAGAAAAAGATGACTTTTTTTTTTTTTTAATAGAGTTTAAGGGGTTTTAGTGACTTTTTTGTAGTTCACAATCTCTTGGAGGTATGGAGCTGTAATTGTATCCCCCAGATTGAGGAAGCAGTTCTGAGAGTACTGGCAACCCCTGCAATGGTACTGTGCTCAGTTCACCACTCTTGATTGTTATCTGTATCTAGCAGCAACCTGCCATGGCTGACCCATTACCTCGTTACGGAAGCTGGAGGACTTGTGGTTGGCTGACAAGCAGCAAGGAACTGGGAAAGTGCCCAAGTCTGTAGGAATTTACTGGGTTTTTTTATTGGTACTTGCTCAAATAGTCCCTGGATCACAGCAGCATGGGTGGCAACAGTCTGCTGTGTTATCTGAGCAGTTCAGGAAGTGGTTTCATGGATTGGTGGTGGTGGGGATACAGGTGGACTGAAAGAGTAAAGAATGAGGATGGTGATGCACTCTACAGGGGCTGGCTCAATTCTTTGCTGTGTTCAGCTAGATGAAGTTTCATTCAAGGTTTAGTTGTCTATGGCTGGTGACAGCTTTACCAGCAGAGAAGATATCTGTATGCAGAGAAGAGTTTTTTGCTGCTGTGGGATGTGTTATGAAGTGGTATAAATTGCTGCACATTATTACATTTATTCTTAAAAATGCTTTCTGCACTGGATTGCCTTTCTGCTCCTCTAAATGGAACAGAAGCCTAACTTTTCATTAATACTAAAGCCTTCAGAGTTCTTGTGGATTTTCCCCCAGCTAAATCTTAAGTGACATGCTGATTTAAACCATTTACCTCCAACGTGTCAGGGTTTCATAACTCATACAGGATTACTACAGTATTGATTTAATGCAGAAAGGAGGAAAATGAGACACTGGAGTATGCTTTCTGAATCTGTTTGCAGTTCAGCTAAGTGCTGCTTGGCCTATCAATATAAAAATTGTTTTAGTAATATATTTCACTGTCAGTACTATGGAATCATGTAAACAACTTCTAACTTTTTAAAGAGAAACAACAGGAAAAGAGGTACAGATAAGACAATTAAAATCTCAGTTCTAGATAATTATTGCAAAAAGCATGGAGGTCAGCTCATCAAAAGAAAGTAGTCTTCAGGTTTAAGGGAATGTATGCCAGTGTCTTCAAAACTGAAGTCTGTAGGTGTGTGTGTGTTGAAGCTCATAGCTAAGAAGATAGCTTCTCTCATATTTGGCATTAAATTTTCACGTGATGCTGCTTGACTGTTAAAGGCTGGTCAGGTATGTTAAGTGTGAGATCTTTTCTGTGTGATTCTGAATCTTAGGGGGACAGATTTTAACAGCATTCCAACCACTGTTGCATCCATTGCCGTGTTGGAGAAATAAGGATGGTAGGGTAGAGGAAGAGGGCAGAGGAAGTTGAACATAGGCTGGTTTTGGACAGAGCAGTGGTTTCTTGGTTTGAATGCTGCTAAAGTTTTTTGAAAGCTTTTGAAATGATCTGGAAAACACCATACAATTTGGCAGACTTCACCAGGCTTGTGGTTTGGTCTGAACAATTTAAACAGCTGTCACTATAAATCTAGGAGACTTAGTTAATTCAGGAAAAGCTGTCAGACCTTTAAGTTACAGTATTGCTTCTTGGCAAAGCTATGATGTACAAATCGATTTTCACTGAGCTTTCAAGAGGTTTTACACTTTCAAGATTAAATATATTCTTAAAATACTAGACAGAAAATTTATGGGAATAATAAAAAAGAAGAAGTTGTCGGAAGTAATTATCTTTTGATGATAGGACCCCTCTCTCTCTAAAGTTTCTCCACATACAAGATTGCTTCCTAGTTCCTAGAGCTGCAGTGTAAGATGGGAACACTGCTGTGAAACGGGGTTTATCTGAATCATGTACAGGTCTAAGAGAGGTTGGGGAAGTCCAGGAATGCAGTGCCCGTAGCATGGCTGACCCCTAAAATATCAGCTCTTCTGTATTTGTTACATTTGGTACCCTCCATAATAAGGCTGCAACCTATTTAAATTAATGGCAGATTAGCCCTTAAATATTTTTAATTCTTCAGATCTTGTGTAGAGAGGTAGTAAAGTGTTAGTTTGTGTATCTGAATTCAGTCTATCTTCTCTTTTGCTGTGAACTGGCAGAAATGTGCTAAGTACACACTACCTGTAAACCTTTTTTTTTTTTTTTTCTTTTTTCTTTTCAGTGCAAGTGACCTGGTAATGAAAGTGGATGCTCTTCTTTCTGCTCAACCAAAAGGAGAGGCAAGGATTGAATATCATTTTTTTGAAGAACGATACAGGTATAGGACTGCTGGCATTTGCTGAGCAATATGCTTTTTCTTTGTCTCCTAATGTTTCCATGGTTTTAAGTTGCATTTAACTTAACAAAAAAAAAATATTCAAGTAGCAATAGGGAAGTCCCCAACAGTTTTCAGGCACAGAGAGATTCCAGAAATTAATTTTGCCTGTCTCTCTATCTCTGTAAGCACATATATATTCTTTTCTCTATCTAGTTTCAGAAGGTGCATAGCATTTAGGAAGTAATTTGACTGCAGGATGAGATGGATAGTGTTTTTCCTATATTTATTATGTTTTCCTATGTTTATTATTGCTTTTTCTTCTGTTTAGTGCAGTTAAACTGAGACCAAAAGAGGGGGAGACATATTTTGATGTTGTGGCTATTGTTGATCCTGTGACCAGAGATGCTCAAAGACTTGCTCCATTACTTCTGGTATGTATGCAATGCTGTAATGTGTTTTATAGCAACTTCAAAAAGTTGTCTTGGTTCTGTTACTTTGAAATCTTTGTCTTCCTCCTTGACTGGGTAGTGACCAATGGCTTCCTAATAGTGAGTCTGAGTTGCACAATACATTAGTACAATTACACTATACTACACGCTAAGATCACACTTGATAGCTTTTAGTTTCACCATTTTAAGGGTTCAGTTTCCAATGACTCTCTTCTTGAGGAAGAAAGTCTCTGCATCCCAAAAAGAATGCCTGCAATATGAGGGAGCAAGTAACTGTTCTTAAAACCACCAATTAAAAGGTGGGTGTTGTAAAGCAGATAATGAGAAGGGAGGACTGAGAATGAGCAGGTAACATGCCTCTTTGAGGTCTTGCTATAAAAACAGTGGTCAGCTTTCCTAGTTAGCATTTTAAGGGATGTCTTTTTCTCATTCCTTTAGGTTTTGAACCAATTGATAAATATGAACCTAAGAGTGTTTATGAATTGCCAGTCCAAACTTTCTGACATGCCACTGAGAAGGTAAGCAGTATTGTGTCAGGGTTTAAAAGAGAGAGATAAAGAAAAACCTGTCAGAATGTGCAAGCACAGAAACCTGGTCAAATTCAGGAAGTCTCAATAACTGCCTTGAGCTCATTTATAAAATAGCATGATTTCCTACAGAGAATCTGGGAATTTGTGGATAGCATGAGGTAGTTCTGCTGGTTTACAAGTTGGGTGCAATATATATTGCTAAAAAATTTCTGATCTTCATGGTTGAGTCTTGCACATTCTGGTTGATCCTTCAAGAAATTCTACCTAAGGTCAACACAACCTGTGTTGCTTTGGACAAAGCCTCCTGTATGCAAGAGGGAATAAAAATTTCCTATCAGGCTTCTTGGAGACACTGTAGGTCTGGAAGAGCCGATGCTGTCAGCAAGTTCAACGAGAGTGAAATATTTGCTAAGTTTGGCAGAAATATGTTCAAACATTTTCTTTCTGCAATTTCAGCTTTTATCGCTATGTTTTGGAGCCGGAGATTTCTTTCACAGCAGAAAACAGCTTTGCTCCCGGACCAATTGCCAAGTTTTTGGATATGCCCCAGTCTCCACTGTTCACACTGAACCTAAATACCCCTGAGAGCTGGATGGTGGAATCTGTCAGAACCCCATATGACCTGGATAATATTTACTTAGAGGAGGTAAGAGAAACACCACGTTCCTATTACTGCATTTAAATAGTGCTGTTCTTCTGGGGCTTATTTTCATAGTGGGAAAGAAATGTAGAATTTTAAAATGCTAATAACATAGAACTGTGGATATTAACACCTTTTACATTTGCAGATCCCTAAATGTTTTCTAGGAGGGATGCAGGTAAGGTCACTGGTAGTCAGACTGCTGTTCTCACTCATGGATGCCTGAACCACAGGTTGAAAAAGAAGATCCTACAGATGCTTTGTGTGTGTATATAGAACATTTCAGTGTGTCCTGAGCTAGAAACAAAGAAACTCTTTGTTGGTCATTAAAGAACTTTCTAAATTTATTAGTTGAAAAATTCTTTCACTTTAGAGCTCCCTACAGCTAATGTCAGAACTGAAAATAAGACTGTTGTTTTTTAAACCTCTGGTTAGAAATTTTGAAGTAAGATCTGTGTTCTGTTCCAGGAAGTAAATTCTACTTACTTTCCCTTGCTCTGAGAAGCCACCAAGCTGATTTTAGCTACCTGTTCATTTTCACAACTTTTGTTACTGACAAATACTCTTATGGGCCACAAAAGGATATGCAGTATCAATAAAACAGTAAAACCAGTGCAGCAGAAATCCACTCAATTGCAGTAGATTTAGAGCAGGCCTTGAATTAGACTACTAGAATATTGATCTGGGCAGTGCTGCCCCACATGCATAGGGATGAAGTAAGGAGCAAAGAAAAATCCAAGGGGCTAGAGTTTAATAGAAAAAGGGCATTAGAAAGGAAAGAATAATAGCTGTATGTACAAGTTGACGATTCTCATTAGTCTTTAATAGGATGGATAACTCAATGCTAATTATTAACCTCTTGTAGTTAGCAGTTAACTTTAATAGCTTTCAGAAGATCTAGTAGTAGTGGGCTGGTAAGCAGTTACAAACTGCACTACACTAACATGATGGGCACTAAAACCACATATATGAGAAGTTAGATAATCCATGTGTGATACAACATAGAAAATTTTGGACTTCAGGGGGTTAAATAATAAAAGTTAAACAGTCAGACTTTAGAGGCAAGAGGGAAGGTCAGGCTCTTGTGTGGGCCTTGTCTGCCAGGACAGGCCCCAGCAGCCCCAGCTGTGTGGGTGACCCCTGTGGTATGGAAATGCTCCTGCTGTACGTATAACGAGACTGTCAAACCCTGTACAGACAGGCCTCTTGAAAAGCAGCAGTCTGTACAACCATGTCATTACAAATGTGGGTTACTTTCTCACTGAACATTATGTTGTTAGTCTCCTCTTACTTTTGCATCTCTCTGATATTGTTTGGGAATGTGATGCAGTATAGAGGCAGAGTCTGATACTGCTAATCCTGTAGTAGTAGTGCAGAAATCTAGGAAACTGGGTGTTGATTGTTGTTGTTGTGTGGTTGGTTTGTTTGAGTTTCGTTTGTTTGAGTTTGGGTTTTTTTTTTGCTTTTCATTTCCTAACCTAGCTGTAAAGCCATAAATGAAACACCAAATGGCTGATACTATGACACATTTCAAGCCTCTGATTCCCATGTCCCCCTTAGATTAATTGAAAGCTTGAGAGAGAGGGGGATTAAATGCTTCAGGCATTTGAAGTACCATCCTGAGTCTCCAAATAAATAGTAGCCTTGCTTTTGCAGGTGCACAATTTCCAGTCCCTAATATGCAGCCTGCTGGTGCTACAGCAATTAAACTCTCATTTTGAATGTGCAATGAGAGAAGATGCTTTGTGAGATGAGACTAATATTTTGCTGCAGTAGTGTCCTCAGGCTACATCTGAATTTAGCCTGGTAGGGACCCAAGGTTTGCATTGGTTTTGTTTTTTTTGTCTTTTCTTGGCACTTTTGTTGTAGAAAAAAGGAATTAGTCTTTCTGACAGTACCCTACAGCAGACTGCAGAGCAAAACAAGATGTTTATTTCAGATGATAAATATTAGATGAGACTAGCCTTTACACAGGTTTACATTCAAAGTAAGATGGAGCCCATCATATACTTTTTATGACATGCCAGACTGGTCAGTTACTTGACTACCTTCTCCAATAAATGTTAAAAAAAAAAAAATAAAAAAAATTGTAAACCAGAGGAACAGTCCTTCCCTTTTCTTATCCTAGTATCTTACCAGCTGAGATTCAAATCGTTCAGGTCAGGGACACTCTTAACAATATGTGTGTGAAGTCTGTCACTCAAAGAAGCTGAGCTCTTTGAGGCTTTCTAGGTATTTGTTTAATAAAATTACTCTGGTAAAATAAACTAAGCATTGTTTAATTACTACAGCTATTTGAGAGAGTAACTGAATCACTAACAATTCACACTTTAGAGCTAGTGCTGAATTCAACAGTATTGTCTCCTTACAGGTGGATAATGTTGTAGCTGCAGAATATGAATTGGAGTATCTGCTTCTGGAAGGACACTGCTATGATATTACTACTGGACAGCCACCTCGGGGACTCCAGTTTACACTGGGAACTTCAACCAGTCCTGTCATCGTTGATACCATTGTTATGGCCAACTTGGTAAGCATTCAGTTGAAAACAGGCAACAAATAACTGGCCCTCCAGTCAGCACAATCACTTGCATAAACCACTGAGTGTTTTCTAGTGTGTGGGCTATGGATATGTGGTGTTAGCTTACATTCCACAGATGCTTGCAAATATGTCAGAACCACATCATTCATAACACTGATGTCTAAAACTTCACAGTGTACTTATTTGTCTCTTACCTTTTTGAAGATGCACTCCTTTCCCTTCAGCTTGCTGAGATGGGTCTTCTGGAATATCTTAAAGTGATGCCAATATTCTTAAGCAGCCTCTTTCCAGGGAAGGTCAGACAGTTGTTTTTTCTAGTCAGGGTACTCAGACCATGGACTCTAGTACTGTAAGCCTTAGATGGGCAGTTGTCTCATTTTGGGACCCATTTCCTCAGGACATCTATGGAACAAATGGAGAGAGTCAGCAGGAATAACCGACATACTAGAAAACAAGGGAAGTGTGAAAGAATGAGAATTGCTTAATTTAGTTGAGAAAAGGTGATGGAAATCCAAGCATATGATTGCTCCCTGTAGCTGCCTTTGTAAGGTAGCTGCATAGGGGATTAATCTGTTTTCAGTGTCCATGCTGGGCAATGGGAGAGGTGTGTGTTAGGGAGGAAAGCTTAATGGCTTGGAGGTGTCTTTTTCTGTTTTTCTAATTAGTTAGCCAAAGTGTATGCACCACAGTACACAATGCTGTACCTGGGAATCCTCTTCCTCAGCTCAGTGTCTATACTGTGAAGGGGTATGAAAAGACCACAAAAATGCCCTTATGAAAAATTACTTTAAAAAAAAGTTAGTCAGCTGGCTTACAAATAACTATTTTCAGATATAAGACAGTGGGTCAAAATACAGGATGTAAAAACTTGGTTTTCTACATTTGCACTTTCTGGAAACTGACAAATATTCTTGCTTTACAGGGTTACTTCCAGTTAAAAGCCAATCCTGGTGCATGGACTCTGAGACTCAGAAAGGGCAGATCTGAAGACATCTACAGAATCTATAGGTAGGACAGCATAAGAAATACTTTTTTTCTTGCGAAACTTCTGAAGTAGGTAGACATTGTCATATGTGAATCTAACAGTTCCCTTGCCAAAGTGTAGTGAACTGAACAGCAAATTACATTTCATACTGAATATAAGTTATGTGAGGTGAAATAAATTAATTAATTTTTAAAAACCCAGTAACTGTATGTTCAAATACATGTATTTGTACTTTGTCACATGTCTTAAATCTGTTTTACAGTGATAACACTTGATACCACATAGAAAAATATGTAGAATAAATAAATATTTCTGCTTTGTAGTAAAGCTCAGTATTTTACTGTATTTGCAGCCATGATGGCACGGACTCTCCACCTGAAGCTAGCGAAGTTATTGTTGTTCTCAACAACTTCAAGAGCAAAATTATTAAAGTGAAGGTGAGTTTGAAAATTACAGTTGCTCTTAAAAAAGACTGAGCAGTAGCAGGGAAGAAGCTTTGATTAAGGCCTCCTGATGATCCCTTCCTACAAGCATACGTTTGAGGCAGTTTGCATAAAGTTCACATCACAGTATCTATAATGGAGATTATAGATGATCTGTAGACTTGAGTTTGGCTTTTTTGACACAGGACAGAATGATGTGTAACTGCTGTTCCTTTTGTATGCCCATGGGAAACAATTATGCTCACATTTTACTGACTCTGTTGTGCTTGTGACTTAAGAAAAAAACACTCAGTCTTGTATGTCCTATGTATGTCTAGTAATAAACATTCAGTGTATCCATTGAGGCAGAAGTTTATCTGTGAGACAGATTTTACTCATCTGGTAATATATTTCCTATCAATCTGATATAGAGTAGGTGAGAATGTGGGGGATTTTTTTTTAAAAAAAGGTAAATTAGTAATCTACTGTTTCTTGGGGTTGCCTGTCAGATAATGACATAGCTGAAAAGCTTAAGGAGGACAACTGATAGATAAGTGGTGGTTATAACACACTTCCTCACAGGATTTACTTGTGCTAGAGTAATTCTGAGACATTCTCCTGATTCGCTGCTTTGTCTTTGTATCTGCTTTGGAGTCCCAGTGGCCAATAAGACCTCTTAGAAACAGAAGGTGGTGTTGAGGTGGTCTGTTGGGGTTTTTTGGGGGTGGTCGGCTTGTTTGGGGTTTTTTCTTTGCCAGTCTCCATCATCAAAGCTGGTCACTAAACACCTCTTAACAAACCATTTTAACCATCTAGACTAACATGCCTTTG
Organism: Podargus strigoides; assembly: GCA_028020825.1. Lineage (NCBI taxonomy): Eukaryota > Metazoa > Chordata > Aves > Caprimulgiformes > Podargidae > Podargus > Podargus strigoides. The sequence continues at coordinate 23,861,245 of CM051628.1, read as the reverse complement.
GTGTCTGCAAACAGCTTTGGGACTTCAGGATTTGTTGGGAAATTGTCAGGTCACTACTGAGGTGTTTCTCCAGACAGCGTAGGTTACCTGTCAGCTCACTGGACATAATTTAAATGGATACAAACAGCCAGTGTCAAAGTAACACCCCATAGCTGTTTGCCCAATATGTGCTTCCACTCACTAAAGCAATGTTATGCTTTACAGGTTCAGAAAAAACTAGATATGATGAATGAAGATCTACTAAGTGATGGTACCACTGAGAATGAATCAGGATTTTGGGAATCTCTCAAATGGTAAAACTAATTCAGTAATAACCTGCAAGTCTCTTGAAACTGGAAAACTATTTCATGATACAGTTAGGTCTGTGATATTCCACAGCCATCTATTAAGGCTGCTTCAATTTAGGTCCTTTTAACTCCTTAGCCTTCATAGGACCCCTCTGTATCTAGCTACTGCTTTGCACCTGCTTACCTCCCCTCACCCCCAGTGCTATATAAGAGCCTGAAAACATTCCTTTCCAGGAGCTGCACCTCAGCCAGCAATCTTTCCATGGAATGGGTGTTCATATACAAGCTAATGGGTCTTCCATGTCTGTGTCTGTAGCATCTGCCTTGTGGAGGGTACCCTGAGCAGTGTTAAACCAACACCAGAGCAATTTATAACCTGTTACTCTTTCCTATATAGCTGGGCCTTACTGTTTTGTCCTTTATATAAAACACATTTGTCCTTTCAGGGGATTCACAGGAGGACAAAAGAATGAAGATGTGAAACAGGATAAAGACGATGTACTAAATATATTCTCTGTGGCTTCAGGACACCTATATGAAAGATTCCTACGGTTAGTTCTGAATTTACAATCTTGGGAGTCTCCAATGGTAGATGTGTCCTGCTTTCCACAAGGAAAAGGGTTAGAAATTGCAAGAATATTTTAAAAAATTAATAAATTAATCATCTCAGAAATGCTCTAGATTTTACATCTACTGTGTTATAGGACCTTTGGACTCCATTAACATTCATACATCCAAAATACTTAGTTTAATAGGTGGCATGTTGCTGTCCTAAATTTTCCCACTACAATGTAACCAAATGTATTGTTAAGAAATTATAGAATAAGTCATAGTTGCTTTGGAAAATAATCTGAACTTCTGTTCTGAAAGGATTGTGAAACCCAACAGGTGGTATATTGTCTGACTGGTTAAAGTACATAGATATTTGGGGGGTTAGGAATTTTGTAGATAAAATTAAGCCATTTGCAATAGGCTGAAGCTACCTGCTGTTGCTTTGTGCATGAAGATCAGTTAGTCTAATAATGTGAAACAGCAATTTGTAGTCTGCTAGGCAGCTGATCTCTAGTGGGTGGCAGCTGTTCCTGTAAATGCTTTATTTTTTTTCTTTTGATAGCATAATGATGTTGTCTGTGCTGAAACATACCAAGACTCCTTTAAAGTTTTGGTTTCTGAAGAACTACTTATCGCCTACATTCAAGGTTTGTTGCTAATTACAAATATGTTCTATCTTGGGGAAAAGTTTTAAAAAGACAGAAGATTGAAACTTGTGCATTGTACTATTGTGTAAACAGTTACCTGTCTGTATACATTCTATTTTGACAAGGCATCAGGTTGGGATAAGCTGGTGGCTCTGCCTAGAAAGCTTTAAGAAATGACAGGTTGACAGTGGACTCATGCCAAAGGTAAATACTGAAGAGAGCAGCACATATTAGGAAAATCATACGTGAAAGAATCTGAGGGTTTTTTTTTTTGTTGACTCGCACAATAAAGATGTAGATTTTTAAGATGAAATTCAGGGCTATGAACTTACATCTAATACATAAGGGGTGAAAGATTATAGGGAAAAAAACTACCAGAGAAGCAACACCTATGACTCAGTATGGAGAGAGCTTCACGTTAAAACGCTGTTTCAGACTGACACGAGTGGTGCATGGTAGAGAGTGACATGGACCCTAGATGAGTACACCTGGAAATACTTCTCAATGACATGTGATACACCATAAAACAAACAGCAGGATTCAAAACAGAACCCAGAGGTAAATGGATGTCAAAGCATTCAGGGATTTGCAGCTTTTAACATTTAATATTAGGAAACAGCACTTCTTAGAGAATCTTGCCTGTTCTGCATGAACTCACGGGGAACTCATCAGCAGTGTCCCCAGTGCTGCCCCCGTGGGCTGTGCTGTGACTCTGCTGTTGTCAGTCACCTCGTGGGGTGGTGCAACAATATGTTCCCCCCCCCCACTTCCCAATAGCTGTGTTGTACCAGCATCCCTTGGCTCAGCCTACAGGCTGAGGAGGCCTCACAGCTGAGAATGCCGACTGATTTGACAGTGAGCCAAGTTGTTCCAGTAAAAAATTTCTCCCAATTCTTTTCTCTCGCTTTATTATTCCCATTTACACTGCTTTGTATAGCCCTAAATAATAGTTCTCCCATCTGCAAAATTTTACAGTTTGAGTAATGCATTCTTTTAAACTGATCTGTGGATCGCTACAGAATGGCTCGTAAGTAATTGTGTGGGAAGAATGCCAAAATATTTAGTTGTCTTATGATAGTTAGCTTTACAATTTGTACTGATTGTTCAGTTCAGGGTTATGTCTTTGTTTGAAGTACTACAATGATACTGTAGTTATTCTTTGTGGTATTTAATTTTCTAATGTTCTGTGCTTTATTATAGGGCTGAAGTCTGTCTCTTGTAATGGACTTTTCTTTTTCCTGCAGAGGAACAAAGAACTAAGCTAAGCTGCTTTTTCCCCCCCTCCCTCTGCAGGAGTTCATCCCGTACATGGCAGAGAAGTATAATTTCCAGTATGAGCTTGTCCAGTATAAATGGCCACGCTGGCTGCATCAGCAAACAGAGAAACAGCGTATCATCTGGGGTTACAAGATCCTCTTTCTAGATGTGCTCTTCCCATTAGCTGTTGATAAAATCCTGTTTGTGGATGCTGATCAGGTAACGCAGAGGTTGGAATTACTTGATCTTTTCCTTTTTCTGTTTTTCTTTTTTCTAAGAATAGTATGTTCTTGAATACAATTTCTGTATTATCAGAAAGGTTGTGAGTTTGAGCCCTTCACAGGCATGACTAAAGGCTTATTCTGTAACTAGAGCATGCTTCAGTGAGTGCTGTTTTTCCTGCCTGTTCCCACAAAGATTGGTATTGTTGGCCCATCTTTTACTTTTGTCTGGTTCCTTTTTCACTCGCTGTGATTCCAGCTAGTTTGCCAAATAGATTCTCATTTCACCCTCCCATTTTTCCAGTTCTGTCTGTGCTCCCAGCCTGCAGGTCACTTACCACACACGGTATTTTCCTAAGTCACCAAACACTCTCCCCCCTCCCACCCCCATTTTTTACTCTGCTAGATCCGGGTGGCTTTCTGAGGAGCGAGAAGGCAAATCCCTTGTGCACAAAGCCATATCCTATTGCAAAGCAAATGGTGTCTAGAAGTCTTGAATGTGCTTTCTGCCTGAATGGTTTGAAAGTGCAGGATACATGGGCAGTGAGAAATGCCTAAAAGACTCTTTCAAACACATATGTGGAACTGAGAAGTACAGATTATCAACACCCAAGTATAAAATGCCTCAGGTGTTTTGGCATACGTATAGTGTGAGCCTGTGTCAGTTAAAACCATTACAACTTATGCTGAAGCACCACCTAGGATAAATTTCCAGCTATGCACTTCTCATTTTAGACAGTTTCTGCTCTGTTTATAAAAAAATATTAATGCATTATTTTTCCCCACCAGAGTCGTATTTTTATAGTATTACTGCCACAACATCTGTGTCAAAAAGTCATTAAAAAGCTTTCATCCCTGAAGGGTTTGCAAACTTTCAAGAGGAAAGGACACAAGATCACAGTAGAGTTTAGGTATAGTGAGAATTCTTGCTGCTTATTAAGCAACAATTTGACACCAGCTGTCAAACCAACCTCTATCAGATTATTTTAAGATCTATTTTAGTTGCTCCAGCTCTGAGGGCAGGAGAGAGAACACCTTTTGTGCTGTACTTTTGTACTACATATACATGATGCAGAAGGCTGCAGAGTATAGCAACTTAATTCTTCCTCTCACTCTTTGCTCAGTTAAGATGTCCTTTCCCTTCAGATTGTGCGCACAGATCTAAAGGAATTGAGAGATTTCAATCTAGATGGTGCTCCTTACGGTTATACTCCATTCTGTGACAGTCGAAGAGAAATGGATGGCTACAGGTTCTGGAAATCAGGATACTGGGCAAGTCACTTAGCTGGAAGAAAATACCACATCAGGTACTGAAGAATTCAGGTTTTTTTCAAAATAGAGGGGGAAAGCTCTTGCTACTACTTAGAATTAGCAGAAAACTAGCTGAGGTGTACCACGCTGCAGTGAACCACTTTTTGCTTACTGTTGCCTCTTTAAGGTTCCATTGCCTATGGTCCATTTGAAGCACTAGGGACACTGAAGTTACTTTCAGTATGCTACAACTTTTACAGATGAAGAACTGAAGTGTTAACTAACCAGACATCTTCATTTGTTAATAACAAATGTTGGAAGAAGGGACTGCATGACAGCAAAGCTAAGATAGATTTGTTGAACATTTTTTTTTAGTACGTGCCATGACCTTGTTAGAACTGCTTTCCTGCCTTGTTTTAGATAATTTGATGCACTGCCACCAAGAGATTGATTGTTTTAGCATATTATATCTTGGGGGCTACTGGGGCTGCAGTAAGTTACCCATCAGTCAAATGTCATTACTAATTGCATCATCTCCATGTAGTGCGCTGTATGTTGTGGATCTCAAGAAGTTCAGAAAGATAGCAGCTGGAGATCGACTCAGAGGACAATATCAGGGTCTTAGTCAGGATCCTAACAGTCTGTCCAACCTTGATCAGGTGTGTTTTTATTGTGTTTGTTCTGTTTTACTGGGGTATAATGGCAGGTTAGGACCTCTCCTCTCCTGGCCACGCTGCAGTCACAGCCAGATGTTCCCCTTTTGCCCTGCCTTCAAATGAGGCAGGTTCTGATAGCATCAAATACAACTGTGGATGTAAACAACACCTTCCCCTTAGATATCTTAAGACTATCAAATTTTCCAGTATACTTCAAGACAAATGCATAACACAACTGGGTACTTGTTTCTTGAGCTATCCAGCTCTGAGTGCTTTACTGTGCACTGACTTAGCATGGAAATAAGGCTCGTACTGTGGAGGATGGAAAAAATAATACAATAGTTTTAATCAATTAAGAATAGTCTTACAAACTGCTCCAGTACAGGGTTGATACTGGATTCATATTACTGCATTAATACCATTTGCCAAATAACTAATTTTCAACAAAATAAGATTAAGAGTTGTAGTATGCAGGGTTTTTTCCCCCAAAGGAATTTGTTTGGAATGGAATGGAAGGTTGATTCATCACTTTTTATTGGCACTGGAAAAAAAACTTCTTTACAAAAGTTAAACCTCTCAATACTATCTGGTTGGGGGGGGAGGTTGTTCCTCCCACCTTGCACCCTGTGGAAGCTGCCACTAACTCTTATTCTTCACAACAGGATTTGCCTAACAACATGATCCACCAGGTACCAATTAAATCACTCCCACAGGAGTGGCTGTGGTGTGAAACGTGGTGTGATGATTCCTCAAAGAAAAGAGCAAAAACCATTGACCTGGTAAGTGCAGTATGGCTCCCTCATTATTGTGTCATAATAAAATATAGTGAGCAGTTTTACAGGCACTTCTCTACCTCAGCTCTTGCCACCTCATCCTGTATTGTTACTTAAATATTTTCAGGACTTCCCATTTTTCCTTCAACTTCTGTGTTTCTCTTACTTGGAGCAGTGGCATTATGGTGAATTTGGAAAGAGACTTCACCCTGTACTCTAGCTACATCACAGGCACGTGGCTTTCACCAACAGATTACTTCCAGCAGAGGGAAGCATTCCTCCATTCAGTAAATAAACCTTTTTAATGCATGAAGTGTCTGACCAGTCCATATGTTGTGTTTGCAGTGTAATAACCCAATGACCAAAGAGCCCAAGCTGCAAGCAGCAATGCGTATCGTTCCAGAATGGCAGGACTACGATCAAGAAATCAAGCTGCTCCAAAGTCTTTTCCAGAAAGAAAAAGAAACAGGAACACCAGCCAAGATGCCAGGACAACACACACATGGTAATCATCTTTCTGACTATTTCCCTACTCCTGTGACTTTCTTCCTGCCTGTTTGGGCTGGGGTTAAGTTGCATGTTTGTTCACTGTAAGCATGCACCATGCAAAGGCTTTGCACAGAGGAGCTGTTCAATAATCTCTGTATTTTAATGGGACAGAAAGGCCTTGCTGAGTGAGGCTGGTGTAACTTAACCTGATCCTGAAACTTAGAGAACAGAGAGCTATACTGCATACTTGTTCCAGTTCTTTTGAAGACCCTTGCTTTTCCTGCAATTTTATGAGCTTGGCCTTACCTGAACTCTTAACTAAAGTGCCACTGTTCACAATGGGTATGAACTGTTCTTCAGTCACTGGTAACCTTGCAAGGAACAAGTCTTTGGTGTTTATACACTAATTTTCAAACCAATCTGCCAATTGAGGCAGCTGGCAATAAAGTGCTCATTTTTCTCTCCTCTTCTACAGATCCAGCAGCACATGTGGAATTATGATCCATGGAGAAAAATAATCAAGTTAGACTGTTTCATAGACAATTTTTATATTGAAAGCTAGTTTTTTTCCGGTATGTCTGCAAAACTGCTGAATAATTGAATGGGATGATGTATGCATTTTTATTACTTGCCTTTGGGTTAATTTCTGCAGATGAAATAGGATCTGGATTGCTGGAATTAGCATTACTGGTTTTTTGCACCTGTGGTGGAGTGAAAGAGCCCATGATGGAATTTAGCATTTCAGAAACAAAACTTCAAAATCCACTGGAAAAGCCACGGCCTGTTCCTTCAGCTGTTGCTACCTCCACCACTGCTGAAGACCCCATTAGCCTCAGATCTAACTTGAGAGCCTGGAAATCACTGACCTATTGAGCTGTTGGCTAGGAAATAAATCCTAACCTCAACTGATGGAGATAATTTTTCCAGGTAACATTAAAAGGCTCAAAATCATCCCTTGAATTTGGAATACTGTTTTACCTGCAGGTTTTCAAATGGTTGGAAATGCTCCTCAGATTTGTTCAGTATGCCCTTGATTTTGTAACAAATCCAGCATTACTTAAGATTTTCTATTTCCTCTCTTCATTTATTGCCCAATTTTGAAGGACTGGCTTAATGTAAAACTACCACAATCTATTTAAATGCCCATCCAAATACAAATGCCTAAGCTTACAAAGGCAGCAGGCTCAGTTTATCCTAGCCCATCTGACTTGAATCAAAGTGCCCTCCTTCCTTCCTGCTCAAAGTTTAAATCAGTCTGCAAAACAGGTAGGGCCTTACTATTGCTGTGGTTCACTGATTCATGAATGTTTTTTGTTTATGAAAAATCTGTGGAAGTTTTTCATCGTGTAAATTTCATTAACTTGTTTTTCTTCAGAGAAGTTGTCACATCAATAAAAAATTTGTGGAGTTCTTAGGTCTTAAGCTTTAGTTGACACTCAGTCCTTTGATCACCCTTTTTGCTTGCACACATTACAGTCCTAATTTAATTTGGGGGTTTCTGTATATTTCACCTGCATTTGCTTTCATTCTGTGCACAGTAAAGGAAACATTTTCCTGTAAGGATTAATTACCCTGGGCTAGTTTTATTATTCATGTTCATGCCTTAATTTTTAAAGATGACACTGCAATAGTTCTGTGTTATAAACATAGTAATTAAAACAAACTCCTCAAACCCCATTTCCTTCATTCCCTATTGTATGCTCCCTAGAGCACTGAGAAGTTGAAAGTTGAAATATAAGAACTGAAGTAATATTTGTAGTAGTAAAATACAGCTCCCTGTGCACTGCTTTTTTAGAAATCCAAATGGGGATCATTTCTGCCTCCCATGTTTTTTTACAGGTAAATGTTCCGTGCTGTAAGAGCTTCACACGAAAGATAATCCTGACTTAAGATACTCTTCTAGAATTACTGTATTATACATTCTATAACTGTTTCAGAGGAATATTAAAGACAGCAGTTGTAGTGTTTAAACTGTTCAACAGGGCAATGGAACAGAGAAGGAGTTTTTCTCCCACCAGCTCAAGAAAGAGCCCAGATCACCAACCCAAAACTCTTGGAAAAACATGTTAAAAGAAATAGCTGAGATCCCTTAAACACACATTGCTGGCGCTGTTGACAAGATGAGTAAACTAACCAGTAACCCTGCACATACACTTCTGGTGGGTAGGAAAAGTGGTCCATTCTAGAAAGGTACTGGAAATGACAGTATATTATCTCTTCCTCTCCTGAGGGCCAGCTGTGCAAACATGGGGGGCTGGATATCAAACCATGAACTTACAGAGTATGATTTACCAGCAGGTATTTTCCACTTTGTGGGTTCTGAAATCCAAATAGTCTCCCTGATGCTCTGTACATTACAAGTGGCTTACGCTTCCCATCAAAACTGTTCCAGTAAAGGATAACCAGACTTACACTCAAAGGATTTTTTTCTAGTGTAAAAAAACAGTAACATGTCTGCCAACAAATTAATCACATACTATGTTAATTGGGCTATTTTAAACTGATAATAGAGCACATGTAATGTTACCTTTTCTGCACTGAGCCATAAACCATTTAGTTATGCCTCTCTGGAGCAAAGGGAATGGCACAGGATCAGGTGGGCAGCCGCTGTACACCATGGTTTCATGTAGGGATGGATGGGGCAGTAGAGGAGGGTCACTTAGGATGAATGGTGTGTGGGTGGGGAAGGAATCTGCCTAAACCCTCAGAACACAAAAGGTGCAAGTTTCCTGTGAAACAAGACCCCCTCCTATCTAGAACCGTATTTGGCTTTTTTTTCTCTTTTCCAAATATTATTATAAGCCAGAAGAGAGAGAATAAAACAACCTCTTAAATTCAGCACAATATTTATAATGCCTTGTTTGGAGTTGAATAAGGAGAACATTTTTAAATTAAGTGTCAGTTACAGAATTATTTTTAATTATGCTCCTCCATTCTAATAGCTAATGTATGCACTTAAACACCCACACTGCATACTTTTTTTTAATTGTAAGATCTAGCAAGCTACAGAGAATATTTTTGTTCTGTCTGGTTAACACAGACCATGCTCTTCTGTTCAGCTCTTAAGGAGAAGAAAAAAAAGTCTAACAGTTGATACAGAAAGAAAACAGAAACATGTATTGTGGGATTTTGTACCTTTTGTAGTACTCTTAAGAGTCCTGAACCTGTTCTCAAGTACATTATAAAATGCACATGGTACTAATTCTGAATGTGAACTACTCCAGTTTTCCCTGGGAAGCCACTATTTATTTGCACACAAGAAAAACAATCATAGACAAGAGTCACATATTTTGGGTCTGGTGCATATGCTTGCTCATAGTGCTCAACTGGGCCTTAAATCTTTTGACAGCTGCATCTAGAAAGAATCTCAGAGTAAGGTGATTACTGAAATAGAGCTGTTTCTGATCGTACCACTGATGGCCTGTTCCTGTAAACTAGTAAGACCGATAAGAAAAAATAGAAAATAGGGCTTACAGAGGTCACAACATAATTTTGGATCCCTCAGACTAGAAAGGCCACTTATAGTGGCAAAGAGATGACACTGTTGCCAGTCTCTGAATACAAGCAGCTTGTCCTCTTGGTGAAAAGTTCACACTGAAAAATGCCCTACAGGGCATTTCATTGTAAAATGAAGATTTCACTGCCTTAGTAGGAAACAAATAGCAGAGAAATATGTTTAAGATTACTCTCTCATTTAGCTCTTGGGGGGTAGATTGGCAAGGAAAGGGGTGAGACATGTACAAAGCAGTAAATACCCAGTCACAATCTTAGGAACCAAGAATTTTTTTTTTTAAAAAATATATAAACTGTTTTGCATATCCAAACCTTCTGTCATCTGTTCAAGAATATACCATAACTCGGTGTGGCACTGATACCTACTGACCCAAGAGATCGGGAGTTATTCTCTACTGAATGTTGTTACCTGAACTGAGATTAGTGAATTTCCCAGTACAGTGGCATCAATAAGACCTGTTTAACATAATAAAGCCTTTTCTGTTCTTTACCCATGCCTCTCATGTCAGTTATTTCAGGTCTGGGAACTTATATTTTAATGGAGTTGCTTAGAGTACATTCTTCACGTATTCTTGTATTCAAGTCTTGGGGTACTGCTTCTAGAATGGAAAAGAGCTCCTCCTTCAAACCTGTCTTGTTAATCATGGTATTAAAGTAACCCCTCAACTGAGATACTTCTGTTAAAGAAACAATAGAAATATTTTACATTTAAGGTAGGTATTGTTTTTTAACTCTACCTACTACTACTAAAAAAATGCTTCTGTGTCAGTTTTCATCATTTAATTACGTTTTACCCTGATACATTCATAGTAAGCACTCAGAAAAGTTAGTGTTTCTCAAATGCTTGCAACTGCAAAGCTGTGTCTGTATCTCATCCAGAGCTGGGAATGAATTCCAAACTCCTATGGGACTCGGAGAAAAGCCTCTCAACCAGGGCATCTTTGTTATTCAAAGAGCTATGAAACAGTTTTACACAGAAGGCTCAGCTGAATGCCATAGAAATATGTGTTTGGTTTCCTACTGCTGGCTGTTTGAACTTACAGCAGGAGAACCAGTTCCTGCCACTCAGCCTTTCTTCAGCCTGAGATGTCTTTCACTGCAAACAAGTCGCACCTAAATTTATGCTCAGTCATTCTACGTACTCATTAATGGAATTCAGAAGATCTTGAAGGATGATGACAGGGATGTGGGAGCGAGACAGGGAAGTTACAACAAGGTACAGGATTGCACTCGAGGAAAGCCCAGTTTGTTTCTAGCTTGTTTCAATTAGGAGGCAGCAAGCACCGCAGGACACTTGTTTTCTCTCCCGGTCCTGTTTAAAGGAAAACAGGCAGTTGAAAAGCAGAGGTCCAAGGTTACCCGAGAGCACTGTGAGGTGCAAGGGTACCTGCAGAACCAGAAATGCACAGTGCTAGCAGCCTGTTGCCTCTGCTGTATCAGGTCTAGACTGTGTGAACTCCCCATAACACAGTATGACAGAACTCAGCTGTGTTCCTCCATGAGCCGCGTTTGATTTTGGTATCGAGAGCCATCCTTCAGTAAGGAAGCATGGTGCCTCTATCAAAGACTTGGCCACAAAATTACAGCAGCACTTTACCCAAAGCTCTGGTTAGTGTTGCTGCTGTTATAATCAGCACAGCAGCTCAAATCCACCTCCTACCCATGCAGGAGATGGAGAAGGCAGGAGAAGCCTCTACACACATCATAGGCACTCGATTATTTTCTTGTTTGCCTTGTACCACTTAGGCTCTACCTGGGGAGCAGACATACAGCCGTATGATGGTGAGCAGTGCTTTGTCTCCAGGTAAACAAACCACCTTTCCAGATGCTGCTCTTGCTGCCTCTTTCTATCTACTGATTAAATACTCACATTGACATAAGAAGATGAAAAATCAGTCACTAGAACACACTTCAAATTTAGACAAATTACACTAGTTAGGGTGCCCTTGTTGCCAGGGCTTAAAAGCAGTGGCAGAGATACCCCATGCCAGTTTTCCACCCACACTTCTCCAAGCTTAACGAGACCCTCCCTAGGTTTGGCCTGGGTCCCTGTCCAAGACACACATGGCAGTGCCTGTGCACACAAAGACATCACTGTGATTCAGAGAGACACAGCACACACCACCACCCTCAGCTGTGCTCTGGGTGCAACGGGCTTTCCTGTCCTATCACCAGTGACTTCTTGCCTGCACAAAGCTCTATGCCATTCTAACAACCAGCTAGCACCCATGAAAAAGGGCCACTGGATTTAATCCTGTCCTAGGAGACACCTGCAGTCTGCACCACAACAGAAAACCCCATAGATGAATAAAGGCAGGGGCTTCTGGCTGGAAGGTCTTGCTGGGCTTTGACCAGCCTGTCAGGTCCATCCTCCCACTACCACTTGGCAGTGAGTGGATGTGCTGGGAGTGTAACTGCAAACCTCATAACTGGGAACCAGAAAGAACACTGAGCTCCCACCAGTACTGTAACTCCACCCAGCAGCTGTGCGGTGCCTCTGTCACACATCTCACCAGCTCAGGGCTGTTCAGAAAATGTCTTCAGTTTCCTTGTCCAACAAATCCAGCCTGATTTGCCGTCACTGCAGAAATACCTGATGTGCACCCCAGGAAAAGAATTAAACCTCTGCCCGCTGGAACCAAGACACTCACAAATCTGCCATGTGTGTAACACAACCACTGCCAGCAGAACACAAACCACAAGGTTCCTCAAGCAGCCAGCTTTCCCAAACCCTGCCGCTTCCCCGGAGCAGTCTGTGAGTCACCACAGAAAGGTTGACTCTGATGCTGTATTTACACTTCACACTTCCACCATGGCCAGCACTGACAGTGTAAATATACCAACATTCAAAGCCTACCCACAAGGAAATTCCTCTCCATTTGCTTTGCCTTCCTCCTCTTTGCCATATAAGTATATTTACCCAGTCACGAGTATTGGTGGATTATATACTCCATCTGTTTTGATTCAACACACTGATCTTTGCTGACTTGAAGATAATTAAAGACCTCTCCCCTACTCTCCCTTTCTGTCTGCAGCATGTGTGCCAGCTGCTCACTGGAATCCAGCTAATTGAACAGCATTCCCTAATCAGGAAACTCAAGGAAAATCACTTCTGACTACCAGGGTTTATTGCTGACGAGACTTTATTAAGATCACTGCTAAGACAAATTGCCTTGTGCTTGGAACACATTGGAGTTGTTCCTTATTAGCCAGCTTGGGGCTTGATAGGGAACAAGAACAGTGTTTCTTCTGTGTGAAGATCTGCAATAAGGAACTCTGAAACATCTTTGATTATGGCACAGCTGGGTCCTCTTCTGCTCTCAGCCCAGAAAACACAACAAGCAACCAAGCATGCTGCTTCTTTAGGTAATGCTGTTACTACACCTGAGCACAAATACACCTGGAGACACAGGACCTGCCTGCCCACAGCACTGGGACTGGGGCATACCCATTTGCTGAGGAGCTGCTGAGCCTGCAGGCGTGTGGAAGCACCCCAGCACCCACTGACAGCACCACGCAGAAACCCAAAATCCTCATAACTGACCTTTTCCAACTCCTAGAGGTGGCAGAGGAAGGACCAATAAAAACACCCATCTTTAGAAGAGGGCAGCTGGTAACAGCTAAACTGGGGGGTGAGGGGAGTACTCCATGTCACATACCGTGTTACCAGGACCTGAGCTCACTGGGCTCACTCTTTGCTCATCGGAGGCTGCTGTATTTCTCACTATTCCCCCTCTACTAAGCACAGTCCCCTTGTGTAAAGCATACCCTCTTGGCTTCTTCCACCATCAAGCACCACAGGATACCTTCTACCCATCCCACTGAGAATTTCTTGAACTGCTTGTCCTCCACAATCACTAAACCCCCTCTTTTTTTGACTCAAGAATACAGTCCTCCGTTTGTTGCAAGTACTTGTGTTTCTTATTCCTAGATGTGTAATTCCAAATTTGTTTTACTGAAATGCTTTTGTTGTTCCCTTCCAAAAAGAGGCCCCAAGAAATCTGCATTGCTGTGTATGATTCACTGCTGCTCAACAGCTGTCACCACAATTGCTTCCAGACCTTCATGAAAGCTCTGAATGCCAGAGATCACTGCACAGGAAAAGAATCTCAAACACCTATTTGATCCAGATTCCCACTAATTATTACTATTAAAACTTTGCTAACTGGTTCTTAATCCTTTTAATACACGCTCTAAGGACACGCTATATAGTAACATAATTTTGGAGCAACAAGATAGGCTTTTGTGAAACATTTATGTATACAGTCCACATTGCAATTAAACCCAAATCCATAATTCCTCAAAGTCACACTTCTTTGACAAGAACTATGTCCCATAAAACCCTTTCAAGAGTCATTTCAGCCCTCACAGCACCACGGATGTCCCAGGAGCTTCCCCTGTGTTTTGTTTCAGACAGACGACTGGACAAGTAACCCTCTGCTGCACTTTTCTGGAACACATGCCTAATCTTCCACAGTTTATCAAAACCTAGTATCATTGCACCAGTCATTTCCCCAGTCATCTCTTCAGACTTTTCCTAAATACCACTTACTGAGCTGTCCCTTTAGAAAAAAACCCTTAAAATATCACCTGTATAACATGTATTGCACCAGACTGATGAAGATACCCCAGTATTATCAATAAACAAGAGCACACCATTCTGATTCTTTCTACATAGAGCACACATCCCTAGTAAGTGTCCTGCTTTTTGTTAAACAATTTTGCCATCTTCACCTGGGAACAAAGCTAAATGAGTTAAGAACATTTTTCCTCATGCTCTACTTCTTGCCTTTCAATTGAACTGTATTTTAGATGTGTTCATGATTGTGCTTCTCTTTCTCCCTCTTGGGTAAATAAAGCCTTATCTGTTGCTATACTGGCAGGCACGGAGGCCAATTAGCAGAGATGCTGACCAAATTCTGCTCCTACCCCAGGAATGTGCCTCAAACTCTGAATGGAGCACGTTGGCAGGCTTACATGGGAAAACTCCTCGCTGCTGTTCATCTGTCCAGATCTCTGTAAGAACACATTGTTTTGTTTTCACAAGCCATTCAACTTGGGGCTTTCAAAAAAACCCCTCAAAAATAAGTGACTTAAGTCCTAAGTAAGAGGATTTTGCCATCTTGAATGTTTTGCTTGTCCCAATGACATGGCTGACTGCTGGCTTGAAAGGTGCCACCTGAGTCACCGAATCCAATACTCTGACACCACAGCTATTTCTGCAGAATCCCATTCTCAAACTTACCCATACTACTTTAAAGGAGTTGGGTTTCTTACTCCTCCCTCCCACTGCTGAAAAGCTGTTCAAACTTCACCACTCTGATAGTGATGAAAATCATCTTCCAGTTGCCCACCTTTACACATGGCAATTTCACCCTCATACCAACATTTGCTTTTAAACTTCTATAGCTTTTTTTTTTTCCTCCCTGCCACCACCCTCTTTCACATGCAGCAACTTCACCCTTTCACATGCAGCAACTTCACCCTTTCACTAAGCAAACTAGTCGAGTTCTTTTGTTATTTTGGAAAAAAAAAAAAAAAAAAAGCGCTGCCCTTTGGGAAGTGACCTTATGGTAGATGACAATTTTCTGTAAGAAGTTTTTTACTCAGAATCAAACTGGTGGCCTCCGTGAAGCAGCTTTTTAGCTACTTTGTCATTTTATGAACATAATTGAAGGGAAGCACTCTGAACATGCTGCCTGCACACTGATGATCTTTGGAGATGGTTAGACCTGTAGATGGAGCACTTGCACTGCTGAAAAGATCCACAAGTGCCTGCTGACCCCTTCCCGGCAATTTCCAGCAATTTTTAAATTGGGAAATATTTGTCCCTTGTGGTATACTGTGGCGTTCAGTTTTTAAAAAAAAAAAAATTAAAAAAAAAAATATATATATAAAAAAAAAGGGAAGAAAAAAGCCAAAGTCCAAAGAAAGAACTGGAGCTTGGTAAGCTCTACCCAAGTCAGCCCCCAGTAGGAAGCAGACACTCTCCTGCCTCGCAGCTACACGCATGTTAAAGCATGCCATGAATACCATCCCTGTGGAGTACCTATACATTTGCTAGACTGGCTGCTATTAAGTTAAAAGGCTTTTCACTTTAGTTCAAATATAGTTAGCTTGCAAAGATCTACCTGCTTCCAGGAAATGGAACAGCCAAACAGACCCACTTCTGGATCTATTGTGGGTAGTTTGTTGGTTGGTGGTTTTTTACTATTTATAAATAAGAAAATCCTGTGGAACCACTTCCATTTCACTTACCATCAACCTCCTAGTGCAAATCAAGATCCAATTTATTCATTCAAATGAAGGCTATCAGTATTACAGTACTTTTAGTACTACAGTACAGCAGGACACCTCTTTCACAAGAATGGATTGGTTCTAGGAGAAACGGGCTGGAAACTCAGAAATCTTTATACTACATTGAGCCAAGCTCATTTGGTTCACTGCCTTCTATCTGATCATGACTATCATAAGCTCTTTGGGGAGAGTGTACAAAAAAACTTGTAGAAAGCAACAGAGAAACCCCTGCATAGTTTGAGAATCATCTTCCTACCTCCCAGTATGGCAGAAAGGACTAGGATGTAGGGGCAGAAGTCTGTACTTCTTACAGGAAGATGTTATTTCCCAGAGAAGCTGTTGTCTCACATCCCAATCTGAGAAACACTTTTGCCTGGGTAACATTAACACTGAAAGACTCATATAAGACTCTAAATCAAATACGTATTTTCAAGGCTGACATTCTGTTCACTGATAAATCTGGTAAATTTGCTTTCTTCTTTGAAAGGGTTTGTGAGCACCAGAAATACAGTGTGTATTGTGAATGCCCCCCTTCCCCCCCCCCTTTTTTTTTTCAAAGCAACCAAAAGCAAACAGTGGTTGAGCTCCATTATAAAAGTACATGCTTGCCAAGTGGTACAGCAGAGCTAAAGCTATGCTCTGTCTACACTTTGAAGCAAACAATTTTGTCCAAGTTTCCAAGCACCCTTCTGCTTACTTCTTTTGGACAAACCCACTGGGGAACAAGATGCAACCCACCTCTTCCTCATTGTCAAAGTTCCTGCCTTGCCTGCTTTCCCTGCACCAGACAGCTGATAAAGCACGAGAAAACCATTGCCAGCACACATCCATGGAATAATAAATGTACCTGATCACTTTGTGTTGCTGATCAAAGCAAGAACTTCATTCTAAAAGCAGAAATGGGATCTGAAGATGTCAGCACCATCAAGCATAAGCTAAATATTTTAACATCTGGAAGCTAATTTTTAAAGCTCTTCCAGTAAAGCCAAGGTATTTTAGGGATGGAGGTGTCAATGAATGAAACATTAGAAAGCTCTCATCGTAGGGACCTGACCTTGCAGCCACCTAAAAGCTGTCCAACTTGTTTGCTCATTCATTCATTTACTTAAGACTGTAAAGCTTAACGCTTATGTAGAAGAAAACAAGGGAGAAGCTGCCCTTACAAGTCAGTAGCTGCTCAACACGTTACCCAAAACGCAGACCAGGGCACACAGAACATCAAGATGCTCCTAGAAATGCATCTGCTGCCAGCAAACAGCACAGAATTTGAGGAAGAAATTAAGTGATTGCTTTAGATAATTCTCAGTGTCCTCAATTATCACTAAATGATCTGAAAACCCTCAAAATAGCTAGGTTTTTTTGTTCATTATTACTTTCTTATCCCACATTACACTGGGAAATGAGTCCCCCTCTCCACACACCAGCCCTACTGTAGGCAAGGCTCATAGCTTCTGGTATTTAAACAGAAATGATATGACACAGAAAAGGCTATTTCTAGGCAGGGAAAAAATTTCCAACTCCTTTGACATTAAAAGATGCCTCTCAGAAGGGCAACTCTACCAAAATAACTCATCGTACCTTACATCCGTTTTGCTAAATTTGGCAAACCCTAACAGGAGAGCTCAAACAGTGTACATCTACATGCAGCTAATGCTCCAGTACTCTGCAGCCAGGACTGAGAAGCCACAAAATCCAGAGAGAACCCACACCATCTACTGACACTGCACATGCCCAGGCTCTTGCTCTCCAGCACACCCTTTTTTTTTTACACATCCAGAGCAGCGTGTGCACCTTCCCTTACTTGTTCTCAGCACAGAACTAACAAGCCCAATATCTGCCCACTTCTCACCTTTGTCCAGCCCTTCTCTGGGGAAGGAAGGGAGGAATGGTTCCAGGAAGGCAGGTGTGGTGCTGGACGAGTTGCCTTCTTGGGGTTTAGGTGGAAGAGCCTCTAAACAGTTCTATGAGCAGTAGAGGAAAAAGGAGATGTACACGGTGCCCCTGCACTTACCCCTCCAAAGTGTCCAACTCCAGAGCATGCAGAAGTCTGCAGTCCCAGGAGAACAACAGGAGATATGACATACAGGGCTGCAGGGACTGGAGAACTGCTGCATGTGTGCACATCCAAATACAGCACTGCCAATGTTTCAGCTGAAGTCCGAAATTGTGACTGTGTGTCTAAAGGCCCTTGGGGATGGGAAAAGGGAGGGGCACCTTTAAAAAATTGCACCCAGGACTGCTAATTAATGTAGTAATTACGAGCACCCATTTTTCTCTTAAAAGGAGACAGAATTTTCAGCAAAAAATTAAAGAGCAGGAAACAGTCACTACATTAGAACAGCCAAAGAAAGCCAGGTCCTAAAAATAAATGCTTTTCCAACATCCTTTTTGTTTCCTTTTATTTTCTTACTTTCGTCATATTTGAGCATGACATGAAGATGAATCTGAGCTATAGCCTTTTAATGTAAACCCAGTGTGACCATCACATACAAACTCAGACCCAAAGTCCCTTCAGTTTGGACTTACAGCTTCCTGAGATGACATGGGAGAGGGCAAGGAGTCATATGCCTGGAACACAGCAGAAACCTACAATTCAGTGTCTTTCCAAGACATCATTTGCTCAGCCCACTAGAACATACCCAGGTGTGCCCATGGAGGAGAGCAGTTTCACAAACTCTGTCCCACACTTTTTCCAGCAAAAGTTCAGAGATGTCAGACTCACTCCAAACAAGTGCTCTGCATGCTGTCGGTTTCTATGTCACAGGAGAACTACAAGTAAATAATTAAATTCAGTCTTACTGAAATCAGTAGCCAGGCTACTCTGACAACAGAAAACCATAGCAGAACCAGAAGGGAAGGGAAAGAACTAATTCATCCTCTAATTAGAAAACACCACACAACTTTCTCTAACCAATCTAGTGGCAGGAGGCAAAGTGACCAAGTAAAAAAAAGCAGTACTGGATAGCAAAGATATAAAAAGGATGCAAAGAAAACCACTCTTGTTTAAATGATGGACTTGCGACCTGAAAGCAGATACATTATTTATTTCACCTATTTATGTCCTTTTTGATTCCCTTTTGGCTCTGATTTGCTGTCACGGGTGAGTTGCAAGGTTATTAATAATGCACAGTAATGAATAATGTATCCACAGTCACACCAAATGAATCCTGTCTGTCTGTACGGCCCGGGGAATATTTATAAATTCATTCTACTTGGGGCTTTTTCCAAATGGTTCATAAGACCTGTATACATAGACTAGTTCAAATCTATGAAGAAATAAATATATTAAGTACTTTCCAGAGAAACAGCAACCATGAAAGTAGTCAGTTGTTGATTTCAGGCCGGACAGCTGCCAGCAGGCAGAAATGAAGACACCAGAGCTTTGGTTCCAAAGTCCCATACAGAATACCTCCTCTGTTGTTCACTCTTTTGGAGCCACAACTTTCAAGAACATTTTCAGCTCTTTGAATTTATTACATCATGTGAACATATTTACATGTCCAAAGCCAAAAGAGAAGTATACATTAACAACACAAAGTAGAGACATCCTAGCTTTAGAAGGTGAAATTTGGATTTAAAAAACTACCAACCTAGCACTATACTGATGCTTTTTATTATTATTAGCAAAGTTGTAAATCAATCCCTTCTGAACATCTCATTGTGAGTAAACAGCAGGATAGAGCAACATAGGTACAGTCTGACCTACATCTAGTTCAAGTGCAGTCCCAGAGAGGGCTGCCCCAGCCCCCTTCCTTTCAGCCACAGAATTAACTACACCCCTTAAAAGCAAAGAGATTCAGCAAGCTGATTTGAGAAAAAATGTTTGGGTTTTTTTTTGGAGGGCTTGTTTTTTTCCAGGCCAACTTTCCAGGCTGATTCCAAGGCTACTTTATCACCCCATACAACAAAAAAAAAGCAGCAGGAACACAGAATTAAAAAACGCCACAAATCTATCTATAGTGGAAGGGCAGAGAGGGAGGAGTGGGATGGGACTAAGTTTATTTTCCACAGCTGCTGAAAATGATATAAAATTAGATGCAATGTAGAAACAAACCTTTAAAGTAAGGATTTAAATGAAGCGAGGCAGTAGTTGTTATTGAGAATACAAATGAACTTCTTGATGCCTCAGCCAAGCCACATTATTAACAACAGTTAGTTCCATTAGCCCTGTAAATAAGCAGTCTAGAAAAACTCCCTACATATTCCTTTGGTGCCGTGTGATACGTTCATGTTCTAAGTATTAACTGAGTAAACCCTGCCTATCATTTAAACACGTTTGAATATAGTACAGCAAAGTATAATCACATTCCAGAGCTGCGTCAACTCCCTGCTACGAAATGGAGAAAGACTCCTAAGATAATTGTCATTGAACTGTGAGTTAATTAATGATGAGAGAAGCAGATAAGATCAAGCACAAGACTGCCAACAAATTTCAAATATCACAATTATAACACAGCTGCATGAGTGTACAGAACCAGTATTTATTTGGACTGCAAAAAGCAAAGGAAAGTAACTTAACAGAGATCCACACTCCTGCTGCTGATTTAAGGTCAACAGAGAAACAATTTGTGACTGAGCTAAACATCGCTCACCTGCAAGGAGAAGAGTGCTACCATCAACAGGCATCAGCTTCCAAGGATTTTCTGAGACCAGATCCAGAAGAGGTGTCCATTTTCTCTGTTATCAAAGGGCCTGTAATGAAAAACAGAGCTCAGTCTAATCAGCAGTTTCAAGGTAATAATTTCACACAACTCAGCTGAAGCTGAGCTTCACAGCTCATCAGGTAGCAAGTGGAAAAATGATTTCTGTCCTAAATGAGTTTCTGTTCCCCTAGTGAAGATACCAGCAAAACCCCTGTCATCAGGTTTTACTGGAGGCCTGTCTAGTGCAGAGGCCAAGCACAGGAAAGGATTTCATCATGGAGCTCAGCACCCACACTAACCAGTAATTACATACCTTCACTTTCCCTCATCAGTGCTCTGCATGATACTAAAATACATCATTATGAAGAACAGCCTGTGCATGTATGTTATTAACACAGGACATCTATACAGTCTGGACACAATAAATGGAGCATGTGTTCAGTTGTAACACAGCAAATAAAAAGCCCAGGTTACCTCTGACAGTCAGTCTCTCACACTGCAGGCACAGAGACACCTTGCTAACAGCTGTGCTACCTGAAAACATTCCCATCTTGTGTTTACTTTTTCTGCAGTTCCACCAGCATAAAGATGCTCACATAAAACACTTCAGGCAAAGCCTGCCTGGTTAGAAGGCTGGAATCACTCTGTTAAGGCAGGGGCAGGTTAGGAAACTCCATGCAAACCTCTCTAACCTGTAGAGATACTAACTCCTGCAACCACTCCCTTGGCAGAGTGGAGAAACATGGCTTGATCTGAAAACAGTTAAGTCAACCCCCGTGATCCCTACAGCTCTCCTTAGTGATTGTTTTTTTTAAAATTATTTTTATTTAAACTGAAACTGGTAACATTTAAACTGACCATGGGTGAGGTTACCACTTTAACAGATAATAAGCTTCTGGAAGAAAAAGTTGCAAAGTACAGAAAGTTCAGACCTGTAAGGAGCTGCATGCTGCAGCTGAGTCACTGCAAAGCCATTTGAACAGCTGTACTGAAATACCCCACTCTGGTTATTCTGATCTCACAGCCTGCAGTGTGAGCAGAACCCACAGACTGAGATTCACAAAGTTAACCAACAAAACACAAGCTTGTTCCTTGTACAGTTAAAGGTGGCTGTGCAGTGGTACACAACTACCTCAGAAAATAAGAATTATTCACCTGCAAAAATAAAAATGGAATACTATTGCTCTAGACCTTCCCCATACCAAAGGTAGCAGCCAAGTTGTGGCTTTGCTTCCAGTCATATCTGAAAACTGTAGGGAATATCCAGAAAAAAAAGATGCAGAGTAAATTCCCTGAATAATGTCTGTAGTTTTAGCTTGTCTCTGTAACACTGGCACTTCATTACCTCTTAAAATCCAGTACAGTAAGAGCAAAGCCACACATTCGGTCAGACTCCTACAGATACCCACACCCTTCCACAGGGAGGGAAGTCAGGGCACTACGGGCATCAGAGAAATGTCCAAGCTCAAGCTAAGAGGGAGGCTTTGCTAATTCCAGCCTCTTCCCACCCACCTAAGATGGGCACTTTGAGGTCCTCACCCACTTTCCTGCAGGTGTAGGGATCTGGCTCCAGAGGCAGGAAGGTGAACCTAGGAGCTAAGCTTTCAGGAACAGCCTGAAATACGGAACATCCAGGAGAACCACACCCTCCCGTGGGTGATGCCCTGACAGCTGCTCTCACCAGCCCAGGAAGACATGTTTGTGAACTGTTCTGTTCCATCCCAGAGGACAAGGTTCTGCACAGAGTGAAATAATTCCTGACAAGTTAAATAGCTTTTGGATCAGGACCTTAGTCTCCAAGAAACACAAACACTTGTCTCAGGGTCCAGAGGAGGCCACAAAGATGATCAGAGGGTTGGAGCACCTCTCCTATGAAGACAGGCTGAGGGAGCTGGGGTTGTTCAGCCTGGAGAAGAGAAGGCTCCAGGGAGACCTTACAGTAGCCTTCCACTACCTGAAGGGGCTGACAAGAGAGCTGGAGAGGGACTTTTTACAAGGGCATGGAGTGATAGGACGAGGGGTAATGGCTTTAAACTGGAAGAGGGGAGATTTAGATTAGATATTAGGAAGAAATTCTTTTCTGTGAGGGTGGTGAGACACTGGAACAAGTTGCCCAGGGAAGCTGTGGCTGCCCCCTCCCTGGCAGTGTTCCAGGCCAGGTTGGATGGGGCTTGGAGCAACCTGGTGTGGTGGGAGGTGTCCCTGCCCATGGCAGGGGGGTTGGAACAAGATGAGCTTTGAGGTCCCTTCCAACCCAAACCACGCTATCATTTAGGAGAGTAGAACCCAAAATTAAGTGGGAGAGAAGAACGTTCTAAAACCTGGTCTGTAAGACCTTACACAATGCTTACATGGTGTACAGAGACAGTAACTTTTCCAAGAGAGCTGCAGAGGAAATCACCCAATTCTGCACTGTACTATCACAGTACAAAGCTCCTTTCTGCAACTGACTCAAAGCTGAGCTGGAGCTTTCTACACAGAGCATGAAATCAAGAAGGTTTACTCAGGCTTTATGCCCAGTACTTTGCTCTATACCCAAACATCAGACTACAGTGACAAAGTTTTTCAGAGACTCTCAATATATAGATGGATTTAGGATCTGATTTTCAGTACTGGACTTGCACTTTACTCCCTTACTGATGGGCCAAGTTCACATGGCTCTGCGCACTTGAGTAGCATCACAGTTGCTCAGCAGCTTACAGATAGGCAGACAGGCTTCCAGACAGGTTAGTTACTCAATTTACTTTTAAATACTTCTTCCCCCTCCCTCCTTTTTCAGAGCAGAGTTGTTTTTCTCCCTCTTGGAGCAAGGGCAGGGAGGCATCCATGCATGCAGGCATCTAGCAGCTAACTGTGCGTGACTCCCTCTGGCAGCCCTGTCAGGACCTCAGCGTTTTTATGTATGAGATGTCACTCTGGGAAAGGTTCTTACACCTGTACTGAGCCTCTTCAAAATTCAAACCCAAGAAATATTCATTGCAAATCAAAAGCCTTTTCTTGTATTTTCAATTCTCATTCCTGTGCAGGGTGTTTTTTGGTTTTGTTTTTTTTGGTAGTGTTTTTTGAGGAGGTCAAGATAGCAGGTGGGCCTGGTCTGCCACAAGATCCCATGCAGACTTCCTGAAAAAAATTTGAGTCCTGCAGTAAAGGGCATCACCTCTCCCTGGCCTCAGAAAACACACACCTTAACACAAGGCTCTCTCCAGCTATACTGGAACAGCAGTCACACTCCTTAGTATTACTGCAGGAAATTCCCTGATCTAGAAAGATTACTCCTTGAGCTCTGTCTATATTTAGCCAGTACTCAGGGTTAAACCATAGCAGTTAGTCCACTACCCAATGCTTTCTCCCCAGTTGAGAAGGAGAATTGGGAAAAAAGGCAGAAGGCCCATGAGTTGAAGTAGAAACAGATTTAATAGAATAACAAAATTGGTACAACAACTAACATTAAGTATAGAAGGTTCTACTCAGCCCAGTCCTTGATGTTGACAGCAGGAACAGAAGACCACAAGGGAAGAGCCCAGGGAGAAGAAAAACTCCCCCTCTCTGAGCTCCCTCCTTTTATCATGAGCATGATGAGGAGGTGTGGGATACACCTGTGAGTCAGTGCCTTGAGTGGATCTCCCAGCTGACTCAGGGCTGCTCATGGCTGCCTGCATGGCTGGGCCATGGGGCTGTGCATGGGGAACCAGGACAAGCTCCAATCAGAGCAGATTACTTTCCTTCTCACCAGCACACTTCTAAACAGGGAAACAGGAATAACTTCTCAGCTCTCTTTTACTTTTTAAGTATACTTACTAATGTACCAGTTGGGCAAAATGCTTTGAGGACTGAGGACCAGCCTCTGTATTTTCAAGTCTGGCAACAACTAGCAGGTACTGATCCTTATCCTTCCTCTGTGCTTCCAGGGAGAAGCCCTGAATTACTGGCTACCTTTGCAAAGCCTTCCGCAGCAACAGCCTTGCGTGAAGCAAGTGGAAATGTTCTCAGAAATATATTCCAGAGTCTCACAAAACACCTAAATGCATGAGCACTTGCTCTTGTCACTGTGTCAGTGATGAGACACAAACATGGCAGGTATTGCACAGAGCAGTCCCACAGGGAGAGGCAATCAGACAAGGCAGCTTCTGCTGCCAAGGGATCCAGAAGGAGTAGTCCCTACAGAACTGTCACTTTTGAGAGTGGGTACTACCTAATCCTTACTTAATCCTTGGCTTCCTTCCTCTCCCGCAGGATGCAGGCTCACTTCACCCATCAGAAAATTCACTTATTCCTCTGACTTCAATATAGGCTTTGTCCAAGAGAATCATTCTGGATTGGTAATTCCTTCAATACTGCATGCTGTGCAAAGTCTAATACAGTAAAGCATGAGGCAATTAAAAGGAGCAGAGAAATGAAAAGGCAATGAAATTTGAACTTTGAAAGAAGCAAGGAAGGATTAATTTGTAAGAAGCTCTGCTGTGATAAGAAACTCAGAATAAGCAGGTAGCTTGCAAGAGGATAACATGCTGTTGAACAGACTGGTTACCATGCATGGCATGCCAATAGCCACAGAAGCTTTGCACATGTATGTGAACAGATTCATACCTTCGATCACTTCATACATTCAATCACTTCTTCATTTGCAATCTAAAAGCTACACAAGTCTGGCTCCCAACACCTTTTACCAGTAGCCACAAATGAACATGACTACTGAAAAGAGTCCATGTCTGCACATGGACTTTAATTCTTCAATAAAAATGTGGAACCAATCTATTTTTTCTGCAGCTTCACAACTCAAATGTTTGCTGCTGGGGCTGTCAGGGCTTCCCAGCTCAACTCCCACAGCCTCCCCTCCCCAGGTCCTCCCATACCACACTGCCTGCACCTATCCAGAAGGAGAACTGCCCACAGCTTCCTCAGGCTCTGACTAGGTAATTTCTTCTCCCTTCCCTTTCCTCAACTCTCCTTCCCTCTCACACTCTACCATATTCAAATGTGCTGCTCTAAATCCCAGGACCAAGCAAGACTTTACTTCCCTCAAACTGTCCCATCACATCCCACCCTCTGCCCAGCTAACAATGTGCACTTTCCTTAGTCACCCAGACCTCTCCCTGTCCTGCAAAAAAGCAGTCCAGGTGCACGTTTTTAGAGCTGGTCCACAAGAAATTTCTGTGTAACAGCTTACTAAAATCCCACCCTAATGCTGATAAAGCAGACAGCTGGATTGTGGGTAATAGCTGAACTATGATATCTCCAGTACTTTCAATCCCAGAATTTTAAAATTACTATAAAATAAAAGTTAAAACCCCACATTCTTCACCAGCCTTACAAGTTTTGCATCCTTAGGGTATAAGAAATCCTCTACAATCTAAGTATCAAAAAAATCCCCAAACCCTCCAAACCCCAAACACCTCACCCCCCAAAAAAAACCTGTTCTGCTTTAGGTAGATTATTATTTCAGCTTCCTGTTTTATCCTGTACTTCAACATACTGACCATTAAGAAGCAGAAGAAGAAAAAGAAAAGACAGGAACTCCTATGATAAAAATCCCAAAAGCCAGTAGCACTGTGAGGGGCACAGTTCCCCCTTACCTCTCAGTAAATTTTAACATCATACTTGTGCTCATTGCTCAAGCCTAGCCTGCTCTGTGCAGAGATCTGGAGATGCAAACCAAGAAACTCCTACAGTTCAGTGGGTCAGTGTTTTCCAGCTGGATGCAGGATAGGAGATGGGGTGAGCCTCTGCAGGCTTGGAAGGAAGGTTACGCTACAGAGAGCAGCTGCTACAAGAAGTTCATTTCCAGCTCCTCGAGATACCCCACATTTTTAAAGAGACTCCTTCAAAATAATGACGATTCCCTTCCAACACTACCAGAACAAACATTGGATGTCCCCACAGACAGAAGCCTTGGATCCAGTACATCTGCTAGGAAAGGAGATGATATCCAATATTTTGGCTGAGCCCCCCCATCAACTTCCAAGAAAAATCTTGGCCATCCTTCCGTCAATTTTCCTGTGATCTAACAGCACAGTCAGAGA
Source organism: Podargus strigoides (assembly GCA_028020825.1). Taxonomy (NCBI): domain Eukaryota; kingdom Metazoa; phylum Chordata; class Aves; order Caprimulgiformes; family Podargidae; genus Podargus; species Podargus strigoides. Next base: position 23,834,639 of record CM051628.1, on the reverse strand, counting down.
GCATGACCTGCCCCCCTCTGCATGTATGCTCACAGCGTATTCATAGCATGGAGGGGTCTTCCCAAACAGAAGTCCCCAGGTGTATTAGTGGGGTCACTCCATGGCAGCAGAGAGACACCCTACAGCACCTCCAGCAAGAGCAGTGCGGACAGGAGACAGCAGCTCCAAGAAGGAGAGAGCACTGGAGCTCTCCACTAAACATCCAAATTCCCTCCCCTCTGCCATCAGCCCTGTGCTCCTCACTTGGAAGGACGTGCCAAGAGACCACGTGGCCCTAACCCTCCACAGCTCCTGCACTGCAGCACTTGGTTGGCAGCACCGCTCAGAGGGTGGCAATCAGCAGCATTCAAAATTATTTCTGCTTTTAAGTCAATAACTGGTAGTCAGTCAGATTCTAATACCATACAGACAGAGCATAAATCAAAACTCATCATTTTCCATGTATAATTGCCTATGAAACTCCAAGCTGTAGTTTCAACTCTTTACTTGTGTGCAATGGAGTATAACCTTGCAAAGTTTTTACTCGGAGAAAAGAAACTAGCATTTTGTACACTTATAAAATCCTCATCTCGTAATATAAGAAAGTTTTGGGGGGGAAGAATTTATTATTATCAGGAGATAATAATAAATCTGACAAGAGACAGAAAATCTAGGATCCAAGACAGAACTTCATTATATTAGGAAAAATGACTAATTAACTTGTGAGCAAAACCTTGTGATTCATACACCCTAATGGAGTTTGATAGTTCAGTCTCCCCCATCAGTGTCATCAAATCATTGTCCCCTCAAAAATTATGGCTCATTCCCTGCTCTGTAGTTCAGGAAAGCATGATAGATTAATTGGGTATTTAAACAGAGTGACAATAATTTTAAGGAGGAATTTTTTATTTTTACATGCCCCAGTAGACCATTTAAAAGAATACTTAAGGAAAATCTTTTGAAGTCAGTAAGACTCACTTTTTGGGGGACTAAATGTAGCTCTGAAGAGTCAGCTTTTTTTTATTCTTAATGAGACAAGTTTGCAGGTCCTCACACTGTTAACAGTGAGAAACTCCTAATCTTCCTTTACTGCTAGTGCAAAGATTACTGATTATGCCACAGCCCAGGGGTGAGGCAAAACTAATTCTCTTTTATCATCATTTAAGTTACAGCTTCCTGAGGCTGGGTCTCATTGGGTTCTGTGTTTTTATGGCATAGTGAGGGCACACTTGATGAACTAGGATACAAATGCTGCAACATTTCAAAATGAGAAGATATCTGAAAACCTGCAGCGTTTGTTATGTATCAAAAAAACCAGACAAGATACGTAGTTTGTTATTTTTCTTAAGCCAGAAGCTCCACAGAGAGGGGAAACAACAGAGTTCTTAAACAGATGAGAAAAATACTGCTCCAATTCTTTATTACCACACACCACCATTTAACAACATAAAGCACCTTAAGAAATAACATAGGAAGAATAATTTAGCTTATACTCAAACTACTTACATTTAAATGGAAACTACCTGAGATGGCTGACAGAGTTCGATGTGCCCTGCCTGCAGTTATCAAGACAGCAGGGAGATCAAGATAGAGTAAGGGTGAGAAGTCACGGGCAATTAATCAAGACGACCTTTCCATTTATTTTATCACAGAGCACCATCTGTGCCAGCAGTCTGTGTATCAGCCTGCTCTGGCATCTTTCCAGTTACCTGTAGATACACACTTCTCTGTATTACCCACTTCTACAAGCAGTGTTGCACAGTGCCTAGAGCACAGACACCTCCTGGCTTCTGCTCTTCACTATTCCATGCTTAAACCTGTTCTGTGTTACTTTCATGCAATCTGCAGAAGTAAAGAATTAACGTACAAGAAATGGTCCTTTATAACAGTGACTGGCTAGTGTGCTGCCCCCTTCCTTATATGAAGTAAAGGAAGTGTACTGACCGCTTAGAATTCCTGGCAGGAGCAAGGAAGGACCCACACTAATCCCAGCCTCACTCTCCAGAAGGTGGAATCCATTTTTTGGATATGGTTCAGCGCACAGAAGAATCTGGGTACTTGTCTATAAGGGCATGAAGGAAAGGAAGGTTAATGATCTCACTACAGTTATTAAACCTATGGCATAACAGCCCCATTTGCAAGATGCCTGAAGTCAGGTTCCACCACAGAGCCTCCTGCACTGGCTCTGACACAGGGACCTTCCCGTATGTGCTCTGACACCAGCATGAGGAGGTGGCAGCACACTGCACTGGGTTTCAATGACTGTGCATTTGCTGTCAGTATAAGGCTGAGAAACCTCTGGGTTCCATCCTACTTGTAAAAAAGGATGACATGGTCTGGTGACCACCAGCTTGTCTATCTATCTTTATCCCCTTATGCTCATCCTCTCCAATCTTCATCCTCCAGCTTTCCAAATGTTTCAGCATTGTTTCAGTCCTAGAAATTTCTGCTTTAATTACTGAAGCTCATATATGAGTGAATATATGGAAGTGCAGAAAGCATCAAACATCTTACAGGCAAAACTACCAGTTCTTCCTAGAAGGCATCTATGCTTAATAAAACAGAGATACACTATCAGTATGATAAGAGGGCCTGAGGGGAAAACACTACGGACAACTTGAAACCAGATCATTGGAGAGGAAGAAATGCACCTAAGCACTTTTAACACACAAGAGGCAGCTTTAGACTACCCAAGAAGTGAACGATGGAGGCAAGGACTGTTTTAAGGAACATATCCCTTCCCACCTACCATCTCCCCATCCCACCTCTCCATCAGAAAAGAGGGTCAGAAGAGGTATCTGCCACCCCCCATCCTCTCATTGCCATTTACTGTAGGTTTTGGCTAACCCAGACCTGCAGGCTACCTTTACAAAGAATGAGGAAGAACAACAAAGCAATTTGTTTTCACAAAGAAGCCACAGGAGGGTGGGGGGAACACAACCAACAACCCACAAACAAAAACAGACTAATGAGATTCCCAAAGAGAAAACAAAAAGTAAAATATGCTGATGTGGTTTGTAATTCTAGTTCTGCAACAGATATTACAGGCATTGTGAACTGTAAGTGCTTCTACTTAATATAGTTCTTTTCCCTTGTCAAGATGACCGAAATATACACAAATCCAAGAATGGTCCTAGAGGAGAAAGACCCTAACATGCAACTGTTAGCAAATGGCAGATCACTTGACTAGGAGGTTGGCATGCAAGCAGGAAGCTTTATTTATTGCTGTAATTGTTCCTCCCAATAAACTGTCCCAGCAGATGTATGGTTTGATTTTCTTAGGAAAGTCCTTAAATGTACATATAAAAAGCCAAAGTTTATGGCCTCAATGAACTATAAGTATTTCTTAACTTTAAGCATAGCTTAAAAATAAAAGTGAAATTAAAGAAGTCCAAACAAAAGCTTCATGCATAGGTCTCACTGCGCCTAGAACGAATGATTAATTTACAGATGTTACTTACTCTTACAACAATGGAGTACAAAATAAAGCCTAACATTCCAGAAGAGGAAAATACTTCTATGGAAGGGAGAATCCTCACCAGACTTATTAGGGAATCATATGAACTACACCTGCAGCACTTAGCTGCCAGGCTGACAGACACCTCTGCTGGAGGACGTCACTGTACCATGCCACAACTGCTCCATGTGCCCAGCGTGTAGGACCCTCTGACACTCATGCACCAAGGTGTGCCCCCTGCCTTAGCATGCTGTCTTGGCAGAGCTAACCTTGGGTTTGATCCTGCACGGAGGAGGCAGCCATGCTAGAGTCCTTCACTGCCTCGCCAGCTATGGCATGTGCCATCCACCAGAACAGAGCCTGACAGGCAGATGGACAGCTAAAATGGCCTCTAAGTTATTAAAATATTTCAAGGAAGAAACAAAACCTGACAATTCGCTGACTATTCGCTAGGATTGAATGCTGCTTCCCAAAGGCTGCAGACCTCCCTCTCCAAGGGTGAGGGTGCAGAACTAGCGATGAGGCCATACCCATCAGGGCCAGGTCTTCAGCCAGCCCTCTGGCTCCCCGTTTTCCGCACCTTCCTTCAACAAGCTTTCCATGAGAGGAGAAAAATCATTTGCCTCAGAACAGTACTCAAAACCAAATAAAAATGCATGAAAAACTATGCAAAACAGTGGTGATAAAGAGTCCTATGATAACATTAGCCAGGCTATTATCAAGAGACTTCTCAAACAGGACCATTGCCTCCACTCCCACCCCCAAAATAACTGAATGTCAGTATTTTAGCTACTCCAGAAGGCTAGACTGCCCTCAAAACAGATGACCACATTCTCTTGAATGCTTTGCAATTACTCCCCACTTGATCTTGATTAAAACCCAAGAAACTTTAGCAGACACAGCAGATCTCTCAACCCAGAGGGTCAGGTCATACATCTCTCCCAGTGGTGCAGTCATCAACACCCAAATTCTCCAGTCTGGGAGCAAAGCCTCTATTAACTACCCCTGAACTCAGTACTAGGCAGCAGGGCTGATCTTTAATAGAGGTTCAACATGCAATAACCTGGTAAAATTCAATAGTTTACAAGAAGTTGCAGCTAACTGGCATCAGTTTATAAATTCTCATTTGGCATCAAAATATTTGAGAATAAGGAAACAAAAGAAAACATGAACAGTAGAAACATGTGCTGATGGGGGCTGTTGTAGTATGCAAAACATCTGAGCACTCACTAATTTGGCTGCAAGCTCTTGTTCAGAAAACAATGTCTGGCAATAATAATACAGTCCCAAAGAAAGGGCTCTACGGGGAAGTTATTTACTCTCGCACAAAGGCCGTATGATTTATATATGTTGTCACTGCTTATGCCAGAAAATTGATGACTGATTACCACGTATTCATTTCAGTATCAGGTATCCAGCCTGAATGAACTGGATTAGGCCACATGGAATTTCTTTACTATTTACAGCACAACCGAGTATAACATTTGGTTTAAGTCAACAGAAAGAGGAGCTTTTAAACTGAATCCAGTAAGAACTAGAATATATGAAAACAGCATGAATTAAATGCTTATTATTTATCAATCTTACTCATTTATTGTACAGACATCTGGAATCCATAAACATAGCCTGATAGAATGATACTATTGGTGGTGAGAGCAAAATAAATATACAAATAACAGTTTGTTAGACATCTGCAAAGCACTGCACTCCCAGCTCCTAGAGGACAGGTATTCAACTTTTCCCTTGTGTTCTTGGCTGGGCACTGATGCAGAAGTTTTGGTATCCCAGTTCCACAGCTCCCTGTGCAAGCGGCACAAGATCCTTGCTTGAGATACTGCATGCCCTCAATTGCTGGGGACAAACCTTCTGGGTAGTGGGACTAGGGAGCAGGTAAGAATAAAGCAGGGACATGAAAGTACTCACTCAAAGTAAAAAAAGCTTTTTAGAAGAGCATTGTCAAAGAGAGAAATGAGTAAAGTCATGTTGGGCAAAGAATTTCTAACACCTAAGAAACAGTACCACATACCAAAGCCCCTGAATATACTACAGTATGATCTGATTAATATTAATAGAGGCTGATAATTTTATTCATTTTAGGCTTGAACATACTGCTTGCAAAATACAAACATGTGTGGTTTCTTTTTGAAGCCACTTACTTCCCAGATCAATTAAAGTATGCAGGGCCTTGCTAGTGAAGCCCTCCTCACTTGCAACCTGCAACTGCTTTAAGATACATAGCAATGGTCTATTAAATACTGTTCAATTCATGAATATTTCATTGACTACCCCTTTTAATTTGAAGTTTATGAAATAGTAACTATAGTAAAGCTCAAACTGCTTTACTGTTAAGTCTACAATATATTTTTTTGTTTGAGCATTAGTTTCCCCCTGCAGCAGAGGGTCTAAGCTGATGTGCCCTGATCAGTCATGAACATTTCCAGCTGCAGAAAGCCCAGAATTTTATTTTTTCTGCATATAAATTTATTTACAACCCTACAGTAAGCATCACTGAAGTACTGCATCATAAAGTGTTATAAACTGCAATGCATGGGGCTCTCCGCCCACATTACAAAATCCATAGAAATATGCAGTCATTGCTAGATATGCATTTAATTATGCAAGAATCTCCATTCTTTCTGCTCTTTGACAAAGAGGCTGTTCAGCATTATGTGGAGACACACACAAATCCTCAACAAGGAAAAAGGAACCTGTATTACCCAAAGATCAACGAATGAGGAAAACATTTAGCATTAGTGTTAAAGCAGACTTGTTCTGCTTTTCCTCCTCCTGTAGACAGTGGCAAGAAAAGATGTTATAAAAGAGTTAAAGTAACTCTGTCTGAATGCCTGAGCCAGAGAAACAAACCACAACACTCTGACAAGAGCTCAGCACCACTATTGCCAGGATCAGTTTTTCCATTCAGGAAGAGCAGGCTGTCACCTGGGGCAGCAGAGCAGCTGGGGGCTGCTCATTGTTAGGGTAACAGCAGGATGTAAAGGAGGGCACTTCCCAATTAACCTGAGGCAGCACATCCCCCAGCGGCAGTGCTGGATAGTGTAAAATGACCAAATATAATAGGAACGGAAACATCCTGGACTTGAGCATAAGGAAACTGAACAATCATCAGTGTGACCAAGGCTCCAGCAAGATGAAAAAGACCCTCTGGAGACTCACCCCACAGTAACTAATTTCCCTGTGTCTTTTAACCCTCCTTCAGCATCCTTTCTGCTCCTCTCCTGTTCCTACACCAGCTGCTGCAACAGAAGCAGCCTTCCTTCCACCTGCTTGCTAGCTGTCCTCTCTGCTTTTCCTGGAGGCTTCTAGCACGGAGCGAGAGGAAGAACCATATTAAAGATGGTGCAGAACAACAGCACTTTGCCTGCACAGACCTCATGTGAATGAGAGTTTCTTCCAGGCTTTATGGAAAGGAAGATAAAGGAGGAGAAAATGGTGCTTTTGAACAGAAACACTGCCACAGGGCAGGACTCCATCCAGCAGAACAAGCTGTGTCCATGCCCAGGCTGCTGCATGCTCCAAGAGCTCTGGCAGGAGCAGAGGCCACAGCCCATGGCTCTCCCGGCTCCTGGGCACAGGGACACCGCGGTGCCCGTGGCTCTCCCGGCTCCTGGGCACAGGGACACCGCGGTGCCCGTGGCTCTCCCGGCTCCTGGGCACAGGGACACCGCGGTGCCCGTGGCTCTCCCGGCTCCTGGGCACAGGGACACCGCGGTGCCCGTGGCTCTCCTGGCTCCTGGGCACAGGGACACCGCAGTCTCAGGCACAGGCTCATGGCGCAGCGCCCAGGTCATGGCAACCTGGCTCTTCGGTGCCTGCTCTGCTTACTGGGAAAGTCATGCCGGTGGTCAGCGTCCCGTGCGGGCACGCTGCGGGAGAGGGCTCAGCAGCTACCCAAAGCCCCTGTGAAGGGCACAGGGCACAAAGCCGAGGCGGGGCTGCAGAGCACAGGCCGCGGGCAGCCCCTGGGGGGCGCCGAGCCGTCCCTCAGTGCCGCCCTGCGGGGGAGCCCATGGAGCGCGGTGTGCCGGTGCTGTGCCCTTCCCTGCCCACACCCTCGCGCTCCCCTCCCCGCGGGCACGGGTGGCCTCTGCCAGAGGGACGGGAGGACGCTTACCGAGGGCCGCTGGCGTGGCCCAGCACCGCGGAGGAGGGAGACCAGGCCGCTCCGCCGCCGCCATTTTGTGCCTGAGGGGCAGCGCGGGGCACGGGGCGCTTCGGGAGCTCTGGGCCCGTGGGGGTGGCCTCGAGCGGGCACCGGCTCTGAGGTGAATGGAATCAGGAGGTTAACAAGAGGCCGGTTCCTTTGGAGCACAGCGCCTTCCTCAGCAGCGGCAACGCTCAGGAGGAGCCATCAGTGGGAGGCGAAGTCAAACAGTTCGGTCGAGGCACTGCCACCTCGAGGTTACGTGGCAGGGCCCCACCAGAGGAGGGGGATGCACGGGCTCCTTCTGCAGCACGGCCTGCGGGGAATGGCTGCAGTTTCTGCACCTTTGCTTCCCCTCGAGAGCAGAGCGGTGTTATCCCCACACCAGCACTTACCTGGGCCTTCCCCCTCAGCAGTGCGAACTGGTGCAGTGAGGTGTCCCCACAGTGCATGTGTGTCACTGCCACCAGGCTGGCCTCCGCTAACTGGGCTGGGATTACCTTCACTGGAGGCAGAGACACCCACACAGCGTAGCCAGGACGGCTGATACGCTGCCTCCAGCTCCTCCGGCATATAGGATGCAAACCGAAGTGTAATGGTGCTTGGGTAAAATAACAGCAGGATTCACTAAATTTGCATAAACATCTAGCTATTCTCACTTAGGATTCTGCAAAGTGCTTGTATCATCATTATTTTATCCCCAAACACAGCAATGTTCACATATCAAAACCAGGTGCACACTTTATTTCGGTTCTGTAACTGGAGAACATTTTCACAATCACATTTGGTCAAAGTCCTCCTGAATATGAAACAAAAAAAATTCCTGTTAATTATTCTGTAATATTTGGTATAACAACCACCATTTATTGACTGCAAACCTGTTCACTGCAGTGACTGGAAAAGAGAACTAAGAGGACTGTACAATATTAAAGGCAATTAATTAACTTTTAAGAGATGATAGGGTTTAGGAGGTTTAAGGGCTTTTTGTAATGTTGGCTCAAGTGTAACAATAGGAATAAACAGACTGCAGTTTCTGCTTGAGTATTTCAGTGTTAGGAGTCTGTTTTTTTAGCAGAAAACAAATATTCTCCATCAGCTCCACTGGCAGCTTTATCTCTCTGTGATACAGGAAGGCAAGACATATCACACCGAAACAGGATGCAAAGGCCAATGCAAGGACAACACACACGACAGATGCTCAGTTTTAGGGTTTATTTCACCTGCTAACATTCATTCTTGATCTAGACAAAAACAATTAGATGATTATTTTTTTAAATCCAATTTTTCTCGTGGAAGAAAAGAAAAAAGCCTTTTAACACTTTTTTTTTTTTTTTTGTAAGATGATATAAATAAATATATAAAGCTTTAAGTGTTACTTGGCTCAAGTTAAACAGTTGTCTTTTATTTTTCATTGTTTTTGAGTTCCTGAAGTGGAAAAAAAAAGTGCAAACCATACACATTCAGCCCAATGGAATGACTCCAGCCACAATCTGTTTCAGAGAAGCTGAATCTGTTTGATCTACAACGTGGAAGATGGAGGGCAGGTGGGGGGACAGTTGTATTTTTTCACCCTCAGTCACACAACTCCTAGAAGATACGAACTGAGTTCCTTGGTAGGTAAAGCACACAATAAAGAGGGGAGGGAGAAAAAGAAAGTCCTGCCTTCACTGCCCTTTCCCTTCCTTCCCTGTGCAGAGTGTGCACCAGAGAGAAAAGAAGAGGCGGTATAAGCAAAGCCTCAGACAAAAATAAATGCCAGTGAAAACCAAGATCAGATACTGGTAGGGATGGTGAGAAATCCTGTGGCTGTTGTGCGTTTGCCTGGCAGACTACACACAAACACAGAGGAACTTCACATTGAGAGAGGGTGGGGATTTTTGTCTCTTCCTTATGAAAAAAAAAAAGATTAAAAGGGGCAATAAAAATAACTTAAATCATATTCCAATATGTACAAAACAAATCATGCTCAGTAAACCATTTGAATAAACCATTATTCATTATAGTACAACTCTCTCAATCCAGTCTGCAGAATTAACACCTGGGGGAAAACAGGGAGGGGGAATTGTGGGGCTATAAGGGACAAGACAGACTCATTTGCAAGTCTTGTTTTGTTTTTTTTTTCAGCTTGCATGGTTAAAAATGACAGAGAAAACCACCTGCAGCTGGGACAATACAGGCTTTAATACCCACGCACTTATCAGGCCTGCATTCACCTTGGCAGAACTCCTGGAGATGGGGCAAACCAGCCAGCCGCAGATTGCTCAGGTGGTGTGTGTGGACACGACCTCTGCTGCTGGCTGGTGCACCTGAACTGCTGCTGACTGACCTGTGCTTTAAAGGCTGGGCTCTGCTGCTCATCAGGCAGCGAATCCTGCATTTGCTTCTGCCACTGGAACACGATCTGCTCATATTAGGAAAAACAGGGACACAAAGATAACGCAGCCAGCCTTGTGATTTGAATCCAGCAGATAGTGTGTGAGCTGTATTCCAAGCTACAGGCCTGGAAATAAAACAGCCTAGTCTGTGTTGCAAATTTCTGTAGCCTGACCCATTTTTGTGACATTTGGAAAATTCTACAGGACAGATAGGAAGGGGTCTGAGTAACTGGAAACGTCAGTAAGAAGCTAGAGAAGCTTTTAACCGCAGGATATAACCATAGGCCCTGTTCTGTAATGTCAGTCATTACCTGCTGTAGCTGTTCAGTGGTCTCTGTGAAGTGATTTGATGGGCTCAGAGTGAAAACTTCCTAACTGACGTGTCGTACTGCCACTGTGGTGGTCCTGTCTCGCTCGTACTCCCAGCAACTGTGCTGCCCTTTCCACTCCTGGGACAGCCCTAGGAGAGACAATTCAAAACCTTGTTGGGACTTTATGCTGCTTCCATTGCCATCCCCAAGCAAGTAAGGGACTAAAAGGTGCAAGAACATAAACCTGAAGTGCTCCCCATTTATTCCAAAATGCTGGGCATGAAGTGAGAAATTCAGGCAAGCCAGGAATTCACACTGATCCTTTGCTGAGAGGGTTTTTTGTTGATGACTGTGAACTCCCTGACAGCCTGGGGCTGCCACCTTACCAGTCAATCCTGCATTTTGGGACCTGGGTAGGGTACAAGGTGGCATTTGACTGTCTGGGAAAGTTTGGAGTAGGAGGCAAACTCCGAGCTAGCTGGGATGAGAAAAATGAGCAATGAAATGTTTTCTTAAGTAACTACACCTATCAAGCAGTGAAGTTAACATTGTTCAGGTGACTTAAAAGCAAAAAAGACCTCCTCCTGCTTCACAGCACTGCAGCGTGCCTTGGCCTTTCCACCCTCCCAAAGCAGGAATGGAGACCACAGGGAAATGCCCACTCAGAGCATCCCCTCGCTGCAGGTGTGAAGGGTCAGCACGGTGTAAGGTGGCAGAGGTGAAGGGCCACCGTCTTTGCCCTGGTACCAGGTAACCACCCATCCAAAATGCTCATGAACTGCTGACTGTATAAACCCTTAGAAACACCTCACACAGCCCCAGCTTTTGTCAAGGTTTTTCATAGGGTGTCCCTGGAGCCAGGGCAGAAACACTGTGTGATGGACACGTATCCAACTACGTAAAACCTGAACTCAAGGGGAACTGTCTCACAAACTCCAGTAAGAGACAGGTCACAGTCCTGCACCTGTCCTCACTGTGCCCAGCACTCACCTACCCTGACCTGGATTGTGATGCATTCACAGGCCCCATGAAGAAACACTTCATGTACTGAAGAGGGTCTCAGTGTGTCTGGAGGTCACAGGAAAAAACATTTTGGAAGAAAGCGGCAGATATTGAATGAGAATGTACTCTCTAGCCACTACTTCTGCCAGAGAGCCTTAAAGCCGTTTTTCTCCATTGTAAAACTACACACACATTTTTCATGTTATTGTAGCATCAAATAATCAGTCTTAAAAAGTAAAGAAAGTGTACCACTTCAAACTGTAGTACAGAGAAATCACAAAAACCTACATTCACATTATGTCAACAAAATTCCCTTAAACCCACTAAAGGAAGAAGATAGTGCCAGGCATGTCCTGCAACCCCTGCTCTGGCATGCAGCACTTAAAGGATGGCTTACAGCCATCAACAGACCAGCACAGCAGCCAGGGTGAGCAATAGCTTTTGGGTCGTTCTCTTCATTTCCGATACTTAGAACCTGTTTCAAAGTGCCCTGTCCTTCTCATACCTTGGAGCACCTCTTCACAGTGTGTAAATCTGTTATTCCCAATGTACAGGTGGAGAAACTGAGGCATTTGCCAGGCGCAGGATTTGAACCAAGAAATTTCTGCCTCAGTGCTAAGCTGAGGTCTGCCCTCCTTTTGTGGGTTGAAGTGAAACTGTTAACAAGACAGTTTTCAAGATAGTTGCTTGTTACTGTAATATATTACAAATAAAATGTTGGAACAAGGTCTTCTACTGACATACTTCTAGGGTCAGAGGCTGCCTCTGATTAGAGAACCCTGCAGACAGATCCATTAAAATCCAGCTGGTTACTCAGAGCCATAACACAGGAACAACTCAGGCAAACCAGGCCAAATAGCATTACCAGTCCTGATCATACACAGCCCCACTTACTGTCACCCTTTGGTAGATGAGAGCAGAATCTGGCTCTCAGAAGCCAGTGCCGGCAAACGCAGACGTGCCTGGGCATTCACCACACAGCCCTGCCAGAGCTGAGCCGATGAGCACCTCGAATATGAATTAGCTGCAGGAACCATTGCTGCATGGTGGATCCACAAGGCAGGATGCAAAGGGAAAAAGCCTTTGGGTAAAGCTGGAAACCTGTGCATATAAACCAGTTGGGTTTTTTTTTATATCCTGTGTATTGGTTCAGTGGGTAAACAGCCTGTAAAATTGCATTTTTGAAAATATAAATGTTTTCTTTAATTACAGCAGCACATAAAGGTGCTGGGAACTAGGAGACATGGCTCCTCCCAGTCTTGGAATTCAGAGATGAGCAAATGGATTTGTAATAACTTCTGCCCTCAAGCCAACAACCGAAAATTGCTTCATTTTGCTTCCTGCTTTTCGGCTAATTCAGGAAATGCTTATGGGCAGGCTCCACACCTCTGGGAACAGGGGCCATTTTGTGGCAGAAGCACTGACAAAACCATAAAGACAGCGACACCACTAGCAAATACTGGCACCAGCCAAATGCATGGGTAACAACATCCCGCTGCGCCTGCAGATGGATGAGCGTGTGCTTGTGCACTTTGCAGCACCAGGAGACAGACCCCATCAAAATCCACCTGCAACCAATAGGAAAGACATCCTTAGACTTTGGTGGGCTTTGGATCAGGGCTGTAACAGGGTTGTATTCGAGCCCAAAGTGTTGTTTGTATTTTCTGTTCTTAAGCTTATAATCATCTTTACTCTTCTGGAGAGGAACATCTCCAAAAGCAAGGTGTAAACCCCAGGAGGCAGCCCCCTCCTTTGCAAAACTCCATCCAAATGTGAACCTGTTGGAAACAGTGTACAGAGGCAGAGGGACAATTAAAATACAAACCAAGCAGCACTGTGATGGGAAAGGGACACTGTAAAAATGACATGCTAAAGTTGAATGCATCAGCTCTCTGCCTCTCCTTCAGTGATTTCAATGCCATATTTGATCTGCAGTTCACATGGCCTTTGAAAATCAAATCATATTCCATTTGGTTCATAGTTTACCCTAAACAATAGCTGGTTCAGGTCTTACAGGCTGAGTAATAACGGGGTGAGACATGAAACAGGCAAAAATGGCTTCATTTCCATGCTTCCAGCCAAACAAAGAAGTGCTTGCAACAGCAAGAAAATAAGCCATACTTTAATTTGGTGAGTGGGAAGAGGAATTAGAGAAGTCATTGTTGTTCTATGACTCAAAAGTCAGTAAGCAGAACCTGGTTAGACTGTCACCACACTGGAGGATTAAACTGACATGAGTCCCTCAAAAACAGCAGTGAAAGAGAAAGGGTTCTGCTTTGAAAGTGGTCTGAGACTAAAAAAACATTATCCATGATTCCCCTTTCCAGTTTTATGAACACAGCTTGTTCATTTAAAGTAAGAGCTGCAGAACAGGCACTCTGCCAAAAGACAATGTGCACTGTCTCATAATTAATTCAGACCCATAGTCAGAAATTTTCACAGCTCTGGAAGAGAGCCCCATCCTCTTCCCACTTAAATCAGTTCTAGTGACTTCACTGGAAGCAGGCTGATGCCCATTATCTCTTGATAAAAGCAAGTAAAAATAACTGAAAAAATACAGATATGGGTATGCTTGTTCTAGTTCAGCATTTCACACAGCAACAAACAAAACAAAATCACCCCCTCATCATGTTCCTGTTAAGGACTGATTATTTGCAGGGACTTCCCTGGAACTTGTCATGGGGATTTATGAGGGAGTATTGCTCCTTTTTTTAAGTAAGAAGGACAGGGTTTTCATGTGCTGTTAACACGCAATACTGACGATGGCATGAGCAGCAGTTGTGTAGGGTGAGAGGATGGCATGTGAGTGCACGTTTGAGCCTACGTGGAATGTGGTTGGCTTTTAACCTGTTTTGGGACCTGCCTGTGAAACAAATCTGGGAGCTCTGTGCATGAATTCCCTATTATTTTGGTGATGAAGTTGCGTATGTATACGTCATACCAGTGCAATGTAAACCACTGTGCTAAGTACATGTCCCAGGCCATACTCAATTTGCTTTAATGTTTCTCATCCTCTGATGTTTTTCTTCTTCTTTTATTTTTATGGTGCTCTCACTTTGTGGCAGTGTCCGCCAGCTGAAATGAAGTGCCTGCCATTGTGCTCAGATCACTGCCCAACAGGACAGCCCATCCTCAACTTCCTCACCGTTACCATTTGCTTACAAGCAATGCAGTTCCCATCCCACCTCCAAAAACACCCACAAAAGAAAACCTCCGTTTCCTTGTTTTTTTAATTATGCATCTTCGTATCATTATGCTCAGGGGATAAACAGATTTTAAAAATCCCACTTCTGCCATTTGTGTTTGGCTTGTGAGGATAAGAAACATTCTTTTGTATTTGGCCTTAAGAGTGGGTAACTGCATTTGTGCATTTTTTTACCTCTGCATTATAATGTTGACCCTTTTTTTATTTTTATGTATTTATTGGTTTTTTTTAAGAATCTCATCGGTCTTGTAAGAAACAGTAAAAAGACCCTATGCTTAAGGAAGCAACCTATCTTCTGTTTTACAGACTTGCTTTTAAATAAAATATTTTTTGTTGTTTTTGTAATTTTACTTCCATGGTCTTTTATATGGAAACCCTAGAATATCATTAATATAAAAGTCTGCCTAGGCTACCACTTCTCTATAATATGGCTCATGTAGTCCTCAGTGGGCAAGCGTCCTTGCTCTTCGGTCTCTTCCTTGGGAAGTGCTTCATTGGACCGGTGAAGAAGCCTCTCTTCCCGATTCTTTATCCTCTGCTCCATCCTCTCTAGCTGCCGTTTGTACTGGTAGCGCTGCTGGAAGAGGTCCTTTGCATAGTCATAGAGCTGCATGTCCAAGTCATTGAGCTCCTCAATCCTCCGGATGGTGTCATTATCCACCTCCACCCCTCCTGCCCTGGTACTGTTGTACTGCATAAAGGGCCGGATGAATTTCAGATTAAAAGTTCTCTCAAACAGGTATTGAGTCTTTCTCTGGAACTCCGTCAGGCCGAAGAAGGCCATGTCCTTGAGGTTCTTTTTTGCGCTCTCCAGCAGGATCTGTGCTCGCTTGTTCTCTGGGATGAAGGACATGTTGTAGCAGCCCACTAAGCTCAAGTCAGCCAACATCCTCACTTGGCGGTTGTTGGCCAAATTATACGGGCAATCCATGAACTCCTGCAGCGTGCAGCCTGACCAGTCCGTGCCTTCATAGCACGACGGCAGCTCTTCAGGAGTTGGTGTCCTGCCATCACACATGTGCAAGGAGGTCTTCCAAGTAGCTCCTCGTTGGACGTGACGCCATTCGCTGAGGTAACGAGATACAGGGTCTCTCAGCAGTGTGATGTAGTAAAATTTTCTACAAGAAGAAGAGAAAACAAAATAAGTATTTTGCTAGCAACAAGAAAGATGCTTGGCGAGCTGAGATCTAGTGCAGGTATCAAAAAGACAAGAGTAAATCAACATCGCAGCATCCATTCCACTGTATTCTTGGATTATTTTCTTCTTGCAATACCTCACACAAAGTAGTTTTTGCAACACTAGACCCACATTTCTCATTGCCCACCATTTTAGTCTTGGCAAGTAGCAATGCTTTCACTGTGACATCCATTTTCAGCAACAGACTGCAATGCCAGAACAAATCATCAGGATTCAAGTGATCTCCCAGCTTCAGAGAGCAACTGTGACTTTGGGGACTGCCTGGCCTTTCACGTGCCCACGTGCCCTTTGAACCAGCCAGGACTGGCTCTGCAGGACAGCCCAGCAGTTACTCTGTTCATGAGCTGGGCCTATCATTTTCACTTTGAGCAGATGCTGACCAGGCCACCTACTGCTTGATTGATCTGGCTGCCGAGCTGAAATCTGGGAGTCTGCACCGAGTAGCAGGATAACACCACAGGAACATAAGTGAAAAATAATGGGAAATCAGGAACTCAATATGCTTTGTAGAAAGAGGAGGCATGAGTTGGCAACTAGCAATAGTAGCAATGGTTTATTCTCATTTCAGCTGATCTGCTATCCGTTCAAACAAACTTAAGACACACTTTTGATACATGAGACTAAAAAGGGTGAAGAAGCAAGACAATTAGGAGGAACATACACAGTGACATGGGGCATTCTTGCTGTTCCAAGTCTAATGAAGTCCCCAACAATACAAGCAGTCCCTTGAACTGAAAACATGACAGCTGGCTTGTACACAGACCCTCCAGCTTCAGCCCACCTTGAGCCTGGATGAAGTTCTGGGATTGACAGCAATGGCAGTCTGCAATGACCCTCCCCAGACAAGGGAAACAGGCCTTTTTTCCCCCCCTAGCTTCCAGTTTGGTGTCTCTGAGTGTTTCTAGAACAAGGAAATACCTTCTCTAGTTGCTAAAGCTGGCAGGGAATTAAATCCCCATGTGCTCCCAGCGCATGGGGCTGTGTGACACTGCACCAGTGGGAACACCAGGCTTCGGCAGGGCACCACTGGAAATACTTCATACAGGAGTGGTGGAGGATTCATTTCCCCACCAGAAATGCATCTCTGGAATGCTGCTATGGCTCGCTGCCCTGCTGGCATGGCTTGGGAGAGCTGAATGTGATGGCCATTTTCAGGGCACTGCAGAGTTTTTTGAGGGGAAAAAAAACAAAAAAATGTAAAAAAAATCTGCTTTGGCTAATATTAACATACCCATATTTTCCTAGCACCTTCAGTATTATTCTTCCTAGCAGTAACCTGAATTACTGCAATAAGAGTCATTTAATGTTTAAGAAAATATATCAAAGACATTGCCCAGGAAGTCTGATTTTAAGGAATGTTTGCTTTCCCAATTATTAACTTGCTGAAGGATTGTTCCAAAGCAGTAAATTTTGCTGTTTCCAACAATGGCAATGTGTGTCCACTCAGGCTTCAACTCCTCTCCTGCTTTCTGCCTTCAGAACTCGGACTGGTAAAAACATTTGCTGTTTTTGGAAACTTTTCCATCTCTTTTCATAGCAGGGGTATCACGCTGTCTGGTAATACTGTCTGTGCACAGGGAGAGGGGAGAAAGAAGGGGAGCAGAGTGCATAAGAGAAACAACTCTTTTTCCTTCATTTACATTGCAGCCTGTAATGATTCAACTACCCAGACTGAGATGCAGCTATGATTTATATAGACAGTGCTAAGAAACCTCTAACAGATGGGGATAAAATATGACAGTGGAAGGAAAGGGAAAGCAATGATGAATGCCAGATGTTCAAGCGACAGACATTGATGTTAAACACTACCAGCAGTTTTTGACTTGTGAACTGTAGCGGACTTTTTATTTACACCAATGTAATCCAAAGGTTGCATTTTTCCCTGAAGCAGGTTGAAGCCAATTATTATTATGTGGCTTACAGAAGCAATGAGAAGTTTCACCTAAGATCAGGGACTCATTTGTGAGGTATTCAAAGACACAGGAGGAGCCAAGGCCTGTCCAAACCTGCAGTCTACACAGTATGGATCGGGGAAAAAAAAAGAAGAATTAGTATCTGCATTTTGTAGACAGAGGAACCACAAATACTAAATGATGTGCATAAAGTCAAACGGGTGTCTGTGGCAGAGCTGGCATGAATCTGATTCCTGTAAGCCTGAATCTTGCTTGCCTTCTCTCTCTCTCAACTTTAGGAGTCTATTAGTAAATCGGATCAATGAATATTATGCAAAGCTTCTAGGGTCCATGGAAACAGAGACAGCTTCAACAGGACATGGACAGAAAAAAGGTTAAGGAGCAAGTATTTCTTTCCTCATACCTGCACTAAAAGAGCTATTATCTTAGTTGAGGCAATACGCTGGTAAATATTTTATGATGAACAATCTCTCTCTAAGATTCACTTCAATGAATAGAAAACATAGGAAAATAGGTTATATTTTTTGAAACTATATTGAATTTGATGTGCCCTATTCCAGGTCTGTCACAGAGAAAAGTGCTTGAAAGAGGGGAGTTGGTCTCCTAACATGGAAACAAGATATATCTTTAGAAACTGGAATACAGGCAGCAGAACCAGGCTTCTTGAGGTACTTTAGGAACCTGCCCCCAAAAGAGCATAAAACCAAACCAAACCAGTGACTGCAGTGCAAAAGAATAGTTTAAACCACTAAAGTTGGGATGTACCACTGACATGCTGAAAGTTATGCTCCCAAATCTGTATTTAGCTTTCTGGAAGGAGACTGGATTCAGCAGTGCAGATTGACTCAGTGCTCAGGAGAGCGACCAGCACACCTTTAGGAAGACTGGAGCCTCAGGAGCCAGGGAGATGAGCCACTTTGATATCAGATGAATGACCATGGAAGTTCACCTAAGACACTTAAGGTACTGAAGTTTCCATTCTCAAACTGTAACTTGGGGATTGCCTTTAAGTTCAGAGAAAAGCTAGACATCTCTCTAAAGCATCACCCACTAGCAGCATTGTCATTAACATCTCCAGCCAGAAAGTCGGGGGAACTTTGCGCCAGCGTGGTAGAGAACACAGGCAGTGCCACTTGTCAGCAGTGGCTTGAAATTTACGAGGAACCACATGATTAGTAAGTTCTCTTTTGTCGTCAGAGATAAAATAAACCCATAAAATACATGCAGCTGTGAGTGCCCTTCCTTTCAGCATGGTGCCCCAGACAGCTACTTAACTTAAGTATTCCTGAAGGCTCATTTGAGAAGCGTGGTCTTCTCCTAGCTCAGATGGTTCCACTCAATACTGCCTCATAAAAAACCCAAACAGCCCCAGTTTGGTCAGGCAATGCCAAGTCTCACTGGCCTTCCTGGAGTTGACAAGTTTGAGCAAGAAAAATGGACATTCTAGTTAATATTTCTTTTCTTTTTCTTCCCCTGTGAAGCTGGGCAGAAGAACATTACTACATTACTGCTTTTTCAGGCTCCCCTCCTACATATCCATGGGGTTGTGATCCCCAGGAAGACAAAGACGAGCAGAAGCCAAAGTCCCATCTCTGCCTTTCCTTCCATTATTGTCCTTGATGGTCCCAATATGAAAATCCACCTGAAGGTCCCTGGGGCATTTGCAGCTTCAGTGTTGCAACTCAGATCTGTGTGCAGGCTGCACAGTTTTGTCTGAGGAAGGAATCACTAGTGGATTTATTAAACCGAGCAAAATGAAATCATGTTTTTGGTAAACAACTCTGTATTAGAACTGAAGTTTCAGGGAGAAAAAAAATCCAATATTTGGAAGGAAGGGCAATCTCGCAGTTGTAGTACACAAATGAATTCAGGAAACTTGAGTGTAAGTATCCCTTCTGTCAAAATTAGCCTGTGTGCTCCAGACAAATCTCTCTCCCTGCCTCCGTTTCCCATGTGTGAAGGGCTGACAATGTCTCCTTTGTCTATTTTGGCAATTCAAAACATAACATCTTTTGGAGCAGGAACCCTCTCCTTCAGTGATTATGCAAAGCCCCTGTTTCAGCATGGATTGAGGTCAGAGGACAATAGTTAACTTGAGGCATATTTTCATGACACAGGCGTCAGGGGCACTGTTGCCCTACAGGATTCCCACCCTGGACCTCTCTGTCCCATTCTCACATTGCAGCACAAAGCAGCCTTAGTTTTGCCAGCAGAGACTTTTTTTGCAGGGCCATGCTGCAAATGCAGTCACTGAGCAGATCTGGGTTAAAAATAACCCTTTCTTGAAGACATGAGGGAGTGGCTGAAGCCCTCGTTTAGTAATATTCTGCCTTAATTCCTGTCAGCAGGTTCCTCACCTAATGAAGGGGAAATGAAACCCTTCTTCCTCTAAAAAAACAATTCCTTCTCTTTTGCTACTAACCAGTCAACATAATTCTGATAAAGTGACAGATTCTAAATACGATGTTATTATCTCTCTTCAGTTCATTTCCATTTATTCTTTCCTACACTCCGATACACCCTTCTGACTTCCCACTGCTGGCCTCTAACATCTGCCAAGAACTGCTTATTTGCCTGTGCAATCCCCTATTCTTCGCTGTGATTAAATGCTTCCCTCCCACACAGCCAAAATATCTTATTTTTTATTTCTACAGGTTATTCACTGAGCTTTCAAGCATCCCTCACAGGAAAAGCAAAATCTATAATGAGTCCTTCTGGACTACTGTGGTGGCCTTCCATCAGATAAAGAGCAAAATAAGGACAGCCACTTCCAATCATACGTGCTTCATCCCGCCTGCCATGGGGAGGAAGGGGAAGGAAGCTGCATCGGTCAGCTTCAACCATATAACCCCAATCTGTCAAAGCAACATGCCCCCGGGCTACAGTTTTTCTAGTGCTAAAGAAAAAATAATAAAAACCCTCTTTCTATGTCCTTGCTGAATTAACTGAACTGAACAGGGTGTCTGCCAGCCTGCAGGAATGAGAAACACTCTGTTTTGTTTAAAAGAAGTAGTAATGTCAAATTTGTGGCTGATTTAAAGCATCTCTCTAAGCCAAGTCCATGTATGATGCACTCCTCCAATAATTTGTGAGGATTCTTACTCAGTTTGTGCTGGCTTTCACTTTAAATGGTTTATCACGAAAACAACCAGTGAATTTGCCTCCCACCAGTGAAATGAAAACGTGCACCTACCCTGCTGTTAGTCTGCAGGGACCAAGGAAAGAACTGGAGCCATCAGCACCCCTGCTGCAATCACTGAAATCCTCACCACACAGAGACAATTAAGGGGTTTGTTAGGTAATGGTTATCTCCACTGAAAATGGACAGTGTCTCCTACAGGAGCACTTCCAGTGATGACTTACAGGTAAGTAATAAGTAAAGGTGAGTGTGGCGTCTCTAATGGTGGATGACCTGAGAATGTGGCAGATGAGTTTATAAGGAATTTATATTCTCATTACAAAGGAATAATTGGCAGTGCTGGGTTAATTGTTGGACTTGATGACCATCGAGGTCTTTTCCAAACAAGGCTATTCTATGCATCTTTGATAAAAGATGTATGCAAATCTATCTTACCCTTCTGCACTGAGCCCCAAAATGACCTTCTGCAATGGTGGGAAACACTGGGGCACAGAAGACTCTCCAGCCAACCTCAGCACTTGTTTCAGTAACAGTTGCCTCCTACCTCATTTACCCCCAGCACACCAAACCCCTGCTCACCCACTGTAAATGCCCAAACTTGGGAAAACTCCATTTATTTCCATTTTTTATTTACTCTACAGTCAGGTTTCTGACATAACAAAACACACTCTCAGTTAGAGATTGGAATTTAATATATGTACAATGATTACTTCCTTTGGTAGCAAATAGCCCTAATTTTCCTCAGTCTATTTCCTCTCATCTGGTGTTCATTTGGACTCTTCCTGCATTTCACACACAATAAACTCTTCAGCCCTTTAAAAGTCGTCGAAAAAGAAAGAAAACCCAAACAAATAAACAAAATAAACAAACAAGCCGTTTCTGTCCCCTATGTTTAAATCAAGGTTGCCACACAAAACACCCAAAAGCCAAGAAACTTAATAGCAAAGCCAATCCTCCAGTACTCAGACTATGTAAACACCTACATCCATGTTTGTCTTCCTGCAGACAAGGGGGGTTTGTGCTTGCTTCCCCATGCTTGCTTTGGGAGCTGGGTTTGTTTGGCACGGTTGGGTTTGTTTTGCCTGATGGGCTCTGCTCTTGGGACTCTGCTGCATTAAAAGATAGGATGTTCTGAGACATTAACAACCATTACGCAGGCTCTGCTCACCCTCCAGATCTTCGTGCTAGGGTCTGATTTCACCATGGGCCAGGTCCCGATGCAGCGATCCCTGGGCCATGCTCCACAGGGAGCTAATGCCAAAAAGCAACCCCTGCAGTGTTTCAGGAGTTGGAGGCAGAAGAGAATATTCTCAATACTACAGACAAATCAACATGCTTTTCTTCCAAACGGAAAAATTAAACTCTCCCAGACTCTCTCGGCTGGATGCAATCCAAAGCACAGGCACACAAGGGTGGGTTTCGGCAGGTAAATTTGGGTCCAGCTACCCCTTCCTGAAAAGGAACAGAGCTGGAGGCCACACCCTTTCACAATTTGGCTGTATTTTTAAGAGTGTTGAAACAAAAAGCTACTATAGGAATGCCTGTCTGTGTGTGGATGCTCCAGAAGCCACTCGCCTGCCTCTCCAAAGTGCAGGTCTGTGCGAAGTGGAGTGTGACATGTCACACCAGCTCCAAGGAGCCACTGACAGCTGATCGGCACCCCCAGCTCCGGTTAAGGCAAGGGGGGAGTAAGAAGAGTCGTTCTTCCAGAAAAACTTAAATACAGTTTAATACAAACATATATTCCTCCATTCCCAAGAAAGGGTTTCAAAACAGATTCTGGAGTCTGTGGAAGTCTGGGCCTAGCAGCCTGGCACCTGAGTGCCTGCTGGGTGCTCAGAGCTTGGGATCCCCGCTGATGTGACATGTCAAACGCCCTCGGAAGCACAGGACAGGGTGTGAGCACCAGGAAAAAAAAGACCACTTCTGTAGCTGGCGACATTTATATGGCTTTTGGGGCTGCAGCTTTACCTGCTGTCCTTCCAGTTCACAGTTCCTGGCCAGGACTATGCAAAAACCTCTTGGGGAAAAATGAGTTAAAATGGTAAACCACAGCAAATTCTAATTCCAGCAGCTGCCAACAATACTGGTTGAGGATATAAGTAGATCTGTACCAGATTTCAGAGTGTAAATGAACTTGAGATTACTTAGGTCTGGTCTTTTGGATTTAAATAGCTGTAGAGTTAGAGTTAGAATGTTACATATGAGGCACTTGAGGCCATGGTCTAATGGTTAGGAATATGATGGGATAAAGGTTGGACTTGATGACACTGGAGGTCCCTTCCAACCATAATTATTCTATGATTCTATATTTCTGTCTTTCAGCAGGAATTAGAGTGTGTTAGATCCATTATATAGACACTTAAAAATACCAGTACTATTTAACAGTGAGTTAAAAAAATAATTTAACTGTGAGTAGGCATGCATGAAAAGCCACACCTCTCTTTTCCCCTGTGTATTTTGTAACATGTGGAGGATGCCTCACAGTCCTGGATGATGCAGCCTTTCTATGTACCATGAACGGTCACACTGCAGCATCAGCAAGGGAGCGTGAAGCTCGTGTGTGTGTGTACACCTGTGTGTACCAAACACAACACAGTAGAAAAGGTAACAGAAGCAGACAGTGCAGGAGGAGACAAGAGCAAGCAGCAAGCATTTCACAGAGGAACAACTTGAAACACGCTCCCCTTTTGGTGTTCCCGTGCATGGGCTCCAAGTCACAGCTTTAAAAACACTGGATAGAGTCAAAGACAATTGCACAGGCCTTCTCCAGCCTGGTGGTGAAGAAACCTGCAGACATGAAACCAAGGAAAAGCACGATCTGAATTCCCTGCAGGAATCCAGCCTTGATTTTGGCATCTGATAGGAGTGATAATGCTGGGTGTCTGCACATGCCTCTGCACACAGGGCGGCTGCAGCTCAGTGTGAGACATCTCTATTTAAAGTTGACCTACAGAGAAAGGTAGGTCCAGAAAGCAATAGTTGGAATGCTATTATATATATATATTCCTTTTACATAGATATTCCTTCTGAATTGTACTGGCAGAGGCTGCAGAGCTGGAGCTGAGGTACAGAGGCTGTCAGTCAGCCCCAGGGCAGATGGGTGAAACTGTGGTTTGTTAGAAAGCTGGGAGGACACATGTGGCCTTCATACCCACCTCGGGAGTGGCAGTATGATACAGACCATTCCATACTGATGGGATATATATGGTAATACAAGGGAGAATTTTGTCTTGAATGAAATGCAGCATCAAAATAGGTATGGTTGGGTATTAATTCCTCTGAAACCATCAGAACTGCACACTTTCAGGATCCTTATCTTCATAAATGAAACAAGGGTGCGTTTTTACCTTAGATCTCAGCATTGTGCAGTGCTGATACGTCATAACACACTATACTTCATAATACACATAATGCTACACACTCAGTCCCAGTTCAGATTTATTAACAATATACTACTAATGGGCTTTTACCCAGGAAATTGGGTAAAATCGTCCTATGTCTCATGGCCTATCGTCCTCATGTCTCATGACTGTTCTATATCCAATTAGCACAACAGACATAGACTATGAGTTTTAGCAACATCTCTACTTTTCAAGAAAATTGAGCTGCTGTGTAGGCACAAGAATTTCCTGTTGCACTGTCTCTTGCAAACAAGTTAATCTAAAAAAAGATACATGACATGTTTTGAACCTTAGGAGTGAACCGCCAGTTCATTTTTCAAAATGACAAATGTGATGAAAATTGGCCAAAGGCTTGGAAAAAAGAAGTGGGGGTCAGGGTGAGGGGAGCAGATGGGGGCGGAGAGGAAGGCATTCCAGAGCCCTCTGGAGCCTTGGACTCCTCCAGGACCCATTAAAAGCTTATATTACTTGCGCCGATTATAAACAAATGCTTTCTTTTGCCTTCCCAACCCTCCTCATATCAAGCCTTTAGGAAGTGTTGACTGCTGTCTTCTACTGAAGCAAGGCACCAGAAATGACGGCAAGTTACAAATCAAATACCTTTGATTTATTACCTTTCCCAGGTTCCAGGAGGTTTGTTGTGATTCCTAAGTGACCTCAGTAAACCAACTAATCAATAGCACATCTGCATGCTGACGGACTGCAATGGAAAGTTTCACTGCCAGAAGGATTACATCAATGCTGGCAGAGGAGAGATGGTAGAAATGTGGACTGCAACCCATACCTATTCTTTGCATTCTTTTGCTTCTATTATTGCCCCTGTCATCAAGGAAGGAAATTTCAGGATGAAAACCCACTGCCATTCTCCACAATAAACTTTTTTGCTCTCTTCACTTATTTGCTTGATTGCAGAGACACTGATTTTTATTCATTTTAGAATTACACAAAACACAGATTTTAGGAACACATTACAGCCGTATTTACTATAAAATCATTGTTAGCAGAGTACTGTACCCACTGAATTTTTGCGTTTCTCCCTGTATGTTAGGCACATTTAGAATCAAGCAAGAAACAAATCGACTCCTGAAGAAGAGTAATAAGACATTTGTAATGAGCCACACTGAACTGTGTCAGAGACCAGTTTGCGCTGGACAGGTAGCATAAGATAGCAGTTTTCACCCTATCACTAGATAGTGTAAGTGGAAAACATGAGGGGTCTCATTCTGGATCCAGGGGGTAAGTGCTGTCCCCTAATAACTGCCACTGCAGGCTGCCATGTCACCAGGGAGGGTGAACTTTTAAGTCCCCTCACGTCATCAGGACAGAGATGCACTGGTACTGCATGGAAACCTGCACAGCTTCATACTGTCTTTGCCATGTGAAGAGCGAGAATGCCAAGGATTCAGGCTCCCCAGGTGACAAGGTGGATACACTGAATAAAACAAGCACATATTTTACCTAATAAAGCAGGATTTCTGCGTTTGATTCCGACACACTTCAGGACGCAGAAGAAAGAATGATCAGGATATTGCCACACAGAAAAAAAAACAACAGGAGGAAGCTGAAATAGTGCAAAGACAAAGCAGAAATAATATGCAATAGGCAAAGATAATTTATCTGTATCAACTGCAGACGAAGCAGATAGGCTGGAGTTTGCATTTTCTTTTGTACTGTATGCCAGCTTCTCTTGCCAATCACATGAGCTCCACTGGCAAGGAGACTCGAGAAAGAGTCACAAAAAGTGTAACAACATGATAGACAGGAGTATGTCTCCTTGAAGACGATTAAATTATAAAGAAACCATACAGGAAGATTAAAGGAGGAAGAGTAGTCAGAGGAGCAGGTACTGATCGTTGATGCAGGACAACTGAATTCCTGAGCAGCTGCCTGCCTCAGCCAAAAGGGATGCAGGGTTTGAGTCAGGCAGCAGCAACTGCAGCAGAGACACCCGTGAGGTGCTCACAGATCAATCTTGTTCCAATCAAAACATTGATAGATGGCTGCTTTTATTGATCACAGTGGGAAGACTCAGGAAACAGAATCGAGATGCACGGAATTTTGAGACTAGATTGACATGTCCTGGACATATGAGTAAACATTCTAACTTTCAACCAGCCAGGGGACATCAAGAAACAAGACAGCCCAAGGAAGAAAAACACAGAGAGCGGCACAGCCCATTTCTGGAAGCAGCCACAGTGCAAGCTGTTGCAAGAACTCATTTCCAAAGAGCTCCTCTATGTGCTGCCTGTGAGCCATGTAGGGCTGCTGGCCAAAGGGAACAACTACTGCCTAGCAAAGCAAAGCCACAGGAACTAAACACTGCCCTACACCTAATGGTGTGAGATAGGTGACTACTCCTAATACCATTTACCCAGTTCCTGCTTAAAATTAGTGCCAGGGAAGGTTCCCACACTACTGCTTTTCTTGTGAATAGTCATATTAGTGGCTTACGAAGGGTACCAAGGCTCCCTCTCCTCAATTAACTGACTCTCCCTTGCTCAGGAATAGCAGATGCTGTCTAGCAACAAATAGATAATCCTCCAGAAAGCAGAGCTACTAATCAGTCACTTTTACATTTAAGATCACTTGGAGTTGCCACTGCCTTATACTGTTTTTCTAATTAATTGCACTGGAATGCACTTAAGCAAGCCCCGGATCAAAGAATCAACTGCACAGATTGAAATAAATCCGGTGTTGCTAATGCCTTGGAAATGGATGACTTGCTAAGCATTCAAAATCCTGGGTACCAATGGTTTAAAACTACAGATGGTGTGAGACACTTTCAAAGGAATAGATTTAAGAATAAAGAGAAAAAAAGCTCCTTTCGTTTGCTTGTAAAAGACAATTAAACAAAGGCAATTGTTCAGCTAATTTATTGTGAAGTTTGTATATCTTAAGTTCCTTATTCTCCACCTTCCTATCATCAGAAATCCCAGTGCAGGAGTGTCAATTTTCATTGCAGCAAAACTTTATCATCATTACAGATTTCTTTTTTTTAATTCACTTTTATGAAGGGTTGAAATCTTTTCAAAATAATGATAAATAAAAATGACTGGGGATGGATGCGTTACCAGTTGGTGCAATAAATCACTGTCTGTTCCTGCAGGAGCCTCTCTCTCATGGTTTAGAATATCATCAGAATGCCTTTGATTGATTTACAATTTAGTAATCCAGCCATCATCATCCATAATTCTACAATAAACCATGGCACTTAATGTAGCTGCTACAGATGTTCCGAAGTTCATTCCCTACCTTTTAAGAGGTGATATCTAGACAGCAGCTGCAGACACCAGGATTAGCTAGGGAAGAAAAATCTGTCTTCGGCACAGGAAAACACCCCATTTGCCTATAACAATGCCCTGTCTTTAAAGCTGAAAGCCATGCTGCCAACCTTGATATATCCAGGTTCAATTATTAAACACCAAATATCTATATGCACACATGCGCCCCCCTTGCCAGTTGGCAGGAGTAACAAGATGCCTGGCTTCTGTCTAAAGCACGTTATTTCCTGGGAAATCAAGACATTACTAAAAGCTGTATGCAATAAATCCATCAAAGGGTATGCAGTGAAAAGCAACTGATCTCACAGAGGCCACATCAGCATCAAGAAACCCACATTGCAGTGCCTTCTGCATGTGACACAGCATCCAGAGCCAGACCTAAGGAAGTGCTTAGAGTTTGCTCTTAAAAAACCCCGCAGAAGTCGGTCCGAGGCAGGCAGGAAGGGCTGCAGCCTGATGGAGAGGGTGTTATTCATTGCTGGAACCAATACGAGCCCTTCCTGAAAGAAAGCACAACTGGAGACTTCATGGGCATCATTACTCATTTCTTCACAAAGTACTGATCTGAAAACAGCAGGTTAATTCTAGGTTTCAGCTTTTTTTGCTTGAGCCTAAAAACATCCCAGCATGAGCTGGCCTGCAATTAACACTTCTGTTAATACAGTTTCTTAAAGAAAAGGAAAATAAATCTAACATGCACGGTACAAGGTGCAGCTATTTCATACCAAACAGCACTAGTGCTCTCTGCCCACCTCAGCAGCCACAGCTCATTTAAAGCAGGCATACAGAAACACCCGACAGGAACTGTCAAAGTGACGGGCTGGGTCACAGAAACAATTTCTTCTCCTGAGTGAATCACCACAGCGAGGAAGCTAACGAAGACTGCAAAATTCATTAGCTGAGCAGTGCTGGGAAGGTCTGCTCCAAATCCATCAATGACCCGTCTAGGCCAGCCAGCATCCTGTCTCTGACAGCGACCTGTCCCAGGCGCTGCCCAGAGAGGTGCGAGGAATACCAAAGCTCTTTCTCAACAGCAATCCTCTTGTTTCCTCTTAGCTGTACTCACAGGAATCACAAATCAGACTCAGGGTCTGGGTCTTCGGGGAGACATTTGAGCCTTCAAAACTTCAACAGCCACAGGGTTTCTCTGTTGGGTGATCCCTCACATCAATACAGAGGCTTCAGAGCCTGCAAATCACAGTGAATGTAAGGCCCAACAAAATACCAAGTGGGTACTGCACAGGGAGAGCACTCCTGGATACACGCCCTAACAAACCATGGGTTCTTCTGCTTCGAAGGGTGGTCAGTGACGTCCCTTGCCCTGTGGCTAGCAGGAGCACTTAAGACTACCAGAAAAGAGGCAATGTGTTGAGCGTGATTTTGAAAAGCAGCTCTTTGACTAACAAATCCATGAAGGACAATTTTTTTTTTTTTTTTTAAATACAGGTCAGTGTTATTGCCAAGGACTCTGGAGGTGTCCTAGCTGGCTGAAAGGCTACCGAGCTCCTCTGCGGCAATACTGCAGGTACATCTAATTGTGTGCTGTGTGCTGCCTGCCTGGGCCACCACACAGGGGAAGCTCTTCCAAGGGCAATATTTTTCTTCCCTTCTCATGAGATTTGTTACAGCTGATGTATTAAGACCACAAGTGTTACTCCGTTTAATTGGGCTGGAGGCAGCGATGCCAGCATGCCCCCTGACAGCAGCCCACCGTACAACTGGGTACCAACCGCAGCCTCTGATGGTGTGGCATGGCCAAGTACAAGAGTTGGCACAAGCACATCCTCCCAGGGCAATGCTCTGCACACACGACTCCCCTCCCAGAGGGACTGACAGTACTTCTCACCAGTATTTACATTTCCAATTTAACAGCATATATTTGCTGCTTACACAAACACTGCTTACGAAGTGCCCCTGGCCTGCAGGTGTTGTTACATGTATAACCACGGAGCACTGGGTCTTGTGTTGAGAGATTACAACTCTGTGTCTATAGAGTCTTTTGCTTAAGTCTCTCTGCCTCAGGCTTGACTACAAAACATCACCTCCAAAACATTTACACAGGATTTTTCTCCCTCGTAGGCTTAGGTTACACGGAAAAGTTTTGCTGGCATAGCCATACTGTGAGAAGTAAATAATAAAAGAACATTGTCAGCCAAACAGCAATGCCAGCAAAAAGTTGTGGGTAGCTATATATACAGTTGTGGGTATAGCTTATTCTGTCCAGGGAAATGGGTTACGATAGAGGCAGGGGAAGGCTTGCCAGTGTGAGTTCTCTTCCAAAAGGGGTTTATCAGCACAGCTCTGCTGAAATAATCACATTTTGAATGCTGGCATGTGGTGAGTCTCTCTGTCAAAACAATTATCACAGAGAAAAAGTTTCTCGTGTTTGGTAAATTTTGAAATAAGAATGTGGCAGTCGACATCCCTTGAGCGTGCTGTGATAAGTCTCTGCCCACTGGGATCTGCTGGGCTGAGGCCATTAGCTCTTTTCAGACACACTGGCAAACTGCTGAGCTTGGAGGGGCTTTCAGTCACTACAACCTGGGATGGATGAGAGCTGGTGATCTTGTTATGTGAGGCTCTGTATCCCACAGCCCTGAGTCATTCAATCCCCTGACTGTCTCTTCACATAAGAATTTATCTTTCCTTTGAGTATTTTACCAATGGGAGCTGGAGGGTAGCAGGGTCATTGCAATCCGTTTCTGTGAATACTCTGTGGGATCTCAGCTTGGCATATTTCATTTTTTCATCCCAAAGAGAGAGTGTGTACAAAAAGCAGATGATCTGGAAAGCGTTTAGCATCACAGGAACTGCCAGCACTGCTTCCTTTGTTTGTTCCATTTAGCCTGATGATGTTTATCATCCATTAGCTCAAACACAGAAAAGCTGCATTTCTCAGTTGACTGTGGGGGACAGGTATCGGGGTTCAAATTCCCCTTGTTAGTCTTTCTGAGTTGCTGGGCCAATGCTTGTTGTGCATCCTGTCATTCCAGTCAGCCTAGAGCAGTGCCAGAGCTGGCATGAAAGGTATGTATCAGAGAGAGAGCAAACCGAAGGGCAATTCCTCCCACTCCCTGCCTGGGCTCGGTGTACCTGTTACTACATGTGCATCCTCCTTATGCCAGACAGAACAAAGGCAGAAGCAGCTGTAGAGAGGGACAGAAAGGAGATTGCTAATACAGAAAATTAATATTGAAAGAATCAGAACAGTGAAGATTCACAATGTTCACTCAGGGAAGACAAGGTCTTCCTACTGGAGAATTCCCCGAAGGGAGGAACAGCAGCAATGGATTTGAAAAAGAAAAAAAAAAAAAGAAATCCAATCACATACTTTATATTTAAAAAATAAAAAGACTACCAGATGCAATTACATTCATGATTAAAAGATCTAACAGAAGCATATTTAAATTCATTAACTTAGTCCACACTTTGCTACCTCAGGAGAGCAGCTGCTCCTGGAATACAGGGCAGCAAAATACAAACTACATCCTGCTTGTATTTGATCAAAACCTTGTGGAAATTTCAATGATCTGGCTGTTAACATCTCTTAGGTGATAATTAGGCTCTTGGGGCAGCAAACATTGTTTGGGAGAGAAAACGCACTGTGGAAACTTAAGCAGTGGAACCTTCTGCCTTGCTGAAGAGTCAGTTATTCTGCTCTGCAAAAAAAGGCAGGCAAGGGCAAAACGAGGCCGTTTTCAAACAGAGGTTCATTTTGCCTGTATACATCAGCAACCAGCAGATGCTCACCTCTAAACTGTTTACTTTAGGATTTGCTTATTTCTTGCAAAATATGCTTTAAGCAAGAGATTTTAGCCCTTGTGCACTGCTCTCCTGAGCACGGCGCTCTGGGAAACAGGCACTGTGTGGTTTTTCCATCACTGTCTGACAGCTGTTTGGAAGCAGGTACCAGCTGGGGCTGAGCAGACACTTCTCCCAGTTCCTGTCCTCCCTCTGCCGAGTCTCCTGATGGGGCTGGCCTCTGCTCAGGGATGCTCCAGGGCCTCGGGCTGCAGGACGAGGCTTCAGGGCACCTTGGGAGGTGCTGGGAAGAGCCAGAACCTCTCCGTGGATGAAGTCAGTTAGTGGGGTGGATGCAGAACAATACTCTCCGTCTGTCCCAGGAGGGCACTAAATTACCAGTGGAGGTACTGACTGACTTCCTTTCCTTTACTGCCATGGGACCTATTTCTCTGTGACTGGACAGGAAGAGACTTAATTAATGATAACTGGGAATTTCTGTTTATCGTTGGGTCTGACGTGTATCTGTCCTTCAAATCTTCCTCTCTCTCCAAATGCTATGCCTGGTTTTGGTCTCCTCCATCCTGCAAGGCAAAGATCACCTCCTCTGGATAAAGACTTTCCTTCTCAAGGGATCTTTTAAATAATTCTGACAGTTGGAGTCTTTCCTGTCCTTCCTGCACAGTCCTCCATAATCAAACACAAGAAACACCGAAGGACAGAGCTGGCCTTTTAGACAGACAGCCACACGTGTGTCTGAGCTGTCAGGCAGACATTTTCAGGATCTTACTCTTGTGAGTTAGTTATGATCCATGGCAGATGTGTTATGGAAGTGTCTGCTCTCCCTCTGTGCCTCTGGGAAGCTGCACCATTACAAGAGCTGTAATTCAGCTTGAAACCAGCACAGCCACATGAACGTTAGTTCCTCACTGTCTGCAAATGTAACTGAAGTGCCTGGTCTCTTCCCACACCGCCAAGGAAGCCCTGATGATATGCACAGCAGCCCTCTGTGTCTCCTAACCAAGCCAGCTGTGTTCATTCAGATGAAGTCAGTGGAGATGTAGCCACACGAGTTGTCCCACTCAACTTTATTTCTCCTTTATCACTGAAGGACTAGAGAGACCTATTTTATTTTGCTTTAAAAGCCATATAAGGCAGTTGGCTTCTATAGGCAAAACCCCGAAAGTCAAGAATAATTCAGGTACCAAAACTATGCTTCAAAATGTTAGCCCTGTTTGAGCACTAGCCTGGCAGTATCTCACAGCTGAGGGTATGGAGGAGGTGAGAGCTCCTGCAGGGCTGGAGAAACATGCTCTTCCATGACTCATCAGCCATCCCTCCAAGGAACCAGGACACAGTGACAGGGTTAGTCAGAAAAATTGTAACTGTAACCAAAAGCAAGAAGAAAATAGAGGAAAAAAATAGGAAAAAGAATGGGAAATTGCTCAGGTCAGAAAACACTCATCTCCAACTTTCAATTCTAAAACTATTTGCTAGTAACTCAACTCTAGATACATGACTCTGGACATATTTCCATCTCATAATCAGAATTAAATGCGGTCCCAGTTCCTCATGAATAGCAGCTACATTTATTCTTGTTCTATATGGGAACATGTATCATATATATTATACAGAGTTTCAAACACACAGGAAGATTCCCCTTATTGCCATACCTGTGCAACAATCCTTAACACTGCTCCAAAGGTCAAAAAACCCCATGCCTACATCCATTATAATATGAAATAGCTTTCCTGAATAGGACCTGGAATTCAACCTGAGCTGAAGTTACTTATAGCAAAACCTAAACATACTTCATGCATGTGCTGTGTACACTTGGAAAATAATGAAATTGCATTTT
The DNA here is from genome assembly GCA_028020825.1 of Podargus strigoides. Taxonomy (NCBI): domain Eukaryota; kingdom Metazoa; phylum Chordata; class Aves; order Caprimulgiformes; family Podargidae; genus Podargus; species Podargus strigoides. The sequence continues at coordinate 23,801,614 of CM051628.1, read as the reverse complement.
GTGAGGAATTTACATGAAATTGTGAGTGGGTCTTCCTCTTTCTAGAGTATTCAGTCTCAGAGAAAAGGGAGATGATTTGCATCTAAGAGCAAAATGCCCATTAATACCATGAACAAAACCCTATGGATGAGGTTTCTGATAGCACTTATAGAAATTGGGTCCCTTACAATGAGAGATGTGCTTTGTATCATTCTCATCATCTAGGAGCCTGTAAAGGCTGCTAGGTGTCTTGAGACTGGGTACTGAAGATGGTGGATGGCAGATTTACGGATCACACTCCAATTTTTTTAACCCAAAGAACCTTCAATACCTTTTACCACCCTTTCCCTTCCTCAGAAAGTTACCAGTTATCCTTGACAACAGATAGCTCCATCTGCACTTTTATTCATCCCCAGTGACTACACGGCTTTTCTTCAAACACAGATTCTCATCGGTCTAAGCCTTAAGGAGTAGCATAATATTCTGGCAGAAAAACTTGGAACGACCCAGATGACAGGATAAGGAGGAGAAGGAACAAAGACAAGAAAAGAGGAGCCTGAGATGAGTTGTGATTAAATTTGTGATTAAATTTAAGTTTGAATTTGATTAAATTTGTTAAGATTAAATTTGCAAAATTATTTAGAGTATTGAACATACCAGCCTGGAGTTCACCATCCGGTCAGTCTGGTTGTAAAACAAAGGGCTTCTATTTTTAAGAGGTAAAATAAAAAAAAATATTAGGCATTTTGTATTTTTAAACTGGTTTCTGCAGGAGGGGATGTTCTGGCTATAAATGATACAATTAATTCTCTTTTTGGTGAATATTTGGGGTGAGGTTAGCTGCATATGTCATCATCTAAAGGTTTATTTTTAGACCTGTATCTACTATGGTCTTACTTTTTCTATATGTGAAAGGTCTTTTTCACAGGTCTTACTTTAAAAACTGTATTAATTCCAAAATGAGAAATGGGAACTTTTCAAATGATTGCCATTAATACAGAGGAATTACAAACAAACCTGGCCTTGATGCAGGCTGAAAGCTGAACACCTCAGAGGTCATTTGTCACTTTTAATACGCTGAACATGCCTGTACTCTGATGGAGAACTGCTGCTGTTACAAATGTTTTCCAGGCACCAGTGCTGACCTCTCCTGTTGTCTGCCTTCCCGTGCTTGGACTGCTGCACCCATCTTAAACCGTTCCAGTCACTGCTGGTTTGCTTGAAATCTCTTTGCCTGACTCTTAAGTCACAACTACTCTGTACACTCTTCTGCCAAATTTTCATTCTGTAATGGCACGAAGCAAAGCTCACTGAACTCAAAGGAAAGATTTCCACTGGCTCCTAGGGATTTTGGATCATACGTCACCTGCCTGCCTGCCAAATGCCTGCCTTGAAGACAAAGCAAACGCTGTGCTTGAGCTCTCTTTTGAAAGAGCGACAACTGCTCGGGGAGGACACGTGAGGAAACGTGGGGAGAAGCTTGAGGAGACATGGGGGAGGAGACTGCTGAGGACACAGGGCTGGAGACATGCTCTTGGAAGGAGGGACACCCCTGAGGGTCTGCAGCCTGCTGGTGACCCATGCTGGAGCAGCACCAGTGAGAAGAGCAAAGTAGAAGAGAAAACCAGTAAGGATTGTGGAAGAGAGGCAGACAGAAACCATTACACCATTGCACATTACAACCATCACACACAATCCTGCCATTCGTGCCCAAACCCTAATTTAGAAGAATAATCTCAACGTAAAGCAGGAGCTGGTATCTCCACATTGTCTCAATGCTGAGCCTTTCTCAGAAGGGGACAACTAGGACCCCAGTGGTGTTATCACCTTCCTGCAAAAAGGGCAGATATGTTTTATTGAGGACTTGCGGACCCTTCCCAATTCATTTTTCAGGGAAAGAGCTTTTGAAAAGTATCAGCTGGAGCTACTTTGCTTTCTGTGCCCCCACCAGTTCTCTCAGGCTATGGCTATGCCATCAGATCCAGGAACTCTAATCCACATGAGATAACCAATTTGTCATATAGGACAGAAGTAGCCCCACATTGTTCCCCCCTAAAGCCCGCGTTTGCAAATGCCAAACCTGACTGGGGCCCAGTTGCAGGGAGAGTCAGGAGGTCCTTCCCCAACAGGGAAACTCTACAAAGTGCATCCACCTCCCAGACAGACACCACACCCTTCCTGCAAGTGGTCCCAGCTTTTATGCCCAAAGCAGGACACCTGGCACTCATTGACCCAATGGGGGGCACCTGGGGCTTGTTTACCCAAGGGCTTTCCCTGCAAGGTCAGGCACACCTTGGAGGAAAGCCAAAAGGCAAACTCATCCCCTCCTTTTGAAGGACTGTGGGAACCATCCATATGTCAACCTTAATTCAGGGCTCGGGGTTCCGACCCCAGCACTTCACCCAGCCACCCTGTGCTGTGGTTTCCATGCGCTGGAGCAGAGCTGTGGGCTGCTCCAGGCAGGTACCTTGTCAGCATGACAGAGGGATCAGGGTACAAGGGACTGCCACAAAACACACATATCCCATACCTTAGACAGAAGCAGAGTGTCCCACATCCTTTGGAAGGACAATTTGTGAAAAAAGTGATTGCTAAGCCTTGTTTAGGGAGCCTAATACTGTTTTCTCCCCAGAATTATGTCTCATTTGCCATTATCACAATGTCAACCTTCTGTGCCCAGTTTGTCACCTGGGACTCTACTGATCTCATTGCCTTCAGCATTGGGGACTCCCAACTGTTCAACAGCAGCCAAGAAAACTAAACACTTCTCCCTTGATAATTAACTAAGAAGCTAAAAGGTAGAAAACAAAAGCCTTAGGAGGAAGTTGAGGCCTCTTAGCTCAATCAGTGCTCTGCCATGAAAACATAAGTCTCTCAGACCATTCATGTGGCACCTACTGACCCTAAATTCCCTCCTGTCCCCATGTACATGCAAAGCTTGTGGCTAATGGTGATAAAAGCCAAAAGATTTATGAATTGCCAGATTGATGCATTCAGAAAATTTCACTCAGGCCCCTGGACAACCACTGGACCAGCTGACAAATTCCACCACATTAAGCTGACCTCATTCTGCTTAACTCCAAGGACTCTGGCAGTGGAGCCCAGGATCCTTCCTGCTCCAAGCCATTCGCTCTAGTAACTACACGAAAGCTGGAGGAGGTGTCCTCTCTGCCAAACCTCCTTGTCTCACAGCAGTGATGCCTCTGTTCATAAGCAAGCAGTCATGATTTCTGTTAGTTGTGGCCCAGTTCTGATCTATTTTAGGATTTCTAGAAGCTGTTAAAAACTAATATCCTCTTACTCCCTCCTCCTAGAATCTCATTTATCACTCTGTCTCCTGCACAGTTACACTTCTCTCTCTCTCTCCTAGCTGGCAATTTCTTTCCTATGATATAAATTTTGGATGACCCTAAGGGGTTGTAAGCACATGGGTGCAATGGACCAAACTACGAAGTGACAGGGAAAGATTTAAGCAATTGGGACTGCTAGGCAAGGGGGAAGAGTGCTAATTAAAAGGAAAATGAACAGTAAATAGCCAGAGACAAAATGTGAAGATATCCAAGCAGGAGCACCTCGGCAGTAGAGGAGCTGTCCTGCCTCCACTGCCATTCTCCCCTGAAACAGGGCTATGAAATGCATTGATTTAGTAATAGATAGATTCCCTCACCCAGTGTATTCAGTGTTGTGTCTGCTGAATTGAGGTATTTTTAGTACATTTGTACAACCGTTTGCAGTAGTCACTCTAACTACAAGCATGTCAGTTGAACTCAACGTTGTCTTTTGTCTCATAAATAGAACTATTGTTAATTAAGCTTGATAACCAAGTCCTGTCCCAAGTGGCACTTGGTTAGCCACTCAGTGATGCAAAGATCAAAACAGGGAACTAAGAGACTTTGTACATATGAAATAAAGCAAATGTTTTGGCTTACAGATTCTGCATGATAAGGAATGATGCTTGAGACACTGTGGCTCGATGATCAAATACCAGGCTGCATTTGTTGGGCCAACGTAAGTTCTACCTGCAATCTCAGTGGATCCACACATGACTGCTAATCTCATTTATAGGTATTTTTAAATGTAAGCAGATGCTAACTACAAATAAAATGTGGAACTAAGAATAGGTGTCCGGAAGGGGAGGCAGTACAAGAGGAAAGGAAGCTTTCCAAAGCCATTGGACTCATCAGACTGCATTGTTTCTAAATGTCAACTGAAGTTACTGAACTCTTCCCATCTGAACAGCTCAACTTTGCACTACAATACCTATTTACCTGTGTGCATGGGAATGAGTGTGCATATGCAAGGAGGAACTCTGAGAGCCTCTTCCAGGGCAGCTGCTTCTCAGGCTGAACTCTAGTAAAGTAAATGAATCTCTCTCCATATCTGATAGGGGGTTTTCCTCACAAGTGGCACCAGTCTTGATACACTGACAACCCACTGATTCAAAAAGTCAAGGAAAACAATTGCATGTGGGACTGTCATTTGGTATGAAGCACTTGTACACTGTGAAACACAACCAGTCACCAACCTGCTCTGCCTCCAAGCACTATGGCACATCCGCAACTACAGTCAAGAAATGTGTAGTACAGGTCAAGAAAGGGCCAGAGGTAGCTGCTGAATGCCACTGCTCCTGATTCTGCCTTATGCCCAATAAATAGCAATAGTACAAAAGTTGGATTCAGTTTACAGTCTTAGTGGCTCCTGTGGGCCAGTAAAGCACCAGGGGATGAGTGGCAGCATGGAGAGAAACCCACTCTGATTCCCTTAAATTAACGCCGGCGAGCCACAGTAAAGATTCCAGGATGCACCAGGGTTCCCCTCTGCTGAGATGGTAACTCAGTGATCAGTCACACTGCTGTGAGTCCCCGTGCTAGTACCACTGCAGATCAAAGTGGCCACCACAAGACCCCTGTCTCTGGAAAATCAATGGAAGGTGTATGTGCTGTATCATCTGCATGGAGCTGAAACACTGCACAGTGCCTGACAGGCTGGTGATACCACCAAACACCACTGAGCATCCCACGCCACGCACAGCTCACTGTCCTGCTTTCGGACGATCAATATTCCTTCTGCTTTTTGGGCATGTTCACACGCAAAAAGCAAACAAACAGACAACCAAATTTTCCCTGCTTCTCATCTCATTACTGAAATTTCCCTCGCAGCTCACTAATTTTATTCTTTCTCAGGTATGAGTACTCCCAGCAGCAGGTTTCCAGCAGCAAATTACGCAAGCTAAATTACTGGAAGTTTACCAAAGGAAAAGGAAATAAAGACCTCAAACACCTTGTGGACTTTTCTCTCCCTCAAATCAGTAGCTTGTTTATTCTAATAATAATAAAGCAGCAGAAGGATGCAATTAATGTCAAGCACAATTCATTCCTGTTACTTTGAGGTACTAAAATCAAAACCAGAAATCCTGACTTTGAAGCAACACACACACAAAAACACAAGAAAACTTTTATAACTGTGATTTTCTAATTTAGGAACATCCATGTGCAATGTGAGCTGCTCAGCAAATTGAGCCAGGAAATACATTAACTGGAAGCTAATTTAGGGCAGAACTATTTTACCTCATGTTTGAAACTGTTCCACCAGGTTATTTCACTGCAGAACATGTTGGAGAGGAGAACGAGTGCACTAAGGGGAAGAGAGAAGGGAGGAGATTTTGAACTGTGGGTTTCTGGCTGAAATGGAAAGGAAGCTATTTCTGGTGGAGTGGACTCTCCCCACACCCGATTAATGGATAAATCGTGTAAGAAAAACGTCTCCGTCCCAAGGCAGACCCAATTATATTCTGCATTAACTGAAACATATGGGAACATTTCAGCATAAACAAAAACTGCACTGTATGAGCTTTTTTCTATGAGCTTTCCAGTTCATTTAACCCTTGCTATGGTGCACATTAAGTACAGCCTGAGATTACTGGTATAACACTCCACTGAGTAGTTTTTGGCTCAGATAATGCAGCATAACTCCCAGCTTTTATATTGATAAACTGGAAGCCTACTTGCATTTCAGAACACCCTCTTCTTTATGCCAAATTTTTCAGCTGAAGGAGGTGGATGTTACAGTGGGCTTCCTGAGAGCACCCATGTTGAACAAAAGCCAATTTTTTGAACAGAAGGATGGCAACACTTGAAGAACATCTATGAGAAAGATGAGCCTAAATGCTCTTCCTGGGAGCTTGGGCTCCCAAATTACCTGTGTGCTTCTGAGAGTGCTGCCACTGAGCAATCCCTAGTTTTTTGCTTCTTCCCTTTCCTGACTGTGGCCTTGTTAACCTTCACATTGGGATTCCAGAAGCACTTTTTCCTGGTGCCACAGTATCAAGCGACAGGATACACACTGATTTTCATTTCCTGACCAAATCTCAGCAAAATGAGGAACTTCTTCATCTCACTGTCATTCATAGAACGTAAAACCACAAAAGACTGTTGCAATTTTGACTTCTGAATTACAGGGACCATTAGACTTTCTATGATTTTTTTTTTTCTTAAATTCAGCATGTATTCTTGAAATACTCTTATTTCAGTTTAACAGTTGTCAGCAATGCTCAACCCAGTACAACCCGGTGGATTTTCTAAAATCTTTAGCCTGTCTAGCTTCATCTTTCTTTTGCCTATTAGCCTACTGCCAGGTTGCTGTTCCCCTCACTGACTGCAAATCAATGGCCCTTTAGACTTAAGCTTGAACCCAACAGACTCTGCTCAGTGAATTTCCTCTTGAGGCCTGGTTTCCAGGCTTTTTCTTTCACATAGTTTTTCAGTGAATCCTCCCCTATTTATTTTCTGCCTTCTCCAACTGTGGGCATCAGAACTGAGGAGGGTGAATGCTCACACCAAGCTGCAGGAGATGCAGTCACAGCTCCTGGGGGGATACCTGTTGGGTACCTATAGTACAGCTCACACAGGAGGATCCCGGCAGCAGACCCACTAACACCCCCTGGCCCACTTCAGATGTTGTTAGGATGAGCCTCTTGCTGCTGTGTTTGGGATATAAACAGGGTTCATAAACAGATCCCATCTGAGCAAACAGACTGATTTCCTCAAAAAGAGTATAAATGAAGTAACCATAAAGATGAGAATACTGACAGGGATATTCGGATGGAGGAGGGTAATGAACAAAACCTCATTATCATCTAGCAGCCACTAATGAGTGTCAGTAGTTAGATGAATACAGGACTTTGCTGACTGGCAGCAGCAGCTCCTGTTTTAGCGAGAGCTGTCTTTGTAAGAAGGTCTGGAAAACTGAGTCCAAATTCTGAAACAGAGTAATCCTGGGGTACCAAATGACTGAGGGGCAGTGACTTTACTTCTAGGTCACATACTTATAACCAGACTGGATAAACAGTACTGGGAAGTAGTTAATGTTTAGTAGCCTTTGTGTAAGTCATTTACTGCTCCAGCCCAGAGGGCAAATGCCCAGGATGACTACCACCAGCAGCAGTTTCACCAACAGTGACGGAGGGGCAGTCACCAGGTAGATTCCAGGGTTTGGCAACCATCAGCTTTGATGATTTTAATTTGGCTGGCTGGGAGGAGGGGAGGTCAGTATGTAACTGTCCTCCAAGCAACAGTCTCATAAAGATGATTGTATTCTCAATTTGAAAAGAGGACTCTTCTGGACAAATGTCTTTTTCAAAGACCTGTGATACAAATGAGGAGGGTGCAAATAGTTGCTTTAACAGTGCTGTGATGCAGTGCAAGTCCCCTTCCCTCTCCCTCTGTGTTCTCTGCCCTCACAGTTTGACCACCTGAGAGGTTTTCACCTTTTTTCCCCAAACATGTTTTCCTCTTTGGCTATTTTTTCTTTCCTACATAAAGCACCAGCGCAGTAACATTCAAGAAGATGACAACTGTCAGACCTACAGTGTTTGAGTCAGCTAAATCATTGATGAAATTATTTTCCTTGTCCCTGATCTCCACTGCTGTCAGTTCTGGTACTTTTCACACAGTTTGAGATTCCCTTTCAAACATGTCATCTTAGCTGAGGCAGGCTCTTTGGCCTCAGAATGACACCCAGCTCCATGAAACCCTTAAATCCTTGCACCCTAGAGCAAACCTGCTGCTACGGAAAAGCCTCCCTTGGTTTGCAGACAGAAGGGCTGGCTGCCCTACCCCACCTGACTCCCAGAGATACCCTCTGCGCTGGGGCTAATGGAGGAAGGGACCGTGCATTTCACTGCTCTGCCATGGCTGGCTGTTGGCAGTGATAAGAAACCAACAGAGAGTCAGGAAAATTCCTGGGCAGAGGAGGCTGGCAGGAAGCATGTGGGTGAGCTGTGTCCAGAATGCACAGCAGAGGATGGAAACCAGAGGGAGAACGTACGTAGCTCGTATAGCTCTGCTAGAGCACTGGGGCAGGCTTGGGAAGGGAGAAGAACTTTTTCTAAGATGTTAAAAATGTGGTAAGAATCTTCTCATAACCATTTCTCTATACTCCTTGGTTAAACTTTCCTTGATGACCTTCCCCACTCCTTCTGAGGTGTGGTATAAATCACAGACATAAAATTACATGCAGTTCTGCGTCAGCAAGCATTTCTCCACTGCAAGCCCAATTCGCTCCCTTGGCAACTGGAGATATTAAGAAGTTAAATCCTTCAAACTACTGTTGCGAACAGCAGCATTTGACACGGTGACCCAAGACCGGAGTAATCTTGGACTCTGATCTAGTTAAACATCCTTGTCTAATAACTGCCTCAGGCTTTCAGACTGCAAAACCGGGAAAATAAAGTATCACAGTACAAAAAAATCTTACTCATGTCACTCCTGGCGCTGAACCGGGTCACCTTGAGCTGCCAGGTCAAACGGGCAGGTAGGAAGAGCTGGGGGTATTGATGACCAGGCAAGAATGGACAGTTCAGGCTGCAGTTTGTCTCTGAAGGAAACCAATTACCCTGTCAATGCTCTCAGCACTTTTGTTTCATCCCATTACATCTGCTCTGTGAAGTGTGCTTCACTGCTCAGTGAGGTGGGCTTCACTGCCGGGGGGAGTCGGGCTTTGCCTCGGGCCCGCCAGGCTTCCCTTCTACACTCACTGCCTGCTTCTGAGAAGGATTTAGATGAATTTTTCTGGAGTAGGCACAGGAAATCCCTGGATGGTGACATTTGGAAATGGGGTCAGGACAGACTGTTATCTGCAGGTCTGGGCACACAGCCCTTTCTGGAAGGAGATGGCAGCATGTTTGTGGAGAGAACTGCAGGGTAAGCACGAACCTCCAAGCAGAGCTATGTTACACATCAAGTGGTCCCTGGGGAGCGTGAGAAAGCTTAAGAGCAGCAGTTCTTAAATAAATAATAATAAAAAAAGAAATCTGGCGTAAATGAGTAAATAAACCGAGGTCATGCTCAAGGACGGAAAAAAATTCATGCCAACAGGCCGTGTTTCTGGTGGGCAGTGGCTGTGCTTCCCCGATCGCTCGGCCTTTCAGCGCCGCTTCCTCCTCAAAACTAAGGATCAGCCCTTTGCTGGCCGCTCCCAGCCCTGCCAGCCTGGGTTAGCATCTGCCTTGCTGGCAGACAGAGATGAGCAGGACACATGCCACCCCGCCGCGCTGCCGGGCCCCTCAGAGGGCACAGCCCCCGGGCAGCCCATGCGGCTCCCAGGCCCGCTTCACGCTCACGCAGATTACAGTGCTGTGTCAGCCACGGGGATGGGATGGAAAAATTAGAGCCTTTGAGGTTCATTTACCCCTTGACAGGTGTAATATTCAGAGTCGTTAAGAGACCTTTCTTTTCCTTTTCAACAGTGGCAGCAGTTCAAAAAGACCCTTCAAAAATTCCTTTTTGTGCACCGTCCTAAGAGCTGCAGCTATACACACCCGCTCCTGGACGGGATCCAGAAGTGTCAGCAGCAGCCCCAGGGTTAAGTCCCTTCCCTTCTTATTGAAAACAATAGTCTAAAGCTCACCATGAAACTCTTTGTTCCATATCCTCTCCAATGAGGCCGAATGAGACCCCAGGGCATCCCACAGCAATAATCCAGCCTCATGTAACTTGCCTGAGGGTCTGTGAATTAACATTTGCAGTGACTGGGTAGGTAAAAACTCTCCTCACAGCTATTTTTTTGGCACTGCAACACCAATCAGAGCCTAGAGTATTCCTACGGTGGCCACACATTGTGTAATGTTTGTTATGGCCTTTTACTGTGTGCACACACTTTGGTAGAGATCCAGTATGATTCCTCCTACTCTTTCCATGTTTTTCTGGTCTTATATCAATTAACTTCTTACAGACATATATACTGCTTCAAAGCCCATTTTTAATGGGGAAAAAACAATATTCCTAACAAGTTTTTAGTCTACAATGGGCACGAACAACCTCCTCAACAAAACCCAGGAATCTTAATGTAGTTGATGTAATTTCTTGTGACACACTTGCAGTTTCTGTAGTTTTGCCTCTGGCACTGGCATCCAGCCACGGTGGTGAGTCATTGACAATTCCATTTCAAGGGTTAAATTTACATGTTTTACATAATGAGTACACACATTTTTCTTTTCCTACTAATTAAATTCATTGAGTCTTCCCTGACTGCACTGTCACTATGTAAATGGAGGTAACCTACCATTGTTGAGAGAGGCCAAGGCTACAGGGTTCATCCCTCTCCATCAGTCACTCTCTGGAACACAGCCAGACCTTTGCAGGGCTGCGGAGATGACCCAGACACTACAGCATGTAGTTCTGGACCTCTGAGAGGGTGGGGGAAAGTATAAAGTCTGGAAAAATAATAGTATCTTCCAGATCTGTCAGAGACCAGGACTGTCTCTGTGCAAGCTGGGAAGCGTCAGGACTTCACTACTTGCCACTTGCTGGTTACATATAAAAGTGCTCATTAAAATAAAATTTCCTACTTCAGTTTCTGTTGCTTGTCTTCAGCAAAATTCTCTGCTCAGAAATTGTCAGAAAATACACAGCCCTGCCTCCCAACATCTGCACGTTTCGAAATTCCTCCTGCAAAAGGTTCTCTTCCCTAAGTGTCCTGGTTCCTAAGGAACAGAAGGTACTAGGGAGGCATTAAAAGGCAGCAAGCTCTGGGAAGGAGTGGTTTGGAGATATTTCACCTCACACATGGCAGACTCCCGAGGGTGGCAGAAAAATGCAGTGTAAACCACAGATATCCTTGTAACACGAGGACAGAAAGAAAACACTGCAAGCTTTCAGGGAAGAGACAACATCCCTGCCTGTCTTTGTACACCTGTCACTATATATTCTGATCTTGACTGCCATCCGTCTCTCTATTATAATTTAAACAAGCTGATATATATGTGTTTTTAAATTATCGAGCCTCGTCTCATCAGCCACAATCCTCTGGAACTCCTGTGAAAAGGGAAACATCAAGTGCCCTTGTCTTGCTCCTTGCAGTCCTTGGCAGATTTCTGCGCCAAGGCTGCTCCAGTGCCCCCTCTAACCCATTGCTTGCCTCTGGGTTGCATTCAGGGAAGCGCTGGCAAAGCTGGGAAGCAGCAGGAAGGAGACAAAGCCCAGCGTGGCACAGTGGTGCTGGGTACAATACACTGTTAGGGGGTGCCAAGGAAAACCCCAGCCTCCTCTAGAGAGCAGCCCTGCTTGCAGCCAATGGCTAGTGAAGACAAAATGTAAAATGTACTTCTTAATTGGACTTCTTGCACTCCAAATGGCTACTAATTATTTTGCCTCCTTACTGACCTCTTCCCCAGGTGGCTTTCAAGTTGTATTTCTGTAACTCTGAGACATGTATAGTACTGACCGAGGAAATAATAATAATCTTACCTTTAAAGTGATGAAGCAGACAGGATCACACAGGTATATCAAAGCCACCAAAAGACAAATCCAGGTCAAATGAGAAAAAGAAAAGAGAAAGAGAGAGAAAAAACACAGTTAGATTTGTATTTCACTATGAGTACACCAGCTGAAAAAGACATTTTAATTCAATTTAGTTTGCTTTCTCCAAGCAAATGATAAAGTAAAAACAATGAGGCAAATGAAATAGAGTGACACAAAGTGCTTTTGTCAGAGGATAAAGATTTCAAAGATTTATGCAAATAATTTTTCACCAGTGTTCCTTCATGACACTGATTTGCTGTCATCAAAGGAGTAACAGGAAGATCTTTTATGTACTCTGAAATTTAACACAGACACATACCATTCCGCTTTAGAACACTAAGTATAAGAAATGGATGCAGACTCAGAGGAAAGGCAGGGTATGTATCAATATATCTGTCTGCACACACTTAACAGTATTAACCCCCTGGCAAAACTCCCGTGCCGGCGGTACCAGCCCAGCCCATCGCCGCTGCCACGTTAGCTCAAAGCCCCAGGCACAGCTTTAATATCTGTTACAGCTCAAACACAAATCCATAAAACAACAGAAGTTTGGTGCAATGAGGAGATAAAAAGGGGAGGGGAATAATTACTTGCAAGAAAAGAAATAAAGCCGGTTCTAAAGTCAGAAATTCCGCGAGTTTCCTGGGGAATTTATCAGACTGAAAGACTTCTAGTGCTACTGAAGGAAGCAAGCAGGAGGTTCAAGTTTGCTAATTGTCTCTTCATTAGTGCTCCAATACCGTGCAAAAGGTTTGACCTAAGTGTCTGGGACTAAAGGAAAAAACCCAACCAATGGGAAATTCTGTCTCATGTCGTGTCCCCCCCTCATGCCTGCATACAGGGTGCATGAATTTGGCATGGCACGTTTCAATTATTTTTATAATGCTTTCTGTTTTCACTGAGGATAAAATTACAACCACAATTATATTTATTTTAAATATTAACAGGAACCTTTTTAAAGAGCTGCAAAATCAAGTTTGCATTTATATGAAAAACTTTAACAAAATGGTGTTATAGCTCTCTTTTTTCTACTCGAGCTCCAATGCTTGACCCTAAATGGCATGCATATAAGGAGAAGTTCTTCCAGAGAAATTAAGATCATAATGTAAGAAGAGAGACAGATACAGAAAGCAACTGTGACATGCTGGGGTGGTACAGCAGATGTGTGTACCACGGTGGATGGAGGGAGATAAGCACTCACTCTGTTCATCACAGCCTTGCAGACAAGGAGACACCTGGCCAGCTTGGTCGGGGTGTGATTGCTCAGTGATGCCTCCGAGCCAATCAGCCCTACTGATGGCACCCCCAAAGCAGCCGCTGCTGCCCGGGCATCTCTGTGCTGGCTCCACAGCATAGAAACACTCTGTGATAACAATGAGCTGCAAAACTCCTCTCTTCCCCCAGGCCAGAGCTGGGTGCAGAGAAACTGGCCCTCTGGCCACGAGAAACACATGTGGGGACAGGCAGCAGACAAGTTTCAGCTGTGATGCTCACTCTCACTCATTGTGAGGCTATGATGAAAATAAGGGCCTTCTGCCAAAGCATTTCTGCCAGCGTGTTCTTCTATCCACCTCTTTTTCTGTTCATGCAAAAAGGCAGGGAGGAAATGAAATCTTGGATACAGTCACTCCGCTGAAGGACCCAACAGGGTGGAGAGACTGCGGCTCTAAATAAATTCCAGCTATGATCTCACTCCTCAGTAACTACTGAGCAAAGATGAATGAGAAATGCACAAGCACACGTGTAAGGAGCCACATGTTTCACTGGGTCAGTACGGTCACAAAAGTCAGCGGGAACGTGAGCTGTCTCTGACTTTCACCCCAAAACCTTTACAGGCTGTCTGCTCCTGCCCTGGTACTCACCGATGTATTGAGTTCACTCAGTGAATTCTCTTTTGGAGAGGGAAAGCAGTGAGAACAGAGGAAAGTGGATCAAAAGAATATGCTAAGTGGATGAGTGAGGTCCTGTAAAGCAGCAGAACCCAAAGGGTCCGGAGTTTGGGCACAGAACTGGTCTGAGGGCTCTTTCCTCCCACTGAGATCTGCCCCTGGGAGATGCCTTGTCTCAGGGTTGGGGGGAAGACTGCTGGTTCAGCTGGTCCTCTGGAAACGATGGGGATGTTTGCAAGAACTTCTACAAGATTATCTTTTCTTCTGTCTCAACAGGGCCCTGTAGCTCCATTTCCCCGTGGAGAGCTGGAATGAATTATAAAGCCCACGTCCTGCTGCTGTGCCAAAATCAAGGAGATTTACTCTCTGTGTTTCTAAGATACTCTGATGCCTGGAGGTGCAATATTAAGGCTGCACTACACAATCAGCAGAAGAAAAGAGTCCTGCAAAACTAACTCCTGAAAAAGGTACCCTTTTCTAGGGGAATACATAATGCTTTGCATCTTACCAGTTTGGCTTTCAATCATGGGCAATATGGCACTAGCGGAAGATTAAACAGAAAGACAGCATGGCATTACTAGCCCTCATTCCTGTGCTAAATCCTAGATGGGCTGTGTGAACATATTTGTTTAGAAAGGTAACAATATAAATGACAACTTCTTGACACATAAAAGCACCTCCAACTGTAGGGTCAAAATGAACCTCATAAACATCAGTAAATACAGCCCTGCAGCATCCTTGAGAAAGTGGCAGTAATTCTGATAGGCAGGCAGGAAAACTGCAGCAGAGAGAGCCATAGCTACTACTACGTGGGAGGCAGGTGCTGTACAGCTGTGCTGTTGGCAGTAAAGCCCCAAGCCCCAGCCTGGGCTTCCATCAGGCTCCTGGGGCTGGGGCTGCCTGGTGCTAATGCCATGTGCCAAGCAGGGAAGGGGCAGCTGAGCTGTGGTGAGGGGCTTGGGAAGGAGGGAGGGATAACACATGGAGGGAGGTGAGACCCGCTGCTGTGACCACTCCTGCTGCCTGCATGTCTGCCACATACAGCTTCCTCTGGCTGCTGCCACCCTTGTGATGATGGCTGGGAGAGGCCAGAGGAGACTCTCGAGCTGGGAGCCCCCAGGATAGGCATGTGGCTCTCACAGGGTCCTTGCTGCTGCTCTGGATGCCCCCTACATGTTGTAAATGAGTAGCTGAGATATAGGAAACAGGTGACCCTCGCCATGACAGAGTTCAGTTCAGGCTATTTTAAGCACCATCACTGTGTTCATCTGGTCCTGCCACAAGCCCGAGCAGGTATTTATACCACAGCCTTCATCTCAAGAGGACTGTAGCATGACCATAAAGATGGCTGAGGTATCAAAGGGACTTTTAACTTTTTTTATCTTGAATGGCACAGTACTGATGGAAATATGTTCTGTTACTAGAGATGAACTGAAGATAACGTTGTTTGTCTGGAATTGGACATGCACTCTGTTTTCAGCGCTTGCTCTTAAACAAGAAAGCACTGCTCTCTGTCTGTTGCACTTTGTTCCCTGCTGAGCCCAGGGCAGATTCCAGTCATTCCAAACCTAAAGACAGTTTTAAGGGTCTAAGATGCAAGCACATCAAAACTCCGATTTCCTTTCAATTTATTTCCTTTTACCCTGTAGTGATGGGCACAGTGTCTCCTATCAGCAAAAATAAGAGCATCACCCAGTAAATCTCTTTCCAGGGGTCAACATGAGAGCACAGAACAATTGCCTAGGGAGAGCAAGATTATTTGCTTAATCCAAAACCACTTTTTTCTCATTAGCTGGCAGAGAAAGGGAAGGGAGTAGAAAAATCAATAAATATAATAACTTTAATAATAATCACATAGGGAAAGTTGAAATGAAGTTAAATAAATGAAGTTTAATAATGATTTTTAATTACAGGGTCTTTCATTCCACTTTTCAAATGGATCATCTTAAAAACCTTGCCCTTGGAAACCTCACTGTATTTATGAAATAATGAATAATTCAACACAGCTGCAGTTGACACTTTACACACCACTGATGGTAATAGCATTGCTGTGATCAATCTGCAGAATGCCTTTCTTTACAGTTCCTACATCTGGCTGTTAATATAGCTCTGAATCACAACGCCTTTTGCAGCCCTTAATTTTCTGAAGAGATGCACGCGAGCAGAACCGAACGACTTCCCAAGCTTCTGCGTGCCGACTGACAAAGGCTGGGCTGCTCTGTGCGACATCTCATCCAGGGCTGGAGTCGGAGGCATGAAAGAGTGGTCTTGGAAATTACAGTGGGATGGTATCCTGGCTGTTAGCTTTGGGCAGGGAGAGGAGAACGCTCAAGAATGTGCCTGCAGGAGGAAAGCACTTAGATGTGCCCTGGCACGCCAGCCGAACAAGTGAGAGTTTTGTCTCTCCAAGGGCAATAATTTCTGGAATCTTACACATGCCAAATTGTTCTTCAGATTTGAACAGGAGAGCAAAGCAAGAGAAACTGCCTGTGCACTGACCATCAGAGATGTCTGCCCCAGCCCCTCTTCCTGGGACATTCTTCCACCATCAATGCACTGAAGTACTGTTTGTTTTCATTCAACAGGGAGAAAGCTACACATTATGAAGCGAGCTCTGCCCAGGCTGGTGGGATTGTCAGCAAAGCACCTGGGAGGTACAAATCCATAAGCATAAAAGAAATGAAAAGACTACCATTAAAACCCACCACCAACAAAGCAACCCCAAACCCCAAACAACAAAGCCGTTCAAACTTCAGAAGGAAGTTTTCCAGTGAGTGACAGAGCTGTCACTACGTTTCATGACAGTGAGACAGCTTTAAAGTTCTGCCTTAATCACAGCAAAGCAACAACTTGAGCGAGTATCACCTGCGCTTCATGCTATTGTTTTTAAGGCACTGTAACATCACTAAGAAATTGTGTCATGTTACATATGAACCCAGTTCTTCAGGCAGACTCTTAACTCTGTGGAGTACATACAGGGGACAAACTCAATCCTTTCTGTGCATCAATTTGTGGATGCTTGAATCTGTGGATGTTTGGGAACTCAAATGCACATGTGATGCAGACAGTGCTCTGTAAACAGCCAGGTGGGTGAGTAACTGCATTCCCATGGTTCACTTCACTAGCAAGTCCATGTGCAAAACACTCCCATTCATTTTGACTGGCAGGACTGGGGTGCCTTGACATAGACACGGAGGGAAATAGGGTGTGATTGCTATGTGTTCCTGGGGTTCAGAAAACTACTCACAGCTTTTTAGCAAAATCTGTGTTTTTCCCTTATTCTCCTATGAAGCAATGCTTGAGTCTAAAAAGCTGTTTGCCATGCAGAGGTGCCAGCAGCCATGCTGTATGTACATAGATCCTTTCACGAGTCCCTTCCAAACCACATCCCGCAGCTACCAGGTGAGGAGGAGTTCAGATTTCTTTCAGATCCCACTTGTGGGAAATCCCACAAGTCTTCAGTTGTGCTCAAATTCAGTCTCTCATTCCTTTCAACTCACCCTCAACTCACCCTAAACAGAAAGGCCTTTCAAAATGACTTGTACACTTCTTGTCACAATTTTGAAAAGTATCTAAAATATACTTTGGAAATATTCAAACAGTAATGGCCTTTTCATTTGGGACTAATCCCAGGGAAAAGCCCTAGGTCCCTCAGGAGATTTCAGGTTTTATTAGTCATTTGGAAATTAAGACATTTTAATGTAATATGTAAAAAAAAGTGGAAGCTTGTGCTCTCATTTACCTGCCAAGCCTAAGAAAGAAGTAGTATCCACAGAATCACAGAATCACAGAATGTTAGGGATTGGAAGGGACCTTAAAAGATCATCTAGTCCAACCCCCCTGCCAGAGCAGGAATACCTAGATCAGGTCACACAGGAACATGTCCAGGTGGGACAAGCTTACCAGGCAGCAGAAAAAAATATCCTTACCAGCTACAGGAATGAAATCTGTGCTGAGAGCCCTTAGGCATGCTGGAGGGGGATGAGAAGAACCTGCTTTGTGTGGCATCTATCAAGACATCCCTGTGGCTGACTCAGAGCTTCTGTAGCGTTTCCCTGTACCCAGCTCAGAGCTATCCACTGATACGGAGGGGAGATGTGGCTGCAGATCCTGCCCTAAAGCCACCTGCATTGGACCACCAACTCCAGTGGGGCAGCAGGAGGGAGAACAAACTACACAAACTATCCCACAAAGATGTTGGATTTAACTGTTTCTGTTACTTTTTGCAGAGTCACACCTAGTAAAACAGGATTGCCTCTGTTACAGGGCAGGAATACAACCTTGGTCCTACAGTTTGGTAGGTAAATATAAGAAAAGGTTGGAAGTGCTTTATTTTCCTTTCAAAAATAATAAAAAATTCCCCCAAAACACCAAAAATGTGAGATTTAAAAATTAATCCTGCTTTACGGTTTTAAACCTGCTATTGGCCTTGTCTTCTGTGTGAAGCCATTGTTAAACTCTGGGGGAAAGCTTTCAAAGCATGGAAAACTACATGCTAACTGAGAATTCTGTCATTAATTAGGGATCTCATTGTTACAGTTTGGGTTTGATATTTAGAAGATATCTTTGACACCAATCTTAAATGCTAACAGGAGAAATAACTCCTCAGAATGGCTTCCATGCTGAAGATACGGTATCAGTTTTGCTGTAGCTCTCCTCAAAAGCCAGTACAATAGGCTCTTTCAGCCAAGGTTTTAATCTTTACAAAACACAGACGTGCTGTTCCATTTGGTAAGTTATTTACCTAGTGATGCAAAACCTGGGCACAGAGCTGACATCCTCCTGTGTTTAGACAGACCCATGTATTAAGCAAATCTTAGTACCATGTCCCTAAAGCCACCGAGACAGTGCAAAGCGCTGAGGTCCTGTGAAAGCTGAGGTGCTGGATCACTTACAAAGAAAACACTGGCTTTACAGGAGCGCAGATTTCTGTAAAACTGCCTTTAGATGGAAGATGAGTACATGAAAATGCCTGCTTAGGAGGCGAGCTTTGGTTTTCCAGCACTCACTTCTCTGCAACCTGATTGTTCTTAGGCAAAGAGAACAAAAAGCAGAAAATCTTGATTGAACAGATTTTGGTTTGTTTCTTTTTTTGTCTTTCCTTCAAAAGAATTGCTGATGTCAAAAAAATGTCAAAACACAATTAGGGAGGCCTCTCCTCCCCTTCGGTATACTTTCTGACAGTATTTAATTATTACCTTCCAAATTAGCTTCAGAATGATGGCAAATAAACGAGAAAAAAAAAAGTACAACCAGGAATATGCAGCTGACAGGGCCAATGCTTAAGTTGGAGCCTGTGCCTCACGTGCAGCGGGTTCTTTGCACGTACTTGGGCACTTTCCCAAGAGGTAATGGACTGCTCTCTTGAGATCTCACCTTACTTTGGTATTTTGATGGAGCCCATCATTATACAAGCTAAATGGATGCTCTACAAATAGCAAATATGATCCTACAAACCCCTTATATTTTAAGAAATAGAAACAGAAAGAAGGACATTGTCTTTAAGGAAACTCCACAGGTTTCAGTCCAAAGGCAGCACTAGTGAAAAGATCAAAACCCAACCCTAACCTACCACAATGTCTGACCTTTGATTATAAGGATGCTGACAAAAGCTGCTGTGGCAGGAAGATCTGCCATACAATGGAGTTTCAAGCAAAGCTAAAACAAATCAGTAGGAAAGCAATGACCAGAACTTGGGGCTGGAGCTAGCATGGTGTGATTGATGCCTCAGTGCACCCCCATACAGCACTCATTTCAACACCCATCACACAATAACATCTACTGTTGGGAACCAACAGTGGTTCCTTGAATTATTTTTTTCTTTCCATTTTGTTCCCCTTCTCCCTTCCCCTGCCACAGCAGTTCTGCCTCCCACTTTTCCAGTCTTGTGTCCAATTGCAATATAATGGTTGGACTTGATGATCTTAGAGGTCTTTTCCAACCAAGGCTATGCTGTGATTCTATGTGGCTTTGCCCATGTGCAGCAGAATGAGAAACTGGATTATGAAAAAAATCGAGAGGGGATTGAGAGCCCCATAGTGCTGTGTTCTGGGTTCAGATCCTCACTGAGCGTCAGGCCAAGCCACACGCAGCATCAAATCTCAGTAAGAGAACAAGTTGGCTTTCACTTACTTTTTATTTTTCTCACCTGCAGGCTGAGGCTGCTGCAGACAGTTGCAATGAGCCACCACTCGAGGGATTAATTTGTGGCAGACAGGAATCCCTGACAGCACTGAGCTGCTTTCCAGCCATGCCTTTTTCCTCACCTGGAATGTCCCTGCAGTCTGTTCTCTGGGCGAACTTCTCATGCATCTCATTAGGCTGTAAGCAGCTGGGAGCTGGAACAGTGCTACGTGTCTTGTAAAGCACCTCGTCCACCCAGGGTGCCATATAAATCAAAACAATCACTTTATTTGATGTAACTTTATCTTCTGCTACTAAGTGGAAATGTCACGGAGAAAATGGTGGGGAAGAGAGCTGTTTTTTTAACACCATTCAAATGGTTGTGGTCTGCAGGATGGCACACAGCTTACTCTTAGGGGCTGCTGAAACTGTTCTTTCCTTCTGTCCCTTTAGGGAGTCTTTCTTCAACACCTGCAGCTCCATGTCTCACAAATGCATTAGCTGCCTTCTAGGTCCTGGCTTCTGAAAGCCTAGTTAGAGGAACTGACCCAAAGACAGAGCCAAGTGTGTGCTGGAGGGGAGGGAAGCAGCAGAGTGTCCCCCAAAGCTGCCTGCCCTGCCACCCCTGCCTGCCAGCCTCCAAAGCTGAGCTTGCAGTATGGGCCATGACAGCAATGCTGCTGATCATAGATTTGGTAGTAAGGAGCTTTGTCACTTAGCTCTCAAAACCTCTTAATTTTATGGAGTGGGGAAGAGACACAATCTGATCAGCTGGCTAATGGGCCTGCTGCACACCACTGGAGAGAGTGGTGCACCAGCAGTGACTGGATTTTTTTCCTTCATATTACTCCACTGTATAGATTTCAATGAGAGCTTAGGCAGATTGGATTCCCCCGCTGTCTCCTCTTTGCACACCCGTGTACAACAGTGCCAGGCCATGGAAAAAATGAATGAGCTAGGACCTTCCACCTGCAGCCATGCATGCACAAGTCATAGCTCTTATTTAATAAGTCCTGAATTTTAAAACTGTTCCTTCCTCTCTATAAGAGGAGTCAAAGGTGATAATGTAATTTCATCAGCTGAGATATACAGAAAAACACCACAGTGGTACTATTTAAAAAGCCTTCAATTAGCAATATTGCTCTAAACACACATACTAGTTCCCGTTTCTTGTGCACATTTCAACTATTCTGACTCAGTTTACTGAAATTCAACATAAACCCCCCTCTGTGTACAATATATAGCAATATAAACACTACTTCTTACAGGTGAACTCAGTGTAGTGAATAATTAAGCAAATATATTTGTCTCCCATCCCCTCCATTTGTGAAATGCTTGTGCATGTAATTTTGTTTTACGGATCACACACACAGGGTTTTCTTCCCAAAAGAAGCAAGCAGACAAAAGAAACACAGTGGCAGGGCAAGGTGACTGTCTGTAAAGCTGAGCTGTAACTTGCAGGAACAGTGTTTCTCTGAGTTGGTTCTTTTAGGGAAGAGAACTACCAGCTCTGTCAGTCAGACTGACTGAAGCACAGCTCTTCCAAATGTGGCATCTGACCTCGCTGCCATACGGAGCACGTGGTATTTAGCAAAGGTCAGCAGTTTGCTGCACGTATCTGCTGCCCAGATCGCAAAGTGGTTCTGAAGCAGGTGGGAGATGCTGTCTGTCTCCCCAAGGAAAGTGCTCTGACATGCAGAGGGAAGTGCTCGCACCCCACCTGACAGCACTGTCAAAACCCCCTTGGGATCCGTGGGGTGATTTGCTGGGACAGGACAGTTTGGCTTTCCCATTTCCAGATATAACCAAAAGGCAGAGAAAAGGCTGGCCTGGGGGGCAACAGAGCAAAATTTGGGATACCTCCTGACTACAGGCACAGGAATGGTAACTGATGAAGTGACAGGCCCATGTGGGTCAATTTTTTGGCAGTTTCATCACTAACTGATAATTACATTATTTTTAGGGACAGAGGACACAAATTGTTTAGCTGCTCGATGGGACACTGAAATGTGGTTAACCACCAGGAGAATTCAGGAATTTGGATCTATTTTCACGGATTATTCCAGGATCTGCAACTGTATTCTTCCATCTCGGGTAAATTACGGGCATGTTATGCATCTCTTGTTTCAAATCCAGGACTCTTGCAGGCAGAAGAAGCACTGGGAGTTCCCTTTCTTCCATGTATTGTGAGACAGTAAGCCAGCCCCAGAACCTGCAGGTTTACACTCCAGTGCTGGGGAACGCGGGGCAGCAGAAGCAGCCAGCACACAGAATCACAGAACAGCCTTGGTTGGAAAAAACCTCGAAGATCACCCAGTCCAACCATTAACCCAGCACTGCCAGTTCACCACTACACCCTGTCCCTCAGCATTTCATCTATATGTCTCTTAAATACATGAGAGCAAGAACGTCCCGAGGATCCTGAAAAGACATTTTGAGGGAGTTTGGGCCAAACATATATAAGAATTAGACTAGACATCAGTGAGTCTCTGTTCTGAGCTCAAGCAGAAGGAGAAAGCAGAGAGAGGGTCAAAGCTGCCTTGCACTTCATGATCTCATTTAGAGTCATGTTTTCTTATGCACCAGAAAATATTGGTGCCGCAAGGGACCCACAAAACCACTTTCTTGAAGGACTTCTCATTTGTTTGCTAAAGAACTTCTACCCACCCCTTTTTGTATCTCTGCAGTGGGCAATGAGAGGAGATGAGCATGTTGCATTATAGCTTTTTCTGTTCCTCAGAGAGACTTTTTGGGCTAGTGAATGATGACACTACAAAATATATGGAAAGGAAGAGTGATCTGCTGGCACCAAAACACAACTTTTCTGGCAAGTTTTGATGAAAATTAATGAGAAATACATGCAGTCATGGTCATATTAGCCAATATTGACTCTCTTGGACTAGTTACCAGATGAAATCATGCCCTGGAATGCAGTCCACTTTGCCAGAAATATTATTTCTTTCTGGAATTCAATTTTTCAACCCAAGAAACAACCACGTTTTGTCTAAACTAAATACCAGAGAAGAGTGTCACATTTTATGCATGTAGTGAAAGTTTGAGTAAAAAGGAAACCAAACCACCCTTCTGCCTCTTTATCTAGCTCTGTCACTTTATTAAAATACTCCTTTCAGAGCGCAAAGAGAAAGACTAACACTTTTAGTGCCTTGGCTGGCTTCCAGCACTGTCAAAAGTCAGGCACGGCCTATTCTGCTGCCACATTTCACTCAAAATGAGGGCTTTCCTGGCATGGGACCAGTGGGGGACACACTAAAAAGGGGATTTCTCTTGACCCTGATTCAGAGAAAACTCGAGCTGACCCCAGACCCATTCCCACTCAGGCCAGTCAGCCTTGAAGAGGCTGTTTGAACTTCAGGCATGTGCTTAAGCCATTTGCTGTTCAAGAATGGACCACCAAACTGGGAGAACGTGCCTGTGTGTGTGCCTGGGGTGGTGGGCAGTGCCAGAGCCAGCGTTTCAGAGTCCTGGCCCGAGGACTGGCACACACTACACTGGCAGGTTTGGAAGAGGCAGCTCTGGGGTCTCGTATATCAAACCACAGCTGCAATTTAGCAAAGACCTCAGAGCATCTGGCAACCAGGACATCAACAGAATGTCACCTGAAGGTGTAATGCAATAGTTTATCCCTAATACCTGTACGGTTCTATAAAGATATATGTTTGCACAGGAGTGACTGAATGTAGGTGGGTAAGGACCAGCATCTCATTTTGCTAACTGCAGAACAGAGAAAGATGAGTGAAAGCTGGTGATGCTGGTAAACCACGCTGCAAATAACAGCAAGCTGTTTCTGGTCATCTAGTCAGGAAAATCAAAGCCCTAAGGTCTGCCAGGTTGTTCTGCATCTATTTGAGTGAAAGGGAATAAACTCACAGGTTGGAGAATGAATGAGCTAAGCAGCAAAGCTGACTATCTGAAAGGAGGGTGTAGTGAGGTGGGGGTCGGTCTCTTCTCCCAGTTAACAGTGATAGGATGAGGGGTAATGGCCTCAAGTTGTGCCAGGGGAGGCTTTCACTGAAAGGGTTGTCAAGCACTGGGACAGGCTGCCCAGGGCATTGGTGGAGTCCCCATCCCTGGAAGTATTTAAGAAATGTATAGATGAGGTGCTGAGGGACACGGGGTAGTGGTCAGTTGGCAGTGCTGGGTTAATGGTTGGACTTGATGATCTTAGAGGTCTCTTCCAACCAAGGCTATTCTATAATTCCATGAGCTGAGCACCATGAGAATGCTCCCCTGTGCAAAAATGAATGTACTTTAATTCCTGCCTTACATTTACAATTTTGTTGGCTTGTCCCATACCTGAGAGAAAGCTACTAGAACATGAGCAGAGCGGGGAAATCACTGCTATGGGCCCTACATCTGCATTCAGAACAGTTATTTGCTTCCTTTGAATGTAGTCACCACATGCAAGTAAAAATAGGACACTTTTCAGTGGGGATGCAGTATTCAGAGACTGCCAGGGAAAGATTGAGAGCTTGTTTAGCCCGAGTAGAGGCATGTGAAGAGAAGCGGTGTCATTGTGCTGTGGGGGGAAATGCATACCCCTGCAGGAGCTGTTTGCTGGAAGGACGTACTGGGGGAGCTGGGGCAAAAGAGGCTTCTGGGTTTCCACCAAGGTGACTGGCACTGACCTGAGAATATGAGAACATTTGCAGCTCTTCTTGTGAGACTTGCTTGAAATGAGTGAAAAATGAGCTTGGGGATGAGAGAGCCTTACGTGGGATTCAGAGGTGCTCTGCCCTGGCCCCATTCAGCCACTGTTGAACTCCATGGGGTTTTATCCGTTAATTCAGCAGCCAGTACTGAATGTTACTTTATTTGTGGCTGTGCCTGAGGAGGGACAGGTCATCCTTTACATTTACCTCTCTGTATTACAATAAAGCCCCACACAAAGGCACTTAATCTTCACTTGGGCCAGCAGGAGCTTTTTTTGCACTGATTGGTATGTCAGAAGCGTGCTGCCTTTGATTTTGAAAGGGCAGCGATTTCCTTGCAGCAAATATGCATATATGGCATGGAGGTGATGTGTTCAGAATAGGGAGAGAGGAAAGAAGGAGAAAAAGGAGCCAGCAGCAATCTTGCTTATCTGTGCCTTGCTGTGTTCACAGTCCAGGAGAACTGATATCTGTATCACTGAGATATGGCCTCGTTCCCCTTGGGACTGCAGTAACCATCTTCACATGGCAAACAGCTAACAACACGCTACATATGAAAGAGCCTGCCACAACTGATCCTCAACTGCTCCACTTGAAGACTATTAATCTAATTTCTTCATGATTATCTTTTCAGAAATTGGATCCAGCTGTTCAGCAATCTTCAGTGGGAGGTTAATGAACGACGCTGAGCTTGCAGAACAAAATGTTGAGCTTCAAAAAACTTCTGGGTTCATTTTTAATGAAATGTTTTAAATTCTTGGCTTTTATCTTTTTTTTTGCAAGCTTCAGAAGTAGCCTTGGCACTCTTTTAACTTGCTTACTTGATATTTTTCGTGAGAAGAAACTCAAAATGCATGTATTAAAGTGCATCATATTGTTGCCCTTTTAGCCCAAACAGTACGCGAAATTCAAAGCCTTCCTATCTTGTTTCCGTGAAAAATTGATATGGCTCCAATATTTCTTTGCAAGTAAGGCTGCACAGGAATCTACAAGAAGTCCTTTTTTTTTCCTGAACGCACAAGGGGAAAAAAAAGGAAAAAAAAATAAAAATTGGAGGCTGGGAGGGTGTTAGGAGCAGGTATCCCACAGGTTTGACACACTCCTGGCCATGCCTCAGCACCACTTCTGACTACTATAAGGAAAAGGTGGACTGGGCGTGGCCCAGTGTGGCTGTCCCCAGAACTCACCCTTTCACTGCCATTCTGTGTTGAGAAGCCCTGCCTCAGCATCCTTCATGACCAAACTTACCCTGGGTTTTGCCCTTCCCTTCATGGTGGCTTTCACAGAAGGAGCTAAAGAGATGCTGAGAACGTGCGGATTCAGTGGCCCTGCCCTGCTAGGTGACATCCACAGAAAACATCTGGGACGTAGCTTTGGCTCTGGCCATTTTTGCCAGCCTTCTCTTACTAAGCTCTCACCAAGAAAGAACATTACAGGGCTTCCTTGTGGAACATTCTGCTTTGTGTCAGGTACGCCATACCTTCTCCCACACCCAGGTGCTTCAGCTGAGACACACAGCACAAACACACAGCAAAGGCGGTCCCTGGCTCGCAGAACTTCTCACCTTAACACATAACGTGGCACGGCAAGATCTCTTCTGAAGATGTCAGAAAGAAACTTCTGTTTGAGGCCTCAGACCAGAGGATATAGGCTCTACCTCCAAGAAGCCCCCCATTAGTGTGGGTTATTTTACTTCTTATTTTATGAGCGACTTCTGCTTCATCTCTGCTGTGTATATATACAGGAGCATCATTTACAGACAGACCTTTGTGACAAGTTTATCACTTCCTGTGTTTCTGTCCTAAGCAAACACTAGCAGGACAGGTGTGCTCTCTGCTTCGGTCCCCACTTACCTATGCCTCACCACACTAGTGGTGCAGGATCTGAATGCCTCTGGGTCAGCTCCACAGCTCTCTATGGTGAGCTGGTTCTCTTGTCTGTTTATCCCCTAACTAAACACTGGCAAATACAAAAATGACACACCACCTTTTTGTGGGAAGAAATAAACTGACCTTCGGTCTGGCTTTGTCCTTTGCTGTAGAGAATAATAAAAAGATAAAATAAGTACTTGGTGCACAGTCCTAGTGACTTGTAGGTAAATCTTAGGCAGATCTGTAGTGCATGAGTGGACATAGTTTATTACAGCTCTGGCATTTTTACATGGGTTTACTCTCAAGAGGAAGCAAACTGCTGGAGAAAGGCCAGAGAAATGGCTTTGTGCAATCTCACAGCCTCGTAAAGTAATGCTTTTAAGCAGCTAAACTGGGGAAGTCTCCCAAATGAAACTAAGCAAGAGCTTGCTGTCAGATGCGCTGACAGAAGGACAGGGCACGAGAAAACCCACCCTGCTATCGAGTTAAAAGCTGCACTAGGCTAATTGTGAATCCGGGTAATAATTGGGAGAGGAAGCGGGAGAGACTGTTCCTTCCAAGCTGTAAAATGCATTTATCCCGCACAAAACTCCTCTTGCAGCTCTGTCGGCACATGGGCTTGCATTCAAATGGCCTCACTTCCAGCCTGGGCTCTGGGGGCAGTGCTCTGCTGACTCGCTCACCCCTAACTTGTACCCTGTCAAATCACCGTTCAGGGTACAGCTTCATCACCGAAACTGAGCTGAGAGTGGCAGTTCGGGCTGTCCCAATAAAAGGCCCAGCCCAAGAGCCAGCTTTACTTTATTGCCTTTGAAAGATACAATACTCCTCATATTCAGACTACATATTCTTTGCTGGGAATATGCTGTGTAACACCCTGATGGATCTCATATACAGAGACACAACAGCCTTTTCTGAGATTGCAAAAGTCACATTTGTGTAACCTCTCTCCTCTTTATCTTGGACTGCTGGATAGCAGCTGTGGCAAAGGGTGAGCTTTAACATACTGCAAAGATCTGCACTGGGAAGGTATCATTAACTTGCATTTCTTTCTTGCAAGTTGAGAAATCCAGTTAAAAATGCCCCTGTACACAATATACTCCTCCTTTGCAATATTCAGGGTATCTACCAACTAGTGTAACAGTGCTTGGCATTGCGAATTAATTACGGGCAGACTCCAGTCTTTCAGGATAATTGCTGGATACTGTGGTATTATAAACACTGGCAAGGACATCATAGGTGAAAAGAGCCTCCTCATATATAAGGCTTAAAAAGATCTTACTCTAAATTGACACTTAACTCCTTCATAATGTTAATATCAAGCTTCACAAGCAGTATGTATTTTAAGACCAGCTCTGATACTCGAGAGTAGGCGCACGCATTTAGAACGATATAATTTACACTTCAATTCTGAGTACATGCAACTTACTGTATGAAAGAGTTGACTTGTCCTCTATAAATATTTTCAAGGTAACTTCAAAGGCCAACTGGAATCTCTTCTATGGAACATACGCAAACTCTAGGATTACACACATGGAGAGGGAGACTCAACTTGGGGGAAAGATAATGAACAGCCAGGCTGTCCCTCCAAGGTCACAGCCTCACGTCCAGCCTTGATAGATGTTTCTACCCAGAGACTGATCAGTGCTCAATGTAAACTGGGGCAGTCCTAATCCAGTCCCTAGGCAACAGATATCTATATTAAAAAACAAACCCTTACACAACTTGGTGGACAGGAGAAATGCAAAGGAATGAGGACACGCAAATTAATGACCACTTTGACCTACATGCATCCTCATCATTGTAATAGCTCAGCTAATGTTCTTAAAAGGGTTTCTTCATGCCAAAGAGGAAACGCTCTGCTTGGGGACTGCAGGGAAAATTATTCTTCTTCTCTCCATAATGAGTCTAAATGGTGAAGAGGGGAGCCCATGCACCAGCATTTTCAAAGCAGCACTTCTCAGTCGTGCTGCTTTGAGGTGGAAGAATGATCTACACTTCTTTGGCAGCAAGGTCACCTGAAGCAGCTCCCACCATCCCTTCTTGCCCTGTATGGCTCTTTTCCACCCCCAAAGGCGGCTCTTCAGCGGTGCCAGAACAACTGCTTCATGGGGCTGAACTCTGGGCTTGATCAGGCAACTGAGCCAAGTTAAAAATAACCCAGCAAAGAAATGAGCCCTGACTGCTTTCCTGACCCAGTTCAGCCCCGGAGCCAGCAGCTGCAGGAGGCAGGGCAGAAAGGAGGGGACAGCAAAGGAACTGCTAGCCAGCGAAGCCAGCAATAATCAGACTTCCAAACCATGCTCTAATTTGCTCCCCAAATCCTCCAATCTCATGGAATTGCACTACTTTTTGCCTCATCTTATATATTAAGAAAAGAATGAGTTAGTGAAACGTCCCACATCTTTCTGGTAAACTCCACTATCAACCTGCTATAGTATTACATCTCTTTTCTAGATCAAAAAACCCCACAGGTTTAGAATTGTTGAGCAGATACCCAAGAGACTCTCTTAAGTAGAGAAGACTCAGAAATACCACAATATGGAGTATCACAGTCCATCTCAACACAGAAAGAGTCTATTAAACCTCCAGGGCTACATACCAAAACAGACATCCACCCCACCCACACTCCCACTGTGCTCTGTATTTCTGAGGCTTGCTATGAAATCCTGTGTATGGCAAAGCAACACTCAGTGACAGGATAGTCTGTTGTGGGCAAATATCCAGCCAGCAGCCAAAGTGACCACCCACAG
This sequence comes from Podargus strigoides, assembly GCA_028020825.1. Classification (NCBI taxonomy): domain Eukaryota; kingdom Metazoa; phylum Chordata; class Aves; order Caprimulgiformes; family Podargidae; genus Podargus; species Podargus strigoides. The sequence goes on along the minus strand of CM051628.1, from coordinate 23,772,531 downwards.
GACCTCAGGAATCTCCATCCTTAGAGGTTTTAATAAGAAGTTAGATAAATAGGAGCACTTTAGTTGGAATTGATCCTGCCTGGGGGCAGCAGGATGGAGTAGATGACCTCTTGTCCTTTCCAGGTCGATCTTCTGCAATTCTGATGAGAGCAGAAGCCTGATTCCAACCCTGCCTCTGACAATGACTTTTCATTCATCCTTGCAACTACCATTAGCTTCTCAGACTGCTCTACTTGCCATAAAACTGGGATTAAAGCACTTCCTAATTCATACGAACATGTAAAGTGCATCTGCACGCAGACAGAAAAACATACATGATGTACATCTCTAGCTATATTTGATTCTATATCCATTTATCTACAAAACATACATATACTGTTTCTATAAACAAGAGCCATTCCAAATAATCATGAAAACAGTAGATGAGAATGAAAATTGAAAAGAAAAGCATTAAGGCTAAAGATACCATAACAATAATTCCAAAGCTGCTACTCACAACTGCAATTTTAAAGCAGAGAGAGTTTACATGTCAGACTCGTAGAACTTACAGTATAAATCAGTGATTACAGCTCCTGAACCCAGAACAAATAACCAACTGCCATGGTATGCCATCGCCATCTTATTCCAAAACATCACGTGTGTCAGTAAAATCTCCCCTTGGTGCCAGTATGTGCCAAACTCAATAAAACGTAAGCGCTCAGGTGAAGGAATATTCTCCAGCTCCTGTCATATTGAGAGGAGCCGTAGGAGAGGGACAGACTTAGATGACAGAACTGCTGTGTGAAGGCCCCAGAAGGCAGAAGAAGCAAGCTGCATTTTAGCAGCGCTTTCTAGTTAATGCCTGAGCAGAGTGGTGGTTTAAACTTCACTAAACCACACCACAGAACAGAAGGAGAAAACAGAACATTCTCTCTTGGCTTATCTGCTGAGCTATTGCTTCCATGTATTCCACACCAGCCGCTGAACTATAATATCCAGTCTTGCATCTTACATATAAAATGCAGTTTACTAAAATACATTTTACAGGGAAGCGTACACAATTTAGGATTCATACATAACAACCAGCCTCCACTTAGGTTCTCACAAAACACAGGGCAGCCAAATCTAATGGCTGCTTGTTGAATCACGTTCATTAGATCTCCAAATACGCTTCTGCTCTTTGAAGAAGATGCATACGCAGATACTGCAGGAACATTCATCAGGGCCAGCTGAGATATCTGGTGTCCCACGTGCATCTACATACATTATCTATGACTGTGCAATAGCTGAATATGTATAGACAAGTTTTAAACTCTATAGAACTATTACACACACACATATTTCTGCAGAGATTAGACGCCTGTTCTCAAGAAATGACAGGAAATGGCTGGGGAAAATTTATGAAAACTGAAATAATCACCATGCAAATCACCAAAGTGAGTTTGAGATGCAAAGGGATTTAATTCATCAATTTGCACAGATTAGGCAAAACTGAAATTCACTGCATTAAGAGCTCCTATTTATTTCTTAAAACCTTTCTTGGCTAGGAGCCATTAGGTACTTGTAAAAGATTAGAATTATTGGTGTTTGATGGGCTCTACTAAAAGGAATGGAAGGGAGAAAATGGCAGATTTGAGTCATTAGGATCATCTTCTGTTAACTTCTGTATTTTACAAAAATACACTTTTAAAAGCATAAATAGATGACAAATTGCCTAACTATCAGCTCGCATGATTCCCGGCCACTTCCACTCCCGACAAGCACGCTTCCAGGCAAACCACCTGCACTTTGCAAGCGTTCCTCCTTACTCACACTGACACATCCCATAGGCTGAAAGATTCATTTTACAAACTGTTTTGTTTTGTCCTGCCACGTGAACACTCAACGCCTCTTCCCTAATAGCAAACCAGCTATCAGAGACCACTAAGCTAGCTCCCTTTTTCTTTTAAATAATATAAGTGGGCTGACTTTATTCACGATGCAGGACGAGCCATCCTGACAGCAAGATGCCACTCATTAGGCTGCCTGCAAATCTTCCTCATGCAGCATCTGTCAGCATCCCTCCAAAGCACGCATCACATCTTCCCTGCTCTCCTTATCCCAGACCCGCTGCTGGCCTCCTCCCAGACACCCCTCGTTTGGATGCTGCTGCCTGTACCAAACCCAGCGTGGGTTTTTGTGTATGCTTCTCGGAAAGACCTACAAGCATTCCAGCCAATTTGATTTACAAACTAGGACTTAATCTCAGGTTTTTTTATTGGGCAAGAGATTAGCACCCTAATGCATTTCATTAACTGTATATCAGCAGACCTCATTTGTTGATTGACTGAAGCTATTTGATTTGCAAGGCTTGTGGAGAGAAATGCTTATGTTGACCTTGTAGTGCAATAAAGAAACCCAGCAACCCCTAAGACAGTTCTACAACACAAAAATATGCTCAAGAGTAGACAAAGCAGTAATTTGTGGTTTTAAAGGTAAATTGGTCTTCAAAATTACATTTATGCAGACCTGCTCTATTTTATACCTTAAAAAGCCCTTTAACCCGGCTTCAGTACCACTCCTGCACTAGAATAATGACAAATGGAACTTGAGAAATAATGAAAGCTCAAAGGGCTCCATTTGTTTGAAATCTGTGAAAACGGGTTGTGGTATGTATGTGACATGTTTTCAGCACATATGGGATTGCGTGTGAGACTGGGGTTACTGCCTATTCCACAAAAATTGGCCCAAATATAGTTTCTTACATTGTTTTTCCTTTCCATTAATCTGTCTGTCAGCCTGAAAACAGTTTTTACGCCCACTTGTAGAATTCCTTTTTTCTGTTTTTTTGAGTTTTGTAAAAGAATCTGAATGTTTGGTATGTCCAGATTAGGGTGAAAGCCATCAGAGCCCAATGGAACCAATTTTAAAATTCTATTGCAAACAGGTTACATTGCATTTTAAGATGTTCACTTCTCTAGAGTTCAACCTTCTATCTACAATGCATTAAAAATGCACTGTTTCTCATAGCTCATACAGGCACTGAAAGACAAATAGCTAAAAATCTGGGTGAGACAAAATGTATCTGTCAGGAGTAATAGATTACATTAATCTATTACAGTCTCGCACAGCATCCTCGCAGCTAAACTGAGGAAGTGTGGCCTGGATGATGGGGCAGTGAGGTGGATTGTGAACTGGCTGAAGGAAAGAAGCCAGAGAGTTGTGGTCAATGGGACAGAGTCTAGTTGGAGGCCTGTGACTAGTGGAGTCCCTCAGGGGTTGGTACTGGGACCAGTACTATTCAATATATTCATCAATTATTTAGATGAGGGAATAGAGTGCTCTGTCAGCAAGTTCGCTGATGACACCAAACTGGGAGGAGTGGCTGACACACCAGAGGGTTGTGCTGCCATTCAGAGAGACCTGGACAGGCTGGAGAGTTGGGCGGGGATAAATTTAATGAAATATAACAAGGGCAAGTGTAGAGTCTTGCATCTGGGTAAGAACAACCCCATGTGCCAGTGTAAGTTGGGGACTGACCTGCTGGAGAGCAGAGCAGGGGAAAGGGACCTGGGGGTCCTGGTGGACAGCAGGGTGACCATGAGCCAGCAACGTGCCCTTGTGGTCAAGAAGGCCAATGGCATCCTGGGGTGTATTGGAAGGGGGGTGGTTAGTAGGTCAAGAGAGGTTCTCCTCCCCCTCTACTCTGCCTTGGTGAGGCCACATCTGGAATATTGTGTCCAGTTCTGGGCCCCCCAGTTCAAGAAGGACAGGGAACTGCTGGAGAGAGTCCAGCGCAGAGCCACAAAGATGATGGAGTGGAACATCTCCCTTATGAGGAAAGGCTGAGGGAGCTGGGTCTCTTTAGCTTGGAGAAGAGAAGACTGAGGGGTGACCTCATTAATGTCTATAAATATATAAAGGGTGAGTGTCATGAGGATGGAGCCAGGCTCTTCTCAGTGACATCCAATGATAGGACAAGGGGCAATGGGTGTAAGCTGGAACATAGGAGGTTCTGCATAAATGTGAGGAAGAACTTCTTCCCAGTGAGGGTGACAGAGCACTGGCACAGGCTGCCCAGAGAGGTTGTGGAGTCTCCTTCTCTGGAGACATTCAAACCCACCTGGATGTGTTCCTGTGTGACCTGATCTAGGTATTCCTGCTCTGGCAGGGGGATTGGACTGGATGATCTCTTGAGGTCCCTTCCAATCCCTGACATTCTGTGATTCTGTGTAATGTTACCCATAGACCCACGTGGCTGATTAATACCAGTCTTTTGCAGAAATTAACTGTATATTAACCTTTCCTCTTTGTTTTAGAATTTATATCAGGTGCTAATAGTGACTAAAGTATAGCTAAAATTTGTTTGGGTCTTTAAGGGATGGAATAAAATGTGGCACATGAAGAGGAGACTTGGCAGCAATGCAGAGTGCATTCAGCAGTAATCGGATAAGGACCAGTTCTGTCCAATTCTGCCACTGGAGGCTCAAACTTGCAGCTCTTGTGGAGACTGACAAGATTCTTAGTCTTGTCATCCATGTATATTTTACAGGATCAGTCAATAACACTGAGCACAAAGGAATCCTAAATGAATTAAAAAGGTGTTCTCTTTCTTACCTTGAGAAGTTGCAAAGAAACCACATGGGGCTTGTACATTGTAGGATGAATAAACAAAGCTGAAATGATGGGGGGTTCTGAGGTGTTGCAGTTTTTTTTTGTTTTACTAAGTCTTCTCCCCTACTTCTTATGTATAATACAGATTTAAAGCTTGCCTCCTCTGAAAGGCCATGCTAATGCCAAAAATTATGACAGCACAAGCATCAAGAGAATGACAGCTACGTAACTCAGAAGACCTTTCACTTCAGGCTCCTTAAAAGATCTAATATTTTGTTCAAAATTCCAACAGTTAACGAGCATTTTTCAGAAGGGATGTCCTTGTTAGCAATTCAAGAGCTCTACTCTTTCAATTATCAAGTAGGATCACACTCATGCTTGAATACCTAGGGGCAAAAATGGGTACAAGCCTCCAGCACAAGGACATCCTCTGAAAAGGTCACTTTTAAAAGACATTCCAGAATGCAATAGAGGGCAGCTGTGTTACCTCCCCCAAGAGCCTAGCATGTTTTCACACCTTTTAAATATAGTTCTGGGGAAACGCACAGGCCTCCTTTTTCTCCTTGCCTTTGCAGAGACCATGTAGTGTGTAGCTCTTGGTACACAGGTACTGCTGTTTGATGGCACGCACAGCATCCAAATTTTGGTATTTATTCTAACTGCCTGGGTTGGGAGCAGAGGCTTCCTAGCCAGCCAAAGGAGAGACAGGCTCCCCTGGATGCTGATACAAAGCATGTGAAACAGGAGCCTATCTCTCTGTTAACAATATAAAAAGCTACAAGTTAGGTGCTGTGCTGGTATTCTAGCTGCAATGGTCTCAAGTTGCACATTAGTCCTGAATAAGAGTGAATTAGTATGGATACACATCACTGTGCTTAAGCACCTTTAAATCCAAGGACATTGTGGAAAATGCTAGATAGAATTCAGCTGTGATTTAGAAATTGTATGTCCTTATGCCTTATGTTCATATATATATACACTTATAGCCTCTGTGTGTGTGTGTGAAAGTTTCCACTGTTTTGTTTGCTCCTGGGTGTACTGGAAGGTGCTGGTTGGGACTTCACAAGGCACTGTGGGGGAAAGGAGCTGAGCAGCAGAGGGATCAGCTCACTCCTCCAGACACTGTGCTGCGGGGCTGGGAGCAGTGCAGGGCTCGCATGCTTCTGGCAGTCGCTCTGCTTGGCAGCCTGCCGGAACCTCTGCCTACTTACCGAGCTCCAGAGTGGGGTGCCATGCATTTATTTTTAAATTTGGCTTTGCATCTGTTCTCACCTTTTTGGTTTCTTCCTAACAAAATGTCAGTGGTGTCACTAACACTTGGCAGACAGCATGGATGGCTTGTGGCTTTCCCCCTCTCCCTTTCATCTAGATCCCAGCCCTGGCAGGAAATATGTACTTTTATTATTGCTTAAATCCCCTTCCCCAAATTCTTCTTTACTCAGTGCCCCAATAACATTATTAGCAGCAGTAGATCAAGGTAGAAGTTTGCTGCGCACTTCAACTCCTCTGCTCTACAATTATAGCAAGGGAAGAAGAGAAACACATCTTTTGTTCGAGGGAGATGACAGTGAGGTTGGGAGACACAGGGTTTTTTCATTTCAGCTATTATCTGTATTTTGGAGTTTGTTTCTATAAACTGTCACAACAGATAATGTATGAGACACAAAGGAAAAAAAATCACAGTATTTGGAAACTACACAGCTTTAGGAAAAGCTACAGTCACAGGGATGAGTGGTACCTAACCAGATCACAGCCTAGGAAGAGAAAAGCATAGGACCATGTTTCACATGAGGCCTAGACTTCACACAGCAGGACAATCAACCACTGCTGCATCCAACAGGGTACCCCTGAGAAACTGCCCTTACCGCTCCGAGCGATGGCAGGAAAGAAAAAACCAGATGATGGGGGGATGTTAGTTTACACTGTGATAATGTATAGATTCAGCATATAAGCCAGGTAGGGTTTTTTTTACTCATCTTGGAACAGCTGAAAAGAAGAATGAAAAATAAGCAAAGGTTTTCTGGGTTACAGAACTCTCTCTTGTCTCTCTGCAAGCTCACTTGCTGCTTCCCACTCTGAAACGTGGGATAAAATGACCTAATTCAAAAAAAATAAACTCATGGAAAACAGTGTTCAAAGGAACAAAGCCAAAGGATGCTCGTTAGCCAAGCGGGTCCCCCTCCACTTTATTACAATGCCATATCCCAGCGGGGGAACTCGCTCCTGGCGCTGCTGCTGCCCCGCACTGCGCAGCGCTGGCTGCACAGGGCGCTCGGGTGGGCACACGGGCTCTGCTCGCAGTGAAGCCCTTCGGAGGAGCTGGCAGACCTTCCCCTTGCTTCTCCTCAGGAAGAAGGAAACAAAGCAGCCACGTTTATTTGTTGTTCCTTTGCCAAAGTGTGACATGCAAACAGTCACATTGGGGAAGGGAGGCCTTGCCAGGAAACTAGCTGTGCTGCTCCTCTCTGCTGCAACAGAAAGCGTGTGTATCCATGCATATGTGTGAGCATGGACTTGGATGGAGAGAAGGTGAAGTAATGATCCCCCCTAGCCAATTAACATTCCCTTGGAGGTTTTTAATTAAAGTGAATGTTCGCCCAACAAAGAAGGCAAGTCTGGGAGGTTGACATCACACCTCCTCAAAAAACACACACAGACACACCTCCCAGATAAAGGCTATTTATTATCTGCTCCAGAGACTTTCTGAGATTCATTCCCCTCTTTTGGCCTCACTGTGGCCAAAGAGTCCCTTTCTTATCTGTCTGACAGGTCCATACAATGCTTAATTGACTTGCCTGGGGTCTTAGGTTTTCTTTCTTTGGGGGAAGCCAGGCCTCGGGTGGTGATGGAGAGAGATCCTGTCCTTTTGGCTTTTAATGAAAAGACTCCCATAATAATGCCATCCATTTGCAACCATGACCCCCTAGAAGATACTTCAAGGACAACTGTTTTCCTCACACAGTGGGAGCTGGGAAAAACACCGGGCTGAATTCTCAACTACTTTGGCTTTTGTTTTCCTAATGCTATAAAAAATAGAGCATTCAAGAGATGGGACAGCCCTTACGCTGCAGCTGGATTTCACAAACACCAACAACTTCAAGTCAGTCTTGCTCAGAAATAAGCACGGCTGACTGCAGATACACTTCTGACAAGTAAGAAAGTTTGAGAAGAGTCACCTATAGCTGAAATCCCAGAGAAATCCTAAGTAAAGGCCTGAAGGTGGCTGAGCTGAGTACTAGAAGTTCACAGACCCACAGGTACGAACACAAGAGCACTCAGTCCCAAGGGGTGGCATCCCAAGCAGTGAAGGGCACAGGATGGGCAGGGAGTTGGGTTTGAAAGTACTCCTTTGACATGAAAGAGCACTGAACTGCATCTTCCTTAGTGATCAAATACAAGAGCAGAGGAAGCGTTCCCAACCAGTTTATCCACCACAGCAGTCTCATCCAAAACTTTGCTGGAAATCCAGTTGCAGTGGCTGCAGAGGAGAATATACATTTATAAACCCATCAAGGCTGTCATCAAGTGTCTGCACAGCAGGGAGCTGCCTGGAGCAGCAGACGGCGTGGGCAGCCGTGCATCCCAGCTGACAAAAACCCAATGTGGTTCCCAGCTCCCCCAGCTCCCCATCCTTCCAGCACAGTGGGGCAAGAGGCAGGAGACACTGCACTGCCCTGAGCAGACCAACCTGCTCCCGAGCTTGCACCCCTGACCAGGGCCAGGCTGGGAAAGATGTGAGATAATGGTGTTTGCATCCTTTGCCTGTTTTGGCTGCTGCTGTAGCCAGGCCTTGGTAAACTCACTGCACTTGGTGAAATCTGGCTGCTAAATCTGGCTGTCTCCTATGAGGACAGGCTGAGAGAGTTGGGGTTGTTCAGCCTGGATAAGAGAAGGCTCCGAGGAGACCTTAGAGCACCTTCCAGTACCTGAGGGGCTACAAGAAAGCTGGAGAGGGACTTTTTACAAGAGCTTGTAGTGATAGGATGAGGAGTAATGGTTTTAAACTGAAAGAGGGGAGATTTAGATTAGATATTAGGAAGACACTCTTTACCACGGTGGTGAGCCACTGGCCCAGGTTGCCCAGAGAAGCTGTGGCTGCCCCCTCCCTGGCAGTGTTCCAGGCCAGGTTGGATGGGGCTTGGAGCAACCTGGTCTGGTGGGAGGTGTCCCTGCCCATGGCAGGGGGGTTGGAACCAGATGAGCTTTGAGGTCCCTTCCAACCCAAACCATTCTGTGATTCTATAAACATCTGTTTCTCTTTCCCAGAAGAAGAGGGAGGTGGCTGGCCCTGCTGGATGGGACCTAAGGCGGGGAGCAGCCCACCTCATTCACACGTTGCCCCAAGAAACGATTTGTTTGCTGATTCTGTGGTTGTGAAATTCAATTTTTCCTAAACATCCTTACTGATGGATCTAGGAGAGGATGTGGAAATGCTGCAGCAGAGGAATAGTAAACGAGCAAGGAGGGAGTGCTGGAGGGAGCCTTCCCCTTTTTACCCCTCACAGCTGTAGGGCAGCGCTTTGGAGAGGCTGCTGACAGCACAGGGAATGAGCCATGTGTTGCTACAGGGAAGGTGATGGCAGAGCACTTGCCATCTGTGAACATCTGTGAGATTCATGGGCCTTTAATACACCCTTGGGCTGGGTGAGGTCTGCACACGCTGCCAATTGTAGGGAATAAAGTGCAGGAAATTCTCAATAGAAAACCAGGAAAACTGGGATTCCTGCAGCTACGTGCAGTTCAGAGAACTGGCCCATAATTAGCAGCTTGTACTGGTGAGTAAGAAACAGTCCCTGTGACTTGCATTCACTAAATATACTTAGTGTCTATTTGTTGTACAAAAATCAATTTTCATAATTAGATAACAAAAAAGAGAAAAGAGAGAGACAGGAACTGTCTGAGCATATGCTAGGGAAGCATCCAGATAATGTAATAAAACCAAAAGGAAATCTGCAATTAAGAACGAGGACATTCCATAAACTGTTTCTCTAATTCGACAGCTTAGTATCTCTTTTATCTTACATTCTGAAATGAAAAGATGCTGCTTTTGCATCCCACCAGTGCTTTCACTGCTGTTCTCACGCAGCAGTGTCATTCAATACCCCAGACCTCTGTCCCATGCTCACAGCTGTACGCATACATTAAGCAGTTTGTTCCCAAGGTATTAAAATATAGCAGAAGCTTTCTAAAGGCCCCCATCTTCACACAGTATTTTGCACATACCTAAAGGGAGATGAAGATCCGCAGGTGAACGCATCCAAATGCAAAGAATAATAATAATTATAAATGAAGTTAATGAACAAGTCCATTTCAAGAGATAAATGCATCATATATTCTATGTTTATATATTAATATATTATAATTAATTCCCTCTAGCACTAATGCCGGCTTGGCCTGGAACCAAAGCAGCTGTCTTGGGGGATTCTCTGCATGGTACTCTCCCTTAAATACACTAGAAGCAGACACTTATCCACTTTTAGGCCTTTTATAATGTTTGCATGGACAAAAATAGAGAGAGAGGCAAAGACAGGAGGCGTGGGGAGAAAAGAATAAAAACAAAAAAAGAAATGCAGCCTGGAAGTCAGGAAAAGGGAGTTTCCCGCAGCACAGCTCCGGGGGTGCTTTCTAAGTCTCTCAATAGTGATTCAGAGAGCCGAAGCTTACTGGAGGAAACCAGGCTAAAGAGATTATCTGAGTTTGCAATTGTATATTGGTTTGGTTATTTTACATGCGGCTTCTGATGTCCATTTCTATTCCAGAGACAGAGCTAAAAAGCTCAGCTTTGTTTGCTCCAGCTCAGAAAAGGGGATGCGGGGAGGCAGCTTTTCTCAATGCTGCAATGCAAAGAAGTCCCTAATCTCTCCAAAGTGTTACTTTTCTTTGTAACTTGGCCTTTGTCTGCTGGGATATCAAATCTAAAAATTTCAAAATGGTTTCCAAAGTACACTTTAATGGGTGCTGCAATGTATTCCAGTGACCTACTGGGATCTGACACTCTGCCTTAGCAGAAGGGCCCGTTATTTAACCTCCTCAGCTGCACACTGACCTGAGCCGGAGGCTAGGAGAGCGCAAGGAGCCAGGCACAGCGAAAACAAGTGCTTCAAAGAAAGACAAAATGCACTTTGCAGAAAATACAGCAAAAATACAGCAAATGAATCATGAATAATGTATTGCTAATTTTGCATCAAATAATATATGCAGCACTGTAGTCATAAACTTGGAAGAAAGGAAGAAATCTTAATACCAAAAATGCTGAAGTTCTTGAACTTTAAGGGACATTTAACAGACTGGCTGGGCTATTACAAGTAATCATAACCTAAGTTCAAGAAAATAAGGTGCTGAGGTAGACAGGGTCTCATTACAGGTGGAGCTGAGAACTGCCTTTCGCAAAACTATTTCTGAGTCAGAGTAGCACCCTCCCTTACCACCTAAAGGCGAAGGTACATCTGCACCAAGTACCACAAAGGGACATTCCTAACTTTATTACCTTGTCTGCAGATGGGTCAGACCTATCTTTAGTCTGATGTGATTCTGTGGGTAACTTAACCTGCCTGATTGTGCATCCTGTGGTTAAACGAGTTTCTTTAGAGGTGAAGAGTTCACCATTTCTCATCAGTGACCATTTCCAACTCACTCTGACCTATTTCTCCTAAAAGCCTCAATGTAGAAAGCATAAAACTTACTTCCCTATAAAGCACCCAGAACTCTACTAAAAGGTTCTACAAGCTCTGCTGGCGTTACTATAAACCCCTGGCTCTGCAGGATGGGTCTGGGTCTGTCCATCCCTGTGTGCAGAAGGCCTGGCCTGTACCTGAAAATACTGCTTATTACTAAATGTTGATGTTATTTTTCATATCATTCAGGGCTGTCAAATTATTTTCACGCATGTAAAATAGCACTACTGGGGCAAGGGATTCAATGGACTGTCCTATCCCATTGTTTTATTTAAATGGATTAAATTAGTGCAAGCTGAGTCCATCAATGTGATGTTAGTCTGCAAGCTGCATCCATACGTGCAACACAGCACAGGAAGATACGAATAGGTTAAGGTCACATTGAATAAACAAGAATAAGCACAAAGGCCATAAACCTCTCTTTGTGGCTGGCTATTTACAACACTGCAAATTGAAACTGCCATGTAAGAACCACCTGATACTTGGAAAGTCAGGCACAGCCCCAAGTGCAACACTGAAAGTGCCCAGAGGAGGTGAGGTGATGATTTCATCCTGGCAATGGGGAAGATCAGGTGTCCCTGTGCATACAGCCAGTTCTAGGGCTGCCTCGAGACTGCTAACCACGACATCCTCACCTTCTCTCTTAACGTCCACAGCAGGATGCTCTGTTTGTATTTCAGCACGTTCCTCAAACCTGGCTTTGAACAATGCTGAAGGAGAGATGTGCCATATCGCTGGTTCCCCCCTACGGCACGGAATCCAGCCAGGTCTCTGGAGTACCTTGTTTGTCATTTGAAAGAAAAGAAGGCATCTATGAGAACTACTTGGTTAACACAGGATCATGGAGAGCTACACGGCAGCAACAAAAGACCCAGCAAAACCAGCTACCTACTTCTCCTCTCAGAGCATGTACCATTTGTTGGGTAGCAGAGCTGTGACATAGAGCTGTTGTCACCCCCAGACAGCAGCAGCTACCAGATAAGTCTATAGCAACAGCAGTGGGGAAGGCATTTTTCTGTCAGACACCAAAGCTTCTGCATGAGAGGCTTGTTAGGAATGCCAGCTTCAGGCAAAGCTTTCCAAATCTTGCTACACCAAAAAATCAATCCATAGGACACAACTCTTTTAAGGAACAAGGGTCCATCTGTTCTGCTGCTCACAGGGCGTCTTCTGCACAAAAGCACATTGTCTGGGACAAGACTTTTTACTCATGTACCATCCTGCAGTGCTGCCACTGGCAGGTCCAGCTGAAAATGCTGGTGTTTCACTGCATCTGCGTCACCAGGCAGGAAAAAAAAATTAACGGGCACTGAAGTCACTGTTCCTGGAATCTGCATTTCCTTTGCCTAACATGCAGTGCAGATAGAGAGCCACAGTATGGTGTGTCAAACTAAACTAAACTGAGCTAAACTAACACAGCTCAAGTCCTTTTGGATCTTTTACTGCAGCTGCAACTCAAACCAAATGTCGGCCAGCGACATACCAAGCACTAATCAGAGCCTTTCCTTTTTTATTTCAGGAGATCTTACAGTATTTTGTTTGTTTTCATCAGGAAATTTCCAGTCTTAAATCTTACATCTGCCAAGGTTAATAAATCTCCCCGTGTCATCCTGTTCTGCTCCTTATATCTCCTTTTCTCTCTGTGCTCACGCATGTTCGGAGAGCAGTGCCGTTATTACTCATGACACCACCAACCCTCTTGCCTGTTCAGACATTTTTATGACTCGTGGCCATGTTCCAAAGCACAATGTCAAGGGGCTTAATGGCTGTGGCAGAAAACTTTTTGGCTATCACATATGCATCAGCCTAATATTTTAATCATTCCCTGCTTCAGGTACAACGCTTTGCCCTCCGGGGTTTGCTAGGTTACAGCACACTGATATATGTTTCAACAACTCTTTGCCTCAGGAAAACTGCATCAAAATTTATAGCAGGGCAGTGCATTCTGCACAGGGGCATGAGCAGGCACGAACCGTACACCTCCATCTGCATCATCTTCCCCGGCTTGTAGACGGCTTTTGTTGCACGGAAACAGTTTACGTACCTGCTGGTGCAGATGGCTGTGAACTTGCTCCCACTCCCAGCACTCCCCATTACAGTGAATTTGCTAATTCGCTTGCAGCTGGTGTGACAGGGACGAGCAGGTCCTCAAGCAGTGTGGGAATTCCCTTGGGTCTCCTTGTGCTGGTAATGTGGGGTGATGAGTGAAGAGACACTGAAAGCCAGAGCTCCAGGTATGTCAAAGGAATGGGTTCTAGGACTCCTTGTTTAGGTGACCCTGCACGTGACTCCATTACTTAGTAAGACATTAAAATAGAAGCAGACTAGGATTAAAACCTGTCAGTTCAAATAGAAACACAAAACACAGCCTGAGTGGGATGCCTGGAGCTGTGGGCAAGGCCCTGACTTGACCCTTTCAGTGCCATCTGGCCACTGCTAAGCACTGGTGCCAGAGAGAGTTTTCAAAAAGCGCCTTTACAAGGTAACTGAAGCTGTGGGAAGCCTTGAGGCCCAGACACACACCCCAGCTACTGCCCCTCAAACCACCGAAGGCACGGCTCAAATGATACCAACCACCTTTCAGATGGAGGTTGTTCCCCAGGAGTACCCAAAATACCCCACGTGCATTCTTACGCTGCCATCTGCCCAGCCCGCCGCACTGCATAATTATGCTCTGTCCTCCAAGGCTGGCCTTGATTGTGCAGAGGTGAGGCATGAAAAGGAGGATTAAGTCTCCTGACTCGACAGCTTTGTAGGAAGGACTGATCCAAGGTCAGACACACATCTCTTTCCCACAATGCCCAATGGAAAAAACTGAACTGCAGATGACGAGAAATGGCCAAGAGAACTCTTATCTTTTTTTCCAATCTTTTAAAAATAAAACCTGCACCAAAATTAAAATAAAATATGCAAGCAGGATAAAAATGTCTCTGGAGCATTGGGAATCATTGGAACACGTGCTTCAGTATCTAAACAGAGACTAGCCTGAAGGGGAAGCCTGAGTACAATACACCCCGTAAGAGAGAAGACAAGCATGCTAAGACAGGCCACATTTGGAGAAGACCTTTCCAGAAATTAGTTCCTAGGGCTGCATTTAAACAAAATATGATGACAAAAACTTGCACTCACAAAGATATTTTGTGCCTCAGGATGCAAACACACCTGTCCACAGGCTCCCGTGACTATCAAAGCCTAGACCTGCCGCTCTTTCTACTGTAGATTCCACTGCAAATTCACATTTCATAAGAGTATTTCAGAGACAAGTGAGAACCTACCATGCCACTTACTTCAAAACTAAATATATACACTTCTATACAAAATAAACAAAATCAAAAAGGCACTGTTTAAATACTATGGAACAAAGAGGACCCAGTTTCCCTTGTCTTCTATTTTAAACATGCCTTAAACTAAAAAATTACTACAAGAATATCACAGTGACCACTATTGGCTCCTTGTGTCCTTGCACACCAGCCTCCATCTGCAACTGCAGATCTTACACTTAAATTAGAAACCCTGCAGGCCCAAATGTACTGGATGGCTCTCTGCTATGTTTGTCCAGCACCCAGCACAGTAAGCTTCTTGTTCTGCTACCTGGGCTCCTGTGCAGCACTGCAATGGGAATGTGAAGCAGGATGGGGGCCTACAAGAAAGCTGGAGAGGGACTTCTTACAAGGGCATGGAGTCACAGGATGAGGGGTAACAGTTTTAAACTGAAAGAGGGGAGATTTAGATGAGATATTAGGAAGAAATTCTTTCCTGTGAGGGTGGTGAGACACTGGAACAGGTTGCCCAGGGAAGCTGTGGCTGCCCCCTCCCTGGCAGTGTTCCAGGCCAGGTTGGATGGGGCTTGGAGAACCCTGGTGTGGTGGGAGGTGTCCCTGCCCATGGCAGGGGGGTTGGAATGAGATGAGCTTTGAGGTCCCTTCCAACCCAAACCATTCTGTGATTCTATGACTAAACCCAACATCAATGCAATGCCACTCACATAAGCATGCATCTCAGTGTCTTCCTGACCCAAAAGCTCTCAGAGTGCAAAATGAATACAGCAAAAATAATGTAATGAGTCTCTGCATTTGTGACATTAGGAACTTACAATGAATGCTCCAGACTGAACAATTATTCCTCAAGGGGAAGGAGGAGTTGGAGGCAAGGATTAGCAGTGGCTGAGAAAGACGGAAGCCTCCAAACCAGCACTCCTTGCTGGGTAACTGCTTGGCACCAAGGTGGCATTTAGCATAGCTTAAGTGCAACCACCACTCAGACTCTGAACATGACAAAGAACCTTCTGGTATTCAAGGGGAAAACACAGAAGCACCTCCAGCCTTGAAGGGACTGTTCCAGCCCTCCAAAGAGCATCAGAAAGGGGCCATGGATTAGTGCTGCTCTCTGCAATACCTGCACTCATGAAGTCATAGAACTGTAGGACCATTCAGGTTGGAAAAGACCTTTAAGATCATCAAGTCCAACCGCAAAGCTAACACTGCCAGATCCACCACTAAACCCTGTCCCTAAGTGCCACATCTACACACCTTTTACAAAAAACTCTGCAGAAAGTAATTCTTGTAGCAGGAAGACCTGAAGAAATGCGGCGTTGCAAACCCAGCCTCCCTGCTCTCCAGAGAGAAGCCTGCCATTCTTAGTCTCATCTCAGATGTGCCCTTTCCCTGTGCCGCCTCTGAGACCAGACGCTCTGCCACCACCGTCTTGATGCAGAGAAACTATCTCTGCCAACAAATTGACAGAGAATTTCAGTCTTAATAATCATCCTGCCCTCCACTTCAGCCTGATCCACATCCCAGAAGGAAGATTAATCCGCTAAGCCTCTCGGCTCCGAGAAACGATACTTACAGGCAAACAACTATCCCCACTCGTTCTCTTCCTCAGATGATAATCAGAAAAATGTCTGTATTTGGCTCACTGTGACAAGCTGATTTTAAATCTCCTAAGAAGCACAAACTTGTTGGTACTAGCGCTAACCCTGCTTGCCCCTCTGCTTTAGCCTAACAGCCTGAGAAAGAACAAGGCAGGCCATCTCGGGAAGGGTTAACACAAGCTGCTTCCATAGGCAAATCTGAGCTCAGTGCACATCCACAGCTAGAGACCAAGGCCCCCCTGTCATCCTGGAACTCTTTTCTTCTCCCAGACAGTACAATCACAGGTGCTGTTCTACTTGACTTCAGTGTATTCATCACTAGTAATGCATTCTTTTGATTTGCAAAGCGACAAGCAGATATGGAGACATTACGGACATCTTGGCACCTCGGTGAACCAGAATCCATTTACAATTAAGTTGGAAGGTAGATGGCTTGTTAGGAAGCCAGCTAAAGCTTTCCCCATACAGAAATCAATACCTTTGAAGCTTCATCCTGCCACACCTTAGTTTAGAATAGGTATTTTGTAGAGTCTTTGCAAGGATGAGAAAAGCAGCGAATAAAGACATGAAAAATAGCAGTCACAGCATTTAAGAAAGAATGGGGCAAATTTTTTTTCTTTTTTTCTTTTTTTTTTTTTTTAAGTTTTCCATTTTGAGGCTATTCTCTATAAATTGGGCTTTATCCTACAAATTTTATGTTTGTTTTTCTTATTTAGACTGTAAACCATTTGAATGATGAACCATACTTTTAAAATGTATTTATAATACAATCTACAAAGATATCACAGGAACTGGAGCTAGTAAACTATACATTTTTTCACATGTAGATACGTGATTTCTGGCTGAAGAAAACTGCCTTTTAATATTTTATTCTCTCCTGGAACCAAAAGGCACTGGAGGAAGACAGGACAGGCAATAAAATATATGCAACACAAACAGCTTGTGACAGGCTATGGCTGCTTGACATTAAGAGGTTAATTAGAGCAGCGATAAAAAGGAGGCAGCAATGGAAACTAGAAGTAGCCCTGCAGGAAGAAGAAATAACTTGCCTAGCCCTGCTAAGCACTCGCCAGGCACCAAGGTAAGCAGGGAGGCTGCAGAGGGTAGAGGCCAAGGAGTTATGTCCTCTCAAGTCTCAGTAAATCCTCCTCTAGCTTTGGCCTCAGCTGCACAGAGTGACAGGTCAAAGAAAACACTGCATTTCTGGGAGAAAGGTCAAGTTGAAACACACAGGTAGCTCAGGACTTCCATGGAAAGTAATTTTGGTTGCTCAGCATCACCTACATCTAACACTGGAGATTTAGCCTAACAGATTTAGATCTGTTTCATTCCAGATTCAGAATTTTCAAAATTTTTGTCCACCAGTGAAGGTTATCACTACCCTGGCAGTTTTTTCCAGGAGATTTAGCACACAACATATACATGGAACCAGAAGTTTGGAGGAAGCTCTGTGCTCCCTTTGACAGTGTTAAGGAAGCCCTAGGAAGAAACTGTGGGCATCTCACTGCAGCGAAATGAAAATGAAAGCAGATGTACATGGGAATGACCAGAGCAGAAGAATTTATTGTTAATATTTAATTATTTGATTGCTAAGCAAGTTGGGAAAACTGCACAGACATAACAGATCTTCACTTAAACGTCTGCAAAAAGAACCACTTTTCTTTCAGCAGCTCCACATTTTGTTCTCACTCTTTTGGCAAATTCCTTAAAATGTTTAGGGATCATATATTGTCTGAAGGCCTTGGAGCACACAAGCTAGGCAGTTCATTCAAGAAAACTGTGAACTTGCAATTTGCTCTAATTAATTCATTTCTTTGTAAATCACTCTGAGGAGCCTTGATTACTTCAACACCTTCCTAATCCTGCTCTTGCGCAAACTCACACCTACATTTCATAGTCTTAACAATGATCCATTCTGCATGGAGCTGGCTAGTTTCTAACATTCTCCCACTCAAATTGGACTCTTTTAAAGATAAGGAATTAAATCAAAGGGCTGTGCTGTAAATAATCCCTCTACCCTTCAAAAAATAGAAATCAACTCAGCAAGCTCAATAAAACTAACGGTAAAAAAACATAAGCCTGGAACAACTGAGTTAAACAGAAGATTTTATAACAAACCCTCAGCCCTCCAGTGTTTGAATTCAACTACACAGGAGGGCTCCTTTTTTCTCCTTGCTTTCCTGAAGGCTTTCTTGCTAAAGTTCTGTGACAGGACTAATTCTGTGTAACCAAAGTGTGCTAATTGAAATGCAACCCATCATTTCCTTCTAGGTGATTTATTCTTAATATCTGTTCTGTATCAGGGTTTTGATACTTAGATGCGCCCACTGTGCCATTGGGAGGGAGGGAAAAAAAACCCTATTAGCTGTAGCAGAGATGATGAAAAGCAGAGAAATCAAAGGGGAAAGGAGACAGAAGGCTTTCTCTCTTTAGTTGAGGCCATTCCATATTCCCCATGACTCTCCGAAGCTGGGCCAGCGCAGACAAGTTGGCAGTGGGTGCCCTGAAGGAACAGGCTGGCAGTTTGGCATGAGGCTCTGAGAGACAGCCTGGGTTTGGATCCCATCCTTGCTCTCCAGCTGACACCTGACTTTGGACAGAGCTCAACAGGAAGCAAGGCACCTGGAAAAAAGCCTGTGACTCCTTATCTAGGGAACAATGAGAAGCTAATACAGCAGCCTAAATGAGACATGACTCAATTAATGAGAGCTGATGGGGCTAATGACTAAACAGATGGTATTCCTAAAAAAAGAGAAGGGAGGGGAAATATAGCTGTGATAATAGACCTGCTGCAGCATACATGGCAACTCTAACACTGTCTCTTGCAGAGCACTGAAACCACTGAGAAAAGAGAGTGCTGTTTGCCTCAAATGCAATACAGAGCAAACTGCAAAAGGAAGCTGTCCTGCATGCTTGGACCAAGGTGTCGCATCCCTCCTTCCGCCAGGCAGAAGAAGACTTTATTAAAAACCCCCTCCTACTACAGTCACCAACAGGCTAGTAGGGATTTCGTTCCAACCATGATTTCTGTCCCTACATACACCCATTCTTTACTTTTGACAGACTACAGCAGAAACACTTTGCCCGAGTCTTTCGAAAACAGAAGCGCTCAGAGCTGAGACACGGCTCGAACCGAAGGAGCTCTGAATTGCAGAGTACATTGTACAGTGCTGCTGTCAGCATCTTTGTGCCACGGCAACTGAACGGCGGGCAGGCTGTCCCCTCCTGAGACACTGTCATACATTCCTGGAGCAGCCTTGTGAAAGTCTGACTGGACTTGATCCCACTCACCCCTGTAACTCTGTGGAGATTACAGGTCAAATGTTATGGGCCACTGGATTGTCAGGGCAAGTCAACATTAGGGTAAAGAGCGGCCTCTCGCCTCTCTGATGATATGTCAACTACAATTATATTTGTGACATTTTATCATAGGCCTGAGAAACTGTAATGAGCACAAACCTACCAACCTGATCAAAATACAACGCTTCCAGCTCCAACTAGCAGCCTCCTTTTAAGCACTACCCATATGTTCATTCATCAGCTATTCTTCGATTAAGCTGCTGTGATCAATACATACAGTGTGGCTAAAGCTTCCTGTGGATTAAATATGCCACTGTAGCCCGTCTGTTCTGCTAACAGGTTTTGCAACAATGGGCCCCTCTATGGTGTCTGCCAGCAGGAGAGAGGAGGGAAGGTTCATCTTGCTCAGCGATGCGTTATGACTGACAGGAGTGTCTGCTCTGGGGTGAACTTTGGATTTCCTCCCCTATGTGCTGAGATAGCACCCAGCCGCCTCCCCCCACAACCATCAGCCAAATGTGGCAAGAGTTAGAGGCACTCACATCTTTTCAGACTGCTGATATTTAGAAACAGGCCAAAAGAAAAAAAAAAAAGGAAAAATAAATCAAGAAAATAAATTTTTCTATTCCTGAATCTATAAAAATACTTCCCTAAAAAGAGCAGTGCCCAAAGCATCCCTTTTCCTACTTAGTGGCACCTCTGGATCTGACACTCAGCATCACTTTTCACACAGGTCTTGGTCCTGCCATCAAGGGCACCTTGCTGTGACACCCAGCAATCACGAAGAGCCCACTCCTGGAAGAATCACCAACCCCAGCAAATCCTCCCCTTACATCAGGGATATTTTCCAGAAGAGGAAAGTCATTACCAGTTAACCATTAAGTTCTAGCCAACAAGTGCAGGATATTTCTGTCTCTGCAACAGGGGCACTAGGATGTTTCTAAGATTTATAGTTGAGCTGTATAATAACATTTTTTCAAGGAATATTTGAACAGCTGCCATCCATCCCAATTTCTAAATGCAACCATCTTGATGTGCCTCGTGACTAAAGATGGCCTGTGAGAGGAAACTCTTTTGAACACAAATGGCCTCACCAATTGCCACTAACATACTGGACACAGTAACGAGTAGTTTTATGGTTAAGATGGGGAAAAGAGTTGCTCTTCAGGGATTATTCTGGGATGATCTGCCGGGTGCATGACATGCCAAGGAGACGGGTGAGATTCTGCCCCCTAAGCTCTCTTCAGCTCTGACCTCTGGGCTGAGGCTAACAGGGAGCTCACCGTGCACATTCTGCCCACCTTTGTGTTCTCCAGTGCAGATTTTCAGCCCCCTTTCAGCTGGAGAAAAGAAAGAAACACCAGCATGACTATGTATAGTCTTCATTTTTTTCTGAGAAAAGAGCATTAAAATATGCTCATTTAATTCAGAAAGATTCAGGGACTGACGCAGATACAATTTAGGAAAGAACAAAACCAATAAAATCAAACAAAATTCTCTGCTTCTGTTTGATACCTGTTTTTGAGTGAGTGCCCAAAGCCAACCGAGGCTGACTTGGCTGAACCTTTCTGCTGACTCTGGCAGCAAGGAGCAGGGCCCGCCCACCTCCCAGTGAAAGAACACATCCATAGAAATTAAAAAATATTGTTTGGGGAGAAAGGAGGAGGAAAAGAAAGCTCTCACGTGATAGTCTGAAATTATAGACAATAATGCAGGATTTGTTATTGTTTCAGCCTTAGCTACACTAAACAATTGGATCAAAACTCTTAAAAAAAAATAAAAATAGAATATTTTCTTTGTTTCTTTGTTCCTGTTCAGACTGCAGAAAAAGATTCCTCCGTCTCCACTTCCACAAAGCACATGGCAACATGGAGTATGCCAAGACTAGTTCAGATGAGCTCCCACAGTTCAAAGCAAGAGAGCATCCCTGCAAGGCAAGTGAACCATTCTCCTAAATTAAACTGCAGAATCCTTCTCAAATAAACAGTGCTGTTCCTTGTACTGCAACGGCAAGAATGATTTACGAATACAGAAAATCTTAGGCAAAAAGCATAGAGGGGGGATTCTTAGGCAGAAGCACAAGAGAATTAAACTGAACACACTGGCACAGCATCAACAAATCTTTCAGAGAAAGGCTGACAGTCCTGCACAATAAATCTGCTCCCTCTTCGTTACAAGCCTGTCTGCGAGAACACTCTCCACTAAAAGCACTGCTACAGCAAAGTTCTATTTATAGCAATCCTCATGGCAATTCCCTACTTCCCCCCCTTCCCACCCCTCTCCAACAATCACAGTGATTATCTCTCTTGGATGGTATTAAGACAAGGGTGAAGCTTGTGTTTCCTCGTTTTAAGAAATGGTATGTATTACACAGAAGGACCAAAGAAAAGGCACTAAAATAGCAATGCTGAGGTTTTACTAGTGTGAAGTCGGACCGCATGCACATGATTTTTCTTGATTTTGCCCTCCTCTCCTCTTTTGATGATGCCCTTCCTGGAGGAGAACCAGCCACAAGGCTGCTTATCACGCCCTAGGGAGAATACATGCAAGTACATGTCATCTCGTGTGTGTGCTTTCAAGGGGGTTTTGAGGCAGAGGTTTTTGAGGGACTCAGTCAAAGTCTCTGATTGACAGCTGCAAAACCCATGCTCCCACATCATGCAGGAAGAGGTACTGCAAAGCCAACAGCAGCACAGTATCTTCTCCTCAGTTTCACTCGATGAAAGCCTGGCCATTTTATCCAGCTATATTAGTTAGCCCAACAAAACATACTAACTACCCCTACAATCCTTTTGTCTCTTCAATCTTTTGATCATTCCAGCCATAACATTATCACTGTTACAATTGATGCAGGAACATTAGAGCGCTCGTCTCGTCAAGGGAAGGTGGTTTGTGTTCTTTATTTGTTCACTCCTTGATCTGGGAGAGCGAGCGGCAGTTGTCGGAGCGGCAGGTGGCAGAGGACTTGCATGCAACTCCCACATTTGTTACAAAATGGAGCACTTCTTGATCACTGTCTTTTTAATGAGCAACCAATCAGCCAGGACTGAGGATGCACATGTGCAAAGAGATGCTCTGCATTTCCTCTCTTTAGCCTCCCAGTTTCAAAATCTAAGGTTCTTCCTCGCAGTCATATTCTCTGTGTGGGGGTTGAACCCAACCAAGGCTGTTCTGTGATTCTGTGAATTTCTGGGCTAGGATTGCCTGCATTTGAGGACTGCAAAGAGAAAACTAGGGCAGGGACACCATTCTTGTGGTTCTGACCCTTAGGTACAGTTTATTCAATTGCTGGGAGAGAAAGTAATGGAAACAGAATACTCATTAATTTCGTTCCCAGGAATTTACACTTCTGAACAAAGATTCTGCTGACACACACAGGTTGCAAAGCTTTCAGTTTGCTGGGTGCACCTCCAGTTTTAGCATCCAACAAAAGCAGCTGTGTCTAAACATCTTCTTTCCTGTGTGACCTGATCTAGGTATTCCTGCTCTGGCAGGGGGATTGGACTAGATGATCTTTTGAGGTCCCTTCCAATCCCTGACATTCTGTGATTCTGTGATTTCAGACACTAACTGTTGCCCCTAATCACTGTACCCCAGACGAGTGCTGTCCCCCCTTAGCCCTGTGCTTCCAAGCACAAACAGCATGAGAAGCTCCGGGCGACACAAAACCAACCTGTGCAGTGTAGGAGCAGGATCCCCAATAGCCAAAGGGCAACCCAAGAACCAGAAACCTCTGTGAGAAGGGTTAGTGAGGGATTTTAAAGGTACCTAAAGCATTAACACATTGAGAAAAAACAGGGAATAGCGGCACTATCTATATATCCCTCCTGATACAATTTTCACTATACTATTTCAATTAAATTAGGATTTTCATAATTTTCTGTATTAAAATGAAACAATACCCTTTAAAAATATCTCAAGCAAGCGACATTTGAAATTTCATCACAGTCTGACACAGGCAGGTATCTGCTTATATCTTAAAGCTACGTTTCCAGGCTGATACTTTCATTGAGTAACCCGAAACCGTGAACTGTTTCAGTTTCACAGGAACCAGCAGAAACCACCTCCCTCCCTGGCTCCAGCTGTAGCGTCAGGTTATCCTTAGACAGGAAGGACAAAGACCTAACCAGGCAAGTTGTGTGTGACTAAAAGGAAACTGGCCAAGTGCCAGGTGGAGCAGCTCTCAATGTCTTCTTCCATCCATCTTTAATGTCGCTTTACCTCGGATTTGTAAATTTTCCAAAAACTTTCGTGGTCTGAGGAGTTTTCAATTATGAAACCAATAACTGAAATCCACAGAAACAGGCACGCCATATTCACAATAAAACCCCAGCACCTTCTGGAGTGTGAACAATTTGCCTTGGGGAGCACTGCTGTTACTACCATAATGTGGATTTATTCTCCATTTATAAATAAGAGTGAACAAACGCTAGTGCAAAATTTCTTCTCGTCATCGCAGTTAGTGGAAAACAAACTATCACAAAGGAATGAGATGTCTCTGGATACTGATTACGCACAAAATGACATCTATTTGAGTTTTGTTTTGGAGTTTCAATGAGAAATTATTTTAAAATACCGATGTTTTTCAGTAACCCCCTGGCAAGCACTTTAGAATTGCTTATCTTTCTCACAGTAAATGAGACTACTCAAAATTACCTGCTTGGTTTTTTTTACCAAATGACAGTATTTGGTACTACTGCTTACAGATGACAGAATCTGAAAAGTAATTTCTTCCACTTTCCCGACTCTTTATAGGAAAAGTGGCCTTTTGTGCTGTACTCAGTAAAGCACGCAGCGTCGGACCAACTGTAACTGAGACATGAGCCTCCAGCTGTGAATTCCTATAACACAAATTTGCACTTACAGCTTCAAATGCCGAGTTTAACAATTGCAGATTTAAAGCAGGATCTCAGAAAAATGAAGAAACAGACCCAGAACAACGAAACACAAGATTAATGAACATGAAAACACTCCTTTGCTGAATTCCTTTTGATGCTCAGCAGTCACATATTTGCAATTAGAAAGAGAGGTGCTATATATGATGTTATACCTTCTTTTGTGTATTATATCTGTATTGTCTATATACATAAGAAAGTGTCATGTTAATCTTCATTCTTTTATTTCAAATTACTATTCCTTCCATTTAGGACCTTAATTATCTAAAGGTTTTTGTATTATTTTCAGTGAAAAAAACCCACCAACCCCAAAAGCCACATTTCTACTGCCAGCACTCACTGTACCAAGCTCTCTAGCCCAAGCTGGGGGGCTGTCTGTGCCAGGAGAGCTGCCAAACCTGGCAGCCCCAAGTACCTGCAGCAGCTTCCTGGCCCCGGCGGGTACTGCTTGGCCAGCCTCAGCCCTCTGCCTGCTCACCCAAAATGGGAAATACATTAATATAAACAGAACATGGGCAAGTGGGAGTGAAACCTTCTGAAACATTAATAAAAAACCCCAGGGTTGTATTTAGTCTCTACAGTACTTCAAAGCCTGAAAAAACCCTAATAATCAGAATCCCAGACAGTAAAACCTGTTAAGGTAATGAAGGATTAAGATCAGTAATACACAGAGGCTGCCCACAGCTCCTTGGCACAGACAGGGACCTGCCCTGAAATGCCCCACCTGAACAGGGCAGCAGATGGGGAAAGGAGTGGTGTTAATGATAAGGCCAGGTTCCCCCTCAAAAACTGCACTGTTTTACCATGGAAGGCTGCTGTCTTGAATCTCTAACCAATTTATTTCCTGAAGGGTTCCTTTGAGAGAGGTGGTTAATAAGAAAGGCGCTATAGAAATCAAGAATACAGTTGATTGCATATGCAAATCTGTGTGTGAATTTTCTTTGGGGAGGGGGATTTGCAGCTGAATGGGTTAATGATAAAAGTGATCGCTGTTTTTTTCCTCTCCCAAACTCCACAGCTGAACACGATGGGATGTGAAAGGGGAAAGGAGGGTTAGGGAGAGAGAAATTAAAAAGTACAAAGCATTTTGACTGCTTATAACATTTCTGGCAAGCCTGACAGTGCCGGTGGCAGAGGAACTCAGCACTGCCTTGAGGGAGGACTTGCCTTCAGATGTGACTCTGAGACAACCTTTTTCCTCAAAGCCTCCACTTTCTGGTTTTTGGCAATCAGACAGAGAGCGAGGGAGGAGGGAGCTAGCGGAGCGGTTATCGTTCTCTGAGGTGCCGGGTGCTAAGGGGAAGGATGCCGATGTGAAAGGCTGGAAAGGAATAAGGAAACAGAGAAATAAAAAGGCAGGAGCCTGAGACCTCCAGCAGCAGTAAACCTTCCCTTCTTTTCTTTCCGTAATGTCTTTGGAAGCTGCTGCTAAGGCGCGCTGAAAGGGGTTTTTGTCAGAAGCCCCCTCTGCAGATGTCTCCTGATCCCTTCGGAGGCATTTCAGCCCTAATACAGCTGTCACCTCCTCACTGCTCTAACAAAAAAATGGGGGAAAATATAATACTAATAAATTTCTGCCCAACGGACCGCACCGCCACTGACAGCCACCCACTGGGGACTGCGGCCTGCACGGGACACCCTGCTGACTGAGAGAGAGGCCCCGGGCTTTAAACTGCTTTCACGCCACATTAACACCCTGCCTGGCCAGAGCAGGATGGCAGAGTCCGGGCTGCCTGATCCCCTGAGCTCCCGGGAGCTGCTGCTCTCTCCCACCCTCCGTCCCTCTCTCCGCGAGTGGAAATGAACAATACTTTTCTCTGGATGCAAATGTCAGCGAGAGGGAGGCGAGGAAGCACCTTACGCTCGGCCCCTTCCCTCCCTCCCCTCCCCTCTGTGAGTTCCAGCAGATAACAGTGAAAGCCAAGGCCCATCTGTGGCTTCTGAGCAGACTTTGTCCCAGTTACTCAGGCTCATCTCTAAGCCTACTTTAGGCTCCCTGCAGTTTAATGCATCTTTAAGAACTGCCATTCCGTCGTTCCCTCGCTCTGCCCGCTCCTGCCTGCTCTCAACCTCCCTCTCCCCCAATTAAAAATTCTTCACATTTCAACGAGCGCATTTTCACCATCGCTCAGCTCAGAGATGGGCCCTCCCCCCTCTCCTCCACATCCATCCTCCCACTGAATAAAAACTGGGCTGGAGGAGCTCTTTTCACGTATTATTTATGTAAAAGCCCTCCGTTGTGCTTCACACAGAGCCATGGTGTGGCAGGCTGCCTTGGGACTGCATCTCACTGCTTACAAAACCACCACGTTAAAACGTTCAGCGCATTTGATAGTCTTCAAAATCCAGTTCTTCCGCCTTTATTCTCTCACTTCATACTGCACAGAAGGGTAAGGATCAGGTAAGAGAGACGAAAAAGTGCATTTTCCTGAGAATTATTCACTTTTTTCACTCCACCTCACCCCCCACCCCCAGTGGCAGTTGAAGCACACTGAAGGCCAAATTTTTGAAAGCTCTGAACACGTGAAATTACTGAGAGCTGTGGTTTGGGCTCTGCCCCTCTGAAGGGAAGATACAAGTTCAGCATGGAAAAAATCCTGCATTACCTTTACCTACACCTATTAGCATTCACTTGTAGTGAGACAGCACCAAGACAGACACAAACCCTGCCACAAACACAATGTATGAAGCCCACCCCAGCGGTCCCTGATGGGGGCAGGGACAAAGCTCTCTCCATGGCTGAGGCCATGCTTTTTCCTTTGTTCTGCCTCTCTCTGTAGCAGGGGGCACAGTCCCCTTTGACACTGACCTAGGGCTTTACCAGACAAACCTCTGCTTGTTCGATGACCTAAAAAACTGGTGATGCCCACAGTTTGGGGTTTTGTTCCTCAGGGAACCAAAAAGCGTTTGGCAGCCCACAGACACGTGTACATCTGAAGCAGGTGTTTTATAGACTCTTCTCTACTAAATATTTAGGGTATGACTGCCTGCACCTACAGCTGAAGAGATAATTTTCAGCCTTATGTTCCTAAACAGATAAAGCGGGATGAGGATGGGAAGGAAAACAGCAACTTAAAGATGTAAAGTGACGTGCTGAAAGCCATGGCAGATCAGGGGTAGGGCAGGGAATGAAAGTCCCAGCCCTGTTTTTGAAGATTTCCCCCCCAATCAGGATCACTTCAGTCTCAACAGAGGGAGGCTGGGAGGGCTCAAGCACAAAGGCATCTGATCCTTCAAGGGCAAAAGCTCCCCTATATGTGAAAAAGCCTTCTTTCTTGAAGCATAAGAAATCTGTGAAGGAAAAGGCCTTTCTCTGAGGCATAAAAGTCCTTTGAGTTGTTACACGGATGGCAGATCCACTTAATTCTGAAGGCTGGAGAGCCAACTTCAGCCAACATCTGACCACCACCTCTGGTCTTCCCTCCCTCACATGGAGTCAGACCTTTGATTTCATGCCCTGGTAAGTGACAGTGGCCCTGAGCTGAATCTAGCATGGACTTAAAGATAATAGCAGCTTTTCTAATTAAACATTGCAGGGTCCATTCCAAAGTTGGGGAGCACAGTGGAACAGAAACAGTGCTTGAAACCTAACCTTAGGATTTACTTTAGCTAGCAAGTCACTCCAAGTAGGAAAAGAAACCGAGCCATTCATCTCCCTCCCTCCTGCTGCCTGACACCAATACAAAGCACCAACGACTCTGACAACTCCTAGATAAATCCCAGATTGGATTTCTCTACTTCCTCAGCACTACGGTTCTGACAAACTCCCCACGACACTGGCAAGACACATTGCAGAAACCCCAGCACAGTGTATTTCTCTACACAAATGAAAAATGTAATACTCAGATCATAGAGAAGGACTCTGTAATTGGCACGGAACAGTACAGATTTCTCCAGACGGACTGACAGTGCTGTTTGATGCACGTTAGAAATCCTGCTGGAAATGCGCCGGATTTGCTTATAGACCTGATACTTACGTCCTGAGACCTCTTTGTATTCAGGACAGATATGAGCAGAGAGATATTATTCTGAAAATAAAGCCATTTATAACATTTCTTGCACACAGAACATGACTGACAAAAAGTTGAGAGATCCATAACTGCTTTGGAAGAATTGGAAAAATTTATTTTGTGAGGTGGAAGAGGGAACCTGTGTGACAGCCCGTACACTCACTGTCAGAACATGCAATAACAGCCATCTGTTTTCTGTCCTTCATTTCTGGGCTGACTGAAAAACAAGTAACTCCCAATAACAAGTTACGAGCAGTGCTACAGCTGCCTCAAACACACATGAAATGAGGCTGCTTTCTGTAATTCACACATATTTTGCATTGCACATACTACATGACATACACTATCAGAGGGGAGCTGTCTGAGGCTGCAGTTTCTAAAATGTGGCAGTGTGACAGATTCTCTGAACAGGGTTTAGGGGTTCCAATGCTCTACATTAATGTTTTCCCTGATGAGTTCAGTCCTAAAGCACCAAATCCTCGCTGTGGTGTAAATGAGCTTGTTTCACTGAAATTTATGGGGTGATGTTGATTCATATCGATGATGCTATGTCTCACTGTCTGCAAACAATGTAATGAGGATTACCTACCCATACACATGATCAGTCAATATAAATACAAGACTGTAGACCTTAAATGAGGCTAAGAGCTACATAGAGTAAGACTCTCCAGAGTCACTAGGTTCACTCAGATGCTTGTGAAAATTTCATCTGCAGAGCCATATACTCTGGCATTGTCCCTAACAACGTGCACTGTGGAGTGAAGCAGGTGGGAAGTGTATTAAGAGGCAGGGTTTAATGGGTTTAGCAAGGATTAATAGACAGACTGACATTGAGAGGCTGGGGTTCACGAACAGCACCGTGCCACACTACGCTCAACATCATAAGGACTTTTACAAAAGTGGATGAATAAATGAGCTCAGCTAAAATAAGGCCACGTATATACCATAGACTTCTGCTGGCACAGCCCTCTCTGTGAAGGGTGAGAAGAGGTGGGTCTTTGCAGGGCAGAGCTGTGCCAGGAGAAGTCCCTCTGTGCAGACATGTTTATACTGGCAGCACATGCTTTTGGTTGGAAAGCTTATTTCATGTGTGTGCACTCCAGGGAGAAGTGTTACTGAAACAGTACAAAGAACAGCTTTGCCTGTACAGCTGATTCCATAGCAAGAGCACTTTGTCAGTATGGTGGTTTTTTCCCTGAAAAATCACTTCTAGTATAGCTTTCCCAGTAATTCTTATGTTAACCTTAGTAGTGACTCCAGCTTTCACTCAGGTCTCAGAACTTGAGTTTGGAAAGTTCGAAAAAGTTCCTTTAAAATAAACCACCTCAACTAATTTTGCCTTCTGATAGAGCTCTGTATGTTTGATATGTTACATTGCTGGCTGATCTTCAGCAACTGTGTGATGTAATTAGTACTCAGGCACACACAGTGACAAACTGAAAACATAAAACCATGAGTATCTGTATCATGGAAGTACCAAAGGCAAATAAATGAGGCATGGGATTTAGTTATGGCAAAGGAAGGACTGCTGTCAAGACATCAAGCCTACTTTCCAGATGAGAATGTCTGGGCAAGCACTGCATCAGACTGCTGTGCTGCCTTGTCCAATGCTAATGATCATCATACTTCCAGCTCCCCACTCTGGCAGCAGCACTTTTGAGGGGAGTTTGGGCCAGAGAATGGATTAAAGTTGACACTGAAATGTAATATTTTGCTGTCTAAACTCCCAATTTCCTCATAAATAAAATTACAGGAACTCTAAATAATGCATTTCAGATGCTAACCCTTTGAAATGGGAGGCACTGGAGTCCAGCCTCGTGATAGAGAACGAAGGAAAAGCTTCTCAAGAGAGGCTCTCTGTGGATTACTCTACTCTAAACACTGTCCCAGTCTCATTACCTCTCCTGGATAGAAGAGAAAAATGCAATTGGCCATCAATTAGGAAGAGTTCCCACTGAACATGCAGCAACTCAAATTCATTGTTAGCTCATTAAATGCGCTAACGTTTGTAAAGGTTCAAATGGGCTTTCCAGGCTTCAGCCCAGCAAGAGATCTATTCCTATTGCTTGTGAGGTAATTGTCAATTAATGAGTTTAAATGCTATGTGGCAGTCTAAATGAGGAACTAAGAGCTCTTTGCAATCCAATAAAATCAGGTGAAATTAAGATAAATCGAAATGTTTTACGCAGTATTCCAAATAAATGGCACTTGGGAAAGCACATGTGTATTAAAAATTTAAGAATTCAGAGTCTTTTTGTGGGCCCACTTCATGGCTATAGCCACCAAGAAAGTGTTTCCTGAGATGGCATGCAACATTTCAAAGTGGCAATGCATCAAGCAAGACTTTATAAACCTCTGGTCATTCCTTTATCTTGTTCTAACAGACTGTTTTAAGGACTTAGGAGTTATAGCCAAAACTTTAACAATCCAAACCACATGCACGTTTCCCTATGTTTTTCTTCTACTTTTCACAAAACATTAGTGACAAGATATTTACTCAGGTCTGAAGAGCCCATACTGTGTCTGCCACACGTCACTGTTCTTTCATTCAGTGATCACTTCCCCTGCCTGCATTCACCCAAGGATCCAGTGCCAGGGCAGGAGGAGGATGCACAGAGCAGGGGAAAACAGACCATAGTGTTTATTTAGAAATAACCATCTTTGTAACAAGAAGAAAGGTAAATATCTTGCCTGAGGTCCTGGCAGAATACACCTAACTTACATCAAGGACTCCAGTTTCTACAGGAGAAGGTGCTGTAGTGTGTGCATAATTACCATCCGTTCTGCCCCACTGCTTCCCCTGACTGACAGCTGTCTGAAGGGTGCTGGGAGAGGGTGAAGGGGAGGCTGACTCCTTGCCTCCCCCTCCCTAACACAGATCCCTACTATGTGAAGAGGGATGTCTTCTGTACTTCCCAGACACTCTTCATGGTGAATTTACTACCTGACAATCAGAAAGGAAAGGACTAAACAATGGGTGAAGCACAGGAAAAGAGAGAAGGATGGGGTAGAATAGGAAGGAGGGGGAAGATACTTGGGCTTCCACTACTCACAAAAATGTGCCTCTGCTGGATTTTAAATCATTATTAAGTAGTTTCAAAGAGGAGCAGAGCAGCACGTTTGGGGATAGAGAAACAGAAAAACAAAAGGGCAGCTGCAGTGCTCTGTGCTGACTTAGAAAAAAACCCACCTGATACAAGAAAAATGTTAGATGGTTTGGCTAGTAAATTCACCATGAAGAGTGTCTGGGAAGTCCCTGTCTTTACACAAGGAACTTCTGGGCAAAACTAGATTAGTTCCTATCCCTGGATCAGACCTTATCTAAAGGTAAACTGAGTTCTCAAGCCAGACTAAAGGTTATCAGAAATTCAGTACTTTCCCTCATACATGGTAACCCCTGTGCTCCTGCAGCACATCCCATATTTCACACCACTTGTCCTTTGGAGAGAAAATGTAGCGTAAGAGAAAAGCTCTCTCAGGAACCAGCTGCGAAACTGTCACTGGCCAGAGAGAACCAGAGACTCTGCTGAACTCCTGCCTAAGCAGATGTGGGGGAAAATTCAGCAATCCTGTCCTACACATTTTTACCCATCAGAGAGAAGACCAAAGTACATGTCCGCCTCCATCATTCGATGCAGTCAAGTCTCAAGACCCCCAGTTAGTGTTCCCATTTGGAACAGGCACAGGATGCTGTGTCAGCAGGCACCATGGAGAGACGGGTTGGCAGGGAGGACAGGCACGGTTCCAGACTCTCACACAGTTTTTCCTGGTATCATCACCCCAGGCAGATGCCTTTACATTACACAAACAGGTCTGTGGTTGCCAGTTTTCAACTACTACTGTCCTCCAGGACGCAGGCATGTCTGCCACCTTAAGCAAATGCTGGCATGTTCCAGCAGTCTCCTCTGCTTCCAACGCTGTACGAAAGCCAACTATCTGCCTGCTGAACTTGAAATGAAGATGTATGAATAAAGTCCTAACAGCCAGTCAGGAGCTATAACAGCAGGCTCTAATGGTTTATTACCTTCCTGGAAGCTGGAGTGAGAAGACCTGATACTCCCAAACCCTTTACTGACCTGCTACATGCAAAACACACTCCCTCAGACTCTCCAACTCTTTATTTCTCCTCTTGCCTCTGGGCTATTTTTCCACTGGTTGGTTCTGCAGAGAATCTCCTAGTGCCCCTGACCACCAGGACGACCTCTTGTCTGGGCTGTGGTTGTCACTGTTAGTCTTTGTGTAATGCTTGGAATACCTCGCAGAAAGTGTAGGATTATGGAGCAAATTCAATCACTTTTCTTAGATAGGAATGTAAGCACCAGCTAACACATGGGAATTTATTAAAAAAATCCTTGGAGTACTAGGACAAAAGACTCTGAGATACCTTCTTTTGCACAACTTACAGCTCAGCAGCAGTGAGAGGGGTGAATTGATTATTTGAGTTCATTTGATTTCTAGTGTTTAGCAGGCAACAGCTCTTCAGTCTGGACCCCTTGCTTTTTGCCTACAGCAGTCTCATCCCTGAACTGAACAAGCCCACGACAGTCTAGTTTCCACAGTCAGCTATTACTAATATTATTAGCACTAAAACCTTACTCTGTTGTGCAGTTTATAAGCAGATCAATACACTGTTTTCCCTCCCAGAGTACCACGCTGCTTATCCATTGCCTCTAATGCACTGTTGGGCTTTAGTTATGTGTCACAGACAGGGAGAATAGAGAAAAAGCTTCAGAACCTGCTTGAATACAATCACTCATTAATTAGTACCGTACCTCTAATACTTATGCAAATGAAGAGAGACAATGAGTTCCTAATTGTCATTTTCTGTTCACCTTTCCTAAGCACCCCTGAGCTTATTTCTCCTGCAGGCTGGAGAGGGCCCACCAGGGCTGATGGCAGCTCTGACCGTGCTGTGGCGAGAAGAGTCAGCTGAGGCAGACACCAGAGGCACAAAGCCTGCTAAGGTGACACAGCACATTCACTGCTAGGAACCAGTGCTGGATTAGTCCTGCCATCTGTTCTCCTGAAAAGGTGAGTGAGCTTATCAAGGAAAGTTCTTGATTTAAATGCTGTCTGAGTCGCTGACTGCTGTGACCTGAGATGAGCTGTGTGACTGATGCAGTTGACAAGGCTGTAAAACTGGCAAAAAGCCCATCTCAGAAACTGCTGCTGAGATAAGGCTATTAAGCCAATATGGTTAAATAAATAAATAAATCAAGGAACTAGAAGCAATTTCATATACTTCTCTCTGTCCCAGTATACGTTCCTGAAAACAAGGTCGCTCACTCACGCAGGATGGGCACAGCAGAAGTGCTGTGGTATTTTCAAACCCCAGCTTACCTTTTGGCCCCAGCGGCGAATATGGAACCCAGGGGATAAAGCCCCAAAGACCCTTTCTGCACACAGAGGTACAGCCCACAGCCATGGCGACTGCTCAGAGTAAATGAAAGTGCTGCAAACAGAGGTTCACAATCCCACGTTGTGTCCACATTGGTGTGGGACTGCAGGACTGACTCCACGACACTGAAATCATGCACAGCATCGAAAGGCTGGCTAGTGGGTCAAACCACACCTGAATGACTGAGGCCAAGGTTAGAGTCTGTGACAAACAACCAGTATTTTCATGTTTAAATAAATAGCAGTTTCTAGTCTTGCTTGCAGCACAGCACCAGTCACTGCAGCTTAGATGTTTTGATGGAGAACATCTAAGGACTCCCCTGGGCCTGGCGAGAAGGGTTTCATTAGCAACAGATTAAAACAGTTTACTTGGAAACTCTGAGCAGCAACATTAATTTGTGTTGTCTTACAATGTTTACTCCACCCAAAACACTTCCTTGCTGGCTTTTTAGAGCAGGATGCACAGGGAACGGTGAGCCTGACAGCAGCTCCAGGAGTGGTCAGTTCAAAGCCAAGCCTAGGGGTATGGCTGAAGAAACCCCAAAGTGAAATGCTTGCTCCCAAGCACGCTGTACTGCTTGCCAGAGTGACTTTGGAACCCGTTAGCTGAAACCTGTGAAACCTGAATTCCCTTACTATACAGGGAACACTATACATGGAACTGACCACCAGCTTCTGTCCCCTACTAATGGCAATAAAGACTGGAGCACTGATGCATCACTAGTATTTTAAATGCCAAAGCAGACAACTTAAACTGAAATTAAGCTCTGGCTTCGTACTCGGCTTTAACAGCTACGTCTCATTCCTGGCAGCAGCCTTACACGACAAACAACTGAGGATGTCTCGCACTATTTGCCATCAGGACTCGATTTGGTAACACACACTTTCTCCTTTAGTTTTTTGGAGATGTTTTTGGACATACTGATTTAGAGCCTCAGAGAGGATTTTCTCCTTCTGTCAGGCATGTCACAATCTTCCTAAAAGCAACTTGGATTAAATACAGTTCTGTTGCAGATACTACACAAAGGTAATTTTATTTAACCTTTGTAACAAAAACCCAACTAAATATTCTATGAGCTGCCTTTGTTATTACCCTCCAGCAGGTAACTGCCAAGAGAAACACCTGAGGCTTATACTTGGTTAGATTATTTCTGTAATAGGCTTAAGTTGGGAGTTCCCCTGAAGACTGAACTGGCCCTACACAAGAAACTATTTGACCTTATGAGGAAGGTTGAAGGTTCAGTGAGAGATAACAAGAAAACTACAGGTCTAATAGGTCCTGGCAAAGGCTTCTGTGCCCACATTCAAACCAGTCAAATTCCTATGCAAAAATCTCCCTGCAAAACAGGACCTACTGTCAGTGCTGCCAAATTCCACCTCTCCTAAAGACTTCTACAAAAATTAACCTGCTTCCCATATTCTTTACCAGTCAAGTTACTCTTCAGAAAAAATAAACCTGAAAAGGGGAAAGTCCAACAATGAATTTTTATGTTGCTCAATTGTACCAGTAAATCATCACATGAAGAGATTCCTGCAGCTTCCAGATGTTCTGTGTCTTTACTTCTTTCATCTTGAGAAACTTATAATTATCAGTACAAAGTAACTCATGGTTTTACTAATTTTTTAAATTTTCAGTCTTTATAGATCCATACATTTTAAAACTGAGGTAAACTGAGTAATAAAGACTCAACTGCACCACAACCCTAGTGAGATCAGTTTCACCATCCTTAAAAACAGAAGTATTTGCCAGTTTATATTTGCTAATCATGTTCCTTTCTACATTAAATTAATTATTTATATTAGGTTAGAAAGATGAAACAGCACCTCAAGGCAGGAAAATACTCATAAGAGACTATACAGTAGTAGCAGGAAAATGAGAGAAAAATCTGTCTGGGGCTGGAGCAAGACAAACCGGGTCACATTCCTGTCAACTTCTTGCTGTAAGAGCCTGGGAAAATTGCAGCTGTGCACCTTGGTACTATTTTGCTGATAATGATGGCTGTAATAGGAAAAGAAAAGGAGGTCTTACAGGGAACTGGGAAATAAAATTAACGAAGAGGTGTATATTGGTAAAATCAGATCCGTGCACAAATTTTTGAGAGTGGGCTTGGCATGGCGATTTTCCAACCCTTTGCCAGCCCTCCACCCTTCTAATATACCAGGGGCAGAATGGTCTTTCATCTTCTGCACTTGTTTGGCATTTGCTCAGAAACGCACTCTCCAGGGGAAGAATACAAGGGCTAGAGATGCAGTATCAGAATAATTGAAGCCTCTGAGAATTGTAAGTAATGGGCATGATTTTCTAAGAGTTAGTATAGTTTATCTCAGCTGATGTCAAGGGACTTATCCTGGTAAAAAAGGGTAAGATGCTGAGTCCAATGTTTTATCCTGATGGCTTACACTGCTCATTTGTTTTCTCTGGACATTTGAACTCCTAACACACCTTGTAAGAAACTCTAGCTTGTGGTTTGTTGTTCCCTTCCCTCTCTTTTTTCTTTGCAAAGAGATGGATCACTTCTTTGCTTGTCTGACTGGACCATCTGCTGATACTGCAGGAGAATATGTGTTGGTATTAATAAACTGTATATTTTCATGTAATAATTTGGCTTGGGAACCTAGCTGAATTGGTTTAGCTTGTTTGCAATACCGTGCTACCAGCCATTGATATTCAGAAGGGAAAGCCATAAACACTTTTCTGAACCTGGTTCATGAAATTATTTTTCTTTTTTTTTCTTCCTCTAAGTCAGAATGAATGCCATGGTTTTGCCTGGGAAATAGCAACTTGCAAAAATGCATTCTAGAGGGATGTAGGAGATTTAAGCAATGCCAGATGTGAATGCCTTGTTCTAACCAGTGTACTGCCAGGCACTTCCCAATCTCACTAATTATCTTCAGGACCACAAAACCCACAGGATGAGGAAAAAATTACATTGCACATTTCTGAGAGACACACAAATGCAAACCAATGTCTATGGACCATTCATTGATGCAAGTCTGAAGAGTTCTCATTTTCTCTTAAAATATTCTGTCCCTCCAGATCCAAGGCCAGCTCCAAAGTCTCTCCAAAAATTAATTAAAAAAAGAAATAATTTTGGAGTCTAGACAAAAGTGGCAAGGAAAAAAAGAAATGAAACTGTATCTCCACCTATTTTTAATTCAGCAGAGTATCTTTAAGAACTGAGTAACAATGTGAGAAGATAATGCAAAACTGTTTATCATCCAGGCTGAGCTTCACCCAGACTTAATCTGGCTTTCAGGCTGCCCACTTGTCTTAGTAAATACTTATAAATGAAGCAACTGTGACATTTTGGGGTCCTGCATCTTTCCTGATGGGACAGCAATTTGTCTTCAGCTGGATCTCTGGAGCATAAAAATGTGAACTCTGCAAGCTGTGCATGATATTCCTTTCTCAGGAAAGCAGCAGAGGAAGCTGGCAGGGCGAGTGCAGAGAGGGCCAGCAAAGGACCAACGTGGCCA
Organism: Podargus strigoides; assembly: GCA_028020825.1. Classification (NCBI taxonomy): domain Eukaryota; kingdom Metazoa; phylum Chordata; class Aves; order Caprimulgiformes; family Podargidae; genus Podargus; species Podargus strigoides. The sequence goes on along the minus strand of CM051628.1, from coordinate 23,735,333 downwards.
ACCTGTAGCCTGGCAGTCCTTTTCCACTTGGACATTCTCTAGGCTCAAAGCTTTCTACAATGAGGTTCATGAAACAAAGCAGCCTTGCTTGGAAAAGGCAAGAGGTTCTCCCCTTTGTACAACTGGTGGACACCCAGCAGTCTCGCAGCAAGTGGGATTAAGTGTTGCTTTTTGCAGAGACCACAGTCACCAAACTGAAGTAGCAGCCTCTGAAGCAGCAACTGGACCCACAGCAGTAACTTTCACTCAAGCATTATGATTTTCTTTAAATTAGTAAAGCACTTCTATCATCACGTAACAGCACAGAAAAACAAGATGATCCTGCAGCACAGGCCATTTGTCCACCATTTTCTCCATCAGATACATGTTCAAGTATCCAGACTGAAAAGGTCTGGTCTTCTCTCTCTCCCACCACAACATCAGGATAAAAGGAGCAAAGCTCAGGAGCAAAACATCTTGCTCTACAGGCTGCATGGGAAAGGCCACTCACCAGCATATCTGGCCTCACACTGAGCCACTTGGGTCTTCTGGGAAACAAGCTTAGTGAGAAACCCTGCTCTCTTTCAGGCATCTTTTCAACACACCACTTCTTTTCCCCTTTACCCTCTATCATCATAAGCTTTACAAGCCCCTGTGCTTCTTCCGTCTGAGTGTTCTTTTATTTCTGCAGTTTGCAGCCAAGTTAAATGCCAGAATAAAAGCAGAGAACAGAAAATACAGGGTTACAGAACAGCATGAAGCCAGTTTACCCATTCTTATCTCATTGTGATCAAAATCATAGCTCTGTATCTGGCTGCAGCAATGCCACGGGAAACGAAGAAAACCGGGAGTAACTCTGCCAATACATTTTTGGACAATTTCATGTACAAGATAAGGCAATTCAATTTACAGAAGTAAATGCATTTAGTAATGTTTGCATTTTGAGTGCAAGGCTATAAAACAAAACATATTAAGAAAGCCTTACTGTTGTACAATTGATGTTCCAAAGAAGAAAAATATTTATGCTAAAGGATGACGTTAACTTCGTTCCCACTTGAGTGTGTTATGGTACAATATTTAATTACATGCTCACATTTCTCAAATACCTATTACAAGGTATCTTCAGTTGGACATGATGCATGTGTTGTTATTTGGTGGAACAGCACAGTAATATATCAAAAGAAATTGCAAGAATTGTTTACCAGTTTTCGGAACAGAACGTCAATTCCCTTCCACCACAGACTTGCCCCTAGACTGATGAACCATGGCAGTGCTCCCTCCCACACAAGCCAGCTTTGAGCAGGAATACCTTAGCCTGAGACATTACATTTGCAGAATGTAACAAGCAATAGGAAAATGGACAATATCAGTACTACTAAACAACTTTTAACAGGAGAACTTTCTCCTGATACAACCAGATCATAGCTGCAATGCAGGCAGGGATTCATATGCAACTTCAAAGTAAATAAACCAGAAGAAAATCCAGGGTCTTCTGTAATTGATATATACTTTCTCTTCACTCCTCAAATCAATTCCAGAAACGTAAGCCAACTACACTAGATTCCCTTGAGCATACACGCAACGTTCAGCTGAGCTTTCAGACATATTCAAGTTTAGTAAACTATAAATCCTGGTTGAATTTTCCTATGAAAGGCTGTGAAGTAGCTCTGTGAGAGTATTTAACATTTAGGTGAACCCTCACACACACAATTACACATGTATATCCAAGTTTAGTGTCTAAACCAGCAAGCCTAATATATTGCACTTCAAAGAGGTGTGAGCACCTTTGATATGGCTTTAAACGAAGACGGCTGACATCGTGCTACTCTAACACTGCAGGCAATGCAGACTGGGAAAGCTCTAATTGCTTATAACAAAAGAAATGACAACTTAAATATATGAGATAGAAAGCACCTTTGATACGTCTTTCTCTCTTTCATGCTAAATTTCATTCATATCTGCAGGATTCATGCACACTGACTTCATCCTGCTATCATTCGACTTGGTTTTGTCCACCTTGAGATTTCTGTTTATCTCAGGATTTGCAGTTCCTCACTAACTGCTAAGTTGGGCTAAGTTTGCATCAGTTTGATATGTTTCAATATAGAGTGTGTTAAAACACCAGAGACTGAAGAGTGTTCAGGAACTGAAGGAGGACAGGGAAAATTTCAAGGTCGTTAAACTATGTGAGAGTCAGTGGATTTCTACAGCAAGGCAAAAATAGAACCTGGTTTGATTTTTTACGGAGAAGTTTGTTATAAATAGGGACTGTTTCTTCTAAACAGGATTTATAAGTATTTAAACCTCCCAATCACAGCTGACAACACCCCAAGGGCACAGTTTGCCAAAAACAGCAGACAAAATTTCTGGAAATCTTCCACATGTTACAGCTGGCCAACTGACAGTTCACATCTCATTCAACCCCCAGCAATGAATTCTTATTCCGACATCAACCCAAAGCATATCAGAGCTGTTCTTTTTACCTTCTCAAATTTCTGTGCATATAAATACATGTTTTGTAAGAAGAACAATGGCAGTGTTAGTAATACTGCTGCTTGAGCTTTCCTGCACTTAAATAACTCTTCACTGTTTCTCTGAAGAAGCCTCTACTCAGCATTGTGTTTTCAACAGTACACCCCACAACTACTGGACTGGAAAGCTGGTCTTTCATTTCTGAGAAGAATTTGAAAAAAACAACAGATACCTACCATAGAAGCCCACCAACTGCCATTGTGACTTAGTACCCAACAGGCAAGCTGCAGGTGAGGGAAGCCTCCTTTAGGAGAGTGCAAATCAGTGATTTCATTCCTCAGTTCTTCTGTCATACCATAAGCACACCCAGCACCATGCCTCCAACGCGTGCATGTTGCCTGCCTTCAGCTACATTTCAAAATACCACATTTTGTAACCAAAGTGAACATTCTCCCTAAAGGACAACAAATTATTTCGGAAATAAATCATTTCACAATGATGGCCAATTACTGTTTTTCTGCAAGGAAAGCAAAGGCCAGCTATTCATGCTGGCTATGGACTCGAGAACATCACTGGCAGGTTAAACCAGGGCTCACAATATCCCTTGTGCACTGGGAAGGACAGCAGGTAGACACTCCTAAGAGATTTACTTCTAATGCTACATAAGCCACCTACAGTCACATAGACACAGATTCCAGCTGTTCCAAGTAACTAAATAAACCCAGAAAGAGTATTCATTAATGGCAAGACTGGAAGATAACACATAAAAACCACGGAGAAGGAAAGCAATGACCCCTCACACAGTGCCTTTGACCCGAGCAAGTGAAAAGCCTCCCTCTTCCCCAGATACGGACCCACCGCTTGGAATTTTCCAGCATTGACTACCATTTCATTTGATAACCATCACTTACACTGAAATAACGTGAGGAATGCTACATCAAAGGAACCTGTAAACCGGTGCACATTACTTATTTGCCCTCTGGGAAAAAGCTAACATTGGGGGGTCACAGGGGGTGCAGCGCTGGAAACCTTGAGGAATGGGGGACTTGGGGAAGAAAGTAGTATGTTGCCATAAGGATTTAAAGACTACTTAGGTCAGAAACTCCATATTCTGTCCAATATTTGTTTGGTAATTTTAATCTTTATTCTGAATGTCCTACTTCTGCACTGCTCAGGAGGTCACTAAACTGAGAATCATTGGAAGCTGCAGAACTATTAGGGGGCAGTATCACATATGCTTGCCCTGTTTTACTCTTCACTGGGCTATCAGATGGATTTTTCTCCTGCTCTAGCACAGCTGTTATTATTTTCCTTTAAGAAGGGTAATATCCCATATAAACACACCTTAAGGTCAATACATACTTGTGCAAGTGTGTCAGGATTACATATGCACGTGTGCACATGAGCTTACATAGCTGGGTTGCTTCAAACTCTGCTTTTATAGACACAGGTCAGATCTACAGCTCAGATACTTGTATGCTCCACATGTGGTATATGTAATATTGATGGTATTTTGTTACATTTCTAATTTTAAAACTGTAATACGCACGCAGCTTTTAAAACATCCAGTTTATGTGAGTGCTTTTATATTTGTGCTTTGTACTTCACTTACATGGCAAAACAGCTTCTCAAACAATGGGAATTTCTAAGTGTTTTGGCTGTTGTACTATCTTGCAGTACTGTATTAACCAAATGTTTGAAAGTAAACACATTTAAAACAATATTTAATCCAATTTAGACAAAATTATGACCAGTGAGTGAGCAGCAGCACAAAGACAGCTACCCTGCCTTTGTAACATCAGCAGAGGGGGAGGAAGGATGCAGAAACCACAAGGCTGAGAACGAACCTGAATTTTCAGCAGTTGCCTACAAGTTGCTATGAAAATAAATTGCAGTAGTGGAGAAGATACCTGCAACACCTTCCAAATGACACAGCCACCACCAGGGAGCTCCAGAGCAAATGATGAAGCTCTTTGGGAAAGCATGTAGCTCAGGTCACAGAGAGGATGGCTGAAGCTCAGGACGTATCCTGTGCTACATGTGCAACAGCCCTGGCTTCAAACACCTCTCTGAAAGCTCCACTTTTCGATCTCACAGACCCTTTTGGCTCTCCACACATCTTCAAAGGTGGGAGAAAAGTTTTACAAGACTCCAGAAATTAAATATTTCTTATTCCTTTTTATGTACTTGGTAATGAGAGGTGGGTTGGGGGAAAGGATTTGGGACGGGTTTTGAATTACAATAGACTTACATATTACAGCAAACTTGTCAGCAAACACCGTGGAAGTGTGCAAAGAGTTTTGAGCTCAAAGCTATATTCGTTTCTCACATTTAAAATCCCACTCCCACTTGGAATTACACTCGGAAATTATTTTGTGACTTCCTGCGGAGGTCTACCTCACTGCAGGGAAGTAAAGAGTTTCTTCATACAAAGTTCTGATTTCCAATACTTTTCATTACAACATTGGCACAAAGTGGGGGCTTTGCAATTTCATTGGCAAGAGACTTGTGTTGCCTCACTTCATCCTGCTTCTGGGTTAAATGGGAAACCTGGGCTTGGGTTTTTCTTTTCTTTTTTTTGTGAAATGGCTCATTGTTTGGGATCATGTATTTATAGAACACTGGGGATCACACTGTATCTTTCTCACTACTGTTTCTCTCTCTGTGCAACATGCTCCTCAAAAGTCACTTGCAATATAGCAGACAATGGGGGGAAAGGCAAAGAAGAAAGAAATATTGATAATGGATATTGGTAAAAAAAGATTTTACACTTACCTGTATGTGTCAGTTCATGAATGAAGAGAAGAAGATCCAACAGCAGCAAAACCATGGAAGAGAAAAGAAAATAAAAAGAAATCCCGTTAATTCAGAAAAGGAATAATTAGTCCTAGCAGCAGACGTATAGAACACATACAACCTGGTCCTGCAGGAGCCTGCAGTTCTGCCCACTGTCTCCTCACAAACTAGATCCAGCACACTGGATCTCAGAAGGTGTGAGCTCATGGCAGAACCCCCCCCAAAGTCTGGACAACAAGTTTATTCTATGTCTGAGGACACGATTTGTTGAAACGAGCTTAAGTTGTGGAGTGTGGCAGTTTATTTCTTGTATCACAATGAAAGCCTGGTCAAAGTATTTACTTTCCTGAATACCTTTCGATCAGCAGTATCCTCAAGACAAGGAGATTTTTGTGTCTTCTAGTCATTTTAAGAAAAAAAGCCAAACAAAACACTTGGGCAGGAAAAAGCACTGTTTCTCATCCCTGAAGAGGGCCCTTACTTGTCTGTTTAAAGCTCTCTATGCTCAGAGAGAATTAACATTTACCATCAGAGTGCTTTCAAGGAGTCTGAAGTTCAGAAGATTTCTCCCCTTTCCACATGATGAATTTTAAAACCACTGGACAAAACCAGGCAGAGGCGCCTCTGCCTTTTCTCGAAAATCCTCTTCTCCCTCCCTCCCTCCATCCCACCCTCTCACCATAAGTGAGAGAAATGCTGAGATGAAAGCCCATGCTTTAACTAAGCCCTCTGTCTCAGGGACTGAGGCTGTTTCAGTTCCTGCACTGTACACAAAGAGAAGCCATTAGGAGCCCGAGGGTTAGGGAAAGGCACTGACAGGTTCCTTTTAATTAGGCTGCAAACTAACTTGGTGAGAATAGCTTGTCTGTATCAATAGCTCTAATTGACTGTTCTGAAGACAGACAGAGCGAATAAAGCAGGGGGTAATTATTGTCTGTGACAATTTGATTGACAAGCCTGTCCCCCGGAGGAGAATCCAGAGAGCCTATTGTCTAGCAGAGCCCCCAAAATAAAGCATTCGCTTTCAGAGGGCCCCATTAAAATCCACACTGGAGGGCTGGGAGATTGGGCATTTGTGCTAATGGGCTAACAGCAATTTCAGACAGGGACTCTCTGAACTACGGGCTCAGGTGTATTTGCTGGGGAAGGGAGGGGAAGGAGGCTGAGGGGCAGAGGTGTGGTTCTGCCCTGGCAAGAGAAGAAAAATGATGACAAAGGTGCTGCCTTGCTCTCGCTGCAATACGCAGAGCGATTATAGGGCAGCAGATTTTCAATTTGGCATCATGGCCTGTCTTAAAACAGAGCACTGCTCGAGGTCAGCCAGAAATAAATAGAAAGCAACTGAAAGAGATGATGTCCTACCTAACTTACCAAACACAGAAGAGCTCCTACCCATGTTTGTTTCCCAGACCACCAATATCAACCTCAAACGAATGCAGCAGAAGCTAAAGGCTCCCCAGAGCACTGTGCTACCCCCTGGGCATCCCATAGCAAAGGTAAGGGCCTCCCAAAAGACAAAGAAAAGTTGGCAGGACAGAAACAGGAGGGAGAAAGCATCAATTAGAAACCAGCTTGACAGTTAAGTTGGAAAGCAACTAATACAGACACCTCAGTGGTGCCCACTAGCTCATCCGCTTTCCATTTTCTTTTATATACAAAGAAACAGAACTATGGAAAGGTTTCTCTACTAGTTGCTGGCCATACTTGTTTCCTTCCTTTGAACACTGTCTAAATATGTGTGACAATGAAAAATCAGTATTGCTGGAGGTATGAATTCAGTTTTGATTTGCTTAACTCTTTAACCAATTACTCCCACTTTTTATGGAAATCTGTTGGGTTTTTTTTCTCATTTTATTTTTAATGACAGACCAATTTCATTAGAAGCTCCCAACCACTTGGGTAAGAACACTCCTGTTCTCCACATCAGTGAAAAAAATTACTTGGGCAGTTTTATTCAAGAATGAGCCTCCAAAGCACCAGCTTGTTTTTTTCACTCAGAATCACAGAGCACAGCAATGTCCCCCAAATGAGGAACAGTCTGCAGCCAGAACAGTGCTAAGGGGTCGCAGGCACACGGCGTGGGGCCAGATCTCACTACAGTCAAGGGGAACAAAGATACTCATCAGTTCCAGACTGTCACTCTCTGTATGACAGCGACAGCCAGACAACAAACAGTGCTTGGGAGAGACAGGTACCACATCACAGAGAGAGAGGCAATGTCTTTGAGAGCTTCTAATCGAGATGCCTGAGACAAAGGATGAACGGAAAACAGAGCCACAGGGTAGAGCAGGCTGCCCAAGGGCTCCAAAGCAGGCCAGGGGCAAAACCTGCAAAACCCCCTAGATCTCTTGACCTCAGGTTCAGTGTCTATCAGCCATCAAGTGCCCCATGCCAGATAGCTTCGTTTTTGGGAAGGCAAAATACAGCGTACGCTGGTTTCTGTTTTCTCTTGCACACAGGCGAATTGTGTCTGTGTCCCGATTCCTGCAAACTCTGCTTCAGTGGGAGCTGGGAGCTTCCCTCTCTCAGAGGCACACACAGCAACAACTGCTGGTAGCAGCTTGTCCCCGAGCAAGGCAGCGATCTCTTACTCCCAGCCAGTCCCACCCAGCAGTGGGCAGGTGCCTGCCTCCCCCATACCGTGGCTGGCATGAAGCAGGGCTGGGGCATGTCTTGGGAGGCTCTGGGAGAGCTCAGCTTTGGGAGCTATATCCTCCAGCACACGCAAACAGGGCTTATTTCAAACCAGTCTGCCTTCGTACTGTCTTTAGAAAGAGTGCCACAGGCCAGCAGCCCCCAGCCTAGATGCCAGCCTCCCAGGACAGGGTCCCACAGGAGTTACCGAGTCACAAACAGGGGTCAGTTCATAAAGTTCAATCTGTTGCTCTGCCTGGAAGGTCAAAGATGTTACTTCAAGAGCTGGAACTGTGCTTAGAGGTCATTGCCTAAGCGCAAATTGCAACAGCACAACCACATAAACCACAAAATCTCCAGAGATGTAGCTGGAGAAGTCAAAGGGTTAGTGAGCACTGCAGCCTGGGCTATTGAGAAACACAGAAACCTTGAGGCTCCTCGGTCTTGGCCCTGGAGAGTGTCCTTTGTTGGCAGAGCACAGGCTGAACTCTTCAAGCTACACAGAAGGATTTTTTTGGAAGTCAGTGACCAAATCCATGCAGAAGTTTCACTTTTGCTCATACCTAAACAATTTAATTTTCTGGATCTTACACTCTTTGCTCCACATACTTCGGAAAAAATCCTTTTTTATTTTTTTGGCTGAAACTGCCAAAAGTTAACTAGAGTTTGTAAATAATATTGATTCCCCTCCATCCTGAAGTGTATTTCTTGGCCAATTTACTGTTCACTGAATATTTCGGTGCCATCTGCATATGAACAAATTTAAAGTAGAAGCTTGTCATACTGAGGATGCCAAAGTGAGAAAACAAACCTCAAAATAAATCACTGGCTGGGTGTCTTCAGGGGAAAGAAGTTTAGGGAAACAATTTGAACAATATAATCAAGAAAAAAACCCAGCAGGTACTGTGACAAAAGGCTTAAAACATGCAGTTAGGACTTGCTGACCACTGGCATGAAAACATAAGCCATTTCTAAACCAACAATTAGGCTCACAGCAGCAGCTTAAAAATGTAGCCAGGTCATTACGGCTCAAGTCAGCTGAGCCAGGCTACTAAATCATCTGGACTACAGCCAAAACAAAACCAGTGCTTAAGTAGAAATATTAGACAAAAATCCAGATTAATAGCAAATTCACTGTTGACTTCTTCCTACCTTCCAGATGAGGTGGGTACAATTCAGCCCCCTTCCAAACTGCATTTTTGAAACTACTATGATGTAAGTGAAGTCCCATTTACAAACCCTCCTGTTGAGAGGTACTGTGGTTTTGGCTGAGAATTGTGTAGCGACCAGAGGCTGGTTTGAGGCATTCAGGTGTAAGCAGTTAGCACCCTGAGGCACCACTTGTCCCAGGCAGCACTGGGAGGCCAGTGTTTCCCCTTCACTCAAAGTGCCACCCATGACTCAAGGCACATATTCCTACTGAATGTGTAGTTCCTCAGACTTTAAAGTGTTACTCAATATGTTAACTCACTCAGCAGCCGCAAGACAACAGATGGAGTGGAGATATTTCCATGTCCCAAACCCTGGCTTTGGTTAAATGCCTGCAGTTTGGTGTGATGGTGGACATTTTAGCTGATAAAATGGACTGAAGCAGCTGCTCCTGGAGCAGAGAGCCTTGTTTTTGTCTACAGTTGGAGCTAAAGAGACAGGTTTTGTGAAGAAAAAAAAAAAAAGGCTCACAGCCTTTAGAAGGGGCACAGAAGGATCCATCTAACACATTCACTGCCTAGGCACAGGATAGTGGCATCTGTGTTGGAAGGCAGTGACTGTGGATCAAAGAGCTGCTTGGAAATGGCAGATAAGCCTCGATGTTGCAGTTCCTCGGTGGGGGGAACAGATGGCTGGGCAAGGGATGAGTCTCCTGCTTGGAGAAATGAAGAGTTTTTGTTTCCAGAGTGGACCAGGCAAACCTTGATCTATCAAAGAAAGCAAGCGAGCGTGGGGCTTACAAAGACTGATTTCCCAGGGCTTGGGGTTTGATTATCCTGTGTCGAACCAAAGTGGGAGCTCGACTCAGAGCTCCTCCTGAAACAGAAGCATGTGTCCCAGGGGGATTCATTAATGTCTAATAATGTAGCTGAGCTTACCCCTAACCCTCCCCCCTCAAGGGGGGGAATTAATTTGTGTCTCTTTGCTTTGCTTGGCCACCTATTTTCACTGAACTTTCTGGCTGAAATTGCCCAGTGGATTCAAAACCTTTTCGAACAGGAGTGACAAGCATGAAAACAGATGATACCATCACATAAGCCTCATTCCCTTAAGGAACCAGGCTCAAAGTGGCATAGGACCTTTTTTGGCACAGAACTCCTAATGGCTGATCATTTCAGAATGAAGATTTTTTAAAAATTATTATTTTTTTTAACATTGTTATGATAAGTAGGGATAATTAAGGGATCGGGTGCACACACCAGACACCTGAACTCGAGGGTGACCTGGGCAGAAGGCATTTCAAGTATGAAGGCCATGCTAATTGGAACCACACTGCCACAAGCAAAGTAAGGCAATGGTAGCTCCTCCTCCTGCCACCACGGTTGCAGGAAATACTTTCTTCCTTAAGTTTCTGAAAGGACACACTAGTAATGACCACTGCTAATTTGTATTGCAAACACCCAGCTCTCAGACTTAGAAAAGTATAGATGACTCTGCCCATAACTGGGACCCAATTACTCCTCCAGGTCCTGTGCTGGGATACAGGTTTCCAAGTACAGCACACTGACTGACCCTATAAATAAAGAGGCACTACTGTCTTGCATGTGCTTCATGCTTTGAATCTATTTGTGTTTTTTAGCTGCTGGCACCATTAAGGGAGATGCTGTTCTCAATTAAAACCAGCCCATTGCTTCCCTAGGCTTAATTAGGAGCAGGGCTGTACATTCTGGCACCAGCAGTATTTTCTTTTCAATTAGTGGACTTAACAGGCAGCAGATGCCAGTGTCTTTCCTTCTCCCCTCTCTAGCAAGCACCCCACCCCTATTTTAAAACCAGAGACAGCTAATTCAGATACTGCTGCTAGAATTGAGAATAGTTGTAAAAAAAAACAAACCCAAAAAACCCCACCCCAAAACAGAAAATAAAAAATAAATAATCCCATGTATATTTCGATGCTGAGAGAGCCCACAGTAATCTTCCATCTTCTCTATACTACAGAGCAGATAAATACTGAATAAAAAGTAGAATAGTGCATTAAATAACAGTGCAACCATGATAGTCTAAAATTAAATTGTGTGTGTGATTTACCATCAAGACCAATAGTAAGGCTAGTAGGGAATGGGATGTGCAAAAAGATTGCAGTTAATTTTTCTTACTGAGAAAATCTACACATTTCAAATTTCTTTCATTGTTTCCTTGAACATAAACATGCAAAGATCCATCCACCTCTTACTGGAAAACTGTAAAATTCCAATTAAAAATACACCAATTGGATTTCAGACTTTTCTACTTTTTCAGTCATTCCCTGATGGCAGGACATTAACCTGTGTCTGTCACTTCAGCTAAACCTCAGTGCTCCAAGTGTAGTCTTTGAAATAGGATTTTTATTTGATTAACATGTATATGCAAGAGTGCAGAAAGCTGAAAATTAAAACAAAATGAAAGGTTTTTTGGTGGACAGGTTCAACTTCTAGGTAGGTTTCTCACTCAGAAAATGTCTTCACCTGCCTACTTGTATGGTCCTTTCTCCTATAGCCCTATCTTCAGGGAGTAATTGTAACGATGAGGCTAATAAACATGACACAATCTTTGCTGGTAGCTTGGGAGCTAGGTACCAGTGCACAAGCCCAGGCCAGAGGACGCACCTCCTACTCAGAACAGGACGTACACCAGCTGAACTCATACCTGAACTGAGCCCATTATCACCAGAACACGCATAGTCCTGACCAACCTGTTAAGTTTCAGATACATGTTCTTTTACTGGTATTGACACAAACTAATGAACTATAGAGTTAGGGGTTTCTTCTCTGGGACAATAAAATTGGAACAGGTCCAAAAAGTGAGCATCCTCCTAACACAAAATAACTACAGAAATGAACATTTTACACCGTAAGTGCAATGTGGTGGTTACAAAGCATCAAACAGGCAGCCCTGTAGACATGGCTTTGTTCGCCTGTGTGATAGCTTTCATAAAGATAAAATGAGCTCTTTCACAATCTCATAATGTCATGTTTCACAGGTAGCTCTCTGAGGCAGCCACTAAGAAATGTCACTTCCATCTCTGCATTGACTTCAGGTTCAGCTGGCATATTTGCTGAGAATAAAGTGCTACCGGTATCTTCACGATGGACTTGAAGAGCAGCACGATGGTCAGACTCCTCTGCTGTCAGGCACTGCAGACAGGAGTGAGACAGGACCTGCTTCTCGGACATTAACATTACATTTCACCTCCACCTGCAAATCGTCAGTTCTACGAACACTTCTGGATAACCCTTCTGTGGGTAAGAGACAAGTGAAGCCTGGTTTACAATGCATCCGAGTATCAGTTTTATGAGCTGGTGTTAATTCTCTGATGTAGAAGATAGGCTGTTACCCCTGTGAGATGACTGCCTCTCTCTCCTCTACATTGTTGCCTGCTTTCATTAAACTTTCCAGACCTTCCTCTCTTTAAGATGTCTACTCCTCTTTGGCTGGAATTTGCCAGACTTCTCTACTCCACATACTTTGGTGGGGGCTTCTCAGAAATACAGCACACTCACAGAAACCTTGTTTGCTTGGAAACTTACTTTAAGACAGTGTTGGGGGAATCATTTACAGCTCAGGATGATAAGCACAGGCACTACAAGCAGGTTTCAGATAGCCCTGATAACAGCACTGCCTTTCTGTCAGGCCTGGGCAGGAGGGTACTTCAAGAGCCTTGGATGAATCATGTAAAATCCCACCTATAGTCTACCAGATACAACTTCCTTTTAAATCTCAAGGGCTAACAGCCATGAGGTTAAAGGCTGTTTTCATAATAATCTGATAGCTGTCCTACTCCTGTTTTTCTCCTTATAAGTAAGGAGGAATATATTGCCACAGCGCAGATGTTTCCAAAATCTATGCAGTGAATTGCAGTGCCCTAAATCAGGGCTTCCATTTTACAGCAGTGGGCCACCACTACTTAACAAAGCAATCTTGCAACTTGACCATATTTAATGCTTGATAACATCTGTATGTCCCAAGTGCTGTGATGAATTTCATGATGTGGAGCTCTTTCTCTTACTAAGATCTGTGAGCACTCATGTCTCCTAAACTGGCTACCACACCACTCTCGGACAGCAACTCTCAGTTACTGTCCCCAGCAGTCAATTGTACCTGGAGATAAACAGCAACATGTGGCAGTATTCAACAGGCTGGCCTACCTTATTCAGTGTTTTCAACATCTACAAACTATGAAGTATCATAGATGTAATTTTTGAGCACCATAGTACAAAAGGTCTGGTGTCACTCTTTTCCTGTCTCTACAATCAATATTGGTGTTCATTTCATGGCAGAAAGCCAGGAAGAAAGAGGAAAGGAATAGTTTCCTTTCCTTTAGTCTAACAAAACTAACTTGTCTTCCTATTAAGCAGCTGGATCGGATCAGGTTTAAGAGAAACTGTCCTTAATTAATTTCATAAGATTAAATTTAATTTAGAAAAAGCATAGGAGCTGCCCAAGGGAAAATTTCCCACTCCGCTCTATAACCCATACTGGTTCCAACTCCATCTTCTCTTTCATGGAAACTGTGAATGTGAAAGATAGGGTCATGCATAGTATTTAAAAGGGAAATGTAACATAATTGTTGCTGACATCCAAATCATTGCTTTTATCCAAGGAAAGTACTGAGCAATTGGAAAAAGAATAACCCAAGAGAAGGGGAGGGGAAAGACAGATGGGGGAGTTGTTCTTATGTGGATTCTGAGGTCTGCTTTTTGGAAACTGAAAGGAATCTGGGACAGTTTCACAATCTAGAAGTATTGTTTATATCAGAACTATGCCCTTCTAATGCTTTCTTATTTCTACATTGATTTTTTTACTGAAAAGAATGCAAAGTATATAATTACAGCCCTGTATGAGCAAACCAAAAAAACCCCAACCCAACACAAAAGAGCATTTCTCATACAGAGAAAGATAAGAGCCCAGAACTGCCCCACCCAACCTTTCCACATTTAGCTGAGATGCCTAACTTGGACACTTGCTTGATGGCTAAAATCTGAAGTACACTCTGGGAGGCATCATTCTGTTTCTGTGAACTATATTCATAATCTGTTTAGTGAATACCTCTTAACAACAACGGCCAAGGTAGAGATCTCCAGTTAGCTGGGATGGACCTCAACTAAGTGGACTGAACCAGAGACTGAACAGACAGAATTATGCTGTACTGGAGCACAAGGGTGACTGCAAAGAGTCATATCTGGTTCTCTCACCCAGCACTGAACTATTTTCCTCCCACTTGTATGATAGAAGCCAGAATATAAGTTCTGTCTGCTGTGACAATCTTCATAAAGTCTTTAAGCATGATTAGTGTTGATAGCAAATACAGAGACTATTCAACTTGCCCAGTTTTAATGATCCCTTTATGTGCCTTATTCTTCCCAGCTTTCTGAAACTCCTTTTCCAAGCTGGAAGACTAAGCAACGAATGGCTCCTGACCAGCACACCAAGAATCAAACGAGGCAACATAACTGAAAGAGCCTGCTTTGGGGGAGACAATAAAAGCCTCCTTGTACAAGATTTAAGGGAACTGAGGAAGGAGAAGAGGAACTACTGTGATATCAGACTGGAGAAGATGGATTCTGCCCAGGAAATCACGACACATCAGCTCATGGTAAGTCTGGCTCAGGCATCCTAACTCAAGCACTTTTATTTGATGCAATCCATTTGACCTATGCTGGTTTGATTTAGCAAATGCAACTCTGTCTAGATGAGATTTGCTGATATTTTGCCTGACATCCGTTAAGAGGCCCCGTTTCAGAGCTGTCTGATGTGCACAGAGATGCTAGAGAGAATCCGTGACTTACAGCCCAGCCTCAAAGCCAAAGGCTTTAAATAAAATCCTCTCCAAGGCCTCAACTGCCAGAAGCATGAGAGAAAGGTCTTGAGAAAGACCCTCTGGCAAAAATCCACTTTGCCGGCCCGAAGTGACTTTTGGGTCAGCGTGATGAAAGGAAAGCATTCATGAGAGCATTTTAGGTTTTGTTTGATAGGACTGAGATGGACTTCACCTTCTACCATCACTATTACCAGAGACTGGGAATAGGCCAGCAGTTCTCACCAGCCTCTGTTTTTCAGAGAGGCTGCTCACACAGGCTTTGTCTCTCCACTCTGCCTCCACCATAAGCAAGCAAGCAGGGTTGGACAGGGAGCCTACATTTATTTTTTTTTGGGAGGTGGAGTATATATAAAAACTGATAAGAAAGGGCAAAGGGGTACCATAACAATGCAACCACATGGTAAAACTGCATGTAGGTGAAACCACATATTAATTTGGATAATACAAAATATTACAGTATTTTTATTTATTATAAAAGTTACAGTAACTCCAATTTTATTACTATAAATGAAGGATCAGGGACAAAACTCATGTATCCTTCCCCTACATGCTGAATTTCTTTAAAGTAAAAATGCACAGAGAGCCAGCAGAGGCCCAACACTGCAGTGAAGCCCCAGTTAGAGACCACAAACGGAGCTTACATGGAGATGGGCTCATTCCACACCTGTTAATTCTGGGGATTGTGCACTGAACAGCTTCTGGGTTTTACAGTCTGTGTGTTTTGCTGTTTGTACAGGTAGTTTATACATCAGGGAAAGATGTTTTAAGATGGGAGAACAAGTAGAAACCCATAAACACTAACAAAGAGGACCTCTAGAAGAGGCTTGAGACAGACTGGTTCCAAGTGGCTGATGTTCCTTTAAAACACTGGTGTGAAGAATGAGGAGCTTTGGGATTTGAGCAAGGATTGACTGTCCTACTCTGAGCTAATAACATTCTTCTTATTGTAATTCTCATCTCAGTAATAATAAGTCAACTCCATTTCCTAGCTTAAACAGGACCTTCTGAGATCCAGCATTTATAGACCATGCAAACATAGAAACCAAAAGAAAAATGAACGTATGCAGTGAAATACAGGACTGCTTAAATATTATATTTTTATGTACATACTTCAGAGTTCTGAAACATTACGTGTTGTTCCTAAGAGTAACTAAATTTGAAAAGAAGAAAAGGCACATTACAAATTGCTGTGAATGTGCCATCATTTTATCAAATGCTCAACATTCCTGTCCAGGAGACGCTGCCTCGTTTCTGCCATAGATCAAACAGTGGGGGGCCCTCGTAATAATACAGAAATACAGCCCGAGTGAATTCTCTAGGTGGGAATACACCATACATCCTGTTGCCACACTGGGGAAATGCATTTGGCAGCTGACTCATACAGCATGCCATTAAAAGAAAGGCCAAACATCCGAGGGCAGGCAGGAGAGCTCTTCCTGCAGTGAGCAATTTCTTTCCCCTGTACGCGCTGCCACCGTTACGTTGTTCTCATCGAGTCCATTCATCAACCTGAAATGAGCACATCACTGCAGTCCCCCAGCATATGAAGGACTGCTCAATGTCAACTAGTTTCTCTCGTAATACTCCAAAAACACATACTGAAGAAACCATTCAGACATCTCCCAAGTGCACTTCGGGAGCCTGTTCTTAACACTCACCTTCTTGTGGCAAAAACTGTAATTCTTCATGTGGCAAAAACTGTAATTCTTCATTCCTGCTAGCTGATTTAAACACACTTCAACAGGAGTATTTAAAGAACTACTGAATCATCGTGAAAATCTTGGAAAACATGATCTTCACGCTATACTGATAAGAGAATGTGCTTTGATATTTCAGCCGATTAAATAACTATCATCAAAAGCTTGTCCTGCTTTCCCACACGTATCAGTTAGGGTAACAAAAGATATCATGTGTCTTTGAAACTCATATACTCTTAGACTTTCAACAGTGCAAGACTGCTGCTATTTCAATATATTGTCTTTCAGATGCATGAAAAAAAAAAAGGCATTTGAATGAATGCAGAGTAATCTAACACGTCATCTGTCTGCTCCTCAGTTGTAAAAAAAAAAAATTACTGCAACATTAGCTTAAAAGTTGAGTAACCAAGTCTGCAGCTTGACTATTTATCATGCCCCAACTGAAGAGCAGAAACTGAGTGCATGCTCTGAGCTCCAGGCAAACACAGTACAAGTTCATTTAATTCTCAGAGAAGAGGTAACATTTAACTGCTTAGGATATAGAAAATGGGTGATCATGTGACTTTGAAAAAAACCCAAACCAATGCACAAAACAAATCCCCTCTGGATTAGGTTTTCACAACAAGTCAGTACCCAAAAGCTCTTAGACTACTCTGAAAGATGACATTTTCTTATTTGAACTAAACCAAAGTGTTGCTTTAATATACTCTGCTTCTAATCTTGTTCTTTGTCCTCCCCCTCAGATATAAAAATGGACATTTGCCCTAAGACAAGTATGACAATTTATGCAATGTTCATTCATCTCTTGTGTTTGATATAGAAGTGGTTTAGACATGGAACTCAAACATGCATGTAATTATTAACTTACTATTATAGGTGACATTAAATGAAATACATTATCCTGAGGTAAATAAGTAACAAAAGCTAATACAAAAAAGCTTGTGTTTTGTAAAAGTTTCTATTACTAAAGGAAAACCAACAGCAAAAAAACCCAACAAAGCAGCATGGCAGTGCAACTGTTTTAGCTTATCTATCTACTTAGAAATTAAAGATCTGCATTTGCAAAAGACAAAGGCACGTTAGAAGGTTTCAACCAGTCTTTTAAAATACAACTTCAGCAATATCTTAAGGGTTAGGTGTTCAGCTAGTAAAATAATACAGGCTACTGGAAAAAAATCCATATTGCCTAACCAATAATGCAAGTACACCTCTCAAAGGGCATGCCATGGGATGAAAGGAATAGGGACTCACTTTTCAGTGCAGCCCTTGCAGCCATGTTCTCATGTTGGGACAGAGAGCACCCCGAGGCATGTTAGCAATGCACCTGGCTGAAGTTCCTCAAGCACACAAGGTCTGGACTTGCTAAGTTCAAAGCTAGGCCAGGCAGCTGCTGGTTGCTGTTCCTTCTATAAGTCTTGTAGCAATTCCTTCTAAGATTTCTTCAAGACCAATATATGTTCTGGCCATGACCGGAGCATCATCGTGGATTAAAAATGTTTTTACTAGCCTGTGTAACCATCCCGAGTCTGTCATTTTACTCTGCAGACTGGATAAACAGAGTAGTGCAGAATGTAACCTGTGAAAATTGTCACCCCATCGAGTTTAGTGGGTGCTTGGTTTGGCAGGACAGGTGAAACAGACTGTGATCAACAAAAAGGAAATCAGCTCCTATTTTCTGGTCACTAACTGGGCTCTCACAAGTTAACCGTTAGCCAGCAAAAATTTGGGGGAAGACAAAAATATGTGCCAAACAACAGTTACACATGGAACAGGATAAATCATTTCATGTTGTTTGTGTCCCTCCCATTATAAATCTGTTCCCTATGCCGTAAGAAGTGTGATGTGTATCAGTTGAGCTTTATGCATCCATCAGGAGAACTATTCAAAAATTAATCGATTTCATTGTTAGGCTGTTCCCCTTCCTTCCTCCCAGTATCCTCTCAAGCCTTCCTCTTCCTTGATTTCCTTTTCTACCTCTATAAATCACCCTCCTCCTTGCATATCTTACGTTTGCCTTGAAACTGCATTCCTCTCAGCCACTAATTTTGTAAATTAGCAAATGAAACAATAGGATTTCTCTGGCAAGAGTTCCTCTACATAAACTCTGGCTGCTGAGTGTTTGTGGTTGTGCTGCTCATTAGGACCAAAGCAGTACATGCACCACATTCACCCCTACGTGTGCTTTCCCTCAAAAACAAAGCAGCGTCGTCTTCCAGCTTCCTCAAGCCAAGCCAAACCAAAAAATATATCCTTCATGTAAGGTGACTAACGGAAGCCAAAGCCTGTGGAGGTACAGTAACCTGCACAAAGACATTCTCCTACAACACCCCTCACCATGCAGGTGCAATGTACTTTTAGTTGTTAAACACAACTGTTGAATTTGAGTCCACTACAGGGTAGGTACTCCTTACCTCAAAGAACATTTGAGCTCCATTCTCAGAACCTGCCCCGTGACAATCAGTAAAATGTGACTAATCTGTGCGAGGATTCTTCGCAGAAGATGGAGTTCATTAAAATAAGAAGATATATTACAATATAAAGACCTACAGGAGGCAAGTAGATAGCAGATCTAGAACAAAACCTGCTACAAGACAAACTCTGCTGCAGAGACCTTCAATGAATCGGGGTAGGTCAGGACACACCAACTCACAGCAAGCACTGGAACCTCACTTACGTGTACTCTGGATTAGATACCACCATGGAAGAGATGCACTCCTGCATAAGATTTGGCATTCCACTATAACATGAATTGCTCTGACAGTGGAGATTGCTACAGCAGCTTATTTCTCTCCATTCCCCTTTAAGTATATCCCTTGAGCAAGCAGGGAAAAATAAATGGTTCTTGATAGACGTAATTGCTGCCAAAACTATTCTTTGGAGGAATCAGAAACCCAACTTTATCCTCTCTGAAGAAATGCACACACATACTTTATTAGCCACCCACATAAGGACAAAGCAGACAGACTCAGTTGCATTTGGTTTTCATTTTAAACCCTGTATTTTAGGCACTATTCTTCATATTAGTTCAACTGACCTTGACACTTTTATATTCATGATGGAGTTTAAGTAGAGTCTGAAGATAAAATTCTCTCTTTGGTTTTCTGCTCCCTGTTCCTGTGATAGTTACAATCAGTGAGTACAGAGTATCTCTGGTAAAATCTTACAAACCACCTGTGTGACAGCTTTTAGATAGTAAGCCAATATAAATGTGTACATCATAATCTGCTTCTAAATTATAGCTGCAATTCATAAGTGTTCTTTGGGCTTAACATCACAATATTTTACTTTTAACAGTATTATCTGTATGGTAGATAAATAAGCACAAGGGGATATAATTTATCTACATTTTCAATGAAAGTTTCATGAAGTCCTCGCTAAAAGAGGACATTAAAGTAATACAGAAATAAGAAGGAGAAGATCCTGTCACAAACTAAAGTAATGGGAGGCATAAACAGGAGACAAAAACTCTTAAGCTTTCTACAGCACAGAAAGGATGCTGAGCTCAACCCCTGTATTATTCTAAGTGACAAAATTGGAACAGGCTGCCCAGGGCAGTGGTGCAGTCCCCATCCCTGGAGGGATTTCAGAGCTGTGTAGATGAGGTGCTGAGGGACATGGGGTAGTGGTGAGTTGGCAGTGCTGGGTTAAGGGTTGGACTTGATGATCTTAGAGGTCTCTCCCAACCAAGGCTGTTCTGTGATTCTATGAAAATTCCCACCAAGTTCAATAGTGTTCTGCCCAGCAGTTGAAGATCTGGAAGTGAGGGTGACTATGGTAGCGTACCTTCACTGAAATCGACTCTGAAGGCCTCCTAAGGGAAAATAAATGGGGACCTTCAGAAAAAGAGCTCGCTAACCAAACAAAACTCAAGGAAATCTGACCTCTTGAAAACACATTACTAGCAGACAGGCACTGAAATGCCTGCAAGGATCTATGACTCCTGCCTTACGCTGTGATGGATTAGCCTTCCAGAAACAAGATCTGGGCATCGTGATGAGCAGCACTCTGCTCAGTTTGCAGAGACAAGAGTGAAGAGTGAACACAACTAAAATTGATAGCAATGAAATTGAAAATGCTATCCTGGGTACGTCGGTGGCACATCCTCTACGTGATTACTACTGTCTGATGGGAACTTATCATCTGCAAACCAAAAAACCCCTAGAAAAGCTCAATGAGAAAGGCAAAACTGATTCTGTGATCTGAAACATATATAAACAAATGCAGTCAATAATACAGTCTCTGATTATTTAATCCATTCCAGAGCTGCAGAGGGTCTGTAGCAACACGGCAGAACACACTATGTCCTTTTCATACACAGTCCTACAGTTTAGGGAAAACTACATGAACTGCCCCAGCAGCAGCCAAGGTGAGGAGGAGTTTACCACACCCATAGCTTGTCTTTTCTCCATTGCAGAGGCAGGGTATGGGATCAGTTCTGTGGGGGGAGTTATTACAAAAATAGGTACTGAAACAATTTAAAAGAAACATTATTTGGATTAATAAAAGACAGAGAATAATAATTAATTTACTATCTCAGTATAAAAGGAGAGAGGAGGCAGTACCTAATTAAGCAGTACCACTTCTACAAAGGATGAAAATCTAGATCAGAGAAGTGACAGGAGCCAAGACAGTCTTCTGTGAACTTTCTGGTGAAATGAACTACCACGTACAACCATACAGGTCAGTAAATGCACACTGCATTCACAAAACCTCAGGTGTGACCATAATTTGTCAAAACAGTATTTCTACCAGATGTTATATCTGATAGAGGGAAGTATTTCAGCTTGAAAGAGCAGAATCTGACCCACCTTGTGCAGTCAGTCCCAGCTCTGTCAAACAAGTGTAGAAGTTCAAGAATACCTCAGCTAAAGCCTGCAACAGACCCCCCGCTGCTCCAGGAGCTGATGAAATCCAATAAAGAACAAGTAATGAGAGTCCCTTGATATATCCTTTAAAAAAAGACAACCTGCCTACCTGCAAGCAATCATCTGTGGCTCTCAAAGAAAGCAAACAGTGCATGTTTTCAGTCTGGCAATCTACCCACCTCATCTCTGTGCCCAGCAGGGTTATAATGCTCAGCTCTGCTTCTCCTTCTTAAATGAGGAAAGCAGTTCAGAATCTCTGTGAGATGAGAATTTGTATGTTTAAACTGCTAAAGGTTATCACAGACGTTTGGAAGAACCGTCCAGATCCTAACCATATGTCACGCTATAGACAACTACTTTTCTTTTTTAAAGAAATACATAGTCTTGAGATAGTAGCTATTACTGGTCCCTGACAGGCAAGCACTGATAACAGGAGCACCTTGCTCTACCACTGCATTGCCACACAAAACCATCACTTGCAGGGAGATGGAATACTTCACTTGACATTTGTCTGTCTCAGATTTATAGGTCTATAAATTAGGAAACTACCTGCAGCCAAAATGTGATTCTCTCCAATTAAGAAAGTAGTCTCCTGTAAATGCACTGCGATGTCAACAGCAACACTGACTGCATAAATATAACTAAAGGATTACTAAATATGCTTCATGACAGCATGAAAAAAAACAAGAAATTCCAGGCCACAGCTCATCTCTTCCTTATTTGGAAAGGACTCGGTACCTGCCTTGCCCTGTATGCCACGGGTAGGATCTTACTGCTGAGTTCAGTACCTAGAGGCAAATAAAAGCTCGAAGGAAGGAGCAGCTGGTCTTTGGTACATATTTATACAATGACTTACAGAAGGGATTCTTGGTCCACAGGCACCACGGGAAACATCTACTGAAGTGAAGTCAGGTCACTGATTTATCACCAGTGTTCCTCAGGGGGTGATATAGGGCACGTTACGTGTAAATCCTCAAGGCTGTAGTCCTAAACTGAGATGATCCTAAGAAATCAGTTTTCCTTAATGTTTATACTGTAGGGAAAAAAAAAATGCTGCATGAATAGTAGCATGCTTCAGCCTTGAACTTGAAAAGACCTTTTTCTCCGGCTAAGGGGGTCCCCTTCAAACAAAGATGAGCAGACTGATCCAGCTCTGAAATTTCCTCTCATTAGCCACTGTGACTTCCTCTTTCCATAAGTAATGTATTTCCCACAAAGATCAGACTGTTTTTCGGAGCAGTGCTATTAACAGACATCCCTTGGTGTGTGTGTGTGTGTGTATGCTTTTCATTGTTATCTTTAACAGCAAAACAAAGCTCATTTCAAAGCATTAGGATATGTTGTCTTCATAGCACAAAACTGACAGATGTTCCATATGTTAAAAATGAACCTTAATGCTATTCTTGTGTTGCCCTCAATGGGTTTTTCCTTATATTTTTGGAAGTTACATTACCTACACAGAAATTAAATTGGGATAAGTTTCAACAAGAAGGGATGGGAAAAACCTGGGTCGAGGTGCAGGGTTTGAGGATTCAGCAGATAGGTGCTGCTTCTCTTCTGCAGGCTATAAAATGCTCACCTGGCTCTGCTCGAGTTAGGACTGCTCAGAGTGCAGTGTATCAGCAAGTAACTGAAAAAGGAGCTGGAGAGACATGTGTAGTATTAAGTGACATCCCGAAGTGACATGAGAGTAAAAAATACCTGCTTGCTCTGAAGACTGAGCAAAAACCAGGCAAATAAAAAACCTGCATCTGTATGCCTGAAGATATGATTGGTGATGAGCAAAATTCAAAGCAACTGATCAGGCTGTGCTTTGCCCCTTGTGGGTACATGGAAGGGCTGTGGGTGAGCAAACACCACCAAACTACAGAAATCACTCAAATATTTCTAGCTTTGATGCTACATACAACTTCAGGTTGTCATGTTTGCTAGAACTGCAAGACAAGCTCTACATAGTTCCAATAATATATTTCTGGAGCACTTCCCCAGCACAGCACACAATCAGGTCCACATGGGTACAAGCCAGCACCTTGCTTCATGAAGTGAGACCACCTGGTGCTCACAGGTCACATTTGCAGGAGATGGGAGGAAGCTGGCAGCTTCCTCACAGCCAGCTGTTGGCCAGACACTTAAAATAAGCTGAGGTGCTGAGGAAGAGGTAAGGAAAAGCATGGCTTGCATCCAGCCACACAAACATGTGTTCAGCTGGAACACACTCTCCTGCCACACCATGTAATGCGGCGAGCAGGGCAAGGTACATTGCGTGGAAACTCTTCAAAAGACCCAAAAGGGATTCCTTTCCCAACTTTATCTCTAGGCAGCACACAAAGCCAAAGGCCCAGGACACCACTTTTCCATGCAGCACTTAAAGCAAACATTAAGGAGAGATGGTATCAAAGGCAACCAAACAAGTTTCAGAGATCTTGTGCCATCCCATGCTCAAGCATGGATGATAATGGCAAAAAGGTCATCCCTACCTGGATTTGCAGTTCTTCCCAAGTAAGTCAATAAAGTAGGGGCAAACCCCAAGATTCACGCTCATGGGCAGAAAACAAGAACAGTCACGCTGCAATTCATTACCCTGCAGGTCCTTTGATCAGCAGAAGTAGCTCAAAAATAGCTCTGCAAAAACCTCACTAAAACACCTTTGAAACTGATGTGAATTTTGTTCCATCAAACTAAGAACATACACATTTAAAAGTTGCAAAAATCAGTGGACTGTCCCACAGGAGAACCCACATTCCAGTACTGTTATTATTAAGCAACAAAGACAAAAATAGTAAAATCTATGAAAATTTATGGTGAATTTTCATTTACTCCAGAAAGACTATGTGTGGACTAGCTACATTTTGCAGTGCAAGTCTGGATGAGATCATTCCTTGCCAACATGGAGCTTGACACCAACTGCTCATGCCAGCCTGTGCCCATAATCTCTATCTGCCAAAGTATCCAGATAACACTATTTCTACTCTTAATAATGATAATAAAAATACCTCCCCCACATCAGTAAGAAATCACAGTCTGAAAGCATTTCAAATGCTGTCAGCCATGAAAATCAATCAGCGCTGACAACCTCAGCTGAAACGGGGCTCACTGAGGCCATTTTCAGCATCACTGGAGAGCTGCCAGCCTAATCCCCCTGCTGTAAATACAGCCCTGCGAGCGCCTCCCGACAAGGGAAAATGAGCAGATTACATGAGGAGGTAACAAGCTTGAACTGCACCATGGAATGAATGGGGGGGGGTTGAAGGGGAGGAATCACCCTCCCTTTGTACTCCCAAATTATTTGCTGTTGACCAATCTCTTGAGTAACTCTTCCAGCACAAGAAGTTACCCCTACACGTACTACTACAGTCTTACTCTGGAAAAAAGATGGCAGTTGTAAGAGGCAAACTGTTTTGCCCAGTCAAACAGAAAAAAAAAGCAGTTTCTGAGTTCTCAGCTTCTCAACTTGTCAATACCAGCCTGACGTGTGCACCAGGACACAGGTTCCAGGGGTGAGCCCAGGAATTGCTCCGTCCCAGAGAGAACACTGCACCCAGGGGTGTGCATGTTCTGCTGCATCCTCTGATAAAGAGGAACCTGTTGAGGTGTTGCACTGCAGCATCCCCTCAGTTCTCACTCCAGCTGTCCAGGAAACAGTATTTAAAGGGAGTAGATGGTCAGTGAAATGGACATAAAATCAACCTGACTACTCACCCACATCTCCCAGTGCTCAAGGTGCTCTTAAATGAAACTGGCACTTCAAGTCACATTTGTTCACCCTTTCTTATGCTTCTGACTCTCTTGAAATGGTGTTCACTAACTCCAGTGAGAAACTAAACCCAAATCCAGTACTGAAAATCCCACTGATGATTCACAGATTTGTATCGTTCCTTAAATCCCACCCAGGAGTGCTTAAACATTTCTTGACCCTTAGGCTTTACCTGTGCTACAACCTAAGTAATTACTGCTCTCCCTGGCACACAGGCAGCCTTTGGTCTGCTGTGCAGACAGCTGGCAGTTGTTCTCCGAGAGTTATCCCACCAGCCAGAAATTACAAATATTTTAAAAAGCTTCCTCCTTACTTTAAGAACATCACTAAAAGGAGTCTGAGCAGAGGTCTGCATGCTGCTGCAATCAGCCGTGCACGTGCACAGGCGTCCATGCTCCCACGGGTTATTGGAGAGAGTGCTTAAACCAAGAAAATATCAAACCCCTCAAACCTTCTCCCAGCTTTTGTCTTTGCTGTTGGACACCAGAGCTTTATGATTTTAATGGCTGTATTTTTTTCAAAAACTTCATCCTCTCGAACAAAGAGGTGAACCCTTCAAAACACTGTTTTACATGTTAGTTCTCACCAAACAGCTGTTACAGACAATATTCATGCCTTATTATTATTCATGAACGTTCAACTGAACCATTTTTTTTTGTTTCCACAAACGTTAGGGAAATGGCTGCTTTCTCCCCAGCTGAAAGGCTGTTTGTGCAAGAACAAGAATCCCCATTATTACCTTGATGTTCACTATTCTCTGGCCTTCATTTCCTCCCTTTAGAAATTTAAATCATGCAATCAGAACAGAGCAACACCATCACCTAACTTGGAAGACCACTACCAATTCCAAAGAGAAAATAATTCAAATGAGCTATTTCTAAATAACTGTTTATCTAAACGACTTGGAATTAGTGTCATGTTTGCTGAAATGGGAAGGACTAAAATGGCTTGGAAAACAGCTCAGTCTGCATTATTTTTTAGCCATAAGCCCCTGATCAGCCTCACTTCTGAAGAGCTCTGCACAAGTAGCCAGTATGTGCATGGATACTGGTGATGAGAGCAAGAGGATCATAAACTCCTTGAGAAGTCTAAGAAAATCCTGACACTTTTCGCTATAAATATTTCCTTTTCTGCTGCACCTTCAGTGAATATTACCCATCTCAGGGAGTTTAAATTAAATTTAGAAGTGTATTTTGATACAAGAGGTTGGCATTCTCCAATCTACTTACATGGCAAAGAGATTTACGTGATGTATAAACAGCAGATAAAGTACAGGCAACCTGTAAAACATCAGGAGGAGAAATAAGTATTTTTCACCTCTTCTTTGAACTTGTTTTCATGCTTGATAAACTGAAGGCCTCCCTATTTTAAAAGCTTCTTTAGCATAGCATTTGAGCAATAAAGATGATCTTTGCTCTGCCTGCATGTCTGGAAAGCAACTCTTACAACTAATTCTGAAACTGGAAGAGGGTAGATTCAGACAAGACATTAGGAAGAAATTCCTGACTGTGAGGGTGGTGAGACACTGTGGCTGCCCCCTCCCTGGCAGTGTTCAAGGCCAGGTTGGATGGGGAGGTGTCCCTGCCCATGGCAGGGGAGTTGGAACGAGATGATCTTTGAGGTCCCTTCAAACTCAAACCATTCTATGAATTTGCAGAGTATCTCTCAACTGCATCATTCAGGGAAGTTCCTCAGTGCCTTTGATTAAAAGCACCTCATTGTTTGGGCAGTGGTGGAGTCCCCATCCCTGGAGGTGTTCAAGAGTCATGTCGACACAGTGCTCAGGGATATGGTGTAGTTGAGGACTGTCAGTGTTGGGTTGATGGTTGGACTCCATCATCTTCAAGGTCTTTTCCAACCTAGATGATTCTGTGATTGGGCACCTCAGTGTTTTCAAAGTGGAAAGTGCAGATTCAGAAGAAAATCTGCATCAAAACAGAAGCTTCAGTGGGTGCAGGAAAGGAAGGATAACTGCTTTAAACACAGGTAACAAAAGACAAAAATAGTAATTTTTCTTAAGAGCAGAAAGGCACACAGAAAACTGCACAAGGATCTGTGCTGAGGTCTCTCCTGGGCAACATATTCCCAGATGATATGAAAATAGGTGACTAATGACACAAAGTTCACAGGTACCAGTATATCAAGACAGGAAAGAGAGAATTTCAAAGAGTTGAAGAAAGACCTCACTCACTAAGTATGTGAGGGAAAAAAGGGCAGATGAAACTTAGGTAGAAAAATGTCAAATCATGCACATAGGAGAATGTAATCCTAACATTACATACGCAGTAGTGGACTACAAATTGGTTATTTCAGAACCCTGGGAGTTAATGAGACTGCTGAATGAAAATGCCAGTTCAGTGCTCCCTGTCACAAAAGCAAAGAGAGTGACAGGAATTAAGAACAGAAAAGCAAACATGGAATGGTAACTATGATGGATTTATATACAGAGTAAGTTTGTGCTTTCTTACCATGTGAAATAGCATGCAACTGAATCAGAAAATACTTTCAGCCTGAAACAGAGAGGACCAAGCAGGCAGATGGACAAGGGCTATTGAATGCCAAGTAACACAGAGAAGATGCCTGGAGGTCAGCTGTACAGCCTGTACCTTCTAGAAAAGGAACTGGGGGCATCAAATGAAACCTGCAGGTGGCAAATTCCCAAGCAGCAGGGGAAATGAAGTGGTTCTTCACACAATATCTGGTTAGACAGAATGCTAAGAGAAGTACAAAAATCAACTGGAAAATTTGATGGAAGTAATATCTGAAGACGTCTCCTCTGACTCAGGGAAGTCCTTGAGGTTGGAATGCCACTAAGATAATTATAATGATATTCTTGTCCTGTTCTGGTGCTATTTTCCAGGCCTTCATTCCAGGTGCTGTTGGACAGAGGGGGCCTAGTGGACAGTTTTGGTCTGACAAGATACGTCATTCTTTCAAAAAAAAAAAAGACAGGACTTAGTCAAAACAGATTTCAATTGGCTTTTAGTATGTTATCTGTGTACCACTCAAGAACCCTTCAGTGGAGTTCCTGTCGTGAAAAGCCTCCAGAAGGAAAAACCTAAGTATGACAGGTCCTTTCAATACATTTATAGATCTATTCCGTTGCACTTCAATACAGAAAGGGTCTTACCTTCAGAATAAGGTAAATGCTCTTACACCACAAAAAGTAAGATCAAAACATAAGCCTAGTGAAAAATAAAGATACATATATATCCCTCGCCCCCCAATAAGGTCCATTAAATACTACTGCTACAGTAAGCTGTCTGAAGTACTTAGCAGCTTTGGGTGGCTGGCTGAAAACACGGGATTTGGGGTTTTTAAATACATGTAGGAGAGATGAAGCACAGTTTTACTGTTCTCAACTGTGTGACTTGACGATCACCTTCTGTAAGTTATTGTCCACCTGCACCTTGCGCTATCCCTTCACTAGCCATCTCATGAGGATACATGCTTATTCTGGCTGGAAAGTCCTACCTATCCTTCCTACAGTAACCCAAACAATACTCCCAACCACAGTCAAACAAGCAGCTTGTACTGAGAGGATTTTCCATCCTCTCTAAGCGCACATGGCAACCACAAAAAAGAAATTCAGAATGAAAAAGCCAAGCTAGGACAGTGATGGTAAAAATTAAAATGGAAATCGAGCACTAGAAATCAGGAAAAATATCTCTGTGATTCAGAGAAAATACATAATTAAAAAAATATTGGGAGAACCCCGTGCAATCAAGGCAATAATCAATTGTGTGTGCATTGGACAGCTTCTCAATTCACAGGAGGACTGGGGCTGCCATTCATATGCTGAAGAGCTTTCCAAGAACCAATTAAACCCTACCAGAGGGAGAGGAACAGAAAAAGGGAGAAAAGGAAACTAATACCCTGAAACTCTTCCAGTTTTCAACTGCAGGCTCCTGCCCATGTGCAAAGGTGGCTGGAGCAAGGGAGCAGGGCAGGCTGGGCAGGGAGTGCAGGCAGGGCAGTGTTCTGGGAAGCTCAAGCAGAGGCTGACAGCCCCAGCATGCTGCTCCCCATTCATCATCGGGGCAAACCTGGGTTTCAGCAGAGAGAGCCAGGATCTAATAAAACCTGGACAGACTGAAAGCGAGACAGCCTCCTGCCTGTCTCCCTCCTTCCCTTTGAAATGTGGGGGAAAGGTTGGGGGAGAACAAAAAGACACTGATGATTGATAACGACTTAATATCTTTGTGCAGCTTTATCAGGCTTTTTAACTAATGACTAAAGCAACTCCACCTCTACAAAATCAATCATCATGTCATAAAAGTCTGAAACACTACAAAATTAAGTGCCTGCCCCAGGGATATAGAGCATGTGTCATGTTTAAAGTGAACCTCATTCTGCTGGGGGTCCCTGGATGTTATTTTTTCTTTCATTTCCCTGGGAGATATTCAGAGAAAGGGAGAGACACGGCCAAAGAATCCAGAATTAGTGCCTTCCCTTAAAGAAATGATTCAAGTAATCCTTTAACTCACTTAGCAGAGCTGTGTGCTTATCAGAGAAGTGAACTCAGATCTAAATAATTTAATCACAAATACACCAGCAGGAACAGCCCTGCAGCAGTTGAGCAGGTTGGACAGCACAACCCAAGATGCTCAACAGAAGGGCAAACAAACCCCACAGATCAGATTCTGCATCCTCAATGTGAGCACTTCCAACTGCCTCTTCTTTTTCATGTATCTGGAAACCATCCATTTCGAGCCACCATCCTCAACTACAGACAAGGGCAAGCAGGTGAAGGTGAGCACATGGAGTGTTTGACATGTATAGCATACCTGCTTAAGAACAGATGAGCAGGATCCAGCCTGTTCTTCTCCAACAGATGCCTGTAGGTACAGAGCACTCCCTGAACCTCACAGGGAAACTTTCACCTTCCCCACGAGGTTGCATTGCATCACCAGTAATCTGTCAAGTTAGTTCTGACATCGATATACTGCTCTGGGTTGCTCTGGTACAATGACTTAGTCTTTGTCACCCAAAGGTATTGAAATTAGAATTAGAAGACACTGAGACTCGATATCCATTTTTAAGAGGGAAATAGCTAGGAAATCTGAAGGGAGTGGTTGATGGCAGGAAAGAGAAAGGGACAATTAAAAATAAATAAAAAAGAAATAAGTCCTTAATTTAGGTCTCAGCAGTTCTTTTCCCTGCTAGCAAAGAAAAAAACCCAAAACTTTTCTATCTCCTTCTCTTCTGTACATTACAAAGGAAAACAAAACCCCGCATTTTACATTTTCTCTGCAGCCTCTTCCCATTGGCAGAAGAGCTGAGCAGAGGGCACCAGGGGCACACAGCCCTTTGCTCGCTTGTGCAGGTGGGTCTGTATCACTGCTGCTCTCCTCCTGCACCACTGAACTCATGCCCTCCCCTGCCATTTAGACCAAAAAACATCCTTCTAATTAATGAAAAGGAAGATTTTTCTCAAAGTGGGTCCGACACCTAAAAGTGTGACCGAGGCTAAATTTCCTAAGCTATTTAAATGCTTCAGGAAAAAAAAATAACATCATACTCTAGTTCAAGCTTTTGTAATCCTTGACTGGGTATTCATGTGACAATGACTTAAACTGTCATTACCAATAGCTGCTGCACACTGCCAGGTGAGATCACAAGAGCTCTGCTCTATAGTCAGAAGAAGAGATATCTCGACAGCGCTTGAGGTTTAAACTGCTTCTATTTTGATCCTGTTTGTAACCACACAAACCTTTTCACAGGCAGGGCTCCTGCCCAGTACCAATTACTTGCCAGGGGATCTTCTTTTTTTTAAAACTCAAATTTGATAGAAGCCTTGGGATTCTTTCCCCCCCTCTCATACACTATGTTACTCCAACCCTTCCCTGTTCATAAACTCTCCAAGAACTGTATTTAGACAAAATCTAAACTGGCATATTTTTCATATGCTTCATGGAAATATTCCCAACTACTTTTACAAGCAGCTGAAGATGTGCTTTTGGCTTGCCATGAAGTCATAAAGTTTAATTTGCAACATCACAGTTGCTTCTATGGCAACAGATAGTGACATCAAACACGGGATCATGACTTCACTATAGGATCAGGAAGGATTAGCTTTGTACTGAGGAAGTTAAGAACTAATACAAACAATAGCTACAACAACTGCAAAGAGAATTTATGGCAGAATAGTTTACTCGTTGTGTAAATGTTCTTATTTACTCCAGTATGAAAATCCCTTAAATCAACCAGCTGTTTGTAAATTAAGCACAAATGGATTATCTTTAAAACAAGCTCAACGGTTTAAAGTGGGGTTTGCATGCATACCCACTTATAACTGCACTACAAGTCCCACCTATACGATCCTTCCCTCACCATAACCTCAAGGACTTTTATCCCCATCAAGCAGGCTCTGGTATGAGTGCAGCAGGTAGAGTGATCATTTTTAGTGAAGTGTCCTTTTTAAGTGCTGCTTGTTACCCCTGAAAACCTTGTGGGGACAGTTATTTAATTACATGACGTATTCTCTGTCCTAAGGGAGGATGATTAAATGGATGAATTCCCTGGCCTTTCACCTTTATGTTACCAAACCAGCACCAAACAGAGGGTCTGAAGCATTAAAGGCCTCTCTGGAGACACCTGTTTATTATTAACTGTCCCTAGCAAGAGCCAGCCCTTGGTGGGACAGCACATGCAATCAAAGCAGCATCTTTCCCTAAGGAGAAATACGGAGATGGATCTTCTCAGGACACAGCTGAGTCTGCTGGTGGGATATGGAAATCCACACGCTGCAGCTGGTCCAGGGACTCCTGCAGGTGGGAGAAGAGACCAAAGCCTTATTAGCAGCAGCACAAGAGGGAACTGCCCCTTGGGAACCACCTTTACAAAAGGCTCTGAACCAATTCTCCTCCTCTTTGCTGGGTTCCCGGGTGCAGGCACTCACTGTGTTGATTCTACGACATGAAAACCTCATTTGCTACGCACGCACGCTGGACTCTGCAAGTGCTCAGTTACTGATACACATTTTTTCACCGCAGGAGATGCCAAGGCCTTTCAACAAGTAGCGTTTAACTTTCTGATGAGTATTCAAAGGAATTCTGCTGGACTACAGCATTTGTAGTGTCTCCACTGACAATTTTTAGTTTGAAAGCATGCCAGCTTCAACAGCTTTCCTGCCTCCAGAAGCAGTAAGTTCACAACTGTGAGCGTGCCCTGCATTGCAGGGCCATGCCCTGGGAGAACCACCATCACAGGGTATAAAGGTAATGCTGATTTCATGCCCTGCCAGTCTCATGCCTCTTTGTTGAAATGCCAACTAGGGTATGAAATTCTGTTCCACTATCCGAGTTTTCTTTTATATGGACACATCAATTAGACTACCAGTCCTGCTGCATAAAGCAGATTATGTTGATTAGCACAGCCCTTAAGGAAGGGAAGACTTTGAGCAGTTCCCTCAAGAATTAAAGCTAGGC
Organism: Podargus strigoides; assembly: GCA_028020825.1. NCBI lineage: Eukaryota > Metazoa > Chordata > Aves > Caprimulgiformes > Podargidae > Podargus > Podargus strigoides. Next base: position 23,702,700 of record CM051628.1, on the reverse strand, counting down.
AACAGCTGAACCACACAGCAGGGCAGGACAGTCGTTTTAAATCGCACAGTCCACTTCCATAGGTTTCAAAGTGCTCTGCTTTTACTGTTAGAGGACTTGTCAGACTTTGCTGGACTGTCCTTATCAGTGTTAATAAGCATTAGCTTATAATGACTTGTCTAGGTAAATACATTCACTTTGCATGTGCACAATTAATATAACATCAAAGTAAATCAGGAAAACAACAGCATAGGGGCACTATGGATACCGATGTAGTGGGACACTTCAGTTACATTCCACTTCCAGACACATTCAGTTTGAAGTGACAGATTATTTTGACCTTCTTCCACACATACTTACGTGATAATGAGAAATCCTTCAGACTATCTTGTCACCTCTACTTTTCCTTCTCAATTCCAACCAGCTTCTCTCGAGTTCCGACTGAGCCCAGCTCCTATCTCAGTAACACTCTTAGATATCAATTCGTCCCCAAATACTTCAAAGAGGAAGCCAAAAGCTTTTCATTCCTAAAAATTTGTCGGTCAGAACTAAAAACATTTCACCTCAAAACAATAATCATTTAGTGAAAGAAAACACTGAATATACAGAAAGGAAAAAACCAACCATCTGAGTGCTGCTGACATTTGACAAGTGATTTAAACTCTATGCCTCAGTCACAAGAGACAAACCCTGGTGATAACATACCCTCCCCCCCACGCCTTGCCTGTGCAGTTATTGAATAGGGTGCTCGCTGTACGATGTGCACGGCAGGCTGCTCTTGCCTGAAGAACCCAGCAATTCCTCTGCTGGCTACCTGCAGACTCACGAAGCGGAGCGATGGCTCCATCTAACACTGCCTTTGAGATCAGAAATAGTGGTGAGCCTCCAGAAGCATACGTGCTTCATTGGTGTGAAGGAAGAAAAGATGAGGAGCTGTACATATTTGGGTCTTCCAGCCACTGGTGCAGGCAACAGGAGGAGGAGTCACCAAGCACGCAGTTAGCAGGTGCTGAAGGCTGCCTCCAGAAAGATTTTGCAGTCAGTTGAACAGCTGTGAGACCCAGAAGCATTAAAACTAACATGTAAGTGTTCCCCAGATGGTGGGCAGATTCTGGGATGTGTGCAGGAGCCTCTGGTTCAGCTTATTGCTAGGTCTGAGGGGGAGGAGGGCGAGGAGGATCACTCCTTCAACAGGAAAAATGACAGTTCTTGCACAGAAAAAGGAGGGGTGAAGGACAAATTCTTCTCGGGGAGGTTAAAGAAATATACTACGAAAGCCTCTTCCTAATGGAAAGCAGGACTGAGCTATTAGGGGAGAAAGCAGGGCGTCTCACCCGGGAGGTGCTGCTCTTGATGAGTCACGGTCAGTAGCAGTGGTGCTTTGGCTGTGTTTAAACACACTCTCGTAAAAATTATTAGGATGGTTTGTGGCCTTTGGTCTTGCTAAACAGACACGTTTAAGAGCCAAGTTCTTTCAGCCTCCCTAAAATGGCTCTTAAAATGAATCAGGAGGCCTGCATTTGACCCACTTCTGCTCCCTACTACCAAACAAGCAATGCTTTCTCTGACTCCTGACCGGCAGGTGAACCCAGGGCTGAGGCTCGCTGGGATCCACCTCTACAACACAGCCTCTTCAAGCATGACCTCCAGAGGCCCACATCCCCATTCATATTTCATATTCCACAGATGTTTTCCCCCCCACTTTTGCTGCCTGTTTTTAATGCACCACTGGGTCTCTGTACAACCCCCACTTTAAACGTATCTTATTTTTTGTTGTAAGAAAGCAACGAGGTGAGAAGCAAAACTGAAAGGCCTGACAGTCCCAGCTTCCCACTGACATACTCCCTTGTTTATGTCAAAAACCAGGGGCTGGAAGTGACAAGACATCAGCAGAAAGTGGAGGGTGCACAGTATGATTTAAAAGGCAGTAGCGACATGACAACCTTCAAAAGGCCAGTTGATGTTTGTCAGGCCAGGAGGGTGGGATTGCATTAAGCTGCATTTCATTAAGAAAAAATAATACTCAGAAACTATTAAGGGGTCCCACATGGCTGCTTCACCACATTTAATTTAATGTCTTTCCTCTCCAGTGACCAATCCACCCCCCACTTTCTTACAAACGATGACTTGTGGGTCTTAACCTTACAAGTGAAGATCCATTTGACCCATTAGTTACCCTATTTAAAGGCTTTTGTTAACCTCTAGTCTAGAGCTTGAGCCATGATTTTACATTGAGGCTCCAGACCACAGAAGCAGATGGTGTCATAAAACCCCACCTCCCCCTACCCTGTATTTATTCAACTTCTGTTGTGTAATCGACATTCATTCTTTACGCACCATTTTCTAGGCAAGATGTTATCCCCACAGATCTGGAGCTGGGGCAGCGGGTACCCCCAACGCCGGTCAGAGGGAATGCCTCGGGCAGCCTGTGTGTTTGAAGCTGGTATTTCTGGCCTATTTTTTGGGAAAAATGCCCCAAACATCAAAACTCAAGACTCCAAATGCAAAAGCTGCCTTGAATATGTAAAAACTCCATCTGCATTGGGAGAATTAGGAATGAAATAAAAGACTATTTCATCTAAAATACAGCCTTGATGTTACAGTGCCTTCTATGTCTGTTTTAATTTTTTAAGCTTCCTATTCTCATTGCCCAGAACCAGCTTCCCTCCCAAATGTATTTATTTTTTTACTTCCAGAAAGAACTCCAGGAAAGATAATAAATCCTGACTCTGTTGGCTACAGAGGAGGCTTTCCCAGTAAGCTGCAAAGTTCACAACCTTCAAAATTCATCTCTTAGGAGTGGTAGGTGATGCTGAAGTACGTAGAATTAAGGAACGGGAAAAAAAAAATCCAAACACAAGCAAGTCTCTCTTTACATTACTTTTCTGAAAGAAAGGGGAATGCTAAAGGAGGAAAAAAACCCCAAACCCAAGGACTCAGTACTGAGGAACTGTCAAGAGGGCATTAATAATAATAATTAATGAACGATCTGGTTAGGTATCCTGTCTCACAGTCAATGAGTAAAGTCCCTGCAGAAAAGGTTTTCAGAGCCTGGTCTGTTTGATTTTCAGAAGGAAAGGAGAAGGATCTGTATGGTGACTTGATGAGAAAACATCTAAATTATAAAGCAGTATGAATTCCATTTCTGCTCAGCACCACCAGCACATCACTTCTCCTTCCATGTGGTGGGGTGCTGACCCCAAAGCCAAGGAGCGTGGTGGCTGGCTGATAACAGGCTAGAGGCAACCCCCTTCCCACCAGAGTCTCACTTGCTGAGCTCTAATACGATGACATGTACGGCAATGAGCTTTTATTGATTTTGCATTTGGACCTGGCTCAAACACTCAGGCAGACTCTCTACAGGAAAAAAGAGATTATGTGGGAGTGTAGAAAGGACAAATCTGGTGCTGAAAGTAGCAGAAACTGAACAAATACTATTTCATGTCTTCAAAATAACTTTTGTTTCTCTAAAAGCAGGAAAAAAGCTATAAAATTAAAATAACAGGAGAACTGGGAGAAAATAGAAATACTGAAAGGCAGAAAAAGCCACTGAAAAACAGTATTGGCTCAAATGTTCAGTTGAATCTGCTCCAACAATCTCTCTTCCTTGGATCAATTCTTTGTACGTGTAGTCAATCCTGCTGGACTGTGGGCATGCCTTCTCACCAGCCCTGCCCCACTGGTTTCACATGGGATACCTAGCTCACCCACCACAGAAAGCCCATCCTGTGAGCATCCTCCCCCACGTTCAGCACAGGCCTTCCAGGGGAGTCAGCCAGGCCGTGCAGTCCTCGCAGAGCGTCCTGCAGGAAGGGCTGTTCTGGGAACTACCAACTTGCCTGTGTGACTTTCTCAAAATAGAGACTGAAGGGAAAGCCTGCACTCCTTCAGTGATCAGACATGTCCTGCAGAAACGTGTGAAGTGTCACTGCCAAAAATCTCCATGGCCAGAGAGCCCAGTGAACAGTCTACAGACAGACACCAAGCAATGCCATCAGCTAATGGAATCTCTGTCAGGTCTACAAGCTGCCCTTGGCTGCCTCCCAAATTATGGAATAACCCCCTCCATGGAGTTCAGCAGCAGCAGAGTCCCAGGGGCCACCTGGTCCATCGGTACTGGCTGCTAGGACCAACCTGCTGCCCATCAGTAGCTTAGGCAGAGCTGATAAAACTACACAGCTTCAAGTAAAGAAGATCTTCCTGTGTATCCAGATCAGGCACCAGCCTCAACGTGCAAGCCCCACATTTCCAGTCTGTCTCTCAGAGTACAAAATTCAGTGGTGATTTACAAGGCTTGTAGCAATGGGATGAGGGGCAATGGCATTAAACTGGAAGAGGGGAGATTTAGACTAGATACTAGAAGAAATTCTTTCCTGTGAGGGTGGTGAGCCACTGGCCCAGGTTGCCCAGAGAAGCTGTGGCTGCCCCCTCCCTGGCAGTGTTCCAGGCCAGGTTGGATGGGGCTTGGAGCAACCTGGTCTGGTGGGAGGTGTCCCTGCCATGGCAGGGGGCGTGGAACAAGATGATCTTTGAGGTCCCTTCCAGCCCAGACCATTCTGTGATTGGCACAGCTGAAAAACACAACAGCTCATTGTGTGAAACTGGTTCCTTTGGACAATTACCAGGAAGCTAAACGTCTGCAGGTGGACAGAGACATCCATGGACTCTGTTCTTGCCATGACTGCCAGGAGTCCTGCATTGCCCCTGCTCCCGGGGGTCACAAAGCCAGGCCTGGATCCTGCAGACGCAGCTCCAGCTGCGGCAGGTGCAGAGCAGTGGCAGAGTGCTCATTTGGAAGGCTCAAAGCCAGGCAGAGATTAATGACCCACAATGACAGTGCAATCAGCAGCAGAGGTATCATCATCTCTGCCTCTTTTCTGCACACCATTTACAAAAGCCAGGGCAAGGTATTTAACAGCGCGTGGGCTCAAAGGGCCATGAGATTTGCAGTGCAGCTGGAATGACAAGCAATGCCACCTGAGGCTGTGATATCCCTGACTGCTGCTGGCACTGGGCAAGCGAGCCAAACTGGAACGTGCCCACTTTGCATGACTGCATAGGCAGACAAAGTACCAAGGCTTGAAACGGGCCGTATCCTGCATTTGCACTTTTCAAAAGTCACTGCTTGTGATCCTGAGGTCAGATTTTACCTTTTCTAAAAGCAGATCTCTTTCTTACCCTTTTTGCTATAATTTGTTCCAGCTCATATGAACTTGTGAGAGGAAGTACACTGATTTGTGAAGCGGTGATGTAGAGAGAACACGCTGCAGGCTACTAATAGGTTATTAATAGAGCAAAAATCGCTGTAGATTAGAGTACATAAGCATACTGCCTAATTGCAAAGCAACTGTATATCACACTTAGTATGTGGCACTTCAAGTGAAATACATGTCCTGAAATTTTGGTTTTCTTTGCTCCACTTATCAGCTTCGTGAAGCATCATGGTAATCCACAGAAGGAACTGGGCAGCAGTGGGGAAATGCAGTGAGAGGGTTTTAAAGAAGAGGTAACACACTAATAAACATAATCCTGCTTCTAGTCTATCAGACTCCAGGTAATCTGGAGTCTTGGAGCCTCTGGAAATATGTTTTATGCTAAGCAAATGTTTGACATTCCCCTCTGCCCTGCAAAATTTAAAAAAAGGATGGATTCAGGTCACAACTGATAAAGCTCACCAGAACTGGTCAAGCTAGCAGAGGACTCTGCTTTAACTCCAAAGCTGGAAAGATCAGCTAGAGAGAGGCTGTTTCCTCCCTCAGGACTGTGTTTTATCTTTTTGTACAAGCAGAAGTGGTTGGGGAAAAAGACTTCAGAAAGAGGATAGGAGGAGAGCATGAAGAATGCTTAAAGACCCTGAAGAGGTCCTGCTGCCAAGACAGATTCAGCTCTACCTAACACTTTTTTGATAGAATGGTTGCCCAACCAACCCTTAAACTTTAAGCAAATCCCTCCATACACCCCCTCAAGAAACCTATTCCAGTGTTTGCCTAAACTCACCATTTTTTCCAGTATCAGCACAAGCTCCCTGGCTGAAATTTAAGACCACTAATTCTCAGGTCATGTTTCCCAAGTAACAGAACATGCAGCACCAGTCCCCCACACCACCAGCTGGAGCTGCAATGACTGAGCTGGAAGCAATTGCTGCTGTTGTCTGTGGATGGTCTGCATGTTACCTCTCCTCCTTCATCCCAGCCCTTGCCTGCTTGTCTCATCCTTGAATGAGATGACAAGTTTAAGCTGAGGCAGTCATTAATTACATGGTTTGCTCTGAACCTAGCACAACATAGGGGCTAAAATAACCAAGTTTTTTCAGCACTGCTACAGCATAAATGATGCGTAGCCCCCTTCAGAGCTGCCTCCTGCTCAAATGTTCCTCCTCGCTGTCTCTGCACACATAGCCCCTCAGCAGGCCTGTGAGACCCCAGGGTGGGTTTAGGCACAACTGCTTTGACACTGGACAGTATAGCTGATGACCTCTTTATCCTGGTCCCTCGCCAGACTGGTGCTCAGCTCCTCAGAAGTACTCCATGCACAGGACAGGCAACAATAAAATGATTCGGTTCTTTTAAAAGGGATTGACTTCTCTTTAATAACCTAGAGCAGCTTCTGCTCTTCCTAACCACCTTGTTAATAGGAGCTACAGATCTTTTTCCTTTCTCCCTGGCAATGACTTCTAGAGCTGTTGATACACCATGGGGAGTTAAATGGGCTGCTACAGAACAGGGTGTTTCGAACTACAGGAGATGACTGTACTCAATCTCCCCTTCTCTCCATATGCTCGCAAGTAGCCAACCCACAGTCACCCAAAATCCTTCCCTGCAAGGCAGCTTCTGGGAGATGGGCTCCAAAGACACTTTCTAAAAGAGCCTACAAGAACATGTAATAAGTTGGAGCTGTCAAGAAAGTCCAGGTAATGAAATATTGTTCCTTTAACGCTACAAGAACATGTGGGGACAGAAATTGAACACGCTGTCAGCCCGGCTGTAGCTGGGGAACGTGGGACTGTGGGAGTCGGACAGCTGAGACAAACGAGCAGAATCTGCTGCCTGGGTAGAAAACGACACGATGGCGTGTGACACAGCATTTAGCTGTGCTGCAGCAAGCACAGTCCCTGCAGAAGTACTGCGTGCATGTGCGTGGCGAGCGCTACATTTCCCCGTGCGTCACTGGGATGTGTTGGGGCCCAACTGGCAAACTTTCTGTGCTGAACACAAAGCCCTTCTGCTTTTGCTGTTTCTCCAAGCACAGCAGCGAGACAGATGTGGTTAGTGCTACGCCTCCTGCAGAAAACTCTTTCTTAGTTGGAACAACTGTCTCTGAAAACAGCCATAGCAATGCTCACAGAGCTGCTGAAAGAGTCATTTGTTTCTCTGCAGGCAGCTAGTACCCATCTCGTGTTCGGTTTCGCAGTTGAACCCGTGCAGAGTATCCCACTTGCCCCTTCCAAGAGGGCACGGGCAGGTGCACATCTGCCTCCAGCACTGAGCTCTGCTCCCCTCCCATCCCCAGGCGCCTCAGCCTCGCGCCCACGCCTGCAGGCAGGGACCCGCGGCGCACAGGGAGACGTCAGCCGCGCGTGAAGCGCCTCGCAGCCTCCGGGGCAGCCTCACCATCTGTTTCTGTGAGCAGCCAGCTCTGCTGATGGGCTGGGATTTCTGGAACGCGAATTCTAAACTGGTCTGTCCTGGTTGCACTTAAAGACAACACTTACAGTCAGGAACCTAGCACCCTTGGGAGTGTTTTCCATTTAAATTCTTTTTTTCTTACCTCGCAGAAGTGAGCAGGATAACTAGCTGGCTTTGCTGTGCACAGAAGATCTCAACGTTAAATCCACAAGGTATCTGCTTCCTACAGAGGAAATCTAACAAGTAGGCTCTCCTCTACACTTTCTCTTTTGTCAAGCATATGGGATCCCACATTATGCATGCAGGCTTTCCATAACTGCATGTAAAGTGAGATTTCTCACACATAAATACTCGTGAAGCAAAGACAGTTCATGCATCCTTATTCTGCAATTCAAATTATGCCTCATTTCTATCAGTTGAAATCCACTGTGCTTCAGTGAAGTCTGTAACTACTCTATTACATCATGTAAGAGTAAAAAACTGCCCTAGTATGTCAGTATCTCTACATTCTGTATTTTTCTTACAAAAAACATCCATTAAAAAGTCGCACACTGATCACAATTCAAGCTGCTGTCACCAGTAGATTATAGGTACCTAAATCAGTTCCCCAACCACAGCAAGTGCTTCACTTGTCTCAGTCACATAGCTATATTAACACTTTCAAGAGATGCCAGCATATTCTCTATCTCTAGATAGGTTTAAAACCTAAAAAAAAGCACTTTATTTTGGATTTAAAAAATAATGGCTATGCATAATAACATTTTAGAGTTGTTATCAGATGGCAGCCCTACCGTTCAATAGGAAAATTATTTCTGTCTGCACTGATGGTGATATGGATTTTTCTCTTCAAAAGTGTATGAACACATTTCTAAAAGGGTGAGATTTTCAAAAAGCCCTTCAAGGAAGGCTTCATGAACTACTAATTATTTTTAAGACTTAAGTTTTTGTTGATTTAAAAAAAAATCTCCAGCTCCTATTTAGCTTGCAAGTGGTGCAGACTTGGAATACATGTGAACGTCCCATACCAGACAATCTGAATCTTTGATTTGTAGACACAAAAAAGGGGAAAACAAATGTCAAAACTGGAATTCTAGGTAAGAGAAGGTGGCTTTTACACAACAGTCACTTAGGTAACATCACAAAGCTTCTCTTGTCAGCTTTGCACTGTTTTTTTTCTTATTGAGACTCCTGTTACAATGATATTTATCTAATACAATATAAACTTATTATTTCAACCCACTGCATGGCAAAAACCTCAATTCTTAACAAAATGTGCTGACTCTGTGTGATATCACTTCCATACTACCCCGAGTGTTTCATCTCGAGGCTGGAGGCCTAACGATGGCATGGTCAAAAAAAGCCTGTGAGGTCATCTTCCTTTCCAGACCTGGAGCTGAAGGGACTCGGAGGGTGTAGCACTGCAGCTCAGCCCATGGAACAATAAAGTGACAGATTGCAAGAACTGCTGCCTAACTGCAGGAGAAACAGTCAGATAACGCCGTGTGATGTACAAAAGGGGAGAGGAAGGGAATAAAAAAATTCCACAACAAAACAAAGCTCCTTTAGAGCATATACACTTACCTAAACCACATCAAATGGTGAAACAGGTTCGGGTCAGAAGACATCGAGGAAACATGGAAAAAAGGAGAAAAAAAGAAGGAATAAATTAGTTCAAAGACAGGCAATCCCAGTCAGTTTGATGATAGGAGCTAAGAGCACCCCAAAGAAATCAGCCCCAACCTTTATTGCAGTGAGCATAGTTTAACAGATTGATTCTATTCAAGTGCTTTTTGCCATGTGTTGCTTTAGCAGCAGCATGGTGGATGCAGATTTGATACAAAAAGCAGAGAAATAAACCCAAACGCTTGGCACACTGTGGAAGAACACAACTCCCCCTGCAAGGCTCCCCGAAGCTGCCCACCGAAGCCTGTTCCTGCCTAGCCTCAACAGGAGTGGCTGGGGCACACAGAGGCCTGGCTTTGCCTTCAGATCTCATTGACTTCAGCTAAGCAGTTGGAGGAACTGGATTCCTATTGAGCCCATTAATTCTTAGCTGTGCTAAGCCTGGAGCAAATTTCAAGAGCAGATAATCATCAGGGAAAAAAATTTCTTTAGGAGGAAAGCAAAACAGAACGAAAAATGAGTAATCTTCAGAATATCTTTATTTTGCACTGTTTTTTTCTTATTGAGGCTCCTTATATTCATCCCATTGCATGGCAAAAATCTTAATTCTTAACAAAGATTCTGTAGGGGAACAGCTGGCACTCAGTTCCACTTGCTGCAGTAACTCACAATAAACCACATTTCTAGTGGAACCAATGCCAGCTGGAAAAAGGATGTCTTATTTACCTCAACTATGCACATTTGCACTTCAGCCAAATCCACCCTTCTGCTTTCTTTCCCTAAATCAGGGATGGACATTTCCAACAACAACATGACCATACCATTGCTCTCCAGTGTCTTTCATTTTCATCTTCTTATTCCTCCCAAGTCTTACTATGATTTTCTCTTGACTCTTGCCATTGCTTTTATACAAAAATTCCTTACAACCTCTCTGTTAGCTCAAACAAATAAAATCAGCCTCGTTAAAAAATGGCCACCAACTCCTATCACGTTCAGCCAGACCTCCAGTGAACCCAGGACCAACTGTTCTCTGTCTTATCCATTCTCAGAGCTGAGTCAGCAGATGAAGAGATTATGAGCTAAATTATTAATAAACAACAGTAAGTAAATCCTTCGTGCTGTGGGCAACACAGAAACACCTCTAGAAAGCACTGCCAAAGGACAGCCATACTAATGACAGATTGGGCAAATTCAAAGAAGAAAAACCCACTTGGAATTACTAAATACAGTAGAAACTGTATCTAGCTCAGGAAATCTCTTGAGCTGAAATGGTTGGAGACTAGATGAGTTTTCCCAGGGGAAGTAGCACACACCCTTGTCTTGTTACAGTTATCTGTAGTGATCTCTTTATGACCAGCATTGGAGACACTGGGTTAAGATGGGCTTTTAACCTGACCCAGGATAGCTGTATCCTGCTACTCAAAGGTTCGAGCCTGGCTGTTCTCCAGGAAGGCATTCCATGGCTAGAAATCAGGGCAGGTGTTCACGTGGACAAAAGGTGCTGAGGAGGAAAGAAGAACTGCTCCTCTTACCTCCCATGCCCAGGGAAGAGCACTGGCTTCATCATCCTTTTTGCATAACTGGGACTCTGTTTTCTGGGCCCACAGGTTTAAAACCAACCAAGCAAATTATGACCCTCTCCTCCCCAGTCTGAAGGCCATCCTCCCCTCACTACCAGCCCACATAATACTCTCTGTCACTCTGTGCTGGCAAAACCAATATATTCTTGGCTTTTTTCTTAACATCATTTACAAATGAACATGAGCAACTCTTCAGGGCAGGCTAGAGCTAGGTAAAGTGCTCCTTCAGTACCACTTGGTCTTTATCAGTAGTAACATTTTAGTCACTGTATGGTTCTGCTGACATAACTCAGTAAGGATTTGCAGTTCCAGACCTGCTGCCTCATTAAGGAGGATAAATGTACCTTTATCTTTACAAGCGAGGACTTCTGCAGGATTAGAGCTGCAGAGGTATAAAGAAGAAAGATTGTTGCTGGCCACCTTCTGCACTGTATTAGAGAAACCCACCCACGATCCCAGAGCCAGACAGTAATAGGCATTAAGATTAGAGGTATGTGGCATTGCCAAGGAGATCATGCAGGCTCTCCAAGGTTGACAGATGCAGCAGGAGCAACGAGGAAACAAAAAGGAGACAAAGCTATTGCTAAGAGGAGGCAACAACAAAATTAAGCATCTACAATGTGAACTTCTTCCCATCTTAGGTTCTGACTTTAATAATTACGATGTAACACAAAAATAACACAATATGACACTCTGTTTAAAACACCCTCTCTTTGTATTTTTAAAATCCTAATTCCCACTGCCTGAGGACTAACAAGCCCTCACACCCAGATCAGATAATCACCAACTACACCATAAGGGAACAAAACCCAGTTAGTGTTCTCCTCTGCAAAGAATTTCCTAAGGAAAAGAAATAAAAAGACAACCTTTTCCACATACCTGGGCCTTGTGTGGCTGTGGGAAGACAGCAGAGTTCTCTCTTTCAGCTTTTAAGCAGGGTTTTAGTTCAAAGCCTTGGGCATGGAGCGACAGATGGAAACAGCTCAAATAATTTCATACCTCAGACTCAAAATGATATCATCACTTGGCAGTTCTGCAGTGTCCCCTCAATCTCAAAAGACTTGTGCAGCAATACTGTCTCCCTTCTATGGGCAGGGATGAATAAAGCAAAATATGGCATGAGCTGGGCAGGATCTTGCACAGCATCAGCTACAGGAATCAGCACAGGGCCAGCTGGCAGAGGGACCTGCCCAGACCTTATCCCAACAGCCCTTGTGCAAGCCGAAAAGCAGAGGAAAACCAGTTCCACTAAAAAAAAACCCAAACATGTTTCAAAAGCCTTGATGACTTTCACTGCTCCTAGAATAAGCTAACATTTCACTGAAATAAAAACATATGGCAAATGCTGTGGGGTTTTTTTCAGATTACTCATAAAAAGGTTTGTGTGGAATGAAATGAGAGTGATTCCTTTTAATTGTCACTAAAGAGTTTTCATTTTCTGTTACTGTATGAACTGTGCTGATTTTATATTGGACGCTGATGAAATTACAGTTTTCTCCCCTATACACATCTAAAAAACATTCAGTATTCTGCTTTGGGAGTTACCATATTCAGTAAACTGAAAAATAGTCATCAGATGTCTCAAAAAATGTTAGCTTTTCAGGCAATAAAAGTGATACTTTTTTGCCATGGAAGTGCTTTTAGGTGCAATATTGGACTATTTGTTTTATTAAAAGCTAAAAAGTATTTTTCAGAACCGAGAAGAAAATCTCTGGATTCATCATGACTGTGATACATCGGCCACTCCATTTGGTCTTTGAAACCAACAGGCAGCTTCAGGGAACTGGAATTCTCTTTGTTTTCCTTAAATCAAGCAAGCAGGGACACAAACCTGCTGTTACTGAAATCAGTAGTTTTGACTTCAGTGCCTGTAGACTGCAGCCCTGTCCCACTGGGAGCGCTGGATTCCAAAGCACAAGGGCTCCAGACCCATGTCCTGCAGTACAGCTAGAGCAGCACTATTTCACCTTCTGGGGCCTCTTTTCCTCCCATCTCTGACTGCAGGCATCTCAAAGCAGGAACTGTCTGTTGCCATGAGCTTATATGATGCTCAGCAGAAAAACACACTCACATGTATGCCACTTTGTTCCACCAAATTACAATGATTTTGCAGCTTTCCCTCAGTATTTCTTGCCAGAATCTCTGACTGCAGCAGCAGACTCGCTCTGGCACAGTGGGAGTGAACGAGCACTTCAGTACCCAAAGTGCTGCCTTATTTCACAGAATTTTTCACTGCCCATGACATTATAATCTTACTTTAAGGGCAAGTAAACTTATGTCCTACACACGCTCTTCTCTGGTTTCAAAAGCTGTTGCAGGTGAGTTGAATGGGTGAAGCTGAGCTCTCAGCAAAGGTTGAGAAGATGATCTCTGCTGCTATGTGCTCACGCCACCTCCCTGCCTGCTATCACCAGGTTAAAAGGTCAGTATGGCCAGTGCTCAACGCCAGCCAAATGCCCTCCCCTCTTAGTCATCTGTGTCATTTCCACGCTTTGGTGCCAGACTTGCTGATGAACAGAACCAAAACTCACTGTAGGACAGGAGCCATATGGAGAAAAACTCAACTAAACAACTAAAAACTTGCTCTTCCCTCCACCATGGTATTAACAGCTTAAAAATGACTTACACATGGAACACGTGTGTAATGGCTTAGCATGGAACCACAAAATAGCCTTGGTTGGAAGAGACCTCTAAGATCATCAAGTCCAACCCTTAACCCAACACTGCCAAGTCCCCACTGCCCCATGTCCCTCAGCACCACATCTACACGGCTCTGAAATCCCTCCAGGGATGGGGACTGCACCACTGCCCTGGGCAGACTATGCCAGTGCCTGACAGCCCTTTCAGTGAAGACATTTTTCCTAATATCCAAGCTAAGCATGACTGTCAGGACAAAGAAATCAGTGCTCATGGCTTGTCCACTCTCAGCTCTCACTCGCCTTCTGGTTGCAAGGCAGCTTGAACACCAGCCTGGTTTCTCCCCCAGCCCCATGAACTGCACTAAAATAAAGCTTTTCTTTTTCTGTTTGTCAGCTCCAAAAGAAAGAAAAGTCTTAATTAACAAAGGGACATCAGCTCCTGAAAAGTATATTCCCCGCAGATTCTGTGGTTACAAAACCCTTTCCAGAGTCTTTCAAGAAGCCTGCCTGAGTTTTCCTCCCCTCTGCTCTGTCCTCACTCTACAAAGCCTTTTGGTTATGAAACCTGTATTCAGACACAGATAATCTTTAGCTAAACATCTATTTACAAATCAGAGATAAAGGAGCATAACAGATTTAGAGATTAGTAGGTATGAAAAGCTAAACAGGCTGTAAACTTCCATGTTGTGATACCTGCATCCAGCTCTAAAACCTAGAGAGAAAGGGAGGAGTCTCAATGCTGTCAGTACAGAACGTCAACTCCACTCTCATTCTTGTTTAGGAATTAGAGAAATACAATATAGCTGCAAATCTTCTGCCATCTTATCAGAGTGAGAACCATTAATTTTATCACACTCATTCAAAAAGCAAATAAAAACATTCCTCCCCTTCCTCCTTCCATCACTTCCCTCAATAAACTACTCCAGCCATGACATATGAGAGGCCTTTGCCCAGCACACTCTTTCACAGTAAAAGACACCCCATGGCACTGCTGTGACATTACTATCCTGCTCACTTCATCACACAGTAGAGAAGGGTCTAGTGGCCAATTATAACATCCCAAACCACAACATGCCCAAGCAGCTCACTGCTTCTCGTGTCAAAAACACCACCACAAATCTTCACTGTTATGAGCATGGTTGTTTCACTCGAGACACTTTTTTTATGTTAGGAAAGGAGAAGAGGAAGGGAGTTAAAAAATAAAATCCTCTTGGGAGTCACTCAACTCACAGGCAGCACAGGAGACATCACTGCTGGTGAAACCAAGAGAAAATGGAAGCTTTGGGGATCAGTGATGTTTGTGACGTACTGGAGGGAGCAGGAAGGACAGCTCAGTCATAGTCAGTATGTAACAGCCCGTGGTGGCTGTCTGTACAATGACTGAACTGTCGTCTCCAAGGACGTTTGCTATTCACACTGAGCACACCCCTGAACCAATTAAGTGTGTACATCAGCTCTGCCAAGGGAGAAGGACAGAGCGTATGGACACAAACGTTGAACAGAGGTGGAAACACAAGGGGCCCTAGTAGGATAAAGCATGGCTATGGTGAAACGGGCAACACACACACACACACACATACCCCTTCATGAATAATCTGCAGGGACACAAACGTCTGTGGTAGTGTGAAGGCAAGAAAACAGATACATAACCAACACATGGACACATGGGAACTAGGAAAAAAAGATAAAAATCACTGTTTCTTTCATGTGTACATAAAAGAGCCTAAGCAGCCCTCAGACTTTTGTGCACACACTCCTGGCTGGGTGGCAGGAGCACACTTATGTAAGATACATGGGACTGTCACATTCCAAACAATACTTTTATGCCAAAGTGATTTATAGGCCACCTACTGTCAGAAATGAAAATGCTGCTCATGAAAATATTGTCCTGTGCATCAGCAACAAAAGGAATAAAACAATCTTGCAATAATTTCCCTTGGGCTGAAAATAAAACCTAACAGCTAACTGTTCTCTATACCCTGGTAAATGAATTTTGAACACTCCATATTGATGGAGTCAAGCATAACATGCCTCCAATTAAACTCAATACAAACTTGAGGAACACAGATCTTGTCCTTCTGCCAACAGTGACAAAAAGGATATTTAAAGGTCCACATCTATATTTCAGCCAAGTTAAAAAAAAATATCACTACCCCACTTATTTCAGTAGGCTTTTATCAGAAGGTAGGAGTGGTTGTGGAAGCCCATCTTTGCCTGTTGAAGAGGAGTAGAATTTTAGCACCTCCTAAAATTTAGGAAGTACGTGTTTGTGGTACAGGAATATCAGTTGCATGAGGAACTTCAAAACATACAATTTTTGACACCTGAAAGGAGCAGAGATGTATTTCACCCCCTAGGATTTTGTTTGCTGAATTTAAAGGTAGGAATCTCCCATGCTTTGACCTTGCTTCCCAGCCCTCCAGGGTCTGGCTGAGCACAGCCCTGGCACACAGTCAGAGAGCAACACTGTTCCCAGCCCAGGCTGTCGCAGACATTGCTTCACTCCCTCTCTGTCTGCTACCACGGGACACGATCTGGCAACACAGAGCTCTGCATCCCAGCACAGAGGAGAATCTTCCGTAACTGGAGGCCACAGACTAAACTTTCACCCAGACGTGGGCATTTATCCCAGGAAACCTTCAGCGAATTTTTATCCTTCTAGGAAGAACCTTAGACTGACACAAGGGAGTTATGCCATGGCTGTAAAGAGGGGAAAACACATTTCCAGCTCGTGGCCACCGTGCAGCAGGGCAAGGAGGCAGTGATGCTGGGTCTGCTCTCCATGCTCTGCTCCCACCAGCAGGGCTGAGGGAGAGTGCTTTACTTTTCCTACAAGCATTTCCCAAGTCCCAAGACACCCCATAGCCTCCCTCCCCTGTTTTCCCTCCTGGCCAGTCAGAAAGGCAGACATTTAATACCCAGCCTCATTACTCGTCCTAATGAAATGCCAGCAGCAAATGCACAGGTGTTTAACTGCTGCTGGAATGCCTGCAGAGCCAGCGATCCCTCAGGCAGGGAAATCATCACAGTCAACAGCCTTTAAAAGGTCACCAAGGCAGTGCAAGGTCACAGGAGACCTCTGACCTTCATCTGCAGCACTCAGGAGCTTTAGCTCTCCCTCCCTTTGCTTTCCCAAGCCCCGAATGCATTCCCTGCTCTCCCCAGGACCTCTTTGCCAACTCAAGGGTTCTTCTGCCTTATTCCAAACAAGTGCAAATGTGTGACCTAAGGCAGACCGGACTGGGACTCAACAAAGGCGAGCTACAAACAGCTAGACAGCTCCTGAATGGAGACACAGCTCTGCCTCCCTCCCTCTCCTGCTCTCCTCAGCATTCCCGGGAGAGGCGGAACCGTTCATCTGCATTACAAGCCCCGAGCTCAGTGAAAGCATCCTTCTTCCCAGCACACAGCACGGGCTGTGATTTATTGCTGCGCTCAGCCCCGGGCTGGGAGCCGCAGCCTTGGCTGTAGGCAATGGAACAGAGACTAGCTGACAGGAATCCAAGGGGAAAAGACATAACAAAACCAGGAATAGAAAGAGGGCAACGAACGAGGAGACCAATGGAGCAATTTAGACATGTTCCTTCCACCCCCAGCTTAAAAACTGAAGATATTAAGAGTGCCAAATCTTCTACCTGGTTTGCCCTTCCTGCAAGAGGGAAGGGGGCAGGGGAAGGACTGACTTTCTGTGCAACGTTGTTAGAAAGCAAGACAAAAAGGAAGGAAAAATACAAAGCCACATTTGCAACAAGGCAGCCAAGAGCCACTGCGGTTTTTTTTCAGCTCTGGCATCAGTCACAAGCATACAAGTATTTGGCAAGTCCCATCCTGCTCCCTGGTTGCTGCAAAATCACACCACCTTTTGGCACAGTTGGCAGCATCTGATCAGAGCTTGATCAGGAGGAATTTGGCAGGTCACAGAAAGAGCTTGTTAACCTGCACTTACCTGGTTTGGTTCAAATCAGTGCCCTGTAAAACCGCCTTAACATGTAACTACCAGCTGAGAGTTTGGTTGTTTGCTTCACCACCACCTGCACTACCTTGGACTGGCAGAAAAAAATACTCCTGTTTAAGCTATAAATTCCAGTTTCTGCTCATTTATGTCTGTCTGAAAAATTCTCTAGTTGACTTCAGAATTCCTGTGTTTAGTCTCACCTAAAAAGTGATACAGGGAATTGCAGAGGTTTATCAAATCAACTGACCTTTTTTCAAAGTAGAGAGAGACCAATATCTATAAGGTCACAAGACTTGAAACTAGGCACAAAATAAAGTGCTTGTTTTAGAACAAACATACAATAAACCTGAAGAAGAAAAGAATTAATATAAAGATTGTGATATAAAGCATTACAAACAAATATACCAATGAGAAGCCTTTCTGGTCACATGGGCTTGTTTTTCTTTGTTCAAGCTTTCGCTTGGAAGTGTTTTTACCTCAATTCATGGTGCACTGTAAAGTAACCCACTCCTTTACAAACAAAAACATAACCTCTTCTCCTTTGGACTTTCACTTTTCTTTGTCCTTTTCTCCTGCCAAAGGGCCACATGTCAAATGTTTTAAGACACTGTGAAATCCTTACTGACACTTCTTACTTCTCCCTTCCCAAAGCCAGAAGAATATGGTGTGTCGCTGGTGGAGCTGCATCTTTCCAGGATCTAAGTAAAAAGATCTTTGCCAAACTTCTTGAAAATAAGGGGTGAATGCTGAGGGACTGATTGCTCCAGCCACGTAACGTGCAAGCACATCTCAGAGTTTCCCAGTGCTCTGTGCTTCTGCCCACCTCTCCCCAAAGCAGACCATGATGATCCCCTGGTACGAGGAGTGGCTCCCTGGCCTGGGATGGCCAGAGATCAGGATCTCAAAACACAGCTTTGTTTTGCATTTGCTGTTGTGCAGACATAAGGCAATCCCAGCACCTGTTCCCCACCTAGCACACACACCTCAGCCACCCAGACTGGAGTGCTCCCTGCCCAGCACACACACAGCAGGGCTGCGAGGGCATAGGCACAGCTCTGCTGGAAACTGGTATTTATACAAATAAAGAGATGAAATCTCACTTGCATGCTCAAGTGTTTCCACAAATTGAAACCTATTTGGGCAACTGCTCAAAGAGCAACTAAGGATTATACTAAAACCACTCCTGTAATGCCAGGGCTTTTCACTCACATTCCCCTATGACAGCTTAATTAACAGTTTCATTACCCAGGCCAGGTCGTTACATTCTCTTCGCAAGAACCACATCAGGACCAAGCTGTGTACATGGCTGCTGGACACGGGATTTCCCAAGTAAATGGGGCTGCCAGAACTGTTTTAAAATTCTCTCCTCCTCCCCCACTAATCCCCTCTACAGCTCTTTTTTCTCCCCTTTACATTTCACATCTTAGTCATTCACCAGCAGGCAGAAAGTGGTTCAGTAAATTATTCTCAGCTCAAAACAGTGAGCGATCAAATGTGAGTAAATTCCAGAGCAGCCCTGAGTTTATCAGAGGTCAGGGCAGCACCAGGCAAAGCTGGGAAGAAAAAGGTTGAACTTCACATTCTTGGCTAAGAATGCTCTTCCCTTCCTCCTTCCAGCCCCCAGCACTCACCTTGAAAAATCTCTTTATTTCAGGAGCAGAGATAATAGAATAATTCAAAGTTCAGGTGAGCAGTGATGAGAACGGTAACCTGTGCTCTATGAAAATCCAGTCTGGCCCTTCCTGTCCCTTGGGAACAGGAACACAAGGTGACAAAACACAGTGAGTGTAAACACTGGGCAGCCAAGCTCACAGACTACACTGCATCCTTAAGTCATCTCATGTGCAAGCAAAAAACCAGAAAACATGCTAAGTGCATATAAGAGGAAGTTTTTACCTCTACAGTGAGCTGCCTTTTTTTTTCCGCTCTCAGTATGAAACAGCATAATAAATTCTCTCTTCGCTTTGTTTTTCTTTTCTTTTATTTTAGATTTTTAAATAGCACCATTCACCAAACTCTGTTCTGAAATGGCAAATTCATTTCTAGAGCAGAGCAGCAGGTGGTTGCACCGAGATGCGCACACTTCTGAGCTACGCAAAGTTCACTTTTAAGATCTGAGGTTTCAAACCAAGGAAAACAACAGGAAGCGGTTACCTACAGCTAGCTGAGCCTGGGGGATGAGAAGCAACGAACTGCAAGGTGAAAAGTTGGAGCTTCTAAACGTAAAGAGTCTCCCTTTGGACCAAATTCATATTTTCTGTACTTGTACAAAAGACATCACAATGAACACTACGTGCAGTGCTCACACGTGGAGTGCTTAGCTTTTAGAGGTGTAATTATCATTTAGTTGTTGCTGTCACTGTTCACAGCATTACCTTGTCTTCAGATGGTTTAAACTGACAGCATGGGCAAGTGGAGAAATGCAGATCTGAAGCATGTCTTTGACTGCCACTAACTTCTTTCACAGTGCGGTACAAGCCACATCACTTTATGTCTCTGCGTAATTTGGAAAGTCTGTAAGGCTTGGGGCACAGCTCACCATTTATACAGCACCCAGCAAGACCCCGCTGTCACATATCACTTCCCACCAACCCAAGAAATAACCTCCTCAAAAATTCAGCATATAAATCTCACTGCTTTACAATAAAGATCTTAAAATACTGCAGCACCTGAACCAGCTTGGTGAGTGGTGCTGAGCCCAAGGAGGTACTGGTGGACTTGGCAGTACCAGATTAACAGTTGGCCTCTATGACCTTAAAGGTCTTTTCCCAACCTAAATGATTCTATGATTCTATAATATGCCTAGGAGCAAAAGTTTATTTATCAGGGAAAAGAGAGTATAAAAGAACTTTTAACCTCATCACTGCACCCTGTCTCATACATCTTGCAGAAAAATTAGACCCTTCTTCAAGGTACTGGTGGTGATATCTCTGCACTGGCAATTGGGACAACTCTTCAAACCTAAGGAAAGAAAGGGATACAGCAATATCCTGAATAAACAGGCAATAAAGGAGATAAATTATTTGCTAAATATGGCAATCATATCAACTCTAGCCAGCAGGTGTTGCTCTGGCAATAGAAAGGGAAGTTAAGAGTTGCAAAAGCAACATAAAAACAATTGAACCACATGAAGACAAAGAAACATTGTATGGATGTGTATAAACTCACAATTAAAACTACGACTGTTACCTGGAGAAGAAAACTATAAATATTTCACCCCTCTTATTGATGCTGCAAGTCACAGTCACAGTCCGTGCCATATCATGACATCTTCACTGGTTATTTACTATTTACACAAATAACATCCTATTAACAACAAGATTACCAACAAGATTACTTCAAACCAGTGTTATTCCTCCTCCTCCCATTCTATGATACTTGACACTAAAATTCTTCCAAGGACACTACAAACATCAGCAACTAAATAATGAAAGAGTTTCTCGCCCCACTCCAGTGTAAAAATCAGCCCAAATATGCTCTAAGTAGAGGGGAAGGAAGGAGAAAGACACAAAGATTTTTTTTATTTTTTTTTTTTTTTTTTTAAGAATTAACTGAAGAATTGCTTAGCATTTGCCCCATCCCTTTACTTCTGTAACCTCTCCTCTTTCTCAATCGCTTCCAGTCCAGAGGGGAAGCATAAAGGGCTTTCTATTCATGCAATATTTATGGATCTGGAGACCTGAGGGCCCTGAAAAGAAGGAAGATTCATCCATAATACAAGGACAGGACTTGCCATATGAAAGGACCAATTTACCTCACTGACAAACTGAACTAAAGAGGCAGAAAACCCATTACAAACCCAAAAGGTGGCTCACAGGTTGTCAATACTGGATATGACAGCAATGTCAGAACAGGTAACCAGCACACACTGTAACAGAGTAACAATACTTCCTATTACAACTGATTAGCTGATAAATGATCAAGCTTATTAAATCACTAGTAGTCGATCGAGAAGTTCCATCCTCTCTTAATTACAAGAGGATTAGGGGAAACAAAAAAACAATCGGAATTAATTTATACAATGGAAGAACCCTCAGCTCTCCAATATTACATACTAAGCAAAAGAGATCAAGCAGCAGGCATTGTTCACTGCCTCCAAGTAAAGAATGACACAGGACCTGATCCACTGACTGCCAAACACCAAAAGAAATGTCTTCATACCATCCTTTTACCTTCCTGAGCTTTCAGTGGCCATTTTCTCATTCCTGTGGTCTTTATCACGGGATTCAAAGAGCCTCTCACATAATTCCAGTCTTATAATGGAAAGGTATACAAGCAGTATCTTTTTTTTTAACCTCAGCAAATATGAAAATGATAAGTTTCAAACAGAGCAGGAGCAGTTGCAGATGACAGAAGTAGGAGAGTGTATTACAGACCAACTACAAAGCTGGTCTATAACAAAAAGAACAGACATGAAGGTACGAGAACTTCCTTCAGCAGTCACAAGCAGAGAAACTGGGGAGGAAAACCTACTTCTTCTCTACAAAAAAAGGACAACTCCTTCAGAACCTCAACTCCATTCATCTATTAATTATCTATGGAGGTCCAAAAGGAAGAGAGAAAAGATTTACAACCACATAAATCCCCACATGACCACAATATTTGCATAAGACTCTTTGCAGCATGAATGCACCTGATGTCCTTCAATATCGCTTGAAAGCAACCATTACAATATCACAAATCTGTTCCCAAGTACATCCAGTGTCTCCAACTCGTCCATCAGCATTTTACAGCAAAGGCTTCTAGAAGACTTGTGCAAAGAAACAGCTGTGGTATTTCACCTTTTCCAGCTTGCATAATAGCAATTGCTTAAGGAAACAGCAAATGGGCATTGTTTTCAAACAATATGCAAGCTTCTCCATCGTGTATTCAACCTCACTTTTCTGTGGTGCTCTCAGACCCCTCAGAAGTAGGCCATGGTATACAACAGGAGCTGACAAAGCAAAGGCTGAAAAAGGACTTGAAACAGCAGTTGTGGTGATGTTTTAGAAAAAGATTCACCATTGCAGATGCAATGGGAAACTGCAGAGTCATAGAATCACAGAATGGTTTGGGTTGGAAGGGACCTCAAAGATCATTCGGTTCCAACCCCCCTGCCATGGCAGAGACACCTCCCACCAGCCCAGGTTGCTCCAAGCCCCATCCAACCTGGTCTTAAATGGCTCCTTCCTTGAGAGGCTTTTGGGTCCCCAGGTCTGAGAGAGCTACGGAGCGAGCAGAATGGGCTGTGCCCCCATGGTTTGTGCAATGGGAGATCCAACAGCCTTGTGCTGAATTCCACGTCGCTTTACTAGAGGGCATGGAAGTACAACCGGAGTTAATAAAACCACCCTGTCACCAGGCCTGGGAAGAGGGAGCAGACAGGGTGGGGTTTTTCTGCTTTGTTCCTGCTTTTTTTCCAACTCTGAAGAAGCACTGAGAACATAAAGGCAACATCATCATTTCAACTTTTTCTGAGACATAAAATTAGAGCATGCCCTTCAATTCTCTTTGAAAAGCAGCTGAGTTCAATAAACTCTTTTATCAGGATTAGAGGTGAGGCTGAAAGCAAATGGTCTCTTTTAGCTGATAAAAAAAATGCATTCCATTTCTCAACCTCCCCACCCCCTGGGCCGAGAGTTTCATGCATATTTGACATGTTTTCCATCCAGACAGCAATACAGCATTTCTACTCACTTTCTTTTTTTTCTTTCAAGTGACTCAAGAGCACAGTGTTTCTTCCTGAGAGCTAATTTATTTTTTAATTGTATCTGAGTACTCTGGGTTTCTTTTATCTTGACTTCACATATTTTAATTCATTCTTTTTTTAAAAAAGAAAGGTATATATTATGAACAAAAGCTGTTTGTGGTAAAGTAGAAAGTCCTTGTGGAGTTGTTATTTACTATTTATGATTTTCATTACTATTACAGTAGAATGCAGAGGTTTTTAAGCAAGATCAGTCATTCTACCATGCTAGGACATAGATAGAACAGAAAGGCTCCTCCTGGCCCAAGGCACCTACAATACAACTACCTCCCCCCACACACACACGAAAAAAAATCAAAACAGAGGGTGAGAGAGAACATGCAGGCTAGCAAGAAAACACATGGGAAGAGGGAGAAGTGGCTTACCCAATGCCATGAGACAAGTCAGGAGAAGAGAGCTGGAGTAACATGTAGTGTACAACACTGTAAACTTATGTAATAACCTTAACTGAAGTCCTGGTGACAACCTTGGGGGTACAGTAGAAAAAGTTCACCTGAACAAATTTATAATGCAATAAAGAAAACTTTTAAATACTTCTAATAAACCACAGATCAACTGTAGCAGATTTCTGCAGCATTTATTCATCTGGGTACTGCTGAATTTTGTTATAAACACATCTTTAGAAGAATTCAGGCAATTTAGGCTCAAAAGAATTCCTTGACCTAAAGGAAGTGAACGCTGACTTACAGGTGCTGCCCTACTACTCAGAAAGTATATTTATTGGTTATAAAAAATTTTTGTATTTTCCTTTTAAAAGTTAGAATGTTTGGGTTGTGCTTGCAACAATTGCTTTTGGTCAGGAATGAAGTGCAAGGTTAAGTTACAAGGTATGTGTGGTAAGGACAAACAGTAAGTGCAACAAAAGCAACTGCAATAAATGCTCAGGAGAGGGTAATGAAGGCAGGAAAATGCTTGTTAGACCATTTCCCCTGTGATGTTTGTATTCAAAATGTCATCTCTTCTGCTAGGCCATATTAAGTTTAATAAAAAAGAAGTTAAACTCTTTTAGTTGCAACATAAGAACGTCATCACTATCTTTCAATACTTCCCCTAAATACATCTACATTATTCTACAATACTTTTTGTAGAAGTTGAAAGAAACAGCAAAAGTAACAGTGTGTTATTTGAGACTCACTCTTAACCAAGACTGGTGGTCTGTGTGTGTAAATGGTTTGGCAGGTCTATGAAAACACAAGTACCCTGCTTTAACCAGAAACCACTAGCCTATCAGTCAGTACGTAGGGCTGGCTGTTCTGGACCCAGCTGCTACAGGATGATGCTTTTTCAGCCCTTCTCTCCCTGGACCAGGGCTATGTGGCCATTCTCAAAAGCACAAGTGAAAGCATAAGTCTCTCCTCCTCCTCCTCTAAAGTTACTCTTTGTACTCCCCACTGCTACAGCAAACCATAACAGCACTTAAAAATTCACCTGGAAAACGCAGAATGCTACATTTTAACACAAGTTCCAAGGTGGCAATAGGAATTACCAAATTTACCCTGCCCCTCCACCAATTTTTAGGCAGGAAACTGACTGAAAATGAAACTCCTACTGAGAATGAAGTTTCCCAAAGTCCCTCAAATGAAACAGTAATCTAGGATTGAAGTACTATATTCTAAAATGAAAAAGTTGAGAAATGGACTAAATCACTTCCAAATGTATCCCAGAACCATGACAAAGGCTCTTACTTTCATACTAACACAGCTGTGGAGCTCACAGGCCCACCAAATGGTACATGAAGATGATACAACATAAATGACCACCCTCAGCAGGTGCCAATTCATCCTCTGGTTCTTGTTTTACCCCCAGGTGAACATCAGGGTGTCCAGGCCACACACAGGCTCGCCTCTATAGGCTGTACCACATGCCAAGACAGCTTACTGCCAAGGCTTGGCTCCTGCACGCTGAGCCTTGGGGAAGAAAACTGTTTGTACCCTGCAAAGAAGTGAAAGCAATGAAGCAATTTTAGAAAGATGACAAATCACAGACAGATATAAATGTAGCTGTTGTTCACACCACTTCTACCTTTCTTGATTTTCTTCATCTTTTATCCCTCTGCCCCATCTTTCTCCAAGAAGGATCCTGCTGTTGCGGACTTCTCAAAGGAAGCAGAAGAGATGCAGAGAGCAAGCAAATGGTGTATGTCCCGGATGAGCAGCAGTCAGATGTGTTAATTGCTCACCAGCTTTATATTTGCAAAGCACGTGCAGGAGTCAATGCAACAGCTCTGTCTACTGTCTGAATTAGTGACCTTGTGTCCAAGAAAGCTGGTCTCCCTTTTCTACAGAGCATTTGTCTATGAAAGCTGAAGTGCTGCATTCTGGTCTAAAATTCCTTTGTGCCTGTCCACGTAGCACTGTTCTCCTTTCCCATCGCAGTCACCAGCTAACCTGCTGTCCCAACCAAACACTACTTTCACAAACAGTCTGACACCCTCTCCCCCCAGAAGGTAACACAGAACCCTTAATTATTTGCTTTTTCACACCTCGCTACCTTACACTGTTAAAGGTTTAGTATGGTCACCACTAGATTTGTATTAACACATCTCAGAAATAATTACATTAAAGAAAAGGGTAGTGGGAACAGAAGGAAGAATGTCACAGGAATAAAGGGATTCCTTAGACAATGTGAAGCCTTTCACCAAATTAACCAAGTCAAAGAAATCCGAGCTAATATATTCCATGCTAAACTTGCCTCACATTTTTGACATAAATGCATAACTTTGTAAAATGGCATCGAATGGTATTCTACACCGACTGCACAATTATTCTAATGTACATGAAGTATACAAACCCCTTGTTTTCCATTGCTAGCATAGCAGGAGCACTTAGTATATGTTGCTGTTTGCGGAGGAATTCATTATGGGAAATGGAAGGCTTTTCTCTGCAAGGAAATTTGTCTTAATGGATGCAGGAGTGGGTTTCTCTCCCCTCTCCCCTTCTTTTGCCATTACTTATTAAATGCATAATTTCCTTTTATAAACAACGGAGTCCATATAATACACAGGCATATTTGGATAGATGATTAATGAAATAATAGTTTCCTGGTTTCCCAGCCTGAGAGATGAAACCCAAGACCAGGGGTTCCCAAGAGCCAACCCTGCCTGAGCTCCTGGGAGGAGGTGGCTGGGTTACAACAGCCCCCAGCCCATCCCCAAGCCCGCTCTTCTGAGCCCCACACAGCAGCTTGACCGACTTCTTCTCTTGAATGCCTGCTAGGCAGAGTGATGATTTCATCAGCAGCTGCTTATATGTGGTCTAGAGAAAATAAACCTTTCCCATTTCATTTTATAAGTATATTTGGAGACGTCCGAAAAGACCCAGAGAATATTCCCTCTGCAGTTTACCTCGATCATACTGTTTCTTATGGAAGCTTGCCAGGGACAGATACTGTCAATGAGAATTCCTTAGAAATCCATTGTGGTTTCTGAAGCACCAAGCTCCCAAAGAGTGAGCCAGGAATTTCAGTCAGCCTTGCAATAGCCAGCTTTTTGTATAGAGAAACAGTCAGTGAGTGCTAAGACCTTGGCTAGGAAAAAGGAATGAACAACGGGCAACTTGGCATTTTGGGAAGTATTCGTACGACATGGCTCATCATCACAGCGACTCCCAGATTGAAAACATACCCTGTCTTTGGGCATCTCCTCCTCAGTTTCAGTATTCTGTAATTAGAAAGGGCACTCAATGTCATCAGGATCCCTACTGTGTTGTTCTACAAAACATGCTTTGATTTAGTTTTCAAAATGAACCAAGAATTAAACCATTCCGACATTCGAAGGGGCTCGGAAATCACCAAATCAGGTGAGACAAGTGCCCAAAGAAAAGACATTTAAAATACGAGTGATAGTATACACAGTTTCTCTTTTACAAACTTGCTCTCTGCTGGGAAAGCTCTAACAAAATACAGGACTCCTTCCAGCTTCTGTTTGTTTTTAATCTGGGACCATCCTCTCCAAAAAAAGACTATTACAAATTGCCAATTGTTACAGACTCAAACCAGGGGAGGGCAGATTGTGCCTGCCCCCCAAAAGGGGAGGGAGGGGGTGTTTCTTCCCACCTTTGAGCAGGTCACATAGAGCTTGGGTGGCTTTAGCTCCATGACATCTTTCTGCAGAGTGTTACTGCTAATCCTTTTTACTCCACATGTACATACGCTTTCCCACCAGGACACAGTTCAGATAATTGCAATCCAATCAGGGGTTTGATTTTTCTTTAAATCACTACCAAGTACAAGTGCTGGAGTTCAGCTCCTCAGGGAGGCTGAGGGAAGGGCTCAGCTCATTGTGGCCACCAAGAGGGGTGTGCTGAAGGACTAACTGCTCCCTCACACGAGACATCTCTGCCCAAAATCCTCGAGTGGAGGCTTAGATGCACACATCAAACTCCAACCTCTGCTCTCCCTTCTCTTTTGCTCTTTGAAATAAGGTATGCTTATTCCCACTTTGCTACCCACTATGCTGAAGATCATACCTTACGCTCACAGAGAGCACCTGGGCAGGCTCACAAGGGGTTAAATCTGCCAGCAAAGTACCAAAATAATGATCAGAATTGAAGAAAAGGTTAGGCCCAAGAGTTCTTCCAAAAGTGCATATCATGAGAACCGTAACTTTAAAAACATGTAACGAGTTTAAAAGGAATTGTGAAATCAGAGTCATTCCTTCAGGGCAGCCTCTGGTTTCTATTGTCCAGTCCTTCATCTTTCAATACAATTTAACTGTTTTGGCTAGCTGCTTAGCAGACTCTGATGAACCACATTACCAGCTGGAGATCTTAGTCCTGTTATGCACTTAGAGCTTAAGTCAGCAGAAACAGAGAACTTCAAGAAAGAAAAAGCATTTGTGAGATTATTTAAGATATCACGAACCCTGAAAACTCTTTTCCCCCCCTCAATATCCTTAGGAGCTTTAGCTATTTATCTTCCATTTATCAACCACCTTTCTCCAGGCAAACCTACTGGGATCAGTTTACTTTCTCTCCCTTTTGATTCAAGACACTGGCTATGGAGTGGCTCTCACCTCATGCCTGACAACACCACGCTGTTGAAGCTCAGAACTAAGAACTGCAAGTGAGACATCAGGCTTCATGTGTTATGTTAAATAAAGAGTTTATCAAATCAGCACCATCTTCATTTCACAGAATCACAGAATGGTTTGGGTTGGGAGGGACCTCAAAGCTCATCTCATTCCAATCCCCTGCCATGGCAGGGACACCTCCCACCAGACCAGGTTGCTCCAAGCCCCATCCAACCTGGCCTGGAACACTGCCAGGGAGGGGGCAGCCACAGCTTCTCTGGGCAACCTGGGCCAGTGTCTCACCACCCTCACAGGAAAGAATTTCTTCCTAATATCTAGTTTAAATTGCCCCTCTTCTAGTTTAAAGCCATTACCCCTCGTCCTATCGCCAGATGCCCTTGTAAAATGTCCCTCCCCAGATGTTTCTCAGAGTCAGACTTCTTTTTCCATGCAGTATTTTGGCTGTATCTTTCACACTGATTTAATTTCAAGAGTACTCCTAGCACAGGCAAGGAGGCCTGGTTTCCTGGATGGATCCACAGTGTGCAGCAGTATGCAAGATTAACTCAAAGCCTTATTTTTAGAGTCTAATTCTTAGAGAGACACAATATCATCCAGTATGTTTTTACTTTCCTTTCATGCTTGGCTGGCATTAACTCATTTGTTAATAATGTCCATCTGTGATGGTCCATTTCTGTATTCATAAATTTCGCGGCAGATTACAGGCTTCTAGGCAGCTCTCTAAACTTCAGTTTCCTTATAGAGAAAAGTTTTACCCATACCCTGACATTATCTGCACTCTGACAACAAGTAAAGCTGCAGCACGTGAAACTATTTTGCATCTGTGTGCCCAAATTAGAGTGGAGAAGCCGTGACCCCTAGAAGCCTTCTGAAAGCAGTTATAGCCACGGCAGAATAGCACTGACAGAAAAGCTGACACCACAGTTAAGCCAAGGGTAGGAACGTGTGCTCCTGCTTTCCACAGGCTAGCTGCTGCATGGACACCAAGAGAATGAAGGCTGCAGAACTGCCAGTCCCCTGCCTTCTAAGATCTCTAGACTCAATAAGCAGCAGTTTTAAACAGAGTTGGAAGAGGAAAGCAGGCAGAAGGTGGCAAATTACAAAGCAAGAGTGAATAGAAACTTTGTATATGGAAATTTTAGGGACTTTATGCTCTGAGAAGTGTCATTTGTGCATGCCTTAGCTCAACAGATTATCTGATCAACCAGGATGGAACAATAGAAAACCTACTAGCTGGTGGCTGTGGAGCATCACAGGTCTATTAGCAATTGACTGATTAGCCTGTTGGGTGAGAGTCAGACTTTCTCAAATCTTATTTTCAATAAACTGTTAGAAGTCAATACGATACAGAGTGAAAATTCAATTCAGGGTAACCGGGAAAAAATAGCTAATTATTCTTTTACAGCACCATTGATCCTTCCAGGCCTCCTTTAAAAAAGGATTAGGCATTATAATAGACTATTTATATATAGATTACCAACAAAGATAATCTGGGCAATAAAAAAAAAAGTAATAAAAGCACCTAAAGAAAAATTCTACTGTCAAAATTCACAGAATTTTAAATACTAAACTACAAACACACAGTTCTCATGCTACAGAATCTCTGCGGAAGATCAAAATGACGACAGCGTCATCATACCTTCTTTCAAAAAAATTTTTTAGACAATTTATCATCTTAAAATTGCAGACTATCAACTGTGGAACACAATGATTATTGTTATTTCAGTGATTTATATATAAAATAAAACCAAGTATATGCAAACCATGCACACGCAAGGGAGTAAGAGTTCAACAACTACAACTGTCCCAGATGAAATTTTTTGACTGAAACAGTAAGAAATAAGAGATAAATAGTCCAACTTCCAAGACCAAGAAGCTGAGCAAGAATCTGAAATTGCAGCACTAGGACTGCCACAGCAACTGGAGATAAGGAAGATCAGGAACAGAGTCACCTCAGTGTTTGCTGGCAACTCCCCCTCAGCACTCACGGCATGTCCCCTCTGTGAAATGTCTGCTACTTCTTCAGAACACACAGTGTTGAAAAAAACCCCAAACCACCACCAAACAAAAAACCTCCACCAAAACTAAAAAACCCCAACCAATTCTGCCCATTCTTGGCAACACCTGCTTCATGCTCTTTTCCACCACCTCCAAACACAAAGGTTGCACTCCCACCTGCACAGGAGGAGTACGGAGAAGACAAAGTGAATTGCTAAGTATCAGGCTGCTTATAATAATGAGTAACATAAATCCTGGCTGGACTGAAGGAGAAGGAATAGCTGCTGCCAAAGCCAGGGAATGGTGACTCCTGCAGTAAAACAAGGGTATGGAGCTAGGACTTTCATCAGTTAGCTCCCTCTCAGCTCTCCAAGAACCACCAGCTCCCATTTCACAGCCCAGTATTCATGTGTGGCTAACAGAGCTGTTTCCCTCTTTCTGTTCCTCTCAGAAGAGTGGAAAGTTTTTAGACCTAAGGCAAAAAGCGAGTCCCAGGGTGGCTCCAGCCCCCAGAAAAAGGAATTGGGCTGTGGGACCATCAAGCTCCTCCTGGGTGCAATGAGGTCTCCAAACCACCAGTGCAGCCTGTGCTGTCAGGTACGTGTCTGCTCAAAGCTCTGCCATAACCCATTCCCTGCCTGTGCTAATGCAGTGACAAAAAGAAACCAGGGTCGTGTTAACCCCAATCTCGAGTAAGCACCCAAGGTTTGGGTTTGTAAATATGAATGCCAGACAAGAAATAAAAGTTAGCTCCACTGGAGAATTGTCACTGCTCTGCTCAGGTTTATTCTTAACAGAAAGCAAATGCATTGAAAGCTTTAGAGTGAAGGACACATTTGTGTCATTTTTCATCACTTTAAAACTGTTGTTTAAATTTAAAAGCTTTTACTTACAGCAAGGCATTAACAATTAAAAAAGAAGTCATTTGTGTTGCTTTCTCAACATGTATTCTCATGTCTTCTACATCAAGGGTTCTCATAGTGACTTTTTGTTGTTCTTTAACAAAAAAGACACAGACTGATAATGTTTGTTTTGGTGATTATTCACCAAACAGAAGAGACACGGACTACATAAACTTTGGCTTATACCATAAAACTCACACAGAATCAGCTCTCCTTCCCCCCTGCCAGCACCAGAAGCGAGCACAGATTTAAAATGCACTGGTTATGCTCAGTTTCCTACTCTGCACAGGCAAGCCTTCAGATAACTAACCCCATTCAAACCAACCCCACTCAAACCCAGTGAGTTTGGAGCACAAAGCACCGTAGGTGGGTTGCTCAGACTGGGGTCCCAGTGCCGGGCACTCCTCCACACCTGGAGAGAGCACCAACATCCTCCTTCCTCCATCGTACTGCCTCCTCCGAGCACATCCAGAGAGCCAGACTGGCCGAGCTGGGGTGCCCCCAAAGCTTATCTAGAGACAAATTAAACTATACCATACCAAATCCACACACCTCTTATTTTATGCTTCAGAAATGTTAATTTGAAGCTGTTTGCTCTATTTGTTTTGAAATAATTATTTTCAAAAGAAAGACCTATTCCCTCAGGGAAGAATTTTCCAGCAATCTGTTATTTTTTAACTGATTACTTCATGTTTTCAGAGTTCACTGGCATTGTTTACTTCCCCTAAAATTATTACCAGGCCCACAGATATGATAGCTGGATGTTTTTGTAATGTGTTTTCCTATATTTTTGTGGGTTGTTTGCAGTCCCCTGGCTCTGAGCACTCTTTTTGCTGTCACAAATCAAGCTGATCGCAGCATCTTCTGTTCCCAGGAAGAGGACAACCCAGTTCTCATAGAAATCAATAGGAGTTTTGCCACTGCTGGCAATGCAAGTGGGATCACACACTCAACCTCTGTAACAAAAGTAAATAAACATTTTCATTTTCACGTCTGAATTGGTAATGCTGGAATAAGAAATAGCTTTTTTCCCTCTAATAATAATACGAAAAAAAATCTAAGTATAATTGCAACTCAGCTGCTGCCTGAAGGAAGGAAAACAAAACCCAATGAACCTTTTTATTTCATTTGCTGTTTGCAGAGAGGACAAATGATCCATTTGGGTTTTCCTACTCCATTTAGGAAAGGGCCCAATTTGGGTAGAGCATCCATGAAATCCCTCTATTTATTGCAGGCATCATTGCCCTTAGATCTTACCCATGTAACCCAGAAGTCTCTTCCACACTTCCCAGGCTGCACACTGCCTTGTTCCAGTGGCACTGAAAGCATTTTTCAATTGAGTTAGTTTATAACCTAAACACCAACTCTTACTGTCAGGGCTTGATTTTAACAGTCTCAGCATTGCCCTGGGTGGAAGGGGTATCTTTGATCAGAAATCCAGAGCTTAACGGTGATGTTAAGGGCAAAGGAAACAGCTTAATATGGTCAATCTGTCTTTCCCTTCATCAGCAGCTCCACAGCTCTTGTCTGCACCACACCTCTCTTTCTAGTTGCTGGAGGCTAAATGCACTAATTATGTACTGAAACAGAAACTGGGATTTTTTTTCACTCAGGTAAGAGCCTGGCTCCAGGGTAACAAGTACTGACACTGCTTCATTGACTTGTAATATTTGTTTGCTTCAAACAAGAAGTGCAGCTACAAGAAGCACTCTCTCTCTCACTGTTTTAGTTCTATTAGGACACAACAGTTAAAAGCAGTAAAGTTACATAGTATTATGTTAGCCAGCCATAAAAGCTTCTTTCTTTTTACAAAAAGACAGGAGATAGCTTCAGATGCCATGCACTGCAGTGTTACTACTTCCTACTAACTTACAGGATATACCACTCAGCGAGCCTCACTGCTCACCCTCTCACTAAGAATACTACACAAGTTACCACCCCTGCCAGCTAAACTGTGACACATCTGCCTTCCTGCAACACAACAGCACACAGGCACCGGGCATGTGGCAGAGGAGCACTCTGCCTTAGCTACAGGAAAGCTCACTGGCTCAGAGTCTTCATTTTAAGTCCTCAGCTCAGCAGTGAGACAGAGTAACTTTGGTTAATGAGGGGATACCTACATCAATTTACAGCAGCTGAGAAAATAGCTATTTTCCACTTTCCTTTCTTACCCATTTTCTCTTTTGAAGCATCAGCTCTTCAGCTGCAAATACAAAAACACCCAGTAAGCAAAGGGTTGAAGAGAAAGAAGAAAACCAACCCATCTGTGAAATAGCCCTGTTTAAACCCAACTTCCACAGACAGCTGCTTGGGAAAGGAGACTTCTCCCCCATATTAATAACAGACAGGACAATCTATGATCAAGCAATGAATCAGACAGGAATGAAGGGTATCAATTCTTTTCTTTCTTCAATTCTATTTAGTATCTGATAAGGCTGACTATGTATTTTCCCAGTGCCACCCAATTGTAACCTCCAGCAGCACAGCACCTTTCTCCATATCCAAGACAGGGCAGGATTTGGTTTAGACCACAAGAAGATATAAACTTTGCTTCTTTTTAGAAATTCTGTAGCCTGTAAAAAGAATGAACAGCAGTAATACAAACAATAGGCTTTTGTGGATCATGATTTCAAAGATGACCATCTGTCCTGGGTTACAATGTATTCTATTACCATGAGCTGTTCAAACCAGGTATGCCGATGTTCCTTGCCTCCCCCCTTCGGGACCAGCTTCTGTTAATAGCCCCAACAATGCCTTGCCACATGACCCATAGATAACCTGCACCTGGACTGTTCTTCTGTTAATGCGCCCATCAGTGCCTTGCCCCATGGCTCTCCATCCCTTTGTGAGATGCTCCGGCCAGGGGGAGGGAGCCAAGCATTCCCACCGGGGATAAAATCTGGGGTTTGGAACAGCACGAGCAGCCTTACCCGCTGGGATCCCAGAGGACAAGGACTACACCGCCACCGGATTTTCGGAGGAGGACCAGACTTCTTTTCTACAAGATCACCGCTTCAACAGGACCATTTCAAAGAGAACTGCAGCTACCCCTGGATCAGACTGGTACCAGCACCCTGCCCGGCAGGGGGCCAGGTTGTATCCCTGACTCTGTCAGGCTTTAAACCAGTTTCTCTGTATTGTTTTGTTATATATATGTTAGTAAAAACTGTTATTCCCAGTTCCTCATATCTTTGCCTGAAAGCCCCTTAATTTCAATTTTATAACAATTCGGAGGGAAGGGGGTTGTATTTTCCGTTCCAAGGGGGGCTCCTGCCTTCCTTAGCAGACACCTGTCTTTCAAACCAAGACACCATCACAGATTTTCTCCTCTTCACTGGGTGCTTAGCAAGACACCTTATCAATAAATGCAATTGCATGACGAGACCAAAAGGATACGCTCGAAATAAACCAGCCACATCTGTTAATAACACCATGCAGAGACTGTGTTCAAGTCACAAGTACCACTGCTCCTTCTTGCAGTCATTTTAGGTGTGTTTGAGGTCATGATTCCTTTCAGAACAGCTAGTTACTGATCGTTAGGGCTGGCTGTTTCATAACTAAAAGATCCGCTTGTTGAACTATTTCTTATAATTTAAGTGGCAAGGAGCCAGTTGGGATTTTTCTGAACCAATGCAGGTCTCTTACAGATCTGAGTCTCTTTGTGAGGCGCTGATAAAAAACAGGAAGCAACTTCTAAAACTTTGCCGTCAGCCTATTATTTTTCACTTCCAAAAGAAAGTCATTCCCAGTCCAGTGAGGAAGATGCATTGCAGAACTACAGCAGCAAGTGAACGACCAAAACATGTTAATTCAGTGCTCATGGCTAGATACCCAACCAGGGGAAAAAATCAAGAGAACTAAACACAGAAAATTTCAAGACAGAGTCCATCACTGTTCTTTATCATGAAAAAAAAAAAAAATCCAAACAAAAAGGTCAGTGGGATATTCAGATGCTCACAAAAAACTTCCTGCATAAGCAAAATGACAGACTGCTCCATCAACTGAAGGACTGCAATGAACAGAGAAATCAAAGATGGACCTTGTGTCATTTACTCCCACTTGTACAGCTTCTGTAATGTGCATTCACTCTTACAGATATGCAAGCCACAGAGCTAAAATACTGTATTTTTAGATGCTGTAATGTCCAGGGCAAACAAAGACCTACAGGACTCTTAAGCTTTAACTCTGCATTTCTCAACTTTTACGAGCTGACATCAAGCTTTTAATGTCATTTCCAGTACAAGCATCTAATGCTTATTCCTAAATCAGGCACTGCAAATTTATTGTTTCTTCCCCAAAAAGCATTACCACATTCATCCATATCAACATGCATCTACTAACACTCATCCATCAACTAAATAACCCGCTGACTGACCGGAAGCACACTGCTTCTTACTGCTCTGCACCAAGCACCAGGTGCATGTGGCTCATTTATCTCAGAGTTATTCAAGGCTGAGCATTGACCACATGAACAATTAAAGTCACTTTTTTTACAAGCACCATATCCATCTACCAATAGGCAAAGAAATCCACTGCTTCATCCAGTTACACAGAAGAGTCTTTCCCTTGCAGAAGCTGCCTTGCCAACAGGACTCAAAGGGAACAAACTATATATTGCTCTTCAACTGCAGTGTGCCACAATTGTGCTGAACTGTAATTTTTCATCAACAGGTTTTGAATAGTCAGTTGGCACAGGAGAGCTTGATTTTCTTCATAAAGCCTGCATTTCTTCCTGTCCCAAGGAATATTTAACAATCCTCTGGTGACACTGTGTCAGGAACTCATGCATGGTCTGTTGGTTTAATAACTCTGTCTTTGGGATACGAGATGGCATGTCATACTCAATCTACCACAGAAGCCAGTCCAGCCAGGTGGAAACAGTCAGTGATGGGAGTGTTGCTCTGTAAAATGATTGCACTGTTTCACTGGGTCTCATTTGACTGCTTTATCAAACATCAGGTCTGCCACCAAGTAGCCTGGGCTTCAATTATGTATACTAAGAGGAACGGCCACCTATCAATTAAAAAAAAAGGCAAAGAAAAAGGAGAAATTCTACAGTGTGTGTGTGGGCTTCACTCCCTGTTTGTATTTACTGTATAGACAGGACTTAAGGTCTTATTTTTACTTTCCTCCCCCTCTTCATTTCCCTTCCTCACTGTTTCCAAGTACCACGTGTGGTGGAAGTCATTCACTGCATGTACCTTTGTCCAGAGGATAAGCAGTAGTAAGGGTCAGTACAGAAAGGCTGCCTTGTTCCCTTGCAGAATAAGGCATTGCATAACTCTGCTCTGAATTCAATTACTTCTGCAGGATCAAAGAGTTTCAGGCATATTTTTCAAAGTCTCTCATCCAAGATACTACAGAAATGTTAGGAGACCATTAGCCCTTGGTATTCTCTCACTGCCATCACCAAGCTTTACAAAGAAATAAGCACTATACCTCATACTTCCTAAGTTTAGTCACAAAGAGGAACCAAGACAGTGACATCTCTGCTAGAGCCCTTGCCTCCCCACCACGTTCCCTCTTCCCAATTTCTTCCAACTTCCTGCAGTATTTCTCTCTGTGTAACACCCTTAACGTTAAAGCACGGCAGGTATAACAGAATAAGCTGTGCAACATTATTACAATGCTGCTGACAAGATAAAAATTAAAAACAGACTTAAAATATATCACGTGCCACATGAAGTCTATCAACTATATTTGTCCAGTACCTCTTCAAAAGGGGGAACTTCAATTGAGCATTCAAGTTTTTCTGGTCAGC
The DNA here is from genome assembly GCA_028020825.1 of Podargus strigoides. NCBI lineage: Eukaryota > Metazoa > Chordata > Aves > Caprimulgiformes > Podargidae > Podargus > Podargus strigoides. The sequence continues at coordinate 23,665,863 of CM051628.1, read as the reverse complement.
AAGCAAACCTATTTAAACCAATTGCTCCTTGCTGGGAATGGGAAATTAAAGGAGTAATAATTAATGAAAGTCTTCTAACACGCAGATTGGCAACTTGTCAAGAAATACATCTATTGTGTGTTCAGGGTAATTTTATCAAATTAGTCTTACTTCACCATTTCCTCTTTCCCTACTCGTGTAATTACAAACATAACACAGTAGACATTAAAACTTTCTTCTAGAGTAAATTCAAAGCAAAACCAACACAACCACTGAAAATTCCATACATCACTATAAAAACCTCAATCTCTCCAAAACTATTTTTACAAGCACTATTTTTACCATCTGGATGGGCTTACCACCCCCACCCTAGTTTGGCATAACTCCACTCCTATAGAGTAAATCCCACCTCATACACTTTTTTTAGAATGACAATTGCCAATTTCAAGCAAAATCTCTATTGAACTCTGTTTCAACAGAGCTGCCTATCCAGTGTCAGGGTCAACACAAACTTACAGAGCTCAGTTTTAAACTCCTTAATATAGAAGGCTGAAATCAAGCTGCAGAAAAATTAAGATATAAGCCAGTAAGACCCTACATGAGTATTTCGAAGGTATCCCTGCCCCACAGCTCCATCTACTCTGACAGGAACAAGGAGTTCAGCTTAGGGCATGGTACCTACGTTCTCTGCTCTTTTCTGTTTCTCTTTTGTTCTCATCTCCAATGCACGCAGTAAGAGCTGGAAAATATCTCATATGGAATTGGTAACAGACCTACTGGAATTCAAATATTTACCATAGAGGAATCTGTCATGCAGTGCTTTTTCCTGCAGGCGATCATACATTCCCAGCACAGATAACATTTTCACATATAAATAGGGCCACATATCATTCCTGCTTCTACTTGGAAAGTATCAAAAACTTTCAGCTGTACAGCTATGGAAAAAAATACACTCCCAGTGCACCAAAAGCCACCCAAACCTTCAGCCTTGCATGCTAAAGTTTTAACTTAAAGAGACTATTCACATGCTAAGAGTCATGCTTGTGCAGTAATATCTGCAGATTTAAAATCTCATTTGGTATTACTACAAATCATGTAAGATAGTACCAGCTATAAGCACTGAGGCTGCAAAGCCAATTTCTATTAGTTCTGGTTCTGATTAAGCCACTCCATGGAAATATTCCAATTGTTTGTATAGCAAACTATCTCCGTCAGATACCTAAATGCATTTGTTGTTCACCCCATTGCAGGGTAAGGTGTCATGCTACACCAACACACTGCAGTCCTTCCAGGGGGAAATGGCATACCAGTGACTATTTCTTTCAGCATGGAACAAGCAATAGTGGAAAGTGCAAAGCAATTTAATGTAACAGAAAGGATTCACATCATGGCACGCAGTTGTCCATTAACAGAACAAACCCCTGTCCCCCTCCCTTTCTCCAGTTGGCAATTGCAGCAAATCTTCCATGAAAATACATTTCCTGTAATGTTCTGGTCATGGTCGGCAAGAGCTGCAACCCATTTCCATAAAGCCACCATGTGGAAAATTGCCTTGGCTGTTAGAATGGACTAATGCAAAGGAATTTTTTTTTTTTTTTTAAATGTTGAAGGTATCAATCCTTTTCAAAAAACTCCAGTTTTCAGAATCTTAACAGGTCACCTACCAGCAATAAGGCAGAGCCCTCAAACTAGAAAGACACCAAATCAAAGAGCATTAAAGAAAATAAGAAGAAAACCCCTTCAGCCAAGTATCACTTGCAGACTGTTAACCCAGCAAACATAACAAGAAGACTCAAGGAACTTTGCAACAGCGATTCTGCTCTCACCAGAGTATAGTCCTTGTGCTGCAACTGCTAATCAAACTTCCACATCATTAGTTTGCCCCCCAAAAGTTAAATCCTGAGTCTGCAGACAAGCACTTGTGTATCTCTGGAAAACCCCTTGAAGTTTGGGGTGTTACAAGACTAGAAGCTGACAAATGAGACTGCTCCATCTGGAGAAATCTATGAGTAGGTTTTACAGAAATGACTGTGGGATCAGAGGCAGGTAAAGAAGGCATCTCTTTTAAGAAAGGGGAGACTCTCACTGTGCAAGACATCAGTGACACTTCCAACTTCACAAAACCAAAACAGAACAGAAAATAGGTCCTAGAAATCTTTAATCCCCAGGTGCTATTATTATAGCAATAGGTCAGTTCTGGACTACTCCACAAGAAGGAAAGGTAAAGGTCATTGTAAGCTTTAAGAAATGGTTGTGGAAGCAAAAAGAGGAAAGATTTTTAAAGGAAATTAAATATTTATGATTAAAATAACTGATAGAGCATAGGACAATATAGATTTGTGAGCACATAAATTCTCTGAAATATAAGCATTTTTGTGATACAGTCCTTGACTACCCAATTCTTATGGCTGTGGTTCCAGGCTCCACACTATGTCTAAGGCAATAGATGGAGAAACACAACAAGCTTTCCAATTTTGTCCTTGTTTGCCCAAGTAAGAAATGAAGAGGTACTTCAACTGTGCCTACATGAAGAAAAAATCTACTTTATGATATTCTTCTGTCTCTTCAAACTTCATTGGTTTCTTTTCTGGAAAAAAAGAACTCCATCATATTATAACCTTTTTTCATTCCTGAGAGGCAGCAAGTGAAAGAAACACACAAGGAAAGGAGCAGAGGAACACCCTGTGTGCATGCATATTGTACAGGCAGTGGTTTGTTACTGTAAGGGACTGAAAGATGCATATATATTTCAGAGTATAGAAAACACAGTTAGAAGGGTGCATGAGAAAATCTACATAATGCCAATTCCTTTCTGTATAATCTTGTTTTCTATTTATCATACTCACTATACAAAAATTTAACATGTGCAGGGTCAGTGAGCAGCTAAAGTATCATGAAAGAGAAGTCTAAGCTTTCCTACTCATCTGTGCTGCCTGTAAGCACTCTGCTAGATGTCTCCCTGATTTATGACTCCCACACTGCCTCTGTGATTAAAAGCATGACCGTTTGTTTGCATTTCTACTTAGGCTGATTATTTTTTACCCTTCCTCCAACTTCAGACAAAACCCTGCAGATGACAGGTCTAAGGGTCCAATACTCATTTCAAAAAGATATGTACCATGACCAGGAAGCTGCTCTACAGTAAGAGGTCTCCTACTCATCTACTCCCTTCATTTCCACCATACTACAGAGCTGAGAGAATAAGCACTCTGTCTGAACGTTTCAGCACTGACCACTGGGTTTTACTGTAACTACAAGTAAGCTAGGTTCAATTTCTTCTCTGGCTAGACTTGAAAATCTAAAGTCTCCAGAAACAGCAGTTAAACTAAAACCAGAAGACATTTTTAGATTCAGGTCCCTATAAACCCCAATCTGACTGACAAAGCAGCTGCCTGCCTCCCAGTCGTGTTGGCAGCCCCTGTGGGTCAGAGAAGTAACTGGCTGGTCAGACAGTTAATGCCACAGTGGCAGAAGAAGAGAAACTACAGTTGAATGGAAATGAGGTCCCATGATATTTGCAAAGAATAGCCACAGCAACAATAGGTAGGTTCAGCCTGAAAATTAATATTCATATTATGTAAGAGACAGCTAGCTAAGAAATTTGCATGCATCCCAACAAGTAAGCAACACAATGAATTTACTGCTCTGAAAACGTCAAGCAGGGAGCTAGATGTCACGGCCAAGGTGAGCATCGAGTTCACTATGGTATGCACTTCTCTCACGTCTTTTTTGGCCTAGGCAGGAGCCTGACTTTGCCTCTGAAAACATCAGCCCCCTTCCCAGCATCTGCTCCCTCCAGGGGAGGGCTGGGGGTGGCAGAGCTGTTGAGACGCTTGGTTGAAAGGGACGCTTCAGTTGGGGAACTGCCAACTTTTAACTCTCCATAAACAAAGCCTGAGTTCTCAATGCACCAAGAGACTCTGGCCTGGAATTTATGGCAGTTTTGCAAATAGTCTGTGTTCCATTCTGCAAATCTGTGACTACAAGATTCTTGTCTTCACTTACCTTCCCGTGCTCATAAACAACCAAAACACCAGCCATGGGAGCAGGTTAAAGCTACACTAGGTTACACCAGTTGAAGAGTCCAAGTCAAAAGACACTTCTTGCCTCCACAGTTATGGGCACATGCTTTCTATAAGCTTTTACTGGCAAACATGATGAAGTTCTCTTCAAAACCAAAGCATTTTGCAAGAAAGTCTCTAAAATAAGACATTACGTTCTTAACAAAAAGGTTGTTAAAAAAAAAAAAGCTCTAAAATTGGGCACATCATATTCCGTTTCATTGCAGCATTCTAACACAACCCAAAACTCAACCAGGACTCACTTCAGTTTGTTCTGAGACACGTACAGGTTGGACAGTGGAGATGACAGTTTCTTCAGCTGCTGCTCCAAGTCTTCATTACCTTTAGGAAAATACTTACTGTGCAGAACATGTTAAGCCAAATGCGTGCTTAGACTCCTGTCTCTTCTCCCCACCTCCTCCAAATCTTTTGCAGCTATGCAGGTATCAAAGCTGAAGCACACTTCCCCAGGGGCTAAAAGAACACTGTATACTTCATCCTGCTATTTTGTTATGATCTTCTTTGTAGCTCTGTGAGTGTACATTTGTTATTGCAACATTGGAAAATGCCAGTGTTTCCATGGAGGAAGCTGACTGATGCAATTGCCCCCTTCAAAGCAACATGCATTCTCCAGACAGGTAGGTTGTGGGTCCAGAATGTGTTGGCTATGCTCTAGTGGTTAGGGAGATGCTGGGATAAAGGTTGGACTTGATGATCCTAGAGGTCCTTGCCAACTACAGTGATTCTGATTCTATGTTAGCTCATGTATGTTTAGTGCCAACATTTGTTCCAATTAAAGGCTATAAAGAGGCTGCTGTATATGAAGTGCACCCATTTTTGGAGAATCAAAAAGAAATAACCATGCATGAAAAATTAATGTAAAGCTGACGAGTCTTGGCAAACTTTTATAATGCTGAATAACACAGTAAAAATGCATACTTTCTTGCTCAGGCAGGTCTACCAGCTCATGCCTACAAATTGGATAATCATCTGCTGAAGGTAACAAGAACAAGACCATATTGATGGGATTTTGTTAATAGTTTGGCTCAAGCAACAAAGTTACCTTCTCTTGCATACTCTCTGGAATCATCGAAGTCTTCCTTTCTTCACAAAAGTGGTGGTCAGTATTAATAACATTGCAAAGAGGTGTTTTATTAGGAAGAATCTCAGCCATTTTTACTGTGCTTCATCAACCTATCGTCCCAGCCAGTTTTGCTTTTCATTCTTCCCTGTAACATGACAAAGCCACTGCAAAGAATTTGCCCTTTCTTTCACATGTTTTTTGTCCACAACCAAAATTTACAACAATCCTTTGCTATCACCATGACATGCCAAAACAATAGTACATCTCCTCCCATGACCATTGTTTTTCTCTCCTACAACCGAATTATTACTGGGCAGCACATGGAATGTTAGACAAACACCAGTTAGAGTCTGCCAAGTTCCATGATGTTATTCCCCTTGTGTAAAAGACTATGATGAACTCTAGCTTGCACTGCACTAGTAATTTTTTTGCAGTCACTGAAATCCCACGTATTTACAGTTCATGACACTTCATGAACTTGTGAAATCTTCTGTGTTCCTTTCTGACGTGAAATACAATAATTTCAGCAGAAAAAGGAATTACATTATGTTTGACTGACAAGCTCAGGCCATATAACTGACTTAACATACACAAGGCATGCTTCCTTTTCTTTTGATTTATGAGTCTCCACCATAGTTATTTTTTTAATGTAGAAACAGAAGCAGTGTATATGTCTATGGATATATTTATTTCTTCCCCACTACTTTTAATCTGAAACCTTCACATAGAACATCTGTTATTTGCAAGAGTAACTGCAAGTTACCATGAATGTGCTGCAGGAACAGACCTCACAGCAGCCTAACACCACTGCCAAAACCCAGCCCTTCACAGGCAGGATTTCTGACAAACACCAACGCCTTTGCAAAGGTCCTGACAATTGCAGTAGTGCTATTTTCTCTATTGACCTGTCACTAAATCATGCCATCTCTTATATTTCATTTCAGAACAACTGCCAGAAAGAGAAGATTATGGTGTCCTTTTCAGCTGAGAGTTACTTCAACTCTGTATTTTTTTGTTACGTGATTTAATTTTAGGCCTCCTTTTTCATTAGAGACTCTACATCTAATACAAGGCAAAACAAGGCTCTGTCTTAGTTACAACCCCCAAATCTGGTCACTTACTTCTCCTCATTGCCCTTACCTGCAATGACTGAAAAGTCCATTAAAAAAAAAAAAATCACTTTAAAAAATATAACAGATTTAACTGTATGAAACACACAACAGTGGAGCAATAACCTTCAGTAGAATCCCTTTAAAACAACCACACCAACAGTGGCGACTGTATCACATGGCTTTCCATGCAAAAACAGCTTTGAAAGGAAGCTGACACAACAGCCAAGTACTGAAGAGTACAAGAAGAGTGAGAAAAAACAAACATGAAATTTCCACTTCCTCTACACATGGGTTTCAGCATAGAAAAGGACATGGTCAAGAAAATAACATGTTCTGGCTACCTTCTGCTTGTGAAACAGGCTCTGATGAAATAAAACAGATCTCTGAAGACCTCATAATGTCCTGCTCCTCTGCCTTCTCCCTGCACACCTGAGAGGTGACACCAGTCATGCCTGGGAGTGTGGCCCTTGGACATACAATTGCTAATGCAACCCAAATAAAACTTCAGGCATGACATTTTCAACATGCTATCAAAAACACACTTGCAAGAATTGTTAAATGCTTCTGATTTTTCATATACCAACCCGAAAATCCTTGAAACTCTGACTGCCAGGGTTTCATGGATATAAAAATCAGGTTTTGTAACTCTGGGATGAGGAAACAATGGCAGTTGTAAAAGGTTTACTATACAACATTGGACTAGCTTATTGAGACAGTAAGTTGTTTTGCCTATTACTGTTCCATTAAAACAAACAAAATGAATCAGAGGCTTTCTTTCTTAATGCAGCTGTATGACATACTCACATTTTGCAGTTTTTTTAGGTAGTGAATCAGTGGGGAATATATAATGCCTCCGTTAAATGCTTCCTTTTCCTCTCGTGCTTCACTGTTCCTCCCCAACTCCCTTAGAAATAACCATGGATGAAATTGTTCTGACTATATATATATATATATATATATATACACACACACACACACACACACACACTTCCTATCTCTTTCTTTACAATGCTTTGCTTTAGAGTTACTGGGTGACTTCTCTTCAATACAACGAGACCCCCAGTAACCATTGGTACAGAAGCAGCTGCCATGACAGATGAAGATATGCCAACTTTTGGTTATGAGCTGAGAGGTATCCACTTTGCATTGCTCCATCTTCTCTGCCAGCCTTTTTCTCTCAACCTCCTACCATTTCTCACCCCAGCTCATTCCATATTTAATTCTTGAAACTCTTATTTCAGAAGGACCACATTCATAGCTTACACTCTGTACTCCACTGCCTTACACTGACCAGTGCTGAATTATAACCCCCAACCCACAAAACAGATCTTTAAAGGACCATTCAACAGTTCCAAATGCAAAGATTTGCCTATGATGCATAGGGCCAAGCTCATCGAATTGTGCAGAAGTTTCATTTTAAAGAACTTTAACTTCTCTCCCCCAGCAACTAACACATCTGTCCAGCCAGCAAACTTCAGCAAAATACAACAAATCTGCCAGTGACTCAGCTGCAGCTCAAACACTTTTTGTACGAAGATAGTGAGATCAGTGACCTAATTAAAAAGAGGAAATAATGCATACTCTTCTCCTCATCTTCCCTACAGCAGTCTGGGATCTCCAGTGAAAAAGCTAGAAAGCACCTTTCTCCTTGATCTTTTAGCTGTAGAAAATAAAATGTCTTAAGAACAAAGGCCTGTAGGGAAGATGTGGCAGGCAAATAAGAATAATCCATGAGATATCTACCCTGTCCTTTCATAGAAGAGCTCCCAATCTTTCCTATTAGCATTACTGACTACTAAGAAGGTATCTGTCAAAAAACTCAAGGGTTAACCCAGGGCTTTATTGGAATAGGAAAAATATTGGTCCAGGTCCCTTCTGAGTATTCTACATAAAAATAAGTGGTATTTCACACTTTCATGTGTAAAACTGATTGACAAAAGATAGACCAGACAATAAGAAGTGGCAACTTCAGAGAGTAAAAAGCAAAAGGAAATTAAAGCAAGAAAAAATTTGACCTATGTATCCAGGATTTTCAATTATTAAGGGCTTGGCCCTGTGAGATATTCAGCACTCTTCCAAGGCAGGAAAAAACATGAGCTTACTGTGATTTCAGTGGCATAAATCCAAGCCTATTCTCAGTAGTAATTCTGCCTTAAAACATATCACCGAGTTAAACTGCATATTTTATGATATTCTGTGAATAGCAAGGAAAATGTAAAAATACAAATTTAATTTTTTCTTGCAATTTACTACTAATGTATCTGTTTCCAAACTCCAAATACTCCAGAATGCCACAGAAGAGTAAAGATAGGAGAACTTTAGCAGAATTTTAAACACTTTCCCCAATTATTAACTTGAAAAGAGTGCCCACTAAGCAAGAGCCCTTCTTATGCTTCTTTTTAAGAAACTGGCCCTTGATTGCCATTACAAAATGGTACTTCTTAGCTCTAGCAATTTATTTTTCTGTGTTAGACTTCTGTACTTTTTAAGAAACCAAGATGAAACACATTAATTTTTAATATTGTATGCAAAGCTTAAAAAAAAGTGAAATATGCCCAAATTTAATCTCTTGAAGATTAAAGATCTGTCTGAGTCTCTGCCACAATGATTCTCTGTGATACCTTATTTGTTGCATCACACAATAGAAAGATTATTTTGACCTCATTTAACAATCTATACATCGTTGAGATGTATACTCTTTGAGACATCAGTTCCATTTCTGATAGGCAGCAAGTCTTCCATTCCTCTTCAGGAACACAATGACATTGCTCACAATACCACACCTGAATACCCAAGGCTCTGGGAGACTTGCTTTGCAACTTGAACACAGGCAAATGGAGCTGTGCAGCACAGAGCTACAGCCCCAGCCTCAGCATGCAGTCTTGGTCCACTTTGAGCGCAACAATTCTTGACTCAGGCTTTCACAATGAGGTAGGAAATACACAATTACTTTCATTTTGCTCACCATCACCCTGTTTTGATAGATGGAGAAAGGAAGCAGAGAATTTTTAATAAACTGTCTGAGGCAAAGGCACTGTCTGAAAGGTTGGCACTGACATAGCCTTGGAAAATACTTGCCCCCAGGACAGACAGAAGCTTCTGCATACAAGTAGAACAAAAAACTCCCCACTAGACCATGCAGAAGGTGACAACATCCACAGGAGAAGATTTAATTCCATCTTATGGATGCAGCTTACCACTCTGAGGTGAATCCCACCCACAGCACTCACAGTTAGGATCAGTTCATGACTTTGAATGAGGCTTCCTCCTTCTGTTCTCTCCAGGAGGGAACTTGTAGCTGTTTTAGCTCATTTCGTAGTCTGCATATATTCACTCATTTGGTTATCGAAGTATTAGCCAAGGGTAATATGATAATTTTGTTCCACTGACAACGAATGAGTAGATTACATTTAAAACAAGACATGGCTGCAGGCACCAGATGCTGCTGCTTCTATTAGGAAAACTTTTCCTCCTGCCCCCTCCTTGCTTGTTTCAGGACCTTCGGTCTTTAGCAAGTGAAGAGTGAACACCATAACACACTAGGGAAGATAAAGAATGCTGCTCATTTCCTATTTAAATACAACTTCATACATGTTAAATAGATGCATAGCACATAATGTGCCTATTTTTCTTTTTATGGCTTAGAAATAAAAATAAATGTAGTGGATTTTTACTGTGTACTTGCACTGATCGTTGGATGTCATAAAATATTTTGTTAGGTACAGCTTTGGAAAAGCCCCTAACTACTCAGGTGCCAGCTGTGTAACTCCATGGTGCCAGGCAGTCACGCTCCTTATTGCCTCTGAAACTAGAGAGGTGGAAAAGGATGGCTCCAGAACTGAACTCCACAAAATATACACTGGGACAAATGGGATTTAGTGTGATCAAGTGTCCTAGAAAAATTAACTCCCTTCATATCAACCCCTATTCTTTCCATATTTGCAACAGGGTTACATCACCAGCTTCAGCTAAAACATACCCAGTTTGGGCCAGTTAAAGGTGAAGTCGAATCAGACCCACTGTATGAATACCAGTGTCTCAAGGAGGTCCAAGCAGACACAGAACACATGCCAAATGGTTTGCAATCCTTACAAACATCCTGCACCACATCTGAGCAACACACGTGAGAGAAGCAGCTCCTCAGTTACCAGTGCACCAACACTGCTTGGACAGGTTTGCATAAAATAAAAATTATTTCCAAAACAAGTATCAAAATACAAGTACTAGGATAGTGAGAAAAGGGCAGGGGTAACATTATCCTCCCTGGTGCTAGAGTTCCCCTTCTGGGATAACAACGTGATGTTTGTTTGTGCCTCCTAAGATGCCAAAAGATGGGGCAGGAAGGGGCATTCCACTGCCTTGCACGTGGCACAGGGTTAGCTGGTGCTTGTGAGGTGCCTTAGGGCTCTGATCTCCACTGAGGACTCTGTACCCGCCATACAGATGCTGCCCAGAGCAGGACAAAGTGTTCCTCTTGCTCCTTGATGGGAAAACAAACAAACAAAAACCAAGGAAACCACAGGCCAGCTTCCTATTCTTGAGTGCTGCAAACAGTGTGAATGCTCACAAACAACTTCCCAGTTCCTCCTCCCTTGTTCCAAGATCAAAGACACGTCAGCAAAGGAAGAAGTGGACATGCCTGCTGGAGAGCGAAGAGGGAAGAAGTGGTGATCAAGCAACTCTGTCATCATCCTGGGTTCTCACGCCCTATTATCATTTTACTTGCAGACTGTTTCACTGTGCTGTTTTCCAAAAAGATGAAGACTGCTAGGTTTGTTTGTGAAGGCCCTGTCTGCCCCTCCTTCAGCTGGGTAAGGAAGAACAGCAAGGAGTCATTCAGAGTCAGGGAAAATAAATTCATTCCCAAACTTGGGAAACAGTGCTGGACTGAGAAAGCTAATGCTAACTTTGCCCCGTTGTGCAGCACTTACTTCCTCTACCGTCAAACCCCAAACCACACTATAGGAGTTTTCCAGAATTGCTACTATCTTTTAGTTTTCCTCCTAAGGAAAGGTAGAGCCAGAAAAAGAGAGGCAGTACCAATCCCAGCTTCCACTTCAGTTACCTGTCTCCAATTTCCAATAGATGGTTCCTTCCTTCTTCAACCAGCATCTCTGCAGATTCCCAGTTAGGGATGGGACACACGGCAGCACGGGATACAGAGAAGATAATACAGCACTTCCCTTCTAAATCCCTTAAACATGCACTGCAGATGATGGACACCACAAAGCAGGGAGGAGGAGGAAGGGAAAAACCCTACACACCCAGATTATGCCACCTGAAGAACATTCCTCTATTACATTGTTAATTGCTGGTCCTCAGTGTGATTTTGGTCCCGGACAGGCAGTGATCTTGCAAACAAATTTTGGGCATAGCTCAGGAATTAGCAAGGGCCTGGGACCTTTGCCAACAGACAGCTTGCATGCAGTCACTGTTTTGAAGCATGGCAAGAGTTGAACATCACAGACTTGGGCTGTTTCATGTCAATTCACTGTAGTGTAAAGGAAAGATCTGGGAACTTGTAATTCACTGTTAGGTACTTGACAGTCTTACCAACTCTCCATGTTTACACCATGACTGGTTTCAGTCAGCTCTGAGGACCCTGACGCATGCCTAATGGGAAAAGCAACACAGGGATCAGGTCTGCTCTACAATGATGTCCCACAAGAGTCTTGCAGAATAACCCCTTTCTGGGGGTGAAGTTACAACCAGTACCAAGAGAAACATTTGAAAGTAGGAGGGTAGCACTGAAAAATGAAATTGTGTCATACAGGTAAGGAGAGAAACAACCTTCGAGACAAGACAAGGAGCAGCAACTCTTCTAGACTGGTAGGTTGCCTGAAGATACCAAGGCATCTAGATGCCTTGGAAGGAATTGTCTGAACTGTGTTTAGCCTGGTAGGTTTATTTGTAGTGTTTACATGTAAGGTTCAAATGGCACTTAAACTAAATCCTGGGTTGGCATTTCTGATTGACAGCCTAGCAGCAACAGAGAGATAAAAGTGTATAACTGAGGAGTAGTCAGGACCAGACTCAAATTTATGAGACTCCTGCCAATTTAATTTGAGGTACCTTTGAAGCAGTTTGTGCCCTTGGGTTCTGAAAGGATGACTGACATCAGGAGAGAGTTCAGCAGAAGAACGTGAATGTTATGACAGCACTGGTGACATGCTCTGTACATAGTTTGAACTGTTCATAGATGAGAGCAGGCAGAAAAGCTCTAGAACAATACGAGTCATTACACACATATCTATACAGATAAACAGACTCATACAGTGGACACTACAATTAATGTTGCAAATGATTCATTTCAGTCCAGTCCAGTGACCCCACCAAGCACACAAATCCCCGTGGAAAAGGCAGTGTGCTGCATGCCAAAGTAGACTGTGCTGGAGTTGAAAATGTTGCTCTATTTTGTTTCCACCTCCATGCTCCCATTCAGCAAACCCTGACTGTTCTCTCGCAACGTCACTGTGCGGGGCAAGAGGCAACAACTGGCAAGACATACAGATATGCTGTCACCACTTGATGAGAGCTTGAGCACCTTTCCAGAGTCCCTTGCCAACATAATTAAATTGTATCATTATAGATTCTTTGGACAAGGTTTCTAATAAAGCATTTCCTGCCTCATTTCCTGCCTCAATTTAGAAACGCAAGTCAACATTCTGCAGTAATTCATACGTGCTTTGTGGCATGGCATAAAACTTTTCATTCTTTTGGTTTTTTTTGCAGCAATGCTGCTGCTTAAGTCAAGGCAAGTGTTTAGCACTGGAATGACATAAACATAACTCCAACATCTGTTCACTGTTCTCTGACGGAGAGGAAAATGAAATAAAAAAAATAAACCATGCTCTTTTACTCCACCCCTTCAAATTTCTCAGTTAAACAAAAAAAGCAGGAATCTTTCTTGCTACTGAAAGCATCACTATCTCTTCCTTTACACAAAACCCCACAATGAACAGAAAAACAAGCTTCTAAAGTCTGAAGGACACCACTGTTATTTCTTGCCAAGGATTGAGCGCACAGGTAAAGAGGTATCAGAGCTGCTGAACTTGATCACACTAAAGGTTATGCCTAAATACCATAAAATGACAGGGCTAAAAAGCATAGAAATTGGGCAGCGATCTGCTCATGTACAGCACTTCTCATAACGAAGATGAACCAGTGACAAGAAGGTCTTTCCTCAAAGCCATTAGTCTAAATCTGCTTTTGCAGCTTGCTTGTGGTGCCTCTCAAAGCTTCCCACAACCCAAACCTCCCCTATCTATCTGTTCAGGGAAGCAGAAAGTTGGATGTGGACTAGTCAAACCCAAGAAACAACCTAACTGAGACTGCACCCTACAAATTAACTGAGTAACAGTGCAACCTCACTGAAGCCATGCAAAATTTAGCTAAAAAAAGCCTGAAGGCAAATGGAGATTCTTGGCCAGTGAACTAAGGTACCTTCCAGAGTCTTCTTGCTGCCTTCCTTTTCTACCAGGATGCAGTTGGATGCAGCACATGAGCCCAAACAGCGTTGCCACACATGCACAAAGATTAATTGCAGCAGAGCATCTGTCCTGCTGCCAGTGAAACCAACTGCTCTGAGCTACAAGTTTGCATGAACAGCCCACCCCTTTTTTCTGTCAGACATGACTCCTTTTTTGTCCACTCCAGATGAGATCAATACTACAACAGTGCTCTTCAGCATGACATCTGATCTCCCGACAGCTGGATGAGCCACAGCCCGGCTCCGAGCTCTCCCACTGCCCCAAGAGCCCCGAGGAGAGAGCTGGAAACAAAGTCCTTCAGTGTACCCCTCCTGAGACCGTGAACCACAACTGTTATCCGTGCTTGAATTTCATTACTGAATTGTTGAAACTAAATCCATACTTTCCTCATAAGTGGCTAAGAATCCTATGACAGGTTCACTTAGTGCTGTGGCTTCCAGCCAGATAAACCAATTCCATCTTTCTCAGGTTGAGTTAGCTGAGTGCCTGCATTTACTATTCATTTTTCCCCTGATAGAGGAACAGAGATCAAGAGGGAAAGGGAGGTGGCACCAAATGGTTAAAAGAAAAAAAAAAATAAATTTAACAATTGTAAAAGGATGCTTGGTCCAGCGTGTGAGAAACAGAGTTAATTAATACATGTAGGCCTCTGTACAACATTTGTACCCAACCTCCTGACAGTGTGACAGCACAGTTTCTCATAAAGACTGCTGTAGCAAGCAGAAGAAATAGCAAACACTTTTAACCCAAGAATATGGCAGAGATACTCACTAACCACCCCCTCCGAGGCAGGCAACCAGCTGTAGTACTGCAGTTCCTCTCAACCCAAACACAAGAGGTTTCACATTGTAATATCTGAAGGTATGCTATCACATAAAGTCATAGCATTGCCACCTGTGCCCTGAAACCTGTGGGCATGTTTTTGTCACACAGCAGTGAAGCCTCTGTTGAGGTTGAAGCACTGCACCCTACCATGGGAGAAGAGCAAGGACCAGGCAGGCTGAGCAGAGCACTCACATCCTCACCTAGCAGTAACTCGGTATCAGAGCCATATCCCCAACAACTCCTACTTCAGACACCTCCCTTCTTCCAAACAAGGGGAACTCTAAATAGATATAAAGAGAAACCAAAACTATAAAACTACACAAATGTTGAGAAAGCTGAACTCCATATTTGAAGCCCAGATTCACATTTATTTCTGGTACTAATACAGTGTCTCTTTCTGCCTTTCTGCCAACTGGTATCGGAAAGCTGCCCCTGTTTCCTGGGCTAGCTTACAATTCACTGTCTTTATAAAACCTTCTTCAGAGCTGTACAGTGCATTACAAAGGAAAGGGAAAATAAGAGCACCAAAGCTACTGACTCCTACTGTAACTATGCCCAAAAGTCTCAATTCAAGGGCTGAGCTTCTACTCCCCATTTTGTGTGCCTCTTGAAGTTAAACAGTTTTGGTCCTTGTGTCTGAGGACTACTTGAATACAAGTTTGGATACTCCTCGTCCTACGGAACTGAAGCGAGATGATTCATGGAGGTCAGGATTGCAGTTTTGACACTGCTCTAGGTATGCTCCAAGAGCAGTGACACACTCCATACCTGTGTCCCATTCTACCATCACTATTTTATTTACAAAGAGCAGAAGAGCACTCTGGTGTGACAGAGAGGCTAGCTGATGAAATCAGAAATCATCAGAGGAAGCCTTACGACATCATGAATGATTTGGCCGTTCACATAGCTCAGTTCCTCCATTAAATTTAATCTTACATGCTCAACTAAGACTGCAAAAGAAATAGGGGTCTATTTAGTGCCATAAAGACAGTTGCATCTATAGAGAGGACATCTGTCACCTAAGAGCAGCACTGAAAGTACCGACCAGATGGATATGAGCTTTTAGCACATTAAGCATGTTCTGTATTGATCTAGTGACCTGGGGGCAAAAACCTCTGGGTATCTCCTTAAGTGACCTAAAGCACTGGTCCCACCTCCATCTCTAAGCAAGCAGAGCACTTACAAGTACCATTCTCATGCTTATACTTCTCCTCCCTCTCCTGTGACACCATCAGACGTGTCCTGAACAGAATGAAGAATGAATTTCTCAAAACTTGCCTATAGCTTTCCCATACAGGCTTGGAGGTGTGATTTAAAAGCATGGCTTAGAAGCATGTGAACTTTTATAGAGTTTAAAGGGAGCTTAAACAACTAGGGCTTTGTTTCAACTTGCAACATCAAGCAGGGTGAAAAAAAATAAAAAAGATTATGTGACATGTGGTGTAGTTCTACCTTTAGCCATTAGTCATGTTTAAATTACTTATAAATAGGAAGGGGGAAGAAAGGCCAATAACCAGAATGAATTGGTATAACCAGCTCCTGCTCCGAGTTCCCTCACCACTATAAACACTTGCTTAATTATTTTCTGGAGCACAAGGCCTGTATTCTTAATTGCAGAAATCCACTAAGATTCAGAGCTCCTACTCACACCCAGTAGCTGAATCCCTTTGAAGGGAGGACTGACTGTGCTTTATCCTGTGGGAAGTTGTTAACGCCCAGCCGTTTCCCCCTCGTATTCTCTCCTCACTGACCCCAGAGAGACCACTTCACATGGAAGAGAGTTTTTCTTTTCAAGACATATTACAGCAGTATGTACTATACAGCAAATCCTGAAGTATCCAAGAACTTAACAGCTGACACCTCTGGAATTCATTAGCTCTGGGTCTGATGTGTACTATGTATTTTTTTTTTTTTGCACAGATTATTTTCAGAATGACTCAAGATATCATGGTTCCTACAGATATAGCATCCTGCTTGAGTTTAATGCACTGACTTTAAGTTAGTTTGGTTTAAACTTTCAGAAACATCCCAACACAAACACATATTCCCATGAAAAGAAGTAGCAAAGCTCCATATAAATTCCTCAGTATGTAAGTAATTCCACTGACTTCCATGAGAGAAAGCTGTTCTCAGATCCCTTCTGCACTAGGCAAGACTCTCTAAATCTCACTCACCCACAATAGCGTAGTTGACAAATATAACTGTTCTTTCTGTTCTCATGAGCAGTTATTTCCAGATTTGGGATTGGCCAGGCTTCAGTCCAGAAAACAGACTTTTCATGACAATCCCCAAATAACTTCAGAAGTCAGGAAATATCCTAGTTAAGAAAGGGGTGGATTCATCCTGCCTTAAGTATTTGGCAGACCAAGCATCCCACATCTCCCAAATGTTCAAAGAATCCATCCTTCAATTTCTGCAGGATTTCCAGCTGGGTGTTACACTGACATCCAGTGTTTTATCACAGCCAACTGCTATCCACGCAGTGTACAGGAGAAACTATTGATCATCCAGCAAGTTTTATAAATTGCAGTTGCACCCTTCCTATTGTGATTTATATTGTCATTATAGCCCAACTACACCTCAAGTGTCAAGTCCTCCCCCTCCAACACAAGGAAGAAAAGGCACTCATCAAGAAGGCCTTTTGAGAGAAGCCTCAGGGGGAAGTGATTTCCAAATGGAATAGTCATGCTGTGGACAGTCTGCAAGGAGATTTACTTCTGCATTTGTTTCAGGGTATTTAGAAAACTCATTTAGAAGATCTTTACTTATAATGCCTGAGTGACAGGAAATCTTCTCACCTTGTCACACAGTCCAGTCCAAGCTCACTCTTTCTGCAGCACCTAAGACAGGACAGACCATACTATCCAGCCCTCCTCGTGGTGAGGCACAACCTACTAGTGTAAGCACAGGGTTGAGCACTCAGCATGCACACACTGTAATCCTAGATTTGGTGTCCTGGCATATCCCATGGCAAGCAGTTTAACCTTTGCCTCTGTTTCTGCGTTTATAAAAAGAATATCCCAGCTGAGCTTGGCACAGAGATTAATAGTTACACTGCAGAGGAGCTCGAAGAAACAGAGTACACACACACACACATCTGATGGATATGCTCTTCAAGAACAATAGCCCTGACATACCTTTGCTACTTAACAGCTTTGTCATCCGTGGTTTCAAGACTAGGAAAATAAAGGGATACAAACATTTCTCCATTTTTATGCAGGCAATCGATTTCAAAGGAGCTCTAAGGTGATACACCCAACAGATGACAAAATAAAAAATAACTGTCGTCAAAATACTTGAGGTCAGGTGGCAAGGAGCACTTTCCCTGAACATGCAATGTAGGCAAAGTCCTCTGCTGCCTTTTAGAGAAGATGCCTGGGCCACTCACAAACACAAAGTGACTTCCAGGTATAAGAAGAATCTTTCCTTTTATGTGCCAAAGGAGTGTGCTGCTGGTGCTGCTTCCTGCACGTGCTGCTGTCCTGGGCCAGTCACCAAGGAAAAGCTCTCCTAAGGGCTTTGGAGACAGGGTGCAGGGAACACTGCATGGTTCCCCTAGGCATCACGAGAGAAACAACCTCTGCACTTGAGAGCTCAACTGTTGGGAGGAATAAAGCCCTGTGGTGAGCGGTTCCAAAACCCAGCACCCCCCTGCACACATGTATCACCTTACAGCTCGGCAGCTCAAAGCTGGCTGTGCAAATAGTGTGCATAACCCAGTCTCAGCGTTGTCAAACAACCATAAAAACTTGCCTGAGCAAGCCAGGACAGACAGCTGGGTTAAGAACAGTTTCTACAAGCTTCCCTGAAGTACCCAATAACATGGGCAACGATCCAGCTTTTGCAGTACGCAACTTCCACGCCCCCGGCTGGGCTTTTTGCTGGGATGGAAATGGGATGGACAGTTTCCTACTGCTTTCCACTCGGTGAAATCCTATTAAACAAAACCGTTTTCATCAACCAGTTTCAAAGGTTCAGACAAATTAAGTGTATTTCTCCTGCTGTCAGCTACTGTTATAAGCAGCCTGGAAACATTTCAGCTCACTACGGGAATATTTCCTCCCAGGAATGGCTGTCATAGGCAGGTCAGCACCTAGGTAGGAACTGCTGGTGTAAGCACAGTCCAGAGAAATCTCCAGTAATGTTTCTGAGAACAGGAGGTTCTAGGAAGGCTTGACAGATACGAGCACCTGACCAACAGGCCCATGAAAGGGACATGGCTTCAGCCCCTGCTTGAGCAAGCAGGATACTGCAGGATAAGCAAAGCCAAACACCTCCAGGCAGCAAGGATACCTGATTCTTCTCCCTCATGCAACACCATGTTGGGCCACTCTGATCCACTCATTTTCCACCCCACAAGCTTATCACACAGCAACCTGTTTCCCAAACTGAGAAAACTAAATGGACCATGTAAAACTTCTGTATCACTACCACTGCAAGTTAATCCATTTCAAAGCACTAATTCTGATTTTTGAGACCTCTCCTGAGCTTTGATAAAGCTTTCAGGGAAAGACACCTTTCTTTTTGAATGCACCGCTACATCACAGAAGCTGCTATAAGCAGCACGTCACAGCATGGAAAACCTCCAGACTAGCTGAAGGCAAATTCACCACCTTTCCAGTTGTCTCAAGGCAGCTAACACACTGAGGGAAAAGTTAAAAAGTTACACAGAACTTGCCAAATTATTCTGCCAAGGAGTTGCCTAAATCATATTATAAAAACAGATTCTTAGCAGTTGCCAGTCAAAGATCTAAATATGTTTTAGAAGCCAGGGACAAATGCCTTTAAAATCTACTAAGCTAGTTGTCTCACTTGCTATATTTATTCACACTAAACTTTTCAAGTATTTTTCTTGCATGTCGTAGTCCAATATTACTCATTTAAACAATTACACAGTTTGAGTGTCAAATCCTACACAACTCCCAAGGCAAAGAACTTCGGTGGAAAGAAAGGCAAGAAATTCAAATTATGTGTTCACTGAGATCAAAGACTCCATGGTTATTTAACAAAATGCTTTATTGGTAACTCATAAACCATCTAACACCTGAAAACCCCAGTCAACACAAGGTATGTGTGGTTTCTTCTTCTTTCCTCATCCTCAGCTGTCTCATTTTTTCTTCTCTTCCCAACCTCAGGCGCTCCTTTTCCAACCAGAAGTTAAACACAACTCCTCCTGCCACTGAACAACTTCCTGGTACTTTCTTTTTGGAGGGAGTCACATCAATCCTCATGACATATGATCAAACCCAAGTTCATACTAATAGAACAGTGGCAGGTGTTTTCCAGTCCCTTCTTGACATAACCAAGTCCCAAGTAAGACATCATCTATAGCTAGCTCTCTCTTATGAGAAACAGTCAACAACAGGGTTATTTTTTTAAAAAAAAATAATCAAAACTCATGTATTGTTCGGTGATTTTTGTTTCATTTCAATATTTGAAGCTGGCATTTTCTTAAAAAAAAGAAAATTATGCTCTCATAGAAACTGCTAGCACACTTGTCTGCTCAGAGCCTGACTTCTGAACACTTGGGGCTGAAAACTGGCTACTAAAGTGTAGCTGCTAAAAGTAGTAATTGGCTAATTCTGAATTTCTGTAATACATGTCTTTGCTACATATGACTGGCTGCATAAACAGGCATCAGCTTCATCCAATTTAGTAAAAATCATAAAAACAACCCTTTCTGAGTAGTGCTAAGAGGCTCATCCTAAGACGGTAATACCTCACTCAGAAGATCTGAGTGTATTGACTGTATTAAATTTGACTGTTGAGATTAACAGTTGTTTCTGATGATGGCATAGTTATGTTTTGTAAGCCTAAAACTTTGACCTATTAAAAAAAAAGGCTCTTCAAGAATCGGAGCAAAAAGAAAACCCAAACAAAAATCTCAAGACACAACCAGCATTTGACAATATATGCATGGATTTTCTTTTCATATTCTGGAGCACGCAGGGTTCACAGTGCTGGAGAACAACCATCCTCTCCATCACAAGCAGTCTGGGAATTCAATATAAAAAACACAAGACAGTTTTGTAGTTCCTTCCTGCCATGTTAGGCTTCAAGCTGCTAGACTAACTCAGCTTCAGAAACTCTTAAATGCATGTGAATGGTAAATGGACTACATTCACATCATGACTAAGAAAGGTGGAGGAAGGTGATCACACAGAGTTATTGGGAGAAACCTTGCTTAAAGAAAAAGAAAAGCCAAAAAACAAGCACAGCTTTAAGTAAATTACTTCATCTTCTTCTGATTTACCCTAATTTAACAAAGCACGTGATGTCTTACAAGAGTACAAAGCATTCAAAGATTAATACATCCTATTAAATGCATATTCCCATACTCAGAAGATATAGTTCATTTCACTTCTTTATTAAGTGATTACTTTAGAAGCACCCAAAAAGCAACCAGACGATTTGGAACACATTGTAGGACTTGGGGGACTACTTCAACCATGGCTTGCACACTGCACAGGATGGAGAGTCAAGTTGTGGGCATCTACAGAAACATGACACAGCCTTAAAGTACACTAAGCACAAGACAGAAAAGCACCCTAGCACTTCACCTCCTGCTTCAGTAACAAACATTTCTGAGGATGTCTAATCAAAATACCAATGCTGACCTTCCCACGGATAATAGCATTCCTCATGTGTGTAACAGCACAGGTCTATGAGCTCTCAGCCATGAACAACAAGCAAGGAGCTTTGCATTTCAACGTAGGAAACTTCTCCCTTGAGAAGCAGACTGGGCATACTATAAAGTGTGACTGAATTTGCCTGAAAAGTGGGACTACTGGCTGATTCAGAGTTCAAGTCCTACTTCTAGTAATTTATGAGAGTGAGAAGGGTTAGGCAGTAAGAAATCTCTGAAGTGAAAGAGGAAGATTTAATTTATCAAATTCAGGAAGATGGTATTGAAGCAATCAAGGCGCAAAAAGATGCCAGCCTGGAGGAAAACGTTAGTTCAGGGGATGGAAAATAAAGGCTGTGCAGATATTATGAAGAAATAACACACTGCTCAGACAAAGACTGTTCACAAAGTACAAGAGAAAGAGCAGGATTAAATGCTTTGCCCTAATAGTGGCTTGAATAAAGAAAGGCAATATTGAGTCATTAGTGTTTAGTGTTACATTTCAAAATCCAAGCTACCAGTAGCAACAGGAGGAATCCTATACACGTAACACAACACGGCTGTTAAAAATACAGGACCTCACTACAACACTGGTGATATTAATGGTGAAGTCTTCAGCCAGGTCTAAGGCTCTCCTGGGGTCAGGCTACGTACACACTAGAAAGGTGCTGCCATTTTCAAACCTATATGGAAATGTGGTCAAATAAAATCAAATTAAATCTTCAGGGTGAAAAAAGGCTCACATATATTTATTTTGGACGTGTTGCAAATAGTAACACCAACCACGACAGTCGAATCAGTGACGGAAACTCCACTGAGATGCTTGAAATGAGAAGTTCCAGTTTTGTCCCACTAGAAAAGGTGCTAAGGCATTTCGTTATCTGAACAGGCTCCTGCACATACGTACCACCTTTCCTGTACAGTACACAATGGATGAAGTATCTCCCTTAATGAGCTTTTTATTTAAATGACTCCTACTGTACTTGCTTTAGCAGACAGGATAAATCTGTTCAATCTTCCTCCTTGCAGAACTCCCAACTCACATCTGTCTGTTCGCTTTCAAAGACCTAAAAAAAGGTACAGGTAGCAAGAAAGAGAAGAGAAAGAGGCAAAGAGAAGAAGGTAATCCAGTCTTTTATGATTTAAGGCACGTTAACAAAAGGGACGGTTGAGTGATCATGATTATACTCTACAATTCTTGTGCTCCTTATTCCTTCCCCATCTCCACTAGGAAAGCAAAAGCTGTCAGGAAACTGGTGAGTCAGCATGCTGCTGCTGTTTGTCTTAGCTCTGAGGCATTGATTTTTCTCCAATGCTTTGATATAGGGTCACAGGTATCCCAACTAAAATCTTTACTGAGAGCAATGGGGTCATAGCAGCAAGAGCTGTTGGTTTAAACAAAAAAGTCAATTCTATTTTTACAGTGTTTGTTTGGACATTTAAATTTTCTGAGAGACCAGAGAGGAAAAAATAGAAAAACCACTTTTTTCTTTAAGCCACTTAAGATAAAGAAAGAAAGAACAATGCATGCTTTTCACAAAGTCTTCTTTCAAAAGTCACTGAACATTCCCTGTAATCGAGTATCTTATCTACGTGTATGTCTAATTGACACAAGAACCAATTCCAAGAAATGAAAGAAGTTTTTTTAGCAGACAGCACTTTTACTTCTTTAGCACTTGTCCAGAAACCAGGCCCCTTTCAACGTCTCTGAAATTAGACAATGAAAAGTCACTGGGCATTTTGAAACTCTAAGCAATGCTATTTGGCCAAAAAGTCTTAAATTGTCTTGTTACTGCTTCAAGATTAACATTGACCAAAAAGGAAATTTGGTATATTTGAAAAAAAAAAAAAATGCAAAGGCGTCTCAGGAAGCTCAGGTGTGTCCCCCCTCGCAGGAAAGAGCTCCATGAAAGGAATGATAATATTTCAATCTGCAGTGAGGTGTAATCAAAGAATCTCTGCTTAATAGGCTGGAGATTAGTTATGAAGCAAAACACAGAGTCAGACCATAAAAAGTTAATTGCAAATCACTGATTTCTTGTTCAAATTGGCAGGAAATTGTGGAATATTTCCTCTATAAAAACATAGGTGAGCTATTAGGTAGCATTTACCATTAATAGGGTGGTAGGAAGGGAAGTAGAGAGCAAATTAGTAATAACCTGCTAAGAAACCAGTTGCTTCTGAAAGAGACAAAGTCACTGGGCAGGAAAGGTCTGTAGATTCACATATAAATCAGAGATTTATGGTCAAAGACAGCTTTGAGAGAGATCACTTAAGAGTTGTTTTAGGTTGAGAAGGAATCTAACACCAGGTGCTATTTACTACATACTTTGTAAGAGGCTTTGAGATATACAGGTGGAAGAGCTATATAATTAGTAAGAAATTCAGGTTACAGCTGGAGGTGGACAACAGGAGTTTCTTAATCCTTTCTGGATGCATCATCGGAACAGAGATGTTTCAGAACATTTCAAATCCTTAGCTCTACTCAACAGTTGGTAGGGATGAAGCAGCATTCAGTACAGTGTACCACACTTCTGAGGCTAAGCACAGCAAGGAGAACGATGTATGCCATTTAACACAAGCAGAAACAACTAAACCCTATGAAGAATATGATGTGCATTTTGTTTGATGACCTCTCTCTGCATGGACCTTTCCTGAAAACACTTTTTCCAGTCATGAGCTGTCTCAGGCTCCAATAGCCATCCACTGGTAAATAGCTCCTCCTTTGGTAGTAACACAAAGACTATCTGAAGCATCCTCTTCAGATCTGAAACTTGACATGCTACAGCACAGAGGTGTTTAAGGCTCTTTGTGCCTTTATGGCAATAATCTCCAAAGGACTCTTCAGAGAGATTCTCAGACTGGATTTTCAGCTGAGTACTCTGTTACAGAAATAGAAGGGTGAACAAAAATACATCAAACAGCGATTACAGAAACTGTGTCGCCTTGAATCTATGCTAGTGGGAATTTTTTCCTGAGCATTTCTTACTTTAACTCCTTTAGAAAGAGTAGATTTTTTCTGGTTTCTGAAATGGTGGTTGACCTTAAAAACAAGAGAATTTTTAACGGACTGCTTCAGCTCTGTGTTCCTCCTGTGCTACACATACTCTTTAAACACACTAGCACTAACAGCTTTGCTTAGGATTTCCTTCTGATGTTTAAGTATCATTCCCCTTCATCCACATCAAGCAGGAGTTCATCAAAAAATCTGGACTCGGTGGCTATCACAATGGTGATTATTAGGAGTTAAAGACCACGTTTCCTCTTTGCTTGACAAAGCAAAATTTTAGTCAGTAATGGAAAATTTCTCTGTGCTCCAATACTTCCCGGAAACACAAGCATAAATAAAGATAAGCTTTGTGGAGTTTCAGACTATGCCACTTTGGCTTTCTAAAGCAAGCACAAGCTCAAGTGTTCACTGACAAAAGATAACCTGTTTAAAAGCATTACTACTACAGATTTGGTAAAGTCACTGCCAAATAAGTGGAAGTTTAAAATAGACACAAAGCAGTGACCTTGGTTCTGTGACTGACTGAAGGCAACTGTCCATGCTGCTTTCCCACTTTTTGAGATGTATAGGAGCCATAACCTGTAACAGATAGCAGGATGTACAGTAGGGAGGACTCGGAATGTGTGTGATACATTTGCTAAGGCAGAGATATTCCTAACTGAATTTAGAATCAGGTGTGTTCTATCTGTACAGTCACTCTTTGCTTCCAGGTCAAAGTAACAACAATACCACAGTCGCAACCACAACCCCTTTGACTAATCTCTATCATGATTCTTCCGTGGCTCTGCTTGTCACTGCTGTGACTAACATTTGGGCTAGGAACATGTTGGCAAGGAGTCATCTAGGACTCTGGTGAGAGCAGGAAGCGTGGGCATTGCGTACAAATATGACTCAACATCAACTTCACCTATGAAATTAATTCAGAAAGAAGGTTTCTTAAATAACTCCCAGCCTGCACATCCTGAATTGCTTTCTAGAAAGCAGGTCCCAGGTTACACTCCTCCAGTTTCTACAACAAGCAGCCAAAAGCTTCTGCTGATGCTGAACAAACCCATTAAGTCTAACCCTGCAAATCAATGAATGAAGAGGCCACAAGAGGAGGCTAATCTCATCCTCCTTCCTAGAAGGAACAGATGGCCCAGAGGGAAGGCAGTATTGTAATAATCTCCAAGTTGTAAAATCATCTCCTCTAGCAGTGCTTTCTTAAGAGGTAATATGACCTCTTCCAGTTCACATCCCAATATCCAACCAAAGACTTTCACCTGCAGGGAAGAGGCCTCACACACACCACCAAGTCACACCAGGTAAACCTGCAGCTATTCTATCAGGCAACAACAAATTCACATACTTGCAGATCACACATTATTTTTCACCTCAAGCCCCTACAGCACTAATGAACTCTAATTTGCGTAAAACACATCAATTCTGTTAAATCACAGATTTCTTTCAAGCTGTGACATAAACTTCACAAGGTGGCATTGCTCAAGATCACATTAGTTTGGAAGAGATACAAGCACACCAAAACTGCTCAATGAGGGACAGAGAACAGGCCCTCTTTTTGGCATTTCAAACTGACAAAACAGGACCATTCCGCAGAGCCTTGAAAACAGGGCATGGCATCCCTTTGGCCAAGAAGTTTCACACAAAAAGATACACACTGTCATTAACCTCATCAAATTTACATGCACCAGTGTGGTGGAATACATCAGCTGTGCATTTACAGTGGACCATTTCTTAAAGACAAAGTTTTTACTCAGAACAGTATACATTTTTATTTGTAGAGTGGGAAAGGATAAGGGCAAAAAGGCAAAATCTGAGGTCTAGGTAAAGAGTGTTTGCAAACTTCTAAGCAGAAAAACAAAATTACTATGCTATGACGCAACTTTTGTTTAAAGATTAATGAGAAGCAGCCAAATGCACAGCTTGGGGAAAATCAGGTTAGTGTAAGCACACGCTCAGGCAGGGACACAGCTGAGGACACATCCTTTTGCTTTGCCAACAAAAGAAAAAAATGGTAGTAGTAATTAAACCTGGCATACTAGCCAAAAGTCTTAAGCTCAGATAAATACTGTACCTCACATTTAAGGCAGCTATTTGAAGAGTCCCAACTTGCAGCTGCTTTTAGTTACTACGTCAAATTTAAAGATTTTCACTAAAAAACTACCCGGCCCTTCAGAATTGCTTGGTTCTAAAAGACCAGCCTGGCTTTATGGGTGAGCACAACCAGGTGCCAAAGGCTTCATATCAGACTAACAGGCTTTAAAATACTCCACTTGCTACAGATTTAAGGGAAAAATCAAGCACTGAAAATAGCTTTATATTGATATTTCCCCATCAGTCTTTAAGTGAAACTACTCTGAGTCAAACTGGTGAGTGGAAAAAAATGCCCCTTGCTCCCTGCAGACAGCTATTTCACAACCCCCAGCACACATAGATCCATGAAGAATAATAATCCTAAGCTTTTAAAAAGTGCTAATATCATAAAAGTGATTTGGTAAAGCCTTTCACTCTCACGCAGTTGGTCTCTTGACAACGTGTCTCTGCAGCTCCCAAGCACACATATAATAAAAACCTCATCAAGAACAGATCCCTGCAAAGGGACAGATATATGGTTGGAAGCTGTGAAAGTTCACACTTCAGAAAAATCAAACTAACAAACTGCTGAGCCCTGGTAATTGTTTCTTAAAAAAAAAAAAACCAACCCAAAACAAACCAACCCAAAATGTAAGCTGTAAATAACTGATCAGAGAGATTCTAAAACTTGGACTGATCTGTTTAACAGCAGGTTACAGGTTTATTAGGTAAAAGTATGTAGATTACAATTTTATTTTAATTTCTAAAGCATATGAAATCTTGAGAAAAAATACTGAAATTGGAAGCGTGTGCACGCTTTTAAAATCACTAAGAAACACATATATTTTTTTTTGTCCGCAGATGAACTCAGAAACTAAACTGCTATGACAAACTAGCTCAGCAACACATACACAAAGCCAAGACTAAGCTAGTGTCTTGAGACACCTCACTAAAAAAAAACCAAACCAAAACCCAACTACCCAAACTACGCTCTACCAAGCACATGGGTTCTCCACAGCAACAGGCAGCGTGCACATAACAGTTTTCAATGAGCTGTATGCCTTAAAATCCTTCCCACGTGAATAACGTGTCTTCAGGAAAATGCCAGCGTGGCTGCTCTTGTTTTTGTGAGGCAGAAGAACCCAGCAGGACAGCAACAAAGCCTGGGTTGTTTGGGGTTTGGTTTTTTCCTTGAGAAAACGTAAAAGAGGAAGCACCTCGAATTCCTTCAGCATAATTTATTTGTTTTGTTGTTCCTGCAGCGCATGACATCAGGGTCCAGCTCACGCATGAAGTGTCCTACAAGGACAACCCCAGAACACCCAGCTCTACTCTGGTGCTAGGAGCACTGAATCCCCTTTCTGCCAGGGGCTAACAAGGAAACCTTTCCAACATCTCCAAGAGCTTTCTCTTAACAGAGGAGACAGGCAAGTTACTAGTGGATGATTTCATAGATTTTTTGAATTCTAGAAGTCAAATTAAAGAAGTGAGTTTGTCTTTTTTTCAGAATTGACTGAAGAGATTAGATCTCCTGCAGTTTTAAGCGAGACAAATCCATGGAGCAGTTCACAGAAACCACTTAGCCTCTGCTTCTGAAATATCATCATGATGACTCAAAGCATGCATCCTAGTATTATCTGCTTTTTTAAAAAAAAGTCTTTTCCAGCAGTTATTTACACAGTACAAGGAAAAAACAGGCCTCCATTCCCAAAATCTTGGAATTTGCCCTCTACTAAAGCCACAAAGAGAACTGCAGCTAAGTGACTTAACTGATAAACATACTGTTCCTTCGAGTCCCAAGTTTTACAGCCCTCAAACAAATCAATCTCTCTCTTTTACTGGCTGTGTATAAAAGATAACATTTGCTTCAAGAAGTGCTTGTCCAGAGGTCTTTTGGATATAAAACAGTGAAAGTCACTACCTGGGAGGGGACCCATTTGAGCTAACACAACCATCTCCAACCACCTACTGTATCAATGCAAAAGACAGACAGAAAAAAAATAAATAAATTAAAAACCCCACAGTCTTTGGCAGTCTAGGGCTCCTAATCATTAAGTCTAACACAGAACAGCAGAACAATAAAAAGAGCAATTGCATTGTAAATTTATGTACCATGCACAGGTTATGGAATGTAGTGCAATAGGGCACCGTGCAGTGATAAAACTGCATTCCTTCCAAAGTTAACAGCTTTAAGCTCATGATTTGTACATGTGGGCAATCCTGAATGACCTTCATGCTTTCCAACACTCACTAGAAGGCAGATTTATTTGCAATCAGTCAGCTGCTTTGTTTTGGGGGATAAACATACAGTTGGAAGAACAACAGCTTAAACTTTGCAATAAGTAGCAAATACAGAGGCCAGTACATCAGGTTTAAAAACTGAATGTGAAGACTGTACTGCAAACCCCAGAGTGGACAATCATACAATCCAAGTGAACCCTGCTGGAATGGTTGTTTGCTGCTCCTTTTCCCCCCCTTTTTTTTTTTTAAATTTGGAAACAGATATTTTCATAGTTCAGTTCCATTATAAAACAGTAGCCTCTCCAGCATGCGCCTTGTGTAAAAACATGTCCTGTTTCACTGTAAGAGATCCAATGTTCACAATGGAGAAATAAAGTTATATTGTTCTTGGTCTAATTGACATAACACAAGACTACTCTTTTTCTAACAAAGAAAATCCATCAAATTTTTATTTTAAACAAGTGTTGCCTGTCTCTTATTCCAAATTTTCTTACACACCAAATAAATAATAGTTTGGAGAAGGTACCTACCAAACTGGACTGCAGTACAACAGAGCAGTACCTAGGACATTGTTATTAAAATACCCAGCAGCTGTTCACTGCACCAAAACCAGGCTCAGGATACAATGAACAGTAAATTCTGGGGTTTTGTTTAACAGATCAAGGCAATAAACCTCAGATTATCTGAAACTTCCACATCATAGTTCTGACACTGCTGAAAACCAAGTTCTAATTTAGATTTAAGGGAAGTAAAAAGACTACATGAAGCAGAACTATTTCTGGATATGCAGAGACATGAGAGAAACGGACAGGATTAATTATTTTTCCTGCACATCCAAAATCCAGACAGTTAAGAAGCATATGGAAGCACATAGTTCCTGATGTTCCAAAACCAAATAGCAGTAACAATCTTATTTACAAGCATTTGAGATAAGGCAATAGGCTTCTGGTTCTCAACTTCCTAGGAGTTGCAGTGAGGAATTTAATTGCTGCTTCACAACCTGAAGAGTCCTGTTCTCAGATTTTAGTACAGAATTGCCAACGGAAGCATCCAAGGCTCTGAGACGATTCATAAACCCACACAGGTCTTTAGGTAAGGTTAATGGTTTGCTAGCCAAGTGCCAAGGTTCAAAAAACAGCTATATTTTGTTTCTTTTTAAAAAATCAGATTTGATCTTTGTGCATTTTTCCTTACAACACTTCACTAAAATCTCAACGGGAACCAGATGGGCTGAGGAGATTTTACTTTTAGGTGTTTTCAAGCACCTTATTAACTAAATAAGAGACCAGAGGAAAGCCTGAATAGTCAGCCCTTTAGATACTTCTCCTGGGTCAGGCAGCATGACAGCAATCTGAGCACAGTGCTTTGATGACTAACACTCAAACGGGCTGGAAACAGCAGCAATCATGACAGAGACAATAAAAACCCCGGCAACCGCACACAGCTCCAATGAAAGAAAATTATTAGGAAATGCTTTTAAAAAAATGCAGGGAAAACCCAGCTATGATGCTAAAGCACACTTTCTTAAAGGCCACTTGTCACTAAGTGGATCACGTATGGCATTAACAATATGCACATAAATAAAGCATATGGCATAAGCAAATATTAGTGTAAGATCTGGGACACCTTTAAGAATGAAACTTTAAGGCAAAGAGATTACAAAGTGTTGCAATAAAACCACTGATATGTCAAGGAAGGTGTGCGTGGTGTTAGAAAAATAGCCATCAATTAAAAAACCTGCCTCCTGAAACGAAAGACACAAAGGTATATTGAGCTAAAAGAACATAATCTTTGGAGATCTTCGTATAAGCCACTGTCTTTACCCGAGTACTTCAACCAGAAATTCCTCTGAAGCTTATCATTCACAAGGAGACCAAGGCAGGGAAATCATGGGATAAGAGGGCAGAAATACACTGGGTGTTCCACAGGGATGCACCGAGGGGTGCTTGGGGATGGCTTTGCCTCTTGCCTGGCGCACAGACGAGGAAGACACAAGGAATATGGACAAGGCAGCCCCTGCCCCAAAGATTTCACCTCAGGTCTCCCATCAAACCAGCAGCAAGGAACACAGCAAAGAATGTTTAAAGGATGCTGTCTGCAACGTGCAGAAAACTACCAGGCAGGCAAGGAGGGGAAGGCGAGGGGGTGAGGATGGGGGTGACCGGTGGGCTGGGGTCCTTTCAGCTGCACCGGAGCACAATGCCAGCTGGAGGAACGGGGTGCACAGGTTAGGGCACAGCTGATGACAAAAGCGAGCCCGAGACCAGGGCACGGTGTAACGCGTGCTACGAGGTGGCACGCGAGGTCTGAGATAAAGGCTAAACGTTCGGAAGAGAGTAAGTGGCACAAACACACAGGCTTGCTCAGGGGTCCGCAAGGGCTGCTAGGGCACAAGAAGGGGGGTGAGGGCGCGGGAGGGGACGCGGGAGGGCAGGAGCAGTGCGTTCGCCCGGGAATGCAGAGGAAGGCGCGGGGCACAGCCTGGAGGGCGGGAGGGGAGGACAGGTGAGCCGGCTAAGGGAGGGTTCAGGGCAGGCTGGGGCACAGCACGACAGCAGCACGCTGCAGGGCACGGGGGGGTTCCCGAGCGGAAGGGCTCGGGGGGCAGCGGGGCAGGGGCCGGTACCTGGGCGTCTTGGCGGCGGCGCTCTCCCGGCGGTCCAGCACTCCGGGCACGCAGTTGGTGAGCTCGGTCCAGTCGGCGTGCAGCCCGCAGCTCCAGCCCGTGGAGAAGCGGGAGAAGAGCCAGGTCTCCCGGCGGTTGGGGCGGTAGCAGGTGCACTTCTTCTGGCCGGGCCGGCAGTCGCAGGGCACCTCCAGCCGCACGTTCTGCACCAGGTGGCGGCCGAAAGTGGTGCCGCCGGTCTTCTGGATGTGCAGGAAGACGATCACGTCCTCGCCTTTCATGTCGAAGGCGAGCTCCCGCTCCAGCTCCCGCACGGGGAAGTAGTACTTCTTCACGTAGTGCGGGTCCGGCGTGGGGAACAGGTCCAGCTCCTCCGAGTAGGAGCGGCCGCTGGGGGAACCCAGGCTCAGCCCCGGCCCCACGTACTGGTACAGGATAAGCATGAAGCACACCGAGACGGCCACGATCAGCAAGAACTTGCTGGTCCTCTCAACCATGGTCCTTCCCGCACGCTTCATGTGTCACCATCTCCCGGGGCTGCCAGCGCTAGGCAGACGGCGGCGGTGCCGGGGGGCGGGCGGCGGAACCGGGCGCCTGTGCCAGCCGCCTCCCCCCCGCTGCTCCCCGGAGCGGAGCCTCCCTGGGGGCGGCGGGCCGCTCCCCGCCTCGCCGCGGCTTCCCTGCTGTCCCCGCCCGCCCCGCCGCGGGCAGCGCCGGGAGCCGGGCAGGGGCAGCGCCGCAGCCAGCCGCTCCAGAGGGGCCGCGCCGGAACGTTCGGCGAACTTGGGAGAGAGGAGCAGGAGGGGGCGGAGAGGGACCGAAACGCAACACCAGCCCCCTCCCGCCCTCCTCTCCCCCCGCCTCAGGAAGCCAGTCCCATCCCGCCGCTGCCTCCTCCGCCGTGCCCCAGCCCCAGCCGCACCGGCACGGCAGCGCCCGCCCCCGCCGCCGGCTGCACACGGGCTCGGCCCGGCCGGGAGCGAGCGCTTCCTGCCCGCGCCGCCCCGCGCCCGGCATGCACAGCGCCGCCGCCCGCGCCGCCCCGCGCCCGCCCGGCTGCGGGCACACAGCGAGCGGCCGCCGCGGCCCCGCACTGTGCTCCGTGCCCGGGCTCCGCCCGCAGCCTTGCCCGGCCGCGGCTCCCCGGGTCGGCGCAACGGGGAGCCCCCGAGGCCCCGCGGGGCGGCCGCGTGGATCCCTCGCTCTGCGGAGCGGGGCGGGCTGCGAGGCGGCCGCGGCTCCCGGGGGCACTGGGCGCTCGCTCTGAGGGACAGGCTGTGTCCGTCACCTTAGCATCACCCCCACACAGCCCTGGCGCTCCTCGGGGGGCACATTCCCGCTCCCTTTCTCAAGCAGCAATTACGAGCAACAACAAAATCTGCATGGAAAGAGGAGCAGGGCTGCCCCCGGGTGCCTGCTCCCTCCGCGGCCGCCACGCGGGACACCGCAAGCGGCGCAACGGGATGGGAAATGCTCGGGTGGCACAGAGGATATGTGTGTGTGTGCACACCGTCAGCCACGGAATTTGGGAATGGTTAGAGGTGAAGTCGAGGCAAAAAATCAACAGAGGCGTTATTTACAGAAACCTTTCCCAGCCAGATGCTCTCTGCTGAGCTGCCAGGCTGCAGCGCTCAGTCGCGATAGAGGAGTGTCACGAGTGAAGCAAGCCCTCGGGAGAGCCAGGCAGGCTCTGCAGGGCAGCAGTTCGCAGGCTGGGGTGCTGCTGCGAGGAGCACCGCAAGAAGGCCCTACCGAGGCAGCCAGGCTGCACCCCGAACCCCAGCAGAGTCCTGTCTGGAAGGTGTGAGAAGGGGGTGGCAGCAGGTCTGTCTGGCAGCCAAACCTGCACCGCCACAACGTGTGCAGGCAGCCCTGAACATCACCCTCGGGTGCCTGGAAACGGAGGGTGGAACATAGCCCAGTGTCACAGAGCACACACAGTGAGGCTGAGTGTGACAGCAGCCCTGCTGGCACTTCACCTGGGCACGAGTTACTGCATAGGCACAGTTAAAAATATGAATAATTGTTCCTTTCTAGCAAAAAAACCTCTAACTGAGATATGGTATGTCCTGTAATTACTGCTATTGTTCCCACCTTCTTCAAAATAGAAGTTACAGATAGATTGTAGCTCTCCAGCACTGATATTCCCCCTTCAGATCACACTTTTTAACCCAAGTTGTGTGTTACTGTGAGTGTAAGGGAACGCGTGCAGATGAGCTGCTGTTAAACACTGGGTCAAATTTACGAGGGTTTAGGAGGAAATGAGATCCCAGATTTTCATTGGAACACCCTGACTGACAAATCTGCGGGATTTTGAGATGGCTGCATTACTCACAGGTTGTGGAGCCCCAGTGAGTTATGCAGTTCTTCCAAACAAGTAACAATAAAATGTTTATAGCACCCGAAAGCATCATATATTGGGTTCATACCATTTATTTTGTTTGAAATTCTCCTCTTAAAAGTCTGCTTCTGATTTTCCTTTTTTCATCTAGGCCAGGAACTCCAGAAACAATGATGTCATTCTTATACACAAAGTTCAGCGACAT
This sequence comes from Podargus strigoides, assembly GCA_028020825.1. NCBI lineage: Eukaryota > Metazoa > Chordata > Aves > Caprimulgiformes > Podargidae > Podargus > Podargus strigoides. The sequence goes on along the minus strand of CM051628.1, from coordinate 23,632,191 downwards.
CCAGAAGCATAGTATAAACCTAATTTAAAGCTTTGAAATTTATATTATGCTTTGGGAGCTACAGGGATGTGGTTGGACTAGACACTGCAGCATAACAAAGCAGAGCAGATTTTAGGGTTGCAATGTGTCTGCCTGTGGTTATAAACGTATAAATATTTAGAAATGACAGAACTCTGAAGAAGTTGCCCATTAAGTTAATTCCAGTTACATGAGGTATTTATTGTTAAGGAATTGTTTTAACTGTAGGATATCAAATATTTTGGCCTTTTTCTTTCGTTTTACAGATGGAGATATTCCAGTGGATTTTGTTTCTGATTTATAGCTGTAAGGACAGTGCCTGTTAGCCTGTGAAAGAGCATACACTAAAATACGATCCAGGGAAGATAAACAGACCACAAAGGCAAATGCAGTTATGGCTGAAAATGTGCTGTTTTCTTTACCGCAGCACCTTCCATCTCGCAGTGGGGGACGGCGACCGTGCTGGCAGCGTAGGGAAGGCCTCTGCCCTTCTGCTCTGCACCCACCCGCACAACATCCTGCCCAGCAGACACTGCAAAGCCAAAGCCCTGGGACCAACACTGAGGAAATGCTGTGGAATCCTACCCTGTTACTACTATATGCTGCTCTGAAATGCTGGTATTTCAACGGTGCTTGCAAGTATAACTCACCTAAGATGATCATTTAAGCAAATACTTAAATCAATCTCTATTTATAGTCAAGGTAAAATTCCACCCAAGACGATGATAGAGTAGTTCTCTGCTGCATGGGGAGTTAAACATCAAGTACTGCATCAGTGCTATTTAGACCAGCATGCTTCTTCAATCAGAGAAGATCTGAGTTGGAGCTGAAACAATAAGATCTATGCATTCCCTGGCCCTTCCACTGGAAACAACAGTGGGAAGAGATGAGAAATCTGAAAAATACAAGTTGTTACTGCTGCCTCCTGCCTATTCTCTGAGTGCACCTAGGCTGTGTGTTTAGCCATTATCCATCTTTCCACGTTGAATCTTCCACTCTCACCCAGACCTCCCTAGGCTTTCCTGTGTCTCATCTGGGATTCGTCACAGTCCGCCTGACTCCTGTGAGGCAGCAACAGTGATAATCTGCAATCACCAAGTTGCCTAAAAACTAAATGTTTATGTAGAATGAAAGCATTTGAGAGGAAAAAAAACCCATTGGTATTTTTATCTCTAACCTGTGGGCTGGGGGAGATGCATTTCAGATTTTCTTCCTCTGCATTCTTCTATGCAAATGCAAACAGAAGACACACCACCACCCCACACCCCCCTTAGCCCACTGACAAGTTCTTTGACACTCTGGGGTCAGTCTGATCTTTTGCATCCTAGTTTGGAAAAATAAATTTTGAAATCCATTCCTGGTATAAACCCTACCCTCAGTTGTCTAATGGATTAACTTGCAGTCAGTCCAGTGTACGCTGGTATCTGCTGCCTCTCCCCTCTTTGTACAGCTCCCTGTAAGTCCCAGGGAAACTCTCATACTGCACCTGCCAAACATCCCTTGTTCCTCAACCAAGCCTCAGATGGTGATACTCCATCTCTGAGTTCATTACATTTTACATCACCAAGGAGGTTACAGCCACGCAGTTAACCATCACAAACAGTTTGGGTATCCATTTAAAAATCATGGCAAAAGCTGCAGGAACTCCAAAATCAGCTGATTTAAGGTCATGTTGTATTTAAATCTGCGTTGATGCAAGCTAGGACTTTTCAAAGTGGTGGGAAAAGTAAACCATATCTTAGGTTCTAGGAAATTAAACCTTAACAAGGACTCCACGTGTTTTATTTTTTCAATATAATTGCCTTTATTCTGTGTTTGACACTAGGTAGACCATCAGTTTTAGCAGTGGCTCAAATTCTACTTATTTATGCTAACATAAAACTGAAATGTTTAGTGACTCTCCACTCCAGAGCTATGTCAGACTGAGAGCAGAACCTCTCCTAATACAAGCAAATTGAAAGATTATGTTCAAAGTTTTCATAGGAAACCAGCTGATCTAGGAGTAGGAGTGCCATTGATTTTCAGTGATTTTCACATGACTAAGTCACTTCAGGTACATTTGAAAGGTCTGATTTGTACTTTCCCTCACACTGGCCCAGATTTGTCAAGGCATTAACTTTGAATTCTCACTACAAAATAAATCAGGCTGGGGTCAGGCTTATGCTAGCTAAGTTACCTAAGCCTGATCTACACGCAACCACTTTCCTAGTTAAGAGGAACCTATGCAAACAGAATGCAAACAGCAAGCCAGAAGAAATACAAACAGCTAAGCCAGCACTCATGATTTATTCATGGTAAGATATTGCTAGGAGTGAGATACACAGATAACAAGAAATAAACACAAATTTTGAAAATGCAGTTGAAATGTATTTTATCACCACTTGCTGCTGGCCATTGGATGCCTAAATTACCTTAAGACCTAATAAAATAATCTGCTTTATATCCCACAGGGGCTATGCCTGCCCTGCAGAGAAGCTGAGAGTAGTAGCTTTGGTTTGACTTGCAGTAAGATGCCCCATTACAAAGCCATACTGGCTTACAGTAAGGTGCAGTACTCTGTGTTTACCTGGGACTTCTGAGGGTCTCACTTTGGTTCCTAGCGCGGCAGCCTGTCCCTTTCCTGCTCTCTCCAAGTAATTGCAGAATGCAGGCACTAAGGGACTAAGCCTTCAGACAGTTTAACCTGCACCCACACCGTTACCAACAGCGAGAGCAAACAGCACTTAGGCTTAGCACTCAGACCTGTAGGGTGGGATGGGCCCACTAGCTTGGGTGTAAATTACTAACACATACCCAAGCTCAAGGTTTATATATTTGCAGTCAGAAATCAAATGAAGAGCAACCTCTGAGTTAATAGTGAAGTGAGGACAAACTCAGATATGCTGAGAGTACAGCTTGTTACAGAATGCCTCCCATGAGAAAACAGCAGTAGGAAACATGTAAACCACATACCACCTCTGCCACCAAAACCTCAATGAAATACTTATCTCAAACCCAATAAATAAATAGTAGCTTTATTAGGCAGGGGAAGTCTAAAGTCTTCTCAGCAAAGAAGTTATGCTATTTTGCTGTGAACTAGTATAACTTAGTTAACCAAAGCAATAAAAGAATCCTCTTTAAACACTTGCAAACCCTAAGAAATGTCTCAATAAATGGCCTGGAGAGGGGTTAACAGAGAGCATCTGTTTAGTGGCTGGCCCAGCCCCAAACCACGACAGCACCTTAAATAAATTTCTACTACTCACAATTAAGAAAAAAGAGTGTATTTACTTTGTTTCCCAAGGAAACTTGCTGTTTGAAAGCTACCGAAGACAATCTTAGAAACCTTGGCAGGAATGAAAACAGTGAAGCCACTAACAGCTGTCCTAAACAAAGGAAAGTTTAACTTCAGCAGCTACAGAGATCACATCTGAGTTAGAACTACCTTCACAGACCATGTGGTTATGATATCATCCCCCTCCCTCTTCTCATGTGGATGCTGTTGATGTAAACATCTGTGTCTTAGCAGGAAGTCAGCATATGACTGATAAGACAGAGCTATTTATCTAATGATTGTCTTTTCTCCCTTGCAAAGGGAAGATGGTTGAAGGAGATCCACCTCATGAGCCTCCATTTGCAGCTCACTGCTTTGAGACCTCCTCTGGACAGACATAAGCAAAAGGTGAAATTACCAAAGCCACATTGTACATGCTGCCATATAGTCACTGCAGATGGCAGACCCAAACGTCTGTCTGAACCTTGAGACACTGGAAAGACCTTAGCAGATTTCTCAAAATACATGAATGCCTACACGTTTAAGGTGGGAGCTGGGACTGCAGCTGAAGCATATATAGTTTCTAAGGTATTAATCTATCTAAGGGAGGAGTTAGCAGGTCCGCAGAGAAGGCACAAGGTGCCAGCTGCTCCTTATTCGAGCTCTTTTTTTCCTACTTGCACTGCAACAGCTGCAAGATGATGGGTTTGGCTCTATAGAAAGGACAGGCCTGTTTGTTGGTGGCATATTACTAGCATTATTACCCATTTGTACATGGGGATTAAACAAACATAAGGGGAGCTTGGGTTCTACAAGACTTCACTTCCCCCTGACTCCCTCTTTTATACAGCAGCTGTCCACTGTGACATGCCTGTTAGCAGGGAACAAGTGTAAACCTTTCAGCCTTGCTCTGTAAAACCCCTCAGAACACAAATAAGACAAAAACACTTGGCCTTTGGAAGGGACATGGGTGGGACATGTATCTAGAAACACCAAGATGGTGGTCTCATCGTGGCAAGAAATCAGTGCAGCCACCAAAGTTTCTGCATGTTGACTCTATCCACACCCGTAACAGGTATCTAGATAGTCAGAAAATGGTGCTGGAATAATTTCTGTAGGAACAGCTTAGTAACTTTCTGCAGTGACCTAAAGCTTAAGATTGGCTTACGGCCAAGCTTGCTGGCATGCGGTTTTTGGGTCATACCTCTTAGTCTGAATCTTCTTGGAAATAAAATTTTGTTTTATTTTTATGCTCTTCAGTTAATGCTACAATACACGAGGAAGATTCTTTTCTCTTTGCCATTGGGACTTACATAAACATAAATGTCCTGTTAACACATGTTTCTTGATGTTTTATACCATTGTTTGCTTGATCTTGATCAAAAAACTGACACCTCGGTTTGGAAATTTTATTCTAAAGCAAATGCGCTTACAGGATTTTGACTTGAGATCTCTGTGTGATCCTCCAGGGAAAGAACTAATTAGAACAGGCATTCATCCTTCCTTGCTGATGTTGTAACATAAATGGTGCACAGACAAAGCAGGGATGCTGAAGTTCATGAGAACTGAGATACAAGCACAAAAGTAACTAATCACTTTCCCCATTAAGCCCCAAATTAAGAAGCTGTGTAATGAAGAGAATAAGCTGAAAGCTCTGAAATAAACTGGCTCTATAGCAATCACACGCTTAGAGATGTGCAGCTAAACTGGAAATGTGCACAATTCAGCTCTTTGAAGGCTTTTAGATGGAAGTCAACCACCTGGATAGTGCAAGGAATTTGAAGTGTAACGCTTAATGGATTTATTAAAAAAAGAAATTGACTGGCAAAGCCAAGCTGTGGATAATCACAGCCTCTGTCTTGTGTCCACAGGATCAGCTTTTTCAATTATGCTTCTTCTACAAGCAATGGAGGAGAAGAGCTGTAGACTTGACCAACAAAAGTCTGAATAGTTTCTGAACAAATAAAAGCTGCTGGTTTAAAAAATCCCCTAAGGTGGAAAAAAGTGCAGAAATACCCTTGCTCCCTCCATTTCGCAATATTTGGGGCACTGTAAAATTAGCTTCTGAAAGGAAATGGGAAGAAATTCACGTTCCAGCAGCTGTAGTAGGAGCTGCATGTCTGAGACCCAAGAGATGAAGGGCTTTTGCATGCCGCTGCCCATGCAGTGCAGGTGCCCAGCACCAGGCAGTGCTCTCGGCTGGGTCACCAGGCACTCCCAGCCCTGTTGACACTGCAAACCAAAAGGATTTTCCACAGTTGGTTTTATCACACTGATTGTGATTGTCAGCATCTTATCAAAACAGCCTTTATAAAACATACCAAGTCAACACTTGAGAGCACGAGGAAAAAGAATTCAGTGAAGATCACAAGACCAAAATTAAGTCCACAACATTTATATTTAAAGAAAAGCTACCATAAAAGGAGCATGTTGAACAGTTTTAGGCCATGGCAACAAGAAAATTGGGAGAGAAGCCCAAAATGCCAGCAGGCAAACAAGTTCTTGGTCAAAATGAAAACAGCGGGGCCAATGTAGCGCACGAGGGCTGTAGTGGGAGGCCACTTTCCTGGACTGAATTCCAAGTTTCCTCTCCTGGGCTGTGCAATCCCTTTCTGAACCCTGCCACAGGGTAACTTATGAGAGAGATAAACCCAGTGATCTACCCAAAGTGTACCTGATAGTGGCGATATACAGTTGCATCAGATAAAGGAGTGACCAGCTCCAGGGCAGATGATCAGTTAAGCCTGATACACGTATGTTGGGGAAAGAACTGGAGACCCAGCACAGTCTCTGGATTTCAAGCTTGATCTACATATGGCATTACACATAGTGTATCAATCTCTTAATTCTTTTTTTGATTTATATACTGAGCATCAATGGTACCTGGTGGCACAGTGTTTTCTGCCTCTTCAATTTGTATATAAATAAGAAGTCCTAGAAATAAGCTTAATACATGCAAATGCAATACACTGGTATTACAGTTAGTTGGCATGAAGGACTCATACAAACAAGAGGAAAAACAAAAGAAATTTAAGCCTGTTAGTCTGTACATAGCAGAAATAGAGAATTAAATTTTTAAAAACGATAAAAATGTATTATTTTATTTTAGTGGAGATACAGAAATCCCAGCTGCCCTTTCACTGAGTCTCACAAGTCAGGTAAGCATAAAACCCTGTATGGTTAAAAAAAGCATCAGAGCTACACTGAACTTGTGCTGAATTTTGTCCTAGATTTGACTCTTAGACACTGACAATTTCAGTTAACTGATTCCTCCCCCTGTCACTATAATTCATCACTTCCATTTAAAAATCTTTGCTGCAATAAAAAATTTCCTGCCTCATTCTCCTTTGTCAAGAGGAAGAAACTGTTTGCAGCCAGAAGTACTGGATAGAATTCCACATCATTCCCTGAGAGGATGCACTGCTGCCTTCTTTATTGTACCACTTTTTTTTTTAACCACTGGATGATGCTGGATGGAAATAGAAGAAATTCCTTGCTTAAAATATTTGTAACAGAGGGTACCTTGCCAAGGCTCTGTTACAGAGAGTGCAGTGGCTCTGTACCCGTGACATGGGCTTCTGCAGGCTGCTGTAACAAGGTGCTCATCCCTGCCATTTTCTCAGGTGGAGCTGATGGGCACGTACTGTGCTCTGTGATGAAAATCTAACTCTGATGTTGCTTTCCTTAATTAAAACAGTATTAATTTATGGTGAAAGGAAATGCTGCCTTCTTGTTTGGAAAAGTGTTACATGAATACTCTTAGTTAAAAATGGAAAGGGCTGAATTTATGAAAATATAGAACATTGCTTTAAAGAACAATGACTGTTTCAAGCTTTGTTTCCTAGATTTGATGAGAATTGTCATGAAAAGGCTACTAAAGCTAGAGATCATTTTCTCTAACTGGTTGAAACAGATATGAGTATCTGTTTCACAGAGGCACAGTTGCATTTTCCATAGGAGCCTGATGAGGTAGGCTTAAGCACTTCCTAACAGCACATAAGATTCTGTTGTGGACCAAACTTAAACTTAAGGGAAAAGTATGCTGTCTAAGAAACAGAAGAAGAAGAAAAATTTCTCTTTCCAGACAGAATATTAAAGCTTTCCACATATCTGTCATTTCGGTAACCTCTTGGAAAACAGCTTTTGAAAACACTGAGATAAGAATCTCTGAACAGAAACAGGATAATACAATTCTTACAATGGAAATAGCCTTAAATAAAAGGAGTTCACACAGGCTAGATATTGTTTGAAATAAAAAGTATTATTCTTTCTAGTTTGTGCTTGGCAGTATAGTGAAATGTATTATAATAGTTCCCAGTGTGGACACTCTTTTATAATAGAAGTGATTTATTTTGGAATAATCAGTTTACTTCTCATGCAGAGCAGTTTGGTTTGGTATAACCCTCCCGCCCCAAGCTGTTTTTCTAGAGCCATGTCCACACAGAGAACTATTCTGGAATTCTTACTGTGGTCATTTACTACCTATACAAACATGCTGTCAGCTTATTTAGGAATTGGAAGAGATTATAGAAGTGCTCCATTTTGAGGGAGAGCCACCTTATGGGTGACACGTCTTCTGTTTTAAGGAGTATAGGCCAGAGTTTGGGGCTTTGTATCAATGTTAAACTCTTGCATCAGTTCCAAAAAGAGACTGTCAGTTGGCTAGATATTTGCATTATTAAACACTGAAATGCAAAACAACAGGCAAAACTAAGGCTGCTGAAAAGCAAAAGCCCAGTTGGGTAATTGTAATGCACTGGAGTATTTTAATTCAGAGCTTCCTCAGCTCCTGCTCCTGGCTTGCCAGGTTAACAGTGGATTTTTTCTTGTTGGAAGAGGGTATAGGAAAGAAGGGGTTTAAACTTTGTCCACGCTAGAGAAATTGAAACTGGAAAAATGTACGTTGTATTGAAGTAAAGGCTGTAGCAAGGCAGTACAATTGCACTTGTCCACAGCCTCCCTTGGAGGACTGAATCTTGCTGATAACTACTGCTGCCACCTATAGAAAGAATCTGAATGTCCTCAGTGAAGCAGAAACTAAGAGAGCTTGTGAATACTTCATTATTTTTCTATAGATAATCCAGCAAAACATACTTGAAAAAGTTCCACATCATTCCTGGACATAAATCCTGGAGAAGATTTTGTGTTGGCTTTGCAGAAACTCGAGGAAATTGTGGTTAGCACTTTACTCTTCATAGCTTCACGGAGCAAACAATTGCCTGCTGATGAAGTCAAGCCTCTGTATAATGTGTTTTGCCACTAAACTGGCAAGAATTCATTTAGATAACTTCAAGAGAGTCAAGAATTTCATATGTGAAATTCTGCAAACCATATGAGAAATGGATATGCATCAAGCTGGTCAGCAGGTTTGGTTTGGATATACAACAAATCCTGGTCAGCAGAGAATAAAAAGTGTGCGGTGTTTCGTTACCACAGCTTTTTATGCAGCCATGCAAAAAATTGGTGCAGTAACTTGGGAGAGTCCAGCCTTCCATTGTCTGCAGGAAGCATGCAAGGTCACGGCTGACACAGTTACCAATACAGTGCCCAAGTGGATGAACTCCAGCAGCACAGCTGTGTCAGCAGCTGTAAGCCCTGGACTGACAGGGCCTGATGTCTTTTGCCAACACAGTCTCTGACAAAGATGCTCAGCTCTAGAAAAAGTGGCTAAAAGTGCTCATATTCCCACAACAGATCAACAGCAACAACAGGAAACCAACAAAACTGGTGTGGTCTCTCTACCAACAATACTGGTTATATCACAAAAATTCCACCTTTACTAGCACTGGTGAAGGCACAGTGGGAGCCTGAGCAGACGAGTGTCACTAGCTTGACAGCAATGCTTAGAGCAGATTTTATAGCAGTTGTACTGAAAACAGCTCTAGAAGGTTGGCCCAGCAGCAGTCAGAGGGTAACAGATGTGTGTATCGACCAGTAACAGTCTCTGGCAGTAGCCACGGGAGGAAGATGTACAATTTTCTGGTACCCTTGCACTGCTGAACTGCAAGATGCTGGGGAGGGGAAGTCAGAATGGGAAGAGCAAAATACTCTTTCATTGTGTCCCCTCTTAGGTCCCTCAAGATTATTTTCTAGAAATTACTGTTGTTCTGGGAAAGGGTCTGGTGCAAGAAACACACATAACTGACTGGTAGGTTTCCATACGCAGCTGTCTCACTGTTCCCTTAGATTGTTAAGAAGTAGGAGCTGAACTGTATAAAGTTTCAGAATGGTAAACTGGCATTGATTTTAGCTTTCCCTATCATGTCAGCTATAATTGGCAATGGTTTGGGAGCTCGTCAAATAACTGAGCCTTCCTGCACTGGGGTGGAGTAGCATCCTCTGTGGAAAAGAACATGGGCAAGCTGAGAGTAGAAATTATCAGACCTCTCCCTAGGTATGCCGCCCCCGTAAGAATTAATTATAGCCCCAAAAGACAAGCCTAAAAAGTACAGTCATTTGTCTCTAGAGAAAAATAATTCAGACAACTTTTGTGGCATGCTGGAGAGAAGAGGTGGGAAGGAAAATGAGCACCTTCCTCCCACTTCAGATCATCTGTGGCGAGGAAGTAACAGGATCTTGGTCCTGGACACTAGCCTCCATGAGAAGAACAACTTGTGTCTGTTCTGTGCCACTGTCCCTGGACCACGATGAGGCTACTGATGCTCTGCAACACATTTCCCTTCTCACAGTGCTTCTGAGGCAGATAGCTACACATTAAACCAGAAAAAGATCTTGCTGTAGATCCACATACTAACAATTTAATCATGTGCTTCTGAAAAAACACAACTTGAGTAACGTGCATATAGGAACGTTTGATATGGGAGTGTTCCACCACTAAAAACTGATCAAAAAGCCTGTTTTCTGAAATGGGTTTAGAAAAACATTTGTTCCTGAGAACTGAAATCTATTATCAGTGGCTTGTGACCTTGGCTAAAGAATGGTAATCACAGTAACAGACAAGGAAGTTTTGAGAAAGTATCATATTCGGAAAAATATTTGAACTAGAGCCATGTCACAGGGCACTGCCATATCCTGTATGACTCCCTTTTTTGCACTCTGGTGTGTTTGATAATCACTGGACCTCATGCTCTTAAGTTTATTCAGGTTAAATTTTACGAACTTCAGGCCATGGGGCATGATCTTCACCTACAATGTTTAGTCTGAACCACTGCCTAAGCCCCCAGGCTTTGTGCCATCTCGCCCCAGTCCTTCACAAAGCACAAGCCCTTGCTCCCTGCACTGTAGTAACTGTGATGGAAACTGTAGACACAGATACACTTTAGACACTTGAACATCCACTTCTGCCTTCTTACAGAGACTATAATGGGGAGAATAAAGGGAAGGTTAGTTAGTCTTTAATGTTTTCCTGCAAACAACTACCTCTAAGGAGACAAAGCTGTTACTGTAGTAAAAAAATGTCAGACAATCCAGTCCACTTAAATTTGAGCTCACCCCATCTTTTGAGCTGGCAACTAATGTAACTCACTGAGGAAAGAGACAGTGGAAGATTCTCAGGGGTCACTTGAAGAGAAGAATTAACCCCAGTGAAAATAGAGTTATGTCTGTGCCAAAGCCTAAACTGAACACACATGAAATTTAGGCTATGACAAGATGGACCAGAGTTCTATAAATTGCCCTGATCTTTACAGTATGGTGAACTAAAACATGAGAGGCGAATGCTCTCTGATCTGGCATTCCTGAAGGCAAATTTATTTTTGCTGTGACTAATTGAGATGTGGCAAGCTTGTTTCCCCTTTCAGCTTTTATTCTTATCATACCAACCATCTTTTTTTTCCTGAAAATGAAGCCATCCCAAATGAACAGATCTGTCTGAATCCAGCCAAAGAAACCCCATGTTTATGGTGAGCAGCTTGGTGATCATACAGTTTCACCCAATTTATTTTTCATTCTTCTTGCTTTATAAGTAGTAATGCTTCACTCCTTAAAGCCTCATCATCTTTTATCTTGTTCTAAATTCTCTTCAACTCTACCTCTTAAAAGAAAGTTCTCTTGTTATCTGGTGTTTTGTATCACTACTCATTTTTAACACTGCATCCTGCTGATATGTTAAGCTGAGATAATGAATCAGTTAATTTTCTATCTGAATATTCTTAGCAGCTCATCTGACTTTAGACAGTGGGCTAAGTCACTGATACCAAGTTTTTATATATTGCTTACTTTTACTGTGGTTTGTATTTCATTAAAATTATAAGCCCTCCTGCCATAGACCTCAAATAAAGATGTCATGCTGATACTAGAAGTAAATGCATTTAATTGGTTCAAAATATTACGTATTGTTGGGAAAGCTGAACATTTAAGAAGCTATTGTGTCAGGCACTCATCACATTGGATCCCTGGGCCCTTGAACTTCTCTCAGTTCCTACAGGTAGTGTCACTAGCCTCTTCTTTGAACTCTGTCAAGCATCCTGGGCACAACCCTTTCTGTTACCTTCACAGAAGTAGGACCCTGCTGCCTAGATGGTACTCTGGTACTCTCAAGTACCTTAAGAACTCCACTTCCCAGGGCTCTAACCCTGTGAGTACTCAGGGTTTTCTGTCAACACATGGTGACCAAAGCCAAAGGGCACCCAAGATTTGAGAAGGCTCCAAAATACCAATTTAGATCTGTATACCTAACTTGTCACTAGCTGCTTGCATTAATTTACACACAGCTACGTCCTTCCTGCTCTTCAGTATTCCCAGCTTTGAACAGTCAGGGCCCTGCTGGAAGTGAACATTGCGTCTCCTCTCAATAATAGAATTTTGTCCTTTTCCCCATACCACCAGTTTTTTTGAGCTTTTGCTAATCAAACAGTACTTCTTCACCATGTACATGACTCTTACATCCCTCCCCTCTGCACAGACTTGCTGTTTCTCCAAGTCATTCTCCAAGTCATTCTTTTGATTCCAGTTCTTTATGGTTACAATACCCAGATAACATTTCAACCTTGCCTGGGTATTGTCGATTTACCAAACTCCATCTGCGTTGCACTCCCTCCCTTCCCACATCTGACAGCTTTAGTTCAGCCTCAGTCATTCCTTGCTCACTTTGAAAGGGAATCAGTTTGAGGCTGGCCTTTTAGCAGTGTTTTGATGAATGGAATATGACTTGCATTTCACACTTAATGTAATTTAGGAGGCAGCAGTTCAAGATACTAGAAAACTTGGCAATAAAATGCCAATTAGCTGTGACTTAACACAGTGTGTTAATACAGTGTTTGAAATACCCAATATTCTCCTGCTATTCTCTGTTACTGAATTGTATCCTTTTAGTCCCATTATGCCCTCTTGATAAAGAGATTATGCAGTCCTTCCTTTCCTTGTCCACTCCATGGTTCTCAGGTGGATTTTACAGGCTCTTCTGAGCTCTGCACTGCTGTAAGCGGCTGCTCTGATACCAAAGCCAGCTCATTGAAAGCAAACTCTGATAGATTTACACTGGAGCACAACAGCTTTGAATGAAGTTGAGACATCCATTTATAAAAGAAAGCTGCAACAAGGGAAATTCCAATTGGATATCATAAAAAATTGAAAAGAGCATGGTGAAATACTGGAACAGGCTGGTGGCTGTGGAATCTCCATCCTTGGAAGTAGTACATAAAATTTGACCGGACTGACCCTGGACAAACAGATCTAACTCTGAGGTTGACCCTGCTTTGGGCAGGAGGTTGAACTGGATGACCTCCAGAGGCCCCTTCCAACCTAAATTATATCATTCAATTGTTAAAATTGTATAAACCTACCATGAAGACAGATATAAGATATTTTTTTTCTTATTTCCCTGCCTTTTAGAAGTATTTTCAACTAAAATATACTGGAGGAAGAAAGATTTAGTCTCTCTAACTAGACATCCAGTTTCGGCATGCTGCATCAACCTCTGGAGTTTCTGTTTTGACTGTACCATAAACTTAGGTGTCTGAACATAGATGCTGCCAACTGCTGCTGAGATACATCGACAGCTTAAAGCAGATGGGAAAAAATACTCCACCTTTCCCCCAGACTAGTCATATTTCAGACTACATCTATAACACCATCCATTCAAAATTGTACCTGATGCTATAACAGCCTGAAGTACACCTACAGCCAAGCCCCCTTACATGGAGTATGGAAAAAGCCCTTCAGGAGACACAAGATACTTAATGACATGGCCACAGTGTTCCTAAGTAGTATGCAAAAGAGAATCCTTGTTCTTCCTTTCTATTACAATTTCAGAGATAAAGTGGGCAATGCAAGCAACATAATCATTGGCTGTAGTGCCCCACTTCTATGGGCTGCCTCTATCCATAAAAAGTAGTTTGCACAGCACTGAAATACTTCTCCATTAGTAGATCCACACTCATTTCATTTGTTGCAATTCCCTTCCTCTCTTCTTCTACTCCTCTAACTCACCCTGTTCCCCAAACTGCTCTTGAATATGTGTTGTATTAATCTTACTCACTTAGTGTTACCACAATAGTACCATGCAGAGGTAGAGCCTCAGTGCAGTACTTCAGCAGATGGATACCTAGGGATAGGGACTGGCCCGGCCTGCTTGTGGACTGTCAGAGAAAAAGCACAAAGCAAGCACTAGTTGTACTCTCTAACTGAGGAACCAAGGCACAAGAGATGTGCTCCTTCCAGTGAGGACACCCTGCTGTTATCCCATTTTTGGTTCCCTCCTACTTTGTCCAATGCCCTTTTCCTGTTTCCTATTCCTGAAAGACAGTCCTGCTGAAAAATGAAAATCACAACACAGAACCTTTTCTTTTGAGGCAGAAACCTCTCCTTCATACCTGGCACAGCCTTTAATATTAAATATTGCTCCTGTAAAGAAGGTGGTAAAATTCTTCATTCATGGGAGTTTTGTTGATTTAATGGCAGTTTTAAAAGCATAGAATTTCCTTATGCTTAAGCCATGGTTTGCACGCAAGGTTTCTTCCCCACCTCCACCCCTGCCTCACAAGCTTATTTTTGGTCTAAATCAAAGGCTTTTTTGTACATGGAAGGCAGGGCTCTGGGAAGTGTTTTACACGGGCATAAATACTTAACTGGGCTCCAGTGCCAAGCTGTTTGGCAATGGCTGGTATGTTTGCAGAACTTGGACCAGCTCACAGCACAGCAGTTTGTTACACTGCATTTTAGCACTGGGGATTTGGAGTTATCCTACTGAGTGCTAATACTGGAAGACAATTAAAACAACTGGAAGTTTGGTGGAAGACAAGAAAGAAGGCCAGTACAGCATTCTTTACATGTCAATAGTTTGCTATGGTGCAGGGAAACATACACTATTTTTATCGTGATTGTTTAATGAATTTTGAATAAGAGTAGCCTGGAGTTTTAGGAAGTCTTTCCTGATGCACGGAAAACCCTTCAGTTAAGAAGGAAATACTTTTGTCTTGTAACTGGACCTTTGTAGCAAGGGGACAGCTTAAAAGCTAGGTTTCCTTTTTAATTTATCTGCGTTTACACTGGATTGTGGCTTTGTAAATCTCTTTAGAAAACAGTCTCTACCCCTGTGCTAACTGCCCTTATTCAAAGGCACTACAGTTTATCAAAGCTCATTTCTTAGTTGTGACCATTACATACTTACTAGTTTATGAAGAATAACCCACTTGTCTGTCCCCTAAAATTACCACATCCTTGCTGGAGAAGGAAAGGAAACAGAGAAATGAAAGTCACAACACACAGGTGAACACAATAATGTGTTCATTACATGTGTACTTTTTACCACAGAGCCACACTTTATCCAGTACAGAATGGACAATGCCTATGGAGCAAATACCTCGTCAATAGTTTTAATCTTTATGATTATGGTGAAAGACCTTATTTACTGAACATTACTCCCATTTTGATCTGAAGAGAAAACTAAAAATGCCTTTGTACAAATTCTGTTATTGCTGATTTTTAAATAATAAAAAGCATTTGTATAGATGAACAAAACATAGCTTCACATGCCCATCTGAGATGGCTGGGGACATTCCCTACATTACAGAAAGGCTCTGAGAAACATCCAGATTAAGGTAAAAACTCATCACCTTATGTTAAATGTCCAGTTCGTTATGACAAAGTCATACCTTTAGGAACATTTCTGCATTACAAATATATTTGCTAGTAATACTAGTAAACTGTTACAGCTTAGCAACAGTTCTGTAATAAGGCCACAAAATCTCAGCTAGCCACCTAGAAAGAGTGGAATATACATTTAGCTATTACCTAAAGGACTACGTCAAGCAATTTCTGCAGTTTCTAACACTGAAGTGTTTGACTTCTCAACCTTACTAACATTTTTGACTGGGAATATGCATAGCATCACAGAAGATCTATTGTTGACCAACTGCATGATGCTACCAAACATCCACTATCCAGAAAAATTTTGAAATAATATCCAGAGACTTCAGTGCAAAATGTTTGTGGTGTTCTCATTCAAAAGTTCCACGTGAACTCTGCTGTTATTCTACATTTCATCGGAATTAGAGTGCATCTCTTCTCTTAGGAAACTGCAGGAGCTATGAAGATGGATGTGTGACTCAATGTATTGAAGCATTATGCAAAGACTTCATACAATATTCATCAATAAGAAAATAACTCAAAACATCCTGTGCAGCTAATGTCTATGTGTGTATTACCATTAAAGAGTGGTCTGGGAACAACATTGTGAGTGATTTATTTCTGATGCACAGTCCACTTATCCTTGTTGGGTTATCATTCTGACTGCCAGTCTGGTTCCTGGGTGAGCTCCTGGCTGAGTTACTGAGTACCTTCAGTGACCCTGGGTCCTGGAGGTCCCTAGCACACCACCGTTTGTTGGTCATACCTCAGGTTTTGCTGCCTCACAAGGAAACAAATCTAGCCTCAAGGGTCTAAACAAAAAAACCCCACACTAAATTACTCAGTGGCTGAGTAGATTCATGCAGTTGTTCACAATTGTCAGTCTCCTTTCCTGAATAGCTTCCACAGGTTTGTCAGCTTCATGGCCCAG
The DNA here is from genome assembly GCA_028020825.1 of Podargus strigoides. Classification (NCBI taxonomy): domain Eukaryota; kingdom Metazoa; phylum Chordata; class Aves; order Caprimulgiformes; family Podargidae; genus Podargus; species Podargus strigoides. Next base: position 23,615,962 of record CM051628.1, on the reverse strand, counting down.
GTCCTAATTAGCAGTATCAGTAACATCAACATCATCAGTGAGAGAGCAGCAATAATGTTGGCCATCTATTATCCCCCAAGTCTGACCTGTAAGAACTTCTTTCTTACTGTGAGAACTTTGCAAGAGTGCTTCTTACAATCACTGGCCTTAGCTTCTTTATGAATGAGACTCCAGGCTAACAGCTACCTCAGAAGGAGAAAATGAATACGCTTGAGCAGAGTACTAGATAAATGACATCCAGATGCAAGGGCCACAGAATAATTTCTCTATACTATTACCACAGATTATGACTCAATTGCCTAGCAGTATACAAGATGTGAATCCTAATGAGGAACCCAGATGTAATGTTCTGCCTTCAGGACAGGCAGAGGTCAGTGATCTGACTACATCTGGGGTCCCTCACACTTTGAGGACTACAGAAAAATGTTTCCAACAGGTTTTAAACCCTGAGAGAATACAAGATGAGGTTAGCATGCCAAATCCCTTTAAGGCTACAAATTCAGAGGGTCATATTTCCTTTCCCTGAACACTTCTTGTATTAGAGAATTAGTAGCTATTCAACAACAAAATAAGATGAAAGCTTAACCCACAAACCAAAAAACTCTACTATTAGTTGTAAATGTGCCTCATATAAGTTTTACTTCCACTTGGTGTAGGTTTGCAAGTTTAGCAATTACAACTATTGCACTGCTGCTCAAAAATACTTGAAATAATATGGATTCTGGGCCCAAAATTGTATCAGAGAAATTTGTTAAATAAAAAATGCAAATGAAGAATGCAGATTTTTGCACCTGGAGCTCATCAACTCTGGGCTGCCAGACAGACTTTAGTATTATTTGGATTGCTAGGAAAACTTTAGAGGATTTGGATATTTTAATACAGCTTGAATCTTGAAGACTCAAATCAAATTTATCAGTACTGTGAATATTTGTGTTTTGGTTTTGGCTATATTATTGAAGATTTAAATACTATTAAAAACATAATATTCAGAAAGATTTTAAAGTGCCTTCAGATAACCAGATGTATAGAAAAGCACATGTGTAAAAAATATTCCCACTGTCCTTGAAACAATCAATAAATTAATCTAATAAAAAAAGAGAAGCATACTTGCAATACTGAATACAGCAGAGGCACTGGAATTCTGCAACTTGGTTACATTTTTGCCTCGAGCAAATAATTTTATCTCTTTCCCTTCTTAGTTTTCCTATTGGTAAAATAAGAATAGCTTACCTCAAAAACATATTGCAAGCATTATCAAGAAGAAATGTTACCACAGTTACTGAGGTAGGTAAGGTACTGTCAGTATATAGTAAAACATCCTCACAGCGAGGGGCACTGTGACAGCCTGGCAATCACAAAATTGAAGATTCAGCATTGTTAATATAGTGAGATTAGAAAGGTCATAACACTGCAAGCTGGCATTATTTTTGTATCTGACATCACAAAGATGGCCTCCATAGCACATACGCCTAGCTGAATATTGATTTGGCTTCTGTGATTACAAACGGAACCTAAACTAATTAGAAAACAATTAGGAGTAAATCTATATGAAAGGGTTTCTTTCTTCTCGCTTTTCTTCTTGGCCAGTTAACTTGATGTGGCATGGATGAATTTGACTGTAACTTTGCCACTGACTTGCAAAAGCAGGCAACAAGGCTGTAAGTTATCATTGCTGGTTCAACTATGAACTGTAAAAATAAAAATCTTTATTCATTCTGTTTCTCGAGCACAAAGACCTCTGCCATCTTTAGTTGCCTTACAAAGGAATAAGACAAACCTAGGTATGGCTTCTTAAGAAAATACTCCCTTATCACATCTGAGCTCTGCATTGCTTAATGCAGCCTGTTTGTCCCTTTAATCCCCCACTTAAATACTAACGTAACAGTCTAATGGAGAAGTTGCTGTGGAGTCTCAATAACTGCCTGATCTGAAAAAGAGTCCAATAATGGTGAAAACTAAAAAAGGATTTGCTTTTAAATTTTATCACCAGGAACTAATACTTAGTGCTATTCCACTCACAGTTTGTATGTACTCCTATGCTACATGAACAATTTCTGTGGGCAAATAACACTATTTTTGTTCTGCGCGCAGCAGAACTACCAAAGCCTGGGTTTGTACGGATTTGTACGCTATGTTCCTGCATTCACCCCCTGCCCTACATAACTCCCATGTTTTTGCCATGTTCCCAATGCTAACTGCCTCCCTCACAGCCTGTACCTGCAGTTGTACAACGTTCAAGCTATACCAGGGATGACTCATCATCTCTCAGTACTATATATATCATAATGGATGAGAATATGTGTACGTGTATCTCTATAGAACTGTATATATCAGAATATTTAATATTCTATTTAAGAATCTGCATATACGAGAATGGTGGAATTCAACCTAGCCAGCTTCCTCACAGAAGTCCTTGTGCCTTTCCTATATACAGCTAAAGATTTTTCACAGAACTTGTAAGAACTTCAGGTCTTTGGAAACACTGCTCATCGAGAAAAGTTCATTGAAATTGCAAGGCAGGCAAGAACAGAGGCAGAAAGAAACAGTCTGATGTAAAAAACTATGGTGCAGGTACACACATAACATAGCTGGTTGGTTCTGCTGTTAGGGCTCAGAACAGACACAAACCCAGACAAAGCAGCCTGCTGCATGATGATGTTGCAGATGCTACTTATCACCAGGCCAGAAATGCTATGTTATTTGCCACCAATATTTCCTTCAATTGAGGAACTGCTAAGTTATACTGCTACAGCTGAGACAAGGAGAAGCAACTGAAATCCTCAGGTTGCTAGAAGGAGGAGCTCCTAGCAGCTAGCTCTCAATCCTTTTCCTTCCTTTGTTAGTCAGTATTTCGACATTATTTTATTAGAGGTGGCTTGCAAGGAGGGCTCGACTGTTCTCATGATGTCAAGGACTGAAGGGTAACTTCAGAGGACCAGTAAGATGGGTAATTCTGTCTCTCTAGTCCAGAAGAATTAAAAAAATAAAAATCTTTATTTGGCATGCTAGGAGGACTATTCTTCAGGAGACATGAGAATCTAAAGATCTTAGAGTGTCCACTACTTTGTAGCTTGATTACGGGAAGAAACCCCCCCATCTTATAGCTTCTGGATTTAAAATCTAATTACCTGTTACATCAGCTTGATATGAGTCAGCTTTTAACCCTGTGTTTTGTGAAAAGGTGAAAAGAACAACTGTCAGATGTTACAAAAAGCTGGACTCATGCTCAGCTGCAGTAAACCACAACACAGCCTCCACATGTCACACTCTTCTGCGCAATGAAGGCAGAGGGCTCTCAGGTTTCACATTTGGCAATCTCAGTATTTTTAGACTAAAAAAGCTTTATAATTACTGTTTTGTTAAAGCTTTATGGACCACTAATATCTACGCTGCGATGAAAGACCTTTCTTCCCATCTGACTGAAGAAACATCTGTTGCATGGGAAGCTTAGATTTGTGATGTCCTTGGTTGTTTCTTTACTCTTACGTTCCCAAGTTTTTTAAGTGATACCAAGTACATCACTGTCACTTAGCAACCTTGAACAATTCTCAAGACAAAGTGTTAGCTGGTGATTATAGACAAAGGTCCTCATTCCCCTTACCCCTTTTGACTAGCATTTATGCATTCTGCCTCCATTTAAGCTATCTGTGAAGCTACCAATTTAGGCTTTCTAGATCATCTCCCTATGTATGCCACTGTTGTTTTTTTTTTCCCCTTTTAATTTTGATTTTGTTAAACAAAACAAAACAAAACAATAAAGTGGAACATCTCCTCCCTTATGAGGAAAGGCTGAGGGAGCTGGGTCTCTTTAGCTTGGAGGAGACTGAGGGGTGACCTCATCCATGTTTACAAATATGTAAAGGGTGAGTGTCAGGATGATGGAGCCAGGCTTTTTTCAGTGATGACCAATGACAGGACAAGGGGCAATGGATGCAAACTGGAGCACAGGAGGTTCCATGTGAATATCAGGAAGAACTTCTTTACTGTGAGAGTGACAGAGCACTGACACAGGCTGCCCTGAGAGGGTGTGGAGTCTCCTTCTCTGGAGACATTCAAAACCCGCCTGGATGCGTTCCTGTGTGACGTATTCTAGGTGACCCTGCTCTGGCAGGGGGGTTGGACTAGATGATCTCTAGAGGTCCCTTCCAACCCCTAGGATTCTGTGATTCTGTGAAATGTTTCCAAAGCACTTTCTGGATCACTGCCAAGAGTCACTTGCAGAACGAAGTTCAGTCACACTACAAACAATTTTATTTATCACTTATGTGGAAGAAAAGTAAGATAGCACTGAATTCAAAGTATACTTAAGAGCATTTGGACACAATAGGACAAGATTTCTTGAAGTTACAGTACTCCAAGCCACTATTGGCAAATATTCTTTGGAGCAATGCTTCTTCAATTCTTGCAGGGCATGCAGCCCTGAAAACAGGGAATGAACATGGCCAAGAAAAAGCAGCACTTCTGGCTGTTGCAAAACACTTAGGATGGCAGCTCACAGAAAATGAGGGAGAAGGAGCACAGTGGGGAAAAGGAACGACAAGAAACATTAGCATTTCTATGATTTAGGTGGATTAGACCATTACCTTGAAGATTTGAATTTTCTACTGAACATGGAGAAAAATGGAAGCTATTTTGACTCAAAGAAAACACAGTCACATAATGAATTGCTACTTAAGGATAATGGTAGTACTGCAATGTGTGTTCCATAAATAAAGTATTCTCCAGTTACACCTTCCCCCAAACACCGAATAGAAAGTAGACACAAAAAAAAATTGCTTGTCCTCTTCTAACCTAGAGCTAGATCTAAAGTGTATACGTAACCTAAAACCCTAATCAACATAATATAATCAGAAAGTGCTGACACAGAACACTGGCATGAAAATCTTCTTGGCCTTTTAGGTTGTCCAAATTTAAAGGCACCAGATGACACATTCCTTCCTTTGTTCAAATTTCACATGTGTAGCAGAGAAATACACAACTCCTTTACAGAAAAAGAAATGAACCACAAGACACAGACAGAAAACATAGTAGCTGGTGCAAATGGAACTGGAAGTCATTATCCCATGTCCTCACAGGGACAGTAAACTGTAGGACTATAGGTGCTGAGGAATTCCTGGATGATGTTTGCAACTTATGCTTAGGAAAATGCCTTTGGTTTGCCAGAGGGTTCAGTTTTATGAGATGTGGTCTGAGCTTTACCTCAAAGGGCTGCTATAAGGCACCAGATTGCAGAAATTAGATATACGTATAGAATAAGTGATCTTGGCCTAGTTCTGCAGCATTGAACCTCCAATAATAGCCTCTATGGAGCAGTCCTTGCATTCTCATGGGGAAGATCTGGGCTTTTAAGCTCTTCAGTGTATTTTCATCCATGAGATTGCCTCACTGCAGAGTTCTAAGGCTTTCTGGGGTAGGCAGAACACTGCTACAGACTACATGTGCAGATCTACTTCTGTCCTAATACTGGGATTACCTTCCATAGCTGAACACAGAATACCAACAATAAGCATTTGGTCTCATTCTCTCTACCCCCCAAAGAACACAGCTTCTTTGATGGCAATTCTGTACATCTGCCTGATCCCTGCAGACACATGGAAGAAGCATTTGTCAATCCCAGTAAGGGATTTAGCATTAAGAGACAAATCAGCTTTGTGTGTGCAGAGCAGTGAAAACTGGCAGCAGGCAATGTCTGAGGAGCCAAGAAAATAAATGTTTCATAGCTACCTATCCTTCCCCTCCTCCTTATCTTAAAGGACTTTCAGGGACTTTGGATGCTCTGCAGTGTAAGTGATTAGCTGGAAGTCCCAAATCCAGCATCTGAGAGGGAAAATATTCAAATTGCTTACATGCTCTTTCATCACTCAAGTAGCTCACATGTTTTTTTTGTCACTCAGGTAGCTCTTGTATTTGCTGTAGAGCCCAAGTGCTGCTCACCAAGCCATATCATTTGATTAGCTGACCATACATGACACAATATGTTTGAAACAGCCTACTAACTGCCAGACTGTGTGGCTCGTGTGGTCTCTTAAAATTGACTTGCACAAATGTTCTCTCAGTATCTAAGTAGAGACAGAAGTTCATTAACCGCTTTAGCCTTTCAAAGTTGTAGCATAGGTTAATAAAACTCAAATAAATCTGCTTACTATAGCTGATACCCAGAGAGCAGCTATGCTGTGCAGTCTGAAAATCTTGAAGGCAAACAGCCGTGGGCAACAGCAAAGTGCTCAAGAGCCTGATGAAGCCTATGGGAACCGGTATTGGTATTTTGGTATGATGCTCTCCCTCTCTTCTTCAGTAATGGACCTGTGCTGCTTCCCTACTATGAAGCAGTGTGACTATTTGTGGTCACTGAAATTACCATAATGTAACCAAAAGATGCTATAATATCATATACAATTTCTAGCTCAGGGAGATGCACTTGGCACTCTTCCATTTTCCTTCCCACAGCTCAAGGTATCCATATTCATTTGCCTGTTCCATGATACATCGCTGTGTAGTACAGCTGGCTACCCCATCCCCAGACAGCTTTTTTAAGACTGACTTCCCCAAAAGTGACCTTGTGAGGGTCCACACAATGTTTGCCATCTGTGCTCTAATACTACCATATTGCACAGAACCTCATTCTGCTTACTTACAAAGAAAGAAGTAAGCTAGAAAGAATCACTGGCCTCATTTAATACTGCCACAGACATGTCCATCAGAATTGTCTTGAGAGGGAAGAGTCCACATTTATCACACTCTTCCACCCTTATCTTTGATTTTTAAATTTGTGTTCTCAGAAACTCTTCACTACTCTCACCTTAGCTGAGAAACAGGGGACAGCTGAGCCATGACACTTTGGAAAATGTGTAAAAATTCCAGCCTGCTTCTCCTCGGTGCTTCTGACCACTCAGACAAGTACTTGTTGGTCCTGCTGTACAGAGTGAGTGATGGGGCCTGCTAGCTGAAGCGGGAAGACTGCCTGAAGCATCTGAACAGCCTGGAGGCCTGTTCACACATTTCCCTCTTGGCTGAGAGCAGAATTTTACTTTGGATGGCTTTGACATGTCTCTGATATTTACAAATCACCTTGGGTAGATGGGTTTCTGGCTGTTGTACTGCACCTAGTCCAATGCAGTACGCTATTTAAATGTATGACCTTGAGCTGAAAGGAATATCTGCCCTCTCCATACCAAGAGAGCAGTGCAAGTGGGAAATGTACGTGCAGGGATCTGCTCTTTTTCCTGAACACACACAACCACTCTAGCACGTTTCACAGGCATCCCTGCTTCTACCCGATCTAAAAAAGCCTGGAGTGAAGGCACCTGGGGCATTTAGGGAGCCTATTCTACCAGCCTCTCCCGGTGGTGCACAAGGAAGTAGAGCACAACACAACTTGCTTCTAATGTCTACAGTTTGCTCTGAGGAGAACATAAGTCTATTCTCCGGAAGCTTTTCTAGACAGCATCTCAAACACCTGAGTTGCCCCTTCACCTGACACTTGTGACTGTAGTCCCAGACTAGCAAATAAGATGCTCAAGGCAGAGACTTGTAAAACCTCAAATATGCTTGTGCATTCCACCACAACTTGTCAAACCCCATTCAGCACAGACACAAGCAGCCCACTGTGGCGGTCTCTTTCCTTAAATAGGATCAGCCAGCCTGATCTCTCACCTACTCCATGTTCTTTGCAAAATCTTGAAGGAGGAGGGAAATGAAAATACAACGCTCTTGGATGTTCTTCTGCCCAAGGAATACCAAATTGGAAGAGGCTGTGCTGGAAGATAGCCTCTGCACTTAAAATATAACCCTTCCATTTTCAAACGACTGAAGCACAGGACAGGTCCCTCCACCATAGTAATGAATATATTTGAGAGGTCTGCTGACAGAAAATCCTTCTGCTGCAGGCAGAATCTTTGCAGCCAGCAAGTTTAGCAGCAATGCAGTGACTGCACTGTCCCCCCCACATTTTTCCTATGCAAAATCATCTATTACGCCTGTACAAAGAGTCATTTTTTCTGCCAGACATTCAGCTCATTGCTGCTGCAATGCAAAGGTGAAACTACTACTGAATGGAAGAGGCAGGTGATTTATGAAAGGTTTTTCTATGAAAAAACAACAATCCAATTAAAAAGACCGGTGATGGATGTGTGGTTAAAGATATTCCCAAACTTAGCGCCCTTTGACTTCTCTTGGCTACTACATTTGGCAGCTGAACAACAAAAACAAACCCTTCATCCAGGCTAATGGCTTGAGTGGTCAAAAGCTAAAGAGCATCCACCACCTTCTCTGTGGGACTCTAACTCCCAGCACAGACCACGAAGGAGTGCTCAGCCCAGCCCCACTCACTGGCTTTCAGTCCCAGGTCTCAGAGGCTGAAGAGGACCTTGCATAGGGGAATGTTGCAATTAGCAATAAAAAACCTCTTAGAGATGATGGCTCTTAGTGTATTTCATAGCAAATTTAGAAATTGCTCTGATTTGAAACCACTGGCAGCCTCATCCACAGTATAAATAACACGACAGCATCATCCACTTTTGCCTTGACCTGTCTGTAACCCAGAATCTGAACTTGTTAGGAATTAATGCCATCCAGATTTCATAGGAGCAACCTTGGAGTAGGGTTATAAGCTTACAAGAGGGTGAAATTTTTTCTTTACAGTAATTTAAAAAGATTCCAATTAACTCAACATGTCATACTTGCAAATGTCTTATCCCACTACTGAGGACAGGGAAGAAGTGCATTAGTAGTAAATCCATATGACAGTATGTACAGTGAGAGCCAAACTAGTCTTCATACCAGGTAAAATAAACGTCTGTGCAGTCAAGGGAAACTGAACTACTTCATATTTCCTTCTTCCTTGCCTACTAGGGAAATGACCAAGATGAATTATTTCCTAATGTGTCTCACTGTAGCTTTGCTGAAACTATTGGTGTCGCACCACTTGAAAGAACCCCTTGAGTTTAGAGATGCTTACTTCAACAGTAAGAATGCTGGGGGCCTGCACTCACCCTTCTTATTGCTTCATTAAGACCAGATGGAGAAAGAAAATAAAGGAGAAAAGGAATGAGGTGAGGTTAGCAAGGAAGAGACAGAAAGGCACCTTTACTGTGATGCTGTATTCATGGTAAATAAATTTTCCTTAACAAGCTTGACTTGTCTTTTTCATTATCTCCTCCTCCACCTGCATGTCTCTATGCACCACCTACATGAACCTAAACTTGTCAGCTAGTAAAAGCTGTGGACAGTTATTCCAACCAAATCCCTTCGAAATCGAAAAGGGAGGTTGTAGCACTGGCCAATAGCTGCAGACAGCACAGAGGTTGTGTGAAGGCTCTGTTCTTGCTCACTGAGAGCAACATCATCTCAGCTCTTGCTGTTTCTGACACATTGCCCTACGTTCTGCTGGTGTTATGCACTACAGCACTCCACTCAGCAGAGAAATAGGCAGGTCTTTCATGCCATCACTGGGGTATGCTGAATTTCCATAAAGTATGTGGGGAAAACACATTCCAAACCAAGTATTTAAGAGTCTGGAAAAGACTGAGGTCTGTAAAATACTTGAAGAAACATCCTGTTCCATTCACCACAGCAGAGCGAGATTCCACAGCAAGTCTGGAGAGCTCTTCTGAGGGAGATCCTGTACCTGTTGTGGGGCAGGGGTTGTTGAAAACCTCGTGAGAGCAAAGCAAAACAAACACCGCATTTACAGCAGCTTCACAAAACATCAGAGACACTGAATGTTAGATGTAGGGAGATGTGAACACTGCAGGGGAACTGGTAAGGTGGGGAAAGGTTTTTTTTTCCTTCAGACCTTTCCTTTATCTCTTCCTTAGTGTTTTTCTGTATAGCCAGGGTTCATAATCCTGCTTGGCATTTCTGCAATTACCCCTGCCTCAGTAAGGGAGTAGTTTCTTGCAATCTTATGTCTTGAGAGAAGGGAGGCAGCAAGTTGCCATCAGCATTTCCTCAAGCATTAATTTAACAGAACAGAGAAAAGAGAGGGACTTTGAGCTATGCTGCTCCAAAAGGACCAGTATGCAGCGATCCCTTTTCTTTGTTGAAGAGTGGAAACAATAACAGGCTGTGGAAGGAAAATCAGCTGTTCCTTGACTTCTTTCTCCAGCAATACAGCCTGCCAGTGCTTCTGCCTCAGTTTCCCTCTTGCTCAGTTCAGGCTATGAACCATTCTCTGCTGGCTTGACTAAATCCTCTGCTGAGGTAACAGACTCTGTCATTTTAAGAAAATGGTACTGAAGGCCCAAAATAAAGACCAAGACATGTATATCCTGCCCAACCTGGGTTCTGGCCTTGACAGGCACTTCTACACTCCCTGGAACTATGAAATGTCAAAAAAGGAGATGGAACCCTGTTGCCAGCAAGGCTAAAAGAGCTGTGGGCCATCAAGCCAGTCAGTCGTTTTCTGACAGTCCTGCTTTGGGGCAAGGAGAGGAAGCTTCTGGAAAAGCAGGATTGCTTGGCCCTAAGTCCTGCCCAGCTCGCTGTTCTCCACCAGTCAGAGCTGAATGGCTCTGCTGGCCTGGGTAGCTCCCAGGTGAGGAAAGCTCTCCCTTCCTAGGAATGATCAAGTGCTGTCCCAAGAGGTAGCTGCAGCCTCGGCTGCTACTCTAACCCTTTCCCATATGTGCTCTAATGCAAACTAGAACAAGTGTAATTGGTATTCCAACAAGAGTAGCATTACCAGCTTACACCCCTGCTACAGTGAGGAAAAGGGAAAAACCACAAATCTATAAAAGGGTGTTGATCTGAAGGCAAGGCACTCTCTCAGCATAATAAAAGACACACAAGTTCCAGCTTCCACAGGTAGCACCATGAGCACAGCACAACCATGCTTCTTGCTGTGGTAAGGCAAAATGGGCACAAACTTTTTTGATTTGTATTTTACCAAGATGGCAATTTACCTTAATAATTTGTGCAACTTATTCTGGTAAACTGGAAATAGGATGACAGAAGGTTTGTGCCCAACTTGATCTCCTCCTGCTGAGAGTGAGCAGTGCAGTAAGGGATGAAAACTGCAGAAGACACAACTTTACTGAAATCAGGTGGCACAATACCTCCTGGTAAAACTTTTTACTTGCTCCCAGTAAAGAGCAGCTGAACACATGTTGGAGGAGGGGTTTTTTAAAACTTTTTTTTGCAAGACAATGAAAATAAGCTTCTAACTGCACCCATTTTATCCTTCCCTTCAGAGTATTTCCTGAGGCTCTTGCCAGCCTTTCCTTTATTTCACTTCTTCAATCAATAAATCATCGTGAATCTCATTTCCATTTATAAGTCCATTACTGCAGTCACTGACTCTCAGCAGAGCTGAAGGTCTGAGATATTAAATTGTATCTACCACTACTTTTCTACTAACACTGTGCCTCTTTTTCGGAAACAAATTTCCACTTGGTTTTGAAAACATCTGTCTGGAGCTTGAAAGGCTGGCTGCCTTACAGCATGCCAGTTGTTGGTGTCCTAGCAGGGCTGTTTGGTTGCCCTAGTGAGATAGCATCCCTACATTAAGTCACTGGAGGAATTTTATGTGCCAACAAGAAAGGAAAGGCAACAAAAAGAAATGGGAAGGAGAGATAAAGTCAAAAAGGAGAGAAAATTACAGGGGAAAAACTGTTACATTTTCCTAATACAGGCTGTTTTGCTACAAATAAAACTTAAAATTCAAAGTCAGTATCCCAAAGATTAAGGCAGAAGGTCAGAAGAGAATGAATGCAACTAACAGGACTTGATCATCAAGCCTTATCATCAGCATCAGCAAACCTTATCGCACGAATCACATCTTCATTTAAGGTTCTCTGAGGCAGTGTGGCACACTGGAACGGCACATCCTATGGATGATATCTCCTCCTAGGGTTGATTTGTTTATAATCCAGTGACTACCAAACTCCCAAATTCAGTGCTTGAATAAACTAGATTCTCCAGCCTGTCTTCAGGACTGAAACCTCCCAATGGCAATGATCAGAAAGCACAAACAAAATGCAGTTGTTGAAATCTCATAGGAATATCATCCAGTTAGCACTGTGAGCTTTACTGAGTAAAAATATTATAACATGTTTGGAAGATTCTCTGGTACAACAGTTTCTAATAGCACCTCCAGGCCATAAAGCTATAGAGCTTAGTTTTAAACTTAACTACTAGCTGGGCAAAATTTGCTTGAGCTTCAGATGCAAAGTTAGGTTACCATGTGCCATTGAAAAGCTTAGCTCTGCCCTCAGCAATCAGGTACAGGGGGAGAAAACCAGAGTAAATATTAATCCTATTCAGTTCTCACGCTGCTGACTTTGCTTTCTCCTTTCCTTCCCAAAACACGACAGTTTTGGGGAACCTGCAACTAATCTCAAAATATGACCAGGGTATTCCTTTACACCATTAAGGCTAGCTGAGCCTCTCCCAGACACAATGTTCTCTGTCCTGTTTTATTCTAAACACTCCAGAGTAACTTTACTTGCTTAAAACTGATCAATTGTTATTGAATAGAACAATAGAATTATTTAGGTTGGAAAAGACCCTTAAGCTCATGAAGTCAACCTAACACTGCCAAACCCACCACTAAACCATGTCCCTAAGTGCCACATCTACACGTCTTTTAAATCCCCCCAGGGATGGGGACTCCCCCACTGCCCTGGGCAGCCTGGGCCAGTGCTGGACAATGCGTTCTGTGAAGAAGCTTTTCCTAATATCCAATCTAAACCTCCCCTGGCACAACTTGAGGCTGTTTCCTCTTCTATTGCTCATTCCTTGGGAGAAGAGACCAACACCCACCTTGCTACCCCCTCCTTTCAGGGAGTTGTAGAGAGCAATAAGGTCCCTCCTAAACCTCCTTTTCTCCAGGTTAAACACCCCCAGTTCCCTCAGCCACTCCTCACAGGACTTGTTCTCCAGGCCCTTCACCAGAATAGATTCTCTATGCTTTTACACCATAATGATAGGCTCCACATTACTAACACACACACCCCCCAGCCATTCCAGTTTATATCATAATTCACAGGGTCTCAGTTATTTATTACCGTTGTTTACTAGTTTGGACCGAGCTACCATTTTGTTTACTGCTGAATTTAGGGTTGCAAGTATCCTCAGCAAGGTCCAGACATGCCACCCATTAGCAGCTTCCATGCTGGAAATCTACCAAGAACAGGGTCAATGCTGTCTCCTGCACTAGACAAGGACTATACTGCTGAACTAATCCACATCTAAGGTTCAAGAGGCTTCCAATTTACAGAAGTGCACTGAGAACCAACATACTGGGGAAAACTTCTGCTATTTCAGCTTCTCTATTGTTCTTCCCTTAGCAGAGGAACATGCAAGCAATCTGTTTTAATTCCCAAGAGTTCATTTGCCATTTCCTCAACTGTTTTTGCATTCCTGCATTACATTGCAGTTATTTCAGCTCTTATGATTTCCATGTCCCAAGTTTAGCACACAGAGCATAAGTCATAAAAGAAGAACTTTGGTACAATTGTCCACTGTAACTGAGCTTTAAAACAATCATATCAGAAAACACATGACTACATTTACAAAAAACATTTAGTTATGCTTACCAAATCATGTTTATGCCCAGATCCCTTTCCATGACAAGTGTCATAAAGTAACTGAACACATATTTTGCTTCCTGTGTGCAAGTACAGTAAAACTCCCAGGTATGCTTTTTACAGGTACAGTGAACTCTCTCACAGCTAGGCTATGCTGGGATAGGACTCCCAAACATGTAACTGAAGACAGTTGACAACGTTGCCTATACTGCTAAAATATACCATATGCCATGCTAAAAGAATAAATATTGCTGTCATAGAACCTTTGTACTAGCCCTGCTTGCTCTGTTTTAGCCAAACCATTCCTATTTTAGAGATAAGCCTCAGCCAGGAAACAAGAACTGCAGCTTCTTTTAACCAACAGACTGAAAGTCACCCTAATCCTTCACCCACCCTCAGCAGAGAGAGAAGGAACCAAGGACAAGCTTATCGTTTCATGTAGACTCCCTAACTGATCCTTTCTCCCACTTAGTCTCTCTGTCCATATCTGCTGCTTGTTCCACTGCTGCTGGACGCCCACACTCATCTTACTTCACGTATGTCATGCTGTTTGACATGCCTCATTCCTTGCTGCTAACCTCTTTCTCACAGCAGTCTTTTGCTGTTGCTTTCCTGTTTTCCAGTGTTTTTTTTTAGCTGCCTACCTCTTTGCAGAGTAGTTTCAGGGTAAAGATTTTCTCTTAAAGTTGGAACACAAAAATTGTCCCTGAATACAACCAATTTGGTCAATGTTAGCAGGACTCAGATCTCTATGGGGGAGGGAAGTGATCCTGGATTCTTTCCCAATAACACAGGAAACATAATATCCTCCTTCAGTACCTACAGTAACGCTGCAAGCCTCTGCTGCTAGTTCAGTAAGTGAGTGTAAATAAACACAATTTACAGAGTTACCCTTCACATATTATTGGGTAAGCTGGGTAAACATGATAACAAAATATTTATATTGTATGTTTATATAATCCTGATATATTCTTGCAATATCCTTGGAAAACTCCTTTGTTTCCTTACGTGCTCCAGTGATCGTATGGATGGTGACATCTTTCAACATGCCTGTCCTGTGTGTGCTCCACTGGGGACTTGCTGCAGCATTTACCTAGCCTGGGGCTCCAGCAAGCAGGTCTGACCCCACGCTGTGGAAATGCTGCAGCTTCTGCCCTCTCGCACGACATCATCTCCTTGTGCTGTTACACATATAGCTATGTTACACATAGCTACAGCTCCAAGGATGGGGGGAGCTTACACTTCCAGCGGGGTTGGAGCAGGGTAACTGGAGAGGATGCTGAGAAACAGCGTTAAGTTCCCTTTTTGTTTCAGCTTTGTTGGTTATTGTCTCTAAGTGAACATAGCAGTAATTCTAGTCTAACTCTCTCTTAAAGTTCTCAAGACCGCTTAAAATGCAGTTGAATCTCAGTCTCTTGCCCCGGTCGCCAAGAGATGGCAGCAGAGAGCCCCTGCGGGCTCCGGGCCGCTGCCGCCGCACAAACCCACGGGCACCTCGGCTGCTGCTTTTCGGATCCATCTGAGGTTGTTGTCCAGGTGCGTTTTGAATTTAAAGCGAATAGGGGAATCATCTTAAAGTGATCTGAAAAAAAATCTCACCCCAGTAACTGACTTGTAAAGACACCAGCACTCACCCCAAGGCTGTTCTCTTTCCTGAATTTTTTATCTGGCAAGAGAGGAACTATAGGAATGACCAGGACTGGCTCCCTAAAAGTCCTGGAACATGCCAGAGCTGTACAGGGAACTGGACAAGAAGTACCTCCTTCAGCCCTGCAAGAGCCATCCTGCAGGTGAGCCATCCCTTGATGACCTCCACCAGCACTGCAGACAGCTTCAGTGCACTCCCCTGACATTTAAATCCTACATTCCACTGCTTGGGCTCCTCAATACATTTATAATCCTGTGGGGGTTTTTTGGTCATTGTGTTTGTTTTTTCTTTGGGAAAACCAGTTCATTGTCTTGCTCTGGTAAGAAAGTCAGATGACTTCTTCCTCATTTTCATTGCTCAGCAGCCAATAATGCACAGCCAAGACTGTACCTGAACTTCTATTCACATCTTGACACAAAATGGGCTTATCCTCATATGGCTAGGAAAGACCACTTGCCCAGCCTTTCACCTGCTCTGGGGTTGAGTGCATGCTTTGAGAACTTGGGGAACAAATCCTCTCATTCCCAAAGCACAAAAATGAAGACTCACGTATGAAGAACTAGGAGGCATGACCAGTTGCCTCCAAATTCCTGGATAATCATGTTTATGGGAAATTTGCTTTTCTTACATCAGCTTTGGCAGCAGTAGATATAATGGAAAGATATCATAAAGGATATAAATTACACTAGGATCTGGAACATTGCTGCTGTTAAATTAGTAATTGTACTTTCTCACACAGTATTGTGAGTTTATGCCATGCATTAAAGAACATGATATCTCTGCCATTAGCATGAGCTCTTACTGCTCTGATAGCTGCACTTACAGCTATGTTAATGAACACTTTTTTTCTGCTCTTTAACATAACAGGTGAAGAAATAGGTTTTCCTAGACTACTCTGTAGGGCCAGCCCTACTCTCTGTTTCTGTATCACCTTGCACAATAGGTTCCCCAATGGTTAGCTGCTAGCACTGATGTCTAATGGGTGAGATTTTTCAGGAGTAATTTGCAGAATTGTCAGGGAAGAGCTTGCTTCATTTATCAGTTTTCTAGACTGACCATTCCCAGTGGGTATAATACAGGGTAAAGAATGAGGACCAATTCTAAGAGGCTAAAAATATTTCAGAGTGGTTGGAAAGCTCTGGGTACTAAAGAACAGTAGTTGAGTCCTTGAGAACTTCTAGCTTTACCAAAGGTCAAACAAGATGAACTTTAATCTGAAAAGCTGTATAGAACTATCAGTCCCACTATCTGATCTCTACTGATTTCCTCCAGACTTGTCAAAACTTTGATACTGCATGATGTTTCTTTATTTGCACACAAATAAACCTCCAGCTATGTTAGTCTCCAACTGTGACTTGGGTAAGATAAGGTGCACGTCATTATTTATCCCTGCATGAACTAGGTATATACTTGCTCTACAGAGCTAGGCTTCTACAGGACAATGGAAAATGAAAAAAGTTTGGGTTCTTTGTTTCCAGGCCACTTCACCCATTTTTCATTTTGATTCCATTTTATGAGCCTACGCACGCTCACACGCATGCATACACACTGGCTCTCTCTTTATCCAACTGTCACAATCCAGTGTTGCAAGACACTGACCTTTTATTGTTTCCAAGGTCTGCTCTTGCAGGTTTACTGTCTTTGTTGAGCTGCCATCATAGCCAGCATAAATTCTCTCTTCTTTCAAGAAGATTCAACACCAAGGGGTTAATTCTGTCACGCATCATTCTCGTGAACTGGTAAGTGAGGCTCATGCATGACAGACTCCAGAGGTTTCTGCAAGATGCAGATGAAGTGAATATTCTAGTTAAGATAGTACCACATAAATTCTTTTCTAGTAAGTCTTCCCTTGGGAACTGCAACCCCATTTAGATTTGCAAGGACTTGTCATCATATATGAGACTTTGAAATCTTGTAAAAAATTAACCTAAAAATAATACCTTGAAAGTCATAGATGCAAAAGTAATACAAAGTTAAGAGAAGTAAAGCCTGTACAAATCAAGCTATTATAATGCCAGGATAATTATCAATCCTTTCTGCAGGTCTTTAAATGGATTATCAAGCACAGCTGTTTTTCTTTTTTATTACTGTCTTCAGTGATACTTTAATATCCTTGACTTGCCCTTAAATATCAAATAAAGGCACTGTTTGATTTATGAGGATTAAAAATCTCTTTATTAACGGTATTCTAGGGGTCTCACAATAAATGTAACAGCATGTTGGCCAGGAATAAAAAGCAGAACCTCATTCATACTCCCAGGTGAGAGTTACCATTACCTTTCAGCCATCAGACTGGGCAAAGTGATGAACTCCTGTAATGAACAGGTGAATCAGGGGTCAAACCAATTAGCAGGTAAGCTTTTAAATAAAAAAAAGGTTTAAAGGTTCTTGTGAAATGGAAGATAAAGCTTTTTCTATCAGTTATATGTCAGTCTATTTGAGAGAGGTTTCATCATCAGGAACTGAGGCTGGGTGGTGTGTACTGTCAATTCCTAACCCCTGCTGACACAAAAAAGGATTTGTTTCTTCATGTAACCCCACCAGGCCACTCCCCACAGCCCTGAAGGGACTGAGTATGTTACTGGAGTGGTAAGATCCAGGCAACTGGACAGAGTAAGACTGAGAAAACAAGACATAGTAATGGTTGGAAAGTTAGAGAAAACAGGAGTGTGGACAGAAACAAAACATTGTTCTTTATGAAGAAGCACAAAGTTTAGCTTGTAGTAAAACATCCACTGAGGGGTGTGTGTACACATATAGTTCAATTCACACTTCCTACCCAGGAGAGCATTACTGAGAACAGTACAAGAACAAGGACTGCAAACCATGCTGCAGCAACAGCTCCCAATTTCCCACAGCACATTTTAATGTGCTCTTAGCCCATGTGATCTATCTCATTACTTCTTAGTGGATGTGCTTTGTTTGCTTTAATTACTTCCATGAATTGTCAAGATGTTAAATTTATTTTTCTAGCCTAGTTTATATAAATTCTTTTGTCCAGGGGATTGTCACAGAGGACTTTGTGTGTTGTGTTTATTTCTGAAAATTTGTTCTGAAAAGCATTGATAGGAAAGTTAAAAATACCTGCAAGACAGTTAGCAGGACAGCTTTATGTGTAATAAATACACCACATATTTAGAATTGAAATGACCTAGCACATTCAGCAGCCACGCAATCAAATCCTGAAGAAAGATAACCTACCTGAAAGCCAGTTACCAACCTAGAACATATGCAGGTTCTAATCCTCTGCCAAAGAGGGATTTAGTAGCCTAAAAACCTGTATTCCAGTTCAGCAATTTCAGAGTGATGTTCAAAGGGATTACATAGAAGAGCTGAATTATGCTTAAGTGCTCTTAGGACCAGGTCATAAAACTTTACCTTTTGTGTTGCTACAAAGAGCTTGATCTATACTTGAGCTTTGGTTTCTAGAAGCTTTTTCTAGACTTGCTCTTAGAACTATTATTCATTTCCCTGGATAAAATAGCTTGAGTTTCAAAGAATCATATGCAACTATTAAGAGGAAAACACAATACCTAGTGTATGTGGTTTCAATTCCATTTTTTACTTACCAGTGTCTCCAATCTATTTTGCGTAGGCATTCATACTTGAGCATGCACAGCCTCACGAGTGTCCTGACTCTCTTCTTCCTATTAAGTGACGCAGAAAAACAGATTGGTGATCAGCCTGAACCCTGACAAGAAACAGTTAACATACAATTCACAATTTAGTAAAGATTTAGTTCACAATTATTTCAATTCCATCTTTATCTTTTTAATCTTTTATCATCATAGAGAAAAAGCATGTGATTTAAAATTATACCCAAGCTGTCCATATATCACTAGCCCATGTCTGACAAAGCAGGAGCACGGCCAACAAAAGCACAAGTCATTATGCAGCCTTTCCTTTGTCTACAATACACACTCCCAGTATCTTCACTGCATCACTCTATGATTATAGAGGTGGGAGAAAATTAGATGAGCATTGTTACATCCCAGTTCTATAATGATTCTTGAAGTATTTAGGAGGTATTACTTGATGTCAAGAGCTGGGGCATGATCAGATTACATTTTTATATAAATTTTCAGCATTTGTGGCTTTGGAGAAAAGCTTGAAGTTGTTCACATGCAGAGTAATTTAAAAGTGAGGCAAATAAATCCCCCATTAGCAGCCCTGAACTTTTAAAAAACCTCAGGATTTTTGCAAGAGCTTTCCAAGAAATACAGCGAGGATGTAGGTGAAGGATGGCCTTTAGAAAACACTAGGGCTTTGTCAATAATGGTTCCACAGCCAACATATGATACACAAAATTTTCACCTGTTTCAGCTTTTTTCACCATAAAAAAATCCCCTCATTCTAAGTGCTTTCAAATATCACATTCTATAGCCCCACACTGCACACCTGGAATCTCAGCTCTCACCACGAGAACTGCTTTGTACACCTATCAGTCACTTGACCATCTATTCTACTTTTTGTCATATAAGCAGTTTGTAATGCTAATTAAAAGTAAATTTACATAGCTTACACTGTTTACATTTATTTTTTTACATAACTAATTCACTTTTCTGCATGAATTAAGGGTCTTGTCTGCCTGTGTTGTCTTTTCAACATCTTTTTCTTCAGCTATCTGGTCACTCAGCCCTAAAACAAGGTCTTGAAATATTACCATGAGATGTCATACTACATGCTGCAAGGATTATTTTCAGGATTTGAGTAGACAACACCCTGATTTATTTCTTGCCTAATTTAAATACTATAACCAACTCACCTCAAAGTTCCATCTAGAATAAAGTTTAAAGAGTGATAAAATGAGGAAAAACATTGCATTTCATTGAGGTTCACTACAAAATATTTAGCTTTTACTGATTCTCACAGTAAGTACATCATCCTAAAACCTGGCTCTGTTAAAGACTGAGGAATGGATGGACTTTTATTCTTCTAATGCTGCATGCAGTTTTAAAAAGGTCTGGGTCTGGTGGTATGGTAAAGAAAGGTTAATGTGAAGCTCGCCCTGCAGTAGAAGCCCTGAAGTATCTCCACTGGCAGGGTGAGACAGTTTTACATGTTTAGGCAGCAAGACATTTTCCCCAAGCTTGTGTGAGGGAAGATGACAAGAAGTGTAAAAGCAGAGCAAATGCTTTTCCAGAATAAGGCAGAATGGAATATATGCCAGCTGCACAGCCCCTCAGTATATAGCAGTGCTGGAAGTTGAATTTTGTCTCTGCTTACCATCTGTATAAAGCTGACATACTCCCCTTTTACAAGGAAACGACACTTGCAGTATTTCATCCAGTTATTTCATCTAAATACTACCACATCAAACTTGAAGCTATGACTTATTTTACTCCTCAGCATGACGAACATGAAAGGCACACACTGCAAATTCCTGTTGACATGGTATAGATAGATCTCTATATATGCACTGAATTTAATACGAATGCATTTTCAGGCTGTCCTGTTAAATGTTTGGATCTCAAATTGTACAGTCCAGTGCAGATGCTGTCTTGGGAAGCTAATACAATAGCAGAGTAAAACTGTTTGGAAACTAATGCTGTTACAAATACTTTAAGTTATTTAAGGTTTGCCTTTATCTGCAATTCATTACAAGCAGCACTTCTTACAGGGAAACCAAAACAGAATACTTAATTATGAATTAATACCTTAAACCAACTTAGGGCTACATATATCAATGCTCTGTTCAACAAACAGCTTGTGCATTGAACAGCAGTGCTGTTTTTCACAATTAGACATTTCCATTGTCTAGGAGTTAGAATGAATACTAGACCATTTGCACACAGGGCCAAGAAAAGTACCAGAAACAATACTGAAGCAGAGAGAGACAGAAATAGCATATGTGAATCAGCACCACCAGTACCAAGTAGAAGAAATAACTGTAATATCTGAGGGTGACTTGTGAGATTTCACAGCACATGTTCACAAGGAAACAATAGAGAGGATCCAAGATGCACCTACTTTGATCTCCTTCAGAAAGGTTTTCTTATAAGCTATTAAGAGCTTAATGATATAGCGATAAATGGCAGCAGGAACCGAGTTGTTGTGTGCAATGGGACTATTCATTGACACCTTAGGTTGTGGTATGCAACTATATATTACTTTCATGCAACAGTGTCTTTCCTGTGTTTCTGTCTGAATCAAGATTATTGGGTTATTGCTATTGATTCCTGGAAAAGAAGGGAAAGTGCAAGGAAGTACCACTCAGATTTTCTAATGAAATACTTAATCTAGTAATTCTAAATGGCTGTATAAAACTAATGATTTTTCTTACAGCAATGTGTTTTGGAAAAGGAAAGGCATATTAACAAAAGTGTCAAAAGGTGTGAATTACTTCCCAGACAATTCTGCTCTTGTCCTGCTGCAACTCCCATTGACACAAACAGACTCACAAATTACAGACTACCTCTGCTGGCTGCCTTCACATTCACAGCACATTCAGATACCAGTTTCACAAGTTACTTATAAAACCCAGTGCAAGCTTGCAATATTTGTAATATCCTACATCCCTAGAGTCCTTTTTGGTCCTTATGCTTAGAATCTACAGAACATTTCTCTTACCAAAGTATAAAAAGCAAATGACAAAGGAATAATTTCATAATTTTATTTTGGCTGAAACTACACTCCTCCTCTCACTAACTATGCTGATTTTCCTTAACACCCTCTCAACTGTTATAAATAATAAACCATGAGAATCTAAAACTTTCCTGCCTTTCTTTTGTCTTTCACTTCCATTTTAGTTATGCTTAAGTACAACTAACTCCCAATCAGAAACTCATTATTTAACTCATCATGCTAATGTCAATGAGCTTCAGATCAAACTTCTAATGCTAACAAAACAGAACTAATAATTTTGTCACAGTCTAAGATAAATGTCAAATAATCTTTAGCTGATTTAAAAATTCAAGTGTTGTGCTAGTGCCACGGGCTCCATTCTGTTTAAGCATCTATAAAAACATGCTTTTAAAGAAAAACTCCCCATTGAGACCACAACACCAAACCCATAGACTTCACTGAAAATTTTCACAGTCTTAAACAGACTTTGGACAAGGGCCTCATAACTTGAGGAGCTCTGTTACAAATGGCTGTGTCCAGGGCTGTCTGCCAACGTAATTCAGATGGGAAAGAGGCTGCAGCCGGAGAAAACTGACCTTGCTTGTTGGCAAAGCCTGAGAAGAACTGCCTTAAAGAAGGAAAATAGGAGTGCTTTGTGCCTCTGCCCTTGCTTCTTGCAGGAGAATGGAAAGTGGATGTTGGTAAGAGGAAATAGGTTGGCCAACATCCAACAAATTCCTTTTATATTTCATGTCTTTGATGTACCATTTAAATGCAACTTCTTCCCCTTTTTGAAAGGCTCAATAGATCAATGTTTATATGCATGTATTCCAACATGCTACTCAAAACTATTTCCTAATTATATCTGATACCAGTGTGTGCCAAGTGGTAAGAAAAATCAGTAGCATTTCCAACACTAATAAAAAAGTTCAGGTATTCTGTGCCCATCAACACTGTTTGCCCAGAACATGAGCTCAACTCACACCTACCTGGAGTAGCCATAAATTTCAGCAGACACACACAGTTTGCTAGAAACAGTACATTATGACCACTATCACTGCCTCGCTATGCTAGGATCCTACAAATGATATAACTGCAGAGAATACCTTCTTCAAGGTTAGTGCTGAGGACAGAGTGGTGGGAGCAGTTTGCTCATTTTGCAGATGAGCTGGAAATAATTTCCAGTCCATCTAGGTCTCTTTGTCCAGCACCTTAAAGAACCAGATTATTTCCTTTTAAAATCGAACAGGTACTCCTCCACCCCTTTAAGTATTTGCACGAGATAGATTGATTTTGACCTCTATTAGAGGCATGGGAAATGCAGAGGCATTAGCTGATGACCATGGATACCATGCTATATATCACAAACCAGATGTTCCTGGCACTTCAGAGACTGGTAGAAGCTCTGATGAGAAAACCACAGGGTTTTTTTGCCGCTTGGGAGTTTAATGCTTGAACACTTGTTGCCAGAATTATTTGCAACTAGAATTCCTGGTGACAGTTACATCCCTAGAGGTATTTCAGCATGAATGTAAATCTCTAGTTGAAGAGATGGATATATGACAGGCAAATCACTTCATTACTCTGACAATACTGTTCCATGCCAGTCATTTTAATACAGTAGTAAGTGGCATTTGGTTTGCAGGGGTCTCATCAGCCAGGCAATAGTCATTTGGTGTGGGTGCACAGCCTCCTATAAATACTGAAAACTACACTGTCACTGCCGTCCCCAATGTGCTGGCTATGCAATAACAATTCCTTCTAGTTCAGATATGCTATTTAGTCTGGGTCTTCTTGACCTTTTCACAGCCAAGAAAGTCACTTTCAGCCCTTTGCAGCAACGAAGCATTAAACTAGTTCAGTAGTTTCAAACAGCCATGGAGACTTACATCTGTGGACCTTTCCAACTGGTTCTTTTCTCTGTCACAAAGGAGGAAAAGGGAGAAGCTCCATAGGGTCCAAGCACATATCTTGTGATTAATTACCTGATGCAATGAGTTTTTAGGGAATTAATTGGTGAGCATTTCAGGGTGGTCAAATACAGTTTCTGTAGCTGCCTGCCAGGATACAGCAAAGGCCAGATTTTTACCCATGCAATTAATAAAGCAATGGATGTCTTATCTCAGATTTTATTTCATGAGAAATCAACTAGTTATGCCCTTCACATGTTTTCCAAACAAACTGTTTCTCACCTTGTGCTTGCTGGTGATTTGTTTCAGAGATTGCAGGAGGGACAAAGAGCTTAGCCTTTCTTTCTAGAAGACTTTCCACAGTTTAACCTTGACTTTCAACAGTTTTCAGCCTACTATACCAGCCTCACTTTGGCCAGCATTTTTCCCTCATGCCAGAATAGACACTTGCCTTTCACAGTATTAGGGAGTATAAAATCATTTGAGCTACACAAATTCATACCCTAGAAGACTTAAGACCTGATGTCATACTAAAGGCTGAGATGCAACGAGAGCATTCTGGGGGACAGCATGATGTTAATAGTTTTCTGTCATCTGTGTTTGGAAGTAAGGGGCCAGACCTCAACAATCTGAATGCCTGTAATTTTTCATGGTCCATCAAAAGGCGTTGGTGGTCTATGGTGTTCTGATTTCACCTCCTTCCAGTGAGGAACAGAAGCAGCCTAGCCTCTATGGAATTACAAATCTGAGTTAGCATTTCTATCAAGAAGCTGCAGTGAACTGAATGAACAGCATGAACAGAAAAAGCTGGCAAGGCCAGGGATGGCAAAAGGAATGGTGGTTTGCTAATATAAAGAGAAGAATGAGCAAGAAAGCAAGAGGACAGCACAGGTAAATAGCATCATAAAAGGGGCTGAGAATCTTGAGCTGCCCCCCTCTTGGGTTGCCTCTTTTTGCCTGTGGTAAGGGATAACAGATAATTATTTCCTTATGCCTGTATGGAGAAATTCCCATTGCAGTAACAGGAAAGCAAGTGGCTGTTTCATAAGGGCCAACCTGATTCATTGTGAGTCCAAACAGTCCCTTTAGTCTGTTTGCAAAGTGCTTGACGTAACAGGCTTGTCCACAGTCAAGATCCTAGATATTGCAGTAAAATGATACAGTCAGTGGAGTTTCATGACTAGTAGAGATCCATTAGTATAAAAGCAGCTGCAAAATCAGTTATTCCTGAACCCCTCTTTTCATTTATTTTTGTTTGTGTCTGAACAAAGTCAGAACCTTTAGAAAGGGTGGTAAACAAATAACAAGCGTAGTTTCTACTTCCCTCCTATGTACTCTGTCCCTGTATATAGCTATATTAAGATTTACACCTACTGAAAATATTTTTCAAAGCATGGTTAAAACAAAACAGTCCATCTCTTAGAATGAAGACAGCTCTGACAGAAACCTACATTACAGTTGCAGCAAAGCCCTTTGGGCACACTTTACCCCACATTTGCTGTGCCTCTTGGGTGGTTGAAGGCACGAACCCATCACAACATCCCTGAGGCAGCCTATTACGAAGGAATAAGGCATGCCCTATTGTGTTTTAGTAGTCAGATGAACCACACAATTATCATATTAACACTTCATTCACTTTGTTCTATTGAACCTAAGCCATAGCATAGTTTACAATTCAACATTGACTTGAGCTAATGCGGTTTAAGAGTAAATTACAAACCAGTACTTTTAGAAGTTCTATTTTGGCTAAGAAAATATAACTTGGTTTTGCTAGCTATAAGATTTGCAGGTTAAAGAGAGTTTCATTAATTCAGTGTATGAAGTCAGCAGGGCCTGTTGAGATAATTTAAGGATTCAGTGTGTAGAGAACAAATCTCCAAAATTGTTTCTGGAGCAGTGAGACAGCACTTTTATACCTTCCCTTCCATTTGTACATTGGATCCTTTATGGCTAACCTTAAAATGGATTAAAAACTAAAAATACAGCAAATAGCAGAATCAGATGCAAAATTTGGAAGAAGTATAATAAGGAAAACTAATAGTTGTAAATATGTTACAAAACCTATTCAGTACTACTTTTTTACTGAAGATTACATAGCTTGAGATGCTCAACTAACTGGTTAAAACCAGCAACAGCTGTAAATTCTCCACAGCTAAAACAACTTCTGTTTTAGTAGTACCTCAGTTTTATTATGAAATTCATGGCTTGGTAGTAAAGACAGACACTAGAAGAAGGCATTCTTTTTGCATCCATATGCATATCATGAATCAGAGTTTTAGGTGCTACTAGTTTGTTCAGCCAGAAAATGTGTAATATATTGCAAGGTTTATCCCAGGATTTCCATTTATACTTAGACTCTTCATCTTCTTTGAGTCACAAGTTTTATTGACAGGGAACAATTGTGTATCTTGCCAGGCACTCCAGTATATGGGTTTATTTCCTTCAGGTAATGAGAAAGTTTAAAATTATTCACTAAAACATTTTATTAATGCACAGATACATTTACGTTTGTGCCTGAGTAATCATATTTAATAGGATGACATGTCTTCCTAGAACGCATGGCACACTGGACATGTGACCAAACACTGCGCACGCTGCTCAAAGTTGAGATGGTTAGCTACTTCGCTAGTGCTGCTGAACGAGTGAATGTCACTGTCCAAAGGCCAGGAACTGTGTTCTCCCCATGTATGCTGTAGAGACCCTTTTTCCAAGTGTTCCCTCCCCAAAGATTAGTTGTCTCCTTATGCAATTATAGAGTAGAAAGCATTTATAGTTTACAATAAACACTAATTATTATGATCCCCAGGCAAACACTAACTAAAGAGAGCAATTGCTCAGCTCATAAAGACTCTCTGGAGCTGTGCTGTTATCAGCTGAAGTTCTAGCCTTGAAGAGGGATAAATCCAGAAAAATGTCAAGTGCCCTTATAGAGATGTGTTCCATCTTTCAAATATTTACTATTCAGAAAATATTTATTTAGTATGTATAAAAATAATGAATACTCATTATTTAAATATTTTAAGTCTACTGCAAGATCAAACTGCCAAGGGTGAGGTCCACAATTAGCAACTGTAAGGACATCGTCTTGGAAAATGAAAGATTTTGTCTTTTAACACAAGGTAAGTGGTAATTTGCCCTTGACATTGGCATATGTAAAATTCAGTTTTCCTGTGTGGCTAGAAGTTACTCCATGTGTAAGCTGGAGTACACTAAATCTCTCAGGTTTCGTCCAGCCTTTTGGCCCTCCTCCTGTGCGTGGAGTCATCTATACTCTCAAGTCCTGCATAGATAAGCTGTCAAGCCTAATTAAAAGACCAAATTGTTTCACTTTGCTATTCATTCAGATATTCGCCCCTGAAACTCCAGTAGCACTGCTAACCATAGGTTTGACACCATGCTGTCAACTGTGTCCCTCCAGTAACCAAGCAGGGGTCTGCCAGTGCTGGTTCTGGTGCCTGTACGCCCTTGCTGACCCTTCCCTTTTCTTCCACTCATGTCTGACTCAGTGTCAAGCTCTACAAGAGAAGCCTTAAGGTTTTCCTTCCCAGTCTGCAGGTCAGAAAGATTTTCAGCTATGAATTTTCAAAAGTTAACAAACAAAAATGTTGACTGAGCAAAGATTTTATCAGCTTTGCCTTAATTGCTAGAAGGGAATAACTAGCAATAAAAATCACGTGCCTTATTAGTATATAAATAAATTATGATCGCAAACTTTCTGTCACTGGGAGGTTGGCTGAAAAACAGCTTGTCGTGGCTGGGTGGCATTTACTTTTCTATCCGTCAATATTTGGAGGATTTTATTACTTTGCAGTGCCAAGTTTAAAATGGCTAATGGAAATATTAAAATGGAATTAATCTAACTAAATACATAAAACTGGTTTGCTGTGTGGTATTCCCTTGGAAGTGACTTAATGTGTTTTCTGAAATAAAGCTGTGGTGGGACAATAGGTTATATCTAAGTTTATATGTTGTTCATTTACTTTCTCTCAGAAACTTTATTTTCCAAGCAGAGGCAAGCTGTGGTGCTTTATAGCAATTATACTTCAAATATTTACACTCTGATATACACCAAAGAGAAGGTTAGAAGTGGCCAGAGGGTTTCCAGCTCCACTAACTTACCAAATGTTCTACTTTGGGAAAGCAGCAATACTACAGTGGAAACCAGTGACCCATGCCAGTCACACATTGCACTGCAGCAAGTCAATATACAAAGCTTTGCCAGTCTAACAGTGGTGGCCTGAGATGAAAATTGCACACCCCTCTAGCTGATACTGCAGTATTTAATGAAACTGCAGGTGTCAACAGAAGACCTTTGTCAGAAGAGAAGCCTCTTGTCAAGTTAGCTTCACTGCCTGCCATCTGTGGAATGGATGCTGCTTGCATTTCCTGTGGGGGCCTCCATCATCATACCTAGAATAGTTGCTGGTCAGAGCCATGAATAACAGGAATATTTCTAGGCAATTTATGAAAGAATCATAAAATAATTAATCTCCCTTTACACTTCTCACTGCATCCTTTTTTAACTTCATATACTGACTTCTACCTTGTTCAAAAGACTTTAACAAGTTACTTGCAATACGGAAACACACAGCTCTCTTCATTTCCACTTTACAAAGCAGCAAAGAAAAGATCCAGGAAATGAAACAAAACTTTGAAAGCACTACAAGCACTGACTGCTGAAAGAGCCTAACTGAAGCATCAGCAAGGAACCAGGAGCTGGGAAACACAAAACATGATCTCATCTTCAATGCAGCAACTACCTCAGCTAAGAAGATGTAGGGAATGGTGGGAGGTAGACCAACATGCATCAGGTATCTGCAATGGAGCTCCTGTTGCACACACGCAGGGGAGCGTCTCTAGTGGATCACGTCGTTGTTACCAGCAAAGCTCTCTTGTAGCTGCCATCGCACATGCTTAAGGATTTTTCAAAGGGAGCACAGGCAGAAACAAGACAAACTAATAATGCACATGGAACTTGAAGATGGTAAGTGACCTCTCCCTTTTAGGCATCAAAACACACAGTATGTGTCTTACAAGTACATGAAGAGAAATGGGAGTGGGAAGACAGTATGGCACAAATTTTCTTTGAGTTTACTCATCTTGTTCTTGCATAGCATTATCCATACACACAATACCAATTCCATGCCGCTTCCCACCCACAGATTCCATGTTAGAAGTGTGTCAGCTTTTTCATTAAACACTCAGACTCAATCCTAGTGAAAACACACCACAATGTGGGAGTTATTGGCACCGTGGAATTCCTCCTTCCCTTCCAAGAGCCTATATGAAATCTGATTCACTTCATTCTCATCTTTTACTATCAGTATCAGCATCTCAAAGTCTTCACTATCACTGCAGGGAGCCTCCTGCAATTACACAGATACATCATTAGTCCACAAGTGATAGATGCAATCCATCTATTTCTAATTGAATACAGAGAACCACCCAGGACATTCAAGTCACTGGAGATGAATGAGGTTGAGACCAAAGGCAGAGTTTATATGAGCCACACCCCACCTTCTGACTTCTTTACTCATTTCTTTTTTCAAATGCCCCAACTTAAAAAAATCAAGAGGATACATAGGAGTTGTAACTCCATACAGCTGTAAAGTACAGTTATTCACTGGGCTGCATTTTGCAGATTTCCAAGTGATGGTGCTAGAATCAGGGGGGAATTATTGAGATAGAACTTTATGCATTTCTTAAACTGCTTTAACCTGATTAAATAATATGCTGTTATTATCATGTCATAGATGGGAATATGGACATAGATTTATCCAAGGTCCTTAGTCACTCACTGGTATAACTCCCATTAAAACAAATGGTAACTTTTTCTCTTATTTTCTGACTACACACACCGGAGAGATCCAAGTACCATGACTCACTCCAAAAGAGATGGAACAAAAAGGCCATAACTGACTCACTATGAGATAATGTAACATTTTCTCTGGAGACAGTCATGGTGCCAGTACCTTAGATGAGAATAAGTCAAAGGCAGTCATCTTAGTCACTGCTTCACAGGGTAAAATAATCCTCAACCGTATGGATTTCAAATTGCAGCAAATACCAGCAGTGGGTTTGAGGACTATAAATAAGCCATCAATTTAACTACAGTAAAAGAGTTCCACAACTTGCATGCAAGAAACCAAGATGTTCATCTGTATCCAAAAGCCTTGAAACTTTCAATGTTGATTTACAGTAAGAGTAATAAGATAACACAATCCTTAGCCTAATTCTGCTTTGCAATTGCTTGCAAAAATATGCAAATTCATAGAAGAAATTAACTTTTTAGCATTAAACATTCTTGTGACCCAATCCCATTGTCAGCAGTACAGCATTGTCTGGATAATCTGCCAGGACTGGGTTTATTAATGCAACATCTGTCTTGCTCTTAATTCCAGCTTCTCTTTTATACCTTGAATTGGTATGCCAAAGATCTCATGTCTGCACAGTTCAACATAAGACTCACATTCAAGATTACATAATGCAACTGTTCAGAAGTTAAACAAATGCATTTGATCTCAGAATGAAATGCAATGATTAGAGTTAGTTTCTGTCAACACTCTCCCTTGTGCATTTCCTGGCAGCATCAGCTCCTCCTGTCACTCACCTTTCAGGGATATTTGGTTGTCAGTCTACTTAGAGGAACACTTTGTCATAAGACTCAGCTATAACAGGATGTTATCTCCAGAATTACACATGTAGCTCAGAGTAAAATCACGAATCCTGGCACTTTTATCTAGAACATTGGACTGACATGTTGCCAAAAATGTAACGGTATATAATGTTATATTATTTGCAATTAAAAGGTATCAAGATATGGCCACTGCAAGAGATAAAAAAATGTCAAGCAAGTCAACATTGAGCCATGCCTCCTCCAGTCTGCAGTTACAAAATAAGGAAGCATTGAGCCTACAGCAAGATTTATATACTGGGTGTGGCCTTCTGTTCCAAAATGATTTTTCCACAAACTGATGAAAAATGTGATGACAGCAATTATTCATAATCCTTCAGTAAATCAGCTTTTCCCTATAGACTCCTGGGTTCTAATTAACTTGTTCATTCTGAGCATTCTGATCTTTCAGATTGAAATGGGAATCTTGTGGGTGTATGGCTTAGGTATATGCAAGCATAGTTTTGTGGGAACTAGCCTTCTCCATAGCAAAAAACCCATTTGAGTTCCTGCTCTGGAGTGGAGTTTGTTCTGTCAGGTAGCAGCTGAACTAGCTGAAGCATCTCTTAAATCTGGGTTTTCTATATGCCAGTCTCTTCTGTATCTTTTTTAAATATCCTGTGGTAGGTGTTCATTTTGATGGGACAGCAGCACTTTTGCTGAATTCATTTAGCTGACTGTGTTGCTCTGAACTGTAGATCTTTAAATTCTCTGATGCTAAAATGAATTTGTTACATTTATACATTCATTGGCCAGGTAAGGTAAATATTAAAGGTAGAGAGTCTGCAAATGTTGGTGAATTATCTCCTGGAATTATAAAGATTAGCTATGCCTTGAAAGCCCACACTGCTGCTGATGTGGTGGCCTGTGGTATCTGCATTCTTTTGTCTTCCAGGAACTATTCCAAGTAATTTTTAGCATGCAGGCACCATCAAGGTGATTTCATGGTGTGCACATTTCCAGGGGATTTGACTATCTGCAGCTCATAACCTGGAACACTTTCTCAAGCTTGTCATTATGAAACTCCAAGTCTCCCTCCCTCCCTGTCAGCACCATGAAGAAGATACACTGACAGCAGCTCATTCTCATTCCCATGTGCTTCTCTGATTGCCTGAAGTGCTGCTTATGCAATTCCATTATCAAGTTATCCTTATTCCTCTTGTTGCTTTGCCGTCAAATTCAGAATCTTGTCACTGACACTGCTGAGTGATCTCCTTGTTTGCCTGGCCATTCCTTGACAGGTCTAATACTGCTGCACTTGTTCCTGACAGATTGAGGGGGTGAAAAAACTGGCTAGTGCCCTTGAGAATTCATCAATTTTGTTTTCTGTCTGTGGGGCTGAGAGCAATCCCATTGTATGAACATTGTGTGCTGTTCCCTTTTCCTATTACTGTGCCACAAAACTTTTTGACACTTCTGTAGATTTATCATCCCAGCCAAGGAAATGGTGAGCGAATTTCACCTTCCAACTATCCAAACATTTTGGTGGACTGGGAGGGAGATGAGGAAGCAATGAGCAGAGGGTCAGTGGAAGGACAACAGAGCAGGAAGTGGGATTCTGTGGCAGTATCTCTTTCAGGCTGATGCGGTGCTGCAAGATATTATAAAGGTTCAGGTGTCAAATTACCTATTCCAGACACCTGAAACAGGATCCTCTGTGACAAAAATCTCTGCAAACTCCTAAGAAACTGGGCAGTGACTGAAGATAAAAAGCAGCAGCCAAGGGAAGCTTGCCTTATAAAGCAATTTCAGGGAGTAGTTGAAAATGTTACTGACATTCTTTTATAATGATACTCCAGGTTTATACTCCTCAACAGATAAAAACTATGATTAATAAAACCAGCTCCTGCACTAGTGGTAGGATACCTCAAGAGAAAGGTAGTCTGACATGGTGGTGAGTGTCCTGAAGTGCAGTTCTATGGTAACTGAGGCTGGGGCATGACTAGAAACTTCCCACCCCCGCCTTTTTTTTTTGGCCAAAGAGGCTCTTTTGCATTAATTTCATAAACTATCAACTTTTACCCTAGAAAAGTGATTTCCTACAAGCCAAAATTTTGTTGTTTCACACATGAAAACGGGTAAAGCCAGAAAAAGCACCAAACACATGTGGGAGAAGCACAAACATTGAAGAATAGCATACAGGAACATGTTTACCTGTGGTTCTTCCAGGTCTACACAAGTGCAAAGTTTCAACACCTGATTTGTGCCAACAAGTACCACAATACTTAAACCAGTAGAAGCCATTAGATATTCCTGATTAAAATATCAAAGTGTTCACAAATCAAGAGCTAGGAAGTCTGCCTGATCAGAATCTTCATCTCATCTTTTCAATACTATCATTCACATTCAGTTCAGAAGGTGGCATTACAGACATTACATCATACAAGTTACTTGCATGTCTAACATATTGCCTTGACACAAAAGATAACTGCCACTTTTGATGAAGATGTTGCAAGTCTCCCATGTGCTAAATCTGCTCTTCAGTTAATCAGTAAATGTGGTGTCAAGAGATCTGGAATGTTCCACTTGGCTGAGATCAATACCGACACCCAAACTATATATAATGGAACACAGAAAGTAAAAAAAACCAAACAATCTTAACATGCAAATAAGGTGTTCTACTTGCCCCAAGTTTATTGCCAAGAACGTCTTATAAAAGGCAGTCCAAATACCTGGAGAATCGCGTATGTTGTTGAATTTTACTTAACCATCTTGCTTTGTTTACATACTTCAGATTTTGCTGTTGAACTCTCCTTTAGGCATGAAAGACATCTTGAAATTTTACCAAAGGCAAAAGTAATATGTGTGCAGTTTGCAAAATGATTTAATTACTGTGCAGTTGGTTGGCAAGAGTGATGCTGAAAGCCAGACAACTAAGTTGTAATCAGTTGTGTGCTTATGCAAGATTATGTTTCAATGGAAGGAAAATAAAATATGGTTGATACAAATACAAGACATTAAAAAAATGCCCAGACTACTAAAAACTGAGGCCACAGTTTCTGAAGCTATTCAGGCAGTGAACTGGTCATAAATAATCAAGACCAACTTTCCATCAGGTTCTAAGTGACTATATTTTATTTCAATATTTTATTTATGTCCTGGAAGACTCATCTATTAAAATAGATTATTTGTTTTGTTTGGGGTTTTTTTGTTTCCTACTCCTTTAGATTGAGAAACAAGCTTCAGATTTTCTGATTTACAGTAAGTAGTGGGGAGGAGGATGACTATAAGGGTTCTATTGCTGCAAAAGTGGCACATCAGTTATTTGGGAAGGTATTTGCTTATCTCATCAGCTATCTTGTGTACTAATTAAATTGATGGATTATTGGACAGGGAGAAATCTTCAAAGCTGTTTTGGGAATGCTGGAGGCACTTAGTAGAATCAGAAATGCAAACAGCTTGATGGTTAACAGGATATAATTAAATGCACAAGTGATGTTACAATAATGCCTGTGGGTTATCACAGAGGCTTCTCCCCTTTCTCACCTCCAAACTAGGTACATTAATAGCACTACATCAAGGAACTCTTAAACACTTAACTTCAATATGCAGCTAGCTTATTCTTTGGAGAACCCTCCATGTCATTCTTTAATGACATTTATATTTGCTTAGCATATTTTACCTTGCATGCAGTGTTGACATGACACCCCAGCTGAGTATTCCTTGCATATGGAATTGCACATAAAATCATGTGTAGTGCAATACACATAGACAGCACTTATTCTCTCCAGTATTGTGTTTAAAAAGAAATTAGAAAAGTCTGAACTTGGAAAGAAAAACTCTACCCAAAACATCATTTCTGATTTATTTAGCAATATCAGAACTCATTTGAACTGCCTGGGAGAATAAAGACCTGTGCAATCTGGCAAGATGGAACTAATTGAACAATGTAATATTTATAAGTTGAGTGAACTCAGTGCTGGCCACCACTAAAAGTCAAATGGGACATGAAACCTCTCATTCTAGCCTGTCCCTCAAACAGTACCTCAGGTTCAGGAAGGCATAACCATAGCACGATCTTCGTCCCTAACTTCAGTCTTGTTAACCCATTATAAGGAGGAATAAAAATACAGTTTTCTGAAGTTGTGCAAGAAAGCCTTATTCCTAAATGCTGATTCATCTACCCCCAGAATCCAAACTACAATGTGCAGGGTTATCAAACATCTTCATATTTATGAGAAGTTAGATTAACGTATTTGTAGAAACTTGAGTCTCAGCACCCTGTAGATCATGACTTACTGAACAGTTCTGCATTGGCTTACCCTGAGTATCTCATTTCAGAAGTTAGTTATTCCTATTTAAACTACTCGCCTCACACCAAAATGCTTCTGCTGCTTGTTGGACTTGGCATTTTACAGCAAAGTGCCAATGAAATGTCACCGTGAATGGAAGTGTCTAAGGGCAACCCAAGGGAAACAGACAAGATACATACAAAAACTCCAAAGACTTCAGTCAAGATAGTAGATTTATCATCCCGAAGTCAAATAAGGGCCAAAACCCTTTAACATCCTCCTTTGGCCCCCAGTTGTAGTATTCTGAAACAATAGATTTATTTTTGGGATTCAATTCTTGCAAGAAGAGAAAGTTCATCCACTACCAACTTTCTGGTTGCCCATGTGATACAGAAGCTGTTCCTTGCAGATGTGACCTTATGATGGAGAGGGAACACTGACCCTCTCCTCTTCCCATATTCACCCGTTAGAACAGGATTCTGTAACCCGAGAAAACCCCAGCAGTGAGACAAGATTTGCACTGATTTCAAATAGCAATTCTGCACTTGAACTTGGGCTGAGAAGATGAAAGGTGCCAACCCCACTGTGTCCCTGAATCCTACTAGCACAGACCACCTTCACAGCTGCTGAGCAAGGCAGAGAGGTGCAACCACACAAGGCAGTGCAGGCACGACTTGTATATCAAACCATTCTATGCTCACTGTAGTGTCTTTTCATCTGGGTACTACTTAAAAATTCACTTTTAGAATCTTGACTCTGACGCCACTTGTCACCCATCACTAAAACACACTTCTTAAGGATGCAAAACTTGTAGCAGTGATTTGGACTGAAGTGAGAAAAAAAGCTCAACACTACACAGCACATGCAAATCACATGACCTGCAATAAACAGGTCTGGGAAGGTAGAAAAATTCTCTTTACTAGTACTTTAAAGTTTCCTCAGTGCAAGATCCCCAAACAGTAACAATTTTCCCCTACTTGCTGGAAACAGTGGTACAACGCAGCCACTAGGGGATAAGAATTGAAAACAGGAAAATTTGCTGAACTAATGTTCCTCCTCCTCCTCAGAGCAAAACTAAATGACAGAGGCTTAACTGTTAAAATGTATAGAGTAGAAGTCGCAATGGTGTTAGAAATTATGTACAATGAAGCTGAACACTAGTTTAGACAGACCTATTTCATGTTTTCAGCGAAAAACAAAGCAGAATTTTAGTCAGTGCTGGCAGTTGACTTGGAGTTGCTCATTTGCCAAAATGAATTTGAGCCAAGTATTTCATGGTATTCGGAGGTTTACTCTGTTTTTTCCAGCCTTGTTTATGAACAATGGAAGCACTCCAGTTTTTATGAAATAAAGTGGCATAAAAGCAGCTAAACTGGATTCTATCTTTTGATTCTGCCTTTTGATAGAAATATGAAGATAACGTGAATGCTATTAATGGATTTAAAGTTTGACATGTTGGGCCCTGTTAACAAACCCCACCCATCTAAAATGTTCTTAATCATAACACCAGCACACAGAACCTCCCTGTACATGATCACTGTTCCAGGGACTTAACGTACTTCAGAGAAAATTTTGACTGAAGAGTGAGTACTGCAGGGTGGGTTTTTCACTGCCATAGTTCTTGTAAAGAACAAACTCACAGAAAGCAGTTTGTTCTGTTAAGGTGTAAGGTCATAGCTAGGTCTCGCTAATGTTAAAACAGGAGCAAAGCATAAGAAGCCCTCCACCCAAAACCCATACCACACTTATAGCACACTTCTGAAGTTTGCATTTGAGGTGTATTGTGTGACTTGTGATTCCTTATCCTACCCAATTTGATCTAAATTCTGCTGTGAGGTCCCATAGGAGTACAGCTGGTTTCCTTTCCACATTCCCAGGATCAGGGCTCTTTGTCTGTGGAAATGGAGAACACCTACAAAGCCTAGCATCAGTTATACAAGTTGGGACTTCCCATCTGTGGACTGATTTCCCTTGTGGGTTGCTACTGATTCATTCATCTACATCCATGCTCCAAAATATACTTTGTATTATAGAAGTGGTTTCCAGAACCATACTATGCTGTAGTAAGTTTAGTTCCATGAAAATTCAAAACAGAATTGCTCACACAAACCACTGAGCAAGACACATGCTGTGACGCTGTATGTAAATGAGCAGGTTTTTGTCCCCCATCCCATACCTGAATAGCCATGCAGTGGTCAAATTCACACTGCCTGCATGCTCCTGCCTAATCGCATGTGGGTGCAAGAGAGTTTACAAGGGGCAATTCCAGCTCTCTAAGCAAATGTGATGAAGCCCTTGTATTCCTTGACTCACTAACACTGATTTTATTCATATTCTTATACTCATGGGAAAATACCAGCATCTGGCCAAATAAGACAACATTAAGTGAAATTCACTTGCCATTGTGTAGTATGCAGTGGCAGAAACTGCTACAGGAGGAAAAAAAACCCAAAAGAAAAGCTGCTTCCCACTATCTGATCAGCATTACCTCCTGTGGAGTCCTGCTATCAGAAAGTCAGAGGTCTGCCTGGGGGCTTTGCCTGAGAAAAAGCAAACTGCATACCTCAGAGGAAGGCTGGTATGACAGTCCTGGCAATGCCCTCAGTGGAGACAAGATATATCTGGCAGAAACAGTACTTTGGCAGTGTACTTAAATTGTGATTTAGAGACCGCTTGCCTAGCTCTTACTGCTAAAATTTACCACTGCAAGGGGAGAGGGTAGCCTGCTGCTATACTACTGTGCTACTGCATACTGTTTAATTTTGCTCATTTTAGCAGCAGTACACTGTCTGATGAGACTGTTTTAGATATAACTTACCTCCAGCACACAAATCTTTGGCTGGCTGGAGAATGGTCCCTATACGTTTGCTCTAAAGCAAGTAGTAACTATAACATGGTGAAGAATGTTGCTGAACAAATGCTTAAGAAAAAAACATACATTGTTCTCATTAGCTTTCTTATTAGGAGATGGAATTCACAAATGAAATGGAAAGAATCAGCACAGGACATCACTGACATGGGTACTGATTATGGAAACAGGCTCAAGCAGACACTTTCCTGTCACGCTCAGGCTTCTCAAGTCAGTTGGTGTTCGATGCTTCCACTGATCAGGCAAGGAGTAGATCACAGGCCAAAGGAGGGGCAGGAAAAAAGATCAGGACTATTTATGGTCAGAAAAATATTTAATGTTAATCAAGAAGGTTGCTTTTCCCTTTCCCCCTGGGTAAAAAACAGAATTTCTGCTGAAAACTTTTTGGCATGCCTTGTTTCTTTAAGACATAAACATAAGAAACTCTTCCCCTTAAAAAGCTGCAGTTCTAATTGGAAACCTTCCTCATGTTCTCTAAGAGTAACCAAGAAAACAAGTGGCCCAGGCCATTTCTCAGGCAATGAGGTTATAGAAGATGCTGACAGCTTGCTGTTATAGAAGCTTTCAGCAAAAAGCAATATGCACTATCATTCAGACTTCAGCAGCCAAACAAACACATTTTTTAACCCTGTTATATGAGAAATTCATACATTAGATACACATTAAGGGACTGATGCCTGGAACGGAACCCAAAGCTCTCTCTTCTGCTTCAACCATAAATTAAAATAAAAGCAAACATTTCTAAGCAGTATTAACATAATAAATCATAAAAGGCAGAGAACATAATTATTCTATTCACAGTGAGGAGGACTGAACTAAAATACTCTGGCCACTTTGGGATATTCCTTAAGAAAAAAATGCTGTTCTGTGATGTTTTCCTGTGTTGCTTAGAAAAATGGTGCTTTAACAACTGCTTTGTTCTACACAGAAAAGCACAAGGAATATATTTGTAGGAAACCACATCAGTACTTAAAAAACTGCCTTCATTTTTAAATATCTGTGTTCTAGATGAGGAAAAAGAGAACCTATAGACCCTTACGTACACATTTTAATAACACTTTCATAGGAGATGACATTGCACTGACTGCAAGATGAAAACACAGTCAAGCAAGTACTGGCAAACAGTGAATCCTGTAGCAGAAGCCACCCAAACTTTGCCTATTTGTGATACCTTGTGATAATTTACTTATCTGTGCCACCTGAGGCTTTGGGAAGAAGAATCCAAGTACCTCACTCCAACTCCTACACAATTCCTTCTCCAGCAAGGCTTTCTGAAGAACATTTTCCCATTTTTAAAAAGGCCCTGGGACCAAGAAAGTTAATATTCCACAAGAAAGTTGGACCAAAGTTTAATTTATTGCTTCTTGATAGGTTTTGCTTATCAGTATTCTCATTTCAGCAACTTCTGCATTTTATGGCAGCATATACAGTTCTGTATTGTAATAAACCACTCTTCATGGGTTTTAAGAGAATATGGAGTTAGGGATTAGCCAGTAAATAGTACTGCTGGTACCAGACATCCTTCAGTGCCATGTGACTGATAGTTTGGCATAATCTTTCCTCTCCCGTCTGCCTGATTTTCATGGAGATTTTTGATTTTAATTCACATGGAAGTCACTTCTTATTAAATTCTGGGATTTACAGATAAAATAGGGTATTTTTCATAGTGTTTTTTTTGCCTGTAGCAGTCAGCATGCTTTAACCCATTTGGGACACTTGCTGAACTGAATTCCTCATCTACTGTGCTCTGCAGGCTAAACTGATCTGCCATTGCTCACACAGAAATGAATACTGGTCAAAGTAGCAGTGTTGCTTTTACAAAAGCTTCAGCCCTACACAAGTGTGCTGCTTCACCCAGTTCCCACGGGCAGTCCCACTGAAATGAAGGGAAGCAGGACTGTTTTTTTTGGGACGTACAGAAACATCTGAAAAACTGTTTTGATATCTGCCTTAACAATGATTGTTCTAGATCTTTACTGGTTTACTTTTTTGATAGCACTACAAGCGGCCTGGAAAATTCTACAGGATTTTCCCAGTTACCTAGGATTGAATGTGTTCTCTAGAGCAGAGGAAGGACCAGGTGAGCTGAGCTAAAAGGAATGAAAATCAAAATTGAAACATCTTTTACAAGCTCTCCATCAATACAAGTGTACAAATGATGATTCAGTGACTTCCACTAATCTATGCAAATATATACTGTATAGGCTAGTAAAATTTCATTTAAATTTTCTTCAAAACATGAGACACTTGTTTTTGAAAGTAACTCAGGAGCTGGATTTGAAGACAATGCTTAAGTACTTTCTCCAGAAGGTTCTCTTGACTTTATGAACCTCCTGCTCCTCTCGTTGAGGTCATGGCTCCAATCCTTTAGGACCCTCTACCCTTTTGAGAGGGACTCCACTAATGATGTTCTGGTACTTGCCTTTCTGTTCCTTCATATAGCAACAACAGAGCTTCTCTGTATTTCCCCAAACTTCCAAGCTCCTCCCTTTATCTCCCCTAAATTTTCTTTCTCTTCATTTTTATATATCCCCAAATTAGTTTCTCATAACTAGTTCAGCCTCCCAAAGGTATATAGGAGGACCAAGCACTGAGGAAACTTACATTTACTTCACTGAGTTATGCCTAATTTCCTCAGCATTGTTCAAAAAACATCTCTGCTTTAAGGATACACACATTAAAAGATGCTTACCTTTTTTTTGCATAGTATCTTGAGTTGAGTTGTTGCAGTATGAAGTTATGGTTTCTGAAGAAGCAGAAGGGTTTTGTAGAGGTGGCTTATCTGTAATTCAGCTCACTTGAGTTCATGGATTTTGGTTCTCATAATGGGTTTGGAAAGGCATGAAAATTAAGCTCTTAATAAAGCATCAGGCATACTTTTCTACTTGCTGCTCTTCATAAGAAATTAAGAAATTCAATAGGTTCTAATTTTACAGGTTAATTAATTTACCATAAAATAATACCTGTAATTCAGGTGTTGGGTAGCATCAAAATGGGGAGAAGATACAGGAATGACCAATTGGTCCCTAAATTAGAAAGAAATTGGGTCAAAAACCCCATTAATCATATGCAAGACGCAGTGAATTCCTACTAAATAGAGCCACAGCTGCAGAATAAATATAAAGGGAAAATGGTATTTTAAAAACTTTTTTTTTCTTATGGCTGATATTTTAGCCTATATTTGACCTGTACTTCAACATGATTGCCAAAAATTGTTGCTTTACTAAAATTCAATACTGTTAATCAGCTATAAGAGAACAGAATGGGCTATTCAAAACATTAAAGCTTTGAGTCTGTTTTGGGTTTTTTTAAACACTGAATAAGGGTAACTTGTGATATTTACAATGTTTTTACAGTATATGTTAGAGAGGTCTTTGTGGACTACCTTAATCCTTTTTTTCTATTAACTACATACCTTCAAAGTTCACTCTGGCATTTCTCATACACTTGACAACATAGGGCCAAGGCAAGGAGGAAGAAACTTCATTAAAGAGCTATGAAAGCTGCACAAGTTCACATTCAAAGCAGGGGCAGTACAGTTATTCAATCCTTACATCATTCATCCAGTTTGACAGAGGTAATTTAAAGGAATATCGTTTTTCAGCAACAGCATGGCCTATACAAAACCATTTTCCCATGCTCCTTT
The DNA here is from genome assembly GCA_028020825.1 of Podargus strigoides. Taxonomy (NCBI): domain Eukaryota; kingdom Metazoa; phylum Chordata; class Aves; order Caprimulgiformes; family Podargidae; genus Podargus; species Podargus strigoides. The sequence continues at coordinate 23,574,894 of CM051628.1, read as the reverse complement.
AACCAACATATACTCCAGAACAGTTTAAGGTGCTCTCTCTGCCTGTGTGTTTGGTATGCCATTAACCTTCTGCCCAATCTGTTGCAAAAATTACTTTGCTTCCTGCTTTTGTGTATTAACCCCCAAAAGCTGTAATAAACCTTGTAGCTCAAACATTAAGACCTCACATAACTGCAATTAGAGTGCTGATTCTTTACCAACAGCTCTATCACACAGCTGCAAAGCAGAGAAGATACCAACAACAGGATTTTAAGCTTCCAGGTGACACAGCAGGGATTTCTCAATTATACAGCAGACATTTAGAATTAATTTGCTCAAACCTTTGCATTGCAGGGCTATTCTCTTCCTTATAAAATTTAGCCAGACTTTAAACAGTACAGCTGAAGTTTGTTTTCTAGCTTTTTTTTTTTTCTAATCTGCTCAACCCAAATTATTTTTAAAATTGGGTTGAGCTATTTTCAAGATTAAGCTGGTACTGTGTTTCTCTATTATTAAATACATAACTATTCTTCTCCAAGAAGGCCATAGAGCTTCTTTGCCTTAGAGCAGGGGCTCTGAACCAAACACAGACCCTGCAGTCTGAAGGGCATCCTTTATAGTTTGGTGGTTTGGGGTTTTTGTTGAGATTATTAAACTCTTACCCAGTCAGGGTGGATACATCAGAAATTCATCAGTACCATGCACATGCCTCTCCTAAGTTTAGCAGTGAAAGGAGGTAAAAAGGTAAGACTGTTCACCCTTGTTCAGTACCCTTAGATATTAAGCCACACAGCCATGGCAGCACAGAACTGACATGCTGTTCTCTACATAACTGAAAACCTGCTGTGAGTCAGGGAGGTGGGAGCTTACAAATAACCTGAAGAGCAAGGGTGAGCTGCTGCTCCTTTGCAGGAGTCTCTTGTGTGGTTGGCTTCCACCATCATGACTACAAAAAGGGCAAAAGAGAGGAAGAGCAGAGAAGCTAGATCAGAACAAAGGAAATTTGGCCAAGGACATGGAAATAAGAGATACAAACAAAGGTCATGAGCTTTCCCAAGCTTATAGCTGGAGGCCTCACACTGTGCTCCTTCCGCCATAAAGTTGCTATTCTGTATCAAATAACATCACTTTGCTTCATACAAACGGCTCAGTACATTCTCCCCAAGTCAGGAATTTCACTTAGCCATTTGGCATCACTATGACATCTCAGGGCCAACCTCACTTGCTGGAATCCAGGCTGATTCAGTGAGTAGCCCTCTCCAGCACTTACGGAGAGTATTGCTGTTTTAAATGCAATAAACTTCAAATATTTAAGCAAGCTGAAGATATGCATGTGGGACAGATATTTTAAAATCCAATTTAATTGCCAGTAGTTTGTAACCTGCAGGGCTAGACACTTCATTATCAAAAAGTGGGAATATTCACAGTTCCCCAGCAAGAGGTACTATACTGTGCTCAACCTGAAAAAACTGAGAAACTGAACTTTTCAAAAGTGATCTAAAATAGCTCCTTCACAAGGGCAAGTGCCATCATTAATATTTCCAGTCCTTAAGCTACTTTGCTTTTTCTTCCTGTAAGCCTTAAATGTTCATCTTGTACAACCTAAGCCTATCCTACTAAAGTGGGGTAAGTTAAACCATCTCAGGATCCAACCTACACCAGCTCTAGCATTACAGATGCAAAGGCAAACATGTGAGGAACCTAACACAAGTTAATTTAGGATGGTTTTGTTTTGTTCTCAAGTTTTCTGACTTATCCCAAGTTACTAGCAAATCCTTTATACTGGGCAGAATCACTGGGAGCTTGCATAAAATCAGTGCTTTTTAAGTATGGGACATTGAAAGATTAATTTTTCTTTGTGGGGTTATAGCCTTTAAATTAAATACCTTAAAGTGTTTCCACCAAAGACCAGCTGTAGCTTCCAAGGCCAGTTCCCTAGACAGATTTGGCTCAGTACATTGGGTTGTACTGGCTGGGGGAAGCAGGAGAAAGAACAGAACTTGAATTTCAGCACAGACTTTTTCCAGCACAAAAAGGTAAGCACAGCCCTCTTGAATGATGTGACCACTAACATGCTGGGAATGTACTAAATCTGCTGTTGCCCAGCTAGGACTGAGTTGGACTTACAATTATAATGACTACAAATAAATTAAATACCTTTTCTTGAGTCTGCTTTCTTTAATTCTAATTCAGTAAGAAGATATTTTGGAGAAAGGAAGAGACTGGAAAAATTCATCTGTAGCACAACAGTAGTTTGAAATAGGAAACAAATGTTCACTCTTCCCTTTTCTCAAGCACAAGTAGACAGCAAATGTGGTTATTTCATTGCATATAATTACCCGGGGTGGTTCTCTACCAAGGATTCTCTACACAATATAAAAAAAATAAAAAAAATCTTACTTCACAGTTAGTTACCCAGGAGAGATGGATGCAAGTATTTCTTTATTATGTTGGAATCCGTAAATAATGTATAATTTTCAATACCTCCAGGCAAATGGTATTCCACTGTAAGAACAGAGTATTTCTGCACAGACTGTATGCTCAATAACACCTCCACCTTTTTTTTTTTTTTTCCCCTGCTTGGTAACCCACTTCTTTGCAAGTAAATGAACTTGGGTAATCTTCCCATCTTCTGGGAATTGTGCTATGTACTGAAGTGGCAACCAGCCATTCCATATGGTTTTCATCCCCTTCAGTCTAAAGGACCTTCTCTGTCCTGTTATGTGAATGTCTAAAAGAGCTGAAATAGAACTTTTTATAGCACAGATATGAAGATACCACATAGCCAATATACGTAAGGGAGGGGGAAGAATTTATCAAGAGCCACACAGACCATTTGTTTTTATTTTATGAGTCTATATTTGTTTCTTTTAGGTTCCATGTAAGGCAGTTGTGATTATCCAGTGTCTTGTTTTGGTCTGATCAGAAGAGCCCCTTGCCAGCCCTCCTGGTTCTCATTCTGTCTGGGTGGCCTCCCCAGCCAAGTTCTCCAAACCCATGAGTTCATAATAAATACTTGGGCTTTTCCTAGCTACTTTACAACCTCTTCAGTTAGTATAATCCCACAGTACTTCTGAAAAGCATTTAACACTACCATTTTGCATATTATACCTCAACACAGCTTTTCCAAAGTTTTATGATAATTGGTGAGCGTGCCTTGTGTGTAACAGTTAAGGATGCAGCTTTGCAGCCAGGCATACCACAGTCCAGGGATACTGGCTAACTAACAGCCCAACAACCAGGGATTAAAAAAAAAAACCCCAAACAACCAACCATCAACAGCCTGCAGCTGCTCCCCAGCTTTTCCATCACTTGACCAGATTATGTCCTGCATTCCCAGAAGCTATACTGAACAAAGGTGAAAATCCATGCTTGTTTGCATTTGTCATGCAGTAAACCCTTAAGCTCAGTAGCAATGCTAAAGTAGTACCACTGCAGCAACTCAGTATTACACAGGCAGCTTAACCTTCCCCAAAAAACCCAACCCTCTTGTGCAAAGCACAGACAACAGTAGAAGATATTATTATCCAAACACAAATCAGTTTATTTTAGTACTATAAACTTGGCTTGATTTTAAGCAGTGATGAACTAAGGCCTTACAGGGACAGAAAATACATGTTTAGTTTGTTTTCCAAACATTCATTCATCCTGATTTTTGTCAGCCTTAAAAATCTATTAAAATTATAAACTTATCTAGAAAGATGGATACTGCAGCAGATGAAGTCTGCTTTATGTAAATTGCTCCCCAATTGTCCTGGCTGTCGGCTGTCTCCAGTTTGATAAGGCATCCCAAGTTGTATCTAAAATGTCACTCTCAGACATGACAAGATGGTGCTCCACCCTTCTATGAGTAATATCTTGAACAAGCTTTCTAAAATATCTCTCAGGCTGTCAGCAGTCCTTATACCTGTCATGCAGTGGCTGTGTTGCTGATAAGCTGTCAGCTAGAGGAAGTGCATTTTTTTTTAAACCAAAAGCCCAAGGTCCATCTTTCATTCCAAAGGAGATTCAGAAAATTCAATTAAGAATTGACTTCACAGCAGAACCCTCAAGATACTCTTACATACTACCTAACTGCCATCAATTAAACCCAGTGTGCAAGGTTTTTTCAACTTCAATAATGACTGTAGCCTTTCAATTCCAGTGAAGTCAATGGGAAACAGGAGCCCTCTGAGATGAACTGGACATGTCATAATCAAGCCCATATATTTTGCTGGTTACACTTGGCTTTGAAAAGCTAAGGTGAGTGTTAGGCAAGTTTTTATACATTAAAAGTCAATTCATTATCTACGTAAGGGTTTTTCTAGCTCTATTCTTTGTAGTCCTGTAGTTGGGTACATTTAAGTGAAGGTTTAAACATTAAAAAAGCCAATCCTTTGTGAGAAATTAGACTCCTGATTTCCAAGTTCTTCAGGTGACATTCTAAAAATATATATTTCCTTCTAAGTGCTAATCGGAAGATTTCCATGACCCTGTTCTTGTCAGCATGCTATTTAGAAATAAAATTCTGATTTGCGAAGTGTCAGATAAACACAGCTGTGCACATGTGCTCCCTTGATTGCAGACTGCATCCACAGCTTTGTTTACATGGGCCAAATCAGCTTGCAATTGCGCTTGCAATTGTGTGTCGCCAATCAGCAGAGGCTTTACAGGGTCTGCTGGCTAAAAACTGCCACCACAGACACATTTAGCACACTTTTCTTTTTCTCCTAGGAAACCCACACTACTCTTGCATTGATGCTATCCAAATGGTTTCTAACAGCAAAGATGTAAGGGCCATGAGTAAGATATTTGAACCAAGATCTGGAAAAGATAACCCTACATCAAGCTGTACCTGTTGCATCACTGAGATTTGATGCTAGTCATGACCTAAGTTTATCACTAGGTTTCTGTCCCAGTTCCCCTTCCACAAACTGTACAATACCAGGTTTCTCATTCCCTCCTTTTAGGGTATCCATCTTCTCAGAAGGAAAAAGCTCAGCAGTGAAAGAGTTTACATACAGCTTCATATCATACAGGAACTTCAATCTGTTCACAATATTCATAAACTTGATTTACAGAAGAAACCCATGCAGGCTTAGCTATTTGTCTGCAGTCCTCCTTAAAGTGCACAACACGCTCCTGAGCTAAACAGTAATCAGAAAGCACAGAAATGCTCATGCTCTCTGCCTCATGCTAGAAGCAAGCTGCTTTTTCATTATTAAAACATAGCTGTGATCTTTATGATAGTTCAGCTTTTTATGCAGAGAAAGGTTCTCCGGCAGGGCTGAACTTCATGGAAGAACACAGCAAGGTAGTTGTGGGACCTGATACTACTTGACTAGATTATTTTCTAGACTATCCTTCTCTCTGCAAAACCCTCTGACAGCTCCCCAAAACAGTGCTGAGTAAATCAGTTGGCTAAACTTGGTCCTTGTGGCTCAGGCTGTTTTTCTGTACTTGCCAAACTCCCAGATGCCACCAGGGAACAAGAAGGGCCTTTCTTGGTAACATGTTCACAACCAAGTTGACAGAAGTCACAATACACAGCAGCCCTGAGTTATCTTCATTTGAAGCCTTACAACACAGACTTCAGAAAATTTAGTGGTTTATTGTTTCTTGCCAATCTGAAATCAACACAAATCAACAGGGATGTGATAAAAGTGCTACTTGCTACTATGAAATAACTTTTAGTTAAAAATACACGCTGCTCTGTTGTCTGAGTCAGAGGCTTAAGTATCATAAGATCTAAGCTTCAATTTCAAATACCTCTTTTGCAGAGCTAGGATTTGAAAGATGACTAACAGGTACTCCTGCTCCTTCAGAAAGGGTGGTAGCAGCAGATAGAGCCTAATGATAATGACAGACTAACTTTGCCTTCATTCAGAGGCAGTTTGAGTCTAGAAGTCACAGGTGAACAGAGCTGAGAAGACAGTGTCAGATAAAGTATTTTCATGCAGAATTTTTAATCCAAGACATATGTGATAGTTTCATAGGTTTTAAGGTCAACATGAGCCAATAAATCTAACCACCTGCTGAAGCACAGTTCATTAAGTTTCTTCAACACATTCCTTATTCATTGTAGGAATTCAATACATTCAGCCAGCCCTCAGACTACCAAGTTTCTACCACAAGGACAGAGCAGAAAAGGCCAAGGTTGGACACTGCACAAGGCAGAGTATACATAAGAATGTCCAGATCTTTCCAGCAAGTTAGTCTCTCCTTGCATCTTTAGGAGAGAGCTTCTTACCTTAATCTGGGAGAAAATGTCTTCCTGATTGCAAATTGAATTAAAGGCGAGATCTTAAGGAATAATGAAGACAAACAAGCAGGTGTGTAAGGAAGACTGATATGTATAATCCATTTTACTATGTGTAGGTCTTTTACTGTACACCCTTCTTCAGGATTATTTCCAAGCTAAACTACTCCAGCCCTTGGAGTAGTGGAAACCTTGGCTGCTTCATGCGGAAGATTATCCAGCCTTGCTGTATTATTTGCACCAAGAGCTATTTGCCAGTTCTGTTTTACTCAGACCATAGCAATTGCTCACAAAGGTCTGGAATTAAAACAGATTTTACAGAAGAATACAAATAGTACACACACAACTGAAATTATCAATTGCTAAGGAAAAATTTGCTAGTTGAACCATGATGCTGAGTTTCTTTTGAAGGTCTCTAAAGGTTAGGTGTCCAGTTTCCCATCTGCTTGATAACTCTTAGCCAAAGTTACCAGGCATTGGTTAAGACAACATGGAAAAAAGATTTTACTCTGCCAACTGCTCTCTTGCCTGTCAGCAAGCCTGCATCCCACAAGATGTAAACAAAACTGATGCTTCTCTCCATGAAAAAGGATGGGACCATAGCCTTTCTTAATATTGAAACTTAATTTTGCATCATGCCTGCATTTAACAGTTTCTGTAAGACTATATCCCTCACTGAACCATTTTCAGGACCTTAGGGCAAAAAGCTTCTATGCCCCATCCAAAGAGAAACAGATTCTTCAAGGTGTTTCTAATTAAAAGATATTAAAGTCAGTTCTTCTCTTGTTTATATCCCTCCCAAAGTTTCTACTTGGGAAAACTGTTGAACTATAACAACTATAGTCGCAGCTATAATCTGCAGGCCAGCTGGAGAGACTACTTGATGCTTAGTAAAAACAGAGAAAGGTCTTTGCACATAGAAGAAACTACTACTGAGCTGGGCACGTGTTCTCAGTAGATCAAGAAGTGTATTGGCCTTCTCTTCAAATTCCAGAGACAAGGGGAATCTGAAAAGAAATGCAAGTTTGGTTGCCATTTTATTTATTTATTTTTTTTCAGTCCTGAAGTTATACAAAGGATCTCTTCCCGCAGTGGCATACACCAGACTCTACCAAAGAGCAGCTTCATGCTTTGCTGTGGCTTTGTGGAGAACTGGCAGGGCCAAAGGAGGCTTAATCCAGTAGCTGTTAGCTTCCAACTGTTCTGATACATTACTTCCCTAATACTTCTTCTCCATGCGTGCAACTAAAAGGCCTTTAAAGGCCTCCAGAAACCAACACTTGAACAAATAGGTTTCAGGGCCAGGGGATGAGTACTCTGAAGGCAGCAGCAGTTTAATCAGCTTGAGCACAGGCACAGAATAAAGTTTGGCTGCTGTCCCTTTCACAGCTGCACGACCTTTCCTGCTCAGCCCTTCAGCACAGACCCGAGAATGGAGAGAAATGTTATATTTGAACAGAACACAATATGAACGTTGTGACAACTCCCATGAGACAACAGCATTTCAGAATATGCTATATGCACAGATTGAGCAGACACTAATGCTGGCCAGTCCATTTGTTAGCACGCATTTTCCCTTTAAGAGGTTTTAGGCTAATAATTAGCAAAAATTCAGATTTTGGAGTTATGTGGCAGATCTCTATCACTTTCAAACAGTAAATTACTCAATGGGAGTTCAAGTGAAAAATATTTATTTCTACCCAGGCTATTCATTACGGTGCAGAAATAAGTGAAAAATGAAGTTATTAATAAAATAGCAAGTTTCCAAGACCTTTATTCAGCAGGATGAATAGAAGTTTAAGCACCTTAGTTATTATTTAAGGAATTCTAAGACCATATATCAATTAATATCAATTAATAAAAGAGATCCACAATTCAGTCTCAGTTTGCAGTACACGGAGCAAGCTGTGTCTCGCGGCAGCTATGAAAGTGTTCATTTCCACAGGACTTAGAGCTACAACAGCAACCTGTCAGCGTGGATCTCTGCCACGTACTCTGAAGGGATGCACAGAGCTGAATTACTGCCAGGTGACCTGCTTTGTAACCATCTAATTCAGAAAATATTTTAATTTTACAGTGGTAATTATTATAACCTGCTAGGCCACTTGTTTTCCAAGCAGACAGGGTTTCAAACAAACTAGGCAACTCTGTGGTGTTCCTTCAGAATTTTGGTGAAAACAGAGCACTTCAACCCTCTCAAGGGTATGCTCTATCTCTAGAGGAAAAAGGGTGTAAATATTGCTCACAGCATGATCTAGAACAATCTAGCAACCAAAGGAATTCATAAAGATAAGAGAATCGGTTCTATAATTAATCTTATAACTAAGACAAACAAAAAATAAAAGCTAAGAATGATGACAATTTGCTTTTGTACCAAGGGCAACTCTGGCTTTTAGACAAGAAATGGACTAAAATTCAGAAAGCTCTGGTTTTACAAGAGTGATTAATAGTGGTATTTTCTTTCTTACTGAGTTACTGTAAATACTGCCAGCTGGCTTTGGAAACTTGAAATAACACAAACTTTAAAGTTCATTCACTGGACGAGGATCCACAAACCATTCGCAAAAACAGACTCCCAAAGCCAAATAAACTGTGGCTTTTGTGCCATACAGTTGGTAATTGATAAATTCCACTGGTCACCAGTGAGAATGTATTCTATTTAGTTTAATAGCCAGATATTTAATAACGTTAAGCACTTTCAGGTAGGAATCCTCCCAGACTGCAAGAGCCCAATTCTATAGAACTAATAACAATGGACATTCCAGGAAAAAGTGTGATTCCATTTGTTTAATCTATAACAATAACCAGATTTTCCAAACTGATCACACTGCTGTTGAATTAGCACTCAACAACCCTGTCATCTTCAGCACTGAAGGGGTTTGGTTTTTACATTAGTGTAGAAATTCTTACCACTTATAAAGATACTCCGGAGTTCACACCATAATGAAAGACTATGCTAGGCAGCTGTACTCTTGGTGCTCAAGAATCCCCTGCTGCTCCAGTGAAACTACTGTCACCCATTCCTGGTTAAGAATAATTGTTTAACTATGCTATGCTATGAACATGTATTGAAATGAGTAAATTGTTTTCAGTAAAGTGTTGATCAATGTGTTTCACAGATGCCCAGATCCTACAAATGTCTGGCCAAAAGCCCTTAATACAGACACAGGACTCTCTAACTGGATACACACTGGTACAATTCAAGATGAATTGGAGGAGCAGGCTGGGGAAAAGATCTGCTCTACTTGCTTTGCATGATGGAAGAACCACACAATTCCTGCAAAAGCAGTTGCTGATTTCAAAGTTAGTGGGTGGTTCAGCTGCATATCTCCTATTAAATTTGTATCCCTTTGGGAAGATAGCAAATCTCCATCCAGGACTCTGGCAGGTGGTGGAGCAAAATTGTTTTGAGATTAATTTACAAGGGGTTGCTGGGGAGTTTGGCTTCCGCAGCCATTTCCTCTAACTGCTTCCAGGCTTAGCCACTGTATATTTAGTCATGGCCATGACCTCAAATATGCAGCATAAAATGACCAAACTGTTGCAGGTCTTCAGGCAGGTCAGAGGAAAGCTGGTACAGTCTTGAATATGTTTTAGTGTCTTGACATAAAGCACCCATCAAGACCTGACTCTGCCCTTTTAATGCTACAGATTTTAGGAAACACAGTGAAAGTGATCTGCGGCAACAAATTGTACCCTGCATAAATGGGTTAAGGACAAAACAACAGATCCCCCTTCATATTCACTCAAGCTAATTCTCCTGTACCTCTACAGCTCGATCCATACTACAACAAAACTAAAAATGAGCACAGAGGGAGAGCAGGTAACAACTCAGGTAACTGATTGCTAAGAAGCAGCTCTAAACCCATGTAAACTGGCAGAAAGCAGAGCCTTTTAAAGGTGTTACTGCTGCAGGTGATGTACGCAGCATCACTTTATGCCTGAATTACCTGTGATTACTTTTTTTGTGCTTCAGACAACTGGTGCATAACTCAAAGCAGCCCGAGAACAATGACTTAAGGGCCACTGCAGATCAGTTCTGTTCCAGGATGACAGGAGTCAGAAAAGGCCTAGAAAGTCATCTTTGTTCCTTTTGGCTATATACTTACTGACTACAGGCAATACATCTTCATTTTCAAAATGGCTGTAGGAGTGTCAGCCTGCAGGTTCCTGAAAAATATGGTGGAAATGCTTGACTGGTGGGGAAAGACTCTGGCAGAACTCCAGTGGGATGCACTTCTAACCTTTTGGGACAGATTCACTGTCTTGTAAAACTTCTCTGAAGCAGTAAAATTCACTAATGTCTTAATCGAAAGCTGAAAAACCTGGTATGGGGTATTATTCAGTAATTTCAAGCAATACACACTGCACTTTTTTTTTGGACAGAGTCAAGAAACTTAGACAAAACAAAAGACAAAACTATTTTGAGGTGGTGGAACACAACTGAAAGTTGGTGCTGTTTATCAGAGTCAAGAATCTGTAACACAAGTGAAATGCAAAGGACGTGGAAATTGCTCAGCCACGTTTGTTTTGTTGCAGTATTTTTGAAGGTCAGTCAGCTATACTGGCACAGTGAACAGTGCAAACACATGGTGTGTTTCTGTCCTAAGGCCCTGAACAAACTAATAACAAAACAAACTAATACATCTTTTCATTAAACTCTCAAGTTCATGGCTCTCCACTTAGGTATCCCATTGCAAAAATGAAATAACTGTTTTAATAAAATCCATTTTCCTTAAGGGAATGCTACTGAGTCCTAGCTGTAACACAATATCTAATTGGGATTTTGTGCCAGCACAAATGTCAAAACAGCTGATATTTCGATTTTTGTCTGTCTGTCCTCCAAGACTATTCAGTAGGTATAAACTTAATTACTTTCTTAAAATTCAATTATTCTCTAAAGGAAATGCACAAAATTAATTTGTATGCTGTGACTTCACTTAGTTTATCCCCTTGCTCTGTTATTGCTTTTAAGGATGAAGTATCATTGCAGCAGTTGCACATGGTGTGCACCTAGCATTTAAAAATATATCTACACCTGTTAAGAATAAAAAACCAAGTACACTGTGACAAGTATGTATCCATTTTGTTTAGTTCTGTACTTAATATTTTGCAAACGTGTATGCAGATCACATTACGTTTTGCCTTAATGCTATAATGTAAGCTTGGACATCAGAACTGACTATATCACTAAAACAGTACTGGAATAATTCACTTTAACATCCCTTAGAAGTAAACAGGTACACAGCTACCTATATCACTGTTCCCTAAATATACGCTTTACATCCTAAGCAGGGTTGTTTTGTAGCATTCAGGAAGGTGTTTCAGACATGTTTACTAGTTTTCAGGTCCCATTACTATTTCTTGGTTACACACTTACAGCTGGGCATGTCTGTATGTACTTTCCTAAAGAGAGATCTGCTTATGCCACTACACAGCACAATCAAGAACCTGCAAGGGATGTGTCATGTCTCACGTCTCTTGGGATTGATACTATCATGAGGCTAAGTGTTGGCACTTCCCTTTTGCTGGTAAAGGGCAAGTGGAACTCAGCTGTGAACATGACACTCCTAACAGGTCAGTTCTGATCAATCTACACTATGACAGCAGAAGGGCATAGTTAAAACTGGGGCTGTACTATTTGGTACTGCCTACTCACGCGTAAGCCATCACCACACAGTTTACACCTCTTTCCTGCCTCTCAGTACTGGATAGCACCACTTTTACATTATCCTTTCAAAGTTAAACAGAACGGAGCACCGAAATAGCTCTTCTATGCAAGAGCAGGGAAGACTTTGTCAAACTTTGAGCATGAGTTAATTTGTTTCATTTGTCATGAAGCTAGCCTGAGGCTAGCAACTCACAAGCCTCATCTGAGAGGTCACCTCCTGATTTGCATACACCATATGGGACCACTTTTTGACACGAAGCTTGCACAGATAGGCAAATGTTTCACTGCAAGTTGGAACATGTTCAGGACTCCTTTGCACTGCCAGATCTGACTCATTTACCAAGGCAAAGCAAACCCCAGCAACAGTTCCTGCTCCATCTTGCTTTCAAAATGCCACTTTCCTTCTCCCTGTTCTTGCCCCTTCTCCTGACTTTGCATAGTGTTGGATGAAAGAGGGTTGATGGAGAGGAAGAACTTGTAAGCATCTAGTTAGGGTATTTTATGGTCCCTTTTGGCTACCTAAATACCACTACGAAATTTGTTCAGAACTTGAGATCAAGCCATATTTATACTTATTTACGTAAGTATACTCAGAATTTACATTTCCTCAATATTTTTGATAATCACTAGAATTCACCCCAGAATCTGACCCGCAAAAGCCTCCTCTCCACAGAACTAAAAAAAGCAGTCTAGGAAAAGAGAACCAATCTGTTTGTGCAGGGTACTTCCATTAGTTTTGCTTTTATAATTAAATCTTACTGGAAGACTTAAGTATAATATGCAATTTAAAATAAATGAAAGCCTACTGATATTACTTAGATATATGGAATATTTTGAACTGCTTCAACAGGCATCAGAAATAATCTCCAATATCTTCAATTTTTAATGATCTTCAGAATTTAACTTGTATATAAAATCAGCAAATAAAAGGGCTTTGAGTAAATGACACACACTTACCTGCCCAAAACAACAATCAAGGGAGCTCCTCTGCTATGAAGGTTTGCTATTAGATGGAGGACTTTGCCTCTATTCCAAATAATATTAAAGCTTTTAAATTATACTACTCTGGGGGGAAAAAAAAATAAAAATCTTTCTAGTAAATAGGACTGTTCATATTTCAGTCAAGATAACAAATTATAAATCCCTTCATAGAATACGGGTTCTGTAGTTCTCTCAATAGTTTCCCCACAAGATAACAGTGTTCTAGCTCTCAAATTAGATTTTAATCCAGTGCCACTCATTTCCAGGTAAGTATTACTTAAAATGGTAATTCTCCTCTCATTTACACCAATATAATGACATAAGCTTCAGTAATCAATCTGTTATCACACTGGCCTGAGCAAGCAAAGCCTGGCCAATTCATTAGTTCTGTACTTTGTGGAATCACCTACACTTGTTTCAAAAGTGAATGGCATATTGCTCTGTTAAAGTTTGCACATTTTTTATCCAAAGACTTCTTACACATTTATATTCAGAAAGCTGTGGAAGTAGAAGCTATAGGAGACAAAATCCCAGTGGATAAGCCATCCTACTTGTTTCCATTAAGCAGTATTTTAGCATTCCTGAATAGCTCACTGCCATTGCTGGAATCCTATCTGACTGTCATTTTAAAATGCACAGCTACCAGCCAGGTGCTAGGTTACTGTATCATTTTAATTAATAAATGGATTAAAAAGTGGTCAAGGGAAACACCTACATCATGCATGTATATCTAGCTCCAACTCAAAAGATTCAGCACAAATCTCTCTACAACTCCCAGTGTAGTAGAAAAGAATTCTCAACAGATAAAAGCTTTCCTCAGGTAATACTTAACCTAACCCCCAACTCTAACCATCTTATTTGATTCCTCTAAACACACTGAATACACAGCAAATCACAGCAATAACACAGGGAAAAGACAAGAGTGCCAAAAGATTTACAGCTCTGTTTTTCACTTACTTTCCCACTCTGGTATAATTAACCAAGTTTGTGGGTATTTTACTCTCATTCTTAGAAAGTTCCTCAGCTCCTGGTACATCCCCTTTCGTTTTACCATCTGTGAAAGTTCTAGGTTTAAACTAATGCTCAGGGGGGCAAATCCTCACCCAGTAGAAAATTTATCTGCCATTTAATGCTGTCTGCTCTGAACGATCAATCTCCTGTTGGAAACAAGATATAAAGATAGGCAAAGTCATGACAGTCAAATCTACCTACTGCTGTATGTGATAAGGCAACACTCTGCATAGCAATAGTGATTCCAGTTTCCTTATTTCCTCTTGGGCAAGCTTTGCATAGGGGCAGATTTCTACAGCTTTCATTCTGGCTATGCTGTGTTATTGCTGTCCTTTACCATTGTGCTGTCCATGCTTTTTATAATACACACTCTTTCATGCTTTCTTCAGGTTCGCTATGAAATTGTAAACATAAAGGGTACTAAATACTGCAGGATGTAACTGTCAGTTAAACCTTTTAACACTGCTTATGAGCCTTTTTTACTTATGCCCCTTTACTCTTCAAAAGCTCTTCTCTCTCTAGAAACAACAGTACCTGTTCTCAACCTTAAAAAGCATTTTACCTTCTCATCTTCCCAAACATCCGGTACCAAATATAGCACTAGTGCCTGTGATTCAGCATCACTGCCTTACAGGAGCTCCTCCCTAAAAGCTGCTTTTCTAATTCAAGTTTCAGGAACAAGGTAATTTTTTTGGCTCATCATCATTGATTTTAGGTTCAATCTGCTTAAGGGAATCATTTATCACCATACGCTGATTCCCAGGTATGTAAGGCAGAGGAACTAGTGTGCTAGTAACTTATGACAGTCTTGGCCATTCGCTTCATTGCAACTACACCAAAAACGTGGTGAACCACCATGTGTGAAAGATCACTTTATGCAGAAATATTTAAGTTGCTAGCTGTATCCCACTATCCTTCACTTTGGATTTTTGGCTTTAGCCAATTCATCTGACTTAAGCAGTGACACACACATGCTGACGCAACCTGACTCGCTAGTACCACAGCAATTTATCACTGCTAACACTGGCATACCAACTTCTGCATGAGAATCCAACCATGCCCCTTTTCTCACTCTGCAACCAATGGAAAATATTGCGATTCATAGTCACAATGAAAACATGGAGATAGGAGTTGAACCTGATCCTTGCATCCAATTAAGCTATATTCAGGGCAAAGCTAAAAATATGAGTTGAAATACATTTCGTCAGCTGCTCCCAGTGACAACAGCTGGTGACAGCCCTCTAGCATCTCCCTGAAAAGGAAGCAAAACCTGGGGCACCATCACAGCAGCTGTTCACCATCTGGGATTTCCCTCACATTGGCAGGAACATATAGCTCTATTTCAGGTGGCCTCATAGCCCCCTTGAGCAGACATACACAATCTAAAACAGAACTCAGCTGCAGAAGTCAGAACAGGTCTCATGTTTTGGATCCACAGCTTGCTCCCCCAAGTTTGAACAAACAGTTCAATGACAGTCTAGATAACTTCATTAGCTCTTTCTCCCTGCTCACCTTCCTCTTTTGTTCTCCCATCACCTGCATCTCTCCCCCCCCTCCTCTGCACTACATGACAAGAACAGCAAAGCTGCCAAGTTAAGCCTCAGAAACAAACCAACCAGACTCACTCAGATGCTCAGGTATGGAAAATTCAGTACAAACAGTTATATTTTGGCAAAGATCTTATCTTTAATTGTTCACAATAGGAAGTCTCAGCAGCAATAAGCAATTCTGTCAACCTCAAGAATAGCAAGTACATCAGTAGCGCTGTGCATACACACACATGCACATCTATTTTCATACTGTGCACAGATTTCCTGCACAAAAGATTAATTTCAGTTTTCTCATGCTTCACAGCTTGCTTTTGATCAGTTACAGAAAAGTGGATAAAATACCTGTGTTGAATATTTGTCTGCTAGCTTATTTCATTTCAGTGGTTAAGGGGAATAGTGTGTGGTTTCCTAGACAATACTTTCACGAAATTGCTTCTCAATTTGTCTGATGTTATCCAGAGTTAATGTTTTCATAATGAATAATGCAACAGGAAAGGGTATTTTTCACAGATTCAATAAGGAAATAATTCTACCACCCTATCAGCACTGTTTTAGGCTTTTCAGTGTCTTTGCACAGTTGGGATTTTTTTTGCTATTGCAGCATCGACAAGCCAGAAGAAAAATCTCTGTTGCAAGATGACAATACACTGAGCTCAATTTAATCAGTCTGAAGGTCTGTGGTTTGAAAACTATACACTCCTGGTAAGCTCCTAAGAACTGACTGTAGAGGCTTCTGGTCATGGACCTCTATGCATGAAATCCTGTAACTCATGAAACCACTCTACTAATGCAGATCACAGCTGTGCCTTCTCATAGCTGGGAACCCAGAACACAGATCTGGCCTTCCTGATTCTGAAGCATGCTCTGAAAACAGCTATTTTGCTTGTGAAATAATTCATAAGCTGTTTTCAGGAGCCTCTGTGATAAAGGTTTTTCCTCAAGATGAACAGGGAAACTGTTCATCACAGTTAAGTTTGACCCAAAACTGACAGTGTTTGGAATGAAAAAAGATTAAAAGCCACATTTCTCAGCTTGTGCATAACATTTCAATTCCTACCTGTATTAGTATTTACTTATGAAGTGCTAGAGATTGCAAGTTGTGTGGGTTGGCCGTCTTTAAAAGTACTCCTCAGAGCCATAATAACCATTTGATTTACAAGTTCTTTGAATTCAGCATTTTATTCAGACTGGCTTTATAGTAGTGCAATACATTATAATAAGGAGCATTAGTTTATGCATACAGCAAAATTTTAAGCACTAGTTTGAATAAAAGCTATTTGTTTTTTTCTGCCGTGAGTTCCAAGGACATTTAGGAAAATTAACAGATTCCACTGACCAAAACCAAGCCAAAGAAGAATTTTCATTATTTAATAGTTTCTGGGTCAAAATTCTTATCTTATAGACACTAGGAGTAGACTGGAATAAACTAGATTATTCACATCTCAAATGACAAATTCCTCCTCTAACAACGTTGTTTGCAAAACTCTGCTATCTGCTGTTAGTCTTCAGAAGCATATTGGTTTTAGACAGGACAACAGCATGACAATTGCCTTTGGGATGGTAATTTCTCAGCATACAGCTCATGTAACAAATCTCCGAACAGTACTCCTAAATTAGGAAGAGCTTGTCAAGAAAGCACTCTTTCAGTCCTCCTTTGAGCCAAGCTATTCCTAAAATACTCTGTTTCTGGGAAGTTGATAGCATAGCTAGTAAGATACCACAGAAAACAAAAGTTTAGATCTCTTGAGGCACATGCCTCAGCTTTAGGAAGTAGGTGGCAAAAAGACAGTGCTGTATGAGTGTCTAAAAACCCAGAGTAAATACCAGCTAAACGCTGCATGGTAAGGATATGACAAGGTGTAACGGTTTTAAACTGGAAGAGGGTAGATATTAGGAAGAAATTCTTTCCTGTGAGGGTGGTGAGACACTGGAACAGGTTTCTCAGGGAAGTTGTGGCTGCCCCTTCCCTGGAAATGTTCCAGGCCAGGCTGGATGGGGCTTGGAGCAACCTGTTCTGGTGGGAGGTGTCCCTGCCCATGGCAGGGGCATTGGAATGAGATGAGCTTTAAGGTCCCTTCCAACCCAAACCATTCTATGATTCTATAATATAGCAGGAAGGACCCAAACACAGGCCTTATAACCAAGCAGGTATTCCTGTGGTCTAATAGCCCTGCCCTGAATTTCCAATAGTTGAAAACACACCTTAATTTCCCTCAGAGGGAAAGTCTTCCTGTCTCCCTCCCATTCGCTCTTCAACTCCAGAGGAGTTACAGCTACTTGCAATTGCTCAGCATGCTGTGCCTGAACTCACACACTAAACTAAGTTAACTGGCAGGAGGGAATTGTGTTAAGCCATTCTAGGCAAGGAGTTTGTTACCAAAACCCAAGCTGCCTCACTCAGCATACAAATCCTTCTCCCAAACCAATTCTTCTGTACCTGTCAGAGGCATTAATCCAGCATATGGACTTCATAAGTTGCTACAGCCTGCCTGCAGAGACACTGCACATCACTCAGTTTGGAGTTTGAACTTTTAACAACTTAATGCTAAGATACTAAAAAGCAACTTGTTCCAGAAAGGGGAAGAGCTGGAATTTCTACAGATAAATAGATCTGGCTGCCATAAATAACAAAATAAACCAGATTTTACAAGACATTATGCTAACCAAGGAAAACCTGGAGATCATCTGCATTTCAACGAACTGAATTCTTTACAAACATCCAACATTCCAACAGCAACAGAGCCTAAGGTGCTTGGATTCTACATTCACAATGCAGATGTTTTCCAACTGTTATTCCCCTTTGGAGCTAAGATCCTTCCTGGAAATCCACACTACATAATACAATTCTGTTCTATACTCCACTCATTTTTATTGAACCGTCTCTATTATGAATACAGATGTTTCTGAAGAATCCAGCCATCTTCCAGTCAATATCTCTGCAAATCATAATTAACCTGATAATTTGTAAGTAGAGATTGCAGGTTTAAATGGCTGAATGTATCCAGACTAAGGCATCCAAATCAAGAAAACATTTGGGTGCATTTATATCTTACCAACTGTGACTGGATGTGAGTCTCATTCACTGTAAGATGATTAAATCAGGATTCCAAGCTTAGTCAGATACATAGCCAGGGCAATCAGAATGTTGTTCACTCTGAACACTCAGCTATACTATTTACCAGGTGAAGGGTTAGGTAACTGGTACTCTAGCAGGTGCATGTAAGCAGAGGAAAAACGTAATACTTTCATATTAAAACAATTAAGCCATTAAAGCAAGCAGAAATACCTTATCTGCAGAGGAATAAATTGTGTAGAGACTACAGCACCAAGCATACAATACATAAAACCCCCTAATTTAGATGATAATTAGCCCAGATGTAAGAATTACAGGGTTAATTAAGCAACATATCCCTCCCACAATTTCATCTGCTGCAGACACAGGTGAGAGGAGAAAAATCTTACAGTTTCATCAAATTAGGTACGAGCCACAGTGGGAAGTTTTGATAAACACTTCTGGAAAGCACTTAATTTTGAGTCCTAAATAGAATGGATTCTGCATTTAGACTACATCCATTTTTATTATTGAATACAAAATATCAATTGATCAAGAAAACAGTCACTTCAACAGCTATGTAATAAATGCTTCTGCAGCATAGTTAAACTAAAACATATATTTCTAATCAATTTAGTTTCAACTGGCATGCAAGAAACTCATTAAGTTTAAATTAAATATTCGTATCAAGCAGAGTTACCATATCTTGGTACAGCAGCTTGTTACATGACAAATTTCTTTTGAAGCTCTGTTCTCAGTTATGCTATTCATTGCCTATGACACCACCCCAGCTACCTGAAAAGCAATAGTCTCTGCTTAGAGTCAGACAACTATTTTGTTGGTTAGTGGCAAAACAAGCCTATGTATAGATAAGATTCTTACCTATACTAAGTTTATTCTTTGGGAACAGGGAGACATCCATTAAGTTAAGTGTATTATGATCTTCCTTATATGAGTATTGATTCTGCAAGAACCATCAACAGCTGCTTTAACCTATAAGATCTAAAGATTCTCCTTTCCTAAGAAGCTATTCTACAAATGGGACAAGACCTTTCTAGCTGGCCAGTCTCCATTTTTATCAACTGAGGAGTACAAAGGTAAAGGAACCAGGCAGGAAACCTTCTTCCACACCTTGATGGCACCCAGTGGTATAAAATAAGTAATTAGAATACTGGTTAGAAAATAGAATTATTATAGGCATTTAGATACAATTGACATCAGTGGGAATAAGGTACATCAATATTTTTTTAAAATTAGGTCTAGAACCTAAGTTACTTTCTTCAGCTGTATCATTCCAGAGATTCAGCAAAAAAAGAGCTCTGGCAGAGAATTCAAAACACAACTCATGGCTGACAAACAGTACTATGTTATCAGCACCACAAATCCCTAGAGGAAAAAATCCTTATTAAGAATATCCAGAATGCTGCACAGGATTTTCAGATTATAGTTGAACTTTGCTATTTAAGTGATAACTGCTGAAATTTGGCCTATCAATACTTTACCAAATGACAGAGGCTTAGACTGAGGATGCATTGGGGATTTTACAGGAAGTCAAAGAAAATACCTCATCTACTATGTTCAAGGAAAATTTGTAACTATGCATCCCCATTAAAGTACTAATGTTCTTGATGTTATTAAAATCAGGCATGCACTATGTAATGATTTTAATTTTGAATGTTTACTTTTTGACCTGTTTTGTCAAGTCCAGCTGAGATACCCTTCCAGTGGTGGAATTTGAAGAATCTGGCATCTCTGAATTTAAGTCCCATTAGAAGAAGTTTCAAATGAGGCTTTATAAAGCCTTATTAATTGCCATTCCATGTTTCTGAGCCAACTGTAACACTGTAGCTTTCCTTTTACACCCTATCAAGATGCACATGCTTAAGGATGCATCTTGCATCCTGATACAGGCTAAGTCACAAATGAAGACAAAGCCAGTTTGTTGCTTTTACATGGTTCTCTTCATATTGTAGGCTGGTAATGTAGTACCTGCTTTCTTCACTCAGTGTTACAGTCAGTCTATTGAAAGAGTAAAGAGACAGATCTGACATAGGCTTTCTCTTCTGTATGAGTTGCCCTGAATATAAAAATAGCCAAACTTCATTCAAGTTGCTCAGAAAGCCCAACACTCCTTTTTATATACTGCTGTCCATTTTATTTTATTCTATTTTCCAAATCTGCTATACATTTTCCTAAGCTGTTTCTTCACCAGTCATTTATCTTTGTTCATTTAAGATAGAAAGTTTATTAGAATAACACTAGAAATTCTAGTTTGGTTTCTCATGCTTTCTGAAAATACCATGCTCTGCAGGAAGTAATCAGCAATATTTTCACACTGCTGTCCAGTGGAACTGTTGCTTCAATAGTTTGCCCTGAGTTTAAATCCTAGATAAATGCTCTCTCCAGAGAACAGTCTTATTTGAGGGACTTCATCCTGCAGCTCTTGGTTTCCAAAGTGACTCAGATTAATATATTTACAACCTAATGCTCAAACTACCACAAACTGTCACACTTAAACTCACTCCAAAAGAGTTAATGATAGAAAAATACTGAATTCAAAATCCTTACCCTTCTGACAAAAAAGCAGGGTAGAGAGATGACTTATACCAGAAGAGTCAAGACACAGCAGACGAAACCTCTCATTGTATTTTTCTGTTGGCAATTCAGAGCATACAAACATTTATCTACCCATTTTATAGGACTCAGTCACTTCTCAGAGCTCTCCCATAAGCCAGCCATTTTAATGTTAATCAAATATTGAACTCTCTACAAGTCAATGAAAACATTTATTGACTAAAAGATCCAGTCTATAAACACACACAATTAGAGGACTTCCATAAAAGAGTGACAAAGCAGAAAGAGAAACTGGCAGGTAATAGATTTGTTTTGCATTAACTTAAAAATAATAAATAATCCCCTGGCATTACAGATAGTAGCACACACACTTCCTAGAACAGAGCTTCAGGAATGTCAGATAGTACTTAATTTTATATTCACTAAAAGAAAGCTTATCTGGTATTAAAATAGATATGGAAAAATGTATTTACAAAACTGCACAAGATTCTACTCTGCAAACCTTAGAGAGAAGTGGTCCTTGAGTCTTGTTGGCATGCTCAGCTTGGCTCACCTAAACCTCTATTTGTTCTTCATCCATATTACATAACCAGATGACTCAGATTAAAACCCCACTGCTCTATGTCGGCAGCAAGATGCTGTACCTCTTGAAGTTTAACCTCTAAATATCAAATGTAAGAAGCACTGAAGAGTCCTACCTCTGTTTAACAGGGAAGGTATAGAAAGTAACAGTCTCTAAGGTCATACAAAAGGATGTCTAACAGACCCAATACCCATCAATCATTCCTACATTTCTTTTCAGTATGTTTTTTTCCCATTTCTGGTTCTTTAAGACTACGAAGTTTATTACATGGCGCTCCTGAAAAGGGAGGGCTGCTGCTCTAGCAAAACTTCAGCCCATTAGAAATTCGGGCACAGAACTAACCCCACATTACTCTTGCTAGGTGCTGCAGAATAGTATCTTCCTGCAAGACAACAGATGCCATAGAGACCTGATGAGATGCTCCTAATGACAAAGAAAGTCCGCAACAGAGCACGCAATGGAACCAATGCTTGCCAAACATCAGGCAGTCGATTTTTAGACAGGGGTTAACACAACTTCTTTCCCTACCATAAAACCCCAGAGCCCACACTCCTAGATGGTCCTCTGGATCAGTATTTATGAAAACAAAAGTTTTTCCCTGCAGTTGAAAGGGTCTCTAAAAATACACAGAAACAAACCTCTTCTCTTTTAAAAACAAAAAATGAAATTATTCTTCTTTGTTGAAGCACCTTTTTTGTGCTGTGAAAATAATTAGCAGTAAAGCTATATCTGATTGTTTCAAGAAGCCACAGGTATGTCAGCACACTTACAGAAACATAGAGAAGCATTGCTCCTTAAAGTTTTGGAGCCATTAGAAAATGTCATCTTAGAGTGGATATCTAACTGTGTGCTTTTGCTTCATCTAGTAATTTTAGAATTCTCCCTCCCCCCCCCCCCCCCCCAAGCCACAGGTATTCAGGACAGATCATTTTAAGAATCATTTGGCAAAAATGGATAAGAACCGATTGTAATAAAGGGAAAACATTAACTGGTATTTTGGAGTACTATACAGAATTAACCCTGCCATGGAGAAAGCAGAAGTCAATTGAGATTTAAAAATCTTTCTAATAGCAGCTTAATTCACTTGTGATTTCTACATAACAGTTATTAAATCTTCATTTGCAATGTAGATTTCCATACGTACAGAGAAGTCATATAGATTCTATATGCCAGCCCTAGAATCAATGTAACATTCTGTAACGCACTGGCAGTGAATCACTTTTCTTGCAGACATAATTCATCAGGATTCTGACAGCTTCAAGCCACACAGTGGGTCCCATTAAAACAGAGGTTTATGTTTTTCTTCCTCAGAGCTCTCCAGACCTAGTCAAAATCGGCAAAACCCCAATAATTACTCTTGTAGCCAAGAAATGTCTTGGTCTAACCAATGAAATTGTCTGTACTTCATGGAAGTATCATTAATCATGAAGAATTCTTTAAGTATCCATATAAATGTTGCATACTTTTCTACAGAATCTTCAGTATCACTGTAATATTCTCAATTATGTAAAGGACGAATCCTGTCTCAATTGAAGGCAGCAGCTTGTTTACAATTCAACCACATAGCAGCAGAATCAGGAGTTAAATACAAACACCACAAACAGGTAAAGTATACTGCAATATTCTTGTTTTTTAAGGTTCACATTATGGACTTCATAACACTTAAAATTTTGAGAAGCAAGCTGTACTGTGAAAAGGAGAACATATTTGTTCTAGCAGACTATAGACTACGTCGTGAGTTTAGGCTGTTCTACAAGGCAACTGCTTCGTCTTGACTGTAAAGGAAAAAAAAATTCAGGTATTCTCTGCATAACCCAACTGTATTAGCACAAGAATTTCAGGTATATAAATAATTCTGGGAAGTACGAGACCTATTTGAAGCTTCTCCCTGGCCTCTACGAGATCAGATATTTTTTACAGCTAAACTTTCACTGCTCAAAGAGTCAGACTTGAATTTTCCCACTTCCTAATACCCCTCCCCACACCATTTACTGCTAGTTATACAATCTCCCAACCACCACCTCTAGGCCTGATGAAACTAAACTTTGCTTATCATCTAACATTTAGCTAAATTCTTCTAGGGCTAGTCATTATGTTCAGCTACAGTCTTTGGGAAATGTTACACTTCCACTTGAGGCTGGCAACTACACCCAAAAAGCTCACTTGTCAGAACACAAAACACAGGTTTGATTTATTCCTTGAAAAATAAACAGATTTCTTCATCTGCTAAGCTTCTGTTACCAGTGTTTCATATGGCGTCAATGAAGTTTAATGTCAGAAAAATAAATATAAATAATAACTACAGAAGAACTATAGCTTTATATTTCTGATTATCAGTTTTATAATGAATCATGAAAATTAAGTTTCTAAGTTATACACACGACTAAAATAGCTCCAGCTTTATAATCCTGATGAGATAATTAAAGTAATTAGAAATTACACCTACTTGAAAGCTCAGTCAGTAAAAGCACCTTTAATCACAATCAAAACCTTTTCTTCCCTGAAAAAAAAGAAACTATTTTCCATATTACAGCTTTTTTGGTAGCCTCCCATTCATTTTCTTCAGACAGTGATTAGAATAAGCATTGTCAGTGGCTGGAGAGAACACATTACGAATGATTTTACATAGATAAGAAAAAAAATCAATATCCTATTCCTGGCACTCAGAACTCTTCAGCTGACCTTTTATTCCCCAAGCCTGCTTTTTCCCATTTCTCAGAAAAGCTTTCTTCCCAGAAACATCTGCCTCAAAGAAGACATTTGCTTGTACACTTCAAATAAAGGTATGAATTTTATAATACAGCGTACTACAAGCCAGTCTACCAGAATTTGTTTGCTTGGGTACTGTCAAAGACTGACTTAAAACCACTGGAAATGAACATCCTGAACACTCCCTTCTCAAGCATTATCTCCTTTTTTCACCAAAGTAACAGACATGCAGGCAGTATCATTTAAGACAATTGCAAGATTCTGACCTTCGGCAAGTCTGAGAAAGAGTTTGCTAACACTTATACTGTACTTGCATACAGAGGTACCAGCCAAATCATAGCTTATTTATACTGAGTACAAACATCCTAGCCCAATGTTTAATGAGCAATTAAGAAAATATATAAAGAGGTTTCACTGCCACATCCCAAATCAAAATCATCTCTATTAGAAGGCTTAAAACTTCTGCAACATCTCTGTGAGTAAAAGCCAAAGCTCAGAGAAAGCAGCATCCACCCACAAAGCCAGTTCTGCATCAACTTGCTGCCTTCTTGCCACAGATTGCCATTTGACTGTGAAGCTGATTTGATTTCACCAGAAGCTTAATTAAAAATTTGTCGTGATTATGGCTAATTGCTAACTACTGGCAATTTTGTTGGCCCTGAAGACAAGTTTTCCCAAATTAGAATGCTGTACTTAAATTCCCTTCCATGAATCCATCATGGGAAGTCACCATTAAGCCATGCTAGGGTCTAACTGCCCAAGCCTCTCAGGCTGGCTCTTGCTTACATCAATATATCTTCAGTAAAAGGTTTCCAAGAATTGGGACAGGCCCTGAAACAGAATGTGCAGGCTGTAATTCAATCCAGGAACCATCTCTTGCTTTTCATAAAATTGGCAAGGACAATGGGAAAGCTGCTTTAGCTTTCAGACAAGAGAGAATGTTTGCTGCATGATCTTGCAGGGAAAACAGTTTACAAGCACAGAATCCTTAAGTAGTTCAGACTTCAAATTAAATTCTTACATCATTACACAAATTCTGACAGGAATTTTCAAATTATCAAAATATATTTTGTCATCTATTGGTGCCCTCACTTTAGAGGCCTTGACCAGGATCAAGAAAGGGACTGACTTTGCCCTGTAACACCTCCTGGTACCTTTAACACTAAATTGCAAACACCTTGGAACTACAAAACTATCTATGACATGCTAAGCACTGCCATAAGACTGAGATTGTGTTGGAGGACCTGGATATCTGGTGGTTCTCTGAAAGAATTAGTTAAAATGCTGAAGCAAACAGCAGGTGCCTAAGGCCCCAATCCAGGCCTGTGAGTATTTCAAAGTATTTTTCTTCACACTTAAATGCTTTAAACAAGGCCCTAGGTGTGTCCTTTTCAAGCATGAAAGATTCTTTCTATGAAAAGTCAAACTCCAGTGAATGTATTTTACATCACATAGAACTTGTACAAAAAGGCTGAAATACTCACTGAGGTTCCACACCAACAGACTTGCAGTCTGAAGACAAGTGATTCAGAAGCTCAGATCTCATTAGGGATATGAAGTCAGGCTCCTATTCTTAATAGTTTCAGTCTGAGTTTAAAATAATCATACCATATGTTAGCACAGTAAAGCACACATTCTTTAATTGAGGCAACTCTGTTTTAAAACAGACAAATGGAGCTAAATATAGAGTCACCAAAACCAGTTTTAGCCTTTCTTTTTAAATGCTAGAGAACTCTTTCTGAGAAATACCTTTAGCAAACAAGGCATTTTCTTACGACTAGCAGTCTAAAACACTGTACTTTCAGTTGCATTAATATTTCAATAGTAATGAATTTTCAGGATGGATCTACCAATCTTCAAATAAGTCAAAGATATTTTTTTCTTCTTCCCAGACTTACAAATCATTTTATTCACCAGCAAAACAGGAGGAAATCTTAACTGTGGAGAAGGTAGCATCAGAGTAGATTACATCGAACTTCCTGACTATTTGGTAGGACCACCTTCTACTCTCCCTTCCAGAGCTTTGGGGAAACATTATGGGTGATGCAGAGACCTCTAGTTCTCCCCACAGCATCCCTACTTTTTCTCCACCACACTGGCTCTCAGAAATGCAAAATAAAATACCTTTACCATTTTGCACCAAACACATGGCTTTTTACTCTCTGAAACCTGATGCTTTCGTTTCTCATTGGTGGGGTTGTCATTTTTCATTCTTTTAGGTATACATGAGGCATGGTAGTCTAACAATATCTAAATAATATCTTTATTGTTTATCTAACAATAAAGCAAAACCATTAAATTAAGTAACTCTGTACCAACGCAGCCACAAAAAGTGCTGCAAAGCTCTAGCTGCCGTGAGTCATGCAGGTTACAGTAGCAGGGGCCTAAGTAGTCTTTACTTGCAGCAGCTCTTGATTGTTTCCTCAGCTATGCCATGGCTGGATGCTGATTTTGATTCGGAGAAGCTGAGAAGGAAATGACCTATTTGTATCCAAGTACCAACTATACCAAATACAAGACTTGACTGAAGAAGAGATGCTGAAAGAGGGATCTTCTGCTTATTCAGCTCTCAGTACAAATTTAGAGGTCAAGTTTAAGACGATAAAATGGTGTTCCTGTGCTTCCTTTTCAATGGATGGAAAAAGGAAAAGTTTTCCACAGAAGGTCTGCTTTGAACCCTTTGCTACCCCCCCACCCTCTCCCTCCCAGCAGGATTCTGCATTTCCCCACTGCCTGTTCAGGGCAGATGCACATTCTAACATCAGCTGCAAAATACCAGAGATCAGCTTCCACAAACAATGCAGTTTTGAAGGCAGACTATAGCCCCCAACTGTGCAGTCACGTACTGCTTGCTGCAGAACAAAGCGGCCATCAATAAGAAGTCAGCATTTTCCAGACAACCTCTTCCATTCCCCATTTAAGGAAGATTTTAGTATTAGAATATTTATTTAGATGCAAGTCATGGTTAAGAGGGGTCACTTATTTCTCATAACGCTACTTCATTATAAACAATATTGAATTATGAGTAGAAAAGCACTATTGTAAGGCAGATCTGGGTAACAACATTTATCTTAATCATCCAGAAGTATAGAATAGTTCACATACTACTTTTCCCCCCACTTATTTCAGACTCCAAACAGAGCTGTTGTTCTTCACTCATAATAGAACTAAATAACCAAAAAGATCTAAAACATACAGAACAATCAAAACAGTTAAGCTGACACTGCCAGAGCAACTGCAGCTTCTGAGGTGTAGAGAATTCCAGTAATTAATCTTAAAATCTGAATGTTAAATTAATTTATCTGCTTGGTTGCTGGGGTAGGGAGGTTTAGAAGAAACTAGTTTCAGTAGAAGAAAGTAGTTACCACCTGGAAAGCAAGACAGACTTTTACAGAACATAGATCTAGAATGATGAAGACCATCAAAAAAGTTAATTCAGTATCACAGTAAGCAATAAGTTCAGGCTCAAATGTGCATTTGATATAAAGACCCATTTCATTCTATATGCTTCTTCATAGTGAGATGAACAGCAGTGTCTGCTGGAGAGCCTCTTTTACCTTTTCCATCCGGTGACAGAGAAGTTTAACAAGACTCCAACTGTAAAGTCAACTGAACTCCTGCAACTCATATGCAAGATCCACACTGGGCATGATAATGACCTAGCCACAGATTGTCCACTGCATTACACACTGCCATGGAACCAGGCTTCTGAGCAGCTTCAGGCGTCCTGAACTCTACAATGTACTAAGAGTATCTTAGATGTCACAAATGAGTACCTTTTGCAAATTATTCATGTTAGCACTCTAAAAACACAGTCAGAGCTACTGAAAAGGGAATTCAGTCTGTTTCAGTTTACATAACATTCCTGTATATCATGTTTACATTTCCTTAAAACCAATTAAACTGTTTAGATGTGTATACTCCAGCTGTATCTTTGCTTGTAGAAAAATTACTGATGGTTTTAGCGAGTAAGTCTGGCAAGTAAGTTTGATCCCTTTAAATAAGATGATCAAGGGGAAAAAAATGGCATTTTGCCCAGCTTGAAAAAAATCCTAAATCAGCTCCAAGCTCCTCTAGTCATGCCCCATTCCATGCACCATAAGGGATTCCTCTGACATCAAGTGATAACCACCTTTTTTGCAGAAATGTTCTAACTACAGTTTCGGTACTGACTAAGGAGTCGTGCTTCAGCAATTATCCCTTCTGTGAAGCCAAAAGGAAACTAATTTCTGAAAGCTAAACCAAGTTTGAGATTATAGTGAAAACAGGAAGATGATGTGGACTTAACACTTACTTAAGTGCAAATCAGCAACTACTGATTGGGCCAGATTTTGTTCATGTAAATAAGGCTGCGTTATTAAAACTGAGCAAATGGTTAGGTTCGATGGCATTTCTCAACCAAGAACATATAATTTCCCAAGCTCTGTGATCTGAGAGATTGTAATTTTTTTAATGCAATGTCTGGATAAGAACATCTATAGAAGAATCATGCACATATATCAAATTGTGACCTGCTGCACCCACTCTCCTGTGTGCTACAAAGAGCACAAAAGCACCAAAGCTAAGACTTTTCCTCCTGGCAACAAAACCCAGTTCTGATGGGGTGGCAATCAGAAACACAGTTACTTTCCTTTAGCAGTGATACAATTAAGCCCATACAAAACAACCTGTCACTCTTACAAATTATCCCCAACAGCTGCCACATTTCCAGATATTTGTTCCTAGTATCTTAGCAGTGGGTCTTACTGTTTCAGATGTAGTCATGGTACAAAACTAAGTAACACAAGCCAGAGATGAAAGGCAAAAACATAACACAAGCTGCCCTGCTACTAAGCGAAAAAGAAATTACATTATTTATATAAATAAACTTCTGTTTTTCTATTTAAACTTTTTTTTTTACAGGGTTTGTATTAAAAGCAGTGAACAACCCAGGTGTGGGACATTTTCATTCACAATTGCCACCATTTCTAAGTCAAGTAGATGGAGTTTTAAGCTAATCAAAACTGGACCTTGTTCACAGTTATACCAACTTTTCCTGCCAGAATATATTATCTGAGGGCTGTCACAGAATCACAGAATAGCCTTGGTTGGAAAAGACCTCTAAGATCAAGTCCAACCATTAACCTAACACTACCCAGTCACCACTACACCATGTCCTTAAGTACCACATCTACACATCTTTTAAATCCCTCCAGGGATGGGGACTCCTCCACTGCCCTGGAGAGCTTGTTCCAGTGCTTGATAACCCTTTCAGTGAACAAATTTTTCCTGACATCCAATCTAAACCTCCCCTGGCATAGCTTGAGGCCATTACCCCTTGTTCCATCACTGTTACCTGGGAGAAGAGACCGACCCCCCCCTCCCACCCCCTCCTTTCAGGGAGCTATGGAGAGCAATGAGGTCTCCCCTCAGCCTCCTCTTCTCCAGACTGAACCCCCTAGTTCCCTCAGCCACTCCCCATCACACTTGTGCTCCAGACCCTTCCCCAGCTCCATTGCCCTTCTCTGGACACGCTCCAGCACCTCAGTGTCCTTGTGGTGAGGGGCCCAAAACTGAACAAAGTATTTGAGGTGTGGCCTCACCACAGCTAAGTACAGGGAGACAACCACCTCCCTAGTCCGGAACATGGAAAAATTGCAGACAACAGCTTACCTGAATCACATACAAAGTTTCAGTCAAGTTATACCTAGTAATAAGGCAGCAATAACATACAGCAATTAGTAGTATCTAGAAACTTTTATGCTGGTTTTATATTAGAAAGCTTACTATTATATATTTACTTTGAAAAAAGCTTCATATGAAACAGTTATCTGCAAAATAAGCCTTAGACAGCTCTGCTTTTTACTTAGGTCTGTCTGACCAAGACCTTGATATTGAAATAGCCTGTGCTAATAGCTCGTAAACAAGCAGCTTGTGCTACCTTCAGGGGACCTCTCGATCACGGCTCCAGCATCCCCTGGTGGCCTTGTGTCTCAGCGCGCATCCTTCCTGCCACGGTGGCAAGCACCCCCGGGCTGTGTTCCGGCGGGCACGGAGAGCCCGGCGCCACCGCCTCGCCAGCGTCACGTGCACAGGGCGCGCGCACCCGCCCTTTCCCGCCCTTTCACTCGGCCGGGGGCGGGGCGAGGGGCGGGGAGATCCCGTCGTGCTCCGCGAGCTGCGCGCGCCGCCGCTCTCATGGCCCAGTGTTACCTCGCGCGCCGCGCGCGGGGATCCTTGTGCGCCCAGCTCCCGCCTCGAGCTGCTGAGGCCGGGCCGCGCGGGGCGCCCGGGTTTGCTGCAGGTCCCTGAGGTAAAGCTCTCCGAGTTTGCCTGCCTGCGGGCTTCTCTCGGTGTTTGCTGTCCACCCTCTCTGGTGTCTTTGTGGGGTTTTCTTGTTTGATTGGGTTTTATTTGCCTTGAGCTTTTGGTTTAGGTGTCCTTGCTCTTATCCCAAGGGAGGAAGGTGCTTTGTGGTCCCTGCTCCCTGAGGGGCCTTTGCACTGTCTGCTGTTGTGAAACTGAAAATTCTGGTGTGTAGCTATAGCTAACCTCTCTGTCACACAAGAGAAAGTAGATGTGGTAAAGGAGTGTCAATTGCCTTCAGGCCTCTGTTGCATTGTCGCCAAGAGCCCCAGGAGAGGGGGCAGGGCTGAGGTGTAGATAAAAGCGAGTTCCCTTGGAGTCGGTGGTGTGGTTTGGCTTGTGCTGGGGGAAACTGCAATATTCTCCTGTCTAGATGGTGGGATGGGGCTGAGTAGTTGATCTTTATTGTACCGTGGATTTTTCAGAGCGGGCAGTGTAACAAGGAGTTGTGGCTGAAGCACTGCCATAGCTAATGTTTTCCAAATACAGTGTTTGATGTTTTTTAGCTTTTCCACTTCAGTGCATAGTGAAGCAGTAGTGTGTTTTACACCCAGCAACGTGAAACAATGTGGAAGTGACCACTGTTTCCTTCCAGATGGAAAAAGGATGTTACAATGATTAAGAGCTGGTGTTGCTTTGACTTAATTGCAGGTTTGACTGTTTAGGTTTTACTTGGTCCAGAGTTTCCAAGCTCATTTTGCTCAGATGTAGAATAGCAGAAGACACTGCTGTAGCTGTGTGGCCAAAAGGATATGGAACTTGCAGTGTACTTCAGCCAAAGCTCTCTGGAAAGGGAAGAAATAAAATTTTAAGATAGCAATTGTAATAGTAACAAGGATGTTTTTCTTTAGCACTAATCTAAACTGTTTGAGGGCTTCAGGTAGGTTGGACAGTCTTCTGAAGTGTCTTTATTAAACATGTGAGTAGATGGACTAAGCCACAGTTGCCACCACATGATCTGAATGTATTCCAGTGTGTCACTCAAGAGCACATACATTTTTCCATTTTATGTTGTGTGTTTTGTTTTCTATTTTTCTTGTACCCAGTTGTAGTCTATAAATCATGTCTGTTATTCTGTTGCTGTGGTGACTACTTAAGACAGTCTGCACATTTAATTCTTGGTTTTGTGAACTGCTGAGCATGCTAGGTTTAATAAACCATGCAAATAGTTCACTGATTTACCCATTTGGCTACAGTTGCACATGCATATGAATAGTGTGCTGAACTGAAATTGCTTTACCACGTAATCTACATATAAACATACCTTTTTGAAAAGTAGTAAAAAATGTTGACCACTGCTACTCTTCCTTCTTGAAGGAGCTACTGAATGTTTTCAATTACATCAGCTGGATGATTTTAATATCATTAAGGGTATTAATATCAAATGAGGTAGTTTTGCTACTGTGAGCAATATGATCATTTAAATTAATGCCAGGGAGATCTTCACTCCCTCTGCACCAAAGCGCATAGTAATCATATTCAGAGCTATGCATCTCTTATATGTTCTAGTTCATGGGTATTCTGCCTGGAAAATGAATGGATATTGGTTTCTGCAGTGCAGCTGCATATTTCAGGCAAGTTCTAATTTTTGTAATGTAGAAACTTAAGGATAATAGGGTGTGCTCAATAAAGTAATGTTAGCAACTGTGTTCAGAATACATAAATCATGATGTAAAACTGAGATTAGAAAGAAATGAGTTGAAGGTGGGGCTGGCAGAGGGAGAGGTCTCTCATTTCTGTCAATGCATTACATTTTCAAATATCTGTGATTAGGAGGGTAGGAAAGCTCAGCTATGAGGAGTTTGGGGGCCTGTTATCTATATGAAATAAAGCTATAGACTATGTTCTGTTTTGTGTATTATTGGAATGGCTATAGGATGTGTAAATGACTGCCAGATGTGTCAGAAAGGTGTGTGTGGTGCCTAGCAAGGAAGAGGTTTTTTATTTTTGTTGTAATGCATTCTTATAACTTGAGAAACTCAATCCTTTATTCATAAATGTGCAGTAATTAATATACAGTAAATACTGATTAGGTTACATCCCTCTGAAAAACATAGTTTGCCTTGATTTAGAAGTCCTAGACATCTAGTAAATCCTGCAGTGGTTGTCAAATGGCACCTATTATTTGGTGCTGTTGGATGTAGAAGTATTTAAAAAATTTTGAGTTGTTTTGATATTAGGTCTTTGACTGTCCATTGTACTATATTATACCAGCTGTGGTTTAAAAAAATGCACTTTAGCACTGCCTACGAATATGTACAACTTAAAAATGCATCTTTTTATACTCGTTTTTTTTCCAGATGATAATGAATAATTTCAGCTTAACATTTAATAGAAGGATAAAAAAGGTGCTTAACAGACATTTGTTGTATGCCTTTGGTATGAGTGAAGGAATTCAGTAATGCATAAGGGAATTTCCTTTTATAATGTCACTTAGCTAATGTGAGAATTGATGGCAATTCAGCTGCAGTCTTAATGGCCTATTCATTAATTTGTATGGAAGTTACTCTAATAATAATTAGAGAAAACTCATTTGTTATTAATGTGGGGGCAGTGAGCATATCTTTAAAATAATAATCCAATTAACATGCAATAAGTGGAAATTTTATAGTTACCCACAGAACGAGTGGCTGCTGCTGCAATTGGGAAGTGGTATTTTGTAGTGTCAGATAAGGGGTCTCTAAGAGCTGCTGCTTGTTCAGCCTGCCCTCTGGCCTATGTAAAGGATCACCTGTAAGGTTGTCACTGGAGGTTGAGGCTGGGCATGCATTGTGTAGCGATGCTGCCCTTCATAGCCCCCTGACTTGGTACAAACAGATGGTTGGCAGCTTCACTATGGTTCATGTTGAGCATCTATATTTGAAATCTTTACTGCTGGCTTTGAGAGCTCTCATGGTATGCCCTGTAAGTAAATGAGCAATAACCTGAAATCCTATGATGCGTTTTAAATCACAAGCCAATGAATTGTGTTAGATGTCAGAGACTAAGCGTGCTAAACTGATGGCAGGAGGGAGGAATAAACACTCATTGGCCTTTGTGGAAACTTTCTGCATGTTTCTGCAGTGCTTAGTGTGTCTCTTGAGATCCCAGAAAAAAGTACATACTTGGGAAACTCATTACACTTCCCTGTGTACCAGACATGTGATTAGGGCAGGAGGGGACAGTAATCAGTGGATTAGAAGCTTTGTATTGATAATTTGGTAAAGAAGTTTGTGCACTGCACTAGAACAATCTCCTTGGTACCATGAGTAAAGAGGAGCTGAGGGGACTCTGCAGCCTGAAACAGGCTAGCCACATAGGGGCAAATTCAGGCAAGGTGAAGATACATTTCATAACTTATTTAATGTTAGATTTGTAATGGATGTTTAGTGAATGCAGTGTAAAAGATCTTACTGTGGTGCTCGGGTTACAGGTTTTTCTGATACTGTGCTAAATGTATGAAGCCAAAATATAAAAAATTGTATTAGATTATGTGTATTAGAAATATAATAAATCGTGGGGAGAAGTTTTCTAGGAAGGTGATGAATTAAAAAGACTAGGTTTGGAGTCTGTCCTAGTGAGGCAGAGTTGAAAGTGGAGCCTAGCTGCTGTCTGGACCTGTTTGGCTGTCAGCCCATAGGAATAGTGGGCAGATCCATGTGTAATACTGCTCAGTGGACGGCAGGGTAGGTGGTTAACCGCATCTTCCTCTTTTACTGGGGTAGCCTTCCTGCAATGATCTCTGGTGAAAGTTGGTTGTAATAAACAAAGAAGTCTCCCTGGTCACTCAGGGGATTTAGACCTGGCTCTAGGTTTGTGTACTTCACTTAATACTTGGGCTGCTTGCCAGAAGCAGGTGTAGACTCTTAGGAAGAGGTAACTGGCAGGGGCTAGGATAAGCATGATGGATAATTAGTCCACCTGCAAGCAAGAGGGAAATGATCTGTTGCCTTTTTTTGTTGTTGCGGTTAACTGGCTGAACACATCAAATCCAATAGGAGCTTTCAGCTTAGTCATTCAGTGAAATAATGACACAGACACAGGCTTACAGCTAGGTTTGCTGGCAGTCCGATTCTAAGTACCAGAGATAACCACTTTATCCAAAATTCTGTGCCATTATGAGTTGGTGCAGCACTGTGAACTAAATGAGTAAGTTGCTGTTACACTAAATATAGTTGAATTTCTTCTCTTGCATCCTTCCTGATTCCCTTTAATTTGTTTAAAGGGTAAATTACCTTTATTTAAAAGAAAAAAGGCTTTAAAATGACTGTTCTCTTCCTGAAGTTAATATACATTGTGGTAGTTACAATTGTGAGAGCTGCTGCAGTGAATGCTGATGCTGTCTTAAGTGTAGTTACTTAATGCTTTCAGCTGGCTGTTCAAGGAGGGAAGATGTGGTGTACCTTTTGCAGTACAGTAGATAACAGAATGTTCAGAGTGGTCATGCAGCCCATACCTTCACAGGTGTCTTAGAATGTCAAGTCCACCTGAAACATGAAGGTTGTTGCTCTTTCATTTGTCTAAGGCCCCCCTGGCCTTTGGCAGTCTTGAAGGAAGAAGCAGAACATTGTGTTGGAACAGGGTATCAAACAGGAGTTGTGCAGCTGCTTGCTTTATGTGAATGAAACAAATCTCTGAACCTGGGAGATTTTCTGGGGAAGGTGGCATTTCTTATTCTAGAGGAATGAAAGCAAAGGCATACGGGATATTAGACTACACTAATACCAATAAATAGTGATAGTTGACCTGTGGCAAGACCATTTTTAATAAAGACTGTTAGGATCCAGGCTAATGGTGTCCCTGAAAAGTCAATGAAATACCAGTGTGAACTCTTACTATTTCCAGCATTCACGTTGAAAAAACACTAGCTAGAGGGCTAAAAATTGGGGAAGCTAAGAGAGGAAGAAATAATATAGAAGGCTTGTAAAAGTTGGTCTATAGCTGGTGGAAATGGGTGTCTGAATTAAAAATGTGCTGCTTTGCGTTGAACTGAAATTTTTGTTACCAGGCCTTGACTTTTCCTGATAGAGATACATACTCAGCCTTGCTGATTCTGCTTTCCCATATGCAACCATTTATTTTTATACAGGAAAAGCCAGGCTAAAAATCAGAGTCTTAATATGTTATAATTGCCCCACCCTTTCTTATGGATATGAAAAAGTAAAAAGGAAAGGGTGCACAGGATGAAAAAATAGGCAAGGGAGATGATAATGTCACTTGTCCAAGGCCAGCAGAGCCTGTCAGATCCTGCTTACCCTCATGTTAAATATATGCTTTGGGGTATCCATTTACCTGTGCCATACTCATTCCTTATATACTGGAGGAAGTCATATGGACTCAGGTAAGTTTGAATAGGGCGCTCTGCTCGTAGTATCTGGGCTAAGCTACCTGTACTGTAGCATTAAGAGCACAACATGATGCATCCTAAACCAATATTTACTTGCTTGTACTATTTTGAACTGTTCTTGCTGTCTTGAATGGCTCAGGATTTTGTGCTAGTCAGCTCTCTTGTTTTGACAAGTACTTGGGAAGCATAGATCATTGCTACTTTTGCTTCCAGGTATTTAAAGAATGACTGCATTTAAGGTCTAGTGTTTATATTTGGAGGTGGGCTGGGCTTCCATGACTTCTGGAATATAAACAATAGCTTTTTACTGTATTGCCATATATGAGCAACAAGTAATGAAGATTACTATGGCTATTTCTCACTTCCCATTCTGGTCGATGAAAACACATTAACAAAGGAGGTTTGCATGATTGTACTTAACCATGAGGGCCAATCTGCTTGCAGTCCTTACCTCCTGTGTTGAAGTAGTGGTTCGGTTTTTATCTGAAGGATTTTGTGTAAGAGCTTGAACATAAACATGTGTTCTTCAGTTAAAGTGGCGTGTTAATGCTGCTGTGATTTAGTGGCAAGGTCTGTGAACAGCTTTCTCTGGCTGTGTGGGGCTTGTAATAGGGAGGATCCAGGAGGTGGAGTAAAGGGCCATGCTGGAGTTCTGCATCAGTACCCCAGGGAGCCTGTTTGAAGTTGCTTGTATGACTGCAGTGTGTATGTATATATAAAAAAAATAAAACTTGCAGAAAAGCAGCTTGGAAAATAGCAGTGAGAAGTTGTTCTATACCCATGACTTCTTACCTACATAAATTTACTAAAAGGATTCAGCTTTGTTAGTAGGGCTGTCTTAAAGGCTGACTGGCAGTGTTGTAAAGGTAGCAGGTCATATTTGTAAAGGCTTTTCAACATGCTTTGTGCTGAAAAGCATGTTGAACTGTGAACACTTTACCAAACTCTACACTGCATGAAGATAAGAGGATTTACTGCTGAAGAAAGAGCAATAAGAGTCAAGGTGGACTTAAATGTTTCTAGGTTGGTGTCACAAACCACTTGGGTAGTGCAAAAATTCAAAAATCGTAACTATGTTTTCATATTCCTCATTCAAGAGATAGGTGGTGGTATTCAAGTACCTTATTGTTGACTTAGGAACAGCGTGGCTTTCTTACCTGCTTCCTTCTGCCTTTTAGATTTGAGAACAAAGTAGAGAGGAGACTTTTCTACTAGGACTACCTCACCTTGGGAGAAAAGCACTTGAGAGAAGAGGCTCATATGCATCAAACCCATGTGTGTTCTGTTAGGCTGAGCAGAGATGTCATATCCTACTTAGCTGAGAGATGAGTACTCTTCCTCCTGTTACGTTTATCATGCTGTTCTATTGTGCTCCCTGAATGCAGTAATAAAATAAGTTTGGTTCCTAGCTTATTGGTATTTGCAGCAGCAGCAGCAAGTACATCGTGGAAGTGCGTAACATTCCCAGAGGATTTTTAGGTAAAACTTTTGTGAGGGTAAGTACATGACTTTGTATAGTAACCACCCATAACTCCTCCTCAAGCCATCTGTCAACTAATTTGCAGCTAGATCCTGGAGTACTTAGTAGAGATGAGGGAAAAATTGAGAAGAATGTGTTAGATGTAGGCCTATCTTTAGTGAGCCTTTGAAAATTGTGTGTAGTGTCCAAGGTCAGAGCAAAGGTGACTTTGCAGGCAGCCATCCATATCTACGTCTTATAGAAATTCATAGCCTTGAGGTGAAGCTTTGGTATCTTAGTGCTGATCTCTTGGGGAAATATATTTGCGAACCTCAGTTTTCACTGCTAGATTTAATATAGGAGCTAGAAGGTTTCTGGCTATAGCCAGTTTATGTATGTTAACTACAAGACAGCGTTGCTCTAAGAATAGTGTTGGTGATTCAGACCAAGATATTTAGGACCAGTGTAAAAGACTAGCATCCTCTAATCTGCATGTCAAGACTGAATGTGCAGAGATGGTATTTAGGCAGTCATGAAAGAGAAAAAAAAAACATGTAAGCCTTTGATATTCACAACCTTTTATGGCAATACATTTCAGTGACGTTATGGATAGTGTTAAAAAGTGATTTCTGAATCTTTAAACCTTCTGTGGTAATAGGAAAAATAAAAGGCAGTAAATCTGTGAAAAACTAGTTGTGCCTTGTTGAAGTTGGTCATGATGCTGTATTCTCATATCCTCTTCTTTCCAGATAACATGTTCCGGGGCTATAATTTGGCCTCATTCAGGAATTGATGCATGTCTTCCATCCTTTTATTTTCCTGTACTGACTTAGTTCTGTTATTCCCATTTTGAAATAAGGAGAACTGGGAAGGCTCAAGATAGGATTTTTTTTTTTTTTTTCCCCCCATGAATTTATACAGAAAACATGAATATGCCACTTACTCTCCATTGTTCTCTATTCCTCACAGCGTTTTTCAGATCACTTCTGAATACTTTGAAAGTGCATGTTCTAACACAGGTCCATCTGGGACCACACCAGTAAGCTTCTTTTATCATGAAAAATTGCTTTCATTCCTACTTTGTTGCTTATCTTTTAGTCAGTTATTAATGCTTGAAGGCTGTTGCCTTTTATCTGCAATGGCTATACTTCTTAAAGAGCCTTTGAGATACTTTGACACAACTCTTTGAAAATCTGAATTTGCTTTAACCTTGTCCACATGCTGTACGACTCCAAAAAACCCCAATAAACTTCATTTCCTTCCTCTGGCAAAAGTATGCCTCTTCAAAGTCAGTTTAGCCAAGTTATCGGATATAATGGGGAATTTACTACACAAAGCTTTATGGAGTGTTATGTTGGCATTTGGAGTAGGTGAAGGGGTAGGGAGTGCTACCCTTAGAACTACATGAGTATCTGATCAAAGCCTGCACAAAATCAGCCAGAACTCAACTGATCTTCTTTCGTTTTACCCCGTGCTGTTATGTTTTGCAGCTTGGGTTCTGCTAGCACCTTTACTTGGACCATCTTGCTAGTCATACCACATTGTGTTTCCTTCTGTCTGTGAGGCAGCTGAGCACTCTAGGGAGGGCTTTTCTGTGGGCTTCTCTATAGTTACCCAGGTTCTTATCATCTACCAGCTGCCTTACTGTACATTTCCCAGGGGAGGCCCCAAAGAGCTTTTGAGGAACACTAATACAGAAGAAATACCTGCTTTTGTAGTGGTATGTTCTATGCAAGCTGAATAAATAACTAGAGGTAATTCAAGGGTGTTAGAGAAAGTCATGTTAGGTGCTATTACCAGAACATCGGTAGTAGTTATGCTTAGCCTTAATAAAAATTACTGCCTTTACTGATGACTTACTCAGTTGTCAATCTAGCAGATTCCCAAGACTGAAACTAATGGCTCAAAAAAGTACCTAATATTGTACCTAACCCTTTGTAGCTTGCTGTCTTAAGCTATCTGCTGAAGACTCGATCTGATTCTCAGTAGCATCAGGCTTCAGTTGCAAGTTTAAATTTAGTCTAATGTCTGGCTGGGTAACACACCTGGATGCAAAAAAGCAAGGTGTTTGAGGCTTATTAAAAATGGTAGTAACTCAAGTTTATCATTATGTGGATTGTTATCTGTCAGTTCATCAGTTTCTGGTGGTACTGGCCTAGTAGTATGTGTAGTTCCTTACCATATTTGTCATACAGATCATGGCTTTCCATTTGTGGCTTAATGCACTGTTTCCTTGGAGACTCCAAAGGTGGACTCTGTCCTTGTCTGCTCTGGGTTGGAAAAGTCTATTTTCTGGTCAGATTCTCACCAGTGTTTATCTGAAGTCCCAAATCACCTGCGGATCCTGAGTCTGATCCTTCCCTAAGAGACAGCAGGTGGAAGACTGAGCTTGCCTGCTTGCTATACTCACCAAATGGTCTGTCATATAATGGCCAGAGCTCTGATTCCTTCCCTTAATCATCTCATGAGGAGATACCGCACTGTGACATCACTTTGTCACATAAAAGAAGAAGTAACTTCATCAAATATAGTACAGGTGGATGCCATGGTCTTGAAGGTATTTTAGAGTCCTGGCAAATGGTCACATCTCTCCAGTGTCACAAAAAAGGAAACTGTATTATTATTTCGGAGACAGACCTTTAATTGCAAAGTTACAATATTCTGCCTTCTGGCTAAGAAGGATTTCTTGTGTTTGTTTTGCAATGAATATTGATACTGGCAGATGGTTTTCTGCAGGAGAACTGATGAAACATCTTTCTAGAAGAAAAAGGGATTTGCTTACATGCAAGACCAGCATGTTCATTTGCCCTTGGTGTAAATAAGGAACCAACCACTTTGATACAGAGCTATTTTTGTCTTCCTCTGAACACTGCTTATAGTGCATTATGCGTGTTTTTTAAAAAATGCTGTCAGCAGATACAGCCAGCCATTAACCTTAAGTACTCCCCATTTAAAGATAGCACCTGTAGTCAGTTCATTCACTTGTGTGGGACAGAGGCCTTAGGTCACTTACTGATGTTGTCAGAGACCTTATCCTGAAATGGCACGTCAGCTTCTTACACCCTGCTCTGTTGGGAAGAATACAGCTCCATACATCCAGAATTTACTTTGGTCGGAGTGTTCTTGTTCTTGGTGCTGTAGTGAGTTTTTGCAGTATCATCTTTTTGTATAACCAAGATAGGAGAAGGGGACTTGTATATAAAATGCTAGATCAAATGGTGGAGGGAATAGATTTGCACCCCTCAAGTAGAATGCCCTTGATAGAGAGGGGATAGTGCTCCCAGTTCATGTAGCTTATTTGCTGCTGGAGGGTGGAAGCATCTTCATAGCCTAATTGTCGCTGCAGATTAGGCAAGATCAATGTTGAGGCCTTCTGTCCTGCTTGGTATGACTAATAGGCTAATTTAGCTGGTTGAGTATTTTTAAGGTAGTCAAGTTCAAGTCACTTCTGTTTAGAAGGATTTGTCTAGAGGCTGATATCCAACTTAGTGATTCACTCAGAGAGGATGGTGGTGCAGAGGAGGAGTTAGCAGTTAGAGAGCTTGATGTGCCTGAGCATTTGTTGCCTGGGTTTTGAAGATGCTGTTAGTTCCAATTAGAGCGATCTATTCAAATTTGTTCCCCAGCATTCTGTTTTACCTTGTGTTAACTACATTCACGGTGTTAACCACATTCACAATGTAGACTGACAAGATGTTTAGCAATCCTGGCAGAATTG
This sequence comes from Podargus strigoides, assembly GCA_028020825.1. NCBI lineage: Eukaryota > Metazoa > Chordata > Aves > Caprimulgiformes > Podargidae > Podargus > Podargus strigoides. The sequence continues at coordinate 23,533,698 of CM051628.1, read as the reverse complement.
TGGTTGACTGATATAAATGTTTCCTGCCAGTGTATGTTGAATAGCTTACATTTGTCAAAGTCAATCCATCCTGGTCTCTTCCTGTCTGGATCAGTACCAGAGCAGAGTCTGTACCTGCAGGAATGAACAGCTAGTCAGTTCATGGGAACCCTGTTATTCACTGTACCTCCTGAACTGTATTTGCTGCTTCTGTGTTGAAGGTATGCCCTTGTAAATTTAGAGGGGGGAAAAAACCTCCTGTTAAGATTTAGAACTGTTTAGTATAATTCTGGTATTTTAATTTTTTGCTTGATACATCTTTTGGCATATGAGCAGTGTCTCCAGATGACTTGTTTGGGGGCTTTCTATCTTGTACCAGTGGGGAGGCTGGCCCAATGATTAACAGACATCTGCTTCTGCAGAAATAGTTTTCTCCAAACTGCTTGTGTAAAAATTTCAGAGTGATGAAACAGTTTTGTCTTTACAGATACTGTACCTACGCACATGAAATATAAACAAGCCTTTAATGTGTTAGAGAATGGACATTTTGGTCAGTTCATTGTACTAGATTTTTAGCTGGTAGAACCTGAAAGTCCTACCAACTCAGATCAGACCTTGACTGCTTTAAGCAGTGTAGAGCTGATTTTTCATGGGAAACACCTTCTGAAGTGGCTGATAGCTCATTTCCAGGGTAACATGTTTTGAATCTTCCCTGAATTAAGGAGATGTTATATTTTATTTGCATTCAGCAGTTGCCTTCACTTCCAGAATTAACTTGAAGTCAATGCTTGTATTTTGTGGGCTGTCAAACTCAAGGCATCTGACTGAGGAAATAGCTGGTAGTCCTGTGGTCCTCTGCCTCATGCCTGTGTAGGAATTGCTCAGATCTTGCTGAGGCCCTCGGCCTTTCAGGATAGGCTGCAGCTAGCCTCTGCTCTGACAAAAGATTGGTGGAAGAATTTCAAAACAAATTTTCTGTCAAAGATTTTTTTATCTGATGTTATTTGTAGTATCACTGTTATGCAAGTGTATGTATAGTGGAAACAGGCTCCTTTGTCACTTTAGCAACTGGTATATTTTTCTGCCAGCCTGGGTGGATGCTGTAGTATCTGCTTATATGAATTAGCCAAGAATTGCAAGTTTCTTTGGGAAATTGTATTCCAAAAACTAATGTTCTAGTTTTTCTTCCTCCTCAATTTATTAAAATCTTAACTGGAAAATTTAGAACTACCTTCTCTTGTGGTAGAAGTTTCATTTCCTCAATAATGGATGGAGGTGTAGCTAGCATTTACAGGTCTTCTGTTGCCTGGCTTCAGCATCTCTAGTTCATCTTGTGATTTGCAGCAACATGGTAATCAAGCATATAGACCACTTTACTGTTTGCTTTTCCCCAGTTCTGCCGCCAGAGGAATTGAAAGTGCACTGTCATCAGGCCTCCTAAAGGTAAAAATTTCCTTGGATGCTTGTTGAAATGCTGTTGTACTTCACAAGTTGACAATGGCCCTAGTAGTGGTCTGTTTCTGACAGAACCAGGAATTGAAGTTAATGGACTAGTGTATTTCAAGACACTGGTGCCTCTGCAGAAAATGACCAGCTTGAGATGCCAAGCTACAGGGCCATTGCCTTGCATGTACAATGGACGGGAATGCATGTATCCTTAGCCAAGTGGTGCAACTATGTGGGATAGAAAGAAGGTCTGCTAATGTTTTTTCCTCTTTGAAACTGAGTTGAAACATGCAAGAAACTAACAAGAACAGTAGAATTGGTTGTAGGCCATTTGTCTCTTTCACTTGTGGAAAAAGCTTATTGATTGTGATAAGTTACCGATCTTAGATGAATTAAATAAACATTTGCCCTGTTGTTGGAGAGCAATGATGATAATTTCCATGACAGGAAAAGTGGACTGTGGGCAGAGACTAGTGCTGTGCTGCTGGCCTTTTATCTTTATCAGATAGGAGGAAAAGCTTGTGAGTTTGTTCTGCTTCTTTCCAGTATAAGAGAAACTGAGGAGAGGGTAAGCTGCTTCTGCTTTCAGGATGGAAATAAGAACAGAGAAGGGTGGTCTGATATAGGTATTAGACACTTGACTGATGTTATATCGATCTGCTTTTGTAAGCAAGAGGAACCCGAAGCCCAGCAGAATCCCAATTCAAGCAGCAGCTCCTCCTCTTCTTCCTGTAGGGTCTGCTAGATCCTTGGGCTCTGATGCAGTAATAAAATATGTACTTCACTAGCCTTTGCTTGCCCAGTTGCCTTCTGGGTTGCTGTGCTCATCCTTGAGATCTAGGAAGCACAGCAGTTCATGCCTACTGTGAGTATGGTTTTAGTGGGTTTGGACCTCCCCTATCTATTCAGACTGCATGGAACTGCCAGTATTTTGCTACTTTTTTCCTGTAGAGATCATATTATGGAAATATTTCAATGATCTATCATGACTATGTTGCAGAAAATATTCCTCTACTTAGAGATTCTCTTCCTTCATTAATCATTGTAGTTGACTTGTATTTGCCTTGGTATTTCACATACTGTCAAATACAGATACACTATATACCCTCTTTAGCCATCTATGAAGGCTATTTTTCTAAAATAACTCTTGATTTCAGTCTGTACACTCTGATAGCTATGACAAAGCTTGCTGCAGAGCAACTAATACCTGTGAAGGAGATCAGAAATTGAGGGTTAGACTTGAGATTTCCTTATCACCATATGCTTTCTTTGAACATCTACATTAAGCTGTTTCCAAAACTGTATCAACATTCTGTTCTTATGCTCTGGCACCATTCGTAAACCTTCATGATTGTTGAACCTTGTGCTGTTGTCAGCTCTGCCTTGCTGTGACATCAGTCACTGACTGTTCAGGTGACCACAGGTGTGTGACTTCCTCATCATTGAAGTATGTTCTCCAGATTTTCCTCTTTTCTCTTTATCATTAGTTTTAGTAATTGTGCTCCTACAATATCTGTTGTTAGCCTTATCACTTATCTTCTAGATAAGATGATCTGTCAGTAATTTATTAGACTGAGTGGAGCACCTTTAAGATCTTACCTTACCTGGATCAAAGCCAGGGACAGCATTAACTCATCTACTTTGTTCTCTACCACATAATTTCAAATAAGTTAATGAAATAATTGGGCTTTGTCGTAGTCAGCAGCCGTTTTTGTATACTGCTGTTTGGGCCTGTCCCAACAACATGCATTTTGAATATATGAAGTGCTTAGAAAGTAGCTCCAGCTTCTGCTTATATGAGAACTGCCCAGTGTTTCGTATTGCTCCCTCATTTCACCAACCAGTCAATTAGACCATCCTGTTGTCAGATGAGCTTGTTACTTTAGCTTGCTTTTTCTGCAAGTACCTCTGCATTTTTCCCTCTCAGACAAAATGATTATTCTAGTGGAAAGCTTGCAGATGCTTTCATTTAATGCAAAGCTTACCTTCAAGGAGAAATCTAAACAGTTATCTCTGAGTAACCAGACACCACATTGACAATCAGTCATTGTTCCTAGAATATGTACATGATCCCTGAAGGACCTGTGTACTTTGTGTCAAATGCCATAGCTCTGAAGCTGACTCATCTGCTGTGGCTCTGCTGTAACTAGATGGGATGGGAAGGACATATTGATGAGGTGATACATGGACTACAGCAACAAATAATTGAGGAATTAGGATTGGTGAAGACTCTCATCTTCGCATCAGACCTTGCACTGAGCAACTTGTGTAACAGTAACAAATATTTTTAAGGTCCAGGCCATTTCTACCCTTCCTCTTGGGCAAGGTAAGCCTTAGGATATTTATCAGGTATGCTTCCTGCTTTGCACACAGTTAATTTGAAAACCTCTGTAAAATTTGGGATATATATATATAAAATACTGAGATTCATAAGTAAGAAACCTGTCAGCTGCTGTGCTCCTCTAGTTCTCTCCTAGGCGTGCAGGTCAAATCTTCAGTGGATAGTTGAGGAGGGCGTTCTGCACAACAATCAGGGCTATACATAGGCTAGTAAAACCTGTTAGTTCCCTCTGTGTTGCTACTAACATGAGCTGGATTAACATATGCTAACTTCATTTTCTTCTGAGGTGTTTCTGGCAGCAGCTGGAGCAGAGCTCAAATTGTGCACGATTCCATTATTAGCTGTCAAATTACTGGAAACACTTCTGTGGCAAATCAGAAAGCAAATTTACAGTGCTACTTCTGATTAGTTAAAATGAGGTTGCCTTCATGGTACAAGGTCCAAATCTCCTTTTTCAGAAAATACTTGCTGCTTGAGGGATGCTTCAGGAAACGTACTACACTGTGGTAATTAGGTATGGCAAACTATTTCTGATGCAGCGAACCTCATCAGCTGTGCATCAGTGACAAGTCTCAAAAAATCTGCTTGTATCGAGTGTTACTATTTCGGTATGCAGAATGTAATTGTGCTGAATCAGGAATGCTGTGCTACAGCAAGTAAATTTAGGGCTTACTGTATAGAATGAACTGAGGACACTGAAACTGTAGGGTATTTTGTCAAGACTATTTTTCTTCCATGGGATCTCTGAGGCTTTATTTAATGATGGTTCTGTAAAGCCCGGTGTTTCTTAGCTTAGTAGCCCTTAGTGAATGTGGGCCTTGTCATTTGCCACTGCCAAGTGAGCACCCAAGCCAGCTGTCTGCCTAGCTAAGGGAAACCCTTGCATAGTCAGAGTTCTTGAGCTTTGCAGTTGGTATCATGCTACAGGTTTTGCTAGGAGTGAGAGTTTCTCTTCCTGTGGCTTTTCCTGGGCTGTTGCTCCAAGGAGGTAAGTCAAGATTTCACAGCTTTTTTTCTGGTATATCTGCTGTTAATACTGGTCCTGTAAATAAACTGCTGCCTTCAGTGGACCTGTGATGATTCTTGTTACAACCTGTGTATGCTTGCAGGAAGAGTTTAATTCGGACGTGTTGAAGTCAAACCATTGTTTTAGCTTAGAAGCAAAGGAGGCCTAGGGACAGTTTACCACAGCTCTTGTATTAACAGTGATTTGCTGGATGGTGGGCAACATTGTTTACAATTTAAAAATATGATTGTGATATTAAATGATCATCAGCTTCTTCCTGGCAACCCAACTAGTCTCCTATAAATTCCCAGATCATTCGTTGTACATAAGAACATAAATTTGTCTGGAGTCCAGTCTCATATGCTGAGGTAATGAAGCTGTGTGTCAAAGGCAAGGGTAAATTGATATACATTGATATCACTAGAAGCAAGCTATGCAATCTGCTGGGATATGACACTGCTCTGTCACTCTAATCACGATTATAGGATATTCTACCTGTGTATTAATACAAATAAATCCTGTATTGAAAAATCTTTGGAAGGAAATAGTGCTGCCTTTCTGTAGCCAGGCAGGCGTTGGGGGGAGTAGTTGTTTAAATGTGGGATGTAGTTGGCGCTGTTTGTGATCTGCTGGTCTTTGATTCCCCCAAGAGAGGAATCCCGTATTGCCATGAGGGTAACCTGGCTGGCTGAAAAATTACAGCATTTTAGTAACAAGGGAATGTGCCACACGTTCTTGTTTAATCCTAGCTTTACCTTCCTGTTCCCATAAGATTTAGAAGTCAAAGCTAGTTCAGAATTGATTTCTCCAGGGAGAGAAGTGTATTTTCATGCTTTTCAACTCATTTGATTACAGTATAGAGTTTAAGATTCCCTTCTGATTAACTAGGAAAGCAACAGCAGAGGGTTGGAAGCTGGAGTTTGATCTCTTCCTTTGGTCTCTATTTTGGTGTATTTTATATATACAATTTCAAAGGAAAAAAAGTCTGAGAATTTGCATAGAAATTAGTAGCTATTGAGGAATGGCTGACACACCAGAGGGTTGTGCTGCCATTCAACGAGACCTTGATAGGCTGGAGAGTTGGGCGGGGAGAAACTTAATGAATTTCAACAAGGGCAAGTGTAGAGTTTTGCATCTGGGGAAGAACAACCCCATGTACCAGTACAGGTTGGGAGCTGACCTGCTGGAGAGCAGTGTAGGGGAAAGGGACCTGGGGGTCCTGGTGGACAGCAGGATGACCATGAGCCAGCAATGTGCCCTTGTGGCCAAGAAGGCCAATGGCATCCTGGGGTGTATTAGAAAGGGAGTGGTTAGTAGGTCGAGAGAGGTTCTCCTTCCCCTCTATTCTGCCTTGGTGAGGCCACATCTGGAGTATTGTGTCCAGTTCTGGGCCCCCCAGTTCAAGAAGGACAGGGAACTGCTCGAGAGAGTCCAGCGTAGAGCCACAAAGATGATTAAGGGAGTGGAACATCTCCCTTATGAGGAAAGGCTGAGGGAGCTGGGTCTCTTTAGCTTGGAGAAGAGGAGACTGAGGGGTGACCTCATTAATGTTTATAAATATGTAAAGGGTGAGTGTCACGAGGATGGAGCCAGGCTCTTCTCAGTGACATCCAATGATAGGACAAGGGGCAATGGGTGTAAGCTGGAACATAGGAGGTTCCACATAAATGTGAGGAAGAATTTCTTCACAGTGAGGGTGACAGAACACTGGAACAGGCTGCCCAGAGAGGTTGTGGAGTCTCCTTCTCTGGAGACATTCAAAACCTGCCTGGACATGTTCCTGTGTGACCTGATCTAGGTATTCCTGCTCTGGCAGGGGGGTTGGACTAGATGATCTTTTAAGGTCCCTTCCAATCCCTAACATTCTGTGATTCTGTGATTTGGTCTGAAAAAAAGAGCTAGCGTTTCCAGTAGTGTGCAAACCTTGACCTCTGGCAAACTTCAGTGCAGCTGCCTGGGAGGAATGCTTAAAATGAAGCAAGCATGTTCCTCTGAAGGAGGTCACTGTTCATGGTTTCTGATACTATATACTCCAAGGGATATTGGTTGGTTGTTGAGGAAAGAACATGAATAACCAGTGTCTTCGAAAGGCCAAATCTTATCTTATTCTAGGGTTCTGCCTTTACTTGATACTAAGCAGGCAGGGATTTTACCCTGCAGTTTTCTGTCCCTGGAGGTCAGAGGCCATTAGCATGGTGCTGCTCACTGCTGTTGGTGGAGCTCTTCACTGCTGAAGAGCCAGTTGGAGTTGGCCAGTCATGTGGAAGTAGTGGCAAGGGAGGAAGGCTTCGCTTTCTGGTCCTGTTGGGTGCCCTGCTGCAGCATGCTTGTGTGGCACAGCTGGTAGCCTGCAGGCCAGCAGTAAGACATGGGGTATTTGGATATGTGTGAAGATTTTTAATAAGACAGTTTCTACAGCACTGCAGTATATCAGAGCAACAGCATAAAGGCTCTAAATACTTCTGAGTATTTCTCTAAGTAAATCTGATAAATGGGTTAAAATATGTGGAATTCAGTCTTTTCCAGGGGATCTTTTACCCCAGGGTAGCACAGAAGTCTTAGTTCTCTCTATAACGTAACTACCCACCTCTATCTTGTTGCCTTTCTAAAGGGGAACACTATTTTGTTAGTGGTAGTGGTGGTATCAACACTTGGTGATAGTCAATGTAAGACTACAAAGGATTGGTAAAACCATCTGAGATATGAGATACATGACACAGGAGAGAGCTGTTGAAAGAAGGGAGTGCAGAAGTAAGGATAAGTTGGAAAGTTTTATTATGAGGGAAAACTGTGTAGTACAGTATGTGATCCGTAGCCTTGTTTTAGAATTTGTCTTTGGGAATTGCCTGCTTTAACACTTAACAGTTATGCAGCACACTTTCAGGTTCTGCTCAATTAATGTTAACAAGCTGTTGTCAGCCTTCATGAGAGGAAAGAATAATGCCTGCGAGGCAGGCTCTTTTTTTTTGAGGAATTTGTGTACATATTCTTGTAACCACAAAACATGGGCAGTTCTGGTGTATTCTCAGATCACTAAAGTCAAATTCTCTTTGTTCCTTGATTTATATTGGAAGCAATTGTTTAGTTACCCTCACCTTGAGACCAATACACCCTGAAACAAGTCAACAAGCCGCATCAGATTAAGCCCTGTCAGCAAGGTTATCCAACAGTACCAGGGGAGAAGGGAGAGGAAAGATGTAAAATAAGAGTGGTTTTTGGTGTGCAAAACCCTCGCTATCCTAAACTCTTTAGAAGAAATTTGAAGATAAAAATGGTGAAGTCAGAAACAGCTTATGGGAAACTGATAAAACTGTAAGGGGTAGGCTGTTTATAAACATCACCTGGAAGAGAGAAAAGTCATGTCTAGGGTATATGACTCAGCTGGCAAACTGAAGTTGCTGGAGCTATGGAACAAGTAGGTTTAGCCTTCCCTTTCCTCTGCTCCTAACAATTCATGCCCCCTTCCTACCCCTAAGTGGCTGATAATTGCTGGCATAGAGATTTGGAGTTCAATACTTTTCAGTTCATCTTCAGTCTAAAGCAATGGTCCTCAAACTTTGAACCATATACGAAAATGTAAGCATTTAATGTGCTGTCTAAGTAGTTTAGTTGGACTTGTGTTCTAAAGCTATATGGTAAGCTGTGCTTCAGCAGGAATGTATGTATTCATGAGTATGTTAATCGCTAAAATAGCAAAAAGTTCTACCTACTACAAATGAGAGTTACTGTTCTTCCCTTCTTAGCAATCTCAAAGTAATAAAGACAATGTAAATCAGATACATAATGTCAATTTGTCTTCTCACTGTGATGGTACCAAACGAATTGGCAACTTCTGAATGTGGGGAAGGGTATGTGAAGGGGATCCTACATCTTGACTCTTGAGGAAAGTTTGAAAACTTCAGTTGTTTGAGACATGTATATCTATGCAATTGTAAAACTGAATTGTGGGTTTAGCCTTTATCACTTCTTTACAATACCTTTCCTGGCTAGCATTTAAGAAGTAGAATTCTGCCAATACTGTACAAATGGTGGAGTCCTACTTGATAACTAGTGGCTATATGCTATCTGAGATGCAAGAACATTTACCTTGGCTAAACCAGCCTGTGAGTAACTACTGCTGAAGACACATTTCTTTCAAGGACTAATGTCTTAAGTTGGGCTTTTACAGTCTTTTATTCACACTGAATACCTTTTTGGCTGTGTGGGAAAGGGGCTTTACTTTTGGAGATAAGTCTTCTGCTATAAACCTGCTGACTTCAGCTGCTGTTTTGTTTCATTTTTAAATTTTGGTCTAATTAGTAAATGGTACTTCTAATAATCTTTGAATTTCTTAAGTAATAAAATATTTGGAATATCCTTCACTAAGCAATATGCTTATTTTATGGTAAATGTTTTCTGGCCCACAGATGGAGAACCATACATGTATAAGTGCTTCAGGTCCTGAACTACTCTGGAGCTACCAAGTTGCTGGTCTGCCTTCGAAAGGAACTGTGCCTGTTGATCTGGGGATGAAGTCTTCACTCGGAGCGTTGTTTTGCCAATTAGTAGGCCCAGTAAAAAGGACACAGCTAGCAGCAGACCAACAATCCAGTACGCAGGTTCTATTTCACGTAAAGGGGTCAGTATATAGAGGATTGTTGGGGGTACAAACAAGTCAGATCACGAATAGCAGACATCAACCCCAGCGACCCCAGGAATGACACAATATCGCTCGTAACAGATGGAACAAACAGAGACACGAGATAACCCACAGAGCAAATGGGAGACAACCAGGTGAACAAGGCAGTTACATATGACAAAAGTAACCCCATGTTGCCTCCCCACAAAGCCCGCGTTTGAATGTGCCAGACCTGACTGGGACCCGGTTCCATGAGGAGTCAGGAGGTCCTTCCCCAACAGGAAACTCTGTGAAGTGCGTCCACTCCACAGACAGACTCTCCAACTCTTCCTGCAAATGGGCCCAGCTTTTATCCCCAAACAGGACACCTGGCACTTGTTATCAAAATGCAGGGCACCTGGGGCTTGTTTACCCAAGGGCTTTCCCTGCAAGGCTGGCCGCACCCTGGAGGAAAGCCAAAAGGTAAACTCATCCCCTCCTCTTAAAGGGCTGTGGGAACCACCCATATGTCAACCTTAATTCAGGGCTGGGGGTTCAGACCCCAGCACTTCAAGCGTGTGGAGGTAAGTGAGACTTCTTTGCTAATTTGACTTCTGCCAGGTAATGCTGTGTTAGGTGTGAAGCTGTTTCAAATGAGGAGGCAAATGAATCTGCAACAGAAGTGGTTGCTGAAATTCACTGGCTGAATTTCCTTGATTGTCACTGAAGACTTTCTCTATGCTGGTATTTATTGACTGATTATTGTTTTGAAAAAAGCAAGAATAAGTTGCATTGATAGAGACGTGGGAATTTAGCACTGCTGTTCATACCCCTGTGAGGAAGAAAGAGAAGTAGCAGGGCAAATGATCAGGATCTCCATGAGTTTTTCAAGAGGAGATTGATGGCATCTGATATTTCTTCACTTGTATGATCTTGACTAACACTTAGAGGCTTTGCACACTGTGTAGTCTGATAAGACACAGAGATGTATCACTTACCTACTTGTGTATCTTTTGCTGTGCTGCTTTTCGTCTGTTTTCAGTCACTACCTACCTTGTCCATTTCTTTTGCTTTGAGAGAATCTGAGTGGAAATCAGACTTAATGCTTGAATCTACTTTTTTGAATCAGCACTGATTTCTGTCAGTTAAGCAAAAGGAAACTGAACATTCCTGGCACTGAAAGTGATGGACCAATTATGCTGCTTGTTCCCACTGTATTTGTTGCAGACTGCAACGTGGTTTCTCTGTGCAGTGATTTTGTGCAGTGTATCTTCCTAACATTTTTGCTATGTAGTTTCTTCCTTTGTCCTAGATACTCTCAGGGTTCACCCTAAACATATGAAGTAATAACATGATTAATGGAATACTTGAAGAAAGAGTGTAATGGTATTGTTTGGTTTTGGGGTATTCACTCTTCAAACAGTCAGAACTAAGAGTGGAAAATACCACTGAAGGGGAGGATGGGTGGTGTATGAATATATATGTATGTATTTTTTTTTTTTATGGCAGCTGGAGGCCCTGAGTTGCAAATGAAACTGGGCAAGCAGACTCAGGATCCTGTAGAAATGTACAGGTCGAAAAACAGAAGGGGATTTCCCATCCTGTTCAAGGTATCAGACCAGGACAGCCAGAGCAGGACCTGGCAATTTAGTTTATTTGCATCAAATTCTGACCTTTAAAACTGGCATAATAGCACTTTCTTACCTCACAGGGATTTGTGAGAGATCCGATAAAAGATTAAGAGTCTTTGATGTGATAGCGTGAGCTACCTATAATAACCCATTCAAGTGCATGTTGTTCCAGTGGGTTTGTTTATTATAGGTATGATTGCTCTGTAAATGTGATAGTAAGAATAAGAGAGATGTGTTCTGAATAGTAAAAAATATTTCCTAATTTACACAAATACACCTTTGCACCAAAAATATTTACATGTGATTAATAAATCCTGTACCTTTATAGAGTAATTATGGAACATTCTAAAGGGATAATAACAATAACTTGTAATTTGTGAAACAGTTTAAACTGCAACAACTAACAGACAAGGTACTTAAACGTATGTAGAAATGAAAAACAATTTTACAACTCACTGTAATTTGGGGATTCTTACCACTTTATACTCAGCTAATAAAAGTTAAGATGTTTCTCAAGAAAGCAAGTTTGCATTTTCTTGCAGTTCAGTAGGTCTCAACAGTCTTCTAGCACTCTAGACTAAAAAAGTTTGTCTGAATAAAGATAGTGGTAGAGTGCCTTAAGGCTCAAGCTGATAGTAGTGCTTGATGATGACCTGGTTTTATTGGGACATTTAGTTTTTTAATATGCCTATATACATTGAGACACTGTATATAGACATATTAAGACAGTTTCTGTCTGAAGAACATACTAGCTAGGAAGTGTGTGTGAGGAAGACAAAGGTGTGAAAGTGGAGTGAGTTGTCCAAGGTCACAGAACTTACCAGTTGCCATGTCAAGCACAAAGCTGACACTTCCTGAGCTCCAGTCCAGAAAAACTCATTTTGTGACATGTTCAGAAAAGGTTTTTTGCATTTTAGTTCTTTTTATTTTTTTTTTTAATTTTCAGAAAAGACAAATCAAAAAGTGTGAAGCTTCTCCATATGTATGGGTCAACTAACTGATCTTACCATCAGTGCTAGCACTCAGCCATGCATGCTCTGTGAATTTGTGCTTGCATTTGCATTTGTTCTTCTGGACCTTCCAAGCAGATTTACTATGGGCCCTTGGTGGTGGTCAAGTGTTTTATCTAGTATTTCTCATTACTCTCTGGATAAATTTTCATGGGGGAGGAAAGAAGGGGTCTTAATATATTAACTTGAAATGTTTTGGGTATGAGACTGTGAGTTTAACTCCTGAGTTGAAAAGAACAACAGGGACTGTCTGTTTTCAGTGGACAACTCTGTTCCCCAGTCTGGCCACAAGTAAACGCCAAAAAGATGTGCCATGCTTCACACTGACTGTTAAACCTTATGCTTTCCCCAAGCTCTTTCCTGTTCTGAACAGATGTAAGTGATGGTAAGGGCTGTAGATCTTTAGACAACACAAAGGTTCACGTTTAATCTTACGCATGGAGTGATGCAAGGAGGAGAACCTTTCAATTCTGGAAGCTGATCCAGACTGTAGGTTGTATGGATTTTGTGTGCATTTTGTGTACTTGCTTAGCCTAAATCCACATGGGAGAGGGAAGAGAAGGTGTGATAGGAAACACAATTTATTGAAAGCTAAAAAATTAAACCTTGCAGAAACATCTTATTAAAACACAGGAGGCATTTTGGTTAGCTGAGATAGACATTTCTTTCATCAACAGATGTTACTCCTTGTGAGCGAACCCTGTGCTTAATCATGCGCATTGTTTTTGTGATGGAAGATAACTGCTATCTAAAGAGGCTGATGTGGCACCATTGAGCTCTCATTTCAAAGGAGCTGAAAGGCATGGTTCTAGCAGTAACATCAACAGAACAGCTGACTCGCAAAATTACTTTTATTTGGGGTTTTTTTGTGTTCTACCTGGGTTCAGTATTGACAAGGGAATTCCATAACAGTGAAAGGAATGAGGCTGCTCACTTATGCTTGCGATGAAAAATAAAAAATAAAAATTGTGACATCTGGAATCCAGGTTTTCAGTTGAGGTTGTCTGTTCATGTAGATTTAGAGGAACTTTTCATTATTAGTCGCTGCTGTTTTTTTTTTTCCTGAAACTGAAAACCATTTTCTGAAGGGATGTATGAGGACAAGATGTGACTCTAGCCCCGTTAAGGGTGTGAAGAAGACAAATTTGAGACTTAAGCTAGAATAAAATAACTGAGCTCTTCTAAATACTGTCTTTTCTGAAGACTCGCTCTGGAATGAAGAAGTGATGTTATTTCATTTTATATAATGTGACCTTACTAATTTTGTCAAGACGTGTGATTAAGCAATCAGGAACTTGCACATTATTCATGTGAAATACCCTGCTGGAAATTCGGAGGGGGGAAGACAAAACACTGTTATTGAGTTACTGAACCTAGAAATGAAGTTAGCCAGTCTTGTCACAACATAGTAAGCCTTAGACATGAAATGGAGTTATGAGAGAAAGGAGAGGTCTGACAGTTGTGTAGGAAGAGAGCTGTTGGCTTGCCCACAGGTCCTGAAGTGGGTAGGTGCTTCCTGAGCAAGTGATCAGAGAACCCCTTAGGAAGAGGGAGAGTGGTGAAGCATTTACTAATTCAACTGCTGAATTTCTAGATAGTTTAATCTCTTGTGCTGTTATCAGTTTTGCTGAGTTATTTGCAGTTCTGCCAGCTGCAGGTCATGCAGCTTTGCTCTGGGGGAACCTTTCGTTTTGCTGAGGATTCTCTATGGTACCTAAAGCTGCTCATGATGGGTATAGGTTGATTTTTGTTCTTTGTATTATATATGTGTAATATGAATGTTGCTTGTGCTCACTGGCTGGCACAATATCCCGTATTTCCATGAAGCAGTAAATTTCAGAATTGTGGTTGGGTGAAGGACGAGCAACTAATACATTCCTAACTCCTCTTGAAGTGCAGCTGTTTGAATATCTTCACTTCCTCTCCAGTAAAAATATAAATTAAATATAAATTTTATATAAGTAATTATTTTAAAATGATGCTAAGCTGACAGACTTGCTGAGTGATATAAAAATAAACTGACAAGAGCAAATTAAAGCAATTGTGTATTTAGAAATGCATGTTATTGTCATCAGTCATTCTGTCCCTCAATCTGTGTATTCATGTAACTGGGTTTAATTGCATGCACTGAAATAAAAGGCTGACTATTTTTTATTTCATTGTAGGATTTTATTGCATTTTCAAAGATGACATCTGTCTACCAAACACTTAGAACAGGTATCTAAGAATTTACCTGTTGACTTATAGCCTTGTTTTGGTGTCCTTGTGTAGAGGCAGGAGAGCAGGTAACTAAACGCAGGCTCTCTTGGTCTTTGGCGGAATTCGAAGTGATTTAAATGCACACAAGAATAGGAAGAAGCAGTTGAGATAGCTTTGTACTCAGACTCTGATCTGCAGTTCATGAAGTCTGTTTTTGAATGGACTTGCACTCTTTCTCTGGTGCACAAACCGCCAGAACTTTGATATAAGTACAAAAATGCATAAATCCAGCTGTCTTTTCCTTAGTCCAGCTTGATAGGCACTGAAAGCAGCAACTATGAGGAAAATGTTACTCAGTCTTGGATTGAAGGATGATCAGGGCAGATGGTAACTTCAGCAAATGGAGCTGCCAGATTCTAACCTGTCAGTTCAGAGCATGGGCAAGCTGCAGCTTTATAGAGGCTTAACACTGCCAAACTTGAAAGATTTTTATAGGGCTGAAAAGGAAACATTCCTGACAGCTTGATAATTTCCAGTCTCTACTCAAAAGCAGATGGATAGAAAAGCTTTTTGACTTAACAGTTGTTTAAAAATGTTGACAAAACAGTATTTTTTCATTGAGCAAATAAGCTCTTTCTGCATGGCTTGGAGAAAAAGCCCAAGTCTGACAGTCTTTGTGGGAAGTATCATCTAAAATGACTTGGGAAAGGGAAAAGTGATTAAATGGGGTCCTAGCATGGAAGATGTTAGGTTGCTTTGTCTATTAGTGCTGGCAGTTTTGGCTATGAGATAGCCAACGTAGCAGCATAGGGAACGTGGTGTGGCAAGGACTCGTATGTCCATCCCTTGCTGTCTGTCATATGAGATTTTGCCAACCAGCCTGCTTTGAATGTGACTTGGATACTTTGCTTTCAATGTATGTGTTGCGTCATCTTAATGTCAGAGGGAGTTTTCTGAAAGTAAGAAGCAAGTGAGACTGAAGTATGTCATTATTTTCTGTTTAGCCTTTTTCTCTAAGAGGTTCTTACAACAGTAGAAGTTCATGCAGATGAGATCAGTGAACATTTGTAACAGCCCCAAAGGAGCATGATGGTTGTGCAGCTGTATAGATGAAAATGCTGACTGCAGAGATATACTGGGCTCTGGTTCAGACAAAATGCTTGCGTAGCTTGATGAAGATTAAGGGTTAATTAGAAGCTGCCTGCTGAACATGAGCTTGGGCAGTATTCATGAAGATTGTTTTGGAAGGGACTGTAAAGAATACATGAGAATAAATAGCTGCAGTTTAAATATTGGGGGGGGGGGGGGAGGGGGGAAATGACCTAGAACTAATCAGAAGTTTAAGATGCCAGAGGGACACGGAGGCTGGAGTTGAAGCCTGTTAGTTCTTCATGGTGACATCTTGGTTGCTACTGCTTTCTCCCCTAGACTGTAAGGTGAACAGCAAGTTTCAAGATCATTTGGTGCAGGTGGGAGAATATAGGTGTATGATGTGAGTCTATACAAGCCTTGCTTTTTCAACATTGGGACCAGTTTGTACAATTTTCTCTCCTATGCAGTCTGAAAAAAATTAATGATTTCTATCATTTGCCCCACCTATAACTGCATGGCCTGTAAGCAACGTAAATATGCCAATGAGGCTAGACCTTGTCTTGGATTCAGCTTTGTGAAAGGCTTAGCACTAGTGCCTTGTATTTGTGAAATGGTACAAACAGGTTGCAGCCAAGGTTGACTCATCACATGCTTTTATACAGGTAAATATTCAGCTATCAGCCCCTTTAAACCCAGCCTATTAGCTGCCCTGTCAAATTCCAGTGTTTGTAGCAAGACAGGGTCCTGGAGCATTCAATAGCATCTTTGATCTGGAAATTTTAGGCCCTGAGACGTTATTTCTGATGGTTTAGTATCTGGTCAATTTATACAGGAAAACCAAAGATAAGCCACAGGGTAAAAGAGTTTCTCACTATTAAATCGCGCGTTACTGCGTTTTATTTCTCTGATACTGTGGGGTTTTATTTATCTTCAATTTGCAGTTTGTTCTGCGGGTGTGTTTATTCATCGGCATGAAAGTCGTGCTCAGAGATCTGTGTGCAAAGTGAAGTGTAGATGGCTTGCTTACTAACATCAAAGTGCAAAAAAGTTATGTTTTTAAGTTCATTGCTATTGAATTCTGTCGGCATGTTCTTTCATGCCTCTCTTTCTGTTGCTGAGTGCTTAGAAGGGGAGTCATTCCACCTGATATCTTTCATAAATACAGTATGGTAAATTTTCTTCTCATAAGGCAGGAAAATTCAGGAGACTTTGCTAATATTTAAATTGGTGTCAGCGAGGTTCAGTACTTTCTGTAGATCTCTGTCTTGACTGCTTGGTTTTTGGAATTTTGAAACTCTCCATAGCAAGAAAGTGCCAAACTACCTAGAATGGCGTTTGCAGGTTTCAAGGAATCTAGGGAATCCAGCCAGTCTGTGCAATTAGGAAAAAACATGACTGCTGCTTAAGGCATTAATGGTTTTAAGTGCTATCGTGCTTGCTTAACCTACAGTTTGGTATGTATCCCCCTGCCATATGACTGCCAGGTTTCAGCACTGGGATATTGCATTGTCAGACAGCATCTATCAAAAGTTTTTGGTTGAGTCGTCTTCTACCTGTTGATAAACTGCAGCATTCAGAAAGAAATGTAACCATAGTTACATACCAAAAACTGAGATCCCCTTCAGGACTTTTACTTGAAGCAGTTAAACGAGCTCCTGAAGACAGGCCCATGCCGAAGGAAGCTTGCTTCTAGTGTTGGTAAGAGACCTGTCTAGCCACACTGTGCATGTTAGCTTGTTCTCTGCCAACACGTGTGAGGCAGACTACATTGAAACACAAGGCCTGGCAAGCAGAACACTGTACCTACAATATTACCTAGCAGAGCACTAGAACAGTGCTTCCCTGCTGCAGGGAGGGAGATGAAGAGAAGAGCCATTCAGAGGATGGGCAGCTTTTCCCTTCTGCTCCCCCCTTGGGGCAGATCTGCAGCAGCTGCTGTCAAGTGTCCTAGTTGCACTGAAGCTAGTGACAGCTGTGCAGTGACACATACCAGCAGCTGTGGGTCTGCCTCTAGGCAAGAGCAGCATTGGACTTAGCAAGCTGCATTGAGCAATATTATCCAAGCAGGTATCTTTAGGTAACGAGTCTCCCATCTGGGATGTTTCAATTGCAGCAGTTCCCTTCTCCACCCCAGACATGGAGCACCCTGGCAGTTGTACTTTCCAACTGCTCTTGCTTGGTTACATCTTCACTGAAGCTGTAGTAAATCAGGCTTTCGACTTTGCAGATTTCTGGTTCCATTCCTCAGACACTGCCCTGGAAGCCACCGTCTCACTTGTACTGCAGAACATTAAGGTCTTGGAATGATGGAACCAGCCTTTTAGACCAGCAGAGAAGGGTGAAGTAGACTAGCAAGAAGTGACCAATGTACCTAAGGTGGGGGATATAAAATGTGCTGCCTGGCAGCTGTGTGCAGCTTTGCATATAATGTAGATACTTGGAAGCAGAGAGGCTATGGCCTACAACAGTTAAAGTATGTCCTACAGAAAATAGTTCCTAAAAGCTAGTGGGCCTAATCTTCAGTGTCTTGTGCTTAGTCCTTTTAGCATGTGAGGTGTCCCCAGACTGTTGCTAAACAGGGTATAATTGACATATAACAGTATAAAATGTGCAAAGTAGTGGGTATCAGGCTTTAGTGGGCATCAGGCTTATTCTCATCTTCCCTCTTTCTTATTGTCAGTTACCAGTTAGCTGAATTGAACAAGCTTGGAGATGGAGGCTTGTGTACTTCTTGTTTCTGTTCTAGTTGCTCCTGTAGCTCTGCAACAACTTGCAAGTTACCTTCTGTCAGTGACAGTCAACTGCTTGAAACACTACAGCACAGTTTTTCAAATGTTTTATTTTCTCAGGGGTGCTGCCTACCTCCTGACTTGTGTTCTTAATATATGGGGGTCTGTCTCTGGCCCTAATAATGTATGTTTCAAGAGGAAAAATGTGCAAGCAGAATAATCCATGCATTTTGTGACCATTGTACCCAATAAAGTGTGAATTTGAGAACTTCAGTAAGTGAAAGTATTTCAGGATATTTAAAGCAAGGTAAAATGGCCTGCAGGGATCCTGCAGTTGAGTAATTGTGAATATTTTATCTCTAAAAGGAGCTAACATGACTAGAGAAGACAAAAATAAAATGGTATTTTTTTTCATCCTTTGAATCAGTGCAGATGAGATGTTGCAGAGGACACTCCTGCGAATACGGTTTGCATTACTCTATTTAATTTAAATGTGCTGCTTCGTGAGTTGTGCTTCTGTTGTGGGCTACTTAGAGAGGATGATTCAAGCTATGAGATAATTAAAGTCTGAAAATTACCTTGGAGGAGACAGTGCTATTTGAGTGCAGTGCTAGTCTGTGACGATGACCTGGAATTCATTCAAAGGTTTTTATGGAATATGGGCTTAAACGACTTCAGAAGCATTTTCAAGAGAAAGGAATGAGGAGGCTGTAGCATAACGGCTGCTTTTATAATTGGGGAACTAAGTTGCTAGAGGGGACTTAGAAAAGCAATAAAAAATAGTCTAGCAGTTAAGGTTTTTGCATTGGTATTTAGGAGGCTGTGGTTCAGTCCCAGGTTGGCCAGCTGCATCTTTTGTGACTTAAGCAACAAAATGTCTCTACTGTCATCTGTCATTCTTCCCCTTAGGTACAGATGAGCGCAGATCTGTCTTGGTATATAACGCATGTGAAACAACAATGATGGAAGTCTCTTAAAGCAGGACTGAGATGAAGTGTATGTTTTAGTGGGTGCCAATTAGGGTAAGATGGTTTCTAACCTCTCAGTTCTCCCAAGGCTGAGTCAACTGTTTGTGCTCTTGGTGGAAATAGTAATTGGAAGAAAACTCTGACTTCCTCATGGGCACCACACCTTTCAGCCCCACACCCCAGTGGTCTGGAATTGATTTAAAATCCTTCCTGTTTTAAGCACTTCTCTGAAGAGCAGATCTAGTGAAATCTTGTCTTGTGACTTGGTTCTCATGATCAGATCCTGCTTAATGAAAGTAGAGACAACGAACTCTTTTCTTTCTGTCCTGAAATAAAGACATTTTGTGCCTAGTAAAGGTTTGGCACAAGCTACTCCTTTCCCTTCAGCAGAGATATCTGCCCTATTGCTGCTCATGTGCATGAAGTTTGCAGAAACATCCTGTCTTGGTGACCTGTCCTCTTTAGTCAAACTTAGATGGAATTCCCCAGTGGGGGTAGAAGTCAGTAATAAGGAGCTGACGTGGGATGATTGTGTAAGACAAGTTTTCCTGAAAAACTGAAGAAAGGTTGAAGAGATATACCTGCAATTCTGTTACCTCTTGATTGTTGCAGGGCTGCTGAGATGGTTTTATGCCTTATTTTAGTGCAGGGGAAGTTTCTGTAAGCTAGACTTTCCTCTCTTCAAGCTCAAGTGCCTCCTTTTTTTCCTGAAGTTTTCCTTTGCCCTCATTTCTTTGCACGAGTCTGTGCCCAGGGTATAGAACTACTTTTTTTCAGTCAGAGCAACAAAAAGAGCAAAAGTGGTGTCAGGGTTTTAGGATGTTGTAATCATCTTACTGCAAACAAGAATCACTTAAGCAAAGGTGCTCTATCTGGAGAGGAATATTTCTTCAGGTTTTTTTAAAACACTCAGACCTGTTGGTTAATACCCCGCCCCTCAGTTCCCCCATCATTTAAAATAAGCATTTTGCAGCTGCAGATTAGCTGGTTCTATAAATAAAATCTAGTGTCTGTTGAAACTCAATTATTAACAATTTTAGAGTTTTAGAAACCTGCTGCACAGTCTTGGGAGCATGCCTTAAGTCAGTTTGCAGTGAGAAGCTGTGCTGGAAGCAAGTATGGGTTGTGTTTGTGGCCATGGTGCTGTGAGGCTGTTGCTATCTGTGCTAATACCCCCCTGGCAGTCCAAGTGAATTCTTTCTATGCATAGTGGTTTTACAGTTAAGGTTTCACAGTTAGACAAATGCAGTAAATCTGGGTAACAACTCTTAATGTTTTAATCAAATTCTCTATTTTTGGCTGCAACTGAAATGTCTAATTTAAAGGCTTAATGACAGATATAAATAACTCTTTCATTTTCAAGTAAACAGAGTTTTTAAACCAAAAAAAAATAGGAATATTCAAAAGCTTTGCGCTTGTCTTGCAAACTCAGGTAGTCCTAACATAAGGTAACTGGAACGATTGGTGTTGGAAGACATTGGCTGTAATTACGTTTCTTAAAACAGCCTAAATTGGGAGATAATCTAAAGGAATACGGAGAATTGTACAGATACTACCTTATCTGCTGACCTTCATTTTTATGAGGGTTGGGTGGGAAACAAGCTATGTTCAATGAACTGGATTCAGCTCCTTGAAGTTTCAACAACTCTTCTGTAGATTCTTGAGAGGAAACCAGAGAGAAACTGGGGTTTTTCTGGAAGAAATAGCTGCCACAAAAGTGGAGTATGAAGCTGGGCTTCATGGGCTCCGAGGCTACAGAAAAGGTTAGTCTTTGTATTGGCTCAAGGAAAAGGGTGAAGGTTTGGCTGAACAGTATTTTATCTGAATTGGTTCTCTCAACCCAGCCATAAATCAAGGCCTGAATAGTGTACTAGTGAGTATAAAATACTGATGTATAAATCAAGACATGAACACTGTACCTGTGAGTATAAAACACTTGATGTTGTGCAAGCCGAGGCTCAGAAACTGTCTGTATGAAAAGCTTGAAGAGATAAATGGTAGCACTTGAACACTGACTGTTTGGAATATAAAACACTAGGGTTATACGTCTCATTTCAGCATTAGTTCCTGAACATGTGTACGTCACGATTGCCAACTCCAAGTGAAATACTCCAGTCTCATACCTGCCTGCTGAGATGGCAGGCACTTCAAAACTTATTTCCTGCGTGCAGTCGCCTTGCAAATTAATTTCTTGATGTGTACTGTACTTTGCATGGAAGAAGGGGAATGTTCTTTTGATACCAGCTGAAGTTTGTATATTTTGGTATCAAATATGATGATTATTTCTTACATCACTCAAACATACATTGAAGGAAGGTGGCTGCTTTTTATCTACTTGTGAGGTGACATATCTTCAGCTGGGGAATGTGTTGACCTAAGCTTTGTAGAGGATTTGTGACTTGGTTTCCAAGCAGTTTACTTGGGTTAATAGTTCTTTTAACTTGTCTTTCTGTGGGAGTCATTGTTTGCCTGCTCTGCTGAGGATACTGATCAGTGTTTTTATCTTTGGGTCCCCCCTTATTCTTACAGAGTAAGTCAACTGCTTGTAAGGACCCTACATCAAATTAGTACAGCAATTCAAATTCTGTGTGGAATCTGACTGATGTATTGGGTCATGGAGGAAACATAGGCATGTCTCACTTCGTCAGAGCTTGATTCATGGCCTCATGATCCAGGTATTGTTAAAGCTGTCAGTCTCCTTGAGGTGCTGGAAGAGTCAGTAGGGGAAGAATCATAATTTGTCTAGTTCTGATTTTCTTCCTTTTCTATAAATGGCCCTGGTTTGCTAAGTAAGGTGTGTGTGATCACCCAGTGGCTTAGTAAAAATATCACAGAAAATGTCAAATACCTGTGCTTGCAGTCTTCCTGAACACTTTCTGTATGTTAGTCATTCAAACTGGTTTTACTTCCATATTTTTGAAAGGTAAGTCATGGCCAAGTTTTATTAGTTCTGTTCTCAATATGTTGTCAGTAAGCCAAAGATGTTTGCCATCTTTCTTGTACAAATAAGAGTGAGGTTTTCTGTGGTGCACCATTTGTGCAAGGTAGAAGACATTAACTTGTTTTTCTATCATAGCCCGAGTCCAGATTGAATTACACTCCAACTTTGTGTTGCAGATAAGCATAACAGGCTCTGCCCTGAAGAGCTGTGGTTTAAACAAGGTAAATAAGTGTAAGGTAAATAGGTCGGGGCAAGTGCTCTTTGTTTAGGTGTCTAACTTGTTTGATGTTGAGGACAGTTGTCAGAGTACAAAATCAGGGAAACCTTATGAAACTACTAAGTAGCAGTGTGAAAACCACAGTAGTTCTCCATCTGTGCATAATTACATTTTCAACTGTACCTCTTCTCAGTCTTAAGGATAAGTAGTTTTCTCAAAAAGAGAACTTAAATTTTTCTGAGAAGTGTGGAATGGAAATTTAGGGAGAATTGGTTTGCTACAAAATAGTATAGTAGGATCATAAAATAGCCTTGGTTGGAAAAGACCTCTAAGGTCATCATAGGAGTATTGCGTTTGGATTAATTAATGCTGTGGTCCTGTATATCTGATGACTTTAGTGCTGATTGTGGCTCAATTTATGGACAGAAACAATTGTATCCCTTCTGTTCTCTAACATCTGTCTAACTAATATTAGCAGTCTTCATTCTGCAAGGTGCTGACTATCTAATTTCTGATGGTGGAGTCTGGTTGAAATGACCTTGAGGTTCATCCAGTCCTGACGTGTTAGGTAAATGTCCAGTTCTTTGAAGTACTCCTTAGTGGAAGCGAGAACCCCAACTGCACTGTCTTGAGTTTAATCTCCTATTCAACACAGCAGCAGAAAACCCATAATTAAATTTCTGCTGATTCTGAACACGAGGTGTGAGGTTTTTGACTGTTGTGTTAGTTGACTTGCAGACAGTTTGTGTTCTTTGTATAGACAGAACTGTTGTGGTGGTACAGAAAAAGCCAAGATATCCCACCTCCCCAGGTGAGAAAGCACAAAGTTAGGGAGAATTGCGTGTATTGAAAGGGGTGGAGCTGTGTTTAGTTATTGCTAAGTAAGCCAAAAGTCACTGAGAACTAGGATGGGACACTGTCTAGGCTCGTATCTATTCATTGGGCACTCAGTGAGGTAAGGCTTCTGTAAAGGATGAAGAAAACAAAATGATTATGTAATTAAGGACTAACTTCTTGTCTACGAACAGACAAGGGATAATTTATAGAGTCACAGAATAGCCTTGGCTGGAAAAGACCTCTAAGGTCATGAAGTCCAACCATTAACCCAGCACTGGCAAGTCACCACTACCCCATGTCCCTCAGCACCTCATCTACACAATGTAGTTGCCCATGTAGTTGTTACTAAGTCAAGGTCTTTCCTGACTTCTGAATTCTTGGCTTCGAGGTCTAATATTGCAGTGTAGATTTGATGTTATCCAGATAAGGGTTTTTTTTTCAGTAACCTATTTGCATATTTCCGAACTTGTAAAACTTTTTTCATTTCAGAGCTCAGTTTAATTTCCCCCCTTTGTTCTTTCCTTCATTGTCTCTTAATCTCATCAGTGACCTTATATTGAGCAAGTAAAGTGTTGAATCAATAATCAGTTTCCCACTTTGTATCATGAACATGATCAAGTTTCTTCTTTTCAGAAAATTTCATTAGTTAAGAGTACATCAATTCAGAATTGCTACACTGAATCCCTTGTAGGTATAACTTCACATGCTTTAGTTACAGCTCTGGCCTGTTGCATGTTTCTAATTTATGGATATCCCAGACTTTTCTGTTTAAATAATCTTTCAAATTATATGAGCAGAATTTAAAGCAGGAGGTAAAATGTACGTGTAGGTTCTCCCTTGCAGTAGTAAGGCTGCCAAGCTAATGTCTGTGTAAAGTCATTTTAATATTGAAAGGTATCTAAAGAGCATGACAGCAGCTCTTCTGTTACCTTTGTCCTTCTTGGCTTCCACTCATGTGGTTAATAGTAGGGATTTGGCCAAGTTTCTGTGCATCCTGATCACCCTGGCTCTAAAAACTGTTAGTAACTGGCCTGAAGCACGGAAACCACATTTTTCAGACCAGTTGGAATAAACCCAGTATTTCTGCAACTGTGTTTACACAAAGATTTATGCTGAACTGTGTCATCGCAGTTTAAGAATAATCCTAGCAAATTTAGGAGTCATCTAGGAAGGATGGAATAATTGTATATGCTCTAAGTAATGCAGAATTGGGGGGGGAGGAAAAAGCCCTACAACTCATAAATGGCAATAGAAACAACAGTTGCAGCTGAGACATAAAAATTCATAGCCTGAAATTACCTACACAGACTATTCATCGTATGACTTGAATATTTGTGAAGTATCTAATACACAAAGTGCTTGGCTCTGCCAGTGGGGTTGTAAATATGCATTAATATGCATGTGATGTGTCCTCAGCTGTGGAAACTTAAGTGACAGGTTTTAAAATGAGGTGCCCAAATGTTCCCCTGGAACAAGGTGAATGCTCTGGACTTCCTTTTTCACAACAGGAGGAAGCACCTTTCAGAGAATAATTGAACTTGGAGGCAATTAATCACCATAATGGCGGTTCAGATAATTGTAAGTGGAGTTCTAAGGAAAGAGCTCATCTGAGGGCTGAGTAAATGAACGTTCAGTCCTTGGAGGGAAGGATGGAAGGAAAGGCTCTTTCAGGGTTGAGAGATCAGTGTATGGATTTGTGGCAGAGCATCACCCTGGAGATCCTAGACTCTTATTTTGATCATCCCAGAGCAGCAAACACTGGATTTCTTCATAACAGGAGAAAAAAGGTCTCAGTTTAAACAAGTGGTTGCTCTTGTTTGAAAAGGATAGCTCGGAGAAGTGCTTGTATGCCTGCACTTTTCCCAGAGTTGTAGTTTTAGAAGCAGTAGTGTGTCAACTGCTGTGTCACGAATCTCAGCAGGATGGGCTCTGAGGAAGAAGCCAAGAACACTGGTTATTCTTAGGTTGCTCAGAGATGCAATTTGTATGGTGGTTTCTGAGAATGTCGTTAATTACTCCACCAGGATCTACCTTGTTTGATATGTTGTGAAACAGTAATAGACTGCTACTGAAGCCATTGCAAAAGCAGATACTTTTGCTTTTCTGGTTCACTACCAGTAAAGGGGTTGTCACTGTCCTGTTCATCAAATGCAGTGTCCTTCATGTTTCTGCTTCAGTTCAAGCTTAGGATATTGAGCAATTACAGGGAGCAATTAAACTCCAGTGCTAAATTGGTTCAATTCCTTCTGGCAAATCCTTCTATAGGATTTCTACCTGAACAAGGCTGACCTCCTGCTGGCATCCTTATGATGGTAATATTTTTTCCTTGTTTTGGGCTTTTATTTTCCCATCAGAATTCTACCAGAGAATTAGCTAGCTGGCGTTCATGCACACAAATTACAGCTCTCTCTAAATAGAACTAAATAGAAATGTAAGTTGGGTGTTTTTTCTTGTTTTAATTTTTGAATTAACTCTCTTCTCTACTCCCTCTGGGCTTTTACAGTATCTAAATTTGAGTTAGCGCACTAAGAATCTATGCTAATGTCATCTTGTATTCATGGACTCGAGTGTTTTTATGCTGTATAGATTAATTCAGATTAGCTCAACTGTTCCAGCTGTTGGTGTTCACAACTTGGAAAATCTCATTTGGCTAGCACAGTGCAGTTCTATTAATGCACCTATTGAAGCATGAAATAACGCCCCCAGCCCCAGTTAAAAATGAAGTAGCAAGAAAGACCTCAAAATTGGAGTTGTTGTTTTCAGTGTAGCTTTACCAAATATGCAAAGGCATCACTGGCTTTATCAACCTTAACCCTCCTCTTGTGTGGTGGTTAATCTGTGAGTTGTGTAACTACTTAGCACCCCTGATAATACTGTCTAAACACTTAAGGGAATTAAGGTAGGTTTATAACTGCATTTTACTTACACATCATCCTAGCAGTTGAAGAATAATACACCTTACGGGTAATCTAATTCTTAAATCTGAAGCATATTTTATTTGGAGTCCTTAAGTGCCCATCATCCAACTACCAATGCACAGTTCAGATGCATTCTAAGGGCTTGCAAGTTAATTAAGGTTCAGTATTTTTTTATTGACTCTTGTAACACATTGTTCATTATCACTTGTGATCAGAAAATGCGTGAGCTGAATCCTCTGTTACTGTGTGAAAACATATGACACACCCAGTAAGAGGAGATTAAATACATACCTTCTGTTGCTTTAGCTAGTTTTAATATGTCAAGGTGCCCTAGGTTTAGTGAGTGTGTCTACCTTTTGTGATACACCATTGTAAAGGTGCCTGCATGTTCCTGGAAGCTGCATAGCTGCAGCAATACCACTCTGCAACTGTGGATTACTACTGTATCTTTTTCAACATGCAGTTGGATCTGGCTTGGGTATCTTTTTGCAGCACTACTGAGACATGTCTCATAAGGAAATACTAACACATGATGTGGGGCAATAACTGAAGTTCATGCCATGCTTCCATGTGACAGCCCTTAAAGACCAAGCGTAATGCAGAGAGCAGAGTGCGTTTGAGCCCTGTTTCCTCTAGTCTTATGTGAAGTTATGAAAGTTATTCTTGAGAGCTTTGTGCTGCAGCAGGGCACCTGAAGACCATTGGGTGTCCCTGGTGATCTCAGAGGGAATCTCGTGCCCCTGTTACACACTGGAGCTCCTTTTTCTTTTTCCTAGGGTAGCTTGAATGACATGAGTTGAATATTCTGCTGCTTTCTAACTCTGCTGAAAGTGCATGCTGTGTCAAAGTAACAGGAATCCAGCTTTTTTACTGCCTTTCCTTTCCTCAGCTAGAAATGGAGTGATTGTGCAACTTCTGTGGAAAAAAATGCACATGTAGTTCATGACGAGTTTTGCCTGTGCATGTATTCCTGTGTCTTCAAGTAAAGACAGAGCCATATGCATGCTAGTGAAGGCAAAATTTTCTCTCTGGGGACCTGTCCTTTATAGTTCAACCTTTGTTTAAGTGTGCAAAAAGTTACAGAAGATTTTTGTTCCCATGGAAAAAGTAAGTTTCTTTCCCAGTACTAGAGGATGGAAAGCAGCATAGTCCAAGGTTAGAGGGTCAGATAAAGCCAATTTTGAATACACAATGCAAATGGTGTATTATATGAACTGAAAAGGAGTTGTTGCCTGCAGAGAGGGCTGAGGTAAATAGAAACTGGCCATCTGAGATGAACTTTTTTATGCTTCTGTTAACGCAGCCTGACCTGCAAGGAGGAGGAATGAAGTTCTATGCGTTCAATATAAATGTTTTTATTCAGAATTCCATGGAATCTCGTTTGCATCTGCTTAGAAATCATTTTCTCCTTAGAATAAAGCTTGATTGTGCGTAACAGCTTTGGCCATACTCAAAAAGGGAAAGTGTTTTAAAAAAGCTGTCACATCTGGTTTCTTGTGCAAGTGCTCCTTTTTGGCTTTGGATACTGCTCTGGGCAGATTTGTTGGCAATGGCTGCTGGTGTCCAGATCCTTCTGTTCTTGTCTCAAACACTTTTTTGTTGTGCTGTGACACTACTCTAAAATTTCCCTAAATTGTCAGTTTCTCCTGAAAGGTGGAAAGAAGTGCTGTGTGGAAGTTAAGTAGACTGGGATACTTCTGGAAGTATCTTTCCCATCTCTGAGCAGATGTGTCCTCTACTTGCCAATTCCTACAGTTTATGCTTAAATAGTTGTGAGGGAGTACAAAACAAGGCAGACTCGTCGTATGTGCTTCATTTTTCTGGCTGTTATACTGCATCACTAAAAGGTGAAGTAGAAAACAGCAGCCTCATGTCTGATTTTTCTTGCCTTTTTTTCCCCCCCCTTTGTTAGAAGTAAGGATTTAACTTAAACCACTTTAATGAAGGCTTTTTGCCCTTTAATTCTTCACCTTGATGTCTTGGAGTCAGCAGCACTCATGTAATAAAGGAAATTGAGAGAAAATGAGACAATCCAATTGATTTCTCAGATGTAGGGCTAAATACAGCTTGCATTTAATTATTCCTCTGATAATAAAAAAGTCACTATTGTTTTTCTTCTAATATTCTTTGAGTAGAGTTGACTTTATCAAGATATTTCAGGCAAAATCCAGTGCTTATACTTCATTTGCCTTGGAGAGTTGACTAATCACTGGGGCATGTGAGCTACTGTATGGCAAAGGGAAGGCTATAAGCTGATTACTGAGAGTGCAGAAAATTAATGTTTTTGTTAAATTCTGAGCAGAGAGATAAGGGCTTGCTGAAGATATGCTGAGATGTGATGTTCTTTCTTGGCTTTATCAAATTGTTGGTGTAACTGTCCTTTCTGTACTGAGGCATGATGTAATCCTGTTCTGCTGTGAAAGATTTGAGCTGTTGACTTTGTGTTTTTTCCCCGAAGTATTCTGTAACATGAGACTGTTATGGCCACTGAAAATTCAGCAGCTGGTCACAGGTTGATAGGGCTTTAACAGGGTGTCATAATTATCCCCAGGCAAGAGACATCTTGGCTTTAATAACCTCCATGTACAAGTTAATGGCCTTTAAGGTCTAGCTATTTAAGTTGCAGCACGAGAAGGTCGCAGAGAAGTGCAATTTCTTTCTGTTCAGAAGTCTCAGCTAATGTTGAATATATAGGTATTCTGTGAAGGTGTGGTGGTTGTTTGGAAGAACTTGCAATTGAAATGACAGATGAAGAGAGGAAAGAAGGGAAATCATGTACTCGGGGTTACAGAGGTCAGTGTCAAATGTTCCCTACTAGAGCAACTCTTGCTCTATCCTTCCATGTTTTCAGAAGACCTCTGAAACACTAATTAGAAGGCATCATTATGATCTAAACTAGGATACTGCAAAACTTTTTGTAGGTGTCAAATGTTAGCACTACTCAAATGATATTAGGATGGTATATATTAAGCAGCTGTGCCCAGTCTGCAAGTTGATTGATGAAAAAAAACAAAAGTAATGGGACCAAGGTGAAAAGTTGCTAGAATGATGTAAGTAAGAATTAACTACAGAAAATGTGGGTCTGTAGGGATATCCAGTGCAAAGTTTAAGAACTGGTAATAAATACAATTGGTTATTTAAGAGGTTCTGAAATTTGAGACTTAATTTAGAGAGTGGAAGAACTGAGACTTCAGTTGAATGTAACCTTTCTATTGAAGTTACTTGTGACTTCTTTGGCTGTACCCACACACACAGGTTCTTTGCCTTTGCAAAGAAATTGTTGGCATTCTGACACTGCATTCCCACTACCTCATGATTTGTGTAGTGTACACTGGTGTTGTTATCATTGAGAGCCCTTTGCATCTGTCAATCTCTTTAACTTCCACTTCACTTCTTTAAGTGTTCAAGAATGTTTTCTGTTATCTGGGACCTGCAGAATATCCTGCAGAATATCCTTTCTCATTCATGTGTGTAAATGCTCTATTTACTCTGTACCTTTTTCTGGCACTTATGGACTTACCTGTAAAGTACGACACCGTATGTTTGATTGAAGTCTCACCTGGCTTTGGAAGTATCAGTGACTGATTATATAGGCAATGGGAACTTGGCTGTTGTAGCTTGGATGTCCAAGTAGACTGTAGCCAAAGCTGCTCAAAGGCTTCTAAAATTGCTGCCTTGTAAGAGGAGTAGTCTTCATATGAATAAATGTCTAGTTAAAGAACAGAAAGCAATGATCAGTTTGTGAACAGGAAGAGGTCATTAGTGAAATACCACATCATTCTGCTTCTTTCAATGCTTTCTTTTAAACAGTATTTTGCTTAAGTGCCCTGGAAAAGGAGATTGGTTTGCATATGGAAAACTTACTCAGAGTAATCAAACAAAAAATATTGGCATTAGGACATCACAGGTGCCAAAAGCTTATAAGAATCATCTGAATCCCCTTCTATCTTTGGGATGATAATCTATCCAGAGTATTCCATGACACCCCTGATTCCAACAGGCTGAGAGAACGTGTAAAGAATTACATACTTCGGCAGTTCCTTCATAGGTGTCTATTGGCTAATGCTGGAGAGAGAAGACACTGCATGGACCTTATGTCTGACCTCATGCGAAACTTTGTTGAATTTGGGTATTTATTTATCCAAGTTTTAGCGGGGTGTCACTGGACACCACTGAGAATAGTCTGGCCCCATCTCAATCTCGCAACCAAACCATCCCACCCCATCCTCTACTAATGCCTCCCACACCCCCAAAACAAATCACAACATGAAGACTGCAAGTAATTCTGCAGAACCTTGAATTTTTGCTATAGCTCAGCCAAAAGCAGGGTACTGGGTATTCTGTACTTTTCAGAGTATATGGACTACTGATATAGGATTTATATATGGAGATCACTGGTTTTTGTGGGATGTATCCTTGACTTTGGGAGCATTAGCTGGGTGATTTAACCTTTGATAATCCACACTGGAACAGGTCACAGTTGCTTTTCTGATTGAAATCAAATCTCCCTTATGTGCTCCATTAACACTGGTCAAAGTAATATAGAAATGAATTATTTGTACCTAGAGCTAAAACTACTTCATTTACTACCAGCCTATTTATAGCAAGGGATATTTTGCTGTACTTATGAAATCTTACTTTGAACTCTTAAATATTAAACCGGAACTTACTCCTAGGAGACATTTTGGATCCATTCTGCGAGGCGTGCATCAGGGTAGTCTTGACAGTGGAAGGTTGTTTTATTCCCCATGTTTTGCTGTTCTGTGAAATATCCTCAAATGAGGGAATGAAATAGTACATGTGATTGAGGTGACCATCTTCACATTGAAGTAAAACAGTTATTAATTACATGTTTGATGTAAGGATCAGGGTTTCTTAACTTTTGTTTTTCCTCGTAATTCAGTTAACTTCTTTAAAGAATACTCCACCATTTACTGATGCTACTGCCAAAGAGCAGAAATGGACAGAAAGGGCACACATTTCCTCTTAGCTTAAAGAAGCAATTTTTCTTTGAGTGAAAGAGGAGATAGGTTCTAGCAAAACAGGCTGATGAAGTAGCCTGAGGACTTGGCTAATGTGTAAAAATACTGTACTCTGCAGTAGCCGAACCAACCTGCAAATTGAGCCCTAAATGTCAAAGTAGTGATGGAAGGAGCCACATGTGGGGAGAGGTGTCATGATGCCTTGCTGAGAGGAAGATGTTTCCATTAGTTGCTGATTTTTAGTGACTCATCTTGGGAAGCAAGAGCATGCTGCAGGGCTGTACTGCCTGGCCTAACAGAGCCCTTGTGTGTCAGGATGTGTTAAGTGCAGTACACCTGTAGAGTTGCAGTTGATTGTCTGGCCATGCTCTGATAAGGGCATAAATAAGATTCATGTCTTTCTCTTAAAAGCCTGAGTCACTTTGAAGACAAATTTATTGCTTCTACCCTACAGATTAAGACTGACAAAGTATTTTAAGCTATCATATGTGTATTCTCTCACCCTTTAATAAAATGCTTCTTTAAAGGATTAAAGCATTAAACATGTTTACCATAATGAAGCTTAAATTGCTAGAATAATGAAGCTTGAAGGGTTTGTGTTCGGGTAGTTATGAGCTTTGTGCTTCTGAAAAGATGAGATGCTTTCTTGCTGAGCAGAACTAGCTGAATGTTAATGCTTATGTGCTTTTGATAGTGGTGGGTCACTGACCAGTGGCTGCTGACTTCTGGAAAGGTCGTTTGATGTGAGTGTCACAAAAAATGCTTTCACTTAAGCATAATAAGAAGCATATGAAAGTGGCAGGGGTATAAAACTTTTATTCTCTTTCCCAGTCATCTGATTATGCTCTAATGTTTTGCTTAAATGGTGTTTTGTTGTTAAAACCAGCAGCCTAGTCACACTGAGCTGAGAGAACAGAAGTGATCCCTTAAGAAGTGCAAGTTTGCTTCAGCTGGATTTCATGCAGTCCTTTAAATCCAGCTTCTGGGGTATTTCAGTGCATGCTAGTTGTATGTCAGTGCAAACTAGTTGTATGGAAGCTGTGGGCAGTTAACCACAGAGGCCAGAAACTGAAGTACTAGCTGCAGCGTATGTTCTAGCAAGCAGCTGAACTGTATAAAGACAAAAAAAGCTTGTGTATTATCACAAGAAAAACTATTCAGTGATTTTTTTTTTTTTTTTTTTTTTCTTTCTGCTGCTCCTTCCCCTTCTTGTCACAATAGGTCAATGGTTGAAAATTTCCAAACATGAAGAAATTATTTTTAAGTCTATCAAAGCTGTCTACAAGCCATCTGCTTGTGTGGTCAGTATCTGGCTTACATAAAAACATTGCCATCTGCTTTCACCTGTGTGAGTGGAACTACTGTTTGGGTAGATGTCAAGCTGTGTTTCTGTTCTACTTGTCTGGTCACCTTGGTATTGAAAAGCTGAGAAGTAACTGGACAAACCACCATAATCCCAATTAGGCAATATTTCTGTAAAGGCCTCTCCTCTGTTTTACTCTTTTGTCGTAGGAATAGATAAATGAGATTGTTCAAGTGGAAGAATTGCTCTTAATTCATGCAGTATTGTTGTGTTTTGATCTCAGAAGGAAGACAAACCGAATAGCAGGAAGTAGAATTTGTGGCTCTAGAGCAATCCACTTGTGCAAAGACAATGTGAAGTGTGGTCAGGAATAGCAAGGGACTTGAAACTTAAAAAAAAGATGTCCTCTTACATTTGCACAGTCAAACAGAGTAAGAGGAGCAAAGCAACATATTGCTTATCCTTGTCTTCAGCTTGATGCTGTTCTGTCACATTTCTGTTTGCAACAGTGGGACATTGCTGTTGAAACTCCAGTAAGCCAACTGGATTTAAGTCATCTCCTGTGATGTTCCTTCTTAAAAAAAAGCAGAAGCCATTTTCTCTGGCATACTGTAAAAATCTGCTTCTGTGATTTTGACAGTTACCTGAGAAATGTTGTAACTGTTAAGTTGAACAACTGAGTGCAGTGTTCTGTCTTAGGAAGGTGCAAACCTGCTCTAGTACTTGAGTGCAGCTGGCCTGACAACTGATTCCTCTACCATTTCCTTATGCAGAAGAACTTGGGTAGTCTTATGCTTCTAGAAGGTCTCTGGGTGGAGCAGCTGAGAATTCTGCTTTTTTAAATCACGCCCTGAATGTTTAGAATGAGGGAAATGCACTCTGTTTTAAAGCTACCTTTTGCTACCACTGGTCTTGTATCAAACTCATCATTGTTCTAAAGAATTGTTCCATCTTGATTATTCTTGCAAGGGGGCTGAGTTTTTAATTCATTTAACAGAACTGAGTTTTCTCCTAAGTAAAAATGGAAAACTTAGTTTGTCTAGTAATCTGAAAAGCTTGAGAGGCCTTTGGGACTCTCTCTAGCTTGCCTGCCTGCCTTTCTTAGTGTTATTCCTATGCTGAAGTTTTCAAGGGATTAAAATGAATTGATTGTGCTATGATTCACTCATATCCTGATCAGCTTCTTTCATTGTAGAAATGTTACCCAATGTAAAATCGAACAATACTCCATTTGCTTCAATTTGTTTTCAGGAAAAAGGTCTGTATGTAACCAGCAACCAGCCCCTGCTTTAGTAAAACAACTTGTGAGGAAAGGCACAAGCCAAAAATATGATCTCAAATTGAAATGCATTGATTTTAAGGGAAATGTCTAGGTTCAGTGGACAGCGACTGGAGTTTATGGAAACATGCCTCTTCGGAAGGAAGTCTAATTTCCATATAAATATGATGGTTGGAACACTGCATATTGCTTGCAATAGTAATGTAGTTTACTCTATGAGGCTATTGTTTTCCAATACGTATATATCTCAGTGCAAGCGAAATATTTTGAGAGCAAGAATAGGCACTATATCAATGATGTCCTTGCTCTGCTAACCAGAGGACATTAAAATTAACACTGTAGACTCAAAGCAGTGCTCTGATTGTGATTTATTCATTTTTTTTGTAAAAACAGTTGCTCAAGTGGCACGTTCACACTCGTGAGTTCTCTGGGGCACAGGCTGTCAAGCCATTAGTGTAGTGGAGTCCCTCCATGGGACTAAAGCTAATAATGTAATCTTTGAGGTTATGTGAAAGTAAGCAAAACAGCCCATCTTTGTCTAAGTTTGTTTTCGGCTGAAGTGATTTGCAGTAGCTGCGAATAAAATTACAGTGTAATGCTTGTCAGAGAAGTACACTTAGATAGATAGATGCTTCTATCTCAAATGAAATTTAGGCCTGCTGCCCCTAAATGGACAAATTTAAATAAACGACTTGTCATGGGATGGCTGCACCTTTTAGTGATTCCTTACAGTAATTACTAATCTAAGGCAAAGTATGCATCTTCATATGGGCAAGACTTGTATGTATCTAAGGATTTTCAGCAACAAAAAAAAAAAATCACTGGGCGAAGAAAAATCTTACTTAACATTTCAGTCTCAGTCCATCCATATTAAAAACTCATTAACAGAGGTCAATTTGGGCTGAAAACTGAGTATATAAAGAATGAGAATTCTGTTGTGCATTTTATATAAACTGAAAAAAGATTTCTCTGGATTGCAGGTCTCACATGGAAGCAACGAAAGATAAGTGGAAAACAACTAGCTGGTGGTGAACAACACAGTGTAGATCTCTCAGATTTTTTGAGTGTTTCCCAGAAATTTAGAAATGCAGGACTTGCATCCAGAGGATTTTGTTAGAAATCAGAAAGGTGTTTTGTTTAAAAGAGAATTTGAAGGTTTGAGGCTTTTGTGATTGAGCAGGATGCATTTTTGTTTAAGAAGTTGTCATTGAATGGCAGCTACTACTAGGTGGGGGTTCCAGATCTCTCACTAAAGAAATTAAGTATCAGGCTGTAAGACATTGTATGCTGCATGCTCCTGGAGCTCACTTAGGGAGGTTTCATACCTCTTATTCAGTTGGAATATAGTATCACTGAATGTCACACTGGCAAGTTGTTATGAAAATTGGAGTGGATTGTCTCGTGTATTGAAATATTGAAGTTGAACCACTGCAGGATATTTTAAATTATCATTTCAGTTTTCCATTGCTATTAACAATTATGTAATCGGGTAAATTTGAATTGAAAACTGGTGTGTGCAATGTTGTCTTTACAGAAAGGTGCTAGCCCTTAATATTTGGAGCAATTAAAATATACCTAGAAGGTTCAGGAATGTGCAAGACAAACTACACTTGTAGCTTTGTAGCTTCTCTTTTGAGGTGCCTGTATACAGTTATATTAACCTTCACATTGAAATAAATTAACAGATGTCCTGAAGTGGCCTGTTCTGTGCTCTTTTTCTCCCCCCCTGCCAAATAAGAGAAGGTTCCCTGGGTCCAAGTCATTCACTAACCATTTTGGAAACTATAGGTTTGGCTGAGGAGAGAATTTTTTAAACCTGCGTTTAGGATGGTATATTTAACTTATTAATAAGTCTACATTGCTGAGATGTGAAGTGTATAATGCTTCCTGGGTTCTGATTTTCATTTGAGTTGTGCAGTTCTGTATTGCTCTCATGCTTTTCACAGTGCTTTGCTAGGGAGCAGTGTTCTGCCAAGCTCCTGCTAATGCCAGCGTGGTGATTTGCACTTTTTATTTAAAAGTTTGGGCTAACAACTTTATCTGGAAGTCAGAGCATATCAAACAAAACTCAATACCTTTCTGAAATCAATTATGCTGTAAGTGAAGCAAATTTAATTCCAACTCCTGCATTTTTGTTAAAGCCAAGAGGTCTAATAAAATCAATGCATGGAAAGAAACCCGAAGGTTTGTATGTAATTTTGTTTAGCTCCTATACCCTTGCAGAAACAACATCTTTACTAATGTTATCTTTTCATCAGGAAAAATATAATTGGTGAATTGGATATTTTGGGTTAGACTATTATTAAAGGGAAAGTATTTATTATTTTCTAATTGCTTTAGTTTTGCTTATATGCTAACAGCTGGTGAGTGGATACACTTATCCCCACTCTTCTAATTGAATTTCAATGGAAACTTAATAAACAAACCAGCCTTATACTCCCCCCCAACAAGGGATTTTTCTTAAAATCAGACATTACTTGAAGAATTTTTTTCTTTGAAAATGACAGGTGTAACAGACTGAGCCTTAAGCTCATTACACTTTTATGCAAATAAGGTAACCAAACAAATCATACTACATAATGTAATTTTATATCAGTTGAAAGATACACTAATTGGTGCTATATCTGAAGGAGTTGGCACCTTTTCTCCAAATAAACTTGTGAAGCTCTGCACTTGAAGAAAGACTGCCTAAAAAAGAAAGTAGTAAAATATCTTTACGATTAAACAGTAATTTTCCTTTTTCTGCATCCATTGGAATTCCATGTCTGTTTTTAAAGGTGAAGCTTATGTAGCTCTAGCAATGCGTGGTTAGGAAAAACTCGTGATAACTCAATATGCAAATATGCCAAAGCTAATGTTAAAGCTTGCAGTTTTCTTACTGATGTCCTCTATATTTACCAAAAGAGTAAAATTATAGCAGCACAGCAGACAATGTCCTTTTAAAGTGTATTAAATCTTAAGTCTGACAAAATTGGAAGGCATTTAATGGCTGAGTTCAGCATTGCTGAGTCACAAGTACAGGTTTTGTAAGTGACCAGATATCATAGTCCTTTGCCTTACACATTATATTGATGGAAGTTGTTGCTGCAAAGTTCACTGCTTAGATTTGAACTGTATTACTAAATGGAGTTGCATGTCTAAAGTATTTATTCCTATTACTTGATAAACTGAGATTTTGGTTTTGGTGTAGGGTGGTTATTTGCCATTTGCTGATCACATAGAACCTACTGGTCTAACCTGTGTTCATGGTTCTGTGCAGATGTGGTACCTGCAGGGGCAAAACGCTATCCTGGCATTGGTATACGAAGTACTAGGTATAAGGCACTGAGAGCCACTTGGGAATCTTTTCCTTTTTTTTGTTAGGAAAGTTAATAAAATGTGGGTACAATACATCTAGAGATAAGGCTCAATAGAGTTTCAGGTGCTTGAAGGACCTTTCCCTTCAGAATCCTATTTCCTACTTGATTTGATAAGGCCCAAGAGTCAAACCATATCCTTATCTCTAGCCATATTGTACCATTGTGCTGGTATGACTGCAGATGGCAGATTCCCCATACCTGGAGGCAACCAGTCACTCAGACAGAAGGTAAAACCCCTCAGAGGTCTAAAGATATGCAGAGACATTTCCAGACTGGATCTGTATTCTGACTGTATGAAGCGAACCATGCAAATAGCTAGGCTTCCCTTAGCAAAGCTGCCAGACCTCTGAAATGGTTGCTAGGTCACTTGGGACACTTTTCTATTACCAGCCAGTGCATATTCCTTGTAAAATGGCTAAATCACTGGAAATACTGTAATTCTTTACCAAATTCTAAGGCACATGTGTGTTCTCGAAAGCAGCTGAGGTTGGGAAGTAAGAGAAAATGCTCTGCCATGTTTGCACTGAGTGTGTTTTCAGCTTAGCTTAATCAAGTGTGTTAGACCTGCTTTTGGTATGGAAAAGTCCAGATTCTGAAAGTAGGTTCACTACAAGTAATGTGTGCTACAAAATTTGGGAAGAAGTCAGAGTATTACATGGTAGCTAGGTGAAGTAGTCATTATGTGTAGTATTACACAGCAAAAAGGGAAACTTAAAACTTTATGGAAGATGATCCCTAATGCTAGGAGAAAGGTACAAGAAACCACTGTTGAGGAAAGGTGTAGAATGTATCATTTTTCTGAGGACAGGTTAGACAAGTATCCATCAGGAGTGTCCTAGCTGAGTGATTATATGTTGCAATGAAGGAAGGGCTTGGCTGGTGGTGTTTATAAGCACTTACATGATACAGAAGTTCTGCTTGAGCTGTTAGGAAAAATGGCTCTATCCTTCTATTTGAGTTCCTATTTCTAAGCAGCTCTGCCATACTGCAAGGTCTGCTTTGTGATGCCTATTGTCAAACCCAGTTTTTTTAGAAAGCTAGAAGATTGGTACTGCTCCTTGAGATCTGGACCTCCAAATCACTGGGCCTGATTGGACTCCTGCTGGTATGTGTAACAAGGAGTTCAAGTTAATGTCAAATGATCAAATTGAAAGTTGGACACTGATCTTAATTTGTAACATTCAGTTTTCTATCCTGTCTTTCTCTGTAGCTACTATACTTTAGTAAGGTTTTGATGAAGCGTGTTACATATTGTAACTGTATCTGAAAGTTCAGGGATGAGAGTGGGAGAAAATTCTTACTTCAGATTTCCCACAGTGGAAGCAGACAATCTGTCAGTGCTTTGGTATTGGAGGACCAACTACACAAGTACTGCTTGTGTATTTGTTCACTAAATATGGTCAAGGTTACCCCAGCTCCTTAATCAGCCTTCTACTGTTTTCCATCCTTTTAAATTCCAATGCAAAGCTCATATCGGCTTCTAGCAAAAGCTTTCTGCGTTGCTTTCCTTGGCGCAAGAGCCGGGTGGTTTAACAGTGCCCTGTCAGGGCTAGGGGACTAAAATTAGACCTGCCAGCTGTATTTCGGTTTCTGGGCAGTGATGAGTTCATACAGCTGCTTCTCTATTCTGCCAGCACGTTTTGTTCTTGTCAGCAGCAGCACTACAGAAACAGAGGGGGAGAATGTATTTTTCCAGTGTGTCAGAGAACAGGTTTCTTGGCTACCTGGCCAAAAGAATGCTGTTTCTATTCATTGCATTTGATGTTCCTTGTGTCAGCAGTCATCCTTTGTGTAGGAAGAGGGAGCAAATGTCTCCATCTGGACACATGGCAGTGATGCACTGATGCTCTGTAGTGAGTTGGTTCATTCACCTGGCCTCATGTGTGGCAGGCTCTGGACCAAGGGGTCAGTGCGCTCCATGACAGTGAAAGCTGCAGGTATGGCTTGTATCTGAAGTGCTCTGAAATTCAAATGTGCAAAAAGCATCCCTGCTGACAGATGCACAGAATGTTTCCACCCAGCATGAGGCTTAGCATTCAGAAGTAGTTAAGAATCTGTCTTTATTTTATCACAAATAGTTTCTACTTAGCGATGCAACATTAGGCAGCAAGCTTTGAAGAGGGCTTTGTGTTCAGAACAGCATCTTGGTACATTTCCATCAGTTATAAAGGGAGATGCTTTCAAAGAGTGAAACAGAGGTGAAAGCAACATTAACCCAGCTGCTTAAAGGACGTGTCCATATGCTTGGCTGTTGTGCATTAGAAACAAAAAGCCACAATTACAATTAAGTCAAAGAAATAAAAAGAGGTATAATCATAAGCCACTGCAGAGGCTTGCTGATGAGAGCTATTTGATCAAATCCCTAAACAAGGAGGGAGCATGCTAAGAATTTGAAGACGAATGACACCTGTGCAGTACCATTCAGGAGGAACCCAAGTTTAGTTTTTTAAAAATTGGGTTAATGCTGAAAGGTTATGTGCTGTCTTTTATTTAAAATCTGAATTTCTGCTTGATGAATTCTGGGCTTTCAGTCTGATGCAAGGCTTGTTTCCACCACGCAGAACTGCTTAAAGTGCAGCTTGACATTACAATGTCTGCAACAACAAAGCCAGCATGAGATACTCCCTCCTTCCACACAGCCATTCCTACCTCTGCTCTTCTGTTCATTATCTGCTTATTAGGTGGGCCCCAGCAGGCATTTGTGGGGGTGTGCTGTACAGTGGCTGAGTGACATGATGTGGCCCGAATGGGGACAATGGTGCAGCAAGAGTCTGGTAACCTGTAGCTGAGAGCTTCTTTCTTTGCTTTCAAAGTACTTGAACTGTACTATTACTTTTTTTAATATGTAGCCTGGAATAAAAAGAACACTGTGTAAAGCAGGAATTTGCAAATACCCTTCTCTGCTGCTGTTAAGCAGAAGGAACTTTTCTATAGGAAAAAATATGCCCTCTTCATATTCAAAGAATGCTGATGAGGTTTTTTGCTAAGGGAACCATTTAATGTCCATCCTTGAATTGGATAGTGTACCTGTGCAAACAATTATGCGGAGTCAATGTCCCTTTATTTCTTAGGGCAGAGGCCACCCAGAGACAAAAGTGGCTTTTAGAGGGAGAAGGCATCATACCTTGCAGTGTACATGGTTGACTGATAAAATGAGGGCATGTCTCTTGCCACCTCCCTTTTTTTTTTTTGGTATTGGAGAGTATAATTATGTTGCCCTGAACTGCATTTTGATAAATATCCAGAACTGTAAAACAGAAGGGCATTTCATACAGGCTTGTGTGGAAGTGGAATTTCATATGCTGGCTCAATTAGCATTGCTTCTTTAAAGAGCAGCAAACTAGAAATTAGCTTTCTGTTCCATAAAGGAAGCTGGCAGGTTGTGACAAGCTACTTCTGGGGTTATGTGAGATGTGATGAGAATAGGAAAACTTGTGCTGTGACTTTTAGTATGAGGACTCAGTCTAAAGAAAGGAATGGTTTCCTATAGAGAAGGCTGAAGTAAAAAAACCCCTTTAGTTAGAGGGCTTTGCTTTAGTCAGATGTTGCTCCTGGAATTAGGTATGCATTTAAAATTGTTGTCACATTATTCAGTGTGTAGCTTTCTGAATTAATGCCTTTCAAACTTTTTCTGAAAACAGGGTTTTCTCTACAGCCTTTCTACAACATGTCACCATGGAAGCACTTAAAAAATCATCTTCTAAATCTTTTAAATACTCTTTTTGCTTTTCAGTACTTTTAAAAAAATACTCTTTGCTTCTTTGGGATTATTCCCATTTCAGAGAAGAGGAAGAGGGATGCAAATTGATGTTTACTTGAATAAAAACTGTTCTTTCATATTTTTATTATGGTACTAAGGGTTTAAAATGCGGTGTTCCTTGGCTTCAGGCTTGAGTGCTTGTTTTTTTTAAACGTTAAGTAGATAGAAACTTAATATCAAATTGCATTTACAAGTTAAAACATTTCATATAGATTTGCACGTATTAGCAAAAAATGTACTCTACTGGGCTACTAGTGTAGACAAGGTTTTACCTTCTGATATGTAACTGCTGTCTGCTGAACATAAAGGTTTCTGCTGCTGACATTGGAAGTCATAACTGCCTTCCTTCACTGGCTGTGTTCTTACTTGTGAAAAACTCAGCATTTGAAACGAAAGTTTGGTTGCTAATCTGCAGTAAAATATGATGTCCAATGCACATACAGGCCCTGCACTGTATTAAACATTATTAACCATCCTTTGCTTTTACGTTTAATGACTTGTGGGATATGGATGGGTATTTTTTGCATAATTTTAATGTGTACTTAAAGGCTAATGTAAAGAAATTGATTTAAATGTAGTGACTCAGAATTCAGGAACAGAGTGATTTGCAGTGGGCAAGGCTGTAAAATCAGTGATCTCCTTTTTGGCTCATGTAAAATGGGCCTTACCTTGACTCAGCTCAGCCAGACAGGTTATCAATAAGTGGGGTAGTGCTCTGATATGACACTGTGGTGAACATATGGACACTGCTCTCAGGCTTTGGTTCAGAGGTGGAAGCCCTGCAAGGAGTGGGTGAGACAGATGTTAGAGCAGTAAAGTTTCTTCCATTTCCCATCTCCCATGCTGGCTGCAGTTTCTGGATCTGTGCAGAGCCAAATTCAGGCTTTGGCAAAAAATGCAGGACAACTGCTCACATTAGTGAATCAGAGTGCTGCTTCAAATGTCAGAAATGTGTACTGCCAGACATTTTCTACAGCATCTGTGCAGGGTGAAATGACCTTGAGTCTGTTGTCATGAAGACCTGACAAAATTAGCTTACCCTCTCCCATGGCTTGTGTCTTCTGGGAGAAAGTGCTGGAGAGACAAGTTTGTGTTCTTCAGTAAGAATGGGTGTGTTTGTAAGTACTGGAGCAAGAAGGCCAGGTGAGGTCACAGCTCTACTTAGTGTTCATGAGAAATGGACGGAACAAATCTTACCATTTCCAATATTCCTGTGGGAACTGCTCGAACGATTCAGATTAGAATGACTCTGGTTGTGCACTGGGAGTTGAAGGATTGGTGCAGAAACTGAGTTGTAAAAATAAGCTCTGATGGAGTCTGGCTTTTGGGTCTTTTAGGTTTTTTTAGATTGTATCACTTTAAGCAATACTTCACCATGAAGAAACACTGCACACTCAGGCACTAAGCCATCAGTAGCCTTTTCGGATTTTTACAATGTTATTAAGAATAATTTAACTCATTAATGGTAGATAGCAATTTTAGAACTCTTGATGTACAACATAA
This sequence comes from Podargus strigoides, assembly GCA_028020825.1. Taxonomy (NCBI): domain Eukaryota; kingdom Metazoa; phylum Chordata; class Aves; order Caprimulgiformes; family Podargidae; genus Podargus; species Podargus strigoides. The sequence continues at coordinate 23,491,601 of CM051628.1, read as the reverse complement.
AGGATAGCAAGCATTGTTATTAAGTCAGTATATTTTGCTTTCTTGAGGTATCCATGCTGGTCAATGTTGCTGATGGTCTCGGTACCCTTGCCAAATAATCTCCTGCTTGCATTGTTAGTATACCTGCCGTGATAGAAGCAAGCTAGTGATGAAATTGAAGTAGATATATTGGTTATCTGATATTTCCCTTCTCACAGATTCACTTTGGAGGCTAGACTAAATCAAGATAACTGTAGTGAGCTGTTCATAGGGGCTACTAGAGATTTAGTCAAGACCAAATACTTACCAACCCAGACGATTGCTATTGATTTCATTCTCCCACTAGGTTGGATAGCAGAATTTTGTTGTTGCAGATTGATCAACTTGGAACAAAGTTAAGGGAAGGTTGAGTATCGCTCTTGGAGCTGGAAAAGCACGTGACTATGTTTTACTTCAGCCTCCAATTTGAAGGACACAGAAATTGGGTGAAGTCTTGGGTAGTTTCAGAGTTTATTTTTGGAGTGCACCCATGGGACTGCCTGTCCTTAGGAAGGAGCAAGGAATGAGCTTTCTCTGCTTTACCTGCCTTACATAAATATTGACTCTGCTGCACTTTACATGCCTACTGCAGTGAGAGATGGGAAAGCTCCTGTTGCAGATATGCTGAATTTTGAAAGAGCTCTTATTTAACTGAAATTGGCTGTTCTGCAACACTCGATTCAACCTCTTTACACTCTTGGTGAATGTTGATTTCAGAGTTTAGGTTTGGTCATTGTGTGTTATGATGATCCATGGAGAAGCAGAAGAGTGCAGCTTCTAAAGCCAGTGCACCAGCTGTTTTTTTCTCTGTATGAGTTTTGATTATCTGGGTTTTTACTGTGTTTTTTTTAATCAGGTCAGCTACTTGTTTTCTCTGACTGAGGCATGAATGATTAATGAAAATTACTAGCAGATCATTTTCCCGAGGACTTTTACTCTGTACTTCCTTGAGATTTCTTATAGTAGGTAATCAGTCACCCATTTGCACTTCAAAAAAAAGGCTCTAGCACAACATTCCTGATGTAGATAAATATAATGGCTTTTACAGCTGAAGATATAGGACTGTGTTTGAGGGAGAGTTACAGGAAGGAGAAAAATAAATGTGAAGCCAGCATTTTCCTGACTTAGTCTTCTGTTGTTCAGTGGAAATTGAAGCTAGAAATACATGTGGTAGCTACAGACCAGCCCATTCAAAGCAAAAACAGGGCAAGTGAGTGTAACTGGGAACGTAACAAATGCTGGCAGTGCTGTAGCAGCCTATCAAGCAAGATGGTGGAGGCAGACTGGATCAATGTAAGGAACAATTAATTGCCAGCCTCTGAGGAATAGGTAATAAAAAAGAGATGTGGGAGGTGCAATAAGTCAAATGGCTTCATTGGTCACTGCTTTGACAACCGTGGTTTAAGACTTATACAAAGGTGTTTTCCAGTTCTTTATTTAGATCACAAATTCAGCTCTATTGTCTAGTCAGCTGAAGCAAGATTAAAACCCAGGCATGCTGAAGGTGTTGAATTTACAAACCCAGCTTTTAGATGCTTACAGAGAGAGTTCACTGCCTCCCTGATCCCCTGCTTTAAAGGTGCTCCTCTCATCATTTTTGTAGGACTATATCTGAAGCTTATTTCCATAGTCAGATTCAGTCCTGCATGCTTGTCCTCCTATAAGGTAGTAATGCCTGCCTGCAAGTAAGGCTTTAGCCTGGGGGATGGGGACTGAGCAAGCTGGAAAGGCTTAAATTGATTTCTGACAAGGAAAAAAGTGGCAATACAACTAGCAAGCCAGGTTTAATATAAAATTTAATGAGCATTAGTGCAAATGGTAAGTTCGAGATCTAAAACCATTAACAAGTCATAAAATTAAATTTTTCTCAGGAACAGCAGTTTTATGGCTCTGTGGGTATCCACAGAGGGCCAGATGGTGAATCCTGTGCTTATTCTCTCATTTTACAAGTCCAGTGCTGAAATCAACAGGGCTGTTCAGGAAGCGGGGCTGTTACTGGGTGCCAGAGGTTTGCTGTCTGGCAGTACTACTTGGACCTCCTGTTCCTCAAATGTGGTGCACTTAGCTGGCGTCCTGCACCCTCTGCAGAGTTCGTTGCAGTTCAGAGATGAAGGCAGTTAACTGAGGTACAGGAGGTCTTGGTTTGATTCCTGCCAGTCTTGGATTTTTCCGCGTGCCCTTTTCAAAACGAACTGCACCAGGTTAATTTTAAAAACGATGCTGGTAATGAAGAATTGCAGTAAGAGTTCATTGATACTATGGTAAAGCTTCTATGTGTGTCAGTAGCATGCTATACAATCAAATGTTGATTTTTCAGGGTCGGGTATTATTCTTTCAGACCTAGAATAAAGATTTTCTGGACAAAATTCTCCCATTACAGTAATTCAGAATAAACAGTGTTTGAATACAGAGCTGAAAAGTGTGAGGACACAGATGCAGTAGTGAAAGAAAAGAATGAGCGCTCTTCATCTTGGCTATCCTCAGGAGTAGAAATACAATGTGGTAGCTTTAAATCCAGGAGATGGTAAAAAATGCTGGAACCAGTTAGCAGCACGGGAAGATTCAGGTGGGAAGATTGCACTTGCTGTGGCTGACACCATTAACTTTTCCGTCTAGGCCTTGTAACCTAAATATTCTAAATATCAAGGAGCATTTGCTAATCCAGCTTAGCCACATGTCCAAATTTGAGAAAAGCAAGAAGATGAAAAAAGTGTGAATGTAGATTTAGCTCATAGCTGTGTATAAATGTCTTATGTGTTTGCAGCTTGTTTGCTTTCAGATATTTATTAAATCCCAAAATGTTTAGTGTCAGTGCTGAAGAGACAAACTTTCTGAAATGAATGATAGCTCTAGAGGACATTATTTCTGTAAAAACATGTAAACTTGGAGATGTTTCCAGGAGTTCTGCGCTGAAAACTAGTAGTAGCGATGTAAGCCATGAAGACAGGAAGCAAATCAAAGAAACATAACTGTAAACAGCAATCCTTTGGTAGAGCCTTTTCCTAACAGGGCTTCCAGCAGCTGCCATGCTGGGTGGAAGAAGGAGTCATGACTAAGTAGCTCTTCCCTGTTGCATGACCTTCAGGATGTACTGCAGTACTTCTGCTTACAGAGCCCAATAGTTTGATTACAGTTTCCTTAGTTTAAACAAGTTTTGGGCTTACTGTTAACTGTATTAACACGCTAACTGAAGTTACAATTATTGAGACAACTGCAGTATTCCTTGTTATGTTAGCAGGTTTTATAGCCTCCAGTTGTGGGCTGCAGCAATATAATTTTCTCTGAATATTTCATAAAAAAGGCATTAACATTCTTGGTGATAAAGTAGTGTAACAATGCACATGAAAACAAACCCTAAGGTAGCACTGTATTTTTTGTGGAACAAATATAAGAACTACTTTAGAAAATGATGCATACTTTGGTGGTCATTTTTCATTTTTCTCCATTTACTTTCTTCCCTTCTCCATATTTTCCAAGGACTTAATTCTTGCCATCCAAAACCAAAATTGTGTAGGCCTATGTGGTTCCTACTCCTGACATTGCATTTTGAAATGATGCTATAATGAAGAGGTTAGCAAGAATATGTGTGACTAGGCAAGGTTCTGGGACAAAATAATTCATAGCTGATGTTATGAATTTCTGTTTTCAACATGTTGCATTACTGGATAGCATAAAGCTTTCCTGGAGGTTTATTTAAACTTTTCTACCTTTGTCACTGTTTATTCTCTTAGTACTGAATTAAGTGCATTTATCATTGATGTTTTTAGTCACAGCAACAGATCACAAATTACTTATTTCAGATTCTCGTCTGTTCATTTGTTCATTTACTTAGTGTCAAGAAGGAGATAGAGTAGAGGTAATGTTACAAGCAGATTGATAGACAGTGTTTCATGGACAGACCTACAGAGTTAGGAGATGGTATTGATAGAGTAATGAAAGTCCATAATGGCTTTCAGAAAGAAAAGGTCCAGTCAAATTGTGCAGTGTAAGTGGCTAAGGGACTGACATATCACCTGCTCGACAGGTAAATCAGGATTTTACATCTTAATTTTGAATATTCCAAATGTGTTTAATGTATACATGTAAATAACTCCAACAGTGCTGGAAAGCTTTCAGTGCAAAATGCCTTGTTTTTTTTTGACCGTATATAGATATATGTGTATGTATAGCATATATACTTAAACATAGTCAGACTCCCTTCCCCTAGTTGAAAGATCACATTAGCATGGGTAGAGGATAGTGTTTAGTGCCCTTAAAGATGTTCTGCATTGTGGGATACTCCAGGAGTCATGATCTTTTACCAGTGGTTTTAGTTGTTTTCACTGCATTCCCATGAGAAGCAGATCACTCTGTGCTCTCGCTTCTCCCAGCCAGCCCACGTGTGAGAGCCTCTGCAAACCCTGGTGGAACTTCCAGAAGTTCCTTCCCTTCCCTCTGGATTGCACTGAGGGACTGAGAACACTCAGGGACTCTTACGTGCCTCCTGGATGAAAGCTTTCTTGTTAAAAGCTGGAAAGGACTGTCTGGCTCCATCTCTGTTCTCACTGTTAGTTATCACACCAAGCCTAGAGCCAGGTCACATCACCAGACTTCCCAAGTGTCCTGACAGGATGTCTTTTCCACATGTTATTTTATATGGTACTTCTTGCAGGGCTTCTTCAGTGTTAAAGTAGTTCTCCAGGAGTGAACTTCTAAATGCTCTTCTACAGGAGTATTGCTGTGGAAAAAGTGATAATGGACGCTGCAAAGGCATTTAATATCTTTTTGTCAAGTTTCTTCATTTCAAGCCTAATGTTTGGAACAGTAGGGAATTAAGCAGCACCACTTAAAACTGGATACTGGGAGACATTGAGTAAATATGTCAACATGACTTGATGGACGGAGTGGACAGCATTTGTGAGTCTCTCTGGTTTTGGCACAGGTTTGTAAGGAGGAGCTCTGACAAGCCAGAGAGTAATACTTGGAGGATTATGAGGAATTAACCTGAACATAGATACTTATGGGGAATCTGGCTGCACCTCTCTGCATTGGGACTGGATGACAGGAATACAGAGCAGCCATTGTAATTAATTGGTCAAGTTTTTACTACTGTTTTACAAAGAGACAGGGTACCAGTGAATCTACTTACCCCTTGGCAAATTTATAGTGAAAAATCTAGAGAGAAACTTGGTTGTGACTAAGATTTTCAGACAGCCTAGAATAGCTGCTGGGGAATAGAACTGACTGGGTGGTTTCTTTGCACATGATTTCTAAAGTTCGAAACATGTAAATGCTCTATGTTAGAAGCATGCAGATATTAGGAAAATGTTAGTGTATGGATATATGCAGAGTTTTCCAATAAATGAAATTTGAAAATCTCAAGATAGATTTCTGGCTGAAAAGATGAAGTCTATACTGATAGATACTGATAGATACAGCATTTATCATCTGTCAAAGTACTGGCTTCATAATCAGCTTGTAACGTAATAATTGCAAAAGAAGTCAGATGCACAGTAGAAATCCACTACAGTTGTCTCTTATCTCAGAGGCTGAATGTTCATTTTAATTTCAGCACACAAAAAATCCCTGTTCTTCTGAGAAATAATTGGATGCCTTACAAAATCAGATTTGTGTTCATTGTGTTCACTCACACAAACCAAGCTAAGTCAGTAATTCGGTAGCTTTGGCTGTAATATCAAGTATTTGTTTAAAATCTTGATGACTTTGGGTGGTATCTGCAGAAGAGTATTGTATCATCAGAAATGCTGGTGGAGAACAGCAAGAGGCTCTTTGGCAGAGGAGCTGCACTATGTCCCATCATGTTCCCTCTTGAAGTTTTCAGCCTTTTTCCAGAGCTGGCCTCACAGAAAGCTCACAAGCAGCTGATGACCCATGGTAGTTACCAGGATGTGCATTTCTGTGCAGAGCTTGACTATTTAACAGGGTGGTCTCTGGGGAAGCCTTGCTGACTTACTGATATCCACAACAATAGCACCACGAAATCAGTGGACTTGATTTAACCCAGCATATTCTCTACTCAGAAGAGCACAGATGGTGCTCAGTGATACAGCATTGGTTTTTAAGGAGGTCATGCAAAGTACTCCACACTGGAAAGCATGTAAGAGCCAGAACTGTCTGAGGTGGAGCCAAGTTAGCTGGAGCTAACTCTTAATTGGCCTAAGAGTGTTCCTCACACAAGAAAGTAGAGTTCATGGAATAAAAATGCAATTCCCCTGACTGAAATAGCACAAAATCCTGAAGGATTCTTTACTGCCATCTGGTTGCAGAGAACACAACAGCATAGCCTGAATTGCACACCATGCTGTTATTTCAGAAAGTAGGAAGCATGGGTAAGCAACTGTATTACATGCACTGTTAATGTTGTAATTGTATCATTTCTTGTTTTCAACTTGGGGAACCCTTAGGTGCATTATTTTATTATAGGCATGACTGGACTTTATGATCTTGGAGGTCTCTTCCAACCAAGGCTATTCTGTAAAGTTAGGATCGTTTCTCAAAGAATTCAGTGTTTCTTCGGTTGTAACAATAGCAACATCACAGTCCAATCTTGGGGAAAGTGGAGGAAATGCAGCGTTAATTGTAGTACCAAGGGGACCTGGGTTTGACTACAGCTTGTCACTCTTGTTCTCGACACAGTACTACATTTATGCTTGAATTTGACCACCCAGAGGGACTCAACTATATGGGTCAAATCTATCCAAAAGTTGCTCTATGTGGTTGAACCAGCTTGCACCTTACATTAGCTTTTACAGAACATTTGGCATAGTGAAAGAAAACCCACATTTTTTTCTTACCCAATCCTAATTTCTAACTTTAAGGGAATAAACCAGATGAATGCCAAAAAAATCCCTATGCTCATGTCATCAATCCCTTCTGAAAATAAGCAGCTGCATTTTTTTCCTTCTTGCAGTACCAAGAAATTATAACTAAATTGATTGGTTTTCTTTTTATACCTCTTGGAGAAAGCTTTGTAGATAAGTTTATCCTAGGACCTAGTGGCTTTGTCTTAGAGGAGTCACTATTAGTGGAAGCAAGAATTTACCAACGCCTCAGTGAACTGCTCCTGTTCTGTGCTGTCCTGAAACTCTAAATGCATGGGGCATTCAAACGGGATTGCTCTGCATGTGGAACATTTATTTTTGTGCCGGATAAATTAAAGTTGAAATAGTCTACGCTGTGAAGAATTCCATCAAGTTTCCTTCTGCCCTGAAATTGTGTCATTCAGATGCTTCCTTAAATATTCTTAAATTACTGGATCCAAATATGATGCAGCTCTCACTTGCATGAGACCTACCAATTAGACACTCAAATTAATTTATTCCTTGCAAAACATAATTGGACATTCAGAGAGTATCATTTGAAACTTCTTTGTGGATGGGTGGGTTAATGATTGCAACTTGTTGTACTTGCATAAATCCATATAACAGCATCTGATATAGCCAAAGTGTTCTAATTGCTCCCTGGCAGGCAGATTTTAAGACCTGCTGTGCTCCTCCCCTGGTCCTTCTGCATCTCTTCAGGTGGTGTTTGAAACCAGTGAGCTTTCTGTGCAGTCATGAGTCCCTGTCTGCGAGGTTAGTCTCTGCTCAGGGCTGGTAAGTAATGAGGTGGTGCTGTAAAGAAGATCCAGTGTAGATTATGATGCCTAATGAAGATCTGGTTGCCTGAGAAATCCACACGGTTGTCTCAGCTCATGCACGTTCAAGTGTCTGTTTCTGTGCAGTGAAGTTGCTTGATTATTATGAGCTATGATTTAGCCAGGCTTGCACTGTGTCTGATCTGAATCTTCCCCAGGGGACCAGTAGTGTGTAGGGAGCAATTATGGTTCACTCCACAGGCTTTGCTAGTCTGTTTTGAGTTTCAAACCATTTCATGACCACATTGAGAGGATAAGGAAGACAGATGCCTTAGTAGTGAGAGAGGGGAGGAAAATACACATTAGTTGAATACTAACAGAATTTTAAGTGGTTCCTTTAGCTGTAAAAGCCTTGCCACCTCTCATTTCCTGCACATGCTCACAGTCTTCAGTGTTGCAGAAATACACATCTTGCACCCATTAACAGTTCAGCGATGGCTTTGTGCAATTCCCTTTAGAGACACGGAAAAGAGTGTGGGAGCAGTTTGGAGTCCCAGCATCCGTTATCCCTTCTGCCAGATTGTTGCAGTATGGCAACCAGATGGGAGTAACGCCGTTTCTCCTGAAGCATGAGCCACCCTTTGAGTGAGGCTTTTCATTAAGGACAAAATCCTGGAACCTCAGGCACAGCTCTCCCACTGTGTTTGGTTTTATGTTTGGGGTTTTTTTTTGACTGTCAATATATTTTGATCACTGTACAGTGGAGAGTTTATTTAATAGGATTTATGTTTAAAATAAAATTACTTTAATCTCTTAAGAGATGAAGCAACAGAAGAAACCAAGTGTATACAGCAGATGGTGAACAGTAAACTCAAAATATCATTCTTTGAAAAAGGTACTGATGTTTAGATTTATTTTTAGCCACATACTTTCAGTTTTCCGTATCCGTTTCACATGTTAGCACAGGTGAAAATATTTAATTATTGTTTACATATTATAGTTGCCTTAGTTTCAAATGTGGTTAAATATTTGGGACATGCTGTTCAAAACTGGTTTATATTGTAAGGCATGTGCAATTTGTGTGCAATACTGAAATGCAGAAACATTTTTGGTTGCATCAACAGAAATTATTCACTCAGCTTGTCCATGTAATTATGGTAAATCCATGTGCAATGGCAAGAAAAAAGCACATAAGTTATGAACTTTGTTACTTTAGAACAAGAAATCTAATATCTAGACACCCTGTGAAATGTAAAGCCATCTGAATTTAATCCAGGTGGACACTGACTGCTGTTGAAGGTTTCCTGAAGCATTGGGTAAAGGCATTAGCCTGAAAGTTATTTGCAGAGAAATTTCATGTACAGCTTCATTACTTGCAAAACTTTGCCAGCAGTGTACTCTGAGTCATTTCATCCACATCTATATTTGGGCAAACCATTTGCTGAGGTATTTTATGCCATCTGTGAATGTTCATCTGCAGTTTATATGCCAGATGTGTACTGGCAGCATACATGCTACCAAGAAATGTAATAGTAAGCTCAGTGTTGCAAATAGATAAAATTTTTGCACTATACACAGTTAGTTTGCTAAATGAATGCATTAAATTTACATTTAAAGAGCAAAAAATACGACTTGCTGCCCGCCCTCTAAATGTATGTCTCAAGGAAGCCTTTTTTTACAGGTGCATGAGCCACAGCAGATGGGAAGTTGTAATTCAGTTGATCCCTTGCTGATCTGCTGTGGTGACATCATTTAAGTCATTTTCCCATGACTTGAGTATTCCAGTTATTTTATAGCATGCTTCACATCATTTATTCCTGGCTGACTTGTGGAGTATTTCAAAGCCACCATTTTGGGATTAGATTTCTCTTAATACCACCACTGAAGCAACTGACTTTTCTTGGCCAATGTAGGGGATGAAGAGAGAGCACTGTATATCCCTGTTTTAGCATGGTTTCCCTTTCAAGTAGGGAAAAGACAAGATGCAGTCCCCAGAGGGGATACTGGAGGAAGGGAAGCCTTCTACCTTCTGTGGTAACTACAGGGTTACAAAAAAAAGGGTTCTATGGATTTTAAGATAGTTTTCCCCACTCTGCATTTGTAGATAGAATAGTTCAAAAGGGTAAAATTATAATAGCTCTTCTGCAGTGTGTTGCCAGTTAGCAACAAACCAGAGGCTGCCCTAGCACAGCCTCTGAGAAAGAAAAAACTCTGAAACAGTGACTGAGTTAATGCAGCAAGATATAGATAAGAGAGGATATTGTGGGAAATTCTCTAAATGTTCAAGTCGTGTGGGAGGTATGCGTACAAATCCACTTAACAGTTGAGTTACTGAGAGGCATATTCTTCCCACACAGTATATTGGAAGAATTGAGGAGGTGTATTTTAGAGAGCATGAGATGTGCTAATAAAAGCATAACCCACAGGCCTGCTAGGCAAGTTAGCTCATGCAGAGCTTTGTGCTCTTGTGGCTAAACTAGGCAGCCTGGTACCAACTGTGGTCTAAATTTAACTTGGATATCTATATTACCCCTATCTGTGACTGCAGCAGACGTTCCCTAAGGCAGTGCTTAAACTCGTGAGTAGGCATGAAATTTTGCTAATGAGTCCTGAAGCTTCCCACATTCCTCCTCCAAGAGTTGCTTGTCCTTTCGAGTTGTCAAAGGTCTCACTGAAGTGAGGTCCTGGCTAAAAAGCAAATGCACTGCTCCAAGGAACAAAGCAATGCTTTGTATATCCCAGGGACCAGCAGCAGCTCAAGCATGACCAGTATCTTTCTAATCCCAGTATCTTGATAATTCTGTAATCAAGACTCCATTAGAGTCTTTGTTTGCCTTAAGACTAATACTCCTAGATCCTAGCTGTAAGAGCTTTCTAAATGTAGCTAGAGGCAGAGCAGCCATACCTGCCCAAGCTGCATGCAGCCTAGAAATGTGCTTTTGAGGTGTGAATTGTGCTCTGTGTCGTTGTAGACTGAAGTCATGGGAGAACCTACCCATGAACCCTGGGGAGTAAGGTATGCAGTACATAGAGCCTTTGCTCAGGTAGGTGCAGCCTTGTTGGTGGGAGAGCTACAGCATCCTTGTAGCCGTATTCTTCCTGTGCTTCACAGTTTAAATTCAGTCTTTGTTTTCAGGTGTTTATAGACTCCCTGTGATGAATAGAGGGAAACAAATGTGCAGTGGCAGGAGCTATGAAAATGGTGGCCTTTTTGGGTCCTTCCTTTAAGTACATGGCTAGGAGATTTCTCAGGAGGGTACAGAGTCCTGGTATAATTCTTCACTGTGCTTTTCAGAAAACCTGTTTTATGCTGTTTTGAAGTGTGAGCTCTGGTCCTTATGTGATAAATTTCAGTGCTAGTGAAACAGGGCGTTCTGACTTCTGATGGAAGTTCTGGGAGGTCTCTTTGCATTGAGGCCAAGGAACTAGCCAAAGCAGAGGCTGCCCGACCCTCCCTAGGCTGGCCTTAAAACTGCTGCCTTCTCTTCTCCATCCTTCTTCTGTTTGTGATGCTGTTACTTCATCACAGAAATTCTTACTGTAATGGAACCCAAACTGATAAACCCAGGGCTTTTTTGCATTGTCTGTGCTCATTGCAATGTTCGTGTGTCATGATACACACCCCCATTTTAAATCATCACACACAGAATAAATGCTGTAGCAGTGTTGTTCCAAGAACACTTAAAAGAAAATTTGTACTTTCTTGCTCCTTGTCCAGCACATCTTCATCTTATTTTGTGGTTTAGTGTCATGTCTGCAACCTTAACTTCTCCTTTTTTGTTAATTACTTTCTTATGTAAATACTCAACTACCCCTTTCCATTGCTCTTAAGAATACATTTTTTCGTGTATTGTGTCAAGAGAAGCAGTTTGACCCATGAGGTATCCTGAGGGACAGAACTAGGTTTGCCATGCGAGTCTGAAAGATTATGATGAGTATAGTTGTGCTAAGATGTGTGAGAGCATTCAGAGACTTAATTGCCCTGCATTTAGTTAAGGGACTTATGTGTGCTTAGTGACACAACTTAGAGCTGATTCTCAGTAAGGGTATGTCTTTTCTTTGGGGATTTTAAAAGCTGAAGCAGAGGTTAAGATGTATTCAGTCAGGAGCTGAGCTAAAGTTTTTCACCATTTTCCCAATTAAGCAATCATATTTTCTGCTAGAAGTATGTAGGATAAAACACCACCAAGATCTTGCTTTGACATCCACCCTTTAGCTGGAAAGCACTGAGAGGCTGGATTATCACCGATGAGTTGAAGAGGCTTTTACATTTGGAAAGCTTGAAAATAATTTGCATCGACTTCACAACATTCACATTTCTATTTACTTAGAAAATAGAAATGTTTCTACTCCATTATGCAACACTTAGAAGGTCATCCTTGGAGAGGTGCTATTGCCAGGCTGACCCATGGATTAATTTCCCTGTACAGTGTGGTACACCTGGAGCATTGTGTTTGGCAGTAGTCTGGCTGTGTCCTTTCCAAGCTCCTTCACCTCCAGTGTGAACCCTTTGCCCTGAGGCTGCTCTTGGCAGTGAGCTTCCCTGCCACATAGTGTGCTTGGTAAAAGCTGTGAGGGCATGAAATCAGCTTTTCTGAGCATTAATTGTTCAGCCCTCCAGAGCAAGGATGCACCAAGTAAGTGTCCACTTTTCCTCTAAGACCAGCGAATGCCTTTGTTCCTGAACATCTTCCATCCAGAGAAAGCTCTTTTCTGAGTTAGGTGGAGCCTTTAGTCTGGACTAGCTGGTGTGAATAAGAGTTTAGGTCCTCTTTGTCTGCAGGCTACTGACCTTTGTACTTTCTCCTGATGATGAAGAGGAGGTTGTGTGGGTGGTGATAATCTGATGAGTTCTATAGTCCCTTCATGCTTACTAAGAAATTCCTCGTTCCCATTCTCATTCTTCTGGAGGAAGAATCCATAATTTGGTATCCTGGGGCACAGCCTGTCCTGGGACGTGCACCGAAAATCACAGCAATACATAGGAGAAAGCACTTTTGGGAACCACTTTCTCTAGCCTGGCTTTGCAAAGTGGTGGTGCCCAGCACTTGACTGGGCTGATCCATGTGTAAATCACCCAAGAACACATATTCTGTGATTTATGGACACTAATATTAATGGTTTTAATTAAAATGTATTAGAAGATGATCTTAAAACAGCTTTTCAAGTCAGGGTAGTTTAGTCATGGCTTATAACCACTTAGCCCTTCTTTGCACACCACCTTTAACCTCTGCTACTTGTGTTTGTAATGTGCTTAAAGCTACTATTCATTTTATTGAACTTTATTAAGCTACTTATAAAGGTATTCTGAAGTTATGACCTGATTTCTTGAAGTCAGCTTAACTGGTATTTTAGATGTCAGTTCTAGAACTTTAGTATACCAGACATTTATTCTGTTTTGTTGCATTTACAATGCTGAACTTTGTACATGTGCCTGTTATAGTTATATGGACAATTTGGGAGCATTTGCAGTGTGTTGTGCAAGCACTGTAATGTGTGTGGGATGTCCAAAGGCAGAGGATACTGTACATCACTGAGGTACTGCACATGGCTCTGTGGTACAGAATTGGAAAAAAAAAGTATTATATAAAGCAGAAGTCAAAGTAATTTTGCACGCACAATAGCTACAGGAAGCTTGGTTGTAGATTTGCATGTAAAATGTTTTCTGGCCATACTTTGTAAGAAACAGGCTTTAATGGGTTTTGGACCCCACTGGGTAGGAGGCATTAGGTTATCCATTAATGTTTAATTACATGGAATGTGCATTCAGCAGATTGTGCAGTTATCACCTGGAAACCTTAAGTTTGGAACCTGTGAGCTGCTGATAGCCCCTGACTGCGGAGCTCCATGGCTGCTAGTGTTGCAAAGATCAGATTTCTCATTTGTGCCTCTTTTACAGTGAACCTTTTCTTTGGCAGTTATCTGCACAGTCTTGTTGAGATAGCTTTGCTCGGTTATTAATATAGAAAGCTGCTGCATAATCTATTAATAGAGTTGAGATTTTCAAGTCTGGATAAAGGTAAACACATAGAGAGGCTGATTGAGGCTTTTCCAGTGTCATTTGTTTCTTGGGTAGAAACACTTCAATTCTCTGAGCTTTTCTTGGTCAATTTTCCTGTTGTGGTGTTTGTGTGTTGTGGTAGGGCCAGGCAATACCTGTTCTCTCTACCTGTAGTTTGCAAGTGGAAGGTAGCGTAGAATTGGAAATACGAACACAACAGCTGCTTCAATCTGTACAAGAAGCAAATAGGTGGCATAACTAGTTGTGTTTAGTTGACTTTGCCTTGCTATTTCAAAATATATTACTAGTACCTGTCATTACATTTTCCATTTCCTGGAAAAGAAAATAAATCATGTTTTGGAGATGAAATAGCGCAGGAAAAAAAAAGTAATTTTATTGTCAGGTGGTAGCATATAAGTAGCCCAAAATGCAGCTGCAAGAAGAAAGGACGAATTAAAAAATAGCAGCTGGGGAGAAAAAAAGAAGTGAGCTCATCTGCTGATAACAAATGAAGGGACAAGTCCCTAAAATCAGGAAACTAAAAGGAAAAGCAGTACTTCAGGATAAAAATGAGGCATGTACAGCAAAAGCGCAGTCAAAACAAAAGGTGATGTGTGCAAACAAACTTCTGGCTGAGGAATACCACACAAAAATGTGTCAGTCTGACTGTTCTTATCTTCCTTTGTAACACAGAGAGCCAGGCAGTTTGGGAGTAAGGGATTAAGACTCTGTCTTTTGTCACTGGTTTCAATCAAACCGGGTCAGTAGTGACTAATATTAGTGATAGCTGTGATGGCAGCCTTTGGATTTCTCTGAAATTACTCTGTGATATCCCAGGCATTAACTGGCAGTAACCCTTTAATTGCTGATCTCATTGAAAGGGGAAGTTTAAATGCAGTGTCCTTTGAAAGATGCACCCCAGAATGAGCAGATACATCAAATGCCTAGTTTTACTTGTATAGTAACTCAGCTTCCAGCAGTCAGGGCTTTAATATATGTCTTGTCTTATGCTAAAATGCCAGCTAGTCAGTGAGGGTAACAAGAAGAGTTTGTTGAAGAATTCCCCTTGTTTAGAGAAGCTGTAGGATGCTGCAGTGGCACAAGCTCCTGATTTTTTTTTTTTTTTTTTTTTTTTTGTCCAGAGATGCCTATTAGCAGTGTGGTGTTTCTGTGCTGAGAGTTCTGATTACCTTGCTGGAGAGATTTCTATCCATCTGTCTTCCTAAATGCTAAACCCACTTGTGCTGACAGAACGAATCCGTTGGGAAGTGTGAGGCTTAACACTCGTGGTGGGAGAGCTTGTGCAGACTGTAAAAGGCAATTTATTTCTTTGTCATGGGAAGGTGAGCACTGATGCTACTCCTGTGGAGGAGTTACCTCCAAAGAGGACCTAAACAATAGACTCCTAAAAAATTAGTCTTTGTAAATGAGTCTGCACCAACCTTACTGATAATTATTTTCCAAATAGAATATTCGGCCTGGTAGGTATCACTGAGTTAGATAAGCTCAGAAGGTGAATATTGCTGCTCTCTGGCAAATATCTGCTTCACTACTCCTATAACACAAGGAAGGATTTGTGCACATGCACAAGGAATAGTTACATAATTTCAAACCTGATTGTTCTTCTCTTGCAGACCTGTGTTTTTTCCACTTGCCCTAGAAGTCATGGACAGGCCATCCAGCTTTAGTAACCAGCTTTTTCAAGGAGAGCTTGAAGTAGCACTGTAAAAGATAAGAGATTTTGGGAGACATTGTTCAGGCAAAACAAAGGATTAGCCAAGAGGCACTTCTCAGGTTGTGAGTGGAAATCTGAAGAACAGTTCAGATACTTAAACTCTAAATATTCCAACTGATTGAATAGTATACATGGTGCCAATGTTAGAGGAGACATACTTAAAATTCTGAATAAGGGACATGTGATAAAACATCCTTGGAGGAGATACCTTGCAAAGACAGAGAAAACTTAGCAGTTCAGGAACAAGGAAAGAATTCTTCTTACCTTAGCCAAGATTACTGTTTGTTTTACTTTAACAGATAAGGGTTCATGTCTAGGCTAAACATCAGAAAAGAATCTGGAGTCATAATAGCATGTATTAGATTGGCTGAAGGGGATAGCTGAGGCTCAGTTGTTGCAGCTCTAAAGTTGGAGTTGACAATTTGCTGACAGAAGTCTAAGCAAAAATTCCTGTGCAGAATGGGCAGGGAGGTCAGGCTAGAGGGGCTAGGGCCCATTACTAGTGTGCTGTCATCCTCAGGAACCCTGGTTTGTGTTACAAAATGGACAACATAATCTCCACAGATGTAAATTTATGCAACTTTAGTCAAGTCAAATGAAGATGGATCCATAACCATTCAGGTGTGGATCTGTACACTGGGTAATGGCTTTTTTCTATCATGCCATCCATTTCAGTCCGTTGTCCTGTCTCTGAATAACCCTCATAGCCTTAACAAAACAATATTGCATAAGGCAGGAATGTCTAAATTTGCCTTCACAATTTTGCCACTGTCTCTGCTCAGGTTTCAGCTTCAGGTTTGCCAGTCTCTCATGCATGGATCCCACACATATGTGTTGGTAGGATACAGTTTTAAAACTGGTCTGTCAGTGTTGTCTTCCACAAGTTGGTATTAGGAGAACCACACAGACAAGCTCAGCTAATGAAGTATGGACCAGGTTTGTAACGTGCCATGTGAGGATTCAGTCGTGGGTCTGTGCCCAAGTGTATCAGAGATTATGGTCAAGTTCTCTAGCCTTGTGTTCGTAGAGGCATTTAGGAGCTTCAGGACCCACTGAAGCAAACTTTAAATCAAAGCCTTCAACTCTCCCATGTCTCTTTAAGTAATGAAATTGGAAGTCATTTCCAGTTTCTCTAGCATATCTGAGCCTTGGACTGAAAGCATCCCTGCTTTGGGCTGGTCACTAAAAGCACGTTTTTCCTGTAGATCCCTGTCCCTTCAGGTAGGAGCAGTAAGCCAATGGTCTTTACTCAAGCCGGAGAAGGCTGAGGAAATGCTGATACTTTTTGCAGAAGAGAATCAGCGCAATATCACATTCTAAGCCCTTGGCTGGCATCTGTCCAATTGCCTGGGTGGTTCCACAGTCTTAGAGCCTCAGCTGACTTTCTGCAGCCGCTAGCACACTCCCAGAGCGGAGAAAATCGTCTGTGGGCAGCAAAGAAAGGGAGGCTGACTGAACCATGACAGCTCAACCTATATAGGCATGAGATTGGACGCATATGGAAGAGGAAAGGAGACGAGGGTAATGTGAACAAAGTGAGTTGAAGTGAACTTGGAAAAGTAATGGCTAAATATCTGGGTCTTCAATGAAAGTTGGAAGCTCATATCTGTGGAATATACTTGCATCCTTTTTAGTAAGTGGTGTGAGCTCTCCCAAAATTTTAACATGAGTGATCCTTCTGTCATTGCTGTTGGATCCCTTTTTAAGTTCACAGAATGAGCAGTTTTCCTATACAGCATTTCTAGATATGGAACAGTTCATGAAACACTGTTAGAACAATGAAATCACTTCAACCTATCAACATATTTTGAGTAGAACTAAAGAACAGTCTGAGTTTGGATTTTCTTAAGCATGGGTGTTACCGCAGCCAATCAATGCTCAAGGCCCAAACAAGAGTTTAAGCAGAACTTTGAACTAGAACAACTTGGTAGGCAGTGAGATTTGGTGCATTTCTGAACAGCAGTAGTTTTGCTTTGGATTTTGCATAAGTAAAAGGGCTGCATTTAATTGCCAGTCTGTATTTCCTTAGAAAGTGTAATCTAATTAGACTGATGAGAACTAACTAGATGAACCCAACTTGGTGCTAAAAGAAGACTCTGTTGAAATGAGCTTCAAGTACACTCTGTGCAAATATGTGTTGGGATGGAATCCAAATTTATGTTCAGAAGTGCTGATCTGTGAGAGCAAATGGTTGCATTCCAGAAAGGATGTGTTTCAAGACCAAAAATGTAATGTTGCGAGACCTTAATTATCCACATAGTTTTTCAGTGCCTAAACACAGCTATATGTGCTTGTGACTATTAATACTTTTCCTAGGAGGTTATTTTGTTATTTGTATTATTTTACTAACCAGAGAAATCCTTGTATGCCAGGCAAGTGTGCCATTTGCCTTCAAAATCTATATAAAACCAATTAGTAGGGCACACATCATTAGAACAAAATAGGAGCAGATGTGTTTCATGGAAGCAGGGTGAAGATAGATCTCAGTAATGTTGCTTTGATTAGAAGGATTTTTAGGAAGAAGAAGAAATAAGTGAGTGACAGTGATGATGGAAGATTAGGAAGAACTCAACATGTCGTTTTGGAGAGGGTGAGAGATAAGGACTGTTACAGGGAAGAAAGCAATGCATCCATTGCAGAAAAAAATGGCAGTTAGAGATAGCAAATTTAGGTTTGCAATATGTAAGTGGACTTAGAGGAGTAATGGACAAGGTGAAGTATAGAGAAGGGTTTCTAGAAATAAGGGTAGATTTCGGTATGGACAACAGTTCAATTCCACACCCCAGAAGTAGCATGTGTCTCATTTTCAAAAGGCTGTAAATGAAGTTGCTACATATAAGAACTGATCACATGAACCATATTAAACAGTCACTTTCATAGAAAATCAGTTATGTTCAGGAGCCTGAGCTTCTAGCTAGATTATGAATATTTGTAATGTAGGAAAATACTGTCATGCCTCCTCTTCTTTGAATGCAGGAAAGTGCTTCAGTTGGTTTCTTCAAAGGTGATGACTGAAGTGACCTTTACATATATGAAGTGATTTTTCCAGACTGAAAGATCACCCATTGTCCTCACCATGCCCTCATTCCTACATTCTCCCTAAATATCTATGGATGAGCTAAGGAAACTGCATGGAACAAACTGCTAAACACATGGCATTTGTAAAGGATGCACAGGAGTGCAAGTTTATCTTTCATCATCTCACTTAAGAAGCCCTATTATTCAACAGCTCTTACAGTCATTCATTATTCATCAGTCTTCTTTCTCCCAGGTTGATTGCCAGGCAGAGTTGTGATGTGTACCACCAACCTTGCTCAGTGTGAAGTGGGATAGATACTAGATTTTTGTTATGTGAAGGGATTACCTGTTCTGGTAAAGGTCTAGTTTTAGGGGCTTCTGGCACAGCCAAGCAGAAAAAGTAAGTGCAAATATATGGACACAGTCTTATGCTTTAAGATTAAGATATTCGTGCAATGAGTAGCTTCTTCCTGTATAACTGAATCTAAAGCAGAATTTGCTAAGGCCTTCTAATGTGGATGAGCTTTCGTCCTGATTTGGAAACTGCCACAAGTGCACAGAACACCAGGAAGTCCAGCCTATTCCCCCAAAGCCACATGGCTCTTCTAGCCCATTCTGGCTGTGGAGCAGATGCACTGTCAGATGCTGTTTTTATATGATGGAGGAACCAAATCAGGGGATTTAGAAGAGCCTACTGTTTGTTTTAAAGAAATGGCTAGCCCATATTCACCTCATAGTATCAACCTGAAAATGCCTTTTTGGAAAAGAAAATATAGGAGTTGTGACTGGATGCTTTGCTTTAATAAATAGAGTAAGCACTTAAAGGTTTGTTGCAGTAATGAAGTTACCTACTTTCTAAGGGTATCCCTGTTTAGGGTTGCCTAATAGTCCTTTTTAGACCCTTCCAAGACCCTTCTGTGATGGCCAGATTAGCTTCTGCCTTCCAAAACAAGATAGCTTCTCTAGTTTTCTGGTGAGGCAGGAATGGCATTTCAGAATCTTCTACCAGAGGTGCTATATGCAGGACTTTGAACCCAAAACCATAAAAAAATGATTGTGCTGTGCATGTGATTTACCTTATCTGCCTCAGGCATCAAATATCACATGTGGCAGATCAGTAGTGATTGGAGTAGTTGATATTCATGCAGAAGGTTGGAAGTGCTGTAGGATGTACAATGTAATGAAACAATTTTGACTGACGTAAAGGATTTTGAGCCTTGAAGCAAGAGGGCACCAAGTTGATGGTTAATTACTAAGTGAAGTGAGTGCTGTCTGTCAAAGTGTTTGAAGTCTGTCTCATGCAGCTTTGTGGCATGAACTGTATGATTGCTATGAAGTTCACTTGATGGCTGGAGAACTTCCCACCACTCCTACAAATAATGCACATCTCTGTTACAGGAATTCATTTGTGTTTGAATGTTTGTACTAATGTGACCAGTATGAAAATAACACTACAAAATAAAATAGCAAGAACAGGGGTTGGCTGTTTAAGGTCACAGTCTTCCCTTTTGCAGGAGTACATTGAGACCTGGTGTAAAAGCCAATGACTTCTCTGGATAATGTTCAAACAGAATTGAATTTTTGATTATGTAATAAACTCTAAGCCTTAAACAGCTGTAACCACCTGCTAAAATGAAATGAGTGTTTTATGAGAAAGCAACTACATAAGGAGAGTTGAGAATATTTTAAAGGAGGTTTTTCTTTAATCTTTTTTTAGCTGACCAGTGAATATATATTATAATAATTATAATAATGCTTCCTTTGAGAGACCTTCGAGGTAAGACTATCAACAACAGACTTCACAGCCACCAGTGCACGGTCAAGCTCAACCTCAGTCTTCAGGACAATGGGCAAGCAAAGTACCAACTAGCAATCAGATTGCCAACTCTTACAAGTTAAATATAACTTCCTGTTATACTTCTCAGCTTTCCTGATACTACATGGCTGCATGATACTGTACCAAAAGCAATTTAAAAGGCAACTTGTTTTAAGTACTTAACATCTGAATCACTCTAGGATGCCAACAAAGCCATGTTGCAGGGAAGGATGCTCCTTTCTTTTGTGTTGCTTGAACTTCATCACCCTACTGTGATGCTTGATGGAATCTGCAAACTGGGAATGCTGATTTTTGAGGCATGTACAGCAAACAGTCACGATGCTTTTTATCAGGTGTGATCTGATAGGAACCCTGTCACACTTGATCTTTAGAGACAGCTAATGGACAATCCAAGCAGGTGTTAATATAACATGCTTATATGCATAACAATGAATATGCTACAAGAATCTGCTGAATTAAAGGAAACTCGTTGTCCAACGCTGTCTGAATGGGATGGTGTAGCTGCAGCTAATTTTTGCCAGGACAAGAAAAGTGTTAGGGCATTGTCAGCTAAAGAGACCTGTACTCTTAGATGCTTTATTCACATACTGTGGTCTAAGTGTTTCAGGGACAGAAACACCTTAGGCTGAGCAGCAAGCAAGGTGGGCCTGAAAAGCTTGGAAGGACTTTAGGAGAAAGAGCTGTTATTTTTGCAGATCTGTACAAGGCTGATAGCTATGAAAATAATGAACGTTTGCAGCATGCTTTGCACAGTCCTTAAACTGTAGCAGATATGTCTAGTGAGGGTGATGTGGCAATCAAGAACCATAGCATTCAAGAAATAAAATACTTGTTACAGATGGAGGATATCAGTGGGGTGTCACTCACTGCAAACTCTCCCAAGGAGAGCCTGAGGGTAGGTTGAAGAAAGAAAATCTGAATGGTGCTCAGCTGCTAAAAAAGCTGAGTGCTTCAAAATTCCCATCCCAGGGTAGCCTAGCATGAGTTGAGGTGCTCCACCAAATCAGCAGGAGTTGCTAGTTTATAGCTACAAGTGCAGATTTAACAGCAACATATTCAAGGCAAACTTACTTCAACAAGATGAAAGGAACCTGTTTGATACCCAGCTGAGGTGCCTGCAACCTGAATTTCCCAGGTAAGGTGTGCTCTAAATCAAACCCGCAGTAGAGCACTTGGAAGGAAGTATTTTACTGAAGTGGGAGACGATTTTGTGATTTAAACCCAGCATAAACCTCCCAACCAGGTGCACATGCCTTTCAGACCAGAACTCCTGAAGAGCTGATGGGTTCCCCAGCTGTTTGTATACTAACAGCCTATTCTTACTCACTTAACAAGGCAAGCACAATTTAAGACCTAGAAACATATCCTCACCCTCTTTGCAATAAAGCTCTCGGTGTTTTTGGCATGTTTGTGAAATCTGACAGCCAGTTCTCCATGCAGTTCTTCGGTTGCTGCTTAAATGCCTTTGCAATGAGTTGTTACTGAGTGATGTTTAAAGGTAGTTAACATTCCTTAGTTCAGAGCATGATTCAGAGCCAGCTGAAATCAGTGGGGATAACCTGTACCAGGAGACAAAAACTGCAGGGGAAAAAGGGAAACTTTGGTGATGCTTATATATCTGAATGGCCTGCTCTGTTCTGCAGGAGAACTTAAGTTGATTCAGTATTTAATTTAATACACTGATATTAAAGATCATTATGAATGTCAGTAGCTAATCTTAGAAAATTTACAGTCTGTTGAATGTAAAAAAAATTGCAGCACTGATATTTTCAGTGCATCTGGAAACCCTGTGCACTTGGGAGCTACGATGGCTTTACCGTGGTGAAGCCATAAAAATAGGTATAGTATATCCAGACCAGTACTGGTATGTCATTCTGGATATCAAATTGCAGAAAGTTGAACTCAAATATTTGAAGTAAGATTTATAGTTTATTTCATCATTATATTTGAGTGCAGTGAGTGCCCTTTGTAGAAT
Organism: Podargus strigoides; assembly: GCA_028020825.1. NCBI lineage: Eukaryota > Metazoa > Chordata > Aves > Caprimulgiformes > Podargidae > Podargus > Podargus strigoides. Next base: position 23,469,441 of record CM051628.1, on the reverse strand, counting down.
GTCAGATGAGTCCCTATGCTTTTTATAGTATAAAAGCAAATGAAAATTTGGGGGGGGGGAAAAGGGATAATGGAAATATATTTCTGATTTTTCAAGCCCATAAGCTTCCAGATTTGCATATTTCAAATTAAATGCATAAAACTCTTCCAAAATAATATTCATAAATGTACTGAATACAAGTGTAGTCTTGCCACACATTTTTATCATTTATTAATTTTTCAGAAATGTACTTGTGCAGTGGTGTGCACCAGAACATATTCCATTCTTTAACAGCCATAGAAAATGTATTTCATGAGTGTTTACCTGAAGTTTGTCTATAAGGATTAATTATTCAATATGATGATGTCACAGTACAAAAAAGATTTGAATTTTTTATAGCCTGCATAAAAAAAAATTGTCGTTTGTGCTTGACTAGTGTTGAATGAGGCATGAACTGAAAACCAGCTGTAACTACTTTGATTTTCATTCACGTTAAGTTGTGTTAGAGTCCAGTTCAGCCACTGCTTCCCTGTATCTCAATCTATCCCATCAGTCCCATGGTGTTACACGAGGTAAACACTACATCAGCAAGGAGGGCAGAAGCAGATACTTGCCTCTTTGGAATTTGGCTCTGATAAAGTGCACGACATACAGCAAAAACCCACAGCCCCAAGAACACCAGCAGATAGGCAGTAATTTGAGTCACAGCAAGCAACTGTCGTAACAGGAAGATGCCAAATGATCTACGCAAATACTTCAAGCAGGCATTTGTATTTTAAATTAATCAACTTAAGTACAGATCATGCTATTACACAGCTTTGGCTGATGACTATATAGTTTCCCCTGAAGCTGAGAAAATTTCCAAATGAAGGAAGGACAGTGTCTATGTTTTAATTTCATGCACTATAAGCATAGTCCGCTTGGAGGGAACAGTGCCCTATTTTCCTCCTCTCTGGAAAGGCATGTGTCATGAGACTGCAAGGAGCGTCTCTCTCTGTCAGTATGGGCTGCAGTTCCTGCTCAGCTGGCAATAAGTTCCTATCTCCTTCTAACATAGGTATCTAGGGGAAAAAACCTCAAGCTGTATGAACTAAATATTCAAAGTGCATGTTTATACTGAAGGGTTTGGCTTTACTGTCTGTCCGTGTGCTGTATATAGAAAGGTTGACTATAGGTGTCACAGAGGCAGGCTTCCACTGTCCTAGTTTTTTTTTCCTCAGAACAGCAGTCTTGTGGTATTTCAGTTCTTCCATTTGGGACTAGAAGTTGGAGGTTGATGAACAGAAAGCAGAACATTCACACCTCACAAAGGTCAGGACTGGAACTGTGTTTGACCAGGGATATACAGAGCCTGTCATTTCAGTGGCTTGGGTGTTGACTTGAAAGCAAACACTGAGGTGAGAATAGAATCTACCATTAGAGACATGCTGGGTTTTGTAATCATGCCATTTGTCCTGGAGGACTTGGAAAGACCTCTATGCTTAGTAATTAGTTCTTCTCAGAAACTATGATCTCTTCTTGAAATTGCTTTCCGAGGAGAAGTATCTTGTTATTTTTCTGCTGGTCCCTCTTTCTGCGTTCTCTTGCTGTCAGTTGTGATCCTTTAGTTCCACCTGACAAAACCACTTTGGCTGAGGACATTTCAGCCAGCTCTCAGAATCTCTGTTCTGGATCAGCTCTCAGCTTTGTTTCCTTTTTGTAGGCTAATAGGCTTGCAAATGCTGTCATTAACAACCAGCATGTGACAAACTTGAACCTATTAAAAGAGGCTTTAGCATTTGATAAATATTGTTTCCTATGAAGAAACTTGAAACAGGGGCTCTAAAGCAGCAAAAGTCTGATCTCTGATAGTGCTGATTCTGCAACTTCTGCCTTTATCAGCTTCTCCAGATGCTCCCTGTATCTGATTCAAGAAAGTAGCTGTGGCATTTGTATTCCTGCCACTGGTGTTATGCTTCTGTTTGCAGGGAAAGATTAAAGTGTGTCATCCAAAACAAAGCAGGAGCTTAAACTCACCTCTGCAAAGCTCTTTAAGATGAGAAACTACCTTCAGAGCAAATTTACTGCTAAATACAGGGTAAAGTTCTTTGTATTCCCTGGAATAGCTGCTCCTGGAAATCTTTCAGTTATTCAGATAGTGAGAATGAAAGCATGTGTATTGTCAGAAGGGAAGAACTGTCCAAGAGAGCTCTAACGGCTATGATACTTGGTTTCAGTGTTCACTATTCAAGAATCCTGTGTGTTCTTGGATATATAGCTGTGATTTTTCAGTGGTGATAATGAAGTTGTGAAGATGGTACTACAGAGATAGAGCTATGAAAGTGAGGTACCTTCGACCATATGTTCTGTACTATATATAGTGTGTGTGAATGGATATAAGTATATATAGAGGAAACATTTTAAAATTACTTTATGAAAGTGATTATAAACCACTTACTTTTGCAAAATATTTGATAAATCTTTCAAGTGAGTTTCAGGTTGAAATTTTGTTTGGGTTTTTGCGTTTATCATCCAGTTCCTTCGAAAGGAAAGGAGCAGAAAGGAAGACTGTGAAAAAGAGAGGAAAAATAAACAGCCAAATTGACTGTAAATTTAAACAACTTCACAATGTGCTTTGACGAGCACGAAGATTTTAACCAGACTGTGATCAAAAACGGGTCAGTCATTTATTTCATTAAAAGTGCAGTCATTTTGGCTGGTTCTCATTTTAGCATCAAGCATGTAAATATGTTATTAAGAAGCACCTTTAGTCTAGCATCTGAATTTCAAAAATAGGGCTGAAAATCCTCCTTTCCTGTAATTCGTGGTGAAAATCTTGTGACTGAGTTTTTCACTGGCAATAGTGAGATATTTGTACCAGTGAATTCCTGGACTGACAGTTAATGTGGAAAACAGAAAACATCCTTAGCTCTTGAACAGCTGAAGTTTAAACGTGTTGTCTTTTCCCAAATCTTTTAAGGACTGAAAAAAGTATTTTTCCCAACAAGTTATAAATGGTAATAGAAATACCTATGGTTGCCTACTGGTATTTTGAAGAGCCTGTTTGAGTTGAGGAGGAAGGAGGATAAGGAAAGGAATTTTGAGTAGACATCACCAGTATTGCCACATACTTCACCAATCTGTTTATCAGCCAGGAAGGAACACTGGTTCTCTCAAGGCTAAGAGGCATGAATCACTGAAGTGGGAGGTATAGTGTCATCCAAGAAAAGAGAACCTGTTCTCTTTTGCATCCAAGCCAGCTGTTTAGTAGATTAAATAATACTTTCAGAATCATTGGTGTGTTGTAAAGCAAGATAAACTTCCTCAACTCTTAATGCTCAGCTGCATCAGTCAATGTTGTATTTACACAGAGTTTCACACCACTCTAATACACACATGATAGATGGAGCTATGATTGTGATATCTAAAAGTTCTTTTGCGTATTCTGACATCGGTGCTGAATCCCTGACTCAGTTGGTGACCTCCAGTTATTGAGAAGAAACTATTACAGCTTTATCTTCAGCATCAACAATGCAAGTCCATTAAAGTTAGTCAAGCTGTTGAATGGAACAGCGTTGTCCAAGTCATAGCTTCTCTTACCAATCTCCCAGGATGTGGCAGTTGGTAATTTGAGTCCTGAAGTGCTAACTTTTGCATTTTGATGTGAAAAAAACACATTTGCTGATATTCTTCTGTTCATTCTGGGTTCCAAGCATGTGAAGGTATGTGGCTTATTTGTTGCCCTTTCCAAAGTAAGAACAACTCTGAAGTTCGTAATGATTTCTTGGTTTCAACTTAAACAGCCAATAAGCTCTAAAGTCCTAGAAAAATGCTTTTGTGCAATTGGAAACCTGTACAAGAGGGAAAAATAATGCAGTTTAGAATGTTTGATATTAGTGTTTTTTCCTAGAGTTTGCTTAGGATTTTTGCAAAACTTGTCTTGGACCTTGGAAGTAAAGAACATGATGTGGTATTGCTCAGTTTTGTTACTGTCTTCCACAGTGGACTTCAGAGTTAATTTAAGGACTGTTGATCTAACCTCCCTCACCTACTGCTTGCTCAGTGCTTCTGTGTGGCTGCATCATCTCCCCTTTAATTCAGGGTCGAACTCCCATTTACCTCTTCTCTAACTTTGTATTTCAAGTTTTCTCTTCATTTGCCTCATTGTTTCTCAGACAGAATTGCTATCTCCAGGGGAGATCAAAGTTAGTAAGGGTTAGGAAAGTCTTGAGATAATTAAACATCCTGTAAAAGTGAAACGTGTTGTAAAAAGAAAATCTTGAACACCTGTGTTTCCAGCAGCAGCTCAGTTCTTCATTTGTGCTGACAACCAACTATTCCTAGGAAAGGTGTGTGGTTGCCACTAGTACAATTTGACTCTCTGTTCCTTGGCTGGTATGTTTATGGAAAGACAGATGAGCTAAAGCAGGATCATGTTTCTGAAGTCATGAACAGCAGAACCTGGCTGCTTTCCCCTCCCTGGCTATCCTGGATTAGGCTGAGATACCCTTCTGCTTCCTAGGATGTTAGCATTTAGACTTCTAGCTTAGCTTTCCTGAAATGTTTGAAATGATGCTTATCCATTCACTCTACGTTCAAATTATTGAACACATTGCTAGCTTACCTTTAGCTCTTCAGAGATGTAAAATGTTCCCTTTGGGCAGATGACAGACTCGGTAGCAGAGCACTTCGTCTGTCCCTCCCTTTCTAGTTTTGGGGCTGCTCCATAAAATTGCTCTTGCAAAGCAAGATCTTCACATCTCTGTAGGCAGATTTGCTAGCATAGGGAAGATAAAGGTCTGTTGGTGTAAGCCTGCTTATCTCAAGTGTGTTATGTACTGACATCTTGGCATGACCTCTCTGTACTGTAAGTCATGAGTATACAGACTATAGATGTCTTGTGTCTTTTTTTTGTTCTCAGATTTCTGAATTGGTTACCTCAGTTTCTCAAAGTAAAAGCCTTTGAAAATCAGTTAGCTTTACTTTTAGCTAAGAGCAAGTATTTCCAGTTTGTCTACTGGTCATGACTATTAGTACTGTCTATTCCTTAGTCTAAGGCCTGAAATCCATGTGGAATAGCTGAAGTCTGCTCCCTAATTAAGTGCTTTGTTCTTAGCTGCAGTAGTGATGAACTCATTAGAGCTAATGACATCCTATGTGGAAGCATTTAGCACTGAGCAAATCTTTGGAAAAAATGGGTCAAAGGGAAATTTCGCTTGTCAGCCGATTCCAATTTTTAGAGCATTAACTGAGTCAGATCGTATCTCTTATATGCCATCCTAAATTTATATTCAGTACGGGCACTGTATCTTCACCAGAGGCAGTAAGAGGTATTGGCCATTAAAAAGTAATATTATACTGCACTAAAAAAGGTTGTATGAGGAGCTCCAGATTTAAATGGGAGAAGATAAGCGTCCTTTTTTATTCACGGTACTGTAATTACAGAAAGCAATCTTTTTTTTAAACAGTTATAGAACTTCTGCTTGTTCTTTTACTATCCTGACCATCTATTCACCATTGTACTCTCTATGTAATTACTTATGATATAGGATACAAGGGATTGTGATTCCAAGGTGGTAGTTGGTAGGCAGATAAATCTTAGTGAAAAAAGCCTCTGCTTTCATGAAGCTTCCTGATCCACAGACCCAAAGCAGAGGACTAGAAAAGTGCATTCTAAATTCAATATATTTTAAAGCTCATTTTTTTTTACCTGTTAAGAGCTCTTTCATCCAGGTCTTTAACAGAGTAAATGAGTTCTGCAAAACTCTTGCGAGGTCAGTGATGTACTCAGAAGCTGTACTGTTGAATTAGTGCTTTCCTAACTTCCATAAATACTGTTCTTAAAGGAGGACTGGGTTTGAAGCCATACACATTGAAGCAAAAGTTTCTATGCAACAGTGATTCAAAGGAGAGTATTATTGAGATTTCTTTTTCTGTCTCAGGCCTCAGAATTTTCTAGGCCCACTCCATCTCCAGTCTAATTGCGGCAAATATCATTAGAGTTTGATCTTTATTCTGATGTTTTTATGGGAACAAACTCCTTCCAGATTACTAACCTGGCATAACAGATAACAATATGGTAACCTGCCCTAGGGCTAGCATCACACTGAGGCAATTGCAGTACTAAGTCATTGCAATGTCAAGTCTTGCACACTGATGAATAGAAATAATATGTCTTGAAAAATGTGTGCGCTTTGGATTTAACACACAGAGTGTATATGGGAAACAGCCATTCTCCTGTTGCCAGCAGTTTTGCACCTATTTTAAAGGGTATATAAATTTTTGTGTATGAACTGTGTAACATCTTCAAGCAAGAAAAACAACACTGGTGTTTTTTCTCAACATCCAAGCTAATGAAATGATATTTTGGCAGATTTAGAAATCCTCTTTCTTCTTCGGCTTCTCTCCAATGTTAGTTATAAGGAGGGATGTGAGTGAGTCAGTTAAAATGAAGGTATAACTATTCCAAAAGACTTTAGTCACATGATACCAAACCATTCTCTGTAATGTAGTGCTCCTGTTAAAAGGAAGCATGTAAAAAGTTCTGTCATTATCCTGGCAAACAACACGGAAGCGTTCTTTCCTGAATGGTAGCTGTATATTGACATTTCTTGTTCAGAGGTCCAAATGCCCAGATGTGGTTGGTAATCTGTAGCCTTCTCACTGGCTCCTTCTCCTTCAAACTACATTTGGAAATGATTGTTTGAATGCCATCACTTTCAGCCTGTCTAGTTCTGCCCTAGATTTCTGGGCAGAACGCTACTGCTACAAAGTCAGGGTAAGCCGACAATGTGCTGTCCCAGTGCACAAGCTGCCCTGCAGCACTGACGTGTGGTCACAGGGGTCAACATCCTAACCCAGTTCAGTTCTACTGATCTCCAGAGGTCCCTTGCAACCTCAGCCATTCTGTGATTCTGTGATTTAATAACCAAGTCCTATTTTCTGAACTGGTTTTTATTCTCCATGAAGAAATACGTCAAATCTACCCTCCAGGTTAACAAATTCCGATAAGGCATTTAAAAGGAAGATACAGGCTTTTTAAAAAAAAAATCTAGTTGCTGTCATTCAGGCATAGACTCATTTTCTCTCTGACCTCAAGGTTAGGTTATTACCAATTCAGTTAAGTCATCCTTAATAAGGCTGTCTTTGCTAGGTCCAATCCCACACATTTGAAATTTGTACCAAGACTTACTTTGACTTCAGTGGGATGGGATCCACAAGTACAAACTTGAGTATATATTAATTTCCTGGAAGTTTCTGCATCAGTCTGTGCTGCCTGTGAAGCCCTAAAACCAATCTGTAAGCATGGTAACATTTATGTAGAAAGTCTTGCACAGTTCACTGGAGCTGCTGATGCCTTTTGTGTTGTATCAGATATTGAATAGACATTTGAGCCTTGTGGTTGCCCTCAGCTTTTGGCACAGAGCAATAGGATGAGCCTCTTTCTTTTTTGCTGGAGAAATGTGAAGCTCATTGTAAAGAGAGCTAGATCTCTTCCTGTGTTTGAATGCCCAGTTAGTTTTTTTAGAGCATGATATGTTCTCTACATTAAGGGAAGTATAGAAATGACTACATGCCTCCAAAGTAATCACAGCTTTGAGAGCAGCAGTCTAAGGAAAACTAAACTAGTTCTATTTAGTCAGACAGTAACCTTTGGGCACTCAATATACCTGGGTTTTTTTATAGCTGGTTGATGTGTCAAGGTTCTACAAACTTTTTTTTAGCATGAGAAGTAAAGATCAGATTTTGAGATTGAAATTCCAGGCTCAATCCTTGCATGGAGATACCAGCACTGATCTGTCCTGGGAAAGTAACTGAAAGGAGAGGTATTTTCTCTACGTACACCGATCCTTTACACACTGAGCATTTAATGATATAGGAGCATAGGTTTGTTGAAACCTTGCCTTAACCAGTCCATGAAGCAGTTGTATACTGAATTTCTAATGCTTCAGAAGTTCCTCTGCATTCTACTTCTAGAAAGATTCATCTCTGTTGCCCAGATGATAGCTAATAACAAAGACTGTATGTAGCATATGTAAAGGTCTAACTAACAAATGTTTTTGGGAGGGAAAAGGCCCGTAGACAAATGAACTTGACTTATCTGGATGACAAAAGGAAGTCTGCTGTCGATCTTTTTATTATGATACACATTGATTGGTAGACCTGTACTCAAGGAATAGGTTGTACTAGATAGAAAGCTAGCTTTGCAGCAAATCTGGAAGTTGTGTTAGGTCACCTTTGCTATACTGCAGAGGAGAATATGTATTTGTAACAGGAATAAACCAATTTATATATGTGTGTATTCCTAATATAACAGCTATTCAGGAGCTTCATCAAAGTAGCAAACCTATGTGGCACCTCTACTGACCAGAAAATTAGCTGATCTCTGCAGTACCCAGGCTGTCTCCCTTCCCATCTGCTGTGCTGTTTTGAAAGGAAATAGTTCACTTTGTTCTTGCTCTCCTTGCCATAGTGGAGAGGGTCCTAGGAGGTGTGCATGTGTGGCTGTTGACTGCCAGCAAAATAAAGGAAAATGGCTTTGAGGGTATTTTTTTCAAATTAGCAATCCACATAAGGGAAAAAAACCCATATTTTTAAACTCTAAGGAATGGACAATTATAATAGTATGTGAGTAAAATTTCTTGTAGTCTTTTTCTCTGTTGTGTCTTCATAGTTTTCTATGCAAACCTCATTTTTTATGCTGTTGAATTGTTAGCACTCTGCACCTGGCTAATTCACAATCCTGTGCAGTGAGTAGCACTTGCTTTCTGGGCTGCTGAGTCATTTGGGGTTTCTTTTAAGGGTATAAAGACCTAGGCTGTTAGCATCCTTCTTAATCACTTAGCTTTGTTGAAAAGAACCAGTCTTTGATAAACACTGGGTCATCAGCAGTTTGATTAATGTGGACTTGGGTTTCTTTAAGGTAGGTAGGTATATCCATGCATAGATGCTGATCAAGTATGTAGTATTGCTTGTGTCCTTTGAGCATAGAGGAGCTGTAAGCTTGGTACATAATATAATGGTATGGAGGTGGGGCTTTATTATAAGGTACTGCAACAACTGATGGGAAAAAAAACCTTAGAAAATATGGCAGATGAGTAACGTGAAGTGGATCAAGCATCGACAGAAAATGTTCTGAAGTATTACACTGAAACAGCTTACTTGACTGTAGTGTCTTGAGGTGGGCTTAATATGAGGCAGAGTATTAAAAAATCTTTAATATTGTGGCTGGGAAACTAAAATACAGACAGTAAGATCAGTGGCTCAGAGCTGTGTTAGACCTTGACCTTTGTGTGAGCTCTGACTGGCTGTAGGTGTCCAGGACTTGTTTCCTCTTCAGAATTTTCTGTGAAATGAAAAGATCCTGCTAGTTTTAACCTGTATGCAAGCTTGTACAGGGAAGGGTTGAGTGGAATGGCATTTAGCTAAGGCAGCTGTTGCACACATGTTCAGAATGTATCTAGCTGCTGCTGGTGGTTTCCTGTCCCCTGAAATCGATTTGCTAGGCGACAGGGCTGTCACTTCTTTTCTTCATAACTCTCCAGTTTGGCCCAGGGCACTGGCTAAATGTCAGAAACACCTCGTTTAGGCAGGGCTTTATCTGGGTCTCTGTGTTGGGTCATTCTTTCCTGTGAGAGCAATGAGTCTCCAAGTGCAGCAATCACATGCAGTGAACAGTTAGCAATGGGAAAAGCCCATTGCTTCACTGCTGCTGCAGGTAGTTCCAGAGGTGACTTCAGCTGTGGAAAGAGACCAAGAGTAACAGCATAACTTTAGCCTGAGATCTGTGGAGAGTCTGTTTTCTAAAACCACAGCCTTCTGTGCTGCGTTTGGCCTCTTGAATTTTTCACATTAGGTCAATTCTGTATATGTGTCTCCATCTGGACCTGTAGCCACTGTAGTTATGCATCTAACAAGATAAAGCACAGCTGTCCTTGTTCCCCAGGCACAGCCCCATGGCCCAGCCATGCAGGCAGGCCGTGAGTAGTCCCGAGTCAGCTGGGAGATCCACTCGAGGCACTGACTCACAGGTGTATCCCACACCACTCCATCATGCTCATAAAAGGAGGGAGCTCATGGGGGGTGAAGTTCCTCTTCCTGGCACTTCTCCCTCCTGGCCTTCTGCTCCTGCTGCTGACCCCAAGGACCAGGCTGAGTAGAACCTTGTATGCTTTGTTGGTGATTGTATTAGTTTTGTTACTTCATTAAATCTGTTTCTACTTCAGCCCATGGGGCTTCTCCCTTTTTTCCTGGTTCACCTTCTCAGCTGGGGAGGGAACATCAGGTGGTAGAACCACAGCTACTGTTTAGCCTTGTGTACTGGCTAAACATAGACAATGGCCTACTTACACTTCTTCCCTCTCATCGTCACCCTTTGTATGATTGTCCTTTTTGGCTCTGTTAGAAGTGCTGAGTTACATAGGTGATTGCTGTGTGGTATCCTAGGAGTAGAGGATCTTGGCTTGCTGAAAGCTGCAAAACCTGGTCTGTTCTGGGGAATACCTTGCACTCCTTTGTTAATGGGAATGTTTTCTAGACCTTGCAGATTTTCTAATTTCTTGCAAAGCTGGTATGTTGTCTGAGCAATGGTGGTAGGATTTGTCTTTAAAAAGTAGCTTTTGAATATCTGTTATGCTAGGAACACACGTGTATAATTTTTTTTTTCGGTTATAGTCCTATACAATTACTTCAAATAAATACGTTATTGAAGAAAGTAAAAAAATAAAAACCAAAAAAAACCCCATGTTGTTTTGTGCTGCTTGGGAAATGAGCTTTCATATTCAGTCTTGAGGTTTTGAGTACTTAAACTGGTACTCTAGGGCACAGTTTCAGAGAATTTTATTCTTAAAGTCCGAGTTCTGTTTAAATTCATCACTTGCCATTGGTTTTGGCTGAAGAATTTTTTCAGTTCGGGCTTCAATTCCAGAAATATTTTTTTTTTCCTACTCTTTTTTTTTTTTTTCTTCTTCTTCATAGCTTAAAGAAAATAACTGGAAAACTCTGATCATGAAACTGTTTGGGAACAGTATGTTGTCTTCCTGACTGGTGGAGTTCTTGATATTGCTCAAAGCTCTCAGTTGATGGAATGCCACACTATGCTTTTTGATTTCATCTGGTAAAGGTCCTGGTCACATGGTGATCTTTGTGCAAAATGGAGAGCTCAGCAGGACTCCAAAGACTTCAAATTACAGTGGCATTAGTAAAATTCCAGTAAAGCACACAAGTGTGCATTCCTTCAGCTGATTTCAATAGCTTCTGGATTCAGCCAATGCATATTGTTGAATTCTTCAACTTTTAAACCCTGTTTTAATGTTCTTGCATCTGAATAACATTGTTGGCACCATGGAACAGTGCACCTATAAATTGCAATGCTAGTATTAATTGTGCAGAGACATTCTCTATTTTTTTAACTACATGAAAAGTCAGTAAAATAAAACCATCTTATAAGTAAAGCTGAATAATAGCTATAAGCAGAGACTGAAAAGGGTCCTCTTCCTAATCATAGAGTCACAGAGTAGCCTTGGTTGGAGAAGACCTCTAATGAGAATGTCTTTCTGAGGGAATGGAAAGGTAATGTGCAAATCGAATTTTAACAAGACTGACAGTGAAATAGTTTTTCTTGAGACAAGGTCCAACAGAGCTCTTTTTTTTGGTATTATGGTAGAAACAAAGTAAAAATAAAATGAATAAATGAAAATAGCATCTTTCCTTAAATTGCTGGCAGTTTCCCCAGTTGATTGTGGAGGAGTGGGAAATCTTATAATGGTGGGATCTGGAAAACCCTTCTATACGTTTTCTATTTTATTATTTTCTATAAAGCCAACAAGAGTTTATCTTGTAAGGTACCATCATTTCTGTCTCTTTAGGAGCTTAGATTTCTTGTTCTATGCTCACATACATTTATTCCTGCTAATGTGCTGTGCAGGAGGAATTACATTACATACCTCTGCTGTGCAGCTGAGACTTCATGGAGGTTTGCATTTTTAAGGCTTTCCCCATCATACCCTGCAACTGAGGCAGCAAATAACTCTTGCTGGTCACATACCGTAAGAGCACATGACATTTAGGAGTGGAAAGGAATTACTGTCTGTGCCCTGTGGAAGCCAGATTATTTCCTGAGCCCCAGCACTGCTCAGTTCTGTATGCATTTCAGTGATCTTATTGACATCTCCAAATTTATCCCTGGGAATACTCCTGTGTAGTGGGAGGAAAATGAGACGCTGTTAGCAAACTGATAATTGAAAGTAATAAAAGCCTTGAGCAAATGCATAAAACTCTTCTCAATCATGGTATTTATGGCCCCAAACTGTTACAGAGATATTTATAGGTTCAATGGAAATACAAAACATATGGTATCTTTATCCGGAAATATTCTTTCAATTATAAACTGCATGGATCTCATAAACATCCCTCTTTCATCTAAAAATTCTTCAGTACATTAGGTAAGAAACATCATTCCATTTTGTAGGGGAATGTGGTAAACAAACATCTTGTTCTAACAGATGTTGAAGTGTGTTTTACAGATTTCAATCAGCAAAAGGAATATTCTATAAGTTTTGGCTCTAGCAGCTCAAAGTACTGCAGCTGTTAGGCCACACATCTTGTATTTTGCTTTTCTATTTGTTATATTGGAGATTGTGTAGGATCAGTGTAACTTTTTTCCTGATTTTCATCTGTTAAAGCATAAGCATTGTAATCTGCTTTTTTATTTGCAATGTGCTAAAACTTTCCTGCTTTGCAAATGTAGTAGGGTCATACCTTAATGCTTCCTTTAGTATATCTGTATATGGAGTTGTCCTGGTTCCCCAGGCACAGCCCCATGGCCCAGCCATGCAGGCAGCCATGAGCAGCCCCAAGTGAGCTGGGAGATCCACTCAAGGCACTCACAGGTGTATCCCACATCACTTCATCATGCTCATTATAAAAGGAGGGAGCTCAGGGAGGGGGGAGTTCCTCTTCCTGGGGCTCCTCCCTCCTGGGCTCCTGCTGCTGACCCCAAGCACCAGGCTGAGTAGAACCTTGTACACTTTATGTTGGTGATCATATTAGTTTTATTTCATTCAACCCATTTCTTCTTCAACCCATGGGGCTTGTCCCGTTTTCCCTTAATTCCCCTTCTCAGCTGGGCAGGGAGCATCAGGTGGTAGAACCACACCTACAGTTTAGCCCTGAGTGTACTGGCTAAATGTAGGCAGGAATTTTTGAGAGCAGCTGCTTCTTCAGCTGAATAGTCTCTGGAAATTGTGCTGGTGGGAACTGGATTGGCTTCTTCATAATGCATTTTTGTTTCACAGGAATCCAGTATCAACTGGGCAAGTGCCTTCCAGAATCTGCAACTGAGGCTTGGCATAAGCCTAGCAGAAAGGGAGAGACTTCAGGAATATCTGTGAGGGTCAAGCCAAAGGCAGTTTTATGCTTTATCTTGACTTGGAGAGAAGCTGGTCCTGGCCAGTGCAACTGTTGTCTTTGTGTCTGCCTTTCCTGAAAACAGTGCTTTGCTCAGCACTGATTCAGATCTGTCACTCGGTTGGGAGCTGGGAATATTGTACAACCTCCTTTCTGAGGTGGATATTTTCTGAGGTACAGTTCATAAATCTTGAGCTAGTTTTCTGTGTGGGGAGAGAGGGAAGCAGACCTAGGATTTTTTAAATTGTTTTTTTCTTTTTAAACACCTTGCTGGATCTTGGAAGATCCTACCTTGTCTGAGGAACTGTGCTTGCAGGAGTTCCTGGGAGGTCAGTTTGTCTCTGTACCTATCATGATCTTGCAGGAACTGCATTGTAATGCAACGTACACACAGTAGTTGAGCTGTTTAGTGGAAATATTACAGCTCTAGACTGGAGTAGGCACGTTTGCTGAGTCCCTTAAGTACGTTGCTGTCATCTTCATTCCAGATACTGCCATTTCTTAAGAAAAGATCCTCTCTAGCCTTGCTTGCCATGACTGCAGCTTGATTAAATTAGCCCCTGTTTTGGTAGATCACCTTTCCTGTGCACAAGTGAGTCTGTCAGACATGCCTCATGTGAAATTGCAATCACTGATTCCTGTTATCTTGTCTTCAAACTGTATTGGACTCATTGATTGCAGTTACTTGTAAGTATTGGGCATATTCATCTCTGCCTAAGAGAGTTTGTAGGAGGATGCCAGCCCATGGGATGACGAGTGAAAGAGCCTTTGGTATTTGCTCCAGGCTTTAAAACCCCTTTCTAAAACTTTCCTTCCCAAATTTTCTACTTCCCTCGCCCCCCCCCCCCCCCCCCCCCCCCCCCCGCCAGTTTTAGTGCTACCAATCTCCCATCTGTCTGCTGTTTTTTCTTGCAATATTCACAGAACACCACTTATTCTGGGATCTGTGAAGTTTCAAGACTTCCCTTCAAATTCTTCTGCAGGATCCCTGTTGCCTATAATGGCTCCACACAAGTTGAAGGGAGTATCACAAGGTGTAATTTTTTTTTTTTTCTTCCTCAGCTTCTTCTCTTTTTCAGTGGATTGTATAATCTGCTAAAGAGCTATTGTACATACAGGCAAGTTTCGGGGTTTTTTGTTTGTGTTGATTTGTTTGGGTTTTTTTGAAACTGCAGCACACTGTGAATCGGTACCATGGTGAAAAATACAATTCTTCTCATCTTCCTGACATTTTCTGGGTTCTTGTGAGGCAGCTGGAATCTGTTGGCATGTCTTACAGGTGTGTCTCTATGGCTAGATCTTATGTGCAGATTATCTTGCTGCTTCCATTCAAGATGAATGTTTAGAATCTCTTGGCATGGTAATTCTGTTTATTTAAAATGCAAACCACAGAGAAACAATGTAATTGGTTAGGAAAATATGTTCTCTTAATGTCAGGGAATACTAGAGGAGCTAATATTCCTGATTTGCTCTGACATGCATCACTGGTTGCAGGATGTGAATTATTCAGATGTTAAAAAGATCACAGTTGTAAATACGAAAGGAGTTTGTAGCAATAATCACAAGAAACCAATGTTACTAAATTACTGAAACAAATTATTCATGTCATCATCCTGCAATTTTTTCTGTTTGACCTTTAAGCTCTGGCATATGCTTTCCTGTAGAGTGCTGTGGTAGGAGAGGAAGCCACGTTAATCATGGCTGAGGGTTCTCTGGTTCAGGATGCAGAGCAGCACGGTGAGCAGGAGGTATCAGCAGGGCTGATGGCTCCTCATTAACCTGCACGTGAGTGATTTTCTAAGTCTTCCATTCTTCAAATGCACTTCAAAGCATTTGAAGTAACTTTGGGGAACGGTAATGGTTGAACTCCAAATCGTGCATAGAGTGACAAGAAAGAGTATAAAGGGTACTCAAGGGATTATTGACTTAGGTATGATGACAAGCATGTGGCTGGTTGAGCTTTGGTACTGTTAGCAGCCTTGTCCGTGGAACTGATGTAGTTGGGAGGATGTATTTGTACAATGCTGTAAAACACTTCCAGGCCTTCTGTCCAGTCTGCCTGCTCTGTGCTCTACAGACTGTGCAGAAGAGACTGTGGAGTCTGGAAGAAGAAGGAAATGTTGATGGAAGCGCTCTGTTTCAGAGCAGGTGGACTGAGGGACCTGTGAAGATCTTAGGATGCACTTAGAAGTTAATAATGCACAGGGTAAAAATCAAATTCTCTTCTAGTTGACTCACTGGGAAGAATAAATTTATCCTTATAACAGGTAAGAGCCATCTTTCCTCATTCATGCTTACCAAGGCCCTACTGCTGAGTAGTAAGCAGCATGTTATTTGTTTTCTTACGGTGCAAAAGTCCCCCATAGAGACAGCTTTGTGGAGCTCATGTTGATAAATGCAGCTTCAGCATTTCACCTTTTACGTGTGCATTAGTGCTACAGAAAAATGGGGAAGGGTGGTGGTGTTCACATTTGGTTGCCACTGCTTCCAACAGTGCAGTGCTTTGGTAGTGCTAGTCCAGTCAATTGACATACAAGCTGTGCAGCAAGCAGGTGGTACCTGGAAAGGCTTGATGGGATTGTCTTCCAAGAAAACACCCACTGCTGCACTTACCTGTGGGAGAGGAGAGGCTAGCGTCACCCTGAATCTCAAATCATGTGCAGGCCTTGTTATAAAATTAAATCCTTGAAAAATCTCTTGTTCTTGTCAGTTTCTACTAAGTCGTTCCTGAAGTGCAATCACATGAAATGATGCCTCAGAATCCCCTGGTATGCTTTGGTCAGTTTAAGTGAATAATGCAGCTATGTCATGGGTGTGCAGCATCTGTTCTGGGCTGCTGTACTAAGTGAATAACAAGGTTGTGAGAGCAAGTCCTTCCTGGCTCTAATTCTAAAGCATTTAGTGGTATTGCACCAAGTATCGATTTGGCCCGTTTTAATGTAAGAGCAGAACTCCTGCCAAAATTGAGAGTGAACATGACAGCCATTACACTGATTGATCAAAGTAAAAGGGGAGCTGCATTAGGAATTTTGGAATTTAATGTAGTGTATAAATGGCATTTCCGTCAGCAAAAAAATGAGAAGGTTGATTTATAACAGATAACTCCAATAATTTCTGAATTTCCATATTAATAGGAAAGTGATACTTCCATTTGTGTTATTATCCCCATATGTGCCATCATCTTATAAATATGGAAATTCAGTAATTATCTGTAGAACTGCTTTATTTTCAGATTATACCATAGAACTTAATGAACGAAATTTTTATTTTTAGTCCTGTAATTTTTTTAGGTATTTTATTGGGTCTGGTTTACTGTACTGAAAGGCAAACTCTTTTAGCCATGTTTGATAGTGTGTCTAAAACTAGATGGCTGCTAACTAGTTCATTTTCCTTTAACCAGAAGCACAAAACTGAGCCATACTTGGAGTAGATGCTATTGATTTGTTACCTTCTCTGGTTTATGACTTTAAGGACAGTGTTCTGAATAGCAGCTTGCAAACGATATATTGTTCATTGAAAAGGAATTTATGTAAATGGTATTGACAGTGAATAAAACTAGGGCTAAAACTATACCTCAGCACCATTATGTGGAGATGATAGGGTAAGTATTAGCACCCGTGTGAATGTGGTAGTGCTAGCCATATGTAGGGACTAAAGCTGGGAACACCAGGCAGAACACATTAGTACCTGATGGGTAATATAGTATCTTGAAAAAGAAGCAGTGCATGGGGTTGAAGTAGTTCAGAATGAAAATTGTACTGCCAGGGGTTTGATTACACTCGATCCTTGTAATCATGCTGCTTTATACTGTGAGCAGTCTTAATAGCAGAGTTGTCCTGTAGTTTGGGGGTACTTCCCAGGAGATACTCAGTGGTCTTACATTGCCACATGTCTCCTCCACATCAGTACTAAAAAATAACTCAATAAAAACAGGACGAAAAGTACGAATATGGGACATTTCTGATAAAAAAGCCAACTTTTTTCCCCTGTTAGAACAGACATCACAGCAGGTACCTCCTGATTGGGCTTTCCACAGTGGAGTTCTGAACCAAGTCAGCCAGTGAAAATTGGCATGTGAAAGGTCTTATTTCTGTAAAGGTGCCTTCACCTTTGGAATCATGGTTCTGTGTCTTAACTTGTGTATCTAGGAGCTTTCATGTTGGGAAGTTAAAACTTCTTCCCAGTATCTCATTCTTTTCTAAGTGCGATGTTCTGCTCAGGGGACATAAATTTCAGAGGGAAGCACCTGTTACCAGGAGAAGCCTTTTAATTTAGGAGTTCAATAGTTTCCAAAAACTTGGCTTTGAGTGGTGCTTTTGAATGACCTTTGTATTCTGTGGTGTTAACTAGAAGTTCAACACTTTATGCTGCCCTATATTTATGTGAAACGCTAGAAATCTGTGTATCACAGAACTGTTTCACCTGAAAAGTGGATGTGTACGAGGTTACTTGTTGCCTTTTTCTCCATCTTAATGATGAGTGATTTATGATGAGGTCCCCACACACTTGGTGCAGGTATTGCTAAAAGGTTGAGTGACAGTCCATTTCATATTATGCCTTTATTGGGTGTGAACTGATAAGAGGCGCGCTGAGTTTAGTACACCTTGTTCAAAATTTGGAGCAAATGTCCCTACAAAGCATTGCTTTTTACCAGAATGAAAATGGTACTAATTTGAATGTTGTGAAGATCTGGCTTTCTCAGAATGTTCTTTCTGCACCACCTGTAAGATGTATGTTTTGTTTTTTTTGTCCTTGTGTAGTTGAAAAATCACACGCTCTCTGAGCTGTGAATACTGTTGTGGGATGGAGCCATGTTTGTAATGTCAAGGACTGAAACTATGCTCATTTACAGCACTAGCCACTGTGGTCATCAAAATGATTTCGTCAGCCTTACTTCAGAAAATAAATGATGCTTGATTTAGCTGGGCAAAGTGGTATTTCAGAACTGGCTTCAGCAATCTTTCTGTAGCTTGACAGTTGGTGTGCAACAGATGAAACAGTAAACCGTCTATCGTAGTTGGAATTGGAAGCAGGCACCCTGAAGCATATCATGAACGTGCTTCTGTTAGGTAGTTAGGTATAGAATTACAAGTTAGAAGGTGTTTTTGAATACTTCCGAGGCTTTCCTGTTAAAAGGTTAACTCTCTTGGGCACTGGAAGATCAAGAGCTTGGACGCGGTGATGCTTACAAAATTCTCTTGGATTTGAATAGCTGCAATAGGTGCTCTGTTACGTTTTTAAGGAATCTCACTTCCTTTGAAGCTCAGCCACTTCTGTAAACATGCATTAATATTGCCTACACACCTGGATAGCAATCTATGGAAGTCATTCTTTCCATCCTGTTCAATTGTCTTTTAATCAGGTTTGGGATATACTCTCTGAGGAGCCGAGTGTCTCAGGTCTTTTGTTTTGAGTACATAGAGCAAGTAGATAGGGAAAATGGGAGGATTGTTGAATGTGTTCAGTTTTCTGATATGATGGTGTCCACTAGCATACACTATTGCTTTTCACTGCCTCCCTCTAGAGATGACAATCTTTTTAGTCTTCTAATTTATGGAGTTCAATTCTTTTTTTACAGCTGCTCAGTCTACAGACTTGGCCTCCAGCTGGCTTTTCAGATAGAAGCAGTTCTCCATTTTTACTCTGCTGCAGAAGTCTGTCCACAGGCTGATGGACTCTATCTAGATTTGATTCCTGCATGTATATAGTGCCATTTCATCTGGCTACTTAAGTTTTCCCTGCAAGTCAACATTCACAGCTAGTTAGTATGTTGGTTTCCTTCCTGGACTCCATGTTAAGATGATTACGTGGTGTGGGTTGAAGGCAGTAGGACATGAGTTCTATCTTAGTTCGAGGAAAAAGAATATTCACTAATTACCTGACAGCTTCAGTTTTCTCACTGATTTTAGCGAAGTTCACAAATTGCTACTCTGCTCAGGCATTCAGTCAGCCATTGGATGTTTTGGGCTGGGGAGTTCCTTTGGGAATGATTAAGTGTAGCTGTCTGGAAGGAGACAGGAAAGACCAAAGCAGCATTCTTCAGTCTCTTGCACACTGGATAAATAAACTGCTATTGTAAGGGACTACTCCAGACTTTTGGCAAAACTGCCCCTCTTCTGAAGGTAACTTAAACTGGTGACAGGTCAGTGGGCACCAGTTCATGTGGTCTGTGGAGCTCTGGCTTCCTTAACACTGTGCTGCCTTTCAGCATGTGAGGCTGGGACTCCAGGGATATGTCTCATGGCTGGTTTTAGAGACAGGGATTGATGGTGGCTCTGTGCCAAAGTTGGTGTTGCTGTCTTGCTCCTGGTGGTGGTAATCTCATGCAAAATTGGCTCATGTTTCTGCAGTATGTTGCACATGAGGTAGAATCATAGAATAGCCTTGGTTGGAAAAGACCTCTAAGATCATCAAGTCCAAATGGGACAGGGATTCAGGGTCTTGTTTGAGCAAATGAAAATTGAAGGGCAACAGTTGTTTAATTGTTTCAACAGTTTCAAGTTGTTTATGCCATTTCAATACCTCAGTTGATGGAAATCGCCTTTCTCTGCAGAATTCATTAGAATGAAGCCTTTTTGTGCCAGTTGAGAATCTGGTCTGGTGTACCTGTTGTTTTTCATCTTCAATTCAAACTAAAAGAAAATATGGTGCCTAGAAACTAGGACTCTTCCTCCTTATTGTCAGTGATTCCATATGCTTTTTTGTTCCTTGCAGTAGGATGTATTCAGTTCAACTGAACACTGTGTTCTGTTGCTTTGTCATGCTGGCCTTGCTGTTGATACAAAGCTTTCTGCTTTTGTCCTCTCATCTCTGGGTTTATGTTGGATCCTGTTAATGAGACTCAAAAGGAATAAGAACTGACCTCAAATTAAGACTGGGCTGTTCCTGCAGAGCCATCCAAGCCATTTACAACATTGATCAGTTAAGCCCCATGAATTCTTCAAGTCAATCAATGATGTGAACTGACAAGTTAAATTATTACTGTGAAAGCCCTGCTGTGCTGACTTAATTTATGTTGCAAGGCCTCCAAACAGATTTTTATCAGTGTAGGTTTTGTTGTGTTTTTTTTTTTTTTTTCTTTAAAACCACAGTGAATATGTTCTTTTTGAAAAACAATGTTTCCTGGGAGGATACATCACATCAAGTCAGTTGTCCAGTGGCACTAGAAATAATCACACGCTGCTTTTATTTTAAATTCAATAATACAGACATCGGGAGCTATAAAAACTTTTTACACATTGTGTGGCCCTGGGAAGATAAAGACAACTTGTATTGGTATGGTATTGTATTACCTAACCCAAGCTGAAGTATTTAGTTGAGAGGCATGCGTCTATTATGTGAATGATAAATTGGAGAGAAAAGCCACATATGGAAGAGACACAAAGTACAACTTGTGGATTCTGATGTTTACAGCCCTGGGAAAGAAGAGGGAAGATGTCTTCTGCAGTGCTGCAGTCAGGTCTCCAGTCCTCCCAAAGATCACCAGGGCTTGAAGGCACGGAAATAACCCTGGAGTGCTGGTCCTTGCCACTCGGGTGTTAAGTGTGTGGCACAATTGTGGATTCACAAAGCAACATAAAAGGAGGCTTGGTGGCATAGCAATGAAGCTGATGACAGCCTGAAAGTGGAAAATAAAATCAAGACTTTTGTTTCTTTACTGTATGCTCATGTAAGCCCTCAAGTGAGAGGGCTGAAGAAGAAAAATGTGCTGCTTTATATAAGAGGAGGAGAAACTAGTTCTGGCACGCTTGCTTTGCATGTAGTTTGCCCCAGTGCATTGCTGCACACTGTCTTCCTGCTGTTATGCTCCACTTTTTTTTAAACAAAGTGACTTTTAAATGGTGCCTGTGAATGTGTTTACAGGGAACAAGTGTTAAACATAGTGATAGATAAAGCTCTAAACAGATAGTGGGTTCTGGGCATTGGACTTGCTCCATCTGGGTAAGGAACAAATGCTCTATCCATGACACGTGCTTTCCTTGCAGTCTCTCCATGCGGACTGAGCAGCAATAATCTGCAGCTCTGTGTGGGGTATTAGTATTTGGGGGTTATTGGGCCATGGCACACCGGCGGATAGAGCTGATTCCAGCTATTCCGGAGGCTAAACAGTCATTAATGAAATGGTTAATAGTGTAGCAGAATGAAATGCTATATCTCGTAGTATTTGGGACTGACTTCATTCCTTTCACTGTTTTAATTTCACTAATTTCGTGTTTATGAGTTTCTTCTCAAATGAAAGATAACTGTAACTTCATATTTAGTTAGTCAGATTTTGTTGTCTAGGCTTATGGTTCTTCCCAAAATGCAAATATCTAAAATTTATCAAAGGGCAGGATTTTTAGGTTAAGGTGTGAGTCAGTGATGCTGATTTGCAAGAGCCCTGGGAATTAAATCCTCGTTTGTCACTTAAAGAAAAGCAAAGATCTCTTAAGTTTTCAAGGACGTTGCTTGCAGTGTAATCAGCTTCCTTCCAGTCCCCTTCACAGGCATCTTTGTAGGTGAAGTATACAGCCCTTGACCAACAAGTGCTATTAAGGCAAAGTGCAGGGGAAAGGAGCCTGCTGTAACAGCTTCAAATCCACACTGGCTGTCAGCAGTGATGCCTGAACATTCCGTCCATATATCAAAGTCTCTTCAAGTGAAGTGGATACTTTTCTGTTGCACTGTTCCCAGTATATATACCTTCTTTTCTTGCATTTTTTCTCCTTTAATTACCCTCAACAATGTAATTATCCACATTAATGATCCATACCCTACCCTTTCAATGTTATATTCTACTGAGTTGTATTGGGCAGACTGTACACTTGTATGAACAGTTATATATCCTGTCACTCTGTGTGCTTGAATAGCTGTCCAGACTATCAAAGGAGCTTTTTAGAGTTATTTTTAGTTTCTTATTTATGTGTTTGGAGACTTTTTGCACTTTGACTTTCAGGACACGAGCAAAGAAATGGCATCAGCTGCTGTCTGCCTACAGTCAACTTGCAGCTACTGAGTTCTTGATAACAATACATATCCTGTATGTATTTTTAGAGGTTTTTTTTATCAAACAGGGAAAAAGTTTTGTTCTGATTTTTACCCCTATGCTCTTGGAGATAGTACTGTATTAATTTTGTTTGAAAGAAAGTTTATCTGTAGTGATTTTTCCCCTGACTGCAGTGCTTCCACAGTGCCTTAGGCTATTTAAGCAAAGGTATAAAACAGGGCAGCATGAGCAAAGCAGTGGAAAGAAACAGAGTCAGTCATAGCCTTGACCTTATTCATTGCAGTGAGATACTGTAGTATTTCAGGCCAATCCAATACCTCAGGTACTGGAAATGTCCCTGCAATGCTGTGTATTCTATGGGGTGAAATAAAGACAAACTAGTGGTGTTGGAAAGGATGTGTGCCAGGGTCTCCCAGGCTCCTGAGTATGGGCTGTTTGGGAGGGAAGGAAGAGTGTTGGTGCACTGAGGGCAGTGTGCCTATATATTTGTATTTTTTTTTTTTTTTCTTTAACTAATCAAGACTTCCCCCAGAGGCATTTTAATGTGTATAGGGGCAACTTTCAGTGCAACCACAAAACAACAAGCAGCATATATAAACAAACCTGTCACAATGTGTAGTGACTCATTGGCACTAAATATAGAACACTTACTGCTTCTGGCTGATACTGATCTACATTTGGAAGACAGAATAGACAATTCCAGTTCTTAACATGAGTGCTGTGCTCTTTCTAGGTATCTGAATCATTACGTGCCCCTTTTGCTTGGAAACTCTGGCTTTTGTGTCATCTTGGTTTAGTTTTCTTCATTCAGCCATTAACAGGTTCAGTGAACAGTACACATCACAGGCCATGAGACACCCACTTGATGTTAATAGCTTTTCAGTCACTGGCTGCAATTGCTCTCCTCCTTTCAGAAATGTTATCTGTTCCTTGCATTGCCCATAGCATCCTGCTTCCCAAGACACTGAGGCAAAGGTTTTGGGCAGCATCTACCTAACTGTCCCTGGATTTGCTCCCCTCTTTTCATGTTCTGGGTGCTGAACTAACATGTCTGGCAGTCCAGGCCATCACCGGGGTGTCCTATAGTAGGAGTTGCAAGATTCTTGAAGTCTGTTTTCCAGTGATCTCTCTAGAGAGGAATTCTTCCAGACAGAAGACCTCCTTTTACCTACAAGGGCTTTTGCTCACCAAAAATTACATAAATGAATTCTTGGACCAATTTACTTCAACTAATGGTTAAAAGCAAACTGTTTCAAAAATCCACCTTCCTTCCACATACTTCTTTCATCCCAGCTGCATCCAGATACCTTCATGTTATTGGATATTGTCTCTGGTCTTGTCAGTCACCCCTCATATCAGGCCTGACTACTCCCTAATGAAACTGAGATGGGGCTGGCCATTGGGGAGCAGAGTCCCACAGCAGTACAGATACTCTGCTTTATGCTGCATTTTAATGCTCTCTGTGAACACGGCCCTTAGAGACTGCAGGTCCCAGTCAAGGAGGAGGTACCTTTTGTCTCTAAGTTCTTTACATATGGCAAAAACCATGAAAATATGCTTTTGCAGCAGCAATGCCTAAGCTACTTCAGACTTGGAGGTACCTCAGGCATCATTTTCAAACCACAGGACAAGGGGCTCGGTGGGAATCACTGCTGTTACTGTGATCTGGTACTTTCCTGCAGAGAGAGGATGTTTGACAAAGGTTCGGCTATTCAATTATCCTGGTTTATTCCCATTCAAACAAATAGTAGCTGATTAAACTGAAGAGCTAAATAAACTCAAAACATATATTCCCACTCCATTACTTGATTTAACTGAAGCTGGTCCCAAGCATTCTGGAAAATGCCTATAAACTCGTATCAAGTCCATGCCTTCCCAGTAATTGTGGGTTGGTTTTGGTTTCTGTGAGCACATCTCATTGATTAAATATTATATTCCTACAAACGCAGCCATTGAGTAGGAGAAAGCACAAACTCCCTGTGAGCTGATAGGACCCACTTATGTTGGGGCTTGCAGAGAGTTGATGGAAGGTAGAACACCATTTAGTTCTGTCGCACTTGTCACTGCATCGTACCTTTTCTCACTCTGAATGTCCTTGAGAAAAAATTCTTCCTCTGTTGTTCCAAAGGGTAACTGCTGGGTAATGTTTTGAGACTTTCCTGCTGTGACAACTGCCTTCAACAGACCCTTCAGAAAACTGAAAGAGCAAATGTGTTTGGAAAGAGCTTGTTTTAACTGCTTCCTTTGAAAAGCTTTTAAATGTTGCTTTTAGTGCTTAGCTCCCTAAGGTCGAATTTTCTTTCTCTTCCCTTGGAAAAAAATTGGCCAAATAAGCAGAACAGGCTATATAAAACTGGATATGGGTCTTTGCCACTTGCCATTTGATGGCATAACTCCCAGGCAGATGGATAAATGGTTCCCACCAACAGTCTCCTATTTCTTCACTCCAGCATTTATCGTTAAGCTATCTCACCACTTCCTGCTGCCCTTATATTGCTTATGCTGAGAGCACTTGGTAGCACAGTATCTAGGCATTGAATTCCAGGTATTTCTGTACTTTTTTTCCTGAGGCTTCTGCCATCTTGGAGAAATGTCAATTCGGTTATACCTTCTCCTAGGTCCTATCTGTCCATTCTCAGTGGGTCGTTATGAGATTGTTTCCCATGATATCCTTCCTAGTGACATTTTACATGCATACTGTTTTCCCCAAACAAGTTTGCTGCGTGCTGAATTTCATGGTAGAATGAATCTCTGCAGCTGAACTGGTACATTAAGCTGGGAAAGTGGTGTGTTATAAGGAAAATGCTTTTAGGCACACTCCTAACAGATGATTTTAACTGATGCTGTGACTAGGTGCTGCTCTCTTTCTGTTCACATTTTACAATACAAATGTCTTGGTCCTGTAATCCTTAAACACATAGGAAAGAGACAACTAATTTGCATGGCTAATCTTATGAAAGCCCCCTCTGTAATTAAGTGCAAACTGTGATTCGATCCACTGTCAGTATATTATGGCACTTCAGTAAACTTTCATTTCATTATTGAGTCAAGATTCCTTTATTAAACTTTTCTATTAAAACAGAAAGTGAAGAAGCTTCCAAAATCCACATTGCTTCTGCTGTGTCACTTTTATTCTAATGTAAAGTAAACAGACAAATAAAATATCCCATTGTGTTAGCCTAAGGGTGTTAAACATGCCCTTGAAACTGAAGACAAAATAAAGCATAATTAAAAATCTTGTAGCAAGGCAGCCCTGTGGCACAGCTTCCATTCCTGGCAAAGCAAAGCAATGTATTGAAGACTGAAGGGCTTCTAGGAGGCCGAGAACTCCTTCAGCAAACTTCCTATGGGTAATAACGTATTGCTGGGCTGTGAGCTGGGCTTAGCTCACAGGGAGGTACTTGAATAGACAGCAAATCTCTCTCTACAACTGAGCAGGTTGCTATCAGCCATAACCATGAGACAGGACTGCAGCACTTTAGATTGCCTAGGAAGCTTTATCCAAAGGCTTTCTGTACCTTGACAACCTCAGGAGGAGGAGGTATTTCAGTGGGACTGTGCTTATCAGGTGGAACAGAGAGGCTTCAGTGGTGATGCAGTGTTCGCCTGAGGTGGTGTGCTGAGCAGTCCTGCTGCCCTTAAGAAACACCTGGGAGGAAGTTGGAAGGGTTTCATGCAGCAGCATGTCAGATAGCCCCCTCCACCTGTCATCACAGGGGACCACTTATAAATCTCAGAGCAGTAAGAGAACATCTGTGATGCAGGACAATGCAGATGTAACTTATTTGAGACTTGTTTAGAGCTGGAAGCAATGCATGGTCTGCACCATCCAGTGCAGTGCCAAACAGGGAGGCAGCCTCAATTCCTGGAAGCATTATTGTTGCCTTAGTGAAATGTGCCTTTATTTTCTTGAGGTGTCAAACAGCCAGTTTGCACATGAGGATGCTGCTTTGGGGTCAGACTTGTGCCCTGCCAGCATTGTGTGGGGTCTGGTCTGTGACCAGCTGAAGCATGCGAGGCACAGACACCACTCTGGGTTTGCAGGCAGGTAAACAAGAGTTTTCAGCTGGTAATTTGTGTTAGTGACTTATTATTCATACTGTTGGACTAAATTGTGTCCTCTTCTCTTGCTTTGCCACCGTAGTCTTCCTCCACTGA
Organism: Podargus strigoides; assembly: GCA_028020825.1. Lineage (NCBI taxonomy): Eukaryota > Metazoa > Chordata > Aves > Caprimulgiformes > Podargidae > Podargus > Podargus strigoides. Next base: position 23,442,932 of record CM051628.1, on the reverse strand, counting down.
ACAGCTTTTGACCTAGTGCTTCTTGTGGGGCTGTAGGCATGGTATTGCTGTACTAGTGTCAAGTTCCTCAATGTGTTTTTGGTAGGCTGCAAGTATTCCAGTGTAGCGCTTCACATATCTTTACACCCCCCACTCCTTGATTTTTGTCTCATTTTGATGCTTTTTTCTGACTTGTGTACAAATTCATCCTTTTGATCGTTGAATTGTAGTATTTGGATTATAGTAATCACTTAGAGGTCTGGGTTTGCCTTGTGCTTGTTTTCTTTTTTCTTCCGCTTTGAAAAATGCACCTTTGAAGTACTGAGTGAATATATTGGGAACAGTCCTTAGCCCATGTTCAATGAAACAATATCCCCATTTTTCCAGAGGCAATGACCAATTTGTTTAATTTCTATCGAACCCTTCCAAATACTTGGTATATCTTTTTATGAAAGAAAACGTTTTCTGTTATTTGTTATTTTTGTAATCTTTAGGTGACATATTTGCTCTGGAATTGAAGTTCTCATATTAAGCTTTATTTTTACACATTAGCAAAACAATTTAGGAGAAATTTCCACCAAGTGGATTGATTAGATATTCTGAATCTCATTAGTATTTTTTTTTCGGGGTCGTTGATAATTCTTTGACTGACTCATAAGCTATTAAGATCCTTGTGTTTCTCTGTAGAACTGTGTGGATAAGCACAGTTCTGTGCCAGCTATTGATACTACCAAGTCTCTGAAATTGGAAATGAAATGCAAAAGGTTTGAAGTGTACTTGGAAGGCAGATAGTCTTAGTTGTGGGACAGCCTGTTACTTTGTACCTGGAAATGTGTGAATCAGTGCCCTTCCACATGGCGGGCTCCGGCAGAGGCGTGGGTCGTTGCAGCACTTGCTCAGACCATTTAGCTAGTCGTGGTTGGCAACTAGTGATTAGGACTAGTCAGGTGCCTTCAAGCATTTTCCCTGCCTTTCATATCTCTAAAAGAAGAGAGACAGTGCATTCTGTTTCCTTACCTTGTTTTGACTCACCTGTATTGCTGCTGCTTTGCAAAGTTAGTGCAACTGAAGGATGATTATCTGATCCTAGTGGAGAATCTCTACTGTTCTGTGTTTCCTTGTGGCTGTCAGGAAAGATGAGCCTGAAGTGACTGGAAGCTGGAAAAAGCTGAGGACAGGCAATAGGAGAGAACCTGACGTGGGTATTGTCAGTGTTGGTCCAAGCTCTGAGGTGTCATTGCAATTTTCTCATGATGTAAAATGGAAGCGCAGATATTTCTAAGGCTGACAGAACAGCTTCTTGGGATTCTTGAAAATATTTTTCTGCCAAATGAACTTCCTGTCTTCTGTGTACTTGATGAAAAGAACAGATCATAATATACCCTAGAAATCAAAAAATATTCTGCTTAAAGCCTGTTTGTTGGCACAACTCTAAAAGCAGCCATTAAAGTGAGTGTAATACGTTGGGGGAAAGCTCCAGACTTGCTGCTCATGACCAAGTTTTAATTCATTCTTTCCTGCATTGAAGAGATGGGACCTTTCCTAGATTGATTGTTTCCATTCTAAATGTTATGGAATTATTAAGCAACGCTTCAGAGTGCACTGAATTTATGGCCATTATTTTCTAATGAATTCTTGTTGAACTGACAACTTTAATCAATTGTACCTTTCAGAAGTATAAATAGGAAAGAGAAATAAATAAATAATGCTTTGGCCACAAGTCAGTGCAATGTTTGGAAATGAAGCTTGAAATGTCCAGCTGAGTTGCATTAATGAAATATTAGGTCTCCAGTTTGTAACCCTGGTTGGGGTGTCATGGAACCCAGTGTTGGCATGTGGAGATTGTCTTGGAGGTTTCCTTTAATCTTCTGAACTGGCAGGGTATGAAAGATTAAAATGCACTGGATCTATCAGACTTGCCACCTCTAGTTCAGGCATGTTATTAATGTGCTATGTGGACAGCAATACTTCATTAATTGTATTGCTGGCCAGTGATCAATGTGACAAGCTTAACAAAGAGCACAGTTATTCATCAGAGAGTTGTCAAGAAGTAATTGCCCTCATATGCATTAGAATAAGCTAGTGTGAGAAGCAGGGTGGATGTGCTTTTATCATTTTTAGGTGCAGGTCTGTTGGTGTCACTGAAATTAAAACCTGCTAAGGTAGTAGTAAGTAAATACATTGGAAAGGAATTCATTTCCTCTGGCACAGTCATACCACTATGAAGTAAGACAAAGGGTCACACTTTAATGGCACTTACATTTTAAAGTGTTTTAAAAGTTTTTTCAACATTGTTTTCTATATATGATATCTGTTATCAGTTACACCTTTGTAAGGGCTGGCACATGGTTTGCAGCTCTTTCCTTATAGTTGAGATGTAATTTTCCTGGGAGCTGTTCTTTACATTGTAAAATGTACAATGGCACAGCTAGTGTTACATGCAGAATATATTTAGATCTGCCGTGACATTCTTTCACCTTTTGTGGGAAAGCACATTGGTAATAAAATATCAATGCTTTTCTTTCTGCAGAGGTGATGACTTACACTTTTCACCAAAGGCTGCTATTTTAAGGACTGTCAAAAGCACTGGGGAAGCGACAAAGGTAAGGCTGAATTTGTCATCACTGTCCTAGTTCCTGCTGTACCTGACAATATTAAACCTTCTCACTTGATATGTTTTCCCCATCATCCTGGACAACCTCATGCTTCAGCTGTGTTGCTAACACACAAAAAGTGAAGCCTGCTGGATGCAGTGCTACTTTGCACGTTGTGTGTGTGCAAGTGGTTATCATTGACCTCAGTGAGAAAGGCAGGTGCTCATCTCTGTTGCGTTTAAGAGGGAGAAGGAATTGTGCAGCCTTCAAATAGAGCTTAGTCCAGCCAACCACAATAGTAGTGTGTGCTTAATGTAATACCTCATTGAAGTCCCCTTTCAGCTCAGTACTGGTGTGGCACGCAAATGTGGATATCGAATCCTAATAATGAGTGCTGTGGCTTGCATGCTTTGGGTTGAGTCTGACCTTAGTGTTTAGTTTCTTGAGTGCTTTGCTCTATAACATCGATTTTTCATGGAGCTTTGTATTTCAGTTTCTATTGATACATGCATGAAGTGGACTCCAGTTCTGGGCTATCCAGTTCAAGAGGGACATGGAGCTACTGGAAAGAGTGCAGTACAGGGCCGCTGAGATGATGAAGGGATTGGAGCATCTGCCATCTGAGGAGAGGCTGAGGGAGCTGGGTCTGTTCAGCTTGGAGAAGAGGAGGCTGAGGGGGGATCTCATTAATGCTTATCAATATCTAAAGGGTGGGTGTCAGGAAGACAGGGCCAGACTCTTCTCGGTGGTGTCCAGTGACAGGACAAGGGGCAATGGGCACAAACTGGAACACAGGAGGTTCAATCTGAACATAAGGAAACACTTCTTTACTGTGAGGGTGACAGAGCACTGGAACTGCCCAGAGAGGTGGTGGAGTCTCCTTCTCTGGAGACATTTCAAACCCATCTGGACGTGTTCCTGTGTGATCTACTCTAGGATCCTGCTCTAGCAGGGGCGTTGGACTGGATGATCTTTGGAGATCCCTTCCAAGCCCTACCACTCTGTGATCCTGTGACTCACACTATAGACTACCCATTATCTGCCTTGTGCTTTGCTTTTACTCTGTTTACGTTGGTTCTGTGGGTTTCTGAGAATCCATTGAACAGAAGGCCTGTAGAGAACCTATCCCAGAAGATAACATTTCAGAATATAGCTGAGGCTAAACCCAACTGTAATGATTGTTTATTTATCATGCACCTAAACAATGATGTATTTAGGCTGATTCTTCAGGACTGCCAGTCTAACACATTTCTGATTGCTAAACTCACTGAAAGTACTAATGGATTGAGGCCAGAGATAGGCAGAATTCTGGGAAAAGTTAGAATTTTGTTGGAAAATAGAGCACTTTGGTAGGAAAATATGAGCAAAGGGACCAGTCAGTATCTAGGTTATTAAAAGGAAAGCTGGCAATGTGTGTAGTTTAGATTTGCTCATGATAGTCCATAGCCTGTGTGATAATGAGACCTACTTAGAATGGATTTCCTTGGCATTCAGCAGCATCTTTTTTTAATGATGTCATCTGGAAGTTTAGCTTCTGCCTTGCCAGTCAAAATGATCTCATCTAAATATTAAGGAAAGTGCTGATAGTAGAGATTACTTTATCACGCTCTTAATGCATGCTACTAAGATAAGAGAAATAAAATACTCTTAAAGTAGGTATGAGAGATTCTTTGTCCAATTTCAAACCCACACAAACAGACAAGGGTGAAAAGTGTGGTATGACTATAAACATCATTAGTGTGATCAGCTTAGAAAGAAGATGAGCAGTGAATGTAAAGTGGGAGGAAGGGAATTGGGTTATGGAGTGCACTGAAGCAGCAAGTGAAGGACAGTTTAAGCATTTTCTGTGGTGTTGTAAGTTGAGGCCCTGTCTCTGATGGAAACTCTCTCATGCTTCACAGTGTAAGTGTATGTCTTTATTGTACATGATACAAGGCAGCCAGCGTTTTATTACTCACATACAGAACAAACTTGGTCTTTGACGAAAGTCTTTATCTGCACAGGGGAGGAGGGGATTGTCAAGAACAAATCTTCTGAATGGAAGAGTCTTGCCAAGATTAAAGTTAATGCATGAAATTAGTAAAGCCTCATCTCTGCTTCCCCAGCAATAGTTTGAACAGTGCTCAAGTCACACAGTCATTGCAGAGCCCTTATTACAGCAAGAGTATGAATTTCAGAAAAGTCTCCCTTGCAAATTCTCTGCAAAACAGTTTTTCTAGTAACTCATCCAAATGTAACTTTGTGTAGCCACTTTCAGATTTCTGGCCTTGAAACACTTTGCTTCAATGCCTAAAAAATTTTGTTGACAACACTTTGGCTTACAGTTTGCTTTGATAAGTGTCAGACTGGCTGCTGTAGTTTCTTATGTTCCTTGATTCCTCCTTGTCTTGATGTTTGCCTACAGTTTTTAATAGTCTGGCCACTGTTTGTGTGGTCCGTAGAACGCTAGAATCTAAGCCTGAGTAGATCCTGGCATTTGTATGTCACAGTAAATTGGAGATTTTGAATCATCAAACATAATGTTCCAGTATTATGAAATAGGATAGTAATTAGTTTTATCACTTACATTTTCTGTAGATTAGTAGATTGGTTTTATTCTGTTCTCTGTTGGAATAAATTGGAACCTTTGACCTTAAAAATTGGAGCAGTCATTAAGGGGAGAATAGTTTTAAGGAATAAACATGGTAGCTAGGTACTAATGCTTAGGCAGTTAAAGCTTGCAAATTAACTGATGCTGTTATCTGTTCTAATACTTCACTGAATTAGTGGGAGCTTTTCACATCCTCCAGATGTAGGCAAACACTGTCGTGTTACTTTCTGTTTGTTTTGTGCACGTGTGTAACCAGGGGCAGGACTGGTGAACATGCATGTATGTTACGTGAGGAAATCTTTTGAATCTGTTCAAGGTATACTTCCTTTCCTAAACATGACCAAATCCTCTGCTGTATCCTGAAAATGGACAAGTTGAAACTGAGTACATTTATGAGAACTGATCCTTGTTAGTTACTTGGTGGCTGTGACAGCTGTGTTAGAAGCCTCATTTTCAGTCAGTCCACTGGTTTGCTGGAGGTGCAGAGCAAAATTAGTGTCTGATATTATATAGAAGATTGTATTGAATTTATCATCCCTTTGCTTTGCTCTTTTGATCCCTAGATTTTTTTTAACCAAAGGTTATGGCTTTTAACGATAAATTTAGATTCTGCAGTACATGGCTAGAGACACCAAGCAGTCAGAGCCTTTAATGCATGCGTGGGGACTGCTATGTAATATTTTTTTCTCTTGGTATACTTGTGTGATTTTTGTCCTGACATAGAGAACGAAAATTGCTCATACACGAAGCTGTGTCTCACTTTTGGAATATTTCTTTCTACTTTGCATTGTTATAACATGTAGACACGACAACTGAGATCAGGAGCTGTCCACACTGGACGTTGTACAGAAATTCACAGGATGTCTTGAGTTTACTCTGGGTAAGAGAAAGTATGCGGTAAGAGATATATAACCCCTCATTAGAGAGCAGGAGGTTATGCTTGGGAGGAACCAGATGCTCCTTCCAGATTTAAAAATCCCCCACAAGCAAGTGTCACATCTTGCTGTCCCATTCCCATGCACAAACTAAGACTACTTGCAAGTCATGTTTGATCCATATGCAGTCCTACTTGGTGTCATTAAGTCATGCTTACAGTAATGCCACTCTGAGATTAGCATTTTCCTGTAGGAATGTTTGAATTATGTATCATAGACAATTAAAATAAAAGTTCTCTTTGTGGTGCCCTTCATCTCAAGAGGATGAGGTTTTTTCAGTTTTGAAAAATGAAAATGAAAAATGTTCTCTCTTCTGGTCTTTTTATGCTTTGGTTTATTAAAGAGCTCTTGTGGTCAGCATCACACCATTAAAAAGCTAGAAGCTGATAGCCACGGTATTTCATGTGTAGTAGCCTTTACAACAAATTACAATACTGACTGCTGAGACTGTCTTAAGTTGCTGGAAAAATGGGTTTAATTGTCCATTCTGAAACTATTTCCAGGATCAAATAGAATTTCTTTTACTACTTATGCTCTTTATAACCCTGGTTCAATTCTGTTGCAGTAAATCTGATGGGAAAGCAGCACAGCAAGTTAAAAACAGCACTTATGTTTTATAGCACCAACATTAAACTATATGTCATCTTAAAATTAAAGTACTGGGCTGAAAGGTTTTCTAGCTGTAATGATTTGTTATGATCTGGAGATCTAATCTGCATTTTAAAAAGTGTTCTTAAGCAATGGTTAGGGGTAGTGTGTGTGTGTAGGGAGTGTGTTTCTTTACAGTGTCTGTTTAGTTCAGTAGCCTGTTGACATTTCTCCTTGCTCAGGTTTGAAGAAGAAACTGCTCCTGTTTAATAAAAACTGATGTGTTGCTATTACTGGTTATGTAAGCATTGAAGTGATAAATGGGGACAAAATGAGCACTGAGCAGAAACAATGTATAGTTCAGACTAATCGTTACGGTCGTATAGTCCTTAGTGGACTCAATTTTCATTCATAATACATATGAAGGTAGTACAGATACATCTATTTTGTCCTGGTGTAAGAGGCTGCTGGGGATGCAAGGCAATGGAAAATTTGGCTTCTTATGCCTTACACTGTTTCTGGGATATGTAATTTTAAACACTTTGACACTTATAATACTTGTCAAGTCCTGTGGTAAAGGGCATTGCTCTATATAAGTTACATATGGTTGCATGTAGGAAAGGTGAACTCTTCCAGATAGGTCAGAGGAGCCTGAAAGAATACCTTTCTGCAGCCTGGCTGATTCTTTTCCAGTTCTGATACTCCTGGCTTGTTACACGAGCCTTAGGCAGTGAACTTCATGTCAGCCAGGGTCAGGGGAGAAAGAAATAGGGTTTGAACTCTGAGGGTGGTCTTTCTTGGATTAGACATTGGCTATACATTACTAGGGCTGACCTCAAGGGAGGCCCATGACTTGCATGTGCTCTTAGAGAGGACAAGGGCAAGGCTTCAGCCCGTGTGTGGGTACACGTCTCCTTTCATCTGTCCCATTGTAGGTGTGGAGACTGAGGTGAATTGCCTGGTCCACAGGTCCCCCTGCAGAATTGCACTTGCTGAGAGTGGTAGTTCAATGTGAGAGCCTTGGGTTTGAGGTCGCTGTGAAGGGTATTGAATCTCAGGAAGTGAAGCTGAAGGGATCAGCATGGGATTTGGAGATGGGATGTGAATTCTTGACTGCCAGTTCAGAGCTGTGTAGTGTTTTATCAGTGTAAGTGGATGTATCTGGTGATAGCACTTGGTTTCTGGGTTTTTTATCTTTATTTTTATGAGCAGAATCATTGCAAAGGTCATGCTCATTTTACACCGTATTTGTGTCTTTCTTTGCTTAGTTTAAAGTGCATTTTATTTCCATGTTTATGCTCTGGGGACCTTACACACTGATCTGGTTTGCTGAAAGCATGCGAGATTCCTTCTGAGAACACTTACTGTGCCGAGGTTTTCTTTCTTTTAATATAATGAGCAATGTTCAAATTGGTTAATTTGAGAATTTAAGAAACAGGGTGGGGGGGAAAAAGTGTGTGTGTGTGGGGGAGTGCCTGGAAGCATCTTCACGGCGTTGTGTTGTGTTGCTTGAAGGGAGTAGCCCATAAAAGACTTGGGAAGTAGTTTTGGAAATATGTATTTGTGTATATTGTCAACATGTTTCTTGAGAATTCAGTAGTGATTTAGGTCTTGGGAGATTTGACTTGTTTCCTTGGCTCTGCTCTAAAAATCTCTCAAAGCCGTGGACAAATCCTGCTTTCATCATACTCATGTCCCTTGCCTGTGAAAAGAATAATTGTAGATTTGTGAGAAACTATACCTTTTTTTTTTTTTCTTTAAGATAGTAAACTTTTGAGAGGGGGACTTCCTAACTGTGCATTTGTATGGCACTTAATGCACTCTCCAGATTCTGTCTTGAATTAAATTTTGAAAATAGGTTATTTCAGACTGAAACTTTCAGACTTTCACTTCCAGGTAGAAGTGATGCTGTCCAAAGCAGTAAAAAACATGCAAGTGGGAAAAAAAATATCCCTTGGTTAGTAAAACAAATGTGGTACTTAATATCAATAAGGATGCCTTGAAATGAGCAGAGTTCATAGTACTCTTGAAATAAATGTGCAAGTGCTGTTCTGCAGAAATCTTAGTCCTAATCTCTAGTATTTGAACATAAGGTTTTCGACTTGACACCTGATGTGAAGTCCTTTTTTCATCCCCCAGCTCTTTCAGTGCACTTATTGTGACAGTTTTTCGTATTACCTATGATAAAGACTGTGCTTTACATCAGTGGGAACAGAGATAGGAAGGAGGGAGGAATGTTGAGATGAAATGGTGTAGCAACACAGTACTTCAGAGTCGCTCACCTTGTGCTTCAAATTAAGGTGTATGGCTAACAAAGTGCCCATCAATGGTTCCTTGAAAGAGAATTGCTTGGGCAGTAAATTGAAGCAGATTTCTACCTTGGTTGAATGAAATGTTCCTGTCAAACCTTGAAGGAAATGATTTGGGTTTCTGGAGCTGAGCTGAGGATGTTTGCTGTGCTGTTGCCCAGGGGACTTCGGCTCGTCACAGAATGTTGCTGTGTTTTGGGAAGCAAATATTTTGTTTAAAAAACCAGGGTGTTGGCAGAGGAGGGTATGAGCAGAACAGTAACTCCCAATACAATATGCAATGAGAAATTTTAAATGGAGGGCTCCACTTTAATTTCAGATAGAAGAAGGAAGATGAATGCGTTGCTGTAATGTGTTCATGAAAAATTTTCGTCTGCATAATTCTATATTACAAGTCATAAATGGATCAAATGTGGCTTAATTTTAAATACATGATTAGGTTTCTTTGCACCAAATTAACTTAAACTGGACAGAAGGTTGTTCTGCTGTATTTTTGGATCATTTCTTTTTAAGCAGTGTGCTTCTCTCAGTTCCTGGAATGCACAAAGAACAGACTTTTTATTTGGAGATATTGGGAATTTCACTGGCAAGAAACTATGCAACTTTGTAATAGAGTAACTTAGCTACATTAGGCCTGGGTAGACCAGTTGTGATAAATCTAAAACTGATGTTAATCAAACCTGAATATTCCTAGTTTTTTATTTAAATTGCCCTTTTTTTTTTTTTTTTTTTAGTACGGTCTGTCTAAGATAGAGCTAGAAATAAAAAGCCAAAGCATGGTAAGAATGTGACTGTACTTTCATGAGGTAGCACTTGGTGAAGCGTGGCAGCATACTTGTGAGGGAGCCTTTTCTGAGAAATTGATATTTGGAAGATGTGAGAGATTTGGATATTTTACCTAGCTGTCAGTTTTTCAGGCTTTTCAGCCAAGGTTGCTGCTGCATGCCAAAGCTTACAGAGGCTTAATTTGAGATACAGCACGAGTTCAACAGACCTGTGTCTGTCCAAAGCAGAACGGAAGGTGATAAGATGAAGTGAATAGCTACCCTGTTTCCAGGGTAATCAAATGCAATAATTAGTTCAGTAATCTTGGTTCTTTTATGTAGTCCCTCACTGTTATAATTAATTCAGAATTCAGTTTGCCAGTTTGTGGGTTGTTAAGATTATCACTCAGATGTGTGCCAGATGGACTTCATTGCACCTGAAGGCCTTTAATTTGAAGATTATCTGGAACCTTCATCCTAGTGCTAGTGACCTCTGTTATCTCTGGTCTTCAGAAAGGGTTTCTTGAATGGTCCATTTGCACTGAGGAGCATGGCAGGCAGCCATCCACAGTATTTGTGAAGGCTCTGCTAATGAGTTAGGATCAGCACCTACCTTCCAATTACATTTACTAATCTAGAAACTAACAGCTGCTGAGGCTTCTCTGTGGTTTTGTAGAAACCTGGTATTTTTCTTCTCTATCTAAATGAAGAACTGTGGAATGGTTTTGATTAGGGGTTAGGAGAGCTGCAGGGACAGTGGTGCTGTCTGCCTGATTAACAAAGTCTGAACCTTTAATGTAACTGGCTTCAGAAGTCAGTCAGACCGGGAATTGAGCCGAGATGTGTTTTTAGAGCAAGCTGTAAGCAGAAAACAGAAGTTATCTTTCTAAAAAATAAACCCAGCTGCTTACTGTTTAGAGGTTCATCTCCTTGATGTAAGATGAAGTTGTTGCCTCCCTTCTGTTCAGTGGAATTAAGATTAAAAGCTTGTTTAATTAAATAGCTCCATGTGTAAATGCAGATTTCTGAGGTATAGACCAAAATCCATTAAAAAGACACTTTCAGAAACAGGTCTTAGAAACCCTTTTTCAAGTACTGCTATTCCTATTAAGTTATCTTCACACAATATTATGTCAAATTTATAGGAAAACAATTTACCAAACGTAGCATTACTCTGGAGGATCTAGGCACTAGAGACATTGGATGTCGTTCTGCTCTTAGTTGTACCAGTTCCACCCTCAAACTTTCCTCCTGTTTCTCACCAGTATAAATGAAAGTCGGATTCCCAGCAGTTGGCATTAATTTGTTTCTGCTCTGTGCAACATGCTAGAGGCTGGAAAGAAACATTCCTAAGTTAAGTGGCATTATTGGCAACAAATACACTCATGAAGAAGGCTTAAATATGCAAGGAGAATAGTGCAAAGAAACTGTGACCCTGTCTCTGAGCCATAGCATGTGAGCCTGACCCCGTATCTGCAACAGCCGTGCTGTTTGCTGCTGCTGTTTGTACTGTCAGCCATGGAGTTACTTTGCAACTAGCAGATTTTAGGTGTTGGCTCAAACTGGGATGTCATGCACACCCTGATTTTTCCAGCATCTCTACTGATGGAGTAGCAGGTAAACTTTCAGCGTGATGTGTTATCCCCATAGCTCACATTACTGTTAATGGGAATTTTACAGTTAAATCCCACAGCAAACACAGCCCTGAATTGAATTCAAACTTGTGAATAATTTGACCTAAATATTTTATTTTTTTTCCTCAGGTAGCAATCTTGAGTAGAGACATGCCTCAAACTTTAAGATGACAAACAGTTTTAGGGAGAGAATCTTTCTGTGCAACTGAGACAGTCATAATAAATCAAACAGCCATTGGGGAACACACTGCTTATAACCAAAGACTATTTCAGTACCAGGAGTGTGTTTTAAAGAGGATTTGTGTGTTCAGCACAAGATCTGGATTTACAGAGTTTGTCTTGCAGTCAATGGGCTCTCTGCCTGAAACCTCAAAAATACTTTTCCAAACCACAAAACCAACAAGACTCCATTTGAATCAATTCTCAGACTCTATTTCCATCACCTGTTTACTTTGAGCTTTTTGAATCAATCTGTTAGTGCCTCTACAAAGTTACCAAGATTGGGTACTGCTGTTGGAGCCACCAAAACCCTCCCCCCGCAAAATCCCTTCTCTGATGGGAAACTTGTTGCATGAAATGTCCAGAAAGTACCTCTTCCTCTGAGGTTGCTTCAGTGCAGTGACTTCCCCTGCTCAAAACCTCAGTGTTACCCAGTCTTATTCACAGGGACTTGTGAAGACTGACTGCCAGTCTGTGGCAGCAGTGATGGACAGGTTGCCAGTTCTGTTTATGGCTTTATTTGTAGGTAGCTCTCCTACATCTTTTCTCATAACGTTTCCAAAAATTCTAAAGCACTGTACACATCTTTCTAATCCACATTCTGTAGAGCTATTGCAATAGCAAGGGTTTTGGTTGTTATTTTTTTGGCTATGAAACTGATGCAGAGTCCTTTCTAGTTCGTCCAAAATGTTCAGACATTAAAGAAATATTTTTAAATTAAAACATTTCCTCTTATTTTTCAGATATAAACAGCTTTGGGGAAAATGTCCAAACTGTTTTATTTGGAAAATAAAAGAAATTAAACTTTTGAACTGTATTTTTCCTCAAACTCTTTGTGTTCAGTCCAAATATATGAATAATTTAGATATCAAACTATGGATTTTTAAAGCAAATGTAATAACAAAAAAATCTTGTGAAGTTCTATTTGCCTTATTTTCCTTTTGAGCGTAGCAGAATTTGAAAAAAAAGCAAGCTAAACTTATTTCGTTCATTTCAGCATTGTCTGTGCTTCCTGACCTTCTGATGGCACATAGAAACTCTCTGCAGCTTAAAAATGGAGTTTTGGGTGAACCTTGCAGTGTGTGACCCTTGCTACCTAAATCTGGCTTGAAAGGGCCATCCCTTAAAAATGTCAAGAATGAACTGCTGTGGCAGATCAGTTCCTGTGCTCAGTGTGAGGCTGAGGATGGACCTGATAAACCTGACCAGGTCCAGCTTCTCAGCTGGGGCTGCTGGAGTTCCACTCTTCTTAGAGCAGTTCTGTGGTTTCATGCCAGCTCAGGGTTTGATGCACAGGTTTTTTTTTCCTAGAGGGAGGGGACCCTTTGGCAATTGAAGAATAATAACTCACAGCTATGAAATTCAATAGCATCCTTTCAGCCTGTTACAAAGCAATCCATGGTGCCTCTAGGCATGTCATGTGTGTGAGGATGTTTCATCAATACTACACTGATAGAGCACAAAAGTCTTTGTAAATAAGTCCCTTCTTGTATCTGCAATACCTCTGTGTTAAAGGTAGTCGACAGTTAAAGGCTTTTGACTTCATCTTTTCTGTTCCTCTGTATGACTTAGAATCTGACAAGTGTTTGAGCCTTTTTCTGAAGTGGGAGATGGTGCAAGTGGGATTTCAGCTACAGGAATGTCTCTTTGAAGGAAGTAGTTTTCTGCTGAAGTAATTGCTTTTTACCCAGGTAGATGTGTGAGGCAGGGGAGAGGAGCCGATTAATTAATTAATTAAATTAATGCAGATTGGAAATGTTGTAATGCTTAGCCAAATGAGCAATATTCTTTGTGTACAGTGAGAGATAACACTGAAAGCATTTGTTGCCATATGACTTCCTATAACAAGGAATTCAAACAGTTTTACTTGTGTAAGGAAGCCTTGGATTGGAAAACATCAGCACATTATACTCAGTGTAATTAGCTGTTGTGGTTTTAATTGATCCTGCAGAGCATCACCCCTGAATTGCATTTTCATGGCACTGTGGAATGTACTGGTTAGTATAAGGCACTTGGAACAACTTGTGTGTCTTGTATTTAAGAGGATCATTGTTTGGTGCCCACCTCTGAAGATGCTGCTTGTATCACTTAAACTGTTGAGGAGATAAATGTTTCTGCAATGGCAGCATGTGGAGTCAAGTTCAGCAGCATTAAACACTTAAGTCCTGTGGAGCATCTTTCAGATGTAGGATCATGTGTCATTAATGTAAGACAGTGAAGTATCTAGAATGTAATTGCAAGACTGTCTGATAATAATGGGGCCAGAAGGGTGAGAGCTTTGTCTGATTCATTGCTTAACTCAAACACTTAGCATTATCTGCATCTTCAATTTAAGGCTGATTAGCATCACAGAGATGCTAATGTACATGGGTTTTATATGATCCTATTGTTTTATAGACTTAAGACTTCATTTTCTCATGTAGACAGACCTTGGAAGCTTTCTATTCAGTTCTTAAGAGCCCCTCCACACCCTCTGTTGGCCTTTCAATTTCTTTGGAAGTTTATTCTCTTGGGGAAAGCTCTTTCTGCTTTGAAGATGTCAGGTTCCAGGCATCTGAACTTCTCAAACCCAAATTTGTTTTCGCATTCAAAGCACCTCTTTGAGGCTAGGGCCCTTTGTTTTTCAAGGGATATTGCCAATTAAAGCTAGCCACTGAGGGCAGATATATCAACTTCAGACTGCGAAATTCTCATGGAAGTATTTCTTAAGAAAATAAATAATCCCTTTGCAGTATTTAGAACCTAAACATTTTAGCATCAAAAAACTTTTGGTGAGGTTGATAAAGAGGAAAGCCTATATTTCCCTCCCTTTCTCAAGTTCCCCAAGTTCTGACGTGCCAGCAAGTGGCTGTGCAAAAATGTTTGCTTAAATTAGCTTTTGCTTAATTTGTAATTTTCAGTCCAAAAACTCAATGAGCCATTAAAGGGAACTACACTAATAAGATGCACTACAAAGCAAAATATGCCTAGGGCAAAAAACAGGCTTTTCATTTGTTCAACTTAAATCCCTCACATCTGGATGATGTCACTAAGCACATTGAGAATATCAGAAGTAGACTTTTGTAACCAGTGTCTCCACCGTTTGCCTTTATCCATTTGCTCACTCCTTTTCTTGGCACACAGTGATAAAGGAAAATACTTGAAAGGACAAAGACTCCAAGCTGTAGGTTGAGCTTTGTTTCAGCTGTGGACCACTGGGCCTGGTAGCCAGCTCCTCTTGGGGTCACCTGGCACCACAGCTGATGAGGAACACAGTGCAGAGCTGCTCTTACCATTCAGTGCCTCAGGGCTGCTCAGGAGCTAGGGATGGGAAGAAGCATCACTTGGAATAGCCATCTCAAGAAGGTGGGGAAATGGGGATTTCAAGCAGCAGTCAGCAGTTTTGTGCTGCTGCTTTGCTCAGATGCCTGGTTTGATTCCTGGTGGTCCTGGGGCTGGGACCTAGGCATAACAGCTGGGGCTAGTACTCCTGTGTAGTCTGAGCTGATGAAGCAAGAACTTTGGAGGACTCATACTGATACATTCTGCTGCTTGTCACAGGCCTGAAGAGCTTCCTCTTGAGAGTGGCTGGCTTGTGGTGACTCACTTAGAGCGTCAATGTGGCTAGCACCTGACAGCACTTGGCAAAGTGTACCAGCATAGGCACAGCCAGCCAGGCTGCTTTGATCATCGAGTTAGGATAGTTTTCCCTCTTCTCTTTTGGGTTCGAAAGGCTGTTCATGCATGTTTAGCTTCATCACAGAGAAAAAAATTTGCGTGTTGCCCCCCTCCCAATGAAATGTGCTGCTTCGTTATGTTTGTTTGCACTGATAACTGGATACCTGACCTTAGAAGTACCCAGGTGGAAGAAATCAGTTTGTTGACTACCAATACTTGCAAGTAGGCTAAATGAAGTCTGTAATCAGTTATTGTCTGTAAAACTATTCTTAATTGCCTTCAGTTGAGTTGTTTCCAGACCACGTGAACTGTGAGCTCTGAACTCCTCCATTGAAAGTGGTGGAATAGACCCAGATTGCTTGCAGGAGCCATTTGTTGGGTGGCTCATAGAAATACAAGTTATTTCATTTTGCTGAGCTTTAATTTTTAGAGAATCCTAGAAAACTCAGGCAATCCTTTCATGAGAGTGTTCTAAAACGAGATGTTTGTCATAATTCACAGCTTCTGCTCTGTGGATCTCTGTACTTCATTTTCCCTTGAACTTTTTAGTGCACTGGCATATCTCTGCTTTGAATGTACATGAAATCATATCTGTGTAGTCACACATTTCCCATTTGTAACAAATGATGTTCGACCATTTCTGTTTGCCAGGAGACTCTTTTATATTGCTTACAATAAAAATAGGGCTGCATATAGAAACTTCTGTGAGGGATAAAACTTAATGATCGGAGAACCAAGGATCACTAGCACCACCTATTAATTGAGAAGCAAAGCGTGTCTATGTCGTGTTCCTAGCTGTGCAGAATTAGGGCACAAACCTGAATAGCTTGAAGGATGAGAACCACTCCTTTTACAGGTTCCCTCTAATTTGAGGGCACTCAGGCAAGTGGAGTATCCCACCTAACGTAATGCAAATTACCAGCTTCTCCACTCCTTGATTCCAGCAGAATTATAAAGAACAAAAATTCCAAGCTGCTTTCTGGTCCTTGCTGTTCAAGAATAAACAATATTGGCAACTTTCAGGGAAAACTAAAAGAGAGGTTGACTTTTATTTATGTTTGGGAATTGCTGGTGGTGAGACCTCTGGTCTAAGAGCAGTGGGGGGCCCTGTCAAGTCTTTTTCATTGGAGGATCTAATCCATCTCTCTTAGGAGCTTCACAGAAGACATAATCAGATTGTCTAGTCTGATCCACTTAGTGTCATAGGTCACTGAATTTCATGCAGATTGCTCTGTAATGAGTCCTACCCTGACATTCTCAACCATTGACAACATCCAAAGGGTCGCAGCACTGTTGCAGTGGAGCCAAGGCCATGGAAAACCTTTTCCTCTTGAGTGGTTTTAGCTTCTCCATTGTCTTAATTCATGTCTAAAATTTGACCTCAATTTCATTCCAGTACTTAAGTGTGCAGCTCCATTAATTCCAGTAGTTGCTATCCTTCTAAATGTGTCTTGGCACCTGGGGTTCATTGTGTACAGCTGGGTTTTTAGATTCTCAGTGTAACAATTACATGGGTGTGTTTTGCATCTGCAGAACATATTGGTGAAGTGAGCTGTAAAATGAACCCGAAGTTACAAGTGATAATCTGAAGTGAAAGGCAAGCACCTTCTCTTACTTATCCCAAATGTGCTTTTCTACCACATAGTTTAGAAATGTCTCGAGTACGTAGAAATTTGGGATGCAAAGGTTCGTTTATATTTTCTTCTACAACTAACACCTTTGTAGGGAAAATGTGAGACTTGCAGGAGGGAGGAGAGGAATCTATAATCGGTGATGTTAAGAGCTGGATATGATGGAGGACAGAAATTTGGAGCCAAATTTGTGATGTGAGAAGACAACTTGGCAGATCTGTGCAGTTTTCAGTTGTTGTAAAGGGGGCATAATGCCATAGAACAGGAAGGTATCGGACCTCTCTTAGGCATGGGAGGGGGAGAGATTCTGGGCTCTAAATTGCAGGTCCAACTAATCAAAGCAAATGTCAAGAAGAAGCTGGGAAATTTTCTGCTTTAGAAAGTCTCAGAAGTTGAAAAAATAACTGACATCACTGGGTCATGAGTTACAGTGTAGAATTGCAGTTTATGAATATTTTCTTTTGTGAAAGAAAGGAATACTGAATGGTAGATAGGGAGAGTCTTCATGCTTTGAGGACAGATCCTGCACTGACCAAGGAGAATCCTCCCCATGAACAAAAGGCTGATCCCCCAAGATATTACAATGTGGATGCATCTGGAAGTGAGATGCTCTTGGTATTCGGAACCTAATTAACTTAATGGCCTTGCACGAGTAGAATTAGATGAAAGCCCAAAAGTAAATGGTTGACAAAAGTTGCACTAATGTAATTTTTACCTAAGATTGATTGCATGTTGTCTAGATCTTCCCCTTATTTGGTTATTTTAACTTGTAGCATGTAGCTTCATTTGATGCCCCCCCTTCTCTTCCAGTGGGAGGAACTGTGAACAATTGACCCCTATTCTTCTATAGTACTTTTAATTTTGTCATATCCCTCTAAATATTTTTTTTTCCCTATTTGGAAATTAATTTCTTTTGTATTTGTATACATAATTTTATGCAAGTAGCGAACAAATACAACAGTCAAGTCTGCTTTAAAACATGTAAATGAATTCTGTTCTTTCCTGTTGGCAACCACAGTGCAGCCTTATTTAAAGTTGCCCCTTGTCACCCTGCCTCTGGCCACCTTAGAACACCTGCATTCTCATTTGAAAGGACTTTAGGTTCAGAGTACTCTGAAATGGCTGAGGTGGCATGTGGTTTGTGTAAGGAAATGATATGTATTTTGATAGAGGTGCTGGATATTTTATTTTAAAATTTGATATGCTTGGAGATGTCAGCCTGCTGGGTCAAAACTTGCTGGCCCTTGGGGAGTTCTGCAAAAGTGTAACAATCTGTTTATAAGGCGCTGTGTCTTTTTTATTAGATTATATATTGTTGCCAAGGAGAAGAAAGAGTTCATTTCAGTACACATGGGAAGCCCTGGGTCAGTACAGCATGTGCACTCACAGCCTGAGCTGTGCTTTTGAGCTATGCAAAACTAAAAAGCCTTCAGAGGAATGCGTGCTGCAGAACTTGTAATCAGAGTCGTGGAGCTTTTGTGATCTTTCTGCTACAACTCAACAGAAAATAAGCTTTTCATCAGGCAGAAGTGCTAAGAATAGCAAACCCCACACTCAGACTCTGAATAGAAGGCCAAACTTGTGGAACTGAAACATATGGCAGAAAGTGAGCTGAAGTGCATCTGTCTTAGCTTTGAGTTTGCAAATGAGAGAGAGATTTTTGCCAGCTGGGTGTGGAAAAATGTGAAACCAAAGACCCTGTAGGTAAGTGAGTTCAAAGGAATGTAGAAAGCTTAGTTACTTCACCAGGCACAAATACAGGTATACAGTCTTGAATTACATCAGATTACTAGGGTTCATTTGTTGCTCCATATTGCTCCTAATCAGAGTTAGCCCCTCAGTTCAGCTGGTAGTCAGTTCTGTAGTAATAATTTTTTTGAGTTTTAGGGCCACATGATTCTCTGAATTCAGTATTTGAAGTAGCAAGAAGTCTTGAGAGGTCTTAAAGCAGGAAAATTAATGGAGAGTTTGTTTTGATAGGCATGATCCATGCCAAATGGGAAATGAGGGGGGCAAAAGAGTTCTTCTGAGTTGAAGAATACTTGATTTTCCTATTCAGAAAAAGTGAAATGAGGTTATTACCTTGTATGTGGTTAAGTGTCCTAAAGTATGTTTATTTAGTAAAGGAATAACACTGGAATATAAAATACCTAAGGTACCAAGAATGGCAGTTCAAGTCTCCTCTCCCAAGAAGTCTTTTTGCCCTCCAAACATAGTTATCATTTATTTGTTCTTTTGGACTTTGTTAATGCTAGATCTCCATCAATCTTCTGTATCTTTAAGTACCATTTAATTGGGCATAACTGGAACATGATGTGTTTCCAGTAGTGAAAAATGTAAGATGCTAAGGACATCTAATCCCAGACTGGAAAGAGGCAGTTTGTTATGCCATGTGGGCTCTTCTGCTGAGTTCTGTGATGGTACTGACAACAGCAGGACAGAATGAAAAAATAATCCAGTAACTCTTTACAGGAAGACTAAAAGGGCAAGGTGACTGCAGTGCATGGTTCAGGCTTTACTGCTTGAGTGAAAGAATCAGTGGAAACTTGAAGTAATGTATTCTCATATGTTATTCTCAAATACATATTGTGGTGCTGGGAGAAGTGGGGAGCCCTTTCCTTATCTGCTGGGACTTTCTCAAACTGAAATGTATCTGCATGCTGAGGCATCAATGCAAGAGCTATTTCAAGGATATATCCCACAGATCCCATTATTTGGTAGACCTGAAATTCATACCCCAAATCGACATTGAAAATAGAAAGTTTAGCATCTAAGTGTAACGAAGTGCTGGTCAGAACTTTCTGTAGTGACTGCTTGTTCCTGACTGATAGGCAAATAGTGGTACCGTGTTATGCTTTGTCTTGATCTACTATCAAGAGATGACTACTAAATGAAGGTAACTGTGTAGAGAATGGAAGGTGTATGTATGTGCTGGGGTAGATCCTAGAAGGTTTAGGAACCTCAAAACATAACCCTTACTGTCATTTTGCAGACTTTTTGTAGCTTTTTATAGGTGCAGATCAATACAGAAAATAGCTAACAATGCTGAAGGGCAGCTCGGTTATCCAGGGCACACACTTCTTAGTATTTTTTCAGTTCCTACTGACCTACCGAGGGAGAGACTTCCCCAGCCACAGGACTTCTGTTTTCCCCAGACCTGTACTCTCTGCTGGCAGATGACCTGAAATGGTACAGAACTTGGCAGGGATCCTTTGGACAAAATGCTTTTTACAAAAAAAAGCTTTTCCTCTTCTTCCTCCTCTTCTTTGCTTATTGAAGTACTTCGAAACTTCATCGGCAGCTGTCCCCAACTATCTGAAGTTATAATGAACTGTAGTTAGGCTGAGACTTCTTGTTGCTACTCCTGCAAAACTATATTTGATATCCAATTAATATATCTTCACAATTTTGACATTGTGTTAATTGCTGGCAGCTGTAAAATGCAGAATCTAACAACATATTTGATTTGAATCAAAAAGTAATTTGGACAAGTCTTGTGGTCTGTCTCTCATGTAAGCTCAGACAAGATGATCCAAAGCATTAGGATTATCTCTTAACAGAAGGCAAAAAGTTTGGGTCTTTACACATTTCTTATATTCCCTATCAATATAAGGGTAAAAGGCTCTGCAGAACTGGAAAGTCATGTTCTCTGCCTACAGACTAAACACATCCTTCTCCCTACGCTGCAGCAAAAATATTTTAACCTAAATCTAGTGTTCTCACCTCTTGAATTCATGTGCAGTTGACTGTTATTTCTGCTGAGTCTTAAGTGCCCCAGTTTTTCTTGCATTGGGGCATTATGGACATCTCGTGGAGTGAAATCTGATCATACTTCGTCCTCTGATGAACTGAGGCTTTCAAGTTAATAGGCATAAGCTCCTTCAGTCTGTTTTATTTTCTTTTTATTTTTAAATTTGCTTCTCCTGGTCTTCCTATATTTCCAGTGTGGTATGTGTGTTCAGGACTGTTACTTTGTTTCTGTAGTTGTGTAAAATGGCATTGCCCTCAAAATACATAGTTGTTAAATTCTGCACGTTGTTTTCTAGTAGATGATATCTGTGTCTTATAACTGTAGTGGACCTGATGATTTCTTGAGCTGAAATAAATCAGCTCACAGCACTTGAGCTCTGTTTAATTGTATACAAATGTTAATCTGATGCATGTGATTTAGTTGAAGATTGTGATACTGAATTTTTGTCCATTTATCCAAATATGGTAGCATTTCTTTCAGATTATCAGATAATAGTTGTTCAAAACCTGGCCACTAGAGTATGCACTGTTCTGTACAGCCTGAAGTATTGTCATTCTTTTTTTCCCCTTATATAAAAAATGGAAGATTTCAAATATGTACCTGCACCTAGGTTTCCTATTAATTCCTACATTGTTTCATTTCTTATTAGAAATTACAATCAGTGTAACTCTTCCTGAGGTGGTTTAAAAAAAAAAAAAAAAGAAAGTTGATTGATTCCTCCCACCCTTTTTTTTTTTTTTGTCATCTGGAGGTTCCAGCTTTAAGGTGTTCCAAGCCTTTGTTTTGGAAGGGTCGCAGGTCACTTCAGAATTGGCTGCGACTGTCTGCTGAAGTAAGTGTGATATCCGAGGTGGGATCATGCTGCTAATAATCTCCTTGGGCTACTTACTCTACCAACTGGCTGCTTGTGCACAACTATTGCTGTGTTAGTGTTTTATGTGTTTGAAAGGTGGAAGAGCTTTGGTCAATTGAGGTTAAAACTCCTGATATTGATTTAACTGGGAGATGGTGAAGAGGGACTGCCAAGGTGGGTTATCAAAGCAAACAGCAAGCATGGTTTTAATAAAAGGAAATCCTGTTTCACTTTTTAGATGTAGAATATTTCTTTTTGGGAGCATTGTCTAGGAGCTGTATATAAGGAACTCCAAAGGATAAGCTAAAAGCTAGGACTTCGCTTAGTAATGAAACATTTTACATGAAACAGAAAAATTTCTATGAGATTTTGATGACCTCAGGGGATAGTTATTTATGAGTAGCAAAATGTTTGCTGCTGGAAACCTTTGCTTCACACAGTGACCTGGCTGCCCACTCAACATCTGCTAAACTTGATGCTTCTTAATTAAAGAAAAAATAATATGATGTTTTACAGAGAAAGTGGTTTGGGCTTTATGTATGTTTAAGTGTTGATAGCTCAACTAATGGTTGCCCAAGTCCTTTTCTGCACTGCTGTTACCTAGCCAGCCCATCCCTAACCTGTGGCAGTACATGGGATTATGTCTTAAGTCTTTCATTTTGCGTTTGACTTTGCTGAAGTGCATAATGCCCATCAGCCCCCTTCTCCTGTTTGTCAGGGCTCCTCTGAACAGCAGCTCTGATCTGCAGTCTGTCCCTCCAGCTTGGGCTCATCTGCAAACATGCTGATGGTGTGCTCTGCCCCACTGACCAGGCTGTTGAAGACATGGGGTAACATCAATTGCAGTGTATCGCTGGTTTTGGGACAGATGGCTGTTGAAAGTGCACCAGCACTTCATGAAAATGGTATGAGTGGTGAGTCTGCACCACCGTGGCAGAGAGCAGGTGGGTGGGAATATGTTGTGATTCAACAGTTTCCTGACTGCTGGGTCTTGACACTGGTGAAAAAATGGGGTGAGGGATGTGTCATGTCTTTAGGACCCCTAGCTAGGAATAACTGAATGATACATAGTTGTGCTGGTGGGCTGCCCAGCAGTCCCAGGTATAGCTGCGGAGATCTGCTTGTATGAGCTTGCTCTGGGCCCAATGTCCCAGCCCCTTTTCACAAGCAGCCCCTGATGGTTCTAGGTTTTCTTGGGCTCTCCTTACTATTTTTATTGCCAGCCTTGTATTTTCAAGGCCCAGCAGATACAGGTGTATTCCTGAAGGTGGTCTGAAAGGATTTTACCTGAACTTGCTAAGCATTGTGAAGCATTTTTGGACAAAAATTTAAACACCAGGTTTGACATGGGCACCATGGGCATTAGTAACGTGAGAGGTCTCTCAGTTCTGTTCTGGAGTGACCTGTCATTGAAGTTGTGACAGAAGAAATTTGGGAGCGAGTAGCATGTGGCTGAATACCTGCAAATTTAATTTCTTTTTATGTAGCCCTGTAACATGTGTCATGGTCTCTAACATCTGTCCTCATAGTTTGGAACCTTGTTAGTAACTCTCCTTGGCAATTGACTCAATTTCATGGTGGATTAGTTCTTACACTTCAACTATGATTTCTACCTTAATTCTTGTCTAGTCCAAGTAATTAAGGAACCAAATTCGATGGAGATTACGTGTAAAGCTTTTAGCTTGGCTGAAGGGACTGGATCATGATCTACTTTAATAAGCTCCTGTCTTTAGTCTTTAATGTTCCCTGGCCCTTCCAGTATTCCACTAGATTATTGGGGGTAATAGTTAATGGTGAGTGTCACATAAAACAGGACTGATGGATAAGGTCTTCTGTTAAATGTCCTGTTTTAGGTTTGTAGAAGTGGATGTCAAACATGATTTCGTGAGATGAACTCAACCTTAATAGAACAAGAATGTACTGAATGATTGTCCTGAGTCTTTATAGTGCCATGAAAGTTGGTTGGAGAACAGGGGGGCATACCTTGGGAGGGAAAAGAAACCCCACAAAATCAGGGAGTCCTGAGTTTGCTATAATGCAATGCAAATTAACAAGAACTAATTCCATTGTAGCAGAAGGAAAAATTAACTCTACAAAGAGCATAGTAACTGCTATGTCTGATATCTGCCAGAAATGTTTTTGTGCATGATTTAGTTAAGTCATAAACAATTGTGTTTTGAAGTGTGACCATTGCTTTTTCTTCTGGGTTGACATTTACAGAGTTACAGAGGCCGCAGTGTTAGAGAATTTGGGCCTGAACTTTTGGAAACCACTTTGTCGTGATTATCTTGTATGTGCCAGTGCTCTTAAAAATTGAGCTTATGTTGTTGCAAAGGTGGTGTGGACAATCAAGTATGGAATCAGTAGCTGCTTTTGAAAAACACTTCAAAAATCCTGCTGCTTCCTTGTCATTCAGATAGGATACATCCAAGTTCACAGGAATAATGTAGGGCTTAATTTGTTAAAGGCTGTAAAGCAATTTCAGATCTTCTGCAAGTTTCTGTGCAAGTATGAAATCTTAGGAGATAATTTTGTACTTGATCTTAGATTTGTTTGAAGCTAGTGGTTGAGTTTCCCATTGATCTCATTAGCATGGCATGAGGCTCCTGGGGCAAAAGTCTCAGATCCATGGAGTGTATTTTGGTCTATTTTTGGGCTTATGTTTGCATGAAGAGTGGAATGAGTGCAGGCACCTCTCATGAGTCAGAGGAGAGAGTTCTCTAGTGGACATAGCTATAATAAATTTAGCCCCAGTTCTTGTTCAGCTGATAATTAGAACTAAGGCAGGGGAGGAAATGGTGACTACCTTGTCAGAGGCTGTATAGTTATTGACCTCCTCCAATAAGCTTAAAGTCCTGTTCTAAAAATATAAATATTTTTAAAATAACTGGGATAATGTAGTGATTTCTCTCTGACTTGTTTATTTTCTAATGAACACGATAATATCTGTTGCAACTAGTTCTGACAGTAGGAGCTGGGAGCTGTATTTTATTGGAAGCTGATGCATTCTGTTTTGTTCAGTATATTGTTAGTTTTACTTGTTTTTTAAATGGTTTGGTTCTGCTAAATCTACTTAGGTTAGATTACAAGGCAGCTGTATACTTAAAACATATTTGTGTATTTGATTAAACATGATCATCTTGATTTTACAGATAGTATTGCTGTGACCAGGCTAGAGCTGAGTAATCTGTGCTCTGAAAAACTGCACTGTTCGCCAAGTAGCATCTTTTGATTAATAAACTTAGTGTCTGTAATGATCTAGCACTGAAGCGGAGTCAGGTAGCACTGTTGGTGGCTCTGGTACATGCAGTGAGGGATCCACATTGTGCTCAACTCTGTTCTGGCAAGAGCTGCTAGCTCTGGTCTAACATCTCCTTGGCCAGCACAGAGTCCTCAGCTTGGAGGAAGTCCTTGTTCTCGGTGGGTTTGGGTATTGTGTGGAAGATCTCTGTGACTCTACTAGAATGTCTGACACAAATAAGTTCCTGAGATGAAGGTGACCCTGCAAACTCTGGGGATGCTTACTGGCTGCAGAGTCAGTCACCAGGTTTAGGGAAGCTAGCGTGTTGATTTATTGTCCAATACAAGAGAGGTGAGACTTCTGCTCTGACACATTTGGAAAGTTTATTATATGGCTGGAGAGTAACAATTTGCTACACGTACCCAGGAATGTAAAGGCTAAACCCCAGAGCTATGTAGGTGCTCAGCTCTTGATATCTTTGAATTGATGACTGTCTGGTATCTTGTTTTTGAGTGGTGGGCGTTCTGTGTTGAGTTGGTTTTTTTTGCTTCATATATTCAAGTTTCTAAACTGGCCCTTGATTACTTTTATAGGTCAGATTTGATGTATATTCCAGCTAAATGGGGTATATACCCATCCTGTTTCCACTCCATCCAGGGAGAGTTTTTTTGCTACAAGCTCTGTTCCAATAAAGGCCATCAAACTGCCTGTCTCCTTTGTTTCAATGAATCGTGGGAAGCGCTTTAGACTATTATTATGCACTGCAAAAGGGCACACAGGGTTAGTCAGCAGTTGGGCCCAATTTGATTTGGCCTTTACTAACTTCATCCTTGGCTCCTATTATCCTGCCTTATTTCTGTCAATTCATTTTCCATGTAGTTTAAAAATTGTTATATGCATTAAGACATACAATGTTCCCAATTTATTCCACTTAATGTATTTTTTTACATCTTTCTTTCCTGGATGTGTTCTCTGTAATGGTCAAGAAGATGCATGCTTCTGGGATTGCTTTAAGAGGTCTTCCATCAGAAAGTATTTTAAATAGAGAGTGAAGTGTGCTGGGATTACAAAAAGGCTTATCTCATGAGAATAATAGAGCATGGCCAAAGAAAGAGGGATTTTTGAGCGTAAAGCCACTTGCCTTTAATAGGAATTACGTTGTGTGATGGCATGGACATAATTTTGATTGAAAATTCTAAAGTAAGTTAAGTTATTTTACATATATAATGGCTGCTATACAAAAATGATGCAATCAGAATTTCTGTAATTGAAACTAATAAATCTGTCCAGCCAGAATGACTTTTTTTTTTTTTTAATTTCTGTGGTAGAATGTGAAATCCTGCACCTTGACTTTAGGGTTTACAAAGCCAGTTCCCACCAGTATAGTCTCTCAGTGAATGAATGAGTCTTAATGGGCATGCATACCTACCTAGGAAAAATGTGGTTATGTGTAGCATCTGCTTTACACTGAAACATTGGCTTTCCAAGAATCTTTCAAGCTGTTTTGTGAAGCATGAAGAGGTCAAATGACTTATCCAAGTCTTGCAAAATGCCAGCTGGAATTAGCATCTAATGTGCTTCTGGCTTGATTTGGGTTTTTACTCAAGCCGCTGGAACACAAAGCTGGGAGAGAACCCTGGTGCAGTCACCTTAGCACTTACCGATGACAACTGAGAACGCTGAGGGATTTGTTTGTGTTTCCAAAGCCCATAGTTCATTTTGAGAGAGGCAGGAAGATGTTTCTTGTTCTTAACAAACAATCCTTGTAAAATGCTAATTAAGTGATAAGTATAATAGGAAAATTGTTAATTGCTTAGTTAAATTTTTAAATTGTAAAGCAGGGTTGTTACATGAAGCCTGTAATGACAAGGGAGAAGTGGGTATGAATTTACTGGTGCTCAACTGGATTCTCTTTATTGTCTTTCAGATCATAGAATCACAGAGTGGTTTCGGTTGGAGGGGACCTCAAAGCTCATCTCATTCCAACCCCCTGCCATGGCAGGGACACCTCCCACCAGACCAGGTTGCTTCAAGCCCCATCCAGCCTGGCCTGGAACACTGCCAGGGAGGGGGCAGCCACATCTTCCCTGGGCAACCTGGGCCAGTGTCTCACCACCCTCACAGGAAAGAATTTCTTCCTAATATTTAGTCTAAATCTACCCTCTTCCAGTTTAAAGCCATTACTCCTCATCCTATCACTACAAGCCCTTGTAAAAAGTCCCTCTCCAGCTTTCTTGTAGGCCCCTTCAGGTACTGGAACACCGCTGGAATTAATAGCTCCTCAGAGCCTTCTCTTCTCCAGGCTGAACAACCCCAACTCCCTCAGCCTGTCCTCATAGGAGAGGTAGATCAAGCAGCCTGTCCTGAGTAGGGCATGTTCTTCCTCTTTCAGGGAAGCAGAGGCTTTAGAGGAGCTAGTAGATTCCCTCCAGGGACAGGGCACTGGGATTAGAGGAGTTCCCTAGGCTTCAGCTGCCCTGCTCCAGGCTTATTCAGGAGCTGAATGAGAAGTTTTTATACAAGAAGAAAAATACTGTTACTGAACAACTTAGGAACATAAATCCTCAGTGCCAGGCTGAGCGTTAGGCTTGGATTTTCAGCAGGAAAAAGGTACATTAGCCTTGCTAATATTTAAGGGCAGGGGGGAGTAGCTTATAAAATAGCTACTTTTCCTTGGACTTCTCCATTTTACTACCCTGTTCTACTTGAGGATATTACCTTAGCTTTCCTCTGGAAACTGGCCAGTGAACCTTGTGAAAGTTTTATGTCAGTTTATTACTGCCTAATTCACCTTTGAAAATAAATGTGAGATTTTTCAATTGCTTTCCAGAACTTTGTCCTTACTTCCTTCATCTAGGGGCCAAAGTTTAGACCAAATATTATAGTGTCTGAAACAGTCAAGCCTTCCTCGTTTGTCGTTAAATCGAGGCTTATACTTGATCCTTAAATAGGTGCTGACTTTGCCATATACTTCTTTGGAGTATTATGCTGAAATACCACACAAAAGTGCTGAACACCTTCCTTTTTGTGATTTCAAATTCAGAAATGTTATCTTCTGTCAACATATAATTATACGTGCTGTCAGATATCACAGAATCACAGAATGTTAGGGATTGGAAGGGACCTCAAGAGATCATCTAGTCCAATCCCCCTGCCAGAGCAGGAACACCTAGATCAGGTCACACAGGAACATGTCCAGGTGGGTTTTGAATGTCTCCAGAGAAGGAGACTCCACAGCCTCTCTGGGCAGCCTGTGCCAGTGCTCTGTCACCCTCACTGGGAAGAAGTTCTTCCTCACATTTATGTGGAACCTCCTATGTTCCAGCTTACACCCGTTGCCCCTTGTGCTATCATTGGATGTCACTGAGAAGACCCTGGCTCCATCCTCATGACACTCGCCCTTTACATATTTATAAACATTAATGAGGTCACACCTCAGTCTCCTCCAAGCTAAAGAGACCCAGCTCCCTCAGCCTTTCCTCATAAGGGAGATGTTCCACTCCATTTTTGTGGCTCTGCGCTGGACTCTCTCCAGCAGTTCCTTGTCCTTCTTGAGCTGGGGGGCCCAGAACTGGACACAGGACTCCAGATGTGGCCTCACCAGGGCAGAGTAGAGGGGGAGGAGAACCTCTCTCGACCTACTAACCACCCCCCTTCTAATACACCCCAGGATGCCATTGGCCTTCTTGGCCACAAGGGCACATTGCTGGCTCATGGTCATCCTGCTGTCCACCAGGGCCCCCAGGTCCCTTTCCCCTGCGCTCCTCTCCAACAGGTCAGCCCCCAACTGATACTGGCACGTGGGGTTGTTCTTACCCAGATGCAGGACTCTACACTTCCCCTTGTTATATTTCATTAAATTTATCCCCGCCCAACTCTCCAGCCTGTCCAGGTCTCTCTGAATGGCAGCACAGCCTCCTGGTGTGTCAGCCACTCCTCCCAGTTTTGTGTCATCAGCGAACTTGCTGACAGAGCACTCTATTCCCTCATCCAAATCATTGATGAATATATTGAATAGTACTGGTTCCAGTACTGACCCCTGAGGGACTCCACTAGTCACAGGCCTCCAACTAGACTCTGTCCCATTGACCACAACTCTCTGGCTTTTTTCCTTCAGACAGTTCACAATCCACCTCACTGCCCCATCATCCAGACCACACTTCCTCAGTTTAGCTGCGAGGATGCTGTAGGAGACCCTGTCAAATGCTTTACTGAAATCAAGATACACAACATCCACTGCTTTACCATCATCTGTCCATCAGGTTATGTCCTCATAAAAGGCTATCGGGTTTGTTAAGCTTGACTTCCCCTTGATTGAAGCCATGTTGACTGCCCCAATGATATGTCCATAGAGTGACTTAAATTCAGCATGGCTTGGCAGTGCTGGGTTAATGTTTGGACTTGATTATCTTAGAGGTCTTTTCCAACCAAGGCTATTCTGTGATTCTGTGAAAAATAGCTATTGAGTATCAAAAGGTAAAAAAACCCTTTTGAAATGTATTTAATATTCTTGATTTTTCTTGATTCTTTTGTGTAAGTGAAATAGTATCAATTCTTTTAATTCTCTATTGTGCTATATAAATTGTGCAGTATAAATTTGGTTGACTCTAAGACTTAGCAAGTTGCTCTTTTACCCATGAAGTAAGTTGTTTTGCTATGTTTCATGACTGAAAATTAACTAAGATTAGTAGATTCTGGATTGGATTCCCTTGGAATGATAAGTGATTGGGTTCAAATTCATTGCTAAAATACTTGTAACATTCTATGAAAAGTGAGATATAAAACAAATATCATGGCTTTCTGCTTTCAAAAATTAGCAGAAAACCAAAAATTAATTTCTCCTTTTGTTGTTTTATATTTTAATAAGTGCTGCTGCACTTTAATACACGTATAGAATCTCCTGGGTGCTTTTTCAGTGGAATTAATTTTACATCTAACTAATATTTTACTGTGCTATTAAAACCAGTTTTTCCTAGCTGAGGAATAGAATTGACAGCGAAGTGGTGTGCCCAGGGTGTGGGAGCATCTGCTTGGTTAGCAGTGTGATACTTTTCGCATGCCATTTTCTTACAGAATTAGCCCACTGTGCTGTGAGTTTATGCAGGGCTGTTTTCATAGGAGTACTTCAGCTTAGGTTGTTAAATTTGGCAGGGGCTAATTTGATTATGTGCTGATTTTCTCCATTTTGCGGACAGGATTAGACCAAAACCACGATATTCAAGCTTCCTCTAAATTTGGATGCCCAGCTTAAAATTCTACTCAGTGGTTTTGTGAAATATACAGTTGCTCTTGGTCCCCAAGCAGTATGAGGAGGGGTGGGATGAGGGGAAGTGGAAGGAATTATCCTAGTTGAAAAGGCCAGAGTTTGTTTCGGCCCTCAGCCCAGGCGATCTGTGAGGTGTGTGTAGGAGGGAATAAATCCTGTGGAACAAGTGTTAAGTTTGTTAAATGACCTTGTCAAAGCATCCAAATCAAATAGTTCTTCAATAACAATGTTATGACATTTAAAAACTCACAGCTTTAACCTTACGAGTAAGGATGTGGCTTGGTGTGCAGTCGCTACAAGCTGTGATTTTGCCCTGTGCTGTAGTGTTGCTTTGGGCAGAGATGGAGCCTGGTAGATCCCTGGCTCTGTTTCTGATAGTGTGGGTTTTTTTGGTTGTTTGTGTTTGGTTTTGTTGGGATTTTTTTGTGTGTGTGTGATTGGTTTGTTTGTTGCTGTTGGTTTTTGTTTGTCCTATTTTTACTTTTCCCTTTTTCTTTTGTAAGTACAGTGGAATCTGCCTGACCTGGAGGATTCATTCCAGTTTTGCCTCTTCAAAACCTATTTTGGTGTTTTGATAACACCAGAAAATCAAAGTCCCAAAGTAAAGCAGCCTGTTTGAGACAGGGTTATTTCCAGAGGCCATCAAATGAAAGAATCATCACGGAACTGAAGTCATTTGATGCCATAGAGCTCTCATGCAAAGTATTGTTGTAAATAGGGTGTCAGATTTTTTCAGATGTGATTTCAGTTGAAATTGTGAAAATGCTTTAATGAGTTACAGAAACAGCAAAGTAGACAATTTCCAGTCTCACAAATTTAAGTGAAAAGTATAATTCTGTAGCCTTCTAGCAGCCAACTATCTTTAAGCCATTCTATTTCTAAAATCAGCTATTTGGCTGTAGTGACCTATTTTCTAGTAGAGTAACTTTGAATAAACACTACTTCTGGCACAGCACTGGAGTGCCACAGATATTCCTCTTTATTCTTGCACTATAAATTTGAAAATAATTCTCTGCTTTTACTTGTGGGGTAAAAAGAAAATCATCAGTTTCAGCTATTTCCACTTTCAAAGTTATCCATCTTACTTTTACTCAAGTGTCATTTAAATTCAAGTATTGAAGTGGCAAACTTGTTTGTTTTGCTTCAGGCCTTCTGTAGATGATAGAATCATCGAATGGTTTGTGTTGGAAGGGACCTCAAAGATCATCTATGATCTTGCATCAGATGTCTTGCATCAGTTCTGTTCTTGGGTGTACAGACAGGATGGTATCAGTGAGACAAAACAGTGATTCCTGCTTAATTCTGACAGCAGGAATGTCAGGTGCGTTGGCTCGGAGTGTGTTCTGTGGTAGTTTCTCTATGGGATGTGGTGTTCTAGTTTGAGATCTAGCACAGTTTAATTCCAGTGTAACTTTCTGATTACTCATCTGTGTATCACAGAGCTTGTCACTTCATCAAAAACTTGGAGTTTCCCCGTGTCTGTTATTCATAATAATTACTGCAGTTACTCATCCCTAGCTTACCCACAAGATTTCATGCATATTGAATACGTAACTAATTTATCACAGTGTTGTGATGAATTTACCCCATATTCCCCTGCTTGTCTGTGAAACATCTCCTACTTCAAGAAACCATGTGGAAATTTGAAAATACTCAGATCTGAAAAACTACAAGACTCCCAGTCTGTCAGCTGGTATTTCTCAGTGTACTCACAAATAATGGATAATAATGACCTTTCCAAGTACAGCAGAGTGGACTTGGCATGTTCAATTGCAGAACTGGTGGTGCATCACTTGTTCTCTTGGACTTAATTTAATAACTGTTACACTCAATCCCTGTTCTGTAGTAGCCAGGTGAAATGTTAGATAGCTAGTTAGGAATCTGCTATATGCATTTCATAAGTGCATTATCAATTTTTAAAGATTTGGGGGGCGGGGGGGAGGCGGGGGGAAGTATTGGTTCTGCACTGCATTCCATATTCACACTGGTAAATAAGTAGTTTATTGTGGGTTTTTTTGTTTGTTTGGGGTTTTTTTGTTTTTTTCAAATGTGCTGATCTCATTGCAAGTTTGCTGATGTTTTTTCTGTTTGCAAGAACATGATATTTTATAGCTGCTTTACCTTCTTATGATCGTTTAGCTTACTTGTGCATTTGAGAGGAGTAATGTTGGGCACAAGTGGGAGAGTAGTGGGTGGAGAGCAGCCCTGCAGAAAGGGATCTGGGGGTGCCTGGTGGCAGCAGGCTTGAGAGGAGCCAGCAGTGTGCCCTGGCACCAAGAGGTCAAACTGCATCCTGGGGGCATCAAACAGAGCATCACCAGCTGGACAGTAGAGGGGATTATCCCCCTGCATTAAGCATTGGTGTGGCCTCACCTTGAGCACTGTGTGCAGTGCTGGGCCCCACAGTTTGAGAGTTACAAAAGTCCTTGGATGTGTCTAGAGGAGGGCAGCAAAGCTGCTGAAAGTGCTGGGAGGAATGTCCTGTAAGGAGCAGCTGAGGACTTTGGACTTTTCTCGTTTGGAGGAAAGGAGGCTGAGGGGCGACCTCGTTGCTCTCTGCAGCTTCCTGAGAAAGGGACATGGAAGGGGATGTGCTGAGCTCTTCTCTCAGGGATCCGGTGATAGGTCCAGTTGATACTTTGAGGTCCCTTCCAACCTGGGCTGTTCTACGATTCTGCAGATCTATGATGAGTCGGAATGGTTCAAGGCTGTGCTGGAGAGGTTTAGACTGGACATAAGGAAGCATTTCTTTACCAAGAGAGTGGTCAAACAATGGAACAGACTTCCTAGAGAGGGGGACAGGTGATGACCACTGCTGACTTTGGAGTTACTGTGAGACCTTTTGTCAGTATGGTTGGTGGCATGCATCCATCTCACACATCCTTTTCCATTCAGCTAGAAAGTGAGTATGTTCCTTTGCAACATGTTGCTTCCCAGGCAGGCTTTCCATTTCCCCCTGCAAGCAGTGCTCTGTGGCATGCCGCATTTAGAAAATGGCCAGTAAGTTTTCAATGTTTTAAAGTCACTGCTCAGAAAGTACTTGTGACAATAAGGGTGAGAGGCTGGAGAGGTTTGGGAGCTGAGTGTAGGTCTCCCAGCAGTGATTGCTGGGAAAGTGGGCTAGCTGGCCTGAAATCCCACCCATTCTTCTTCCTAAAAAAATCAGTATATGATGCTATGTGACAACTAATGTGTTGCTGAAAGGAACTGCTAATCCATCTCTAGCAAACCTTTGTAAGCTAAAGTAAAGCCATATGTACAGAATTTCTAAAATAACGTTCTAAATAAATGTGAGAGTACACCCTTTGCATAAACTTCTGCATGTACTGTGTACCTAATGCATAATGGCACACCAAGTTTGTCAAGAGACAACTCCTTTTGGGCTTTCTGGTTTGTAAACATGACTTTCCTTCCAAAGTTGTGTTGTAAGACCAGACTTCAACACTGTGAATCGAACTGTGAAAGATTCAGGGAGAGAACATGTTAATGGATAGCTCTCACGACTTTGAATAAACCAGTTTTTCTGTGTTAAGCAATAACTTACAAGTAAGGTCCATTGTTTCAGGGCTCTTGAGCAAATCTTGTCTCAAGCAGGAAATGAGTTCTTCTAGTTTTTTTTCTCATAAGTGATTTACCTGTCTCTATATGTTACTACTGAAGCAGTACTGCCCAGTATCACAGGATGGCTACAGATGTCCACAGAATTTTTCTTTTACCTATTTCATATTTTTTCATAATATCACAGAATCATAGGATCACCTTGATTGGACAAGATCTCCGAGATGATCAAGTCCAACCATATGGTTTTGGACAGGCCCTAGATGGTTCAGTGTTTCAGCCCTACCGTTTTCCTTGCTGGCAAAGATAATGCGAAGCATTCAATTTTTTTTTGGCTTCAGTCCCTTCTACCTTGCTAGTGCTGCAGTAGCTAAAAACTAAGAGTTGGAACTGTTGGACGGATGACCCTCTTAACTATTTCATTAATCTGCAGGAGACCTATTTTACTTACAAACTGCCCTGCCACATCCCTATGCCTGGCCTCCTTCAAGCCTAGCATTTAGGTCCAATTATTTGAAACAATCTCTTGTTGTAGCTGGTTGGGGTGAAATGGAGCTATCTGTCAATTTGAAAAGGTCACTGCCTGTGTCAGAATGACAGTGATTCCAAATTAACCATTAATCTCCCAATTTAAAATTGTCATCCTTCTGATTACAGCCAGCCAGCCACACAGGCTGAAATAGACCTCTTCTCTTACACACATGACCAAGCAGCTTTTTTATTAGCTGGCAGATAAAATTGGCAGTGTGCTCCAACATTAAATATTCATTGACTGCTCTCTAAAAAGAAATGGCTGCTAACAGGTTGAGAATGTTTGAGAAAACAGCCAAAGAAATTACAATTGATTTTCTTGTCTTATCTGCTGAGGTTTGGGCTATATGATTAGTGTAACACACTTAGCATATTCCTGTATCAGTTTGGGTCAAAGGGTAATGAATGCAAGAGCTTCCTTGCCCCCTCTTACATTTTTGCTTTGTCTTGATATTGTTGACCCACATGTATGTTAAATGAAGGGTACATTAGTATATAGAAAGTGTAATTATCTATGGAAAATAACATTTAATAGCTTTTGCATTGTCAAAGCAGTGGTTCTGGAAAAAGTCCCAGATAAGGAGTTTAGGCATAAAAAGTGTTTGGTTTTCTTACACAGTATAAAAGTATAAGATGATAATTGTGTAAGATGATATAACAGTATAAGATGATAATTGTAGCTTGGGGGCTTTACCGAGTGGATGAATGGCTTGGGAACAGGACAGTGCTGGAGCTGGCAGTGCCCCCTTTGTCAAGGGGAGTTTAAGCATCTATCCTGACAGTGAAAATCCAGATGACTTTTGGTGTACATTAATACAGTAAAAGGCATAAGCCAGGGAAGCATAAAGAAAAGAAATTCAAGGCACATGAAAGGCCAGAGGGCACATTGTCTCTTCTTGTTCTGAGGAACAAAAAGGGTCTGTGTGAGCCCTGATACCAGGGCAAAACTGTTAGATTGCAAATGAGAATGGATTTACCAGCCTCATCTCTAACTTGTCAGTTTATGAAAAACATTTATATAAGAACTGGTTAAAATCTCTTAGTTCTATAAGGTATTATTATAAAATGCTGCTCTGACAGATTTTTTGTTTTGTATTTAGTCAGTGTTATAACTGCCCACATACTTTGCTGATGGACAGTGTGTATTTATCTGATGCTTTTCTGGTTATTCAGCTGTCTCTAATCATGATGCAATTGTGAGTCAGTGCTAAATGAAATGGAAAATAATCATAACGTTGTAGCCAGGAAGAAGTGCAAGGAAAGGATATGGTTGTCCATCTTGAAGCCAGTTGAATATTCTTACATTCAGGAATAATTTTATATTTTTCCTTAGCATTATGGCTTTAGAGCATTTACTGAAGCCAGCGTGCTGAGATTTTTAGAACATGTTGATTGTTTATTTGCTTGTATGTTTTAGTTTGTTGTAGATTGGACCTTTGAATGTGTCCAAAGCTGAACAGTGGCCACAGATGACTCTTGAGT
This sequence comes from Podargus strigoides, assembly GCA_028020825.1. Taxonomy (NCBI): domain Eukaryota; kingdom Metazoa; phylum Chordata; class Aves; order Caprimulgiformes; family Podargidae; genus Podargus; species Podargus strigoides. The sequence continues at coordinate 23,407,350 of CM051628.1, read as the reverse complement.
TTTTTACTTGTTTGCAATGGCCATATTGTATTCATTCATGGCAGACAACATGGCAGGTGTTTCCTGTGTGCTGGGAACTGTTGTACACCAAGGGACTGGGAAGACTTTCCATTCACGTATATCAAATAAAAGGTTAGGTTATTTTGTAGTTAGCCAAAGAAAGAGGTTGGCTGCAGCTTTACTAGTTAAACTTTCTTTTCCAGTGAGCACATTTGGGTTGTCTGCAGGTGCCACCCCTGCTCACCTCTCCCTTGACTGCTTTTTTTCTACAGTTCACTGGGATTGTGGAAAGCAGGATGTCTGCTATATCATTTTTTGTCTTTTTCCAGTTCAGTTCAGAGACACTTGACTTCCAGGGGAGGATGTCTGTGTATTTTTTTTACTCTAGATTTTTCCCCTCCTCTGTCTTTTGCAAGTTTAATTGCTCATTAAAAGGCACAGAGAACCACACACGGGCACAGTGTTCTGATGAAACACCTAATGGCTTTCAGCATTTGTTTTATGGACACAGTTTAAGTTACACAGGGGCTTGTGTCAAAATAGGCCAGAGATAAGCTTACATTTATCTATAGAAGTTAAGGGATAATTATGTAAAAGCATTACATTTTAAGGGAAACAAAGACAGACCTGTGGGAAGTGCATTTTCGCAGCATGTATTAGCAAAGCCAAATCAACCTCCTTGTGGGAGGACAATTAACAGAATTAAAAGTTGGAATTTTAATTATCATACAAATTAGAGGGAAATTAATCAGCTCGTATTTTATGACTTGACTTGGCTTTGAGCACTGCCGCTTGAATTTTACAGCAAAACTTTGATTAATTGAGACACTGTGTGAAAGCATAAAATCCTGACTTACTTAGGTAGCAGTGTAATGCCCGGCTCGCTTTCCATCTGCTACCTCCAGTATGGGAAGTGGCAAAATGAGATGATGCAGAAGCAAAAGGGTTGTTTACCCCGTCCATAGCCTCCAAAACCATACCCTGAGATTTCTCTGCGTATGCTAGAAGTTGCTTTTTCTATAGCTCCTGTTTTGACCTTCTGATTACACAACATGTTGTTTTATAACTAGCGCCCTGGTATGAGCCAGATGAAAGAGGAAAGATTTTCTCTGACTGGAAGCATCATTTCAATATTGGTCAAAATCCAGCTTGTTTGTTTGGTTGGTTTTTGTTTGGTTATTTTTCCTGTGGAACTGGACAAAAGCTGCACCAAAAAAAGAGCAGCCTAAGTAACTTTGAAAGGAAATAGGATCAATGTTGATGCTATGAAGGCTGCATTATGGATCACCAAGAGCGAGTAACTTCATGTGAGATCTGAAAGCATCTAGAAGCTTGTGTGCGACCTTTGAAACTGCTACCCCAGACTCAGCAGTGCTTTATCTTGACAGGTAGTTGAACCTTCTTTGGGATTGTGCTAATTAGAACTTGAAAGCATTTTGGGCAGTTTGATGTGGTGCAATGGGTGTATGGCAAGTTTCAGGTCAGCTGCTGAAAAAGTGGTTTTGATAAAATATTTACTCTTTTCGTGGTTGTTCTTTTTGACCCGAATGACATATTTTGGGGGTTGGTTCCAGATACTCTGATTAGAGATCCAAAAGCTCAAGTGCTCCTTTTCTGGAAAACAGGAGGTCTAGATTCAGACTCCCTACATAGAAAAAGGTGCTGAATTTGGTGTTTGTCCTTTGTTTATCTTTGCTTCTCTTCCTTCCTCTTCTAGTAAATACCTGTTGGTTTGGGTCTGATAATCCTGAAGGACAGTCTTGCCATATTTGACACTGAAAATCAAAGAAGGACTAAAGCTAAGCTCAGTCTAGGATAAAGTGAAACCAAACACTTTGCACTGCTGAGTTTGGGTTGTAAAAACAAAATTCAAATAAAGCCATAGAAAAACCAAACCTGTCCTTCAGTCAGAACATAAGGCACAAACAGATTGCTGAAATAAACTAGACCACAATTTTATAGGGTCTCAAGTTAAAAGAGGAAGCTTAATTATCATGCTGGATTTAGTTTGGAGCTCAAGTAATGATGTAGGAAGCTGGAGAGGAGTGCTGGAAATGACTGTGGGCTAATGAGGACCATAGTAGCAGCTTTCTGTGCTAGTTAATTTGCAATCTATGTGGAGATCTGTTGGCAAGCCTATAAAATGAGGTTTTGCAAAAGTAATCACCACTTCAAAGTCTAGAGATACAGCCTTAGGAGGCAGAAGCATGTTGACTGTTAAATTTCCATTCTGAACATTGTTTGGGAAGTTAATGTTGTTGCTTCCTACCTGCTGAACTGAGGAAAGCATAATGCTCTCCCCATCAAAATAGGTCTGGAGTTCAGCATTTCAAAAGACAGTTAACAGGAGAATCTGTTTTGGCAACTGTGCCAAATATGCTAGGACAATGTTGTCCATTTAGAAACACTAATCTGTTCATGGATATTCAACTTAATTGCAGAGCTTCAGTCCATTTGCTAAAAGATTAAGGTCAAAGCATCCTGTTTTCCTCTGTGGATGTTCTGTTACTTGGTACTTTCCTGGATGAAGACAGGTTAGATCTGGGTATGATATAACATGGTTTTTTAGGGTAAATCCTTTGGCTGCCTACACAGGTGTGCAGAACCTCCCAAAGAACTCTAATAGCATGGCTGTAGAACAAGGTGGTGAAACAGCCCAAGGCAAGAGTAATGTGTTCTTTTCTCTGTGGAATTACAGTTTGGTTTTGAAGGGGAAAATATGGTAGATGGGCCAACCATGTTAATTTGAGCTTCACTGAATAGAGGTGAGCCACGGCTGTTCTCCTCCCCCTCATAAAGTAAGAGTCTCAAGGAATGGATTCCACAAAGCTGCTGTGTTTTATATGGGACAGGAGAAAGTCAACGAGCTGGTAAAGGTCCAAGGATTTATTGCAGAGCAGGTATTATGCAAATCAAACTAATTGCTTCATAGACCTGTCAGGTGGTCTGAAGGGATGTGACCATCAGGATCTGTACAATGTCACTGTTTCACTTACGTGACAGTTTACTTTGAGTTAGGTGGAAAACAAAATGTTGCTATCAGAGTTACAAGTGCAACTCAATTACTGTGTCTTTTCCAAACACCTTGAGTTTAAATCTCGGCCACAGAAGTTGAGTAAGGTCCTGCAAGGTCCATACAACCTCAGCAAAGGCTGGTGGATGTAGAATAGAGTAGTTCCATTTGGAAGGGACCTCCAGTGACCAACCAGTCCAGCTGCCTGACCACGTGTGGCACAGTGGAGTGCTGCACAGCGATCTACAACTGGTTCTGAACAAGTTAGTGTAAGTGCCTGAAGTGAGGCCACTAGCTCAGCCTGGAGAGCCTGAGAACTGTGAGCTCAGAGGGGACCAGTTTGCTGGGTATGTCCCTCAGGGCTCATTCAGGAAGCTCCAGACTGAGTGCTGTGGTTTGCATTGATACCCTGGAGAGGTGCTTTGCTTGGCAATGAATAAGGAGTCCTGCTCTGTAGCAGTACCTCTGACTCAAAATAATCTCTGGTCTGAATAGTACAGGTAACAGGTTGAAGCCTGGACCCAGTGGTTAAGGGAGGGGAGAGCATTAGCTTCCTAGAGGGAGGCACATAATGTCTTAGTCAATGCTTCCATGATTGGATTTTTTAGGAGCTATTTTACCAATGGCATTTGCCACTAAGTTAAATCAATTGTCCTAAAAGAAATTTGAGAAATCCTGAGCTGTCATCTGTTTTATCTGGGGAAGTAGACACATTTGTGACCTCCATTCTTGCAACTGCTTGCTTAAGGATAAAAGGACTCTGAGTTTTCCAGCAAGTTTGAAATAAAGAGGCTGCAGCATGACATGGGGAGTAGTAATTTATCAGTGTGGAAACTGAAGCTTCAGGAGTGGACTGAATAGCAGAGCAGGGAAGAAACCACAAAATTCCTGTGTGCCAGTGCTACTTATCAGCAGTTTCAACAGTATCTGAAACTCGGGGGGTATCAGGCAGAGCACACCCGAACTCTAAAAGGCAGCAGATGGTCCCTAGGATCCCCCAGGTGATTTGAGTTCCTTGTGAGATCTCAGTGCCTTGAAGCTTCCTCTCCATGGTGGCTTAAGGACACCATCTAATTGTAAATCTGGAAATGAAATGCTTACAGCATTTGGCATTCCTCGTGTTGCTGGGAATAATTCCTCCTTTTAACTTGCACAAACTCATATGTTGGACAAACAGGGTCATTTGAAATGTACTCTGAAAACTAGGAGGAATCGGACTTCTGTGACTTGATTTGACCCAGCTGGCAAACTGTTACAAAGCTGGACCTCTTAGTGAAAAACAGATGCTGCATTAAGTGTTCTACGGTAAATTGAGGTGCTTTCTCAATTTAAGTACAGTTCTGCTTTGGAAGGGTCTGGAGTTTGCTTGAGGCAAGACAGGTGAATCTACATGTCAGAGATTTTTAAATGTGCTTAGAAAACGGGGGGGAGGGGGGGAAGCCAACATAAAGGAGTAGTTTTATAGTTGGCTCTCAGTAGAACTTGATTCCAATGTTAGAGTAACTTTAGGATAACAATTTCCAAAACAAAATATCCTTGTGATGAGTCTACATCCCAACATATGTTTCACATTACAGTAAGCCCTCCAATTCTGTACACTGGATAATGAAGTCAAGTATTCCAGGGGTAGTGCTTGTAGTAATTATCTTAAGACCATATGTCAGAGGGAAGAGAATTCCATTCTTGGTAAGTAATTACTATTGGTAATTCATTAAGTACAGACTTACCAGTCTAGGGTGTCATTTTGTAACACCACACACATCATTCAACAGATGCAACCCACTTCAGAGTTGTGTTTTAAAAACAGATAGTGTGAAGTGCCTGGTCCTGTCTCTTCTTGGAATATTCAATTGGGTAAACCCTAATTTCACTCAGATTTCAGGCGGTCTCTTCCTTGGCTGCCTTAATCTTTACACATATCTGAGCTTTAAGGCCAGGCTTTCAGGCTTCATGACTCTGCAACTTTGCCATGTCTTGAGAACTGAGACCTAGTTTCAAATTGTCAGTAAAATGTCTTTTGACCTCCAAGAGTGTTTACTGGGATGTTAACTTGGAGCAGGCAGTGGGGAGGGAGGGTCTAAACTTGACAACAGAAACAATCAGAAGCCCTGGCTGGGCAAGAGGTGACTTCTGACAAATATTTGCTCTGAATGCTAAATTAACTTGTTTACCATCCCTGTAATAGAATTCCTGTAGAGTTCAGATTGACTTGGGGTCACTCCTACTGGTTGTGAGAAGGAGACTGTCACATGTCCCATTCAGACAGCTTCTGAAATGGAGATTAGATTTGAAATGCTCTGCTTTCATCATGTTTAGTTCAGATGCATCAACAGATGTCTTTTCAGCATACTTTCTAAACAGCAATCACTGTGCATTGTAACAGAATGGTGGCATCAACAGTCAAAAGCCTGCAGGGAAGGTGCATTTCAGGCTGGTAGGTTCTTTTCTTAGCTCACCCTCAGCTATAGCTATGATGAGAGTCTGTTTCTGCTGCTAGTTATGGAGAGGTTCACAGCTATAGATGATGGCCAGGGTTCTGCATTCACCCAGAACAGCATCACTCAGTTAAGGCAAATGCTCCATTGGCAGGTATGGTGATCCTCATGTTGTGGGAGAGACTGTTATGAAGTTATCCCCTCCAGCTGGACTTGCCTGTGCACTGGGCTATGCTAGAGGCATGTTGAATGGTCCTTGTTTTGTTCATTCTAGCTGACTAGTGTAGTGCAATGTTTTAACTCAGGGAAAAATGCATTTCAGGAGATCTCTGAATAGTTCTACCTGTATGAGACCTTCTGTCATAATTCACTGTTGTCAGCGTCTCATTTCTCTGGGATTTGAGCAGGACTGTCAGTAAGTGAAAAATACAGCTACTGTTAGATTAGGAGCTATTTCCTATTTATCAGATCTCTAGAACTGTACTTACAAAGTTACTTAATTTCAAGCAAAACCAAACCACTGCTCTTATGCTTCTATTTGATTATTCTACTCATGGAGTGTAATAAGTGGGGTTCCCTGCTTCTGTTATCAAAGAGTGGAAGTGCACTGCCGTATAAAACTGCTGTAGAAGATCAGTGTGCTCAGGTACTACAGGTGTAGTTTTGTCTTGATGTTTCTTAAAAATATCCAGTTCCTAGTGTATACTGCAACATCCTCCCATTAATCAAGGAAGACCTGTAACTTCCTATATAAATGTTACACCATTACAAAGAGATATTTTTTTCAAGTTTGAGGTCACCTAAGGGGGAACAAGCATGGATGAGTGAGCTTGATAATGAGTCAAGAGGTTACAACTGTAAGCTGGTGGTATGAAGATTTTGAATTCTTCAAATGTGTGGCCCATTTGTGCAATATGCAATATTCAGATCCTGAGATCCACAGGCATTCTACTTGGAGGCTTCCAGCTATGCTTCTGTACACTTTATATAGTGATGAGTGGGAAGAATGTGTACTACTTTCTCATCTAATACTTCTGAATGCCATGGGTTATCCCGAGAGCTCCATGCTGAACTCTCAGACACCCTGGTTGAGATATTCCATGAGCAGGTTTCTGGGTGTTAGGCTGCCGGCTCAGGTAGAACAGGAAAGAATTTGGTCGCGTTGGGTACTGATGTGGAAGTAACTTTAACTACTAGAGTTCAGCAGCTGAAAGGGAAATGAATTGTGTGCTTGTGTTCATTCTTGCTGCCGGGGATGTGAAAGCGAGTAGGCAGTACTCTTACCATTCCCTCCCCACCACTGGGACCAGATTACACATCTCCTTTGGCTGGGAAAGCTTTGAAGTCCTCTGGGCAGTAACATACCCTTGCTGTTTGAGCAGCTGTCCCTAGACTTGGTGCTATAGGAAGTTTGGCAGCTGTCCCACTGGGACTGTTGTGCCTTATAAAACAGCAGCCCATTGTTGTTAGGCTTGTGATTACTTCTGCTTTTTCCACATCTTGTTTTTGAGCCCCCTTTCCTCAGTATTTCATCTGTGGGAGCTTCAGTCCCCCTGAGTATTACTGTGTAGTGTGGTGTCCAACGCTTCCTTTTTGAGAGCTGCATTTGGAAGTGACAAAAGAAGGCAAAACAAAATTGTGGAGGACATTTCATTCAATGGCATTTGAGGTTGTAGTTCTGTGCAGTGGAAATTAACACATTTCTGTAGGAACCTGAATCTGCTTTGATTTTATTGGAAGAAAATTATATTGGCTGCAAGAAAATTTCTCGGTCTCATTTAGCAACTGCTATCAGAATCTATGACTTGGAGCCCTATCCAGCTATGAATCTGTTCAGCATTGTTTTTAAGGAGTTCCTGTATAGGACACAATTGTTCTCTCTTACAGACAATCTGGTGTTTCCAGGCCTGTGGCTGGAATTTATTTGCATCATTTTTTTTCCAAGCTTGGTCTTTGTCCACCTTTAGTATTTTGCATTTGCAGTGCTTGAGAGCAAATTGTGCTTGCGGAGGTATGTGGCTTCCCTTGACCCTAAAGAGGGTTCTTGCTTCCCGGGTTGATATTGATAGGACATATCATAACTTCAGTGTAAATTGGAGTGACACTAATTTGTTTTCAGATATATGCTCCTGTCTTAAAGGTTTAGGTCAGTGTGTGCTACTTTTGGCATACAACGTGACTTTCTAAAGCCAGTGCTTGTTTCTTATCCTTGTGCATTAGAATTTGATGCTTTCTGAAGTCCTCTAAAGTCAAACAACTTATTAACATGAGCACAGTTGCTTCAGGTTGCATCTTGGTGCCCAGGGCTGTAAACATGAGAAGCAACTCAATATTATTTGTGATTTCAATTCTGTTCTCTGTATCATTAAATTCACATGTGGCCGCTGTGATGGGAGTCCAGCTCCCCTTAATGTTGTCTGCATTGCCTGAAGATACATATTTTCTATTCAACATTTTTCATAGGCATAAAGTTTCCGGTGAGTTTAAGTGCCGAAGAGTAGTCATTTGCATTGAGTATGTGTCAGAGCTAGCAGCAGACACATGCATGGTTGCCACAGTGAACTAACGTGCATCTTCTGCCTTTAATGATGAAAGTACGAAAGGGACTCCACACTTTGTAACTTTTATATGAGTTCCAGAAGTTTTTTGTTTGTTTATTTGCTTGTTTGACTCTGTATCAAATTGAGAACAAGGTAGAGAGGCTTGAATCTCACTATGCTGATTGTAAGCTCACTTTAGCATTCGTTCAAACCTAGTGGAAATGGATATGTAGGCCCAAGAACCCTTTATATAACCATAAGCTGATGCCATTAGCATGGACATGAGACGTCTAGACAGGAGATTCAGGGGTTTTGTTATAAGCAGTGTGTGGGAATCCAAAAGGAGTTTCTGGTAGCTGTGCAGATGAATTTGCTTCTGCTTAAACTAAGAAATAGAAGTGGATTTAGAGAGGGCGAGTAACTTGAACCAGAGGAACCAGGAAGAAAGAGGATCCAGGGAAGAAATTCAAGTCGTAATTCAACTGTCTCATCACTGATTTGCGAGGCCTCTCTGAGTTCTCTCACTGAAATGATAAAGAATAACTTAATCATTTGTATTTATAGGACTTGAATTAAAAGTTAAACTATCTTTCTTTACTCCAGGGAAAGGTCATATATAGTAATTATATCTCCAAAAGAGAAACGTGTGAAAAATACAACTAAGTTAAATGTTAGCATGTTAAAATTGGAAAAAAAACCCCCAGTCTTCCCATGCAGAGAGAGGAGATACTTGTTATTTCTGTGTCACTTTCTTCTCTAATTCTGAGTAACTTATTATTTCTTCTCTAACACCATCTTGCTTCTTTCCCTGTGTAGACACTAAAACAATGCAGATGGTAATGGACAGAAAACTTTTCTGGGTAGGATATCTGTCTGCTTCATGATTTCCACAAGTTAGTACCTTCCAGGCAGGGTAACCCAAGAGTAAACCCTCCGGTCTGTGAAACCTGCCTTATGTAGCTCATATATCTGCTTTTTGAATGAGGATTCCATCATCTTTAAAAGCCGTTTTGCTGTGATGAAAATCAAGAGAGAGTTCTGCTTCCAAATTCTATAGAAGGCACATATTTTGGATACACGTTTCTGTACTTGTAGAGAGATTTCTGTAATCTCACTGGATGCCAAGTGTTTATAAAGGCATCCTAAGGCATCCTTTGCTAAAACCTCTAGGTATGTGTCACATAGGATTTTACTGTGTGCTTGGTCTCTTCTTTGAAATTGCATGTATGGGGTAGGAGAATTTATATTCTCGATTTTAAAACAAGAAGAAAAGTTTGTGTGGAAGTTTTAAGTTATGCAGCTCATCCATCTAGAAAATAGACATGCTCCCTTAAAGCAATCATGCAATTGTAACTAGTGAACTGCTGAAGAAGAATCCTCAAAATATGTCAGAACAAAGCTGACAACATACATTGCATTTAGTCAATCACATTTTACACACTTTGTCCTGATTTTATTTAAATAATTGTCTCTTTTCTTTCCTTCTGTTAATATCCAAATAATAAAACATTTTGCTGAATAAAATGACAAGGAAAATATATGCTTAAATTCACAGATTAGCATTCATTCTCCAACCGTGATCTGAATTATTGTCTAAGTAATGTGGATGAAACAGTGATTTCAAGAGCTGGCAGGATTTCTTTATTTTGGGAGCATGTATTTCAGTGTTTTTAGCAAAAGATTAACACATATAGTACCTGTCAATAGCTGTAAATTGTCTAATGATATGCTTTCTATCTCTGGGAAACAAAATACTCCTTTCTCAGTTGCAGATCTTAGGGGTTATGTTTGTATGATAAACAGAACATTAGTGTAATTGTCAATTTTGCTTGTGTTATGATGCCATGGAAAATGACTCTATTTTCAATATGCCTGGGAATTGAAATATTTAACTGAGGAAGCCAAGCATAGCCTTTCCATGATTACGTTATAAGAGCCAAAGACAGAAGATTAGCAGGAGTGATGAGGTTGATGTTTAAATTAGAAGTGTAAGGAACTAGGTATACTGGATTGCTGCCCACTTCTGAGCAGCTGGTTCAAGTGCAGAAAGTATCCTTTTCCCATTATATACTGGCTGCGCACTTAAAGATGGCCATCCAAAAGTTGTATTAATTACTTGGCAGAAATTTTTGTCAGGCTTATTGACAGGAAATTAGTTGGAAAAACCCTGGTAAACTTGAACAAGCACTGAACTATTGGAAAAAGCAATGTTATTACATGTATCACTTCTGACCAGTTAGAGTGACTCCCTCAGCTTAAGCCTGCCCACCATGGGTCACCTAACACTCTACTGGAAGCAGCATTCCTTGTAGTACTTGTATTAAATGTGGTCTGTAGATTTGTGATGTTTAGACAGGAAAACATGATGCAAACCAAATTTCTTGGTGTATTTCGAGGTATGTGATTAAGAACAAGAGCTGAAAATCGATGTCTCCATCTCCTTAGTGGATGTAAAGGGCTGTTCTACACAGTTACTTACAAAACAAGGAGTATGAAAAGAAGCCTATGGAAACACACATACCTCTGAATGTTCACTGCAGTGCAGTGGGTTCCTCTGGAGAAACCCAGCATGCGAAGTGTTCCAGCAGCAGCTGCCTGGATCCTTTCTCCTGGGAAAACAGAGACAGTCAGTGGTGCTTTTATGTTCATCTGAAATAAAGTACTAAGATTTTTGTCGTCCTGAAGCTCTATGCAGGTCACTAGCATCAGTGTGAGACAAAGTCAAGTACAAGATAGGATGTCTTCGTAGTACAGCTGGTTGAATATGAAACAGCAGTGTGCCCAGGTGGCCGAGTAGGCCAATCTCATCCTGGCTTGTAGCAGAAATGGTGTGACCAGCAGGAATGAGAAGGTGATTGTCCCCCTGTACTCAGCTCTGGTGAGGCCACACCTCGAATACTGTGTTCAGTTTTGGGCCCCTCACTACAAGAAGGCCACTGAGCTGCTGGAGTGTGTCCAGAGAAGGGCAACGAAGCTGGTGAGACCTCATTGCTCTCTACAACTATGTGAAAGGAGCAAGATGGGGGTCTGTCTCTTCTCCCAGGTAACTAGCAATTGTGCCAGGGGAGGTTTAGATTGGATATTAGGAAAGAAGTTCTTCACTGGCAGGGTTATTAAGCACTGGCACAGGCTGCCCAGGGCAGTGGTGGAGTCCCCATCCTTGAAGGGTTTTATGAGATACGTAGCTGTGGAGCTCAGGGATATGGTTTAGTGGTGGACTTTGCAGTGTTAGGTTAATGGATGGACTTGATGATTTTACAGGTCTTTTCTATCCTAATTGATTCTATGATTCTATTCTACAGGTGAAGCAAGGTCATTGGTTATCTCAGGGTTCATTATACTCTTATCTATGACTTTCAGTCCCTGAAACACTAAAAAAAAAAAGCTTCCTTGTACGGACCTTAAATTACTGCTTTTTAAAGCTCTTCTCATGCAAAGTATTTTTTTTCAGAGTGTGACTTGTAGCTGGTATGTGGAAGGGAAGAAAATACAGTGATGAAGTGCTCTGATTTTTTTCACAGGAGCATCCAGGGATCAGAATCTGACTTCTCTTAAACAGTGGTTTCAGTGATTTTTTTTTTTTTTTTTTTTTTTTACACCCCCCTCTCAGCTCACTTCACACTGAGCAATCTTCTCAACTCTCATTTGTCTGTCAGGCATATCACTTATCTTGGAACAAGTAGATGGCTTGAGAGCTATGATATTTTTTTAGGGGGGCTGTAATACTATTTCTGACACATAGTCTCTTCTTTCAGTTTGGAGTCATTTTCTTCCACCTTCTGTAGGTGCTCTCCCTGAGACATTCTAAGAGATGTCTCACCAGTGCTTCTCCTATCTCTTCCTAAGCAACTGTATCAGATGAGCAGAAGGGGATGGATAATTGACTATTGGATTCCAGTTAGTGAAGGTCAAGGTGGTCTCTGCCTGGCCTACCATTGCTTGTCATACAACTCTGTTATTACAGGGTTTATTCAAGCCTGTAATCAGCTGAGTTGCACCGAGATGGAAGCTTCTGCTTCATTGAGTAGGTTTTTTTTTTCTGCAGTGCAGCCAGGCTTTGTCTGTTCTTGACAGCTTAGATTAAATGTCTGCAGATTTTATATTCTGGACCCATTGTATTTTTAGTTCTTCTAGATCTTATTTAAGAAACTAGTAAAAAAAAACCCCACAAACAGCAAACCTACCCAAACAAATGTGAAGATAATTGTGGTATGTTAAGTCCAGTGTTTCTCAACAGCCAGAGTCTATAGTGAGTATTTCTGGAGAATATGCTTTAATACTTTGTTGGAAGACAAAGGTCTCCCAAATCTTCTAGTGAATTACACTCAAGTTGACCTGTTTCTTCAGCATCTGTGAAATATATAACTATCCATTAACAAGTACAGCATTGCTAAGGGCTCCTGTTGTCCTCACTTAAACCTCGACCTAACTAAGTAACTATAGAAGTGTAGTGCAGGCTGAAGGTGACACAATGTTGTGCTTATGTGTAGGACTGTGATGAGTATTCCATAGCAATATTGTTCTGGCAAGCTTATATTGGTACTGCTATGGACATAGTACAAGGTTTGCATAATAAACGTAGTGGTGACTGGGTAGAAGCTGGTTTGAAATTAAATACTAGAGAATCTGTTGAGGCCTTGGAAGATTCTGTATGTTCTCATAATGAATTTTGTAAGTATAAATTCTTGAAAGTCATGTTTAATGTCTGTCTGGCCATAGCCAAATCAAAGTTAAACCTTACTCTTGCCTGTTTAAGCTAAAAGATCTCTGGGGAAGAGAATACAAACCACTCTCTGCATGTGGTTTAGAGGCTGCTTGAGAAGTCTTTCATGCAAGTTTTAGCCTTGTCTTAAGTGTCTGTCTCCTGTGGCTAGTTCAAAACCAACTTCTCTGTTTTTTTGAGGTTTTATAGTAAAGTGGTATAAAATTGGCTACATTTTAGGTTAGGAAGGCCATGCCGAGGAACTTAAGATTGTAGTACAAGGGATGGGATGCTTCAAAAGGATAAGAGGCTGGGTCATCACCAGTCTGTCAGACCTTGGCAGTAACAGATAATTTTCTAGATAAAAATCTTCTGCTGTTTCCTCATACCGTGCTATTTGAGGACTACTGAAATACGTGGATTGGGTTAGAAAATTTCTAAATAATAGTTTAAGTGCCAAAATGTATGATAGAAGATCTGTGAGAGTTGATGAGAGTTTGGGGTGAGGTTTTATGGGACTTTCTGTGTGACTTCTGCTGATTTAGTCATACTGAGTTACAGATGGGAATTCTTTCTCTTTATGCAACTTTGAAAGTGCAATTCTATTTTTAAAAGGTTTTTCTTGTATCTTGGCACTAATGAGGTTTCTACAAGTTGGAGGTGATCAGTGTGGAGGAAGGACTTAGTACTGCTCTTGCTGACATTAGCTGCTTTTGTGCAACAGTTCTTGTAGTTGGAATTTTGGTCTGTGTATCCAACTTCTGCCCACTGATTTCTTGAAAATAGCAATTTCATAAGCTGGTGGCTTGTGTTGTAGCCCAAAAAAAAAATATTTTAAGAGCTTTTTTAGGAAAGGCATATTCTGCATCTGCCCTTCACCCTTCTGTCCCTGGGGCCTGCTCTTTGTTTTTCCAGAGACACTGTCTCAAAGGAATACGTGATATTCGGTGTGCGGCATTGTTCTAAGAATCGTATGTTGGAAACTATAAAGAAACACTTCAGCTGAGCCCTAGGGATGGGAGAAGTGAGGACAAGAACCAGAAATGATTCTCTGTGCTTGTGTAGAATGTTTCTTGCTGCTTTAAGAGTCATCGGATGGAATAAATTAACCCAGGCTTTAGTGGAAGACAGCTGTCTCCAAGTTTGAAACTCGTTAATTAATGAGTTCAGAGCCTTTGTTAGTGTGGAAATACTTTGTCAATGTGGAATGAGTATTTAGTTGGTTATGAAATGATATTGAAGAAGAGAAGCTGAAATGATAGACGTGTCTTTGCTTCTGCTTGATATGAAAACTCAGGGCTCATGCATCCATTTGGAGCTATTTTTATGTTGAACGTTTTTGTCATAGAATGACTTAGTGAGTGCTCAATCTCTGAAAAATATGTATTGCTTCTTCACATCTGGTGCTCTCTGGAGCTGCAGTCACTTTTGAGAAGGGGCAAGAAGTATATTCCCTGTTTTACTGCTGAAGGAAACAACTGACAGAACAGTGGTTCAAGGCTGAAATTCCTTGAAGATGATGCCTAATACTTTGTTAACCTCTTCTGGTTTGGGTCCATTGTACGTGAAAAGAAGAGGATCACACTGAAAATAAACCAGCTGCACGTCTGGCTTTTCTTTCATAAAACTTCTCTCACTGGTTATACAAGTGAGCTGTCCACCATTAAGAAGTTACTGACTCATTTTTTATTGGTTGAATGTGAAGTGAAAGTCTCTATTTTCTGCTCTCCTTTAATGAATCAGCTATGTTAGTGAATAAGAAAGTTGCATCTGAACTGAGGTCTGTTGCTGTAGAAGATTCTTTCTGAATGTTTTTACACCACAGAAAATGGATGCAACGTAAGCAAGTGGCTCTGGGCTGCTCCTTGCTTGCAAACAAGGTACAGATGGAGGATTAAACTGCAGCTTTTCAGAGCCTGTGGTAAATTTTTTTATAAATTTAGCAAAGGAAGAACCTGGCTTGTAGACCTAGAAGGATTGCTGGATGCATTGAACCCTTTGAACTCTCCCACTGTGGAGTCAGAGTAGAGGAAATGGCATTAGTCATTCAGTATATTCAAGTACAGAGCCTTTCCTACACAGACATCATTCATATCCCCCATGAGAAATTTCTGTATCTCTCCGCTGTCAGTGAATTCACTTATTCATGCTTTGGGAGGAGCAGAATGGAGGGAGTTAAAGCAGTTCAGTGTACACAGAAATCAATGGAAAGACTCCCATTAACTTCAATGGATTTTGGATTTGGAACTTGAACTCTACTATATGGTTTCTTCAGTAAAAGACCTTCTGTTTTTCTACTTAAACGAAAGTTCTTGAAGACTGAACTGAACTTCCCCCTAAAGGTGTTTGCACTGTGGATTTATTACAGTTGCGTTAAAGCAGCCATTTCTGTGCTTTTAATGCATTAACAGGCTGCCAGTTGAAAAAGATTGTATATTTGGGTGGAAAAGAAATCCAGAGATGTGCTCCAGACAGTGCTTGGAATGGTAATGAGAATGGCAGTTCATTAAGATTAGCAATGCAAAAAAGGTTCCAGTTAATGAACAATGAAAACATTTTGGCAGTTGCAGGGTTGATTATTGCAAGGCTGTTCATGCTGTTATAATTTAAGCATCTAACGTGACTGTCCATTATCAGCTCAGATTTTGAAAGGTTTATTATTCCATCAAAACATTAATTCTATGCTGAGAGTTGGCATGGAAGGCAGGCAAGCGAGTAAGTTGCATTATCTGTACTGTCTGTGTATTTAGTAAAGTGAGACTGTAAATGAAGCCAGGAGCCAAGTTTCTTTAGCCCTAAAGTAAAATGCCTGCTACCTTACTCTTGTTAGAAGGTCTTGAGAGAGACTGCATGGGCATGACCAGATGATATAACTGGAAATGGTCCTGTTCAGTTTATTGACCAGCACAGCTCCAACCTGTGGACATCATCCCAAGGTCTGTCTGTGGAAGATGGGTCTTTTACGGGCAACACTTGTGCTACAGCAGACCTCTGACTGAATTGGCTTTTATATGGAGAGCTGTATAGAGGAGAAACCCATGTAAGGAAATAGAGCATAGCATTTTACTGCTGTTGAAGATGCTGAGGTTTGACTTCTCTGCTATTCCCAACAGCTTTGCCCCTGACATTAGTGGGAGCACAGTTAGTGCTGAGCTAACCATCATAGGAAAGTTTATCAGGAGAAGAGTAGGGGATAGCAAGAGTGATGGGGAGAACAGCTGAAAATGTGTGATGTCTTCTGCACAGCAGTGGAAAAACAGGTTCATGTCGGGCTTGGAATCAAAGGCTTCAGACTAATGCTGTTCTGGGCTTCTTACTATCCATTGAAAGAACTTGGGTTTAGTCTGATGTGAAACAAAAAATACTTCTGATTTCCTAGTCAGCTCTACTCAAAGCTATTCTCTTAGTGTTGGCAATCCCTAGCACAATAAAGATGAGCACAAGTACCCAGAAGTAATGCTTTGTTAAGAAAAGTCAGTGTTTGTTCTGTGGGACTGAAAGATCTTGAATTTGGAGTGAAGATTTCTCTCGACTTCTATTTCCCACTCTGATTGTTCTTTCAATTGATTTATGTCCTTCCATCTGAATTGCACATCTTGTGTCTAACGGTGCTTTGAACCAACAGTCCCAAGTGCCCACCTCCCCCCTTGCAGCAGGTGGTGCGAGTAACCTGGCCCCATTTCCACCATCAGTGAGCAGCAGAAGATGCTGCCAGGTTGTTGGCTGCTGTAGATGCCTTGTGATAGTTACGGTTTAGCTGTACAGAATGATGCACCCTGACAATTAAGTAGCACAGTTGGTATTAAACAAATGTGAATATTGCTGTCTAGAAAATGGTGCAGGGATCTAATCAGTGTGATGTTCTTATTGCTGTGAAATTATCTGTGAAAATAGCAGCTCAACCTGGTGCTTTGGTAAACTGTGTGCATTATTCCACTGGATGGTTAATTCTAGTCAGAGGGCCTACTTCCTCTGACGTGGAGGAGTTTGCTCCCTCCCTCCCTACTTCTCTTACCATATTAGTTACTATGAAGGTGATTATTTTATAATCACACTTTGGGTTAGGGTTGGAGTTGGCTAAAACGTGAAAATTTGCTTTTATTGGCAGCATTATCACTAGGTGTCAGTCAGGTTTAATGTGGCTTGTGATGTTAAGGTCTTAACCAAGGAGTTAGTTCTGGGCTGGGTCCCTTTGCACACTGGCATTGATGAGAATTTTGAACACTTAACTTTTTGCTGAATCTTAATCACTCTTGCAAACTACTGGGCACCAAGAAAAAGATGCTGCCAGACTGACACAGGGTCTGTGAAAATAACAGTTTTCTAATAAATATAACCTAAAACTCTTTTTGACTATTACTATTCAGGCTGGAATCAAACCCTTAGAGTTTCCTTTTGGGACGAGGCCTTTGTACAAAATACACTGTACTGATGTACGTAGTTTGTGGGGAGCAGCAGTCTGTAGCAGTGGCTCACAACCACTTAGATGCAGCTGCATAAGAGGAGATTGCAGGTCCTCTGGCACCCTATTGCCTGTCTGCCTGCTGCAGAGCCCTCACAAAGGGATTTTTGCCCTGTGCTCCTTCTTTCCTCTCTTCTGTGGACCATTCTCTTGTCTCTCATTGCAGGTGAACTGAGGAAGAGACTCAGTGCAGGGCCAAGTGATTTGGCTTCAGCTCTGGCTGGGAGGAAGACAGGGATAAACAATGGTATGGACAGGCTGGTTTTGTCCTGTTTCTTCCATGGTTGGGAGCAGAGGTAGTAGCTGAGATGCAAAGAGAAGGTGAAGGAGTTGAGGTGGAAAAGGTAGATTACAGATGGCAAGGAGAACAGAGTGTACCTATATAAAATAGACTGGAAACTGTTCGTCTGTAGCCCTGAAGAAGAGACATGTCAAAAGCCAGGGTGAGTAGCCAGCTTTGCTGCTCAGACTCCCAGTTCAGCACTCAGTCTGCTCGGTAGGGCTGCCTCCCAGTTGCACATCATTTCAGCCATCCAGCACCTGAAACAGTACAGTGAGCTTCAAATTGCTGCCAAGCTACCTGATTTATGTATTGCACATATAGCCAGTCATGACTCCTGGCCAGGTCAAACCCTGGTTTAACTTCTCCTTTCATTTAACGATTTTCTACAGCTAGGAGAGATCTATGTATGTCATGTCCATAACAGACATTTTCTTCAGCCTTATGATATGTGCAGACTGCATTGTTAGTTCTGTTGATGTATGGGTTATGCTTACAATGGCTGTGTATGATATGGCTCTCAGCTTTGTAGAACAACTTTTGATGTCACATCAATACTGTGTTCAGTGATCAATGCAGAAAGCTTGTACTGTGTGTGTACCTAGTGATAGAGACCTGGACCAGAGGATCTCCAGGCTATTCAAGCAAGGCTGCCAGATAGTTTTACCTCCTGTATTGGAGATGAGGTCAACAGGCCTAGAGAGAGAAAGCTGTGGGAGTAAGAGCCCTACTATGAGGGTGACAATACAACAGATAGGCTGGAGCACCTCTCTTACGAAGACAGGCTGAGGGAGTTGGGGTTGTTCAGCCTGGAGAAGAGAACGCTCCGGGGAGACCTTAGAGCACCTTTCAGTACCTTAAGGGGCCTACAAGAAAGCTGGAGAGGGACTTTTTACAAGAGCTTGTAGTGATAGGATGGGGGATGATGGTTTTAAACTGGAAGAGGGGAGATTTAGATTAGATATTAAGAAGAAATTCTTTCCTGTGAGGGTGGTGAGCCACTGGCCCAGGTTGCCCAGAGAAGCTGTGGCTGCCCCCTCCCTGGCAGTGTTCCAGGCCAGGTTGGATGGGGCTTGGAACAACCTGGTCTGGTGGGAGGTGTCCCTGCCATGGCAGGGGGTTGGAACGAGATGAGCTTTGAGGTCCCTTCCAACCCAAACCATTCTGTGATTTTCATTAATATTTGCGGTTGACTTAACACTCTTTCCCCAGACCTGTTTCTGAACTGATATCCTCCTCTGCCCATGAGTCTAGCATCATAACTGTCCAATTTGTTTTACCTTTTAAACTGTTGCTTAGAAACAAAGAGTTTGATACCAGAATGGCAATCGACGTCTAGAAAACTTGTTCCCAGTGATGCTTGTAATGTCCTGGACAGGCAAACCTTTAACAAGCCATTTAACTGAGCTCTTTCCCCCAACGCACCCTTAGCACTCCCCACTCTGTAGGGAGCAGTATATAACAGGGTTCTTTGACAGACTTATATATTCATGCTGGACATTGCTAACTTAGAGCTGCAAGGGTACAAGTGTAGTTTATTTATGCTATGGTTATAATTTAAGTTGTACTATTGGATTTGTGTTATGCTGCCAAAAGCAAATGCATTTAGATAACACATGATCAGTGAGTCAAACAATGGCATGTAGTAGATATGCTAATTAATATCTAACAGCTATTTTCTTAAATGAAACTAAATGCAGAAACATCTTAGCTATTTGAATGTGTTTAATCAAGTCACACCTCCATTTCTTTCACAAATTATGCTGGGGATAATAGTCAAAATATCAAGCAGATTTTCTGCTATGGAATATGCTGAAATTTAATGAAAATATAACAACTATTCTATTGAAACTAATCTAGAAGCTTATTTCAGACACTTAATTTAATGTGTTAGCAAAATAAATTGTATGTAATTGTAAGCAGCAGCCTCACAGTGTGGGTTACTGAATTAACAATAGGATGCAGGAAGATGTAAGAAGTTAAAAGGATGAAAGCCCACTTGAAACCATTTTAATTTAAATGGTTTCTGATAACCACATTGTCCAGTGAGATTCTCTTTCCTGAGCCAGTTCTTGTCGCTATTAATTCTTTCCTGTTGTTTTTTCTATCTATTGTGACAAATACTGCAAAACTGGCAACCAGTAAACTAAAAGCATGGCAATACAGCTGAAGTAATGCACTAAATGGATGTTAAATAGGCATATAACTGCCTACTTAGGCAGTAAACTGCCTTTTGCATTCACTGTCTGAATTTCATAGTTATGAACAAGTCTTTCAGACATGTAAGTATGGGGTTACTCTAATTTTTAACTTAACTCTTTGCAGAGGCTAGATGATTCAGAAGTGAAGAAAACAAAGAGCTAGGTGAGGTCTCCCTGGCAGGATAAATTGCTTTTACATCTTTTGTTTCATTTCTAGGAGAACTTCCTGGGGTCACAGCAAAATCTGTTTAAAATTGTTGCTGCTGTTTGAAAGAAATGAGGGATCTTGAGTTACTTCAGGCTGGGAGAGAACGGACCTGTGCTCTTCTGGGTGATGCAGTGCACTGAAGCAGCAGACTGCTTGCTCTTGTCACTGCCGTGGTATTTGCACAATGTTCTGCAGGTATTTATATGTTTGCTTTATTTGGACCCAAACCTGCTCAGAAGTCATGTAGCCACATCAGCACAAGCTAAACCCAGGTAGATAAGTCTCACACATATTAATCAAGGCTCTGCATTGGTTAACTGTGTCTGTAGATCTTATCCTTACAGCCTGATTCATGTCATGGCTTAGAAAGTGGACAGAGTGAACAAGTGTGTCAGAGAATGCTGTGACAGACATAGCCTGGGAGATCTGCTTCACTTTTGGCAACTCATGCTTCTGTAGCCAGAGCCTGTATAAAGGCTCATATTTATATAGGAGGAGTTCATCCTATATAAATGACTGGGTGCCTTGATCTACAGTCTAGCCCCTGTTAAATGACCTTGTCTCACTGTTCAAACAGAGGAGGCAGCTTAATGTCCTAGATCTTACTCTGGTGTAGTACAAGCTGGGAAGAAACTTCACGGACGGAAGAAATCCCTTTGAAGTGTTTACTCACTAAGATCCAGTGCAGGACCAGGAGCAGGTGAGCAGCCTGTTTGCCAAAAGCAAACAGTGAGCTGTTGAGTCCAAGTCTGATCACTGCTGTACACAGCAGAGCAGCTTTTGAGCTGCAGAAGCAGCCCAAGTTAGGGACCAGGTCAAGATGTGGCTGGGGCTAGTATGGTGTAGTAGTATGTGCCACTGTTGAAGCAGACTGCCCGGTGGGAGCACCACACCTATTGCATGGTTACAGTACAGGTACTCTGCAGAAAGCTCCTGCCACATCTCAGTGAGTTCTCTTTTCTCCCAGATGGCTTACTAAGTTGTTGTGATACCCTGGGTGATTCCCTTAATATCTGCTGTGGCAGAACTGCATTCTTGCAAACTGTTTGGCAGAAGGCGACGTTTGACTCTCTCCCAAAGCTTTGCATAGCATTGACAGGAGCAGAAGACAGGCCCCCCAATTTATTCTTGTAAAAAAAACCCCAACTCTGGAGCTCCTGACAGACATGTTGTGTAAGCAGGTGCTGTTTTAGAGTTGCTTTCTAAATTGTACTCGTGCTCAAATTTCCTGAACCAGCATTTACATTCCTAGTGCTATTCTAGAAAACCTTGTATCAGCACACCATTTTGCTGACCATCCAGAACACCCTGTACATCATAAGAAGACATTATGACTACTTATCTCAAGTGAGAGCGCTGTCAGTGGGGATAACTGACTGATAACAAGAAATCTAAGCTAGAGGTTACTTGGTTACCTGGGGCACAGGGAGGAAGAGTGACGCTCACAGACACATTTTAGATCATATTCTGCCTTGGGACCTTGATGATTTGTATAGACCAAAGATACACATTTTTGAAATAGGAAGGGTCACACAGTACAAGAAACCCACCCAGTGTCAGATGGGAATTCTGTGACAGGACTGGAAAAAAGAGTCTCTGATAGCTCACTGTCTCAGAAACAAGCTTGTTTTCTATATTTTCATAACACCATTATTTTCAAAAGCCCAGCTGCACTGCTGGGTTTTGAGTGTGCAGATCTTGGTCCATGGAATCAGTGTGCTGTGTAGATGTACATAAACCCAGTCTGCCTTGCTTTTGAACGAGAGAAACGGTCCCTGGAATGAGAATTTGCCTTACAGGTCTGGATATAGACTTGTTACATGATTTCAGACATTGAAACTGGATGTGGTTTTGTTTGGTGTTTGTTCTCCTCTGAAAGCTTAGTTCTGTCTGAAGGACACACTTCCCATGAAGGGCTGGTTAGGACAGAGAGGGGGAAGGCTAGGTTGATAAATGCACCTTCGTACAACTGCTGTACTCAGGTCAGAATAGCTTCTGATACAGAGGGTTGTTTGACACTGTCCATAATCAGCATCTTCCAGTTTTACTCCCAGTCTTTTTCAATAAGCCTCTCAGTGATCTGAGTCACTTCAGCTCATTTTTATTTAATTTTTTCTTTTAGCTGTTTGTGGCAGTTTCCTTAAGTTTGGGGTTCTTCCAACTATTCTTTACAGAAGGCTGCAGTGAGGGCTGGGTGGGTTTTTGAGAGGGCTTTGAAGATCACAGTAGTTTGAAAAGTATATGTGGGAAGTGTTTCATCTTGTTGGACCAGAGCTTTCATAATGATTGTGTAGGGGCTTGGTTTGGGGGGACAGCTGTGTCTGCATGTGTGCTGGTAGTGGTACAGGGGAGGTGCTGAGTTTTAGATATGTAGCAGGTTCTTGTGTGCCTTTGCCATTTCTGTGCTGCTGGGGTTCCTTCTGCACAGGGAAGACAGCCTCCACCAGGAAGGAGGTTTGAACTTCCCAGCCATGTTCTCAGCTGATCTGAATTTACTGCTTTTGATTTTTGAGTTTGGATTCTGCTCCACCAATTATGTCTTCTTTTTAGGGTTGCCAGCCTCGGGGTTTAAAAATAAGAGACAAAATAAAAAAGACATGAACCTTTTAAGGCACATGGGGTGGAGGAGCACAGTGGTCAGAGAAGCTGTACTGGAAGCAGAGAGCTCGGAGTGCTGCGGTGCTCTAGGGGCATTCAGGAGCTGGTTTGAACAACCACAGTTCAGCAGGCTTTGTTAGATTTTTGTTAGTGTTTGTGCAGTGAAATTAGTTTGAGTCTGTTAATTGCATTTGCAGTAGCTGCTGCTGCAGTCTGGAAAAGGGAATACTGCTGAGGTGTCAGTGTGTATCCCAAGCGTTTCAAATGATCAGTGGTAGATTTGCATTTTTATTGATAAGATTGGTTCTTGTATTTACATTTGGACCTATTTGAAAGTTCCTCAATATCCTTTGGATGGGGAAAAAAATATCTCCTGTTGAGTCTCTTACTAATTGTGTAAATAGTTTAGTATAACCTTACAGCAATGTAAAACACCCTTCACAAGTATGTGCTCAGTTCAAAAGGATCCAGCTGTATTTTCCCCACTTCTGCAGAGTATTGCTATACCTTACAAGGAGCCCAGTTGATTTCACAGGAACTACTAATAGATTAGTACTTGATGCATGCAAAGTGGCATTCATCTTTGAAATTAATTCAGCTTTGATTGTGATCTGCTCTTAATATATTTCTAAAAAAATGAATTTTCTAGCATAAGTGTTCAACAAAACAGCTCATTTAACTTAATCTTGCACTGTCTGTATTAATAAAAAGCAAATTTCAATTTGTAATTAAGTCTCACTGAAAATCTGACTCTTCAAGAAATGTGATGTGTGGAGATAAAGTCTGGTCAAAATCACATTACCCCTGAAGCCTGCTGTTCTCCATCCTTTAGAGAGACCAGGCACTGAACTTGATCCTTCAGGCTTGATGGCCAAAGTTATACTGTATGAATTCTCTGTCTATCAGAGAACATGTGATAGGAGACAATCCTTGTACTGGAAAGATTACTAGAATACAACATAAAAGAGAATAGACCAAAAAGTATAGCCTTTTTAAAGAACCTGGTCCAGGTTAATAATACGAGTGGTCACCTGTAGTCTGGTTGTTCTAGGAGTTGAGGCGGTCCTCCAGCATGTAAGGATTGAGCCTAAACTCAACTCCATGTAATGCCTCTATTCAAGAAGTCATCCTTTAAGGTGACAGTGTGCTATATACCAATAAATAGCATTGCAGACCTTGCAAATAGCTCATGAACTTAATACGTGACTGTGTTTCTATAATGCATGTGCTGGAACAAAAGCAGCCAGCACATAATGGGACCAAGAGAAATGGACTAGGAAATTCCAAATCTTATATATGCTTTAGAGAGCATAAAACCTTCTCACCAGACATTGACCTTCTTGCCATGCTATCTGAGTAGTAGATCTTGCACTGCTCAATTCTATTAGGAATGTTATGAGTCCAAACTGAATTGAGATGCACTGATATGGGCCCAGCAATAAAATTGTTCATTCATTCTCTCTAACTCTTTGCTATAGTGTGTGAACAGCACTGTTCTCAACTGCAACTAATAAAGTACAGTGCAATGTGAAAAAATGAACTGGTGGAAACCGCATCAAGTTACAATTGGAAATGACAGTGCATCAAGCAAAGGCATCCAGTAAATGCTGCTAGAGTTCACCTTTGCCCAGTGTGATATCCTTGGCTGCAGAGTCAGTCAGCCAGGACGTTAGCAAAGCAGTGTGTATGACTCCTCGGTGGGCTGCAGTGAAACCAGCAATGTTCCTGGAAGCTGAAAAATGAATCATTATTTTCCATGGTTCCTCTTTTATGGTCCTACAGAGCCTCTCCTTAGTCACAAAGGGCTGTTTTATATAGGAGTCCTTTACAGTTCATTAGGTGGTTAAGATGAAATTATGTAATGTCTGATGTTTAAAAACTGCATGAGATTGGGGAGGCGGCAGCACTTTTGGTATGAACTCAATAAGGAGCTTTAATGAAATTAGTAAAGACAACATAGTGTTGAATTAGACTATGAAACTTATTGCCACAGGGAGCTGTTGAAGCTGGGAGCTCTGGAGATCAGCCATTGATGTGGATTTCAGAACATATTCTCTGTTGTGTTGTTAATTTTAAGAGGGCTGTTAAGCTCCATACCTGGGATTTTAATAGATATCTATGAATTGGTAGACCTATATGGAGAAAGCAAAATAGTCCTCATCTCCCTGTTGAAATTTCTTACATTTTCTTCAGAGGATTCCAGCAGGGCCCTCTGAGACCTTTAGATCTCGTCTAGTTGGATGGTGCTGTATTTAACATACCTGTTATGTTACATACTTGTCCTGTGAAAAGCTGTTGTTTTTCTTGAAAATATTAAGACTTTCGCTGTTTCACTTGATTTTTTCCAACTTTATTGACCACCTGCCAGTCTCCTGCAGTTTCACAAGGCTGTGAACGTGAAGTGTACTTTTTCCAGCATCCATAAGTACCAGTTCTGGGACCTGAGGAGGCTGTGCAAGCCACCAGTTTGTTCCAACCTTCTGTTAGATTGAATGGCACAAATTAATATTTTTTTCCTTTTTTCCCTTTAGAAATGTTACTGCATCTCAAAGCTAGGAGAAATTTGGATTAGCTTTAGCAATTTCTTCAATGGTTTGTACCAACAGTCTATATTTCTTCCAGGAGCAAAGTAATGTGTCCTTAAGAGTGATGCTTGTTTGTCAGACTGTGTTGTCACTAGCAGTGGCCCGTGGTTTTGGAAATGGAAAAAAAGAATTCCCTACTACTTATTCATGTTTTTTTGAGGGTATAAGTTTCTGAGAATCACTAGGTTTAATAGAGGATCCTTGGAAAAACACATTTGTAGGGGCCATGTCTGATAACACTTGCAGGAAATCACAACAAAATTCTCAAAACAGAAGATATTTTGCTTTATATTTGTGAGGCTGCCTTGACCAGATGTTTGTGGTAATAGCAGCGATGGAGGTGAGATTTTAGGGTAATGAGAAAAGCCAAGTAAGTGTGAGTTTGGTAGTTATATTTATTCTGCAGTACAGCTCTAATCCAAACACATTTTGGATGGATCTTCATGGATCAGGTTTTGTGGATCATCTTTCAAGACCCTGGCTTTAAAACAATGCAGCAGGGTTTTGAAAAGCTTACTCTGCTTTTACAACTCTCTACCATGTGCTCTCAGTGCAGCATGTCAGATGAAGATCTGCTTTTTTTATGTACTTAAGTGAGTTTAAAATCATGAAAATGCTAACTTTAGTGGCGAATACTGTCACCCCGGCTGAGATCTGTGTGGAAAACTGAGCCCCCTCTAGAATTAGCTGTAGTAAAAAAGGCTGGGGTGCGGCAGGATCTGTCTTCAGCTTCTTTTCCCTTACAGCTACTTCTGCATTGCTCTGTGAAGTGATACTGAAAGTGCTCATTTGGGGACCAATTACAGAGCAGCACCTGTCAGCTCCTTTGGTATTGCAAAAACTCATCCTGATTTGTTTTAAGATGTGCTCCTCTTTTTACCAAACTTCCTATTGCTGCCACATGCAATGCTTGTTCTGAATGAGTGTGAGCCAGGACTCCTGAATGCGTGTTTCAACAAAGCCTGTGCCATATTTTGGTTGACTGGAGTATGGTCTCTGTGAGCAGCCTTGCCAACACTGACCTAGTGGGGAACATGTCAAAGCCTCATAAGGACTTCCAGTTATTTCTCCTGTATCAGTGTCATCCCCTCATGAGTTCTTCTGCACCGTTATGTGGAGTCCTTTGACAGGCTCTGGACGGGGTTTGCCCTAAGGCAGGCAGCTTGGGTTTCCCAGATTCCCTACTCTGAACAGTGGGGATTGTAAGCCCAAAGTTGACCTGTATTGCAAACCTGAAATCTCATCTTCCTAACCCCCTCTTCCAGTCTGCCAAGCCTGGGGACATACCAGCCACACAGGCAGAGGAGATGCTCCTGGGGGAATAGCTTGCCCCATTTGTATTGTTAAAACTCAATGAGTTCACATGATTGACTCCGCTGCAATTATTTCTTAGTGATGTATAACAAGTAGCTGTTCTTACAGGCTTACAAAATGTTCCCGTGCTCCATTAATTTGCCCTTCATTAGCTATGTAATTTTGCTAATGACCGAAGATATTTAGAGGCATTGTGTCCTATGAGAATTATGAGTTTGAGGCCTTATGGAAGCGCTGCACACGCAGCCCCATCCCATCTTACTACCAGAAATTCGTTCTGCCCTGCTGCATCTAATTGTATTTTCTACTTCTGTACTGAAGTAGAGTCATCTTCTATTGATAAATGAATAATTATTTCATATATGAAATTACACATTTAATGGAAGTTTCAAGTGTTAGAGTGTTAAATGATTAAATTTGTTAATTGTGTAATATTGCTGGGCATAATGATGCATTTAACCATTAACAGTTTTCCACTGCATTTCCTTTTAAATTCTCATGTAGTGTATTATACATTCTTGTTGCCTTTTCATCAAACGTTAATAATGGTAGAAAATAAAGGTTACAGTCTGGAAAGGGAAGTGTCCCAGCTGTGATAACAGGAAGAAAAGTGATGTGTGGCACTGGAGACCCCAGTCAGTATGGCAGGGTCTGAGAAGTATTCAGTATGGGAAATATTTGGAGAAGTGACTTGTTAAGATTCCCTATACAATCTCTCCTTAGCTTTTTCATTTTCACAGCACAAAATAGCAAAAATAACAGAGGAAACTGCAAAGAAGTGGTGTGAGGAACAACATAGGCCGTAGTTGCCACTTTCCCCTGTCTGAACAGCTCTTGGTGTCCATCAGCCCTGGAGATGCATGTGGGATTTGTCACATTTCCTTCCTGTGACACTAGCAGGAGGAGAACCTGTGAGACCTGGGCTCTGCTGTACTTGCCAGTGTGGAGCTACCTTAATTTGCCCGGAAGCAAAAGGTTGTGTTTCCCTCGTTAATAGACAGGGTGTGATGCATAAAACAAGTGTGTGGCTCGTACTGTTGGGCTGGTGCTTGCAGAGGTGTGACCAGGGCAGCTCCAGCTGACTTGGAAATGGCAAAATGGCTGTTTCTTCAGCTTCTCTGCTGCATATGGCAGCAACTGGACCACAGTGGCTGTGTAAGCACCAAAATCCATCACAGGGAGTAGCCGTGCCTGGGCCCAGCCACTTCTCTGCAAGTCAGGGGTAGGTGTGACCCAGGAAATGCAGGGAGTGGGCAGCAGAACTCTGGAGAGAAATGCTGAATTTATGTCCCACAGCAATACCCCATTAGACTGTGCTTCCAGTTTTTCACGTGTCTGCAGCTCATACCTGTAAGAACCGGAGTGGCCCCTGTGGTTTGGGTACAAGATGAAGGTTTCCAGAAGGGTTATATCTCCTCTGCTACCAAAGTAAATCGCCTTTCATAGATCAAGCAGATCACGCAACATCATATCACTGTTTGACCAAAGTTGAAACAATCCCTAGAAAAGCCTGAAAAGCCTCAGAAACTGACTTAAGCATTATATTTGAAAAGGAAGTCGTTTTGCTTCAAGATTATCATCACAATTTAGATGCCGTACATTGTACGAGGATAAAAAGGGAATTTGGCAGATGAGCTTTTGCCTCTGGAGCCCCCAGATGACTGGAACAAGCTTCCCTTTCAGCTTAAATCAGCAAACAGCATAATCTCCTTTAAGCCTGGGGTTTAAATGGCTGTTTGAAGGAGGATTGTGCAAAATCTATTTCCAGTAATATGGTTACTGGAGCTAAAAAGTATGTGTTGTTTTCATGAGATTTTGGATAGTACTGTGGTGTGCATTAAATTATTGTAAGAATTCTGCAGTTGATGCTTTTCACTTATTCTTTAGATGTATGAACCGGTGGCTCTTCTGTAAAACTGAAGGCAGCTCCGTGGTTCCTGGACACTTCTTTAAATGCAGTAAGCAGAGGAGCTGTCAGTACCCTGAAAGGTGCCTTCTGCTGGCTGTAAGAATGGTAGTTGGGTTTGTCGTGCCCTTCAGGAGTCACAGTTAAGGTTTCCTCTTTGACACGTCTAATATCCGTGGGAGAGCCATTGATCTCACTAAGTCAACAGCAACAACCTTTCCTCCATCAACAAATTGAGGATTAAAACACTACAGACTTGAAAGCCGAGGTGCTGGGGGGGAAGAGGCTCTGGGGTTTGTGTGTTCTGATTTGATGGGGGCTGACAGAAGTGGCTGCCCCACCGTATGGCTGTCCTGTTACTGTGATACCCAGGAGGATACCTTTATTTTCACTCTCTTGTTGCCTGTTCTTTGTGCCAAACACAAGGCAGCGTTGGTTTTAAACTTGCATAAACAAAAGCTTGAAGTGTTGTAGAGTTCCTGTAAAAGAGGAAGCGCTTAACCCTGAGTTGTCATAAATGGTGTCTATGCTGGTAGCAAACAAGAGATTGCCCAGGAATTGTTGTTAGTTTTCTGCCTTGTTTGAAGATTTGTGGGCCAGCTGTGCTGCTGGCTGGCTGGGGCAAAATGTTAATTTAGCACTTGGATGACTCCAGCATTTGTTGTCTGGGGGACCGCAGCAAGCAAGGAGAAATTAATGTTAATGGAGTATGACTGCCTGCTCATTCAGAGCAGGCTGCTGTGGTGCTTGCTGAGCCAACAGCTCTCCTGCTTTTAGGATCTACACTGAGTGTCACTGGGTGGGACTGGGCTGCTCCGTGAGGCATCCCAGCTTGGTTGGTGCTGCCTGTAACATTTGTACGCGTAGCTGTGTCCTTAGCAATGTGTCCTCCTTGCAGTATGCGTTCCTGGTGACAGTAGCCTTTCCATTCCAGCTGGTGAGGTTTGAAGACTTGGGGTTTATGAACTAAAGGCCTGAGTGTGCTGTGCTTCCAGCCCTCTGATCATCTTTGTGGCCTCCTCTGGACCAGCTTCAGCAGCTCAATGTCCTCCTTATGTGATCCTTTTGTCTATTGTGTCTCTCCATTATTAGGATTTACTTACTTTTCTGACGTGGGTGTTGTCTTGGCTCTGCTCCTATTTTGTCTCTTCCCACCACCGTCTCTTAATGGGTTTAGTCTCTATTTAGTGTCCTTTATTTTTCTCATCTGGGAGTCCCTGAGAAATTGACTGTAGATTTGTTGGATCATGACCTACCATCAGCACCCACCACCCTTCTTCCTCCTTCTGCTATTCCTTCTGCTGCTTCCACACCCATGCCTTCCCATTCACTCCCCATTCATACTGCTCTCAACATTTCCATTGTTTATTTTGACAAAATGACCCCATTAGTTGATTCTGTACTATTTCCCAGCACTGTACTGTGCTGTGGAGATGACTGCATTCCCTTGCAAGTCTACTGCGAGTATGGCAAGTTGCATGAGCACTTAATTTATTTATCATTTCATATTTGAAATGTTTAAGTGAATTGCTGGCACTGCATAGATAATCTCTCTAGATCTTAACAACTGATCATGTATGGTTATGGTAATCTGGAGAAAATGCAGATGAACTATGGAAACTGCTTCAACTATAAATAAACCCATTTAGCTTCGAAGCGGTATTGCCATGGAAATTCTTCACTGATAAAGTATGTGAGTGAGGCTTTTTATTTTATGTTGACAAGATGCCAGAAGGAAAAAAGCTATAAACTCAATATCGCATATTTAAAATATGGTATTTCGTTTCATCTTCCTAATTCCAAATCTTTCCATTTACAGTATACAGTCAAGGATTGAAATTTATAAAAATGAGTAAAAGGAATAGGAAATGTTATTGTTGACAAGGACTAGCTAAATCCAGTGCTCACGGAAAATATTTGACTTGGTTTCCCGTTGGCTTTGGTCCTATATTTGTAAATACTCTTCTAATCAATATTTCTCAAATGCATTCAGAAAACTTTCTCTGAACCACACACAGGATGAAGAGCCCCTAAGGGAGGAATTCTGAGAGAAAACATACTTAACTGATCTGTGAGAGTGGTGCACGTGAAATCCAATCACCATGTATGCAAGGCTCAGTGTGTGCCAGTCTTGCTGGTACTTACTTTCCAGTAAGAGCCAGTTAGAAGCTTACATATTGCTGTACAGTTCCATCCTGTCCTGAGTCTTCCATGCATTGTGCCTAGTAATCCTTATCTGGCTGAATTAATAATTAGCACCTTATTTTGCTTTTCTGAAACTATCATTCTGCTATTACTGCTGTATTTGTGTGAGAGCAGTTTGCTCAACAGCACTGACTTTGCCTAGATTAGGTACGGTTATTTTGTTATATTTCTGTGGGATTATTCAAAGCAGTTGATAGTGCTTCTGCTGACAAGGTTTATGTTAAATCATGTTGTGCTGGACTGGATAGAAAATTGCTCTTTAAATAATTTATTTTCTTTAGGTGAACTGACAGAATAGAATACCAATTCAGTGCTTTGCATCTGTGACTCCAGTGCTTTGATTCCATAGCAGGTGTCTGTAACTGCATTTGCCTCCTCCTCGAATGACAATTTGATATCGTAGTCTCTAAATCTATCCAACTTCGTATTCTGAATCAAACTCAGAGATTGCTGGATGAAGCTCTAATACAGAGTTATGCATGTCCTATCACACTTCTTATCCCGTGTCTCTATGGGAGCTGTTCTCTGTGTGGAAACTTCTTACCCATTTATGCAATCTTCAGATAGATCTGGGTGTACACTGGTGCAGCAATACAACTGGAGCTCATCTAACAGCTTATTTCAAGGTATGGAGAAAGAGCTTTATTCAATTTCCATTTTTTTGCATGCATTAAAAACAGACAAACCAGCCCATTGGTGTTAGTGGCAGAAGACCAGTGTCTTTATGAATTAGTGATCAACAGTTAGGATAATGCTTCCCTTCAGTGATCATAGACTGCTGCCTTCAATTAAAATGAGAAATAATTTCATTAAATTAAATGCACATGCCATGTACACTGTTAATGTCACCCAAAGAAAAACTTCCACTTGGTAATACATCCATTGCACCATCCCCTTCTCACAGCAGGAGCTGGCTGAGTGCCCTCTGCTCCCTCTGTGCACACACAGATGGCTCGTCCCAGCAGCCTTGGCTCTGTGTTAGAGGAGTGCACTCTTAGCTGCTGGCATTCTGCATGTGATTTTATTTTCCCCTGGTAAGGTGGTGTTATCTTTGATTGAATTAAGTACATTGCTGACCCATCATGAAGCCGTCTCAAAATCCATGCTGTGAACAGCGAGAGCCCTTGGTTTTTCCATCACTAAAAGCAGGAATGCAGCGTGGATCCCATGGCTCCTTAGCAGAACTGAAGAGCCGATTTGCAGTTAAAAGTGTAAGCTCCCTTGAGAAGATAATGTCTAACAGTTGAGAAGAGAAAGCTTTGTTGCTAAGACAGAAGATTTTAAAAGTATTGAAGCATTCAAACAGGACCATTCAACTTGACGCACAAAGCAGAAAGCAAATGGACTTTCAGCTCCTTTGTGACCCTGGGAGTTGTGGTTGCTTTCAGCTCACCCCTTTTGGCTACACTGGTGTCTCCTTGGGAGATGGTGTCACAAGTTTCCTCGGTGAGCCTCAGTCAGCAATATCACAGCCCTCTTGGTTTTCAGGTAAGCCACAAGGTTATTTCACTCTAGCAGTGCTCCATTTCTCTTTCTCACCTGCAGAAATCAAAGTATTCCCATACCTATCACTTAGCAGTTACTCCTCAGAACAGTTTGTTTCCTTTTCAAGTGGAAATCTACAGATTTGTCACCCTTTGAGGATGAGATGAATGCTCACCAGCCCTTTGCTGGGAGTACAGACAGCCTTGGCTTCTGTACTCTGCTGAGCTGTGCAGCAGTAAATTAGACCACCGCTGTCTTGTAGGGAAATGCTGATAGGACTCCTCTTGTGTCCCCAGTTGCCCCCAGGGGGGGAAATACCATGAAAGGCACTTTTTTTTTCCCCCCTCTTATCCTCTATGTGTAGCAGATGAATTGCAATAGTAAGTTGTCCTCTGTTTTGTTTTTTTTCTGGAGAAAATGGACGTATTTCATATATGATAACACGCATCGCATTTTTGAGCATGATCTTGATTGAATCAGGTTCAGTTGTACTGACTGCTGTGCGTACGTGTAAAATGATCCTGCCCTGGTGGCTGCCAAGGCCCAATAGCAAAAGAAAGTCTTTGAATGTGTGGAGGAAAGAACATGCAAACAGAAAAGGTATTTTCACAGAATCACAGAACAGCCTTGGTTGGAAGAGACCTCTAAGATCATCAAGTCCAACCCTTAACCCAGCACTGCCAAGTCACCACTGCCCCATGTCCCTCAGCACCTCATCTACACGGTGCTGAAATCCCTCCAGGGATGGGGACTGCACCACTGCCCTGGGCAGCCTGGGCCAGTGCTGGGGAACCCTTTCAGTGAAAATTTTTTTCCTAATATCCAATCTAACCCTCCCCTGGCACAACTTGAGGCCATCACCCCTTGTCCTATCACTACTTAGCCGGGAGAAGAGACTGACCCCTGCATTGCTACGCCCTCATTTCTGGTACTTGTAGAGAGCAATGGGGTCTCCCCTCAGCCTCCTCTTCTCCAGACTGAACAGCCCCAGTTCCCTCAGCTGCTCCTAATCAGCCTTGTGCTCCAGACCCTTCCCCAGCTCTGGTGCCCTTCTCTGGACACGCTCCAGCAGCTCAGTGTCCTTCTTGTGGTGAGGGGCCCAAAACTGAACACAGTATTCAAGGTGCAGCCTCACCAGAGCTGAGTACAGGGGGACAATCACCTCCCTACTCCTGCTGGTCACACCGTTTCTGATGCAAGCCAGGGTGCTGTTGGCCTTCTTGGTCACCCTGGCACAGTGCTAGCTCGTATTCAGCTGGCTGTCGACCAGCACCCCCAAGTCCTTTTCCGTTGGGCAGCTTTCCATTTTCTTCCACCTCTGGAAGTAGTTCTTTTTACATGGTGGTACTTATTTTCTGCACAAGCCAGGGTGCTTGCTGGCATGTTCCTGAATGCATTGAGGGTTCCTTTTTCTGATAAGGAATTTATCACATTTCATGTTGGTGCAAAGTTCTGTATTTGGTGATGAACATTGAGTCAGAAGCAGCTCACATTTTATTTTATAGTCCTTTGATTTAATGTGTAAAAATCAGCAGAGTGAAGATTGATAGTTTTTCATATTTTTAATCATATAATCTTAGTTTCTCTGACTTTGTTTAATCTTCTAAATTCAGGGCTTGACTTTGTGTATACGTTCTTCTCAGGAAACAGAAGCTTTAATGCTTTAGAAGCTTATGTAGATATGGGCTTTACCTGTTTAAAACATTAATTGCTTTGGGTTGGGGAAAGATTGTTTGTGTAGATAGTAGTTCTGTGTTGGAGGCCAGAGGGCAGAAAAGAAATACTGTGAGAGCTATAAGCTGAACTACTTAAAATAAAAAAATTGAACTGGAGAAAGCTTTCCCTATAGATAAGGGTTACTTTCTCTGGTGAAAATCCCACTGAACATTGATTTTTATTATGTAGGAACTCTTCTGACAGCTGAAGCTGCCTATAAAATTTTAATGTCACCGTTATTACTGAATCATCTCTTGAAGCGTACATTATATATAATGATTTTTTTTAACCACTAAATTGTATTCAATGAATTTTCTAACAACTAGACTTTCCAAATGAGTTTTCCTTTTTTAGTTTTTGTTCCCCAGCCAGCTGTGTTGTGGAAGCTCAGGTGCTTCCTACCTATTGAATACTTACTCTGGTGGCAGGAACTTGCTTGAAATAATTTCTTGCCAATGTAGTTTTGCATGCTTCCCCTACCAGAGGAGTTTGATAAAGACTCAAAAGAGGCTGCTCCATCTGACACAGCTGTGACCAGATGTGCATCACATTTTTGGATCTTAGGAATGTCATCCTCAGGAACAACAGGCTGCTGTTTTGGAAATGGAGCAGAAGAATCTGCAGGAAATCCTGAGTGAAGTGGAGGTGTTTGGAACACTGCTGCACCTTCTATCTGAAACAATTTGTTTGAAGAACCTCCAAGGTTGGACAGCCCAGCTCCTGCTGGTGCATAGTTTTACTTTAAGTTTGATTTACTTCACTTTTGAATTAGAGCATTCACCTACAAGTTTAGAGTGTTCAATCCATTTTCATTAGTTCTCTATACCCAAATCTGCAATTATTTATTGTGACTTTTTTTCTATTGTGCTTGCTTTCTTGATAGCATTTGTGATACTTTGCCATCAGATCCTCAGTCCGGCCTTCAGCTGAAAGAAGCAAGGCAAGATAAGGAATAGACTTAATTTACCTGTTATCCAACACGAGTCTTTGTATTAGATATGAAATAATCTTTAGCAATGCTTATGATTTTGGACTATTTTGAGAAAATATTAGATTCCTCTTCCTCTATAGTTTGTGGGGTTGCTGAACATGGATGTATGTAAGGAGGATTGGAAGAAAAACACGTCACCTAAATAATCTCTCAGGAATCTAAGGATTCATTAGATACTCAACTCCCTTCTTCCAAATCAAGTTAAACTGGGCTGGGACCTGAGTGCAACAGAACAGAGGGATTGCAGTCGTCAGCCCAGTTAAACCACCCTTGCCTTCCCAGAGCAACTGCACCCGGGCAGTGCGTGCAGACATTGTGTTGGACAGTTTCCTTAGTGCTGAGCTTAGAGCAGTGGTATGGAAGAGCAGTGATGTACTTGTGCTAAACAGACCATCCGAGCATTGTGGGAATTGCCTTCAGCTTTCTGGAGGTACTCATGCAAAAATTTGTTAAAAACTCGGGAGGGGGAGTGTTGTCTGCCTGGTGCTGCATGGCTGTTTCTTTTCTGTTTAATCCATGCTGTACCTTCATGGGTTAATCATTTATAAGCGTGAGGTTTCTTGTGACATGCTTGGCCAAATCTGATGTACGGACTTCAATTTGAAGTGAGCAGTGCGTTGAAAAATGCAATGTTTTTGAAAGTTAAATTGCAGTCATTTATATGAAAATGCCTTAGGTAGTTCATTTTTCCCCCAAAATATACACATTTGATAGCGCATTAATAATTCATGTGCATATTGGTTGCAGACATAAAGCATAAAAATATATATGCTTTATAAAGCATGGATTTTTAGGAAACAAACAGGAATTGCTACTACCTGAATGATAGTAATGCCTGATTAGCTCCCATGCTATTTAATTTTTTGATGGATGTTCCTGATTATTCATTGACACAAGAAAGAAACAGGATCCTCTGCAGTGGTTTGCCAGAAGTCTCCAGAAACACATCTCCTGGAACATCACATTTATAGGCACAGCATGACACACACGAGGCAGCAAAGTTTAACTGTCTGTTTGTTGTGTTCATGGCAAGCCACTGCAGCCTGGTTTGCTAATCCCAGTTCAGGAAGAAGATTTTGAATATATGGAGTAACACAGAAAGATGCTTCCTCTGTGCAATAAAATAGGGCTCTCCAGGGAGTTACTGTATTTCTTGATTTGTGATGAGTGATTCTCAAGAATCAAGGAGGAGCAAATCCTGCTCCCAGGCTCTGCAGTGGACACTTTTAAAAACAACTAGGCCACTAACGATCCTTTGTCTCTTTGTTGTAATGAGGTTGTCTTTATGTCAGTGCTGTCTCCTACTAGTACAGGGTTTTTATTTACTGAACTTCCTTACGCCACTGAAGGTTAAAATATCCTGAGTCTCCTGTCTGTAGGTGCCTATTGTACATAATAGTAGTTATGCTCTGCTTACATATGGCTGAATATTCTGTAAAATGGACCAACAATCCCCATAATACTGAGGTCTTAACAGAGTTGTCCTGTTTACAGAAATTAGAAAATTCCCTTTGACTTTCTTTGAAGTCAGGGTCGATCCTGCTCCCCTAGTAGGAGTTGGACTATAAGATGTGTTGGATCAGACTGATACCTTGATGCCCATCCCAGCAGAAAGCTGAGAGTTGAGTGAAGGCGGCTGCAGGTACTTGCACAGCTGGGGTCTGTTAATGCAGCTCAGCTGCTGCTGTTCTGGAGCAGGATGCAAGTCTCTGCAACTGGAATAAGGGACATGAGCAAAGTCCATTTCAGTCTGTGTTCAGGGTCCTAATTTATGTATTAAACTGAAGGATATTAATTTTTTAGAAATGCCAGGAGTTAGAGTAACGACTTATTTGCTTTATTTCACGCCAGCTCCTGAGATTGGTCATTAAATATGGCCATGAAAGGCATTCCTGCCCCAGTGGGATGCGCTGTGGAAGAAACAGTCATTCTCTTTTGATGCTGTTTGCTGTGGAGGACGATGCAAAAGTAGTTTGGGGTTTGTCAGCAGTGTTTTCCAATTATCTATCTTACTGCAATTCGGTTGTGGAATCACATTACCTATTGCAGGGGGCAGACGTGCCCAGTCAGGTCAACAGCTCCATGTCCTGCCTGGAGCTGTTGAAGAGAATGATGTTGCACGTGTGAACATTGGGAGGATGATGCCCTAGAGAAGGATGTGGTGCCTCTTGACATATAAGTGCAGTTGCCTAGATAACTATCACTGAGCTAGTGCAGCTCAATGAATTGACTCTGAGGAAATTGCTGGGGACAGAAGTAACACATGAAATATGGGAATGACTTTACAATTGCAGGGTGATGAGGTCTCTACCAACAAAACTGAGCGAGATGAAAACTCTTTTGCTGTGTGGGAGGCATGCTGGGAAGAATAACTTTCCTGTTGATTACTCTCTGAGAGAAAAATATTTAGGTTTTTTAATCCATCAGTGCTTTTTGGCAGCTTTTGGAGACGCTAGGGTAATTTTATTCAGAGAAATCTCTTGAAGTTATCAGTGTACTCCCAGAAGAAAGCAGAATGTGCTTTGCTGAAGAAGCAATAATGAATGGGCTGGAACAAAGACTGCTGCAGTGCTTGGGTGCCTTTGCCGTGGGCCAGAGGCACTCGTGATTGAGATTTCAGAGGCAGTTGTGCCAGGCTGCTGCTTTTGACAGTGCAACTGCTTACTTACACGTAGTGACTTACCTTACCCGAGGGCGTAGTGTGCCGTAGGCCTGTGTCACGAGCCTGAAGGTGCAGGATGCTTGCTTGGGAAGCCACCATCAGAGAAGTGCAGCCCTGTCATGCTCTGGTTTCTAATCAGTGTAAATGGAATCTCCAAGGATATATTTAACCTGCTGAGTCCTGGGTAAGGGACACTCCCTACCTATGCCCTCCCTTCAGCTTATTGGTTGGCAGATGCAGTGACTTGAGCCAACCTGGGTCAGCTCTGCCTTAGCAGAGATCTGTCTTAGAGGTCTTTTCCTCCAGAATTAATTTATTCTCTGGCTTTGACAAAGCCTGAATGTATTGACTTGTAGGGCATGATGAACAGCATTATCTTTGCAAGCTTTTCTAGGAGGGAAAGATTAAGTATTTTAGGGCTTCAGACAGAGAGGTAATTTGAAATTTTTACTTTTAGCTCTGAAGTATTCTGATCCTTCCAGGAAATGGCCATGGGAAGCTTGGGTGAAGGTGGCTATTTCTTATATAGGTTAATTCATAGATCTTATTTTTAGTTTCTTACAGTGCCCTGGGTTAGGTGATACAGGCATTTTTAAAGATAGAATCATATCAACAACTGCAAGTGATGGGAGATATTTTTTGGAGGAGAGAACTGCAGTTATGTCTTAGAGAGTGAAAAAGAGTTCTTTAATTCTGTGCTGGGATTTTGCTCCTGTGGTCTTTTAGTGAGGTGTGTTTGGTTTGGCATATGCCTTTGAGGACTGTTGCACAGTAAGAGAGTATAATCAAATCACTTAAGGGGTTGATACGGCTCTTTCTGTGGATTATCTGGATGTGGCTGCAATAACAGTGTTTTTTTCCTCTGGCAAATCAGTGCTGTACACTGCCATGAAATGCCTGCACACTTAAACTTTATTGCAGATTTAAATTACTTACATTATTTTGTTGGACAGTAATTCCCTGAAGCATTATAAACCAAATCATTAATTACTGTTTCTAATGTGCACGATCCATTGGAAAACATTAAACAACACTCATGATTCCCTTTATTGTTATTGCTCTTTCCATCCCCGAGGCAGCAGATCAGATGGAAACTCCTGGGCTATCTCATACTGACATTTTGGGCTGCTGACAGAGATGACTATTGGTGGCAGATGTTCATGGGGCCATATGTTATCTGCATATTGTCTCCTGGAATTATTATGAAATATACTGTTTTGGAAGGGAAAGATAATCTGATAATAAATATTAATCAGTGCAGCTGTAGCTCAAATGGTTGTAAAAGTGTCATGATGGAATTCCAGACTTTTCCTGGTTTCATTCACGAATGTATTTTTTTCCTGTACTACTTTACAAGTAAAAACCTATTTTTGAAATATCTCTGTGGTAACCCTACATTTTGTCTGAAAACAAGCTCAGTTTTTTTCTTGACACAAGCGTCTGAACTAAGATGATTTGTACAAGCAAAATACAATTCTTATCAGGAGATGTAAACTAGTGGCTTTCCTAGCAAAAAACTGTTGTCTTGTTTTCCTCCAAACACTAATCATCATGACTGTAGAGGTGAAAATTCTTCTTTTCTGTCTGAGCTTCAGTAACACCAGGGCATTGGTAAAAACCCTTGCACAGTCTCACGATCAAGCCTTGGTGGAAGGTCTTGTTGAATTTGACTCTTTATGACCTTCTCTAGATTTCCTGCAAGCAATTCTGTTTCCAATACCTCCAGAAGATTTGTTGAAACAAAACTGGCTATTACTGGGTCTCTTAGAGTGACTTTGTAATGCTTGCTTATGTGTTGCTTTCTTCCTGAGGCCCCTTGATGTCAAATGTGAGCATCTACTGCAGAACTCCTTTCACAGGTGCTCAGTTATACACTTCATGCATTACTTTAGAGTAGCTGCTAATTTATTGGGCAATAGCTACCTTATAGATTGTGCCTGGTTTACATCCGAGCCCATTTCTTGTGTCCATGAGGTGCAAAAGGAAACTGGAACCGAGTGTCCCACTTGGACTTAGCACATTCAGTGGAGACTGGTTTTGCTTGTACTGGGCTTCTGGGCCATTTGGCCATGTTCCACGGCCCTTTTGTAAAATAAGACTTTTTGCTTAAGAACTTGTGAAAAAAACACAGAGGGGACAATTTAATTTCTTCAGTGCAGTTGATCGAATTCTCCAAGTACTCTTGTTGTGATTTTGCTTTTAATTTGTGGCATTAATTTATGGCTCTGTGTGCCTGCTCGTAGAGAATTGTCTGCATGTTCTGCAGTGCCGATAAAATAAATATTAGCTGTCATGTTGTAATTATGCTCCATGATGGCAAAGCATTTGATTGCTGTGTTATGCTGAGGGTGGTAAAAGCACTTGAGGCCCTCATGCCACCTCATGTTTTGTTAGAAGCTGCCCTTAAGTGTGGGGTTTTTATTCTCTTGGCTTTTTTTTTTTTTAAAAGGGTGAGGATATGGAAATACTGTGAGGTGAACAGGAGAGACTTCAATGCTGTGTCCTTGAAGGACCTCCTGTACTTCCTTAACCCATAGAAGTAAGTGTCAATATCTTGTGCAGGAAATTTTTCAGAAAATAACTTGATATATGTGGAAATGACTGCAGATTAAACTGCATGAATTAAGAACAGGACTAAATTAGGGCAGGGCCTGGTAGTGCCTGTCACACAGCAGTGTAGGTAGGGAACTCCAAGCACTGGGCCACTAGTTTTGCTTTAAAACACTGTTTAGCTGAAAGGGAAACTAGAAGACTGTGTATCTGAGAATCTAGGAGCTTTGTAATTTATGCTGTGAAGAAAATCGGAAGGCATTTTGAATTACTTCATTACCATGGTATAAGCAATGTAACAGAACCAAATGCTCCTCTGAGAGGAGCCCAAGTGAATCTCACATTGCCCACTCCAGTGCTGTCAATTTTACATTGCCAGCAAGTCACATGCAGTAACACTGATGGGAAGGGGTGGAGAGCCTGTGCCATGGAACACCCTCAGTGTCATGGGGATGGCTTCCCATCAGTTTTTAATATAATAGATTGCCCTAATTTTATCAGTCTAAAGCTACTGACTTTTTGCCTTTTTAGTTATTAGACTCAGGCATGTTCTTATGAGTCAGAACTACAGTGCATGAATGATGGATCAAGTACTTTAGGCATTATGAAACTCTATTTTAGGTTTGCCAAAACACAAATATATTAATAGCATCCTTTCTTAGGAAAATGTAGTTCAGTTTGATGGGGTTCACCAAAGCTGCTCAATAGCTAGCTCAGCATCTACTGGAATATGAGCCTCTCAATGCAATTCTCCTT
Source organism: Podargus strigoides (assembly GCA_028020825.1). Classification (NCBI taxonomy): domain Eukaryota; kingdom Metazoa; phylum Chordata; class Aves; order Caprimulgiformes; family Podargidae; genus Podargus; species Podargus strigoides. The sequence goes on along the minus strand of CM051628.1, from coordinate 23,366,741 downwards.
CTTTCCAATTTTCCTCCTTGTTATTTATCTTCTTTCATATTGGCCTCATCTTTTCTTTGTAAATACTAACAGGGCAATAACTGATGTAGTTCTGCCCAGGTCAAAGTACTGACCTCTGTTTTACTATTGATTAGCAGAGACAGGTAAAATGTGTGTATAAATATGCTGAATATTTTGACTCTTCAATTTCTGTATTGTCTTACATTAACTTTTTTATCACGTGGAGAGCTGTGAAACATCAGGTATTAGGTTTTGTGCTGTAGTAGGGTTACACTGAGACACTGTCAGAGTATTGAATATGTGCAGCTCTCATCAGAGGGGGACCCTGGTTTCCTATTTGGGCACCCTAATGTTACTGTATGAAACAAGTGAGCGATCTCTTGGCATCTTCTAATTTGCCTTTTGGAATAATTAAACATATAAAACCTGTGCAAATCCCCTTTCTTACCCTAAAACCTGTACTTAATTGTAGCAGTGGGAGGGAATTTGGTAGATATGTAGAGTTTTCTGATAATGAAAGCTTTTAAAACATGACTTAGAAGTGTGATATAGAATATTGAAATGCTAAGTATTTGAATGATATACAGAGCCCAAGCTCCTTCCATATTAAGACTCTACTGCTTACCCTGTAAAAGGCCCCCACTGTGCTAGGTAAAATTATTAGAGAGTGAAGTTGGAGGAGGATGCCACTGGTTCAAGACAGATATTCTGTGAATAAAAACTTCCCCTAAGGACTTGTCACTTCTCTGAGGAATTTTCTAGCAGTCTCTAAGCTGCCTAGTGGAGAGAGATATATTGGAAACGTTGAGATGGAGGACTAATTTAAAGTGTGTCACACTGCCACGAGTGCAGGTTTGTGTAGTGAAAATCCTGGGATCCTTGCCCTCATGGCAGTCCCAGGGAAGAGTGGTTATATCAGCTCGTCTATTGGACTCTGTTCACTGAGCAGAGTGAGAAACACAAACAGAGCTCTGATTCAAAACTGAGTTGTTGGCTGGAATTGCCAGTTTTCAACTAGTGTTCCCACAAGGATATTCTGGAATAAATTCAACGTGAAGTTCTGTAATAAATTAAATTTATGCATAAACAAGTCATATTTGGAGTTGGATGAGGGAGAAGAATAGGGGTTAAAACTGCAGTAATATTTTTTCTTTCATCCTGCAAGCTTGCTCCCCTGTTAAGAATTCCTTGGAGGCCAGCACTGAAAAGTGGTGTCATATGTACAAGGAAAATGTTCTGACCAAGTGATGGTGGAGTATGATAGGAACATGGACAAGCAAGCAGAGATAAACAATTGAATCTACTTTTTTAGACCTTGTAAGTTCCCCACAGTGGGATGTCTTCATTAACCTGTGTCATTGTGATGAGTGTGGGTTCTACAAAAGCACCTCAGGACTGCTTTTGACATGGAGAAGCAAAAGCGAATAGCATGGCCAAGTTGGGTAATGGACTCTGGGTTTGTTTTTGGTTTTGTTTTTTTTTCTGTTTTTCTTTTTTTCCTGCCAGTCGCAAGCACTTGCTGTAGATTGACATTGCTTAGCACTTCTCCCTGATGCTCTTGAGCTCCCTTCTCAGACATTTTTCATTTTTACTGAAAATATTTAGAAGTATCTTCAGCAACATGGTGGGTTTTGTGCAACTGACTTTTCGGTACAAGTGGGGATGCAATTCCACAACTTAGGCAATTGGATTTTTCCTAATAGGTAACTCAAAACCACATCAAATTTCCATTGTCTAGGGAAGCAATTGCAATGGGAGGACAAAGGCAGGGATCTCAGAGGAAACCAAGCAGTAAATTCTAGTTCAGTAAAGGATTTCCCAGAGGTGTGTAGAAAAACTTTGCACCATCCTGAGCTGTTATGTCTGATTACATTGGACTGCATTTGAGGGAAAGATTTGAGTTTACATTCAACTCATTACAAACTTCAGGGGTGGGAAGGGAAGGAAGTACTGAGATTATGCAATGTTTTGTTATCCCTTTGATTTTAGTGTTTCCAAGAGCAAAGCGAGCTGAAGCTCAAGAATGCCTCAAATTTGCAAATGAAACTCAGTGCAGGGTAAATCAGTGCAGGAGTTCAGGCCATCTCCCTGTGTGATAGAGTACCTCTGATGACAACTTGGTTGTTGTCTCTAGTTATAAAGGTGATCCTTAGGAGTGAAAATGGCAGTTCAGTTGGATAGGCCCAGCATACCTGGGCGATTCGTTTAAACGTGCAATGTATTCAGCCCTGCCTGTTGCACGAGGTTGAACAGGCACACAAACACTTGATGGAAATGTGGGATCCATGACCAACTAGTAGGCTTAGGAGCAGAGCTCATTGTGTTGAAGTCGTAAGATCAAGATCATGTTGTGAGGAGACTGATGCAAGTAGTGCATAGCACCCAACATCTCACATGCTGGTCTAACTGGAGCTGAAAGAGTCTGGATATGAGCCAGTATTATTACTGGAGAGCTGAGGGACATAAGAATAATGCCACCTTCTTTTAGTCTAACTGGCCATAGTAATTGACCTAATAATGTCATCCCACAGTTATTTATATGCAGCAGTACTGGGATCGATTTTATTTATTTATGTACTGTAGAGACAAAGATAAGAGAGAAACCATATGCGTTTTGATGGATGCCATATGATTCTGCTTCTCATCCTCCAAATTCCTCCCGTTCTCCTCATGTTTTATGGCAGCAAAAAAATAAGAACAGATGTATCTCTTTTCATAGTTCTAAATCTTGAGGTTTTAGCCTACTAATGTTCCATCTGCTTGTTACCACAAACTATGGGAGCAGTGCATTTTCTCGAGACCGTCTAGCATGTTCTAAAAAGAGGGAGCAGTTAGGAAAAATTAATAATGGAAAAATGTACAGCACAAAGAAAATCTCTCCCCTCTACAAATCCCAAGCCTAGGGCTTTGTATGTGCCTGTATCTGAGCGGGGGGTTGGCTGACTGCTGTGCACACTGTTGATAAAAGGCACCACTGTCAAACAGGCGTGTATGAAGGAGGGTGAAAAGGCTGATTATTGACCAAACTTCAGGAGGATGTGTTTTGGTATAGGACTTCCCACAACTGGTTAATCAAAATGTTTATGGCATCATATATTCTGAATAAGCATCCTAAATACTTGGTGCTCATTTTTGTATCTTATTCTGTAAGAAGTAGTATAGGGCTACACACGTGGAAGTCCCAGTCTCTGAGGGAAGAGAGTTAAGATGAAGTAAGTATTAGTTAAGGGAACTAACTCTGTACAAGAATTTTGGGCTTTCTGCTTGCAGCTCTTTGCAAGATTTTTTTTCTTTTCTTACCTTTCTCACTATATCTGGTGGGGAAGGAATGTCTGAAATGAATGAGAAACTAGCAGGAGGGTCACCATCTCATCCCGTCATACCAGGAAGGCAGCATTTAGTCACTCAAGCCACCTTTTGGTGCAGGCTTCGTTGCACAAGGTTCTCTACCAATGCAGAATGGATCCCTGACCTCGAACAGTCTGGTTAAAGAGCCTAATCCCCATATCATCAAACTCTCTTCGTCCACTTTGGATCAGACCCTATGCAGACAAAGCAGATCTAGTGTAGATGATAATTTACTGTTTTAACAAATAATTGATATCACAAGGTCACAGGAATGGTTGGATGAGGCTTTGAGCAACCTAGTTTAACGGGAGGTGTCCCTGCCCATGGCAGGGGGGTTGGAATGAGATGAGCTTTGAGGTCCCTTGCAACCCAGACCATTCTATGATTCTGTGAAAAGCTGGAATTTCAGCTCAGCTGGGCTTTTGAATCCAGACTTTCTAATTTCAATTTGATCACAGAACTGTTCTCCTTGAGCCACTGTCTGTGACATTGCATCACAACAAGAAAATGCATCTGCAGCCGTTCTGGCGCTGTCATTTGTGGCTCGGTCAAACCAGAAGATGATTATATATCTTTCTGACACACAGTTATCAGCATGTCTGGATGCTCCCATTTTGCACACATTTTGAGTGATCAGAGATGGTATGATATAAGTGATCAGTGATAGTTTGCACCCTTCCAAAAATATCTCCAGCTTAGTCATTTTATTATAAATGCTAATAATTATAATAATCTTCTGCACTTGGAGAACGTCTCTAATTTGTAGCAGTAACATGGAAGCATCAGGAGTTTTTATAGGTGAGGATCTGCTGAGCCCCTTATGAGTGTTAAAAAGATGTCTAAAAATAAAACCACTTGATGACCTACTTGCTAATATTTTTTTTTTAAATCATATTACGTGGCTAGCTCTGTGAGTAAGTAGGTAAGACTTGATTGCTGATATTTTTGAAATGTCTGATTTATGGATCAGTGAAGGAAAAGGACAGGTTTTGATATTTTTGGAGGAAAAAATTGCTTGTCACTGAATACCTCTGTATATTAGATATGATAAATGATAAGAATTGGTTTTCTTCAGCCATTTTTTATATATAATACATATATTAATATATATTACATATTATTTTATGTATAATATATAATAATATATAATAAAAATATTAAAGAAAATGTCTATAACAATATATATGTATATAATTTATATAATAATATAGTGTATATATAGCACTGTATTTTTTTCAATATATAAATTAAGGTGAAGTATTTTTTCAAACCTGAAGCAATCTTCAATCTGAGGAGAGAAAATGGAGTATTCTGGATGGTGCCAGCTGTCTCCTGGCTCTCGGGAGCACGGCGGGAGCTCTGGCTGGAGCCAGGTGGACATTGGCTGGGCACCCTGGGGCTTGTCGCATGGCCTGGCTGGTCCTTTTTGGCTTGCTATGAGAGGAGCTATTGCATGGTGTGCAGAGCTGCAGTGCTTTTGCTGCATTCAGGATCCAGTCCAGAGCCCAGGGAAATCACTAACAGCAAAGGACAAGCTCCTCTGGGACTTGAACCACCCAAGCAGTGGATTCAGTGATCAGCCTGCCCTCTGGCTGTCTCCCTGGTGATGGGAAAGGGAGTTTTGTCCACACTGGTGGGCACCTAGGGGTTTCTCTCTGTTCAGCCCAAGAATGTTTTGTGGGCTGTAGAATCACAGAACAGTTTGGGTTGGAAGACACCTCAAAGGTCATCTCGTTCCAACCCCTTGCTGTGGGCAGGGACACCTCTCACTGGAGGTAGGGAAATCCCTCAGTGCTGGCAACCTGATGTACATTTTATGCTGTTCCAAAACACTAATCCTGAGCAGGGAAGGGCTGAAGGAATAGCAGTCTAGGAGAACATTACCAGCATCAATGATTTTTAACTACTCTGCCTTTGGAGTTTCTTCTTAGTTAACTTTTTCCTGTCACCATCTTACTGCAAAAAAAGCAGGTAACATTCCTTTGCATTCCTTTGTTGAGACAGAGCCGCAGATACGACTGAATAAATCCCTAAAGCAGAGGTGATGGGACTGCCTGAAGTGACCCAGTCAGGGGCAGCCCGTTCCAGTGTAAGGGGGTCGGTGGAAAACTGTAGCTTGTGTTGCTGCTGGCAAGTCCCTGGGGAGAGTTACAGGAAACAGCAGTGCCTGGCCACACCTGTGACTGTGCGAACTTGGGTGGGTTCTAATGTTCTTCTCCTTCGTGTTGTAGTGCTTTAAGGTACCTAGAACAGCAGATCAGCAGCACTGCTTGTTTGCAACGAGGAGCTGCATTGGTATAGTGGAAGAGTTTACTGCAGGAAAGCTTCCGTTAAGTGGACGCCTGGGAAGCATTTGTTCGATTTACAGGACAGGGACAACTATTACATCTTACTGTTGTAAGAACACAGAGCTAATTCATGGACTGAAAAAAGGCAGATCCTCAAATACATACCCAAATAGTTAGATGTTGGACAGTTAGTCTGCGGAAAAGGCGTAGACCACCTAGTACGGATTACTTCCAGAGGACTTAGTTGTTTCAGTAAGGGCACTGGGGGTTTAAACATTTGTCTGAGACATGTTCATAATCTGTAGCATTTGCTGCAAATCAATTTTTTTTAAAATGTTGTAAGAATGTGCTTCTTTGTGAGATCTCTTAGTATACCACCCACAGATTAATAAGCTTTGCAGAGCTGCAGGGAGGTGGAAGATCTCTAGCATCTGTTTTCATTTGCCAAGCTCTAGGTCTTGGAAGTTATTGTCTAAGTGGCAAGTTGGGTGAGCGAGTTCATTTACAGTTGAATTTTCAGTGGAAGTCAAAGGAGTGTTAGGATTGTAGCAATCTGAAGCTCATTTTTGTAAATTCCATATCAATAGGTAAAAGTTTCAGAAGCTCATAACTGCAGTACACCTGGCTCATTCCTAAAACCTTTTCATGTTAAATGAGATCTGTAAAATTCCCAGTTTGGTAAAATATTTAAGTACATACTGAAGTCAGTCCTGTTAAATCCAGCAATTAAACCAATGCCAGTGAGTTTTGAGGATATACCTAAAGCTAAAACATGTGCTTAGCTTCTCTGTGATATGTGTTTCATTCTTTTTTAAGTTTTAGTTGGACTCAAGAACAGAGCTATGGTTCAGGTTATTTTATCTGAATGGGCTTGGTCTTCTCCATATGCTGTCTTAGAGCCTTAGGAAAATCATCCACCCTCCCAGAAGGGGCTGTGTATGCCATGCTGTAAATTCCACAGTGCTGCATGAAAGTGCTCTAGAAGTGAGAAAACAACGTCTATGCTTCTCTGTTTGGCATAAATACTAGAACTAGAAGGCCCCAAAACTGGCTCCAAGATGGAATTGGAGGGCTTTAATGATGCTTATCAGCATCCCATGAGCAGGCTTGCTGAACTTACTGGAATGCTAAACTTGTAGACAGTAATAGAGCTTGGGATCATCAGCAAACTGGCTGAGGATCCACTCTGTCACCTTGTCCAGGTCATTAATGAAGATATTGAATAGGACTGGACCCAGTACCGACCCCTGGGGGATCTCACCTAAAGAGGGGGGAGTGAAGGATGAACCCATAAAGCCAGCCTCTTCATCTTCTAAACTGATTTTATTACAGCTGTAATAGGAGCAATTTCAGTTAAAAGGCTTGTCAGACAACAGTTACTGTAGATTACAGCCGCAGAAGGAACAGTCTTGGTCAGAGAGAAATTGGGAATCGCTCTAAAAAGGTGATCATTTGCTCAAAGCTTCTTTCCGCTTAAAATGACCAGATTTTTGTCTAATGAGCAATAAAGAGAATTAATTAAGTCACAAGTGGTGCAACTCTATTAACTGGTGTTCTGGAAAAGAGCAAAAATCTTTTCTGGAGGATTTGTGGACATGGATGTCATCGGCCACATTTCAAAATCAGGCATCTTTAAGAAGCAAGTTTTCCCATTACCATCCAGGACCCGACCTTGGCTGAACTGGCATTTCGTATTAAATGTAGTTGTTCCATAATATGCCATCTCTCTTCTAGCAGTCCAACTGGAGTGATTCACTTGCATAAAGCACACTGGGGGTAACACGGAGCTTAGTGTGCTATGTGAGCTCATTATTGCACAAAATGGGAGCTATCTGAAGCTCTTCTCAAGTGCATCCCGCTGCCTTCACAGTGAAGGTTAGGGAACGTAGTCTGCAGTTTGGGTGTGGAAATTTCTCAGTACAGCTACAGAAGTATTAAGGTCATCCTTTTGAGGAAGTTATGTGCCTCTCTGACTAGCAGAAGTAGTTCAGTGTTGCCCTGGCATTCTATTTCTCGTTTGACTATTCTGTCCAGCAAAATGTCTCCCTGCCCACAGTCTATCCTGTGTGGTACAGAGTGACCACGCTTCTGGAATAGACGAGCTGTGTTTCAAAACCAAATGGGAAGTCAGTGATGTAGTCCAATTGCCTCAACAGTTGAAAGTGCTTTAAAAGAACTTTAGAAATGTATAAATATAATTTTCTGACATTTGGGCTTAAATAGGAGCTCCCTTGCATGACAAGTTTCATTCTGGAGTGAATTTTTACTGCTAAGTTATAAACCCCTGGAGTAGTGGTTTCTAATAAAAATGCTGACAGTTTCTTAATGATAGCAGCATGAGTAGTGCTGCTGTAATAAAGAGAAAAAGGAAATCATCAGATTTGCTTTTTTATATATTTTTTTTTAATATAGTAAGCCTTTGAGAGAGGATCCAGTGCTGCTGATATTCATGCAGCACTGCTAAGAGTTGTAAAATTGTTGACAAATATATGGTCTTTTTACAGAATACCAAAAAATGAAATATTTTAATTTGGCAATTCAAGAGTTGTTGATAAAAAAAAAAGGAGTTGGTGAACATGAAGTCTTTAAATTATTTATTATGAACAACACGACTCACAAAAAAAGCATAAGCAATATTAGAAAGCATCTGAGTGGAAAAACTGATCATTTTGTTATTCAGTGCCTGCGTGGCGTGACATTTTTCATGTTAGTTATCGGTAGCACTACACACTGTTGGTAAAAACTATTTTTCCTGTGTTGAAAAGTCGTTTATAGAGCAAGATAGTAATCTCATGGAAATGAGCTGAAATGGCATTCATCAGGCTCAGGCAGATACGTCCAAGTTATTGTGATCCCATTGAGACCTTCTGGGTTTAGTACTGCACAGTATCTGTGAGGATGCGCAAGGTGGCATGGGAGAGAGGCAAATGCCAAGTGCAGGGCAGGCAGCGAGGTGGTGGTGGAGGCTGGGTCGTGCTGCTGTCCCACCAAGGGTATGTGCTGCTTCTGCTGGGGCCATGTGAAAACTGCCTCGTGGCTCTTGCTGCCTTTTGTGCTGTCACTTCGTATTTGCTGGCCACAGGTTAAGGCAGGAGGAGAGCTTTGGATCTGGCAGTGCTGAGGAAGGTTGCGTATTGTTCCCACCCGGGAGGCAGAGTGTGTCCTGGGGGAAAGGCTGGTGGAAGCCATCCTCTCCAGGCTGCGTGCCCAGTGTCTCCAGGCACGTCAGCAGCTTTCCTTCCCAGGGGACTGGAGGAAGGTAACTGTGACTGCACGGTGTCTGTAGCAGCTGCAGGTGCCTCCCTCTCTTTTGCAGGGCTGCAGTGATTGTCTTTTCAAAGGGGCAGTAAAGGCAGGCTGTGATGAAGGTGGGAGAAGTGCTGTGGTTGCACATGTTCAAAGGCAGGCAGTTACCTGGTGAGTGGGTGCAAGGAGGTCCCAGTGGTGTCTCAGGTGAAGCACCGGAGCTTTAGAAGGCACTGCCTGCAGCAGCAGTTACATCCTGGAGGGAGGCTGCTGGCTGTGTGGCTTTTTTTGTACCCTTGAAAGTTAGCTGCAGCACTTAAATGTGATTCTGTGACATGTTTCTTAAAGCCAAAATAGTGGATATTCTTGCTTGGACCTTGTTGTTTGGAAAATTGACAGAAGGCAGAACAGCAGCTTAGCTGTTGAAATGGCATCCTAAAGACAGGCTTGGGAAATGAACCTCTTGCTCTTTCTAGAGGAGATGGAGCAGTTCAATGATGCTGTAAATATCCCAAATTTTATCTTAAATTAGGGCATAGTGTCTTTTTGGGTGCTTGTTTGGAATGCTTCAACATCAGCCTGACATAACACTTCTATGTTGACACTTGTTTTTTCAATTTACCATTTGTTGTGGGTACCTGAACAACAGAAATGATATAACTGGACCTGTTCTTTCTCTCTGCCTAGCAGGTATGTGTGTTTGAGCAGCATAAAATCTGGATGTCTTACAAGCATTTAAAATGAAAATTCGTTGTCTTCTGTGACTGCTACTCTTAAAGGACTTTTGGCAGAATTCACTGTTTTCCTTACATATTTTCTCTATGCAGCAGCACTGCCCAAGTGATGCATCCAGGCAGGTAATGACCTCTTATACTGCTACAACTTCTAATAAATTCCCAGAATCCAACACATGCTTAGTTGGGAGGCCCTGCTTCGTATGATAATCCCCTGTCTGTCTTCAGGTTCGCTGTCTGCTGGGTAGCAGCAGTACTACAAGTAACCCTGGTGCAAAGTCTTGAGCCAAGTGCTGAGTGTTTGTGGAGGCTGGCTGTATGTTGGTTTCCAGCCAGGTCAGTAGCTGAAAGGCATTATTAATGTTCAGAGTAGATGGTTTCCTGCAATGAAAATAAAGAGCAGCGTTTTTTAATGTGCAAATCAACCTTATTTTAATTACAACAGCTCTGGCTGCCAATGTGGTTTAAATATAATTATTTTTAGTTTAAATATTCTCTCTGGTTATACCAGGTCCATTCCCTTCTCTGTCTTGTTCCACTGCATGACTTAGATCTAATATACCACAGAACTTGTGGGAGTGTTGATTATGAAATGAGTGAGCTGTGAGTCAGAGACTTCAGTGAGTGAGCTGGGAAACATAAGGGCAGAGCTGAGCCTAGATGTTGGCTGAGGGGGGCACATGTGTTCTTGGCCTAAAATGCAGAGGAGCAGTGTATCCAAATACACAGGAGCAGAGACTAATGGAGCTTAAACCTTTTTGTACATTATAGACATCTGCATTTAAGGACTGCTGTTGAACTCAATTTATTTATCAATGTATTAGCTGTATTAACTCTGAGTAATTTCCTAGGGAAGAGAGAAAATAGGACTTTGAAAATCAAGGCTAAATATTTGACAAAGGTGCCTGGGAACTATTTTCTCATACTCTGTATATTATACCCCTTTTCCAGTATCTTCAAGCCCATTATATATTTACATAAACTGTAGTGGTTTGGGTGGGGCTTTTTGTGTTGGATTTTTCCATGCAGCACATGCTCATTTGGCAGTTAGCAACTCTGCTAAGAACTCTGCCAGTGGGTCTGTCGTTAGTACTGTGTCTGTAAAGGTAATGCAATAATCTTCTTACCTCTTTGTCTTCTCTAAGGATTGCCAAAATACGTTTCTGTTGAAATGCCCCTGAGCTTTATTTCCTCTCCCTGGCATGATTCTCAAATGTACACATGTGGCAGCACATTGGGGAGACTGAGAGGTAGCATCCATTTCTTGGCAGCTCAGAGGCACGAAGCTCGTTTGATCCATCCTCGCCCTGTAACAGTATAAAGGCAGTGTATAAAGAACTGATTGGGAATGTTTCTCAGAGAATGAAAACGGTAAATACAGAGAAGAAGAAAAACCTGGTTAGAAGTAGCCTTGGAACATCTGCACCCACATCTGAGCACAGGGCTGTATTGCCTATCCCCATCTCAGCAGCAGTGTTGTGCAGATGTGTTACACTGAGGGTGGGATGACAGGAGTGTGGGGCGTTCTGGACAGTATCACATGCGTGTAAGAAGCTTTGCAGGCAGTTCAGTCTGCAGCCTTTTATCTTGAAAATGCTTATCCTTCTGTGCAGGAGGAAGACTTGAGGGGTATCTTGGCATCCCAGCTGGGTGTGCTGCACCAAGTGCTGATGCCGGACATCCTGACATAGAGAATTGTGGGATAATTTACCTTAGCAAACTGCTCCTCCTAAATCACATATTTGCAACCTGCTGGAAATCTTGATTCCCCTTTGAAATTTCATTAATGGTAGAAATTTTTGTAGAAACTCATACTTCATCAGCTTGTACCATGTTCCAAAGGTAAATTACTCCATCTTATGCCTAGCTTGCATCCAAAGAGATGACAAGAAAAGCTGCTTCTGAGCTTTCTTTTTTTGGGGAAGTATGATAGGAACCTAGCCCAGCAAAGTAGAACCACCAGAAACTGAGAAAGAGCAAAGACAGGCATTCATTACTGTCTCATTATGTGTGTGCCCTGCAGTGGAGCCTAGTGCAGGAAGTTGATGCAATTTAACACAAACACTTAACTGTAGCTTCAGTCCTGAAATCTTGTAGTTCTATTTAATTGCAACAATTGGGGGGTGGTGGAGGAAAAAAAAAAAATCAGTTTTTCATGAAAAGATAACATCAAATGCATATTTAATGTACTCTGCTCAGCAAAAACAGTCCTGTGTGTGGATCTGTCCTGTTCTGTTGCAGGACTTAGACCTAATACACCACCAAACTTTATCCCAGGCCACCCTCTGAGGTAATGATATGCGTAGTATTTCAAGTTGAGAACACCCAAATGACCTCCAAGAAGTGAGAAACTGATTGAAACCAAAAGTAGGTGCTCACCATGTGTTTGCAATTGAGACTGTGAATAGGGAAGAGTATTTCAGGGTCAAATTCTGGTCAGTTATGTAGAATTTAACTGTGAAAGCAGCAGCTGCGTACCACAGAGGGGAATTGTCCCTTGGTGGCTTAGAGAGGTAATGTGGAAAATGTGGGGTAATTGGTAGGCTAAATTCTGATGTGTTTTTTCTTTCCCTGTAGAAATTAATCCTGCAGCTCTTTGCTCATGTCACTAGTAGAAGGTATGTTGTGAATCAAACATCTTGAAAATAGAATTTTTTAGGCCTGCCATGACTTGCTTGAGCATGGCCTTGAACCAGTCAGTGAGCTAAGTTCAGTTGCCTGAGTTGGTCCTCACTTCCCTAATTGCTAATAAAGGCAGTAGGGATCTATGTCCATTCCTGGCCACTGTGCTGGAGATTGCCTGATGTGCAACATGCAGTTGAGACCCCTCCACTTCTAGCAGTATCTGGGTATCCAAGGAATATTTCCAGCAGTTTCCAGGTATTCAACAGTATCCATCTTTATAGAGAATGGCATTTAGGGGAAGGTGAAAACTTCAGCTCTGGGTTTTCCTGTCAGTCTGATTTCTTACAGGCATCTCATGCCAAGGTTAAAGTCATCTCATCTGGCTTTCAGCTGGCATGGATGTTATAACCTGCGCTCAGTGAATTTTACATTTATTACACTGAATTTCATCTGCCATTTTATGGCCCAGTCAACTCTGCTCTACAGTGCTATTCCACACTTGTTCACAATGACCCTTATTTACCAGCCGGAGCAACCTAGTATGAGCAAACTATGCTGTTCATGTTCTTTCCCAGCACATTTATGAAGTTTATTAAGGACCCAGCTATCAGTATGAATCCTTTGGAGGACTCCTAGTGACCTCCCTCCTACCAGAGGTGACCAGTTCATATTCAGTTTCTGTCTTTCGATCAGTTATTTATCCATGTGAGACCCTTGCTTCTGGTTATGGCTGCTTAGTTTCCTTAAAAGCTACTACTGGGTGACCTTGCTGAATGCTTTCAGGAAGTCCAAGTGTACCATAGAGACATGGTTTCCTGTATCTTCCTGACTTGTTCAGGGAATTTCAGTAGGTCTGTGAAGCTTGAATTCCCTTTATGAAGCTACGCTTGGGTTTTTTCCCCCAAAATGTTACATCTGTTCATATATCACAAATTGATTTCTTCACAGTAGCTTCTATTTATTTGCCTTGGAGAGTCATTGGACTTGTTAGTTTGTAGTGCTCCTGGTTTCTCTAACTCCAGCACCGGGGTGATTTTGATCAAGAGGCTCCATATCAGAGCTGAGAGCCTGAGCCATTTCATCCTTTAGTTCTTCCAGAACTCCTGCCTAATATCCTCTTGTCAGATGATTTGTTGGTTTTCACTTTGTCCACCTTTGTAGCATCTTTTATTCACTATTCAATCTCAGAAAGATCCTGAGATGCCCTAAGAAGTGTTTCTGGCCTAGGAACTTTTCATGTTTGCAGCTGCTCTGTCTTACATCTACCATAGACAGTTAAGCAATAGTGACTGTGGTCAATACTTGCAGGTTTGGGATTGGATGCTTCTGCAGTTCCCCGGGGAGCTGTATGTGATGTAGTGGCACTGACAGTCATCTGAGTGAGCTGCTCCTTTCTGACCTAGATTTGGTCCAAGTCCTATACATATGCTGCGTTACGTAAACAAAGCATGCGTGCATATCTCTGCAGGTGTAATAGAGGCAAGCATAAAACTTAATGTGAACAGATGCTCAGAATATATAATTCAGCCTTTCATGACCTCCTGTTATGATTCATCTATGGCAACTGAGGGCATATTTTAGTAAAACTTGGCCATAATTTTAGATGACTCAAAAAAAACCCCAAAATTAAATCACTTCATGGAGCAGGTAGAGACTTGATTTACAGCTCTGGTACTCTGGTAACAGGATATTCCATTGGGGGAAAAAAGATATTGAGTCTCTTTGAATCTTTCATGTGTGAATAGTGTTTAAATAATTGATAAAGCCTATCCTTTATTGTTGACTTACTATTTTTTCCATGGTTTTGTACCTTACGTTGAAGGAAGTGACATTAATAAGTCTGAAGTTTAAGTCATCTCTTCCTAAAGGCTCGGGGGAAATGAAAACAGGATGATCATTTCCTAGCAGGAGATGAAGAATTCCCTGAGCACTGTGACATGACAAATTACTGGATCCTGGCCATATGGGGAAGGAGAATATTCCTGGATAGGGATCGCCAGTGCATGAAAGAGAAGGATGAAATGTTTCTGCTTTATAATTGTCCAGAAAGGCAGATGTGGAGGCACAGTTATTTCATGTTCATAGAAATCTGCACAGGAGAAACTGAATCCTGGAGGGTACTTTATCAGTACTAAAGGAAGACACAAATATAACTGTAGTCTAAATGAAAGAGAAAAAAAAAGTATTAAATCAACACATGAAGCAGATGTGTTGAATTTAAGCCACCAAAGCATCTTTTAGAGGGCAGTTGGTAGGCACTCTTCTCTGGACATTGAGCTCTTCGTGCCTGTTATTTACTCCATGACATGGCACAAGTCACTCCACCTACTGAGATGAGAGTTGCCCTCGTTCCCCAACTCTCTACCACATTAGGATTACACCAGGGAGTTGTATGCTTAGAGTATGAAGAGATGACCAAAATTTGTGCCATGAAAACTCCTTAACAGGAGACTGGGGAGTTTCCCTGTGGTTTGTTTTGTTAGGAAGTGATTCAGCTGTCGTGGGTACAAAGAGGAACTTTGCTGGGGTACTTGCCATGCAGGAGGTGAGGAGTGCTGTATCAGCAGAGCTGGTATTTGGAGACAAAATGCTTTACATTCCTCTGTGCAGAGAATAGTAGATTAAAAAACGAAGCTCTAGAAAGGTGCTGAGGAGGAGTATGGGACCCTTCCCATATTTCTTCCATGAGTACTTACATCAACACTTCACAGGGGGAAAATAAATCATCTTGACAAGAGGTAAGTAGTACTGTACTAAACCCCTGCTCATGGGATAGCCAGGAGCTTTGTTGGCTTTGCTGACCTATTTCTAGTCAAGAGTTCCTCGGCTGTTCAGTCTATTGGAAGCAAAATTTGGATCAAATGTTGGTTAAATGAATTGTAAAATGTATTGATTTGCTTTGGCCTTAGTTACTGACTTTGAAAGGCCAAAGGACAAGCCTTGTGACCTCGGAAGACCTCTCTTCCCTTGCTGTCAAGTAGCTGTGAATGGTTGTGTATGTTTACACCTTATCTTCTCTGCAAACCAACAGGTATGAGTTAGAGTGCAGTGAGGGCATGCTGGTTGTGTCTATGTTGTGTTGTAGCAGTGAAGAGAGGCTGGTCTAGTACTTTTCCTCTAGTGAGAAATCAGGCTGGTTACTATTAAGAAATACTAGAGTGACATTGCATCCATGTGTCTGCTGAATCCTCAAGTGCCACTTTTGGACAGGCATTCAGTAGCTCTAGAGACGGAGGATATGGTGAGGTATTGCTATCTTTTCTCCAGGTATTGATCAAGCTAGTAAAAGAGAAAATGGATTTTGAAGCTGTGCCTGACCAAAATCACTCTGGTGCAGCTATTCCTGCAAGAACTCTGTGTTACAGAGTTTTAGGTGAGTGCATGCACACAGGGACAAACTGCTGTTTGCAACTTCTGCCCAGCTGTTGAGACCCAAGAGTCTTCTCCTCCAGTTCAAGGCATTTACAGGCCCTTTATGCTGAATTGTTAATCCTGTGTTCTGCACTCCTTAAAAAAAAATTCTTTACTCCTTGAAGTCTGTTTTCTTTGGGATGTCATGTGCAGTATTCCTAGGTGTTTGTGGCAGTGGAGAGGGAAACATGTAACATCATACTGAAGGTTGGGAGTAATGATGTTCTTGTAAAAGCTGGCCCTAATTATCTTGCAAACCCCATCTTTCTGACTGCCATGTTGAGGGATGTCCCAGTGTACAGACAATGAAAGTCTGCTGATTACATTTTAAGCAGAATTACTTTAAAATGTAGGACAACATGATATCAAACTTCTGACTTGGCTATGAAAATGTCTTTAGTTAAAGATACTGGGTTTGCCTTTGGGAGGACCTCTATATGCTTCTTGTATTTGTTTCTGATCTCTTGTATATGATCTTCCTACAAGGTGTAGGGTTGGGCTTTGGGGCTGTGGCACAGATGTGGTTTTGAAACAGTGCACAACAAGGTCCAGCTGTCTCCATTTGATATAGACATGCACCATGTCTCCACACTTTCGTTGCCCAAATGCCAAAAGATGTGGACCCTTGCTTCTCCTGTACTGTTTGTCTTGTCTTTCTCCATTCCGTTCAGATTGAAGACTGTTTTTTTGTATGTGTAAACTTGAAAAGAGTGTGGACTGGAATTTGGTTACATCATCTCGGTATGGTTGAATCCAAATGCTAATTAATTAGGAGAGCATTTGTTAAAACGAATCTGGCAGATCTTGTCCTTCAAATGAAAGGAGGGATATGGGTTATGCTTAACCCAAGTGATCTTTATTCTCCATTTCTCATTCTATCTGCTCTTGTATCATATTTTGACAGGACTCCACTGATTCTTGTTTGTGTTCATGTTGTTTGGGATCCATGTAGATTAGTGGCTGTGTTTTTCTTCAGTATATTAAATCTCTAATTCCTGTTTGTAGTCTGCTTGCTGGACACTCCTCAGCCTTGTGAATAGGCAGTCCCCGAAGTGTGCTGTATTACATGCAGTTCTTTTTGTTTGACACTTGCTCTCATCAGCGTTTCAAAATCTGATACGATGGTAATTAAACTCTGAATACTCTCCAGCTTTTTTTGGTGGTATAATCATACTTTTTATGAAACTCAGTATTGAAGATCAGCAGCCATGCTGATTGCCCACAAGCTGTAAAGACAAGGGCAAGGCATTCTCACCTTCAGGCATTTTCCATGTTCCCTTGTATTCATGAAGAAATAGCATATCTTAATCCTTTGTGTGTTGAGTTTTTCTTTGGCTGTCGTACTGATGCACACTGAGCAGAACAGAAAAACTCAGGGGACTCTGTTATCTAAACATCTCAAATGAGACAATTTGGAGCTGTATGATGCTGGAGTTACAGTGCAAATTCTCCCTGGATGCCTATGAATAGCCTTTCTGCCCAGCAGGGAATTTGATTCTATCTTGAATGGTTTTATTCGTATGTTTAATAATGTTGGACAGTTTGAATACACGTACTTTTCAGTCCCGCCAATAAGTCTTCTTCCTTTACTAATTTTTATTTGGACACTAGCAACAGAGGGCAGAAAGCAAAGATGGCAAGGTTTGCCTTCTCTGCAGATCTCATTGTGTTCTGGGGCCAGATTCAGCCTTGCCATAAGCAGATGTAATTTCCTCAGACATCTCTGAATTTGGAGGCTAATTATATGTAATACAAAATGTGTGGGAGACTGATATAGTGCCTCCTACCCTTCTTTCAGTGCTTTGTGAGAACAATCTTTCCTTTGAAAGTCATATAATTAGCCAAAATAACAAACGGCAAGTTGGCACTGTGAACGTAGAGCTTGACAGTGCAAGTAAGCAATTAAGGGTTAGCTGCATTGCAGATGAATCAGCCTTTTCTTTTTTTACTGTGCGTGATTTTTGCACAATGAAATGCTACTCTTGGGTGAGGATGAGTGAAGGGGCCCAGTACTTTTCATAGAATCATAGAATGGTTTGGGTTGGAAGGGACCTCAAAAATGATCTCATTCCCTGCCATGGGCAGGGACACCTCCCACCAGCCCAGGTTGCTCCAAGCCCCATCCAACCTGGCCTGGAACATTGCCAGGGAGGGGGCAGCCACAGCTTCCCTGGGCAGGCTGTTCTAGTGTCTTACAGTCAAGAAATTCTTAATGTCTAATCTAAATCTCCCTTCTTTCAGTTTAAAACTGTTACCCCTCGTCCTATCACTACAAGCCCCTGTAAAAAGTCCCTCTCCAGCTTTCTTTTAGGCCCCTTCAGGTATAGGAAGGCTGCTGTAAGATCTCCCCAGAGCCTTTTCTTCTCCAGGCTGAACAGCCCCAACTCCCTCAGCCTGTCCCCATAGCAGAGGTGCTTTAGTCCTTGGTTTATCTTTGTGGTCTCCTCTGTACCTGCTCCAACAGATTCATGTCCTTCTTCTGCTATGACTATATCTTCACTATTAATATCCTGCTTGAGGATATGATGTCTCCTAGCTCAGTGGGACTTTGTGTTTCTAATGAAGATAATGAATTGTATTACTCGGTTAACTGAAGCAGGGACTTATATTTTAGATGCTCCCAAGGTAGCTGGAGTAGCTTTTGGGCAGTGAGGGAGGTGGCAGGAAGTGTGCTTTCTGCTCCAGGGCAGCTGGCCTTTGGCCACCAGCCGAGTCCGTGGGCAGGACTGGGCATGACAGGACTGTCCCTGCTGTATGGGGTCATCTCTAAAGCAAGTAGGGGATCCTCCCACCATGCAGGGGTCACAGGCAATGAACTATGCTCAGTCCTGAGCTCAGAGATAAAGAACAGGGCTAAAGTATGAAGAATTAAGATTAACATGTGGCAAGTTTTTTTTTTTGCTGTGGATCTACTCTGTGAAATGCTTCTCTTAGTCCCCAGTCCCCCTTTTCCTCTTCTCCCCTGGAGAACTGGAGCAATGTGCCTTCAGTCAGTGCTTGCTGACAAAAGAAGGCGAGCCTTACTGTAGCAAAATACTGCAATCATCTCTCTGTAAGTATCGTGGTACTTTATGTATTATAAATAAGATTAAAAGAAGTGGTTGTCCTGAACAATTCAAATCCTGAGCAAATCATCCAGCCATACTATATATTTATACATATATGTGAGTGAGACAAATGTAGGACCAGAACACATACCAATTGGTTAACAGCAAAAGAGGATGAAACCTCCTGTATTTGATAAGAAAGAAATTGGGTCCTCTTATACCTAGCTGCTATCAGAAAAGCATTGTCCCTTCAATCCTGATTCAAATAATGTTTTCTAGCACAAGGTATCATCTCCTTGCTGAGGCTACAATTATTACTGTGGCCTCACTTGACCCAAGAAGCTAATAAAAAGTGTCTGTGAGGGAGGTTTTCTGTCAGTTTTTCCACTTAAGATGAGAAATTGGTAAGCTAAGGGTGACTTTGATGCAGTCCTAGGTATTTATAAAGAATCTACAAAGTCCCTGAACACAGCAGGACTCCAGCAAGCTCACTTAAAAGCTGTTGTCTCTGGCTTTTCCTGGGGCCATGTTGTTAATGCTTGCTCAGTGCCAGTGGCTTTCTCTCTTCTGATTTCTCAGTGCACAATTTTGTTTTTCTTCTGTTTTGATCATTTCTGCTGATCAATGCCTTGTCCCCTGGATGTGCAGCCTGCCAGCCTTGGGAACCTCTCCTTGGAATAATTTGTTCTTTTTGTTAGGGGTATGTAACTGTCCTTGCTTTATATTGCCTCTCTTCCCTCTAGGGTATTGTGTGCATCTGTAGGGTTTATATCAACCCAGAAGAGAAGTGGTTTTGCCCTGTGTTAGTGCCAGAACTCCAGAACTTTGCTGTTAGGCATTTACCATGGAGAACAATGGGGACCTCACCTTGAAATGTTGTGTGGACATCGAGGGAAAGGAGATCATTGAGAATATGAAGGAGATGAGCTAGCTTTTGGGGGAAGCTGCTTCCCTGTGCAAGCAGCAAGCTGGCAGAAAGCTAGAAATGTTTTAGAGCATCCTTTGGAACTCTGCGTAAGTACCCACCATGATAAAAGCAGCTCCTCTTTGCACTCGGCTTGGCCACAGACAATCATGTTGTATCCTGTTGCCTTGCTCATGAGAAGCACCAGCATGTTGGAACAGGGATGGATTTACTGATGGAAGGACCAAGCGTGCTACTATCTACTCCAGCCATATGGCAATGCCTGGGGTGTGACATGAGATGGGGGAGTACCAGGATCTGAGGATCTCACATTCCATCAGTTGAGTTAAGCATTTGAGCTTTTTATTCTGCAGCTCTGAGCATGAATGGTGGCTCTGGATACTCCTTGGTATTTCCATGTACAGGCTCTACTTAAGTATCTCTGTGACTGGAGATAAATGAAAGCTCTGTGTTTTGCACTAAGGCCTTATGATCATGCCATTTCTGTTTAGTTTCAGGCGTGTTGCTGAGCACAGGATACACCCCAGATCTGAGATAAAATAGAACAGTTTTCCTTTGCTAACGGAATAAGCTGTATTAGCTTAAAGTACAAGCTAGGAATTGGTGCCTATTTTCTGTTTGAAACTAAACAAGGTCAGTTCAGCTAAATTACACTGTTGGCCAGCTCCTGAGAAGTTAAGGAAATCAGAAAATCTGCAGATTCTATTAATGTGAGCTGCTCTAGATGCTTTTGGAATACAGAATCAGCACGAACAAAAAAAGTATTTTGGGGAATAGATGTGCTGGTTCAGTGCAAAATCATAAACAGACAAGAACAAGCAAAGATTATTCAGATAATGGTCTCAACTGAGAATAGCTAATCGGCCCAATTAGCTGTTATGATGTAGCTGCCTTATGACTAATTTGAGCAGTCTGTGGTGGGTGATGATTATCTCATGGCACTTGTGTGAGTAGAGGAAGCAAAGACACAGGCTGCAGATTTGTACAAGAGAGAAGTCTGGGAGGGAAACTCAGCTACAGCACAAAACTTCCCAAATCAGGATGGCAGCATGGACATTTCTGGGTCTCATTCACACAAAAGCTTGAGGTCAGAGGATCATGGTCTAAGGGGGAGGCATTTGAGGAGTGGAGGTCACTGAGGGGATACAGAGGCTGCTTGCTGGGTAGGGTTTTTCCAAGAGCAGGAGGACTTGGGAGGTGGGAACCCAGTGACTTCCCCAGTGACTCTGTGGGTGATTTCTTCCCTTCCTTGATGGAAGCACTGGGCGAGTGGCTGTATTGGCCACCTCTGATTTAACTGGGGTTTGAGACACTGACGAGCATAAATAGCATCCTGTAGCCCAGTCCCTATAAAGAAAGCCCAGTTTGAGTGCAGTCTCACTGAGTGCTGGTCTGGGTTTGAATGGGGCTGGGGCAGGGACCTGTTTCAATTAATTTGTTGAGTTATGGCCCTTGAAGATTAATTTGAGTTTCAGAAAGGTTGCTAATGAGTTTTTGTGTGGAGAAACTCCTTCCCTGAAAGGATCACTGCTGATGGGAGAACAGCAGAGACCCTGAGGTCTAAATGCACTGGAAAGTGGGAGGAGGAAGAATAATATAAAGCCTCTGAAATTGAAGGTATGAAAGGAAGCTTTTCAGTGAAATAGATTGGAGAGGAGTGGAGAGGAAGCCTCATCTTTCAAAGGGTCCTACGAACACTGAGTGGCACTTCAGTGCATTGGTCCTGGCTGCACATGATTCAAGGCTTTCCCAACACTGCCTAACTGCAGTTTGCAAAACCTGTTTCAGTCTTCTTCCCTTTTCCTACAAGACTTGTCATTTTCTAGATAGACAGTCTAGGCTGTAATTTAAGGGTTTGATAGTAGAAGGATGAGTATAATTATAATGGACATAATTAAGGAAAATATGATCATGTAAAAGATAAAGAGGAGAGTACTATGAAAGATGGCTGAAAACAGTGAAGCATTTCCCATAGTCCATGCTTATTTCCATGTTTAATGTGTTGCTTCTTTATGAATGACAGAGATGGGCAAAGTCTTCCTACCTCTAACTGGGAAAGAGAAGTTAATAAGGAAGACATATGGCTCATTGCATGTGCATCTAAGAAAGGTGGCTACAATGCACGTTTTGGTCAGAGAAAGGGAAATAATGGAAGCAGTATTACTGCACAGTGAATGGGTAATTATAGCTATGAAAATGTAGAGAACCCTATTCAGAAACAGTGAAGAAAACATGCTTTTAACTAGTGACTTTTGGTAGAATATGTAGATGTGGGGAGATTGGCCTTATCGTTGAATTCAGGAAATTATCAAAGGCATAGCTAGGGAACACTGAACTGTCACTCCTGTAATGACCAAAAGGTATCTGCTGTACTCGTCTGGATTACTTAATTTGTTGCTAGGAAGATTTGAAGAGGAGACTTGGTTTCTTCTAAAATGGAAATGTAGTAATGCAAAGTACTGGTAGTTAGAGAGATTTCTGGAGACAAAGGTCTGGAAGTGATGCGAGCTTCCTTGGCAAGGAACATACAGGTGGCAGCCTGAGAAGGCAGAAGGCCACCTCAAGTGATGTTTTCCGTACTGTTTCTTCTGTTAGTGCACATTTTTGTATATGAACAGATTGAAATTGTAGTTTGAAATAGCCTGAGTAGCCTTTATGATGGGGAGGGGAAACGAGTTTTTCATATTTAAGCCTGGATGCTGCTTGGTATCCTGTTGGCTTCCATCTTTATCTGTTCATTGTTTAAATTGCCTACTTGCTGTGTATTCATTTATGTAATTTAACTTCCTCTTACTCGAAAGAAAGTTTAATTTAGCATTACAGATTATTTAAAGATTGTTTTCATGTTTGTATCATGTTGGTGTTTTAAAATTATTTCAGAGCTAAAAACTTTTTTAAAACTATCTGCAGGTTCCAGCTGAAACATGTCAGATAAGTTACAATCTGTTAATTAGAAAAGAGAGAGAAATTGTGAAGCTGGTTAACACTTTGTGTCAGATGGTGTCTGTGCTCTTCCCTGGCACCTCTCTGCAGTCTTTACCTTTTGATGGCACTTTGTGTGTAAGGTTAGGCTGAGGGGAGGCTGTATTTTCCCCAGGACAAGAACTGCTACTGCTAATGACTGTTGCATCACATCTTTGGCCTGAAATGGTTTATTTCTATGTCAGTTGTTCCCTATGTCAGCCTGAGAAATGGCAATAGGCTAAGTTGACCATGAATATTTCCATGAACTATTTACATATATGTGTATTGATATTTCACTGGCATGGGCACCTTTGGCATTACTGCTAATGTTACCCTGGCAAGTGTAGAAGGAAAAAAGCAATGGGCAAGAGAACACAGGCATGCAAAGTACTATTCCTTCATCATATCCATGAAAACATAAAATTTTAGATCTGTTGCCCACAGAACTGCAAATATACTCAAGGAGTCTGTTCATGTCCTGTCCCCCTTTTGGTCCATAACATTTTACTCACTGCTCCAGACCCACACATACCTGCAAGAGCCATTCAACTAAAATATCCCCCTGTGATTGCTTGTCTCCTGAGAAATATTAAGAACTGTGGAGTCTTGCCACAGAAAGTAAGCCCAGTGTGTGAATCTGGAGTGAGAGCAGTGCATTCAGGTCTTCCTGGAAAGAGTCTATCCCTGCTCTCCATGCCCTTCACACGTGCAGGTTTCATTTCCTCCCCGCCATGAGACAGACTAAAGGCTTTGTAACATCTGAAATGAAAAAGGATGTGACTTAACTGAAGAGTAAAATCACTAAAAGGAAAATTGGTTCTGTTTTAGTCAAACAAGGACAGAATGTTCTGGGAGGACCTAAGCTAAATCGTTTGTCCTGCAGTAGTCTCCATCTCAGGTAAGTGTAGTCGTCTTCAAAGTCAGGTTTGTTCGATTGCATTCCTGTCCAATTCAGAAGCATACCAGGGACGTGGGTGTTGGTAAGAGCCCGTGAATGAGTGAACACTTGGGGTGCTGCTGACCACCGGTGAGTTCTTTTATTGTCTGTTCTTCTGGAGACTGGGCTCCTCAGGAGGAGTCTCTGAATGAGCAAGGGGGACTAAGGAGTCCCAGGAGTGTAACATCTCTGGGCAAGTTTGTGGTACATTTTTACCTGAACAGAGTGGAAGAACAAACTTTTGGGTTTTCTCAAAGGCAAATGCAGTATGTAAAAGCTCTGTGCGTGCATGAAGGGGTTGGAGTACTCACACAAGAGCAATCTGAATGGAAGTAAATTAAAGAGCAAGCCAGTACTTAACCTGAGGGAGATGTCTCTGTATGCTGCTCACGGAGCACTGGGGCGGGCCAAGCTGCCATAAGCAAACCCCCATCCAGCTCAGCACTGCAGTGTTTGCATAATAGAAACAGAAAAGCAGACATGCAGGTAGAACACTGGGATTTAACAGTTTCTGAAGGGTTGACCTGCAGGTCAGCTTCTGTTCGCTCCTTGTGCCAAGGAGCCCTCTAAGGATGGAAGGCTGATTTGAATTGCTGGGATCACTCTGGTTCTGAGCAGACACCACAGGGTCGTGACGATGTTGCTCGGCCTTGGGCTGTCTGTCTGCGGGGGCTGAGGGGAAAGGAACTAAAGCAAACAGAGTTTTTTCCCCTAAAGCAAACAGAACTTCTGAAGATGCTCTAAACTCTTGGATTTGCTGAACAAATGTGGTGTTAGCCTCCTCTGCCATGCCACTTCGCTTGTGTGATGAGGGCAGTTGGAAAGCCTGGACTGTACCTGAGGGGCTCAGGGCCACGTTGTTTGCACCTAACCCACGGATGACTGTTCAACATGTTCATCAGTGACCTGGGTGAGGGGACAGAGTGGATCCTCAGCCAGTTCACTGCTGATCCCAAGCTGAGAGGGGTGGTGACACGCCAGAGGGCTGTGCTGCCATCCAGCGGGACCTGGACAGGCTGGAGAGCTGGGCAGAGAAGAAGCTCATGAGGTTCAATAAGGGCAAGGGTAGGGTGCTGCACCTGGGGAAGAAGAATGCCAGGCAGCAGGACAGGTTAGGGGGGGACCTCCTGGGAAGCAGTTCCGAGGAGAAGGATCTGGGAGTCCTGGCAGACAGTAAATCATTCATGAGCCAGCAATGTGCCCTTGCCGCCGAGAAGGCCAATGCCACGCTGGGCTGCACAGGGCAGTGTGTGGCCAGTAGGTCAAGGGAGGTCATTCTTCCCCTCTACTCTGTCCTGGTGAGGCCACAACTGGAATCCTCTGTCCAGTTCTGGGCTCCCCAGTTGAAGAGAGACAGGGAACGAGTGGAGAGAGTCCAGCGGAGGGCAGCGAGGATGAGTGGGGGATTGGAGCATTTCCCCTATGAGGAAAGGCTGAGAGAGCTGGGACTCTTTAGCCTGGAGAAGAGAAGGCTGAGGGGTGATTTAATTAATGTTTACAAATCCCTAAAGGGTGGGCTGAGGGAGGATGGAGCCAGACTCTTTTCAGTGGTTCCCAGTGACAGGACAAGGGGTAACAGACACAAGCTGGAACATAGGAGGTTCCATTTAAATATGAGGAAGAACTTTTTTTCAGTGAGGGTGCCAGAGCACTGGCACAGGCTGTCCAGAGATGTGTGGAGTCTCCTTCTCTGGAGATTTTCAAGGCTCGCCTGGGTGCAGTCCTGAGTGATGTGCTCTAGAGGATCCTGCTGTTGAGCAGGGGAGTTGGACTGGATGATCTCTGGAGGTCCCTGACAACTCTGAATATTCCGTGATTTGGGATTTGCATCTGATGGACAGCTTCTTGGAGAATGTCTCCTGGTGGCTTTGTGTCATGTTCTTCTTATACATATGCAGTTCTATACCTAGAAAGCACAAACAACAGAATAATATGTTTTTCTCTTCTTTTGGGGCAGGAGTGTTTTCCTAAGTAGGTTTCAGGTAAATTACTGTTTTCTGTAAATTAATATTTTTCTACAGATGTGGGTTTAAATTGTTTTTCTTGTGGATTATGAATCTTGTGAATTGTTTCAGTGATGCTTTTAGGAGAATAAATAGATAAAACAGAAATAAGAATTGCTCCTGCCAAGACTTGATAGATGTTTTCTTGTTTCTGGGAACAAGTAGGCAGCTGGTTGGTATTTTTTTTCCCTTTTTTTTTTTTTTTTCCAGTACTGCTGAGACAGAATCTGGCACATACTGCAGAGCTGAAATTTAGTTGCTGTGTGCAGAGCTTAAATACAAATACTGTAATTAAAAATTATGACCTACCTGTAAAGCTGGAAAAATGAAACTGAGCCATATATTATGACTGAGGTATGGTACCTCAGTGCAGTTTTCTAGTGTTTTGGCAGTGAGACTCCAGACTGTCCTGGGAAATTCTCGTGAGTCTTGCTGCTACCATCTAAAGATCACTCACAAACAACTCTGTGCTTCTTGAGGTACTGGTGGGTGGGTACAGAGGACTGCGTGGTTCATGTGGCTGTCTCCCCAGCTGCTATAAAATGTGTTAGAAGTACAACCTTGTAAAAGTACAGAGGGTAGGACTTGACTAAGGGTAGGAAGGGACCAGGAGCCTTACTGTGAATGTATGACCTGCAGTATACAAAGGTACAGCAGCGTTGTTGGCTTCAGTTTGCTGATGCAGAGCCCAAGTCCAAAAGCTTCTCTGGAGTTTCGCAGAATTCAGTAATCACAGAATCATCTAGGTTGGAAGAGACCTTGAAGATGGAGTCCAACCATTAACCTAACACTGACAGTCCTTGACTACACCATATCCCTGAGTACCATATCGACACGACTCTTAAACACCTCCAGGGATGGGGACTCCCCCACTGCCCTGGGCAGCCTGTGCCAGTGTCTGACAACCTGTTCTGTGCAGAAATTCTTCCCAATATCCAGCCTAAACCTCCCCTGGCACAACTTGATGCCACTACCCCTTGTCCTGTCGCTTTTTACTTGGTTAAAGAGACTCATCCCCTCCACTCTTCCCCCTCCTTTCAGGGAGTTGTAGAGAACAATGAGGTCTCCCCTCAGCCTCCTCTTCTCCAGACTGAACAACCCCAGTTCCTGTAACATCAAACAAGGGTTTGCTCTTTAACATTACTTGAGTAATTTTTTTGCAAGTACTTTAGCTCCACAGAACTCTTCTGCATCAGCTGAAACACTGTGAGATGTTCTCAGTTTTTAGGAAATTTTCAGCATAGCAGCTGGAATGGAGCCACCTCATAACTAACTTCAGTAGAAGGGGCCCCAAACCTTCCAGATGATCACAGGGATAGGCAGAGCTGCAGTGGATCTGATGAGGTGATTAAGAATCAAGCATCCATGACAAATAGCACTTCAGAGGAAGTCAGCTTTTGTGGGAGCGACTTGAGCTGACCCTGAGGTAGGATAATTATGCTGAAATGACATGAATTGCCCAGCACACTTACATATATTTTAGTTTCTTGCCCTTCTGATCATAATTAAGTGCCTCTACCAGATCAAAAGCTGTTTTAACTCATTTGGAAATAAAATTATTCTGCCTACTGTGCTGTGTAAAGTTTAGGAAAACCTTAATGAAAAAATATCTGTCATGGGAGACTGCTTTACTGTCCCAAGGCACTTATTTTAAATCAAATGGGTATGGATTTGTAACTCAGATTTGTTGTGTGTGTTGTGTGGAATCTCTTTGTGGGTAACCATTGATTCAAACAACACTGAATATTGAACTGTTGGGAATTTGGGTTTTCTCATCTGACACCTCCCTCCTTCTACAGATCCCTGCCGCCACCAGGTCTCACCTCAACGGTCTTTTATTTTCATTGGAGTTCTAAAGCCTTAAACCTTGTTTCATTTGAGTGCACCTGCTCCTGGATTTGTCAGGGTAATTGCAGAACTGCAGGACTTTGGGTGTTTATCTGACACAACTGTGCATTCACACCCAGTAGCACTGCTCACAAGCTTTGGCTTTGCACAGTACTTTTTGCCTTGCTCACATAGGCTCTCTTCAGTTTGGGCTCTGAATTCTACTAAACACGAGAACTCAAATGCAAACTGACTGTATTAAAAAGTGAAAACTATTGTTTTCCTGCAATATATATAAAACATGTGAAATCAAAATTAGATATTATTTCCTTCAAGCAAGATTTAGCATGGAGCATGTGTTTTTTCTTATGTTTCAGACCAACTTGAAGTTTTGTTCCAATTTGTTGAACGTTTTGTGGATTTGGTATTATATTCTAGTATTTGGTGGGTTTGTGTGTAAACTCAGCTCTTCTCTCCCTACTGTTTATGTTTAGACATTACTCTCAAATCAAGGGCAGGGTTATAAAAGGTCAATGTATTGAATGAAACTTTTGATTTACGAAAATCCAGAGAGGGATAGCTGTATTTGTAGTTATCATGTATTCTTGAAACAAATATAGCAGCCTTATTTTAATGAAAACTGTCTAAGAATAAAGACCTTGCTGAATAAGTTGTAATGTAATTTCATGCTAAAAATGTATAGCTTTAAAACTTCAAGTCAACATCAGAAAAAATGTATTCTTGATTTAAATCAGAACT